>OW386292.2:66327949-67612610 GCA_936432065.2 Rutpela maculata
GAGCAAAATGGCAAATATTTTGTTTTTGAGATACTAAGGGTCAAGATATTTTGATCAAACCAATCCTTAATCACCTTTAAGTCCAATTTCGAAATTCTTTTCACTTCCTCCCATGAATTTCCTCTAAAAAATATGGCAGTGTCATCTGCAAATGATACTATATCTCCTCTAATATTTAGGCTAAATATGTCATTTAGATACATAATAAATAAACTTGGGGCAAGAACCGTACCTTGTGGAAGACCATAGAGCACGGTTCTTGCTTTGCTTGTTTGGTTTCCTATTTTTACAACTTGTGTCCTTTTATCTAAATAACTTTTCAGTAAATCGTGGCAAAGACCTCTTACACCAAAATTTTCTATTTTTTTTCATATTTTATTGTGACTAATTGTGTCAAAGGCCTTTTCCAGATCTATGAAAACACGGGGGTGGTGTACTATTATCCAAACATTCATAAACTTTTTAGTCAGGCAGGCTATAGCATCACTTGTTGATGTATTTTCTCGGAACCCAAACTGGTTTTTTGATAATAAATTAAATTTGTTGAGGTATTGCATTAATCTTTTTTTTAACGCTTTTTCGAAAATTTTTGCAATATTAGAAGTCAAAGATATAGGTCGGTAATTTTCCATCAAATTTTTGTCCCCCTTCTTATATAAAGGTTTAATTATAGCAACCTTGAAATTGGATGGACATATTCCAGATTGAAAAATTTTATTTATGAGATTGACTAATAATGGTGTTATTATATTTATTGTTTCTTTTAACATTTCTGAGGTGATGCCGTCAAATCCAGGAGCCTTATTATTTTTTAGTTCTTTTATGTATTCGTTTATTTCCTTGTCGTCTACTGGTGTAAGAAAAAAAGAATGATTGATAATTGCAATAGGGAAGGTTGTATTTGGTAAATCTATTTTATTTGCTAATTTTTCTCCTATTTCTGTGTAATGCTTATTAAACTCGTTTGCAATATGTTTTTCGTCATTTACTACATAATTGTTATCTAATTTAATTTGTGTTATTTCCTGATTTTGTCTTTTGTCTTTTATGGGAATAGAGTTCATTTTTTTTAATTTTCAAAAATGCATTTTCTTTGAAAAAAGAGAAAGATGATTGTGTTATGCAAGTATATAATGATATGGATGAGGAAAATATCAAACAAAATATAAGTGACGATGAAGATGATATTAATGACATTTGTAATTTTGGGACCGGCAGTGAATTATCGGAATAAATATTTTTATAATAAATAGTTTCACATTAATAATAATATAATAATAGCATCTAAAGTGCGGGAAGATCTACATATTTAGAGACAAGAGACACGTCCAATATACTGGAATTAATTCCTTTTTCAAAATAAACCCCGGTGCCACGGCCGGAAGTGTCCTTGCCTCTCAATCTCAAACAAGAGCGTTGTATATTTACTTTATATATTTACCTGTATGTTTTATTTATACTTTAACATTCATAATTTTTAAAATTTAGATAAAAGGAAAACTTATTTCATCATAAAACTATTATTTTTTTATTTTTTACAATAATGCAATAACTTATTACTTATTTCATCATAAATTTACTATTCTTTTTTTATTTTTTACAATAATGCAATAAAATACAAAAGGCACGTAAATGATATGATATATGTTCAATTCAAAAATATAATTATTATAAAAGAAAATAAGAAAATATTTTCTTGTAAAAAACTGACAGGAAATATTTATTTAGTTGACTCTGCTGATGAGTTCTAAACAGAATGAAAAAGGTTGCGCAATTTTTACAGAGATTTGGTCAGTAAACATTGATTGAAATATATTATTTACTAAGACATGTGAGTGAAATTTTATACCTATATTTCATTGTGATTTTTAGAAGTTCTTGGCTTTGAAACGTAACAAATGTTTGTTTGTGATGGAGTATCCTCTAGGTAGGGCTAGAGAGGCTTGAAAGATTTCCTCGTAAGGGTGGATTTCTGATAATATATTGGCATGATCAGACTTAGATCTTCAATATATAGAAAGAATGGTTATTTTCTTGCTTTTTCATATTGCATGTTAGATATAGTAAATGTATAAAGAAATTGACAAGTTTGTTCGTAAGGGGACTCTGTCGATATTCTAGCTTGGTCAGATTTAGATCAATAATATATGAAAGGAACGAATGATTTCTTAGAAAGTTATCTGCTGAATACCCGAAATAATATTTTATAACAATGATGTAAGCAGAAATACAAGATATTTTTTTTTTTTAAATTAGACAATTTTTTCAACTAACTTGAAGCAGAGAACATATAATTTTTAGGAAGGCAGATCATATATTTGTATAATGCTTTGCCTGAGTTAGAATACAAATAAATCTTAATAGAAATTAATGACGTTGAATTACCTAAAAGTTACACAGAGGAATAAGCTATAGCTAGCTATTTAATAGATTTAATATTATCAGCCTAGATCTAATAAGAATTTGTGTCATTAATATTTTTGAAAGTTATTACATAATATGATTGTTCAAAATTAATTTATAATATTTTATTTTAGTGTACCTAAAATTAACATACTACTACTACTACTCTATTCATGACTGCTTAATTCGGATTATTGATCATATATTCATATATTATTATTATTACCATGCGTATGCTTATTAAATTTCCTTTTTAAATTAATAAAGTTTCATTTTGTATTAAATTTTTGAAATTATAAGAGACTTTCTATAGTATTTTCCATTTTTTTTAAATTAAAAAAACTGCACTTTTTGCAAATTAAAAAAAAATGAATTCTATCCCCTAAAAGTACATAAAATAACGTACAATCGCAAAAAAGTGACGTACAATGCCTCCTTGATAACTGACGAAGAATTAAAAATTTTATTTCGTCCGCCATCTTTGACCGTTCTATTGGTGCATTATATTTGACCATAAATGAGTTTTGTTTTTGCCAATTTTGGTGAAATTAATATCCAATTCTAATTATTGCGGCCATTTTTGAGTGGTTGGCTTGGTGGATGGCCAGGGGCGAACGTGCGTGCATGCCTAAACCGATTATTGTTATATTTAAAATGTTTAATACAAATTTGGAACATAAAATAGCATTGTAGAACCCACCTCATTGAAATTGGGCCATATTCGTCATATACGGTGATCGCCAGAAGGGTATAAACTATGAAGTTTTACATAAACCGTTTCAAAATAATTTTAGAGTAATATGTTAAGGTTTTTGATTAAGCACATAAAAATGGAAAGGCATACAAGATAACAAAACTGCATTTTATGGTAACTATCAATTTCGCGCAAACTTTACGTAGATTGGGTAATATATCAATTTTGCTTTAAAATACTAATACGGTATGTTTAATTAGACTTACAAAATGAGTGAAGATTGCAATCGGGTGTTGCCATATTAAATTTGAACAATCAAATTACGTGAATGTGGAAGTAAAAATAAAGAAGATACTGACTGTGTCCTGAATCTCAGTAGCACCACGTATAGTATATTCTGTAACGAGGTTAGAATGAAAATTCGATACGAGTGGAAGATTCCGAATGCGAGAGAAAGCGAGCAAGAGGAACCACGAATAGATCGAATTTTCATTCTAACCGAGTAACATACTGTATTTTCTCCATGACCATTAGTAAAAAAACAATTAAATCTGAACAAAACAAGTTATTTATTGAAACAATTATATTACATTGTATTAATATTTATATTTATAGTCAGGCCCCCGTATGGCGGGGTCTATAGGGTACTGAGTTTAGGGGCCCGGGCTTCCGAGGGAAATATTTTTTCCAAATTTCTCCCCTCCGCTCATCAATTATTAACTGCCAGAGATTTAAAAAAAAATTCCCGCATATCAGTTATTAGGCGCGGGGAGCCGCCAGTGAATTTGGTACCGGGGCCCATGATTTGATGCGGGGGGGCTGTTTATAGTGTTTGTACAATTACTGAATTGACACTGACAGTTTTGACATTCACAGCAATCTATGTATTTCGTTGAGCATAATTATGGAATATTCATTCTGGCACTTATTAATAATAATAATAATAATAATAATAAATGCCTTTATTCATTGTGTATGAAATTAAAGTACAATAAACAAGAAAAAAAATTAAACAAACACAAATGAAAGGGCGAAGTTCGGTGGTACAGTAGTACACCCGCTCTTCCACTATACAGCGTGATCTACCAAGAAATGCGGAAAATAAAATGGTGTACTAGTCTTCAATGTGGGAAAGTCCCTGCAAAATTTTAGAGGATTCTGAGGTAATGTGTAGTATATTAAATTATTAGTAAATTTGCGAAGATACACTACTGATGTTGAGTAAGTCCTGACCTACTCCTGAATAGGTCGACGACCTTACTTGTGAAAGAACGTATTCGAGTTGTTTACATTTCCTTAATTGGCATAAATAGTGAAGCCGGCCGGCGAGATCAAAAAAAGCCAGCTGCAGGGAGCCAACATTGTCGGTACGCTTTGAAGATAATTGGAATTCCAGCGGACCAGTTCACTTTTACGAATGAGTTCAAAGCATGCCGACAAGGCTGGCTCCCTGCCGCTGGATCGTGTGTAGACCCCTAAAAAGAGAGCCGCATTTTTTGTTTTCGGTTGAACAATAGGGACACCGCCGTGCCATTGACCGGTTTAACTAAATATCTCGTATATCTGCTTGTTGTTTCAGCATGGGGTTAATGTCTTCAATTTATTTCGATTTATTTCGCTATTTTTGTAGTGTGATTTGATTAAAACCAAAAAGTCACTTCTATTTTATCCAGCTTTGCTGTCAGTAGTGTCAATCCCAAGTCTGATAAAGTGATACGGTTGTACCGCGTTACGTTAGATTAGTTAAAGTCATTGGTGGCACATTTCAAAAAAAAAATAAGGTAATTTTTTTGGTCATTTTTTTTTAATTTTTCATTTTTTTAACTCCATTCGGTGGGGACAACCTACTGTTAAATTTTCCGCATGTCATGGTAGATCACGTTGTAGAATGACAATACATGCAAAACACATAAGAAGCAAGTGTTTCAGAATAGATATTCTATCTCAAGAGTAAGAATTTTTATTTTCTATTATTAAAAATGATTTCGGAATTATTACATTCTATAATGGTTGTGGAGAAAATATGTACTAATATAATCGAGAAGAATGTAAATCCAATAGATGTTCGCAGTTGGTCACACTCGACTACAGCGTCTACTCGTTTTCATTATTGCCACCGTCCGACTACAACTTACACTTTTGTAATAGTCCTATCTTTTTTATTTTTATTGTTTATCTTGGTGAGTGAGCAGTTTTCGAGCAAAATGTTAAGCAAAAGGTATTCTCGGACATCCACGGCCAACTGCAACTTCAACTCCTTATTGCATTTTATTTTTAACTTCTTATTTTCGTTATATTGATATTGGATATTAAAACGCATAAATAAATTATTGAAGTTAAGGAAATTAGACGCATGGCTAGACTGTGGCTATGCATTTTAGATGAGTATACAGATTCGACAAATGTAGTTTTATATATGGGTCCCGAGATAAACGAGTGTAAGAAAGAAAACAGATAAATTAGGAAAAGAAAGACTACTACTTCCACTACATGCCCAGGCAGTTAGAAACGATAGGTACTAATGCCCTGCGTTGACACACGACAAGGTGATAAAAATAAGATTTCACTAAGTGTGCAATGTACTGCAAGCAGTACATCCGTCTTTTCCTAATTTTTTTTGCCTTCTTTCTTGCCCTCGTTTATCTCAGGATATAAATATAAAACTACATTGCGATATATACTTACATAAAAACGTATTATTATTATTATTATTATATAAGTTAAGTGTTTAACTAATATAGTGTAAAAACATGTTCATATTATTGATACTACGCTGAATAATCATTCATATCGGCAATTATTTTTTCCTACTTTTTGCGTACATACTTACCGAACCATTAACAGAATCATTTATTTCAGTACATTTATTGTCAAAGATAAGTGTACATCTAACGTATTCACAGAATGTTATGCAAAATAACGGGTACGTATAATAAGTATTCTGAAATTTTTAAAGTTTTCAACATCATAAATATCTGTCTCATTTCATACTCCTCGATGGCATCGCAAATAGCCAACAGCTTATAAATTATTATCAAAGGAGTTAATAGTATGCATTTATGCAGCGGGCATATATTATTTTGTGTATTTCACTTTTTAAAACTTGAAATATCATGATTGTTCTATTACATAACATTTTTTATTTCAGAAAAAACTAGGACATATGAATAAATTAAATATCACTCTTCTTTCAGGTCATAGTGAACGCTTTCAAGACAAATTCCAACTCCTACTATCTTTTAAATAGCACAGCCCCACAAAATAAAAAGTATGTTGTACCAGAAGGGAAAATCTTTATCGCAGGATTGAAAATAAAAATTATTTTTCACCTCACAATTTTTCATTCCCTAATTTTTCACCTATTTCTGCTCATAACTTTGATATTATTTTAGTAACGCCAAAAGTCCCTAATGAAGGCTGCGATGAATTGTATTATCTGCAAACACTTTTTTTAAAAACATTTTCTCGAACTCGTGGTTATGGATATAAATAAAAAACTAATTGCACCGTTATTTTGAAGACGGTGGCCAAATGACAACGCCCTCAGGCGTGGAAACTTACACCGACGCCCCCCCCCCCCCTCTACGAAACCTAAAAAAAATCTTCACCTACCCAAAATGCATGGTCTCATGCCGGATTGATTATACTACTAATACAAAGCCAAGTTCGAAAAATGATCTTCTATCCAGGCCCGCCTCAAGGAAATATTTCATCATGGACCAAATGTCGAAATTCCGCCCCCTAATTATAAATGGCGACATTATTGCAATTTTAAATATTTCAGTACATAATAAATAAAAGCATAAGTAGATTGGTATGTACGCATAAAATGTTCATTTTTGAGTTAAGGAATTATTTAGAGAGGATGTATTGTTTTTAACGAATAATTAATTTTTGGCTGCTGGTTTCCGGGTCTTCTTCCGCGTAGACTTGGTTGAGTGACGTTTCGACCATCTTGTCGTGGTCTTCTGGTCACTGTATAGTTGACTACACACTTATTATGCGTGTAAAAATGTCGGCGTCTTTGGCGGTGTGGTAAAGATCAAAGACGCCAACATTTTTTACACGCATAATAAGTCTGTAGTCAACTATGGCTCAAATAGTTCCTGAAAGAGCAATATTAAAAAAGGGCTTTTTTGTCCCATCCGTGGTAAAGTGTGGAAGCTATCTGTTTTTTTACTAATTTTGGGGTGCTAAAACCGAATCCGTCACCCGTTCTGGCGAAAAATCTCCGGAACGCATTAAAAAACCACACTTATTTAAGGGTGAAATTGGAATTTTGCAGGAAATTCTCTTAAAATACTAAATTTCAATAACTAAGTAGAAAAAGATGTAAAAAAATCAAATTCACCCCTTCAACTCTCCTCGCCATTCTTTCATCACCCTTAAGAAGGTTGTAAGCTACTATAACTACTATATAGTTATTTACATATTTTTTAAAAAACCAGAATACCTAATTGAGTGGTTGCTATCAGAATATAATAATCTGATTATAGTCGAGAAACTAAAGGTCCGAATTCGATCATGGTAATAATTTCGAAAAAAATTTGAAACTTAAATATTGCATTATCTTTCGTTTACATTGCATTTACGAGCTTATTTAAAAAGATTTTTTAATAATTCTTATATCAATCGAAAGCTTAATGTTTGTAGTTTCATACAAGTGTAATAGAGATATATTATTTTCATTGTAAACAACACTATAAATTGTTTAAACAATATGTGCTCGGAAAGTGTAGTGTAATTTTCGGCATCGAGATACTTTTGTTATTATTGCAGATAGATGTGTAGTTATTTGAGACGAAATACGTAGAATAGACCAATGAACATTTTTTATTAAAACAATTTCTTAATTCGCTGAATAATTTAGGAGATATGATTTTTTAAATGTAGGACGCGCGGCTGTAGTCATAACTCATCATAATAATAAATATAAGCGTGGCCTCGGGTATGCGATTTGCCGGTGTGCATTTGCCGTTCGCATTTTTATTAGTTCTAGTCTGACAGGCGAAGAACATGCATGATATCGTTTCGTTTTTAAATAGTAACGATAAATACCTAAAAGTGTAAGTTATTTGGGTAGTTTTTTCTATGTACTCACGTCTTAAGTGCTTGCTCAGTTTTCCTTTCAGAAAAGGAAAAACTTACGTATTCAAAACATGCCTCAAATATGCCAATGATCCTAAGTGACAGTCAATATTGAATTTCCCACTCGACAATTCATTTGATACTGCTGAATTTGAAAACTCTGCACGATATTTCTTTGAAGTCTTATATGGTAGACTGTTTTTCATTGGTAATTTGGACAATTTGCGAGCCCATTTATTTCACACTTGTAAATCGCATATTCGAAATTTGCCACCAACTGAAGACTCATTTCACCAACGCATTCTTAGAGCTGCCTACCAAATAATTATTTGGAAGACAGCAAGTTGCGTTAATCCAGTGCTTCCCAACCCTAAAGATTTTGGTTGGGTTTCGAAGGACAATATATTAGTACCAAGACTTATGACAAAAAGTGTCCGTCCAAATGTAAAGGTTGGAAGCATATTTTGTAAATGCAAACAATTCCAAAATTGCATTGGAAACTGCAGTTGTGCTAAGGCTGATTTGGCGTGCATAATAGGTTGTCTTTGTGAAGGCCGATGTCAAAGGTGTTAGTTTAACCTTAACTTATACTATAGTATTATTACATCAATACACTTAATTATAACATTATAACATCAATCATATGTGTAACGACTTAACTATAATACTCCAATTTTAGTTATATCATATGTATTATGTACACAGAATTTACAATATATACAACCATTATTTTGTTAAGACGAAAAATATTTTAATTTCACTGTAGTTGTTCTTAAATTAAATACAGATAATTTGTTCTGTTTTTAAGCATTATTTATGATCTGTACGAACTTTCATATGAAAGACGTTACAAAAATGTTGCTTATACCTTACAAAAAAATTAATAAAATAATTTACAGTGCCCGTCACAATAATCTTGCCAACCTACATTTTTCGAAATTCTCTACTTTTCCTCCTGGTGTATATTATTACATTTTTTTTGTTTATTTTGTTAATTGCCCTCTGCTGTAGAAGAATAAAATGTCAATTGTGTTGTGGTAAAGGATGGCGGCGGATTTATATAACTGATAAATCAAATAAAACTTGCCATAGGTGGCCAAATTATTGTGACGAGCACTGTACGTAATAATAAATACTTTTATTAAAACAAGTGCCTCGAAATCATGTGTAAATAGACTACAGAGACAAGACCGCGCGCGCGCGGTAGCCCAAAACAATGCGCTTCATTTTAAAAAAATCTCCTAAATTATTTAGCGAATTAAATAATCGTTTTAATAAAAAATGTTCGTTGGTCTATTCTACGTATTTTGTCTCGAATAATTACACATCTATTTGCAATAATAACAAAAGTACCTCAATGCCGAAAATTACAATACACTTTCCGAGCATATATTGATTAAACAATTTATAGTGTTGCTTATAATGAAAATAATGTCTCTCTATTACACTTGTATGAAACTACAAACATTAAGCTTTCGATTGATAAAAGAATTATCAAAAAATCTTTATAAATAAGCTCGTAAATGCAATGTAAACGAAAGATAATGAAATATTTAAGTTCCAATTTTTTTTCGAAATTATTATTTTTTCTGCAATTTCGCAATCTTGGCCGACATCGCGCCTCTGGAATCGGATTCGGCATAAAATTCTGGATAATATCCACATTTTTTTAATTTTATACCCGCGTCTTTTTGGATGCTAGATTCCTTACTATTACTCCTGAGTACACTCATACGCCTCCTTACCCCTAAAAGGAGTTGGTGACACCTTCTCAGGAATATCGACCGGTTTTAATTACAAAAAAAAATCCTAATACACAGTTGGATGTTTTTTATCATATTAAGGTGACTTGACCAATTCAGATTACTCCTGAGTATTTCTTACCCCTCTAAGGAGGGGGTGTAGAGTGTCAATATCTCCTTTAAAAAATGTTGCTTGATTTTTATCATAAAAAGTTATTTAGTTATTTAAATAATTTTTGTTTGTTAGAATGGGAACCTTTTTTTCATTTTATGGCCCCCTCAAATTCCAAATCTACCCACAAAACGGGTGGGAGTAACTATTTTGGGACTTTTGATTAGTTTTTATTACAACAGAAATCCTTTATTACCTCTCATGGATTTCTATCATAATAGAGTATCTTAGTGACTTCAAAAAGTACCTTAGTCGGGGGCAAAACTCCTGAAATATTTCTGCGATAGAAATCTCTATGCCACATTCCCACCTCGCGCAAAACGGGTAAATGATACGTTAATATATATATATTTTCAATAAATATTTAGAGATAATTTTTTGAAGTCACTAACTTACTCTATTATGACAGAAATCCATGTGAGAGGTGATGAAGGATTTCTGTTGTAATAAAAACTAACCGAAAATCTTAAAATAGTTGCTCCCACCCGTTTGGAATTTGGAATTTGAGGGGGCCAGGGAATGAAAAAAGATTTCCATTCTAACAAACAAAAATTATTTGAATATATAATTATTTAAATATATAAATATTATATAATATAAATAACTAAATAATTATTTCAATAACTAAATAATTGTTTACTATAAAAATCAAGCAACATTTTTTAAAGAGGATATTGACACCCTACACCCCCTCCTTAGGGGGATAAGAAACACTCAGAAGTGATTGAATTGGCCAAGTCACCTTAATATGATAAAAAAATATTCAACTGTGTATTAGGATTAGGATTAGGATTTTTGTAATTAAAACCGATTATTATCCCTGAGAAGGTGAGACCCACCGGTTGAGGAAGTGTATGAGTGTACTCAGAAGTAATCAGATTATTATATGCTGATAGCAACCACTTAATTAGGTATTCTGGTTTTTAAAAAAATATATAAATAACTATATAGTAGTTATAGTAGCTTACAACCTTCTTGGGGGTGATGAAAGACTGGCGAGGAGGGTTGAAGGGATGAATCTGATTTTTTTAATTCTTTTTCTACTTAGTTATCGAAACTTAGTATTTTAAGAGAATTTTCTGCAAAATTCAAATTTCACCCTCAAATAAGGGTAGTTTTTTAATGTGTTCCGGAGATTTTTCGTCAAAACGGGTGACGATTCTTTTTCAGCACCCCAAAATTAGTAAAAAAGATGACTTCCACACTTTACCACGGATGGGCCAAAAAAGCCCTTTTTTCAACATTGCTCTTTAAATAAAACTACAATTAGGACGCACTCTTCAGATTGTCGCATCTCCCTTGAAGCAGATTTCCGGATTCGTGTTTACAGGAACTTTTTTCATATTTGTTTATTTATAATCACACGAAAAATTAGTGATTGCATATCTGAAACACCCTGTACATGACTATTGTACTGTTATCACAATCATGACTTTTTGACTTTTACTGTACTATTATAACACTTATATTTAGTCTTATTCGACATCATGCTTAAATTTTTGTGTACAACTTATGCCCTTAATTGGGTCGTACCTGTTGGGCAAATAAAGAGTTTATTTATTTATTTACAACCTATAATCATTTCGATATGGTAAAAATACAAACTGCTCTACATAATCTTTTAGAGTTCCGCCAATTCTTATATTTTGTTATAATCTGACATAGTATTCGATGCAAACCTGTATTTAACGACCTCTTAAATTTTGTGTCAAAGTACCGAACATTATGCATTTAAGTTGCTTTGAATATAAGACACATAGCGTATACAAAATAAAATTGCACTAGCCATATGCTTTTATAGGAATTGCAAATTTAAAACAGCATATGTCAAATGAGATTACGTCTTCTCCGAAGGTAATAAGGCGTTCCATGGAAAAAAAAAGTTTTAAAGATTACTAACAACAGTTACCTATAATTTGAATTATGTGAGTATTTCTAGGACTTTCATGCTTTATAGAAATAGAAAAAAATGATATTCAGTTATGTTATTTTAACAATCTAATAAATGATCACAACATATTGAATAGCGTTCTATTCAATATTGTTAAACATTATAATTCTAATATTAATTAGCAACAAAGCTATTTAATAAAATTAAGTACTTTAAGCAGTGCCATTTCCAGTGTCATGAAATACATGTAGGTTTTCTAATAAAGGATGTGGCATTTGAGCAAGATGTCGATTCTTCTGTAATTTTTATGTATTTTATTTATTATGTAATTGATTATTTGATTTTTTTTTGTTTTATAAAAATGGCACGCGGAATTCAATTATGTTTTATAATCATGCCAAGGCAATTTTTTTATTTTTAACTAACTTATTAGGTTACAGAAAAAAATCAGTGAATTTTTTCTGGGCTTAGATTCACTTTTCGTAGCGACTTAATCATTGACAAGAATTAGACATTAAAAGAAAATTAATTCCTGTTCACGTGCAAAGAATCATAATAGGTTATTAAATAATGTAGTGGATAATTTGGAAGTGGTCACACACTGAGTAAGTTTTGTTTAAAAAAAAAAACTTAAAAGACACGCTTTTATAAATACTACACTGAAGAGCAAAAAATAATTATCGAACCTGTTCTCTCTGTCTACCCAGTAAGGGCATTAGTGTAATCCGTGTTTATAATTAAGTATAATATTTGAGTATAAAAGCGTGGGGCGTTTTTCGAGCGCTATTTCGAACAGGTTCGATAATTAAAACGCTGAAGACATCATTAGATTAAATGAAAAACGCCCCACGCTTTTATACTCAAATATTTTACTTAATAACAAACACGGCTTACACTAAGGCCCTTACTAGGTAGACAGAGAGAACAGGCTCGATGTTTATTTTTTGCTTTTTAGCACAGTATTTATAAAAGCGTGTTATTTTAGGTTTTTAAACTATTAACTTATTTTTTTACTTTTTAGTCTTATATTTAAGGCAGGGTGTATTAAATAGGTGATGCGACGACAACTCTCACAGTGGCTTCATAAGTGCTTACTTTGTACATAATGTAATAGATGGCAGTAGGAATAAGGTCCGTTGTTACTTACGCATAGAAAGATAATTTTGCAGGTTCTCTACATACGTGCATACAGTGTTGCATACATTTCCGGCCTTTTGTTTTTGTTTAGAGAAACAAGAGTCCAGTGACATCTGACATTAAGTAGTAAATTAAAACATTGAAAGAATATATACGACACTACATGCAGCATTGCAGGTGTGCTTGTAGAAGAACGCACTACCGGGCGTCAAAATGACGCGACACCAATTTATTTCTCAGGGGGCGCCAGTCGCGTATTACCCCGTTCTTCTACCTCCCAGGCGGGTTCGAGATAAGATGACTTCGGTAGCCGAAAAGCGGGACCAAGGCTGCACTACCACAGATCGGAAACTACGCTCTCTCTGGACCCGAATTCCCTCGTTAGGGGTTTAGGCACCTCTTAATTTCCTGAATTTTTGCATAAAAAAATCCCAACCGAAGAATTTCTCTGCGGAGGGATTAGTTTTGGTACGCGAAAATCACGTTTTGGTCCATTAATAACGGAATATATTTCTCAAAAAACGCATAAAAAAATCCCTATCGAACCTCCGTAAAACAACCAGAAGGTCGAACGTTAATGCGAATTAACTCGACACATCCGGTTTTCTATACGAAAGTTCCAGGGATTATAGACCGTCAACAGGCCTCAAGATCAATTAAGAAACATTAGTTCAAAGAATCCGTTTATTTAACAGAATTGGTTATACAAAATTCTCAAGAAAGAATCGTGCCTTCCCCAATCAAGGTAGTGACTTTCAGACCATACAAGCGAGAGCGCTCGCGCTAACGATCGATTAGGTAGAAAAGATTCATACGTACCTTCTCAGAATCAAAATGCGAGCTTTTAGAATCATTTCAGACTCTGGGTAAATGAATAATTAAGGCTGACTGAAATTAACTTAAAAAAGTTTTACTAAATGAATTTAGTTTCGCTAGAGACTACCTAGCTTTAAAGTTCTTGTATCGTGGAAATTCACGTACTCAAACACATTCAGAGGACTTATTACTGCATAAGTTGAGTGGCGTTCGATCAGTCCACGACTTACTAACCCTTATCACAGTCGATTAATAATATCGATTTGGCAGCGTCTCACCTTCGAGCGACTATTAGGCAAAATTGAATTTTTGGATTTTTATGCACAAGGCGTTTTCCTCTATAACTTTGTCATTTGAAAAGCCCTGTTATTGGCTTTTCTACCATCGCTTTGTCTGGACCACTCAACGCGGTCGACCAAATTGCGAGCCGCTGAGTCAATCCAAACTCTTTCCATGCGAGAAACCGGCCTTGTACATGTGCATTGATTTTTATCAATTTTTGCTTATCGGCACTACGCCGGCTTTGACAAAATCTTCTATTTTGCCTTTTGGATGCAGTGCATCGTTAAAATTTTATGCTCATACTTTAGAATTGGGCTTTCAATGATCGTACCTCAAAGGTCAATGTCTTTGGTTGAGGAATAAAAAATAAAAAATAATTTAAAGTATATTTTCGTGGTACTTTTTAAACTGATTTTGTGGTACTTTTGAAAAATCCATTTTAAGACTAATTTTAGCGTACTTTTGAAAAATCGATTTTCGAGCCAAATTTCAAGGTACTTTTGAAAAACTAATCTGCGGGTGAAATTTTGGCGTACTTTTGAAAAATCGATTTTCAAGCCAAATTTCAAGGTACTTTTGAAAAGTTAATCCGCGGGTGAAATTTTGGCGTACTTTTGAAAAATCGATTTTCAAGCCAAATTTCAAGGTACTTTTGAAAAGTTAATCTGCGGGTGAAATTTTGGCGTACTTTTGAAAAATCGATTTTCAAGCCAAATTTCAACGCAGTTTTGAAAAATTAGTCTGCAAGTGAAACTTTGGCGTACTTTCGATAAATCGATTCCTGGGCCAAATTTTGACGCCCTTCCAAAAATATTATTTTTCAAAGTCCAATTTATGATACCTTTGAAAAAGTATACTATTCATAAATCTTTGTCATTATATACTTCTACTCTGATATTCTGAACCAAAAACATTTTTCCTAAGTGAAAATTCGGTGTTTCTTCGAATTTTCGCCTGGTCATTTCCAACGCCTTATAGAACCCAAAACGGTCCTTGTGGACTGATCTGCGCCTCTGCAGACTCCCAAAAATGTCTTTAAATGAAATTTTTTTGCCTAAGTCGAATTTTGATTATGTCTTCAACTTAGGACGATTTTGGAGAGTTCTACAACACTCCCCTCCTTTGGTTGAATCTTTTCTACTCATCGATTGCCTTTAATTTCCATATTCACTTGTATGTCTGTATGCCTTCATTTGACGGTCTGACCTATGGTACAGATGTTTTTTTTTAAAAATAACGGCCTTAATTGGGGCAGACGGCTGATTCGCCTATCTAACTTAAAAATAAATACATTTTTTTAAACAATACGACAAGTTGATACAACATTTTTATCAACTTAATTACACCCGCGTCGAGGTGCGAAGCGAAGCGAAGCGTAGCACAATTTTGATTAGCGTCCACTCTCACTAATTCGTTGCACTCGCTTTTTCGCCCTGGTCTCGCTCTTGCTTAACTTCGGTCCTTTCTAGAAGAGGCTGTCTATATCTCCATGCCGCAGCTTGGACGGTCCTCGCCTTTGAGTTCCAGACTTCACCATGCCGCGCCCTTGCGACAGGCTGGGTCATCTTTCCATTTTTGCACATGGAAAATGCAGTTCTGCAACTAGATTGACTTTTTAGCAAGTCGTCGACTGGAACGCGTCGACTAACAAACACAATGTGTTGTTTTTAATGAAATATTTTTCTAACATGAATTTTGTTAACTTATAATGGTTAGAAATTGGTTCTTCGTAAGGTAGATTGAATCGGCTTACGATACTCGTGCGGTCATCACTACTTTGTAAAAAAAAAGTATAAAAAAAAATTGAAGCGTCTTCTTGAGCGAAGAACGGCTTCTGAAACTCGTCTCGTAGTTTCTACTTCGTAAGGTAGATTAAATCGGCTTACGATACTCGTGCGGTCATCACGACTTGTGAAAAAAGTATAAAAAAAAAATTGAAGCGTCTTCTTGAGCGAAGGACGGCTTCTGAAACTCGCCTCGTAGTTTCTACTTCGTAAGATAGATTAAATCGGCTTACGATACTCGTGCGGTCATCACGACTTGTGAAAAAAGTATAAAAAAAAAAAAAAATCGAAGCGTCTTCTTGAGCGAAAAACGGCTTCTGAAACTCGTAGTTTCCATTTGGGGTATACGTTAATTTTGTTGACTTAAAATGATTAAAATAGAAGTTGTCTTCTTGCATAAGAAAAACAGCTTCCGAAACTCGTACTAATTCGTACTTATGCCTACGTCCATTACTCGAACTTGGCGGCTCTCGCTCTTGAGAAGCTAGGCTTACCGGATCGCGCTCTTGCGTCGGGTTCGCCGTCTTTCCATGTCTGCTCATGGAGTAGACTTTAAATTTTCGATTCGACCGCATATAGGTCAAAATCGCTACTTAGAATTTTGAGAAAAAATATAAAAAAAAGCGAAAACGGCTATTAGCCGTGGTCGACCTCAGAAATATCTAGAGGTGACTCTTCTATATCTGGCTCATCTCGAGCATCTTCGGGATCTCGACTTATTACATCCGGCCCATCTTGAGCACTTGCGGGAACATTGATTTGAACTAGTGTGGTATCGCTACGTCGCTCTGACCTGGGCGCGATCTCATTGTCTGATGAGGAAGCGTCGTCACTAAGATGAATTTCATCCGGACTATCTTCTGATTCTTCAGACAATTCCAATTCAACATCGGGGTCTCCCTTAGGTGCCGGCCTGATGGCATCGACATGTAATCTCGTCGAAGTTACCCCCTTGTGAATGAGGTAAACTTCATTGGACAATCTCTTTAAAACCTTGTGTGGCCCACTCCACGACGGTGTGAAGGTATGATCCTTCCTGATCCTTTTAGTCATTACCATATCTCCCACTTTATATACGACCGGCGTTACCGCCACTTTGGGCGCGTAACGCCATTGGTAATTTGTTTGATTTTTACGAATCTCTTTGACTCTTTCAAGGCGGGGAACGTCCGCTTGATTACGACGTTCTTGTCTATAAGCGAACATATTCCAATCACCAATCTGCGGTAATTCATAGCCGAGCACTACGAAACTGGGCGTATGCCCCGTAGCGGCGTTTTTTCTTGTTCTCAAGATATATGCCATCTGACTAACATGTCGATCCCACTCGTCGTTGGGTGAACCATATAATAAGGTTTTTAAGATCTTCTTAGCCTCTTGCACCCTCCTTTCTATTGGATTGGCCTGTTGGTGGTAAGCTGCTGTGAAGAATCTTTCAATATTGTTACGTGTACAGAACGTATCGTAAAAGCCGGAATTGAAGTGGCCTCCCTGGTCGGAAATGATGACCCTCGGAACGCCATATCTCGCCACTAGTTCCTCTTCGATAAATTGTGCTATTGTTTTTCCACTGACTTGGGTGAACGCCTTGGCTTCGACCCACTTACTAAATACATCCTCTACCATTAATATATATCGGTTATCTGCATCTTTGGTTCGCTGAAGCGGTCCGATTACATCGACGCTTAGAACTTCGAACGGATGCGATGGAGCATGGCTTCTGAGAGGAGCCTTCGGTTGTGATTGTCTGCTTTTTACGGAATTACAAATAATGCACTCATTTAAATATTTGTTAACTAGTCTCGACAAATTATTAAAATAATAGCGGCCCGAGATGATTCTAACAGTTTCATCGCGGCCGGGGTGACCTACTTCCGGTCGGTCGTGAAAATGAGATATTACTCTCATGACCATACGTTTTGGTACGTATAATTTTTCTATAACATTTTCGCCTCTTGTCCAAAGTGTGCCGCCTATCACTTGTCTTGTATTGACGAATTTCACCTCTGCCTCGGTTTTATTGGCTTGTCGCACTAGAGTATTCCATCGTTCAATTTGGTCTTGGATATCTCTGGAGTGCGTTTGCGCTTCTCTGACCTGATCGTTTAATTCCAATGTGGTAATCACTGATATTCGTTCCTTGTACGAGAATTTTGGTGGATACATTCTCTCCTCTTCGTCGTCTGCTTCGACGTTCGGGCCTTGAGGATTTCTGCTCAAATAGTCTGCCAATATATTTTCTTTGCCGGGACAATGTTCTATTGTGAAGCTGTATTCCTGAAGTAATAATGACCAACGTGTAAATTTCGTTTTCTCGTCCTTATGCTTATTTAACCATAGTAAAGCTCGATTGTCGGTTTTGACTATAAATGGACGGTCTGCCAAATATATTTTGTATTTCCTTATATAATTAACGACGCTCAAACATTCCAATTCATTAATATGGTATTTTCTCTCCGTCGGAGATAACGTATTACTAGCATAAGAGACGATGTGCTTCTGGTCATTATCCCCCAATTGATATAATACTGCAGATAATCCTATTAAGGATGCGTCCGTCTGCAGTATGAACATTTTATTGAAATCTGGCCGGTGCAGTCCTAGAGGTTTATTTAATACCTCTTTCAGTAGGATAAAGGATTCTTGGGCTTCTGTATTCCACTTATAACGCCAGTCCTTCGAGAGTAGTCGGGTCAAGGGCTTCGTAATTATTGCAACATTCGGGATATATTCACGTACCCAATTACATAGGCCAAGGAAACTCTGAAGCTGGCGTCTTGTCGTAGGCACAGGATAGCTCTGTATCTGCAGAATATGTTTTTCTAAAGGTTGAGTAGTATTGGCATTTATCTTATGCCCGAGATAGGTTATACTAGATGTGGCTACCACACATTTTTCTGGTGACACTTTTAAATTATGTAAACGTAGGCGTTCAAAGACGGCTCTCAGATGGTTTACATGCTGTTCTATATTTTCACTGTAGATGATAATATCATCGAGATATACTTTGCAGAAATGATGCAAGTAGCCGGTCAATACGTCTCTTGCCATAAATTTTTGGAATGTACATGGAGCGGTCTTCAATCCGAAAGGCATCACGTTAAATCGGTAAGATGCTCCATCTAATGTTGTAAACGTAGAATAGTTTTTTGACGACTCCTCAAGAGGGATTTGCCAATATCCGCTCTTGAGGTCCAACACCGTAAATATGTTGGCGTTTCCTAGATCCTTTATACTCTCGTATATCTTTGGTAAGACGGATGCTTCGTCTTCCGTTACTTCATTTAAGTGACGATAATCAATGCAGAAGCGAGGCTTCTTGCCGGGCCTTTCAATGATAATGGGAGGCGAACTGTACTGAGCGGTACTCGGTTCTATGACGCCGGCTTTCAGCATCTCTTCAATTTGATCGTACATAACTTTTTTCTTAGAAGGAGACATGGGGTAGGGTTTGATATTGAACGGGCGGTCATCTTTAATTTTTATTTTATGTTTTGTTGTCACCGTGGTAGCTTGGGTAGGCACCGCGGTGAACAATTCAGCGAATTCCTCGAATAGAGGTTTTAAATTATCGTTTCCGATGATCAGTTCTTCGGGAAGCCGGCATTGCTTCCTTGCTTGATGTGCCGCTTGATTCCAGAAGACGGTTATTCGCTCTTCGGTGCCGACGTAGACACATTTACGTTGATAATCGAATACGACATTGTGAGCATACAAAAACGGGGCTCCCAGAATGAGCTCTTCATTTAAATTTTGAATGACTTGAAACGTGGTCTGAAAGGGTACATCTAGTACATTAACGTTCATGGTCGTAGTCCCGAGGGATTCTACTAAACCATCGCCACAAGCCATAACAAACGTTTGGGGAGCTGTAAGTTGATCAATGTCGTTCAAAAATTTCGGTTGGATAATATTCCTTGTCGAACCTGTATCCAATAAAGCGTTAACCGCTCGATTATTAATTATAATCTTAATGCGAGGCAGAGGGAAAGCGTCGTTGGTTTGATTGATAGATTCTAATGGAGTGAATCGGTGGGGAGATAGGTTGACTTCTTGATCCTTAAACAGGTAATTAAGGTCAGGAAGGTCATCGAAGTTTTTTAATTTAAACTTCTTGCTTCGGAGCTTCCTCGAGGGTCGCTTCGAGCCTGCTGGGGCCTGGTAGGCGGGGCTGGTACAGTTCGGCCTGGGCCATCGCCTCTGACCCCCGCTTGGTTTCCCGTATTCATATTACGATAGGGATTGTTTGGGCATTCCGCATGAAAATGCCACTGCTCCGTTGGGCAATATCTGCAAGGGCGATACGGGACTCGGGAGTTCCTTACGTCTCCAGTACCCCTTCTCGGTATATCCCCTCTAGGCAGCGAGGAAATATTATTTGCAAAATGCACCCTTGGTGCTGGCGGATTATCTCTTCTTTGAGATCCATTGAATGGTGTCCTAGATGCACCAAAGGAACTGGAGGACGGCTTCGCTAATGCGGAGGGTTCCGTTCTCCAGTTACTGCTCGATTGCTGATTCCCTTGAGCTGAAGCGGTAGAGGTGGACGTTTCTCGGTCTTTGCTTTTCTTTGCATTTTGCAGAATCTCGAATTCTTTATTCTCATCCATGATTTTGGCCATTTGTTCGGTCATCGTCACTAGTGTATTTGTATCTAGTATGACGGCACTCTTTAGGAGCATTTTCATATCAGGTCTCAACTGATTGAAGATGGTAGCCGCCTTCATCGCCTCCGGCTTAAACGGATCGATCCTCTTGAAGAGGCATACCTTCCTGGAAATAAATACTGACGTATTTTCCTCGGCATCTTGTTTCTTGCCATATAAATTAGCTACTGCTTCGGTGAGTACTTCACCTGAATCATAACGGCTTCTGAACCGCTCGAGGAATAGAGGATACGTGGTAATTAGGGTTCGATATTGTTCGAACCATTTCTTAGCATCATCTTTGAGCTGTTCTGATATTTTATATAGTCGGTCGTTATCCTGCGTAATTCGTACTCGGACGAAAAATTCCTCCATTTGATAAATGAAGGTTTCAGGGTCTTCGTGTTCGAAGCCATGAAATTCCGCATTTGGATGCTTCGACCGATACTTATGCTCGTGCGTGGCTTCGCTTAGAGCTTTGGCAAGACCTGCTGCCATTTGGGCGAACACTTGTTCTGAGGAGGGCTGTATGACTCCTTCAGTGGTACTCGGGCCAACCCCCGAACTACCCAGTACATCCTCCGCGCACGGCCTCTCTAACCCTCTAGAGACGTTGTCCATCACAGATGTCGGCTCGTCGTAAAACTGGAAAGGCGTTGATTCATCCATATCCTTTCCAGAAAGCCCTGCTGACTAACAACGCCCCACGTTGGGCGCCATGTAGAAGAACGCACTACCGGGCGTCAAAATGACGCGACACCAATTTATTTCTCAGGGGGCGCCAGTCGCGTATTACCCCGTTCTTCTACCTCCCAGGCGGGTTCGAGATAAGATGACTTCGGTAGCCGAAAAGCGGGACCAAGGCTGCACTACCACAGATCGGAAACTACGCTCTCTCTGGACCCGAATTCCCTCGTTAGGGGTTTAGGCACCTCTTAATTTCCTGAATTTTTGCATAAAAAAATCCCAACCGAAGAATTTCTCTGCGGAGGGATTAGTTTTGGTACGCGAAAATCACGTTTTGGTCCATTAATAACGGAATATATTTCTCAAAAAACGCATAAAAAAATCCCTATCGAACCTCCGTAAAACAACCAGAAGGTCGAACGTTAATGCGAATTAACTCGACACATCCGGTTTTCTATACGAAAGTTCCAGGGATTATAGACCGTCAACAGGCCTCAAGATCAATTAAGAAACATTAGTTCAAAGAATCCGTTTATTTAACAGAATTGGTTATACAAAATTCTCAAGAAAGAATCGTGCCTTCCCCAATCAAGGTAGTGACTTTCAGACCATACAAGCGAGAGCGCTCGCGCTAACGATCGATTAGGTAGAAAAGATTCATACGTACCTTCTCAGAATCAAAATGCGAGCTTTTAGAATCATTTCAGACTCTGGGTAAATGAATAATTAAGGCTGACTGAAATTAACTTAAAAAAGTTTTACTAAATGAATTTAGTTTCGCTAGAGACTACCTAGCTTTAAAGTTCTTGTATCGTGGAAATTCACGTACTCAAACACATTCAGAGGACTTATTACTGCATAAGTTGAGTGGCGTTCGATCAGTCCACGACTTACTAACCCTTATCACAGTCGATTAATAATATCGATTTGGCAGCGTCTCACCTTCGAGCGACTATTAGGCAAAATTGAATTTTTGGATTTTTATGCACAAGGCGTTTTCCTCTATAACTTTGTCATTTGAAAAGCCCTGTTATTGGCTTTTCTACCATCGCTTTGTCTGGACCACTCAACGCGGTCGACCAAATTGCGAGCCGCTGAGTCAATCCAAACTCTTTCCATGCGAGAAACCGGCCTTGTACATGTGCATTGATTTTTATCAATTTTTGCTTATCGGCACTACGCCGGCTTTGACAAAATCTTCTATTTTGCCTTTTGGATGCAGTGCATCGTTAAAATTTTATGCTCATACTTTAGAATTGGGCTTTCAATGATCGTACCTCAAAGGTCAATGTCTTTGGTTGAGGAATAAAAAATAAAAAATAATTTAAAGTATATTTTCGTGGTACTTTTTAAACTGATTTTGTGGTACTTTTGAAAAATCCATTTTAAGACTAATTTTAGCGTACTTTTGAAAAATCGATTTTCGAGCCAAATTTCAAGGTACTTTTGAAAAACTAATCTGCGGGTGAAATTTTGGCGTACTTTTGAAAAATCGATTTTCAAGCCAAATTTCAAGGTACTTTTGAAAAGTTAATCCGCGGGTGAAATTTTGGCGTACTTTTGAAAAATCGATTTTCAAGCCAAATTTCAAGGTACTTTTGAAAAGTTAATCTGGGGGTGAAATTTTGGCGTACTTTTGAAAAATCGATTTTCAAGCCAAATTTCAACGCAGTTTTGAAAAATTAGTCTGCAAGTGAAACTTTGGCGTACTTTCGATAAATCGATTCCTGGGCCAAATTTTGACGCCCTTCCAAAAATATTATTTTTCAAAGTCCAATTTATGATACCTTTGAAAAAGTATACTATTCATAAATCTTTGTCATTATATACTTCTACTCTGATATTCTGAACCAAAAACATTTTTCCTAAGTGAAAATTCGGTGTTTCTTCGAATTTTCGCCTGGTCATTTCCAACGCCTTATAGAACCCAAAACGGTCCTTGTGGACTGATCTGCGCCTCTGCAGACTCCCAAAAATGTCTTTAAATGAAATTTTTTTGCCTAAGTCGAATTTTGATTATGTCTTCAACTTAGGACGATTTTGGAGAGTTCTACAACATGCTCACAGCCAACTTCAAAAAATATACAGTGTGTCTCACTTTTCATCACTACACCCCAATATCTCGGCCATTTGTTGATCGATTTAGATCAAGTTTGGTATACTTCTTTTGCTTCAGATTTTGATTAAAAAGTTATTTAAAAATTTTTTTTTCGAAATTAAATACGCCTACTATGATCAAAAAAAATTGGCAAAAACTAGGAATTCATATTAGCGATTGAGATAGGGTTTTTGTTTTAACAGAAACTTGTTCGGCATGACCTAAAACCCCTGTATACCAAATTTCGTTAAAAAATATTCATTCCTTTACAGAAAAATCATATCTAAGATTTCAATAATAATCACCCTACTATTCGAGTTATTTATTGTCGGATATTTACGTAACTTGGTAGTGGTGTAATAATGACGCTAATTAAGCATTAGGACACATTTTTTATCCAAAGCACTATTATGAAATGAATATTTTAAAAATGGTGGCTATTTTCTAAAATACTTAGAACTCGGCATATCAATATCTTTGTTAACATGGAGTGCTTTGGAATGGATTTGACAATTCTTATTATTTCAATTTTATCAGCAATAATTAATTGTTGTGCAGCCATGTTTAAGTTTCATTTGACATTCGATGCAATTGTCAAATCTATTCTAAAGCACTCCATGTTAACAATGATATTGATGTATGCTGAGTTCTAAGTATTTTAAAAAACCGCTGCCCAAGGAATCACTACTTCCACATCCAGATTCTTTTCCAAGTCACTCACAACGAAAAAATTTTTGTATGTGGAAATAATTGTTTATGGAACTTTAATAATATAATATTTGAAATCCTCATAAAACGATACCCCACATCGGTAGCAGGGTGGGGGTGGTGATAAGGGGTGGTAGTGTGGGTGGATGAAGTAAAAAACATTTTGAGGTTTCTGGTTCTTGTACACACACTAAATCACAATTTTTTTTCATCCCCTTTAATAATTGGGGTGGTAAGGGGGGTGGCTAATGCCAAAATTTTTTTGAGACCTTCGCTTCTCTTGCTTATACTAAATACCAATTTTATGGAGTCTTACCTGCTTGATTTATCTATTTTCCCCAAATTTACCCCAATTTACCCCCCAACCCTTCGACGGAACAAGATGAAAATATAATCTAGTTCTAGATCTCGTTAAAGTACATATGTGTACCAAATTTCAAGTCAATATCTCAAACGGTTCCAGAGTAAACGTGCGCACAAAAAAAGTTACAGACAGACAGACCGACAGACAGAAATTTTTTTTAGCTCAAACATAAAATTTCGACGTTTCGTGACATTCTAAGCCAAATTGAACAATAAAAATTTTTAAATTTTTTTTTGTCGTTACTATACTTCCACTGGATGTGAAGTAAAATAGCTGCAATTTTTCAAATATTCATTTCATAATAGTGTTTTGGATAAAAAACGTGTCCTAATGCTTAATTAGCGTCTTTATTATACGACTGTCAAGTTATGTAAATATCCGACAATAAATAACTCGAATAATAGGGTGATTAGTATTGAAATCTTAGATATGATTTTTTTTTAAAGGAATGAATATTTTTTAATGAAATTTGGTATACAGGGGTTTTAGGTCAAGCCGAACAAGATTCTGTAAAAACAAAAACCCTATCTCAATCGCTAATATAAATTCCCAATTTTTGCCAATTTCTTTTGATCATAGTAGGCGTATTTAATTTCGAAAAAAAAAATTTAAATATCTTTTTAATCACAATCTGAAGCAAAAGAAGTGTACCAAATTTGATCTAAATCGATCAACAAATGGCCGAGATATTGGAGTGTAGTGGTGAAAAGTGATAGAGTCGATATCAGGGTTTATGACGTGTGTACGGTTCGAGCTACGCCTTGCTTTAAGATTTGTTCTCACTCATACACATATCAAGCGGTAATTGTAAAGCTACCTACGACTTTCCACTCTATAAAACATTTACAATTATACGTTCATCTCTGTCATTCTTGCATGTGGTTCAAATCGATACTGGGACAACGTTTGTGCCTTCTCAATTACTTTCGACATAGCCGTGCGACAATATTTTAGATTTTAAATAAGTAATAGGTAGATAAATAATAATCACTTGAATAACGGACTATTTTTATTATTCAAGCTATATGTGTATTAGATATTGTTGTATTAAATTAAATTAAGCGTGTGTGTAATTAAATTATTTATATTAATATTATTTAAAAAATGAATGTACAAATTATTAAAGTACTCTACCACATCCTTTTTCAGGTTCTCTCCATTTCGTTCTTTAAATCCAAATATAGCTATGTTTTTCTGCCGTGACTGTTGCTCTATCATATTTAGTTTTTGTTTATAGGATTTTTCTTTTTGTGTTGCTTGTTCTTTGAATTCTTTTAATTCTTTCTTAATTGACAATAATTCTGTACGCAGTAGTCTAATTACTGTGGTTGTGTTATTATTGTAAATAAAATAAATTTCTCACCGCAGTGCCTGGTTGCACTATTAACAAACAGAGTCGGCAACTTGTATTGAATGTTTTGGAGTATTTTCAACGGGAAAAAGAAAATAATGGACCGTTACGTCCGCTTACATCTGTCCAAGAAAGGGTAGCCGATTCTTTAAAAATCAGTTTAAGCAGTGTTTCTCGAATAATTCATGAACAAAAAATGGGTGTACCTCTAAATACCCCGGGGCAAACACATAAGGTGCCGAAAAAAAAAGCTTAGGGCGACTCTTAAAGACATGTGGATTTAAATATAAAATGGAAAATAATCGGCGTTATCTCTGTCAGCTTAGTAACGTCCTCCATAACCGTATTAGTTTTTTGAGAAACTATATTAAAAATCTTCAAAGCGAAAGTCCTCAAAAGGGGCCTTCAAAAGAACATGGCAGGATGAAGATGTAAAAAGCTGCAGAAAGGGCCACGAAAATACTGGCAAAAGATTTATAATAGTACATGCTGGTAATAGAAATGGTTTTGTGGAAAATGCTAGCCTAATATTTTCAACAAAATCAAAAAGTGCTGACTATCACGATTCTATCAACAGTGAGTTATTTGAAAAATGGGTTTTGGAAAAATTAATACCTATGTTAGAAGAGCCATCGATAATTGTTATGGATAATGCATCATACCATAGCTCACTGGCAGAGAAATTACCGAACACTTCCTGGACCAAAACAAAATTGCAAGAGTGGCTGAAGAACAAAAATATCGAATACAACAAGGAGGACTTTAAAACCGATTTATTAAAAATTTGTAAGCAAAACTGCCCAAGTCAAAGGCGATACGTTATAGATGAGCTGCTGAATGAACACGGTCATCAAGTACTAAGATTACCTCCATACCACTGCCAATATAACCCCATAGAGATGATATGGGGGATCTGTAAACAGTATTATGATCGACACATTGGTGAAAATGGACATAGCGATGAAAATGTGCTAAAGGTATGGAATGATGCTCTAGAAAGAGCGACCCCTGAAGTCTGGACAAACTGTATACAGCACACTGAGAAATTAATCAGGCAAGACTTTGAAAAAGAAGTACGTTATGATGAAACACCCAAACTTATAATAAATCTGGCGGAAAGTTCTGGGGAGGAAGATTTTTGTGATGATTATAATAGTGAAGGAGAGGAAGACTGAATGTTGTTGTTCTTTTTTATTTCAATAATAAATATGTATTTACAACTATTTATTAATATTAATTCTTTATTTTTTTTTTGTTATTTTTCATTATTTACTTTCATTTTTTACTGGAGAATTATTTTGTTTAATTTTGTAATTTTAAATAAATCTATTTTAGGTTTTTTTTTAAATTTATTTCCTTCATTTCAACCGCAGTGCAAAACTGGTTGATCCGACACTGTTCGTCCCTCACTTCAAATCATCTTAGACCGTACGCTTTTCGTGACGCACACGTCATAATCCCAGATACCGACTTTATACAAGTATTACGTAGCTATTATTAAAATTTCTGCCTGGTTCTTGTACACAATAAAATAAGACACTTTTTACAGGTTAAGAATCTAACCTACAATTAGCAGTCTATTTTTATTAATCAACAATATTGAAAAATTATTCGCGTGAATTTTTAAATATTTACATATTAAATATTATTTGCTACGGCTCCAAGCTAAAAATGCCTATACAAACATTAAAAATGAGAATAAACGAAAAAACCTTAAAATTTGTTTTTATGTTAGTTATACGATGCATAGGCCTGTCCAACACGCTGTCACTTTGCTTTGTTTGTACTACAGCAGCCATCTTTTGTTGGTAAGTTAGGGTTTTCGACAGGCCTAAAGGGCACCATACACGTTCAGTAATCTCATTACCTGAATTTTCGCGTTTTTTCAATCATACTTAATTCAATAATTATAGGTAGATATGCTTTTTTCTTAAATAATGGACATGTAAGGTGTGAAAAATAATGATAGGGAATGATGGGGAAACTTTTAGTCATGATGTTTCTGTAATGATCTGCTGGAATGACATTATTGCTGAACATGTATGGTGTCCTTTAGGCCTGACAAAAACCCTAACTTACCAATAAAAGATGGCTGCTGTAGTACAAACAAAGTAAAGTGACAGCGTGTTGGACAGACCTATTGTAGGACCTTATAGCTCGCGCCATCTACTAAAGTAAATAGAAACCATGCACTTATGAAGCAATTATTATTATAGGAAAGTGCCGTATGTCGGACCACCTATTTAATACACCGTGGTTTAAGGAGAGATTTTTGGCACCTTCGACATTTATGTAAAGAATCCGACTTAATATTTATAATCTACGACCTCGAAAATCCCCAGACATCAATTTTCATACTAATCAGACCATAAATTACAAAACTTATCCGCCATTTTGACGCCACCATTTTGAATTGTTGGACCGAATATTTGTAAAATCAAAATGTCAAACTAATGAAATTGTACGTAAATGACAGAACTAAGACGTCACCAAAGCACACTTTTCAATAAATACAATTTTTCCTTTTCAAATTGGGTTTGTTTTCAAAGAATTTTTGAGATCTATTTTTGAGTTTTCTCGAAAACGGTTGGAATTATCAAGTTCTATCAAGTGTAACTTTTTTACGTAGAAATGACTTCTGCATGAGATTTTCTAGTCAAAAGTGCCACTACGTTTCATAAGAAAAGAGAGAAAATATTCATCATCAGATATAGCTCATGCAGTGCCCTCCACAGGCTACCGTGATGTTTTTTTTTTTATTAGTATTTAACGTCGGCCTATTTCCGCTACCAGGGCCTATCACCGACGCCAGGAGACGAGCTACCCCCAACCTGGAAATTTTGCCGAACCTCTTCCCTTAAGAAGAGTAGGGATCTTTTACTTGCCTAACATTTAATAGACAAGGGACCGCCTGCTTTACATCCCCTCCGAAGGATGGTATATCCACTACGTAATCCTCGTCTGAAATTACGTTGCTTCCGCGTATGCACTGATATACAAGCCGCTAGAAGGTAGGACGAGAACGCTGTATTTCCCAAGATGGGTCGCCCATCCAAGTACTAACTGCGCTCGACGTTGCTTCAACGGAATATCGACTGATATTCACATTGAAGTCGCCTCTACGCTCGCCCCCTAGCGTGATGTGATACATAAATTATTATTTCTTAGCTTAGAAAATGTTTCCTTACCGAATTGGGAGAAGATCGGTCAAGCAGTAGTTGAGATATTGCAAAAAAAAAAGAAAAAAAAATTACAATTTTGACACCCTTCATCTTTTTCCACACCAACAATTTACTAAAGCATGTTTGGTTATATCCTCATATTTTGGTCCAAAGAATCTACTTGAACTATGGCCTATTATTAATGGTGAACCTTGTATATTTATAACGACGCTGAAAATGCAGCCGAACGTTATTAAAAAAGCGCTATGAAATAATTTTATAAGTTTTATAAGCTGAAATGTTTTATAACTTAGTTAAGGAAAAGTTTCTAAAATTTCTTAACTGATTTATAAGGTATTTTATAATTTTGCTGTAAAAACGTTTAATGATAAATTTATAAAATAGTTCAGTTGCTGACAACCAGATAGTGTCTTCTGCAACTCTAAATGGGTCTACAGATGATCCAGCCAACCAGCCAACCGTCCTTCTCGGTACACTTTGAAAATTGCCATAACAACTCTCGTAAAAGTGAACTGGTCTGCTGGAATTCCAGGTCTTCAAAGCGTACCGACAACCGAGCAGACCACTTCAATCCAGCAGACCAGCTCACTTTTACGAGTTCGCATGGCAATCTTCTAAGTGTATCGAGAAGGTCGGTTGGTCTGCTCCCTATAGCCCGTCGGGCAGAGCGCGAAAAGCCTTCTCTTTCTTGACCTACCCAATACTGAAGTATAACCAGATGGGACCTTCACTACTTATTAAAGCATGTTATTTTACATAGGAAATCAAAATTGACGACACTCTCCATTGGTCGAGACCGAAGATATAAGAAAAAAACTAAAAAAAAAAGAAATTTAAGATTTAATCAAATATAACTTTAGAACTAAAACAGATAAAAATACATTTTTTTTTTGGTTTTGACAAATAAACATTGCTTTTTAATTTGAAGTATAATTTATTGCAATAATTAAAAAAATTAACATAAAAAAACTAGCAAAATTCACAAAGATACACAAATCAGCAATATTTTTCTAATTCTTAGCTCGCCATAACTCGCTTATATAACGAGGTATTCAATTTTTTCTTTCACCAAAAACTGACAAATTTAATAGGGTTCATCATTTTGTCTCGATTAATGCTGGATCTAATTTTTTAACTAAAAGCGCTACAGCCCTTGAAACACAACGAAGCACAGTACGGCGACGAAGACGCGATGCTTCCTTTCCCGCCCCCGCTACTTTGTCGGCCCATCAAGAAACGTATCGGCTGCTGGCCTCATTATTGTCTGGATAAATATTAATAAGTATATACTATTTTACTTACATGTAGGCTATTACAGTTTATGTATATTGTAGATTCATTTTTATCAATGGAGAAAAACTTAAAGCAGTGAAAATCTAATGGTAAAAAACCAACTGGCATCAGGTCTATTATTAATTGTGCAAATGAAAGAAAATATGCAATCTCATTAAAATTTTTATAAAACAAAGTGGTGGCACTTATTTGCACACCCTTCGATACCGATTTCGTTATTCTTGTCTGACATCTTTTTGTAATAAATAGCATTAGCAAAGATAATACGTATTGTCTCTGATATTAGTAACGCGATAAAAAAATGCAAGTGAGCCTTCATGTAGTTATAATAAAGAAAAAAATCAGTTTAAAATAAAATAGCATTATCTGATTTGTGGAAAATCCAGAAAAATTAAGAATAAATTAAGAACATCTTTAAGTACCATATTGTACAGGAACGGGTGCGGAAACTAGAAAAAAATATATATTAAAGCTGCAGTGTCGCATTGTGATACAGAAATACAAGGCAGAGGTTACACATTTATTCAGATTTATTTGGGCTAATGGAAATTATCATAAAATTTATTATGCAAAATATATTAGCAAAAAAAAATTAAATGTGTACAAACTAAACAACTGAAAGAAAAAAATGAATTTAAAGTAGCGTTAAATATTTTATTCAAGGAGGTTTATCTTGCTGTTTTGCAAAAAATAATTCTTAACTCTAATATTTCTAAAAACACGCCTTAATGATATATTTGAAGAAATGACGGAAGAAAAATTAGATTATTATAGCAGTGGAAATATAAGAAAGAGATTAGAAAAGCATTTAAGCAAACAAAGTGTTTTGTGAACACAAAGAAAATACAACAACAGTTCATTCAAGTGATAATAAAGCTAAAATGATTTTTGTTGTCAGTCACAAGTCAATCAGGCGAAGAAAACTTGGTTCATGAGAATGAATTGACAATTCCTGATATAGCATCTTAAGAGAAGCTATAGCTGGATGTTTTAAAACTATAAAAAACACGACTACTAATCTGAATGAACATAAATGTAAACAAGAAGTTTCAGATTTGTTATAAACATTTATGTCGTGGATACTAAATATGTCAGGACAGACAAATTTGATTTAAACGTTATTTCTATAGTAATGGAATTTATATTAATACTTATGGAAAAAAAAACAATCAGCTTAGGCCATTTTTTTAATCCTTACATATCACTACATGTGTTTCGTGCCGCCAGAAGAAAAAGAACTTAATGATATGCTTTATTCTTTTGGCTATGGTTATTCCTACGATGAAATACGTACATTTTTAACGTCTTTAGCTAGTCACGTATTAGTAAAAACTGGTGACGACATTTTTATACCACCTGCAGCTCCTCCAGTAAGTTCTGAAGAAAACAATTACATTTATCGCAGCGATAATTTTGATCAAAACGAAGACAGGCTAGATGGTAAAAATCCCACTAGGAATAGTATTATTTAAAAAAAAGAACAGCCTATTTACACAAGCATATTTAGATCGTCTATCCAATTTTAACCGATTTTAACCCTTCCAGTTTACATGAAAACAAAAATATAGTTATGTACAAAAATCCAACTAATCGTTCAGAGCCTCTACGAGTTAGTGAAAGCATGGCAAATAATTGTTTTGATTATGTGGTTACCTCTGACATTTTATGGAAAATATTAAAATATACGAAGCAAAGTAAAAACTTTACTAGCTGGCATGATTTTACTTCCACATACAGTGGAAGTATAGTAACGACAAAGAATTTTTTTTTAATTTTTTTTGTTCAGATAGGCTTAGAATGTCATGAAACGTCGAGATTTCAAGTTTGAGCGAAAAAAAAATTTCTGTCTGTCTGTCGGTCTATAACTTTTTTTGTGCGCACGTTTACTCTGAAATCGTTTGAGATGTTGACTTGAAATTTGGTACACATATGTACTTTAACAAGATCTAGAACTAGATTATATTTTCATCTTGTTCCGTCAAAGGGTTGGGGGGTAAATTGGGGTAAATTGGGGTAAGTTTGGAGTACATAGGTAAATCAAGCAGATAAGAGTTCATAAAATTGATATTTAGTATAGACAAGAGAAGCTAAGGTCTCCAAAAAAATTTTGGCATTAGCCACCCCATTACCACCCCCACCCCATTATTAAAGGGGATGAAAAATAAATGTGATTTAGTGTGTCTATAAGAACCATAAACCTCAAAATATTTTTTTACTTTATCCACCCCCCACTCCCACCCCCTGTCACCACCCCCACCCCACTACCGATGTGGGGTATCGTTTTATGGGTTTTTGGGGTAGAGGATTATTAATGCACCACCCGCGTAGTACGACACCATATATAGCAGATTATTACAACCAATATCATATTATTCAATTTGATTTGTTAATTTTATCATCTTACAATAAAGGAAGATAATTCTAAAGCTTTTGTTACGGCCGCTGATTGTAGCCTTGCGCGATTTATGGTGAACGCGGAATGTACCGAGAACGAGTGGGGAAGCCTCGCGATTCCGTCGCCGTAGCGCGCTTCGTTGTGTTTAAAAGGCTGTACCGCTTTTATTTACAGAGCTAGACCCAGCATTAATCGAGGACAAAATGAAGTCTATGAAATTTGGCAGTTTTTGGTGAATAAAACATTCGAATAGCTCAAGCGAGTTACAATGAGTTAGACCTTTAAAAAAAATTGACAATTTGTGTACCATCTAAATCAACGTCAATTTTTTGATGTTAAAGTTATTATTTTTGTAATATATTATACATCAAATTAAAGAGAATCGTTTGTACTATAAAACTAAAAAAAAATATATAATTTTATCTTTTTTCGTTTGAAAGTTATTCATGGTTGAATTTGAATTTTGTTATTTTCATTTTTTTTTGTTTTTTTCTTGTAACTTCAGTCTCGACCAATGGAGAGTGTCGTCAAAAGTGATTTCCTATGTAAAGAAACCTGCTGAATAAAATGAAATAGGTTTTATTTGGTTATACCTCGGTATTGGGTTAGTGAACGATAGAGCCAGCCATCCGACGTACTACTACCTCTGGGTCCTGTGTAGATCCCTTAATATAATCAATTAGCATTTTAGAGGCATTAATAAAATAACAATAAAACAAAATAATCGTAAAACATTTAAATTACAAAACAAATTTGCTGGTTGAGTACTTCCTGGATACATTGTATACGCTTGATAAAATGAAGTGAAAAGCTTGCGTATCACATAAAAATCAATAATGATAGGTATTAAAGATTATTCGATAGCCAAGATATTTAAGAATATTTTACACGCAATTGTGTGGGCCAATGCTCAATTTAAAATTTGTACTTTGGTACAAAATCAACCTTAATGAACCTATTGACTCTTCCTAATGATGTTATTTGATATTATGGAAGAAAAAATATACAGCATTGTTCACGCTGGTTTTTATTTAATAAAACCTTTAATTAAGTAAATTCTGACGTCACATTCAGGCAATTATATATTTTTTCCAAAAATTAAGTGGACGTAGAACCACCAGAGATTCGTAACGTAAAGAGGAATTGATTTAACTTAACTTGTTTATACGGGATGGCCCAGAGACAGTGGTAAAATCGAAACTTGCTGATAGGGGACATCAATACCAATCCACAGAATATGATATAGGGTTATCCAAAAGTCAACGGTTTAAAAGTTATTCAGACTTTCGTGATTTTTGAGGAATTTACGGAACACTCCTATGCAGTTAAATTTTTGTCTGGGTTCTGGTATGTTTAAAAAAATAATTTGTGGTTTTAATCAATTTCAAGACTCAGTTGGTACAATAATTTACGGTATTAATAGTTTAAAGTCTGTATATGAATACAGGAATAATGAGTTTCGATTCGGTGAAATTGCACCATTTTATTTTTTCTGTTGACGCATCGACAGATTTATCGCGGTATAATTTTGGCACATGTCATGTTTTGTTTCTTGAAATAATGTCCAGAAATAGGGACCACTGCTGTTTTAAATTGTATCTATATTTTTTTTTCTTTAGCTTATTATTGCTTATTGTTAACGCATCTTGTTAATTGTAGTATTGTACGTAGTAATATAATAATACAGGGCTACTGGTAACTCGACGTATTCCTGTCAAGGGGTGTTAGAGAACCTAATTTGCAATCATTTCAACTCACATGTGTTATATGCATAAGTTTTTAGTTTTCGAGATATTTAAATTTTTCAGTTTTGATCAAAAAACCAAGTAGGGTGAAACGGCCCCCGGCCGTATCTTCATTGAGAGAAGGAATATAGTTAGCAATAAATGAAAGGAACAATTTTGCGAAATATTAACGCAAAAGAGTGGCGCGTTTCACGGGGTGACGAGGGATATGAAATCCAAAGGACCAATTTTTTGTGCCAAAACGCAGCAACCGAAAATTTTGGAAAAAATATATGTTGGACAAATATTTGAGAGGATTCTCAGAAAAAATTGTCGGTCAATTTGGAAAAGAACTAAGGGCGAGAAGACATCGGTATACTATTCAAATATTTTTAAGAGTAACTTCCCCCCGTTGCACCACATTCAAAACTTTTTTGTAGCATCTACTTTCACCCCCATATAACATATTTTTTCGCAGCGTGGTCGGAACATTACGTCATAGTGAAAAAAAATCACGTTCTTGGTCTTTCGAGAGTAGTAGTCTAAGCGTAATGAAGGCAGAAAGAGCGTAAATATTTCGTGCAAAGACGAGATTACCTTTCCCTCCCGTTTTCGAGGGTGCTGAACATGATGGAAGTGGTGGGATAAGTTTTTGGCCGCCGCAACCCCCTGAAATGGCCAAAAACCACCCCTTTTATGGATCCTTTTATGTTTTCATATATAAACGGGTCTGGGGAGTGATTTATCGACGGGTTATACTTGAAATAAAATGCAAGGAGGTTATAAAGTAAGTGGAATCTAGACAGCAGTCCGAGGGGGTTGATTAAACCGTCCCGAGAGGTGGAATAATTTCTTTTTATAATTATTCGGTTCAAACGCGTATCCCCCGTTTTCGGGGTCGCCGATCACGGGAAAAATATTTATTTTTTAACTTCAACCCCTCCTCATCCCTCAAACGGGCAGAAACTACCCCACACACACCAGAAAGCATTCTATACAGAATTTACAGGTTTTTCGGCACATGATCGTTATTCCTCTGCATATCACTTTATCTTTCACGGAAGAGAAGGTGGTAGCGACCTCGGGGGTTACTTTAACCATTCCAAGGGGTGTAAAATTCATTAATTATACTTTGAATCGTCAATACGCCCTCCCCCGTTTTCGCAGGTGCTGATCATGATAAAAATATGATTAATTAATTTTGGAAGAGGTCGGGTCGCTACCATCTTCTCTTTCGTGGAAAATGAAGGAATAACGATCATATGCCGAAAAAAACCGTGAATCCTGGATAGCATGCTTTCTGGTGGTTTCTGCCCCTTTAAAGGATGACGAGGGGTTGGAGCTAAAAATGAATATTTTTCCCATAATCAGCTACCCCGAAAACGGGGTAGCTGATTATTTAAACCAAATCATTTGAAAAAAAATGATTTTCCACCCCTCGCCTCGGGAGGGTTTAATCAACCCCCTAGGCCTGCTGTCTGGATTCCACTTACTCTATAACCCCCTTCCATTTTATTTCAAGTATAACTCGTCGATAAATCGCTCCCCAGACGCGTTTATATATAAAAACATAAAGAGATCCATAAAAGGGCTGGTTTTTGGTCGTTTCAGGGGGTTGCGGCGGTCAAAAACTTCTCCCACCATTTCTATCGTATATGGCACCTTGAAAAGGGGAGGGAAAGGTAATCTCGTCTTTGCACGAAATATTTACCCTTTTTTGCCTTCATTACATAGACTACTAGTCTCGAAAGACCACGGACGTGATTTTTTTTCACTATGATGTAATATTCCGACCACGCTGTGAAAAAAATATGTTATATGAGGGTGAAAACAGACGCTGCAAAAAAATTCTGAATGTGGTGCAACGAGGGGAAGTTACCCTTAAAAATACTTGAAAAGTATACCGATGTCTTTTCGGCCTTAGTTCTTTCCCAAATTGACCGACGTTTTTTTCTGAGAATTCTCTCCAATACTTGTCCAACACGTATTTTTTCCAAAATTTTCGGTTGCTGCATTTTGGCACAAAAAATCGGTCCTTTGGATTTCATACCCCTCGACAACCCGTGAAACGCGTCACCCTTTTGCGTTAATATTTTGCAAAATTGTTCCCTTCACTTATTGCTAACTATATTCCTTCTCTCAATGAAGATAGGGCCGGGAGCAGTTTCACCCTACTTATCCGGCTATGCCCTTTGCATATTCAAAATTAAATTTAAAAACTACTACTAATTCAATGCCAGGGATTTTCGTACATTGATAACTCTTCAACAATGCGTTACTAATAGTAAAATGTCAAAAAATACTCAATGGTTCAAAGATGCAACCAAAATAAAAAGAAATTTTTAATATTTTTCAATTTCTCTTATAATGACGGCGATTTATTACAAAAATTCATTAATACATTAATCGTAAAAATCATTTAAATAACATCTCTTTTTTATTAGCTTTCGAACGAGGTAAAATGTTATAAAAAAAACTAGTTCCACGAAAATGTTCAATACCAGGTGAGCAGGTAGAGCGCGCTCATTGTTTCAAAGGAGGTTAATGTTGACAATTAAAGAAACAATAGTCTTAAGTTGATTTGATTTATTTATTATTACAAATCTTCTTCAAAATGAGAACCTCTGTTCCGTATACAGACACGAAATCTCTTCCTTACTTCTATATTGGTCACTCTTGAAGTGAAATTGTCTTTAATTTGTTCCACTGTGTCGATTATCCTCTCAATTGTTCTACGGAAATCACCGGTATTTTGTATCACCAACTCCTTCATATGCCCCCAGACATGAAAATCCAATGGAGTTAAGTCAGGGCATCTCGCAAGTCAAAGAATCGGTTCTCCTCTAGCGATTCAATTATTTGGATACTTTTCATCCAGCTACTGACGTATTGTGATCCGAAAATAATAATAATAATTAAATTCAACGTTGAAGAACTGAATAACAATGAAACAAAATAAAGTGGAGGAACTGCGTAGTTGTCAGATAACGAACGTACGTGGCTAGTGTATAGTATAGTGCTCTACAAAAACTGGTTAGTAATTTTTGACATAATATCGAAGGACAGTTCTGACTAATCCCGAAACTTGTCGAAGTATTTAACTACTCGTAGTAGCGTTAAAAGCAGATAAATGGGACCCTCTCTAAAATATTAAACAATGAACGCGCTCTATCTGCTCATGTGTTTTTTTATAATATTTCACATCGTTGGAAAGCTGACAAAAAGAGATGTTATTTAAATGGTTTTTACGATTAATGTGTTAATGTCCTACAAGTCAGTTATTTTACAATAACCACCCTATTTTGAGATACATTAAATGAAAAATAACACCCTAGAGCGTTATGAATATCTATAAAATTATAACACAACCCAAAACAAGTAAATTATGATAGAGTTATTGACAAACAAAATGCGTTGCTATGCAACGGAGGCGTTTACAAACAATTTTGATTTTTACTGTCTTTTAAATGAAATCGTTTTGAACATAATAGATGTCAAATTAATAAATCGTAAATGTCAAAAAAAAAATCGAATTAAATAACAGACTTGTAGGACATTAAACGTTGAAGGCACCACGGGTGTTATAGGATAATGACGCCCTCGGTCGACGTACATTCCCTCGGGCCAGAGGCCTTCGGGAAGTCGTTATAACACCCTTGATACCTTAATAACTATAATAAATTTTTGCAATAAATCGCCGCCATTGTAACAGAAATAAAAAAAATTATTTTTATTTTCAGTTGTATCTTTGGACCATTATGTAGTTTTTGACATTTTACTGTTGGTAATGCATTGTTGATCAGTTATGTATGAAAATTAAAATCAGTGTCATTGAATTAGTGGTAATTTTTAAATTAAATTTTGAATATGCAAATTTGGGGTTTTCCGATAAAAAGTGAAAAATTGAAATATTTCGGAAAATTTTTGCATATAACATATGTGAGTCGAAATGGTTGCAATGTCTAACACTCCTTGACAAGAATACATCGAGTTACTAGTAAGCCTGTAGAATCATAACATATCCACCTCAAATAAGTAGACAACTTCCACTTTCAATGTCAAAGCTGCCTGGAATATATAGGGTAGGGTCAAGATAAACACAGCTTTTAGTGGCTTAAACTTAAATTAAATAGAAATGCCTACTAAGCAGGCATATTAATTATTACATATGTACAACTTAAACACACTCGCTCTGGAAACAAATAAACTAAAAATGTACTTATATTCGGTAATCTATCACAAAATAACAACACGTTAATAATTCAGAAAATCAAAACTATTCACTATACGTTATAATTCGTTACACTTAAAGTTCTCTCCATTTAAACAAGCAAACCCTAACTTAAGGATTAAACTTCTTAAAATAAAAGTAAGGATTGAATAGGGAAATTGTACATCAATAAACACTTAAATAAACTTGAAAAATTTATTGAAAAATATAGTTAGGCGTGTAGTTCTAATATGTCATGTGGCGTTACTAGATGGCGCTACTATCTATACCTTATCCGGGAAAGGAGGATAGTGATGAATTGAACTGTCAATAGCGTCAAGCGGAACATGTCATTGAACGATGTTGATTTGATAAGCCTTTGTAAAAATTATTGTGAATTACATCCCCTCTAAATTTAAACACCAATAGGATCTATTGCACGCACTGATCACGTGCATGGGCTCCTTTCCCGGCGAAGGTATAGAACAATGTTTAATTTCTATTTCTGATATTGTCAACCTTAGAATGTAAAGGTGGGAGATTGATAAATGCAGTAGTGCCCTCTCTCTGTCTGTCCCTCTCTGTTTTTACTCATAATGTGATTGGTCGAAGCGTGATCGAGAACTCTTTTCAGTGAAGACCTCTCAGAAGTTTTGGACCAGTCTAAGTATCGCAATACTTATGGTTTTTTAAAAAGAATTCATAAAATTTAAAATAATTCTCAGTTCGACCCGTATATCTGTTGAAAATTTTGCAGTATTTGGCGCTAGTCTTAATTTCATTATCAAATTTAATTATGTGATAAAATATTCAAATTCCGTCGAAATTGCATTAAAATTTGTAGTTAGGTGTTATAGCTGTAGCTAATAATGAATCTTATGTCAAATGTTATGAATTCAAAATAGCGAATCTAATATGACCGCGACAATTGCAATGTTTTTGCAGATTGCACAAAATTTTATACATAGTCATTCAGGTTTCTCTGATAAGGAGTCTAATAAGGAGTCTAATGTTAAAGCTTAAAAAGTCACAACGACGGATATTTTAGTGCACAGAAGGCCACTAAAAAGGGTGAAAAGTAAATTGAACCACCTTCAAAAAACTCTCAAAAAATTATGAAATAAAATTTCACCCTCACCCAGTTCATTGAACCTTATTACCTAATGTAGATATTGCAACATGTTCTATCCCAGAGACATCTATTTAAGTTTCCTACAAGTTGTATAAGTAACAGAAACTGAATTAGTTAGTTAGTTCGGCAATCGGCTCAGAGATGGCGCGAGCGGTGTCAGAGTCTAGAAGTTGTAGAGAGCCTACTATAAAGTGGCAGATAAATCGAAAATATTCTAGAGCTGTCATCTTTGGGTATATAAAGGCATAGAGAAGCCTAGAGTGAGCAGTTTTAGTACAGTTCACATGGTCAGATAATTCAGTTCAATTAGTGAGAACAGATCAAGGAGTAAACAAAGTGATAAAGGGACTCAAGTAGTGAATTATAGTACATAGTGTAGTAAAGTAATTATTTGTTGTAATTAGTACGTAAGTGTAGTGTACTCACTTACATATATGAATATTGATATATAACTATGCTTATGAGATAACAAATTCTTGTTCTTGTTATTTTCTTTTTTTTCTTCTTCTCCATGGTTACTTAAAAACTTAATTTAAAAGTGAGCAAGCTGCCACATTACCCCATTTATAGATACTTTGAAGTCGTGTATTTGACAATATCTACAGCGTGTCCAGCCGGGAGCTTACACGATCTATATCTCGAAAACTACTGAACAAATTTGTAAAATTACGTACGTATAGTGAAGAGCTTATGATCTTTCTAACTATTTTGACAGTTCTATCACTTCCGGTTATACTGGAAGTAGATGTCAACTTTGTTATTTTAAATGGAACACCGAATTGATAGATTACAAAATTTTAAGGTCACTTTGTATAACAAACCTTGTCAAAAATTTATAGTTTTCGATATACTAGTTTTTTTTTACCAAAAAATTGACACATGCAGACCCCTAAAGAAATTCTTCCTGTGAATAACCCATACAAGAATCTAAATATCTTTTACGGTGGAAGTAATCAACATAGTCGTAGATTATTTTTAAAAAATTGAAAACATTTAAATATTGTACAGGGTGAGTGCAAAAGTGGTCATAACTTTCCATTCAGAAACATCAATTATCTTCAATTTTTGAAATGGAAACTCCCATTTTTTTTATTTTATCAAATTCTACGACTAAAAATATGGATAGTTTACATTTACTTCCCTATACCTAACTACGACGGTTTTTAAGATATTCACGAAAAACCAATTATTTTGTAAAAATTCTTTATTTAACCTTGTAATATTTTATTTCTTTTAGTTTTAGATATTGTGATAAACCCAACCATCACGTAATACACAAATCGAAATTATGGTACCAACCGACGGAGCACCACCTCACGGACGAATGATCGTAAATGATTTTTTGAAGAAAATTTTGAAGACCAGTGGATTGCTAACAGAGGTCCATTTCTTTGGCCACCAAGGTCTCCAGACATGACACTACTTGATTTTTTTAGAAAACGAAGTGTTTGCAACTGCAATAACTACAAAAGATGAATGCCAAGAACGAGTGCGCACTGCTTTTCAGTCCTTACCACCAGATATGATTCAAAAAGTGGCTACAGATGCAGTACTTCGCAGATGCGAAAAATGTTTAGACGTCAACGGTGGTGTATTTGAACAACTACGTTAATTTATTTTTAATTTTGTTGTTTGCTGTTGCAAAATAATTTCCATTGTTATTTGTCTTGAATTGTCTCTTGTTTAGGTTTATAACAACAAATGTTTTTGCAATTTTCAGTCAAGCTGTTTAATGTATTACGTGATGGTTGGGTTTATCACAATATCTAAAACTAAAAAAAAAAAAAAAATGTTACAAGGTTAAATAAAGAATTCTTACAAAATAATTGGTTTCTTTGAACTTTCGTGAACATCTTAACAACCGTCGTAGTTGGGTATAGGGAAGAATGTAAATTATCCATATTTTTAGTCGTAGAATTTGATAGAACAAAAGAAATGGGGTTTCCATTTAAAAAATTGAAGATATTTCATGTTTCTGAATGGAAAGTTGTGACCACTTTTATACTCACCCTACAATATTTAAATATTTTTAAATAATCTACGACTATTCTGATTACTTCCACAGATTCTTGTATGGGTTATTTACAGGAAGAATTGCTTTAGGTGTCAATTTTTTTGGTAAAAAAATTAATATCTCGAAAACTATAAATTTTAGGTACAAGGTTTGTTATACAAAGTGACCATAAAATTTTGTAGTCTATCAATTCCGATAATAAAAATATAGGTGTTCCATTTAAAATAACAAAGTTGACACCTACTTCCGGTATAACCGAAAGTGATAGAACTGTCAAAATATTTTAGTTAGAAAGATCATAAGCTCTTTACTATACATACGTAATTTTACAAAGATTTGTTCAGTAGTTTTCGAGATATGGATTGTGTAAGCTCCCGGCCGGACACGCTGTATAATTTAAATAATATATATCATAGTTTTAAAATATAAATATATTTAATGTTTATATATGTAATAACCATAGTTATATATCAATATTCACATATGTGTCAGTGAGTGCACTACAGTAAGTTAATAAATTAGTGGTTAGTGTTACCCTGGAGTTATAATTTTCGAATCCACGATACAAGGTGTTTACAAAAGGGGTGTAAAAGCAATATTGAGGTTGGTGTAAAAATGAGCAAATAACGAATTCAAATGTATTTTTAATCTATCTCAATATCGATATTAGTGGAATAAGGTTTAATTAACTGGTCGACGAGACGGTGAAATTTTATTTCATAATTTTTAGCGACATTTTTTAAGACGGTCAAATTTTTTTTTTTCAAAAATTTTTCTTGATTGTCACACATTTAAAATATGACGAATTCTGTGGCCTATAAGTTTCTGCAGCTGCGTTTCTTAAATACTTATACCTACTTTGTTTTTTACTGGATGCGTCGCTTCGGAAATACATTTTTATGTGACACAAATGATGATATTGAAAATAAAGGTCAGTAAACTCTAAAAAATTACAAGAAAGTGTCTGAAGGCAATTAATTACAGAACATGAAATAATGATATATTATTTATATGCACTTAATGAATTATTTATTCGTCAAATATTCTCCCCAAATACCACTCGTGCTTTTAAATTTTATCTATGCATTTTTTTCTCAAGCTGAGTTTCCAAAAGTTAATATAATTCATGTAAATTGGCAGTTTATTATTATCTGATTTAATCAATTTACACAATTTACGCTATTTGTATTACCAAGCAACAAAGCTTTCGAATAAATACTTATAAAATTCTAAACACTAGTGAATTACATGTGAAAAATTAACCACAAATTTGAAAAATAATAATAATTTGACCAATGAATGTTTTAAAGACATGCATAGCAACTTACTGAGTGTGCGCTTTTGGTTTTACCAACAAATTTTGATTTATAAAAAAGAATGCTATATTTTCTTCATAAAATAATAAATGCTATTTTTTTCAGATCTATGAAGTGGGCCAAATAACCATTAGACTAACGGTCATAATTTGTAAGAGGTAAGTGAGTTTTATGTTTTTAAATAAAAAATAGTATAAGAGGAAACAACTGAAAACGCTAATAAACTGAAACCTTTCATTTTACACTTCTCGATTTCGATTATTAAAATTCTTTATGAAGACCATTTGAAAATGAGATATGAGAACTAAACTACATGTACAGTAATTCGAGTATTGTGGGTGTGTGTGCGCGCGTGCGAAGATAATTTCGCTCATAACATCGCAAAGGATTTAACTGTCGCCGGTAAGTTTCTGAAGGGCTATTTGGGAAATGACTCACAGGATAAACCACAGACGAAGAACAATATATTCGGCAAGTTAGAGTAACCGTCAAGAGACCCGAATTAGCATAAAAAAATGTGTGTTTTAAAAAGTTTGTTGAGTTTATTCAAGCTAGAGAAAGTAAACTAAATTTGGTGTCACAACACTGACGCAGTTACTACTATTAAAATGGCAGAGTAAACGTATGTCTCTGTAGATAGAATTTAGCAGTTTTTGAGTAATAATAACTAAACTAAAATAGTACTACTCATTCTCTCTTGATATTCGATAGTATTATCTAGAACACCGTATATAATATGTGGCTAGTACTATTTAGTAGTTTCTGAGAGAAACAAAAACCGGAGTTTAGAGTAGAAGCAAAATTTAATTATCACGAAGGGAGTAGATACAAGGCACGTTCAAACGCCAATACCACTGGTGATGCTGATTACGAAATTACATAGTAAATCCTTCCGTGATTTTGTAGGATTAATAGAATGTTTTATTGTCGATAATAAAACCGTTAAACATGGCAAAACCTACACAGTTGTATTAATTAATCGCCAGTTTAACAAGTAAAAAATAACAAAACACCTAATAAATGTGTGTGTTAAAAGCATAACCTAAACGTTATTACTAATTACGAAATACCTGTCTAAGAAACAATATTTTAACCCACAATGTAACTACATGTATTGTTTTCTCTATGCACGCGACTGGTGGCTTTGTTTAAATAAATAAATTTTACAAATTATATATCAATCGATAGAAAGGATAATATAACTTCTTATGTCTCACAGTGGTCTTCAAGCTGCAGAAAGTTTGACCAAAATGGATCCAAAAATGGGTTTCGCAGAATATTTTCAGCATATCTGTAGAGTAAAAAAGTGCAAACCGGAAAATCCTAGATGATCCACTTAGCGAGATATTCAATTTCTAATTACACAGCCCCACAAGAAAAAGTGGTCTGTCTGGTGGACCAAACCAGTGTATCCTTATGTATTTTGACCCGCTGAATCCGAAGTCGAAATTTTCAAATTGGTTCATTTTTCATCCCTAACCCCAAAAAAACACCATTAAATAAAAAAAATGCTTTGTCCGACAGATCAGAACAATATATCCCTATATATTTTGACCTGCTGAATCCGAATCCGAAATCAGAATTGTCAGATTGGCTCGGTTTTCATTTCTAACCTCAGTAAAAACCGGTTTTTTCCCTTTCACATTGTTATGAAGTTGTAGGGTTATGATCTTATGACGTCTAATGTTATGAAGTAGTGTTTTTTGAGGTTAGACATAAAAGCCGAGCCAATCTGACAATTCTAACTTCGGATTCGAATTCAGTGGGTCAAAATACATAAGAATACATTGGTCTGATTCGCTGAACAAAGTACTTTTTTTATTTAGGTGAGTTTTTTGGGGATGGAGATCAAAAAGGAGCCAATTTGAAAATTCTGACTTCGGATTCGGATCAAAATACATGAGGATACATTTGGTCTGATCCGCCGGACACACCACTTTTATTTCGTTGGAGTTGAAAAAATCAGAAAAAATTAGCCAATCTGAAAATTCTGACTTCGGATTCGGAATCAGCAAGTCAAAATACATAATTATACACTGATCTGGTCCACTTTTTTTTGTGAAATTGAATATCTCGCGAGCGGATCAGCTAGGATTTTCCAGTTTGTATTTTTTTATCCTACAGATATGCTGAAACCGGCTCCGTGGCGCAGTGCTTAGGACGTTAGGCTTGCGACCACGGGGTCCCGGGTTCGAATCCTGGCTAGGGTATGGATGTGTAGTGGCGTTTTTCACGTGTTACCGAGATGGTAGCAATGGGCTAGACTGCGGTTATGTGAGAGACAACACGGTCTAGTCGCTCTCCTCTCCTGACTTCGAGTCTCAGCTGCGGCAGATGGCAATGTCGCAGGGAATGGATGTTGTGATGTTGTCTATGTGTGAGTGTATGTCCTGGTAGAGTGGAAAATCAGCCTACGGCTGAACTCCGCCAGGACATTAATATAAATAAGGCTAATAAAAAAAAAACATTCTGTGAGACCCGTTTTTGGATCCATTTTGGTCAAACTTTCTGCAGCTTGAAGACCACTGTGGTCTATTATCTAATGTATTCTGTAGTTTAGGTGACAGCTAAAAATAGCTGGAATGCCCTCCCCATATTTTTTGCTAAAGAATTTTATATAAGAAAAAATACTAAAACAAAAAATGTGAAATAATAATGTACAATCAATATTTTTCGCAGTTTTTAAAAATAATAGTAAATTATTAAATAAGATCGTAATGAAATTAAATGTTCAGTTTCTTGTTTATACAACACTGGAGCCTTTATTTAAATAAATAACATAATATATAAATTACACACCAGTCGATAGAACAAATATTTGTCTTTATTTTTACTTCCACGTCCAGTGGAAGTATAGTAACGACAAAAAAATTTTAAAAAAATTTTATTGTCCAAATAGGCTTAAAATGTCATGAAACGTCGAGATTTTAAGTTTGAGCGAAAAAAAAAATTTCTGTCTGTCTGCGGGTCTGTCTGTCTAACTTTTTTTTGTGCGCACGTTTACTCTGAAACCGTTTAAGATATTGACTTGAAATTTGGTACACGTATGTACTTTAACGAGATCTAGAACTAGATTATATTTTCATCTTGTTCCGTCGAAGGGTTGGGGGGTAAATTGGGGTAAATTTGGGGTAAATGGGTAAATTAAGCAGGTAGGAGTCCATGAAATTGGTATTTAGTATATACAAGAGAAGCTGAGGTCTCAAAAAAATTTTTGGCATTAGCCACCCCTACTACCACCCCCACCTCCTTATTAAAGGGGATGAAAAAAAAATGTGATTTAGTGCATGTACAGGAATCAGAAACCTCAAAATATTTTTTTACTTCATCCACCCCCCACTAAAACCTCCCTATCACCACCCCCACCCCACTACCGATGTGGGGTATCGTTTTATGGGTTTTTGGGGTAGAGGATTTCAAATATTATATTATTAAAGTTCCATAAACAATTATTTTCACATACAAAGTTTTTTCGTTGTGAGTGACTCGGATAGAGAATCTGGATGTGGAAGTAGTGATTCCTTAGGCAGCGGTTTTTTATCTTGTAAAATTATTTATTGGGCCGTTTCATAGTTATGGCCAAACATGCGTTATTTCTGACAGGCTCCCACCATATTTTTTCTGTGGGGCCTCCTACATAAGAAAAAATGGTGAAAGACAAAATAAGGCTATTATGCAAAATTTTATGGTCTGTGGATTGGCGTCAAGATTATTTCTCTATCTCCTACCGTTTTTGAGAAAAAATATATATAGGCAGATACAAGTAGATCTTTGAGGGGGGCAGGTAGAGCAAGCGTGATTTCTTGCAGTGGGTCTGTTCGAAAATCTACTTATTTTAACTTGTTGAATACATGGTTAAAAGGATTTCTTTTTACTCAAAAGTGGAAGAAATATGAAGGCATTTTCGAGCAGCAAGTCCCCACTATACACATCCTTTATATCGTCTAGAATAATTAAAAAAAACATATCACCAATATTTTAAAGTACAAAAATGTGTCACCTATCTAACTTGTATCTGGAAATATCACAGTATTGATTGATCCTAGAAAATAGTACTACAAATGCCTTCGTTATCGTAGTTTTAAAGCAATTAGCATACACGGTGTGCTACAACCTTTAAATCCAAGTTGTTGCCACTCGGAATATATGTTTTAACATATTCTTAGATCTATATATATATATATATATATATATATATATATAAAATAGGAGATAGGAGATGTTAGTGCGGACCAAAGCTTTATGGCAAACAGGAAAAAATCATGGGTAAGACCGCAAAGAAAAAGAGCAACCGTGGACACGTGTTTCGGACTCATTGGTCCTCATCAGCACGGTGTAGCTAAGTTGAAAGGATAGGCACAACTTAGGAATTGACACAAACGGTGACCACTGACAGGCAGCCAGTCGCACATTTGTGGCAAGAGTTAGAAGACCCCGGGTTTCCGGAGCGACAACTAACACACCACGGAGGCAACTATAGCTACCTGCGTGGAATCACTGGACCCAAGGAAGAATAAAAAATAGGAGATGTTAGTGCGGACCAAAGCTTTATGGCAAACAGGAAAAAATCATGGGTAAGACCGCAAAGAAAAAGAGCAACCGTGGACACGTGTTTCGGACTCATTGGTCCTCATCAGCACGGTGTAGCTAAGTTGAAAGGATAGGCATAACTTAGGAATTGACACAAACGGTGACCACTGAATATATATATATATATATATATATATATATATGTATATATATATATATATATATATATATATATATATATATATATATATATATATATATATATATATCTATATCAATCTATAGATCTATCTATATCGATCTATATCAATTTCCACGATATTTAAAATCATTCATCGCAGAAATTGTTTTTTACAAGTATTTTACTTTTTTTGTTCAGTGACTCAGTCACACAAAAAAAAGTGGTCTGACCTGCGGACCAGGCGTGTCCTTATGTATTTAGACCCGCTAAAACCCAATCCGAAGTCAGAATTGTCAGATTGGCTCTTTTCTCACCCCTTACCCCAAAAAAACACCCCACAAAAAATCTTCTATCCGGTGGACCGTACCAGTGTATCCTTTGTGTATTTGGTAAGGATACATTGGTTTGAAAATCTGAAAAATGAGCCAATCTGACAATTCTGACTTCGGATTCGGTTTCAGCGGGTCCAAATAAGGATACGCTGGTGTGGTTTGCAGTCCAGACCACTTTTTTTTTGTTTTGGGGGTGTTTTTTAGGGTTAGAGGTAAAAAACGAGCAAATCTGACAATTCTGACTTCGGATTCTATTTCAAATGGTCCAAATACATAAGGATACACTAGCCTGGTCCGCGGCCAAACCTTTTTTTTTTGTGTGGGTGTGTCAGTAAACAAAAAAGTAAAATACTTGTAAAAAAAAATTTCTGCCATGAATGATTTTAAATATCGTGGAAATTGGTTCTATATACATCCAAGAATATGTTTAAAAAAAATCCGAGTGGCAACAACTTTGATTTAAATTTGGTCGTAACACACCATGCGTATGTTTTGTAAAATATCTCTCTGGTGACAGACTACCAGTGCTATTACCAGTCTCCACCGCTAAAAATATCGACCATCGATAACTTTGTAGATATTTTTTTTTATCGAAGTCAATTACAGAACCAACATCGATAAATTCCACCGAGAGCGATTAATATATATCTACTCGATAATAATGGAGTGAACTTAGCTCAAAATAATATGTAAAAATAGTTATTTTTACCCATGCCATAAACTCGTAATAGGGTTTCTACAGACGAGTAGATAAAATGGGTTAAACAGAGTCGATAATTTTATCGACTGAACTGGTAATAGCACCGTATGTCAAAAGGTATTATATATTTTCTTCTTTTATTATCCAACTACAGGTCCCTCTTAGATTTATTTCATATAACTTATTTTGATATTATATACAACTGATATAAATATTGGTCGTAATTTTTATTTGAAAGCTTGGCTATATAACACTCATGTCTCTCTATAAATAAGACGAGAAAGTGAACAATTTCTGTCATTTTCAATTGTGTAAATTCAATGGAAGACGTAGTTGCCAAACTATTATCCTACATATTTTCAATAGCTACTTGAAATACAAAATTTATCTTACAGTTTTTTTAAATAATTCGAATTTTATTAAAAGTTTTCCCCTTGAGACTAGAATTTAATGAGTATTAATTATACAAGATCTTCCTTTGTCGATATCAATAATAATTATGTGCTGTTTTCTTCTAACCTTGTATAAACATTATTAAATTCTAATAGTTTACCTCAAACACATATTCGTTTTTAATTTAATAATTTTATTAAGCATATATCAAATGTAAAAAAACAATTCAGGCCATGGTCGAAAGCAATGAAACACATTTCTCAAAAATGCATCCTGATTTAATTATAAAAAATAATATACTCATATATGGAAATATTCATGCTTAATATGATCTTACTTTAAGTTAATTAATGTTTAATTTATATACAATGTACGTAAATAGACAACTAAAAAGGGTCAGATAAAATCGAGGATTAACAATTAAATTTTTGACGAATTGCAACAAGATACAAAATAAACAAAGAAGTTGGTTTCAATTTCCTGTATTATTTTGCGTAGGGTAAACAATTTCTAATCAATTTTTGATATAAAAATATGAAGAGACAAATGCTCATAATTTTAAAGTCAATGTAAATTTTACCCATACCTATTATAGAAATGGGAACGGTTCTTGCACGAGTATTTTAATGAACAACCACACAAACTCATAAACAAGAGACACACGCCATTTAAGCAATCAACGTATACATGATACGCAATTATCCTCTAATCATGCGGTTGGTTATAGTCCGGAAGACAGAATGTAAACTATTATACCGGGTGAATATTTTGAAAACTTGGATTCTCTATATCCTCGAAATAATAAAGATATCCAAAATCGTCTTGATGATATGAAGGGCGAACTTGAATATTGTAATGAATGATGAACCCACCACCCTCTCAACTCCAGCAATCTCAATTAAAAACCTCCTGCTCTGAAAAGTGCTTTCCTTCGGTACCAAAGAATTTTTGTTGGGATTTGGTAGTATTAGATATATTGAGGAGTAAATTATTTTTATTTTGAGAATTAGGTATTGATTTTTGTTCCTATTTCTCATACTAAGCTGCTGTGCTTAAGAATGAGCTAGAAAACATGTATATTTTAACCTCCCCACAATAAAATTGTGGGAGGTTACTGAAATTGGTCCAAAATCGAAAATTGAGATAACATCAAATCTTTACGTTTTGACGTCCCAGGAACCCAAAAAAGTGGTTTTTGAAAAATGTCTGTGTGTGTGTATGTTTGTGTGTATGTTAGCACGATAGAGGCGAAACTACTAAACGGATTTGGATGAAACTTTGCATGATGGTTTCTTTAGTGGTCCAGAATATCTGAAAAGGTTTTGGTTGAGATTGGATTACGTTTAGTGCCGTTTTGGCACAACCAACAAGTTGCTTATTTTATGATTACTTACAATTTGTAATCGAACCATTGAAAAGCAGTAAAAATTCCAATTTTAACCATATACCACACTTACACCCTTTCGATTTGGTTTCCGTGAAAAAAATTAAAAAGGATTCGTTATATGTGCACACATGACAGCATCCGAAAAATATCATTGATATTATTGTTAGGGGACACTGTATTTTGCCATCTGTCAAAAACGTGAATGTTGATTTATAGGTTATCGTACATTTATCCACGTGACGTCACAGCTAACCTCAAAATTATGTATTTCTTAAGATTTAAGAATGTTATTAAAATTTCGGCCTGGTTCCCGTACTTTCAACTAAAATCTAGTACAGTGTAATGTTTATGAAGTTCTAAATACTTTGTCCTATTAAAATAGGAGTCTTTTTGTAGGTTGGAAATCTAACCTGTAATTAGCAGTCTATTTTTATTAATCAACAATATAGAAAAATTATTTGCGTGAATTTTTAAATATTTGCTTGGAGCCACTGTGGCTCCAAGCTAAAAATGCGTATACAAACATTAAAAATGAGAATAAACTTGAAAAACTTAAACATGATGCAGATGCCCCATTATATAGGTTATGCCCCTAGATATATTTCATAACCTAAAAATCAATATTCGTAAAGGTTACCAACCCAAATATTTTGGTCGATGTCAAAACTTATTTTAGTTGGTTTTTTTAAAGGTAATAATTGTTTATAGCCGTGTTCGGATGTTACGTCTGATTGATGGGACGCGTCACACTCGTTCATTTAATGCAAATCGAGCTAACCGAGTTAAATCTGAAACGTTCGAACATTACAAAATAAAGGCCTCGGACGAAGCTCGACTTGCTCAGACCTTTTTGATCGAACAGGAAGATTTTAATTTGACGCATGCGTAGTGCTTGAATTTTCCATAATGTTATTGAGTTGAGGTTAGAGTGTCATTTGGGCTAAATTCTGTGTTATTATTTTTTTGAGCTATCTAATTTTCTACAAAATTTTCGAAACGTTATCTGTTAGTACCGTTATAATATCCGGCAATTGATTAACATGCAACATAAACAAACATGAAAGGTTATGTTTTAACAGATTGCTTGTAGTCCGTTCGATATTTGTTCATGAAATAAATGGCTCCAAAGTCACGTGTAATTTATCTGTTTGCTCAGTGCTCTGATTTCCGATGTAATATCCAAACATAGCTTATAAAGATCCATCGTGTGGGGAGGTTCCAGCCGCTTCCAGTAGCTGCCGATTTTTTAATATGATATTGCTTCTAAATGTTTTAGCATATTTGTCGTTATAATTTCATTCTAAGATATTATTACTTCCCTCGAATATCGAAAATATTGCAGATCACATTTCAGACTATGTAGATTACGGAAATTAGACTCTTTCAATTTCTATGGTCATCGTGTCCTGTTCCTGTCTATGTATCTGTCCGTTGGCGCCATATCTACAAAATTATTTGACGCAGAAAAATAAAATGTATTTGACGCTATTGTAAGCGAAGAAATGGATATACTTTTAGTGAAAAATATGAAAACCTTAAAAAAATAATTAATAAAAAAATGTGAGGGGGACAATAACATTAATAGAACTGTCAAGAAAGAAACCTGCTACTTTTAGTGAAAAATATACAGGATTTCACTCCAAAGACAATTAATTAAGAAAAGATGGTAGAAATAATATTCGGCATGTGTGTTGACACTATTATCGAGGAAGAAACCTGATATATTTTTAGTGAAAAATATACGAGGTGGTGTATTTTTGATACAGTTTTTTGCTTTAAGGATAGGATTTTGCAGAGTGAGAGGGAAATATGCGTTTATTTTCGGATTATTATAAATAATTAAAAAACTAAACATAGTATAACCTTTAAAACTATTTTAAATAATTATTGCTATTGTTCTAACGAATACAACTATTTATTTTTATTGTAAATTTCTGTTGTTCTTGAATATCGTAGTTTATCAATGAAGATAGTTCCTAAAATGCATTATTAAAGTATGGCATTCCACTTTATTCAAAATTTATTATAAAAACTGTATATGGTTGTATTCCTTGGAGCAATGGGAAGCATCTGAAACTATTTTAAAGATTATACCATTTATGATTTTTTAAATATTTATGATCAACCGAAAATAAACGCATATTTCCCTCTCACTCTGCAAAATCCTATCCTTAAGCTAAGAATCCTATCATGTAATTCAAAGGTTCGTCTGTATTAGCTAGAAGAGTAGTAGTTTTTGTTGGTTCTTCAATACTGAGTGTTTTAAAGTATTTACCTAACTAGTATATTAGCGTGTCCAGATTAGGGCAACAATATGCAGAAAGTAGGTAATTTTATAATAAATAAAAAACTGTGTAAATTGTGATTTGCTTAATACCTAAATAATATTCCCTGATCATGATGAAAGCAAATAAATAAAAAATAATTAATTGTAGAAATACTTTTTTGTTTTTCTTAAATTTTGAAATACTATTTTTTTTTAAATTATATTCCTTTAGACATCTATCTGGATGAGTAAAATGCTCTGTATTAGATTACTAAACATATGACGTAAGGGATGGTTTATTTCAACTAGTAGTCTTATTTTTTATTTACCTCAAATTAGACTTTCATCAAAAGTTTATTAATTTTCTATGCCGAAGTGTATTCAGACCTGTTGAATATAGACGGAAGTCGACATTATTATTTTAATATATGACAATTACTCGCCTTGTATAGTTGCGTTGTAATAGATCGTTTGCACTGGTTTATGATCACAAAATGAACTATCGAGGTTACCAGATTAATTGAGTTGTTCGTTGAAATATAAAGAAGTCGTTCGTCAATGTTAATCAATTTTATCCATTTAGAAGGGAGTACTATAAAACATACGCATCTGTACCGTTCAAGACTGAACTCGTATACCCTAGGGAATAAAGAAAATAACTTAGAACAATATTCTTTAAACAAGCAGCTTTACGTTACACTGAATAAGATAAATGCGCTTCCATACTTTGTTTCCTTTTTGGTTTTCACTGGTAAAGCTCCTGAAAATGAATTTAAAATGAACGGCATGTAACTAAGTGGAGCCTGAGAAATAAATTTATAGTTTGATTTTGTTGATTTATTGTATTTTGTATTTTTTTACATATGAATTTATCCAAATAATAGTAAAGTTAATATACGGCTTGTAAAAGGAAGAATTTTAAGAACATACTTACACATATTGGAAAACCTAACCTTTATCCTACTGAATTGTTATACAAAGAATCAGAATTGTTAAATATGCGTAAGCTATACTCTCAATGTTTATTAATGTACGATGCAAAATGTATTTAGAAACAACACTCCTTGATCATATCTACAATATAAAAGGTAAAGATAAACAAGAAAATCGGCAGCTACTGGAAGCGGCTGGAACCTCCCCACCCGGTGAATCTTTGAAGCCGAAAAGAGCACTAAACAATATGAACGATCTCCTTTAATTATATTTATTAAGTTGAAATATTTTTTTCGTATTAAATCAGAAAAAAAGTCTTGCGTTCGGTGTGATTTGGACCTAAGAACTTGAGTGTTAAATTTATAGTCTGCACAACATTAATATTTTATTCAATGTTTTCAATACAAATATATGCTTCATCGGATCCTAGCCCGGGGCCAACCAGACAACCACGGTGAACACCGCCGTGGCGAGTGTGAAGCTGGACGGGGTAGGTCCGGTTTGGCTTGGAGAAAAATAGAAAAGTAGCTCCTGTCTTCTGTAGGCAGGCTTAAAGACTAGGTTAAAATTATAATGTGTCCACATGGACCTAAAATTAATATAAAAATAAACACAATTCTATAAAAACGTTCGTAGGCAAGAGCACTTAATAATATTGATTATTGATACGGGAAACAACTAAACGAAAAAACCTGTTCGTTGGTAATGGGATGGATGGCAGGGATGGCCATCTTTGGAAAAAACCATATAACTCTTGGTGGACAGCTTCCTGCCAGATGTAGCCAGGGTAGTGTTCATGGTGGATCGTTTAAGTTTGAGTTGGTATATTTTGTTTTATCTTTTGGCCTCGACCAATTTTTCACTAAATCGGTCGGGGAAGTGATAGCTGTCAAATTTTTGGTTCCAATGTTTCTCTGGGGAATTTGGTTTTTGAAAAATGTTTAGGTTGGTACCAATGTCTTAAATTGTTTTTAGGTTATGTAGTACTATTTTTAGGTTATGTTGCCGGAAGAATTTCCGGCGGGATGCCGGAAGTAGCGGAAATAGTTTTTAAAATATAATGTCACTGTCACTTTTTTAAAGTTTTATTGGAAAAAACTCACAGAAAGCGTTCCGGTGGGGTTGCTTACACACTTGTAGGGCTTGTAAGCGGTTCAGGATGGCCTCTCACACCATCCATGGGTTTTATAAACGTCGAAAAAACTTGTAATCTCTCGATGCACCTGACACGTCAAAAATACTCAGCATACAGTCTGCACGCTTTAACACACTAGCAGAGAACTTATACCACAAATGGACCCGTAGTATTTTTTGGGAATTTTCCTTTGAGTCCTTTTAATAAAATTTGACATTTTTCTGAAAATTTGACATTTTTCTGAAAAGTGATATTTTTCCGAAAATTTGACATTTTTTGAAGTGACATTTCTCTGAAACTTTGACATTTTTTCGAAAATTTGACAATTTTCAAACATTTGACATTTTTCTGAAAGGTGACATTTTTCTGAAGGGTGACATTTCTTCGAAAATTTGACGTTTTTTCGAAAATTTGACATTTTCCTGAATTTTTGACATTTTTGTAATTTTTCTAATAATTGACATTTCACTGAAAATTTGACATTTGGCATTTTTCCGAAGTGACATTACTCCGAAAATTTGACAATTTTCAAACATTTGGCATTTTTCTGAAAGGTGACATTTCTTCGAAAATTTGACGTTTTTTCGAAAATTTGACATTTTTCTGAAAAGTGACATTTTTCTGAAAATTTGACATATTTCTGAAAAGTGACATTTCCCTGAAAATTTAACATTTTTTCGAAAATTTGACATTTCTCCGAAAATTTTACGTTTTCCTGAAAATTTGACATTTTTTAAAAATCTGACATTTTTCTGAAAAGTGACATTTCTCCGAAAATTAAAAAATTCTTGGAAATTAAAAAAAAAAATTTCGTGACGTCTTGTAGAAATATTTTTTTGATATCATCATCAGTTCGCCTGTTATACGAATTTTATGCTTTTACGACGTCATCAGAACGTGGGTGTATTTTTAATTCACTCGTATTCCATCCATCTACAATATTTCCATGTACGTTTCAAACTTTAATTGGATGTTTCTAGTTAAGTCGATATATGCACCGTTTTCTAAGAATTTTTCTTATTTGTGACGTCATGTGACGTAGGTGTATTATTAATTCACTCGTAATCCATCCGTCTACAATATTTATACTTACGTTTCAAATTTCAGTTCGATATCTTCAACCGTTCCCGAGTTATCAGCCGAAATCACTGAACACCTCTGTCATTATTAGAATATCACCCTGTGCATTGCACTGCTTTGAGGACAAAACAAGTGAAATTTTTTTTTTTTAATTTTTTTCACGGAAACCAAATCGAAAAAGTGCAAGTGTGATATATCGTTGAAATCGGAATTTTTACTGCTTTTCAATGGTTCAATTACAAATTGTAAGTAATCATAAAATAAACAACTTGTTGTGCCAAAACGGCACTAAACGTAATCCGATCTCAACCAAAACCTTTTCAGATCTTCTGGAGCACTAAAGAAACCCTCATGCAAAGTTTCATCCAAATCCGTTTAGTAGCTTCGCCGCTATCGTGCTAACATACATACACACACACACTCACACACACACACACACACACACACACACATACACTCACACAGACATTTTTCAAAAACAACTTTTTTGGGTTACTGGGACCTCAAAACGTAAAGATTTGATGTTATCTCAATTTTCGATTTTGGACTAATTGTAGTAACCTCCCACAATTTTATTGTGGGGAGGTTAAAAAATAGGTAAAGGGAGTAGTTGAACAAAAAACTATAAGAACAAAATATTTTGTCTACTTAGGCGCTAGATTATACAATAAGCTTCTAGAAAATATTAAACAAATCAAATCTATAACGAAATACGAAAGAGAAGTGAATAAACATAAATTACACAGAAATAGGTACATTTATTAATACTAGCAATCTTTAAGTTTTCTAATGCCTCAAATTTATATGATTTTTTTATTTGTAATTTTTCGTTTTTTTTTTAAGTTAAGTTTTAATATTTTAGGTCTTAATATTAATATCTAAAGATTTCCCCATATCAAATTCTTTTATAAATAAATGTAAATACCTACATGTTATGTAAGATCCAACAAAGCATATACCGGGTGTAACAGATTATGAAGAATTATTATGAATTTAGTTTTGAAGATAATTGATTGAAATTTCGGATATCCTATATACATAATAAGCGGCCCTTTTTGAAATACAACTGATTTTTTTTTAACTTCCGGTTTCGTCGGAAATGACACTAACTTTCGATTTTTAAATGGAACATCCTGTATATTATTACATTTTTGAATTCTGCATAATTCTCTGAATCCAACTATACCAAACAAAATCCCATTTCAAACGTCAATATTTTTTATATAATTTTTAGTTTTCCATTTAAGTGTGCCATGACAGTTCCGATTTATTCTAAATGACCCGTGTAATGCTAGAAAAATTGAGATCCCATCAAAAATGCTAAATTACGTGATTTGTGAGCAAGTAAATTTCATCAAAATGGTTTTTTCAAATGGAACGATATTGGTACCGTGGTACCATTTGTTAGTACTATTAATAAGGAATTTATTCAAATGTCGTATTAAAATGTGCGATAAATACAAACAATATTACAGATAAAAGAAAATAAGAAAATGCAATTTTGTTCTAATTATCTTGTTATACATAGATAGATAGATAGATAGATCTTTATTGGTCATATATACACAAATTATGTTTTGACTCGTCAAAAAATATAACAAAAAAAAACAACAAAAAGTGGTTGTCTTAAATATGAAAAAATACATAATAAATAAAACAAATAAATAACAGAGTAGAGTAAATAACAATAAAACACAGAAAAACAAACGAACAATCATTGTCACACATAGAGTAAGTTTTTAGAAATAAACGAGAAAAATCAGTTGACAAGAATTCGTCAAAATCATAGAATACATTTTCAAGAAGGAATCGTTTAATTACATATTTAAAGCGAGTACAGTCAAGTGTTTGAATAGCAATCGGTAACACGTTGAAAAATTTTACTGCATAATGGCAGTTGCCATTTTTGGTTTTTGAAAGTCGGAGAAAATCCAACTATATATTACCCCTATTACGAGTTGAGTACGTATGTACACTTTCACATGTTATGTAATTATTTTAAGTTATTTTTAACATGGACAAGGCACTGCAGTAAATAATTACAGGGTAAATTCAGTATCTTAAGGCTTATAAAGGCATTCATCCCCATATGATAACCCAGCCACGATTCTGACAGCCTTTCTTTGCAGTGAAAAAACTGTTGAGATATGTGCCGAGTGGCCCCATATTAAAATGGCATAAGTAAGGGAATATTGAATTATTGCATGATATGCCATTAAAACCGTTGACTGTGACAAACAATTTTTTAAATTACGCAATAAGAAAATATTGCGTGATATATTCTTGCAGATGTAGGACGTGTGTTCCTCTCATTGTTAACTTACTGTCCAAAATTATGCCCAAAAATTTAACGCAATCTGTACAGGGTGCTGTCTTAAAGAAAAAATCATAGTCTCTCTTTTATCATTATTTAATACTAGCTTATTGTTTAAAAACCAGTTGTAAACCATAACGGACTGTTTTGAGCCTCTGATAATAAAATGTTACAATCTTTATGGGAATGAGCCAATGTTGTGTCATCAGCAAAGAGAGTGAGGTTTGTTGAGGGACTACTATTTGGCAAATCATTAATATAAATAAGAAATAAAACCGGTCCCAAAACTGAACCCTGAGGGACACCAAATTTAATATCAGTGGTACCAGAGTTAACATTATTACAATGAACAAATTGATGACGATCAGTCAAATATGATGTAATCAATTTTTTGCTACCCTTAGAGAAATTGTAAAATTTTAGTTTGTCCCCTAAAATATTGTGAGGCACACACTCGAAAGCCTTACTTGGGTCCAAAAACTGCACATGCACAAATTCTTTGGCCTCGAAACCTTTATTTATTACATTTATCAACGAATTAATTGCTAACGTCGTTGACAATTTTGACCTGAAGCCATATTAACAACTATTGAAAAGATTACAATTATTTTCAAAATAATTCGTGATTTGAGACATGCACCGAAACCGAAATTAATTTCGGTTAATTTCGGTTAGGGTTAAATAACGTATCATTTTCAGTTTTCATAGCAGCGAAAATTTGGTTTTCATTTACGGTTTCGGTTGTCAAGGCAGCAACAATTCGGTTCTCAGTTATGGTTTCGATTTACAGATCCGCGGCAATTCGGTTTCTGTTAGAAAAAATTAGTAATTACGGTGCGGTTTTCGGTTTCGATTTCGGTTTTTGGCTTTTTACTTGCCTTTTACCTTATATAATCTATTTAGGGTGGCCCATCTTTTTCGAAATCGAAATTTTTTATTTCTCACCCCTGCAATTTGAAGAAAAAACAGTCCCCTCAAAATATTATTGAGGCAAATTGAAGGCAAGGGGTGCCGCATAATGCATTATTTACATTCTTTGGTTGATGCATTGTTTTTTTTTTTAATCAGCAACATTTATCTTTAGAATGACTAATCAAGTCATACAAATATCAAAGACATTATCTGTTGTGACTATGGCATGTGTCATACTACTGTAAATTCGTAGTCTAAGAAAACTAGACTAGAAGTTTTTGAAATAAAACTCTCGTTTTATCTTTGTGTATTTTATTATGAAACGTTTTTTTCATACATAGTACCAAATATTATCCTAAATCTACAAGACATATAGTAATAAAAACAATATTTTTTGCACTAGGCCAAAGCATGCGATAGGGTTTCTTTTTTTACATTTGGAAACTGTGATTTATAATCATTTACAACTTGGAGTAAAAACTGTTTTTGGTCTTCATTTTTTATTAAAATGTCATTATAGTCAGTAATAAGTTTGATTCCTCTCTCAGCGGTATCATTTACAACTTTAATTTTGTTTACAATATTGAAACATCGGGTATAACTTTCATTTTCCCTCCAAGTTGTTGGATCATTTTCCAAAAATTCCATAGACAAACCTAATTTTTGAAAAAACTGTTTAGTGTTCTCGCATATGAACTCCTGAATTTCCTTGTTTTCAACGTCAGTAATGTTACTAATCATAAGTCGTTTAATACCCTCTTGATTTGGTGCTTTCCTATTCAAAGCTTTAACCATTTCTCTTTTAGTGGTAACTGAAATATCGTCATCAAAGAAAGATAAGCCAACATTTACTGAATTAAGGTACCACAAATGGTTCACTATTTTCCTACTTGCGGCTTGAGATATTTCTTTGTCAATATTTTGATAATTAATGAGTTCTTTACAAAAGTCTAAGTCATGAAGCGGTGCTTTACTAGCAAATGACGTTGTAAACCAGGCCTTTACATAAACCTTTACAATAAAGAGACATATATCTTCAATACCTATTTTTCTTTTTTAGTTAGTTGGAACTGATCTTGGAATAAAAATATTTTTAGACAGTAAATGGCTTTGGCCATCCAACGTGCATGATGAAATGCCCCTGGTTGATAGAATGTCGTGTGAGTGGGCTCTTCAACAAAAAGTTTAGAAAGCATTAAAAATTCTTTATAATCATCACGAGGCTGTTGCAAAGTTAAAGCTGCATTTAGAAACTTTACAATTTCGGCTTTAACTGGTTGTAAAATGTGTTTAATTTTTGATACCTGAAATCCAGTTTTTAGTTTATTTTGATCTATTTTAGGCCAAAATTCCCTAAAACGTTTAAATAGTGGCACATTTGGACCAGATGAGGAAGGCATTTTTGTGTCAAACACACTTCTCAAAACCACTTCAAGAATATGATGTCTACAAGGAAAATATAGAATATTTTTGTTGCAATAGTGTGGCTGCCCCATTTATATAACCCATATTTAATGCTGTTGTATCACAACACAAAGCTATTACCTTTTCGTCCAAATTCCATTCACAAAGCACATCATAAACTGCTTCAGTCTGTTCTCTTCCAGTTGAATTGGGCAAAGCTGGTACTCCAAGTAGTTGTTCAATATCTCCACTAGTAACTAAGATAGCAAGTCTATCGATATTTCCCATTCCAATGAGAGAAGGTAAAAGTTTTCCATCCCAATCGATGACTGGGGCCGGCAATTCAGAATTACCGAAGGCAGTTTTTAATATTTCAGCTCTTTCTTCGCGGATGCGTTGTCTAGAGCGCTGAAGTGTGGTTCTGCTGATGGACAAAGATGTGGTGTCATGTCCTAGTGCTTCTGCTACTGCCGTCAAAATATGGACTCCATACCTGTCACTTATTTTGCAAGCATCAAATGCAGCGGCTATTTTTGGTGTGATGATGTTACATGTTCCATACAATCTCCTCTTTTTTGGCTGTGACGGGCCAGGCTGGTCTTGTAACAACTCTTCTTGGGCTTCGATTATTTCATCTTCATTTTCGTTGGAGTCGGCTGAATTACTACTTGATGATGGACAGGTGACTGTTTCCTCTAATCTAGCTTTTTCTTGTTGACTTCGTTGCATTCGTTCGGATAATTTCTGTAATTTCTCCTCAGCTGATTTTTCTTGAGAAGCAAGTTGGTAATCAATACCATGCATAAATCCAGGACGTCCCTTTTTTCTTTGGTTAATTAAAAACTGCTTATCTTCATCTATTTTCATCAACTCCAATGCATTTGCATGAGAAATGTCAAAGAGATCGTCCAATTTTTCAACGAAATTTTTTTCTTTACCTCCCGCACTGGCCCTTTTAGCCGATTTTTGTAAGTTCCTCCACTCTGCATAAAGTTTATCTAGTTGTTTAACACAATGAAAATCCTGACGTGTCGGAATGCGAGCTTTATCCCAAAAAACTGACACCTCTTTTATTGTTAATTTAGCACTTTCATGTACACTTAGCTTCACTTCACGAATGTTATAAAAGAGCACTTGTAATACTTGTCTATTAGACGGCAATTTATTGCCAATGATTTGTGACGAATAGTGTCCAACTAAGTAAATGAAAGTATCCTTTCGTAAGGATCTAACATCAACCATCGTTAAATGTTTTTTCAAAAAGGAACGTATGCTAGAACTTATAATGTCACCACTGTAAAACACAATTGCAAACTGACATAAAAACCTACCGTAGGTGCATTATATTTCCAAACTTCCAAAACAAATAATTTCTAGGAAATAATTACACCAATAAAACATTATGAGAAAAGTGGTAGATATTTGTATTTTAAGTAAAATTTAAGTGTATTACCGTAATAAAATCTTATCTACAAATTTCTACCTGAATGCGGCACAGGTTACCGTAATAAAATCTTATCTACAAATTTCTACCTGAATGCGGCACGGGTTACCGTTCACCGAATTATCTGAAACTTTGACATAAATTATTCCTGGTATAATAGTATATTTTCGTGGGGTGAGACTTAAAAAATACGCAAAAAAAATTCACCCCCTATAGAGATGGGCCACCCTAATCTATATAATGAACGAATTGACTCAGATATGGTTTTCACCATACAATTTGGTATTTCTACATCATGGTTTAAAGATTTGAATCTTGGATTTCAACCATATTTTTTGAACTTTTATGTCGTAAGTACGGTGCGGATTTCACTTTCAGTTTCGGTCCTTGGTTTGAGAACTACCTCAAAGATTTTGGCAAATAATGGCACGATAGAAATAGGCCTGTAATTTGCCGGATCATCAATACAGTTTTTTTTTAAATAAAGGTAACACTTTTGACAGTTTAAGACATTTTGGAAACACATTCTTTCTAATGCATTCATTAATTAGTTTCGTGAGTGGAATGATAATAATGTATTTAATACAATTGAGAATTTTAATGTTGATATCATAAGCATCTTTACCCTGTTTGTTTTTCAGATTAGCGATTACATCTAAGACTTGATTGTAAGTGATTTCAGTAAAAACAAAATCCTTGTCAGCACCAGTTTCTATGTAACTTGTAAAATAGTTTTCAAAATTGTCGGTGGCAGGTGACAAGGAATTAACTAAATTTTGAGCAATGTTTCCAAAATAATTATTAAATTCGTCAGGAGAAATAATTTCTAACGAACTGTCTGTTTTATTTTTGTTTAAATTAACCAAATTCCACATTGCTTTTTGCTGATTCTTACTTCGACGAATATAGTTAGCGTTTGCTACTTTCTTGGCTTTTAATATTTCATTTTTATAAATACGTTTTTTGTCCTTAATCAATTTTTTCAAATCGCTAGTAGGATTAGTCTTTTAAATATCAAGAAGGAAATGTAATGTCTCTCTCAGTTGACGCAAATCATCAATGTACCAAGTTACATGAACTTCCTTGTCACTGATTAAAATCTTAGAATAACTGGGAAAACATGTCCAGAACAGAAGTAATTATATCCAAGAAAAATTAAGATTTAACATCAGTATCTGTCGAAGAATCATCTGTTTAAATTAAACAAACCTATATCAGAAATAGGTCTGAAAGAAATATTCTTTGATGCTCTTGGAGGCTTATAGTTGATTATACTTAAATTGATACCAACATGATCAGACAAGTGCGTATCAAATAATTGCAATTTAAAAGTTAATAAATATATTATCTAAACAATTGCCGAGACGAGTAGGAGCATCATTACATCCAATAAAACCAAAAGAACTGAATAAATTAATAAGTATGTGAACTTGTTTATCGGAGTTATTAAAATGAACATTAAAATCTCCTGTCAAAATTACATTTTTGTTTTCTTTGTGTGATAAAGTTCAAAGCACACGTAAGCTTCTGCAAAAATATATCGAAATCCCCAAGAGTAGGGGAGTAAGGTGGATTCGGAATATAAAAAATGAACACAAAACATTACAATTGTTCAAAATGCTGTCCATTAACGTTAATGCACTTCTGAACTCGCATAGCTGTTTCTCGAAGAACTTTCGCCAATTGCTGGGCCGTTATGCTATAAATTGCGCGTCTTACTCGTAGCTCCAGCTCTTCACGGGTTGTAACGGCGGTTGCGTAGACGATATTTTTTAAATGACCCCAAACAAGGAAATCAAAGGGTGTTAAATCAGGTGACCTTGGAGACCACCTCACAGGACCATTCGTCGAAATTACGTTTTCTCCGGATCTCCGTTGATGGTAATCAATTACTATCCTTGAATTATGGAGCACCATCTTGTTGGAAATACATTCCCTGTCCTAAATCCAAATAAATCTAAAATATCCTCAATCTCATTTTGCAGAAATCTCAAGTATCTGGCACCAGTAAGGAGTCCTTCAAATATTATTGGACCAATGATTGTACTACCGATTATTCCAAGCCTGTAGCGCCGCCTAGCGTCAATGACAAAACAAAAAAAAAAATTAACCTCAAAAAAATTTTTTTAAGTTAGGGAAATATATATATAAAAAAAAAACAATAGCGATTAACCCTCTTTTGTGACCTTCTCTGGTGGCCGCCAGCTACAGTTGGAGACGGGCTGGGTATATAAAATATTGATAAAAAAAAAAAATGGGCGCCACGAGGTTTACACCAGAGAGTCACCGATAACCTGTGATGGTAAAAGGTTCGCCAAGTATCAATGAGTAACCACCCTAAAACCCCGAAATGGTGATATACTATTTAATTCGGTTAGCAGAGGTGTCGTAGCACACACACAAAAAATACAAATAAAAAAAATTTATGCTTCAAATTATACCTAAGTTTATTTAATGAAAATAACAAGAGAATGAAGTAAAATAGCAAATTGACTAAGTAATGATTTACTTTAAGGATCATGGAGCACATACGCTTTCCAATTTATAGAGAAAGATATTTAAAATCACATACCCCCTTCACGGGGCTGGTTTTCGTCCCGGATATAGATCTATATCGCGCGGCTCACAGCAGATATACTAGTGGATATAATCAGTAGTACTATATCATTTATAATCAATAGAGTGGTACCTAAGTATAAATCATTATGGTAACAAAGATATATAACATATATAAAAATTTTAAAAACTATATGTACACTAGACCTCTGTTTGTGTCTCTAAGAAAACAACCTGAGTTTGATTTATAATCTCAGAATGAGATACAAAAAAAACTAATAGGTATCAGCGTGAAATAAAAAAAATACCCAATATATTTCAATAAAAAAAAATTAAACCCGCTATATACACTAAACTATCGGATCGCGAATTTCTTTCTATGAAGGAAATATGGTAACCCCACCCACTTAAAATTAAGAAAAAGATATCAGAAAAAAACAAAACTGTGTGTAAAACTTGCGTGTCACGTCGTAGCTATCGTCTCCCTGCAGCTGACTGGGCTGGTCCAGAACTTCAGTGGATTAATGACAGCAACTCCACCACATAAAGGTTGGCTGGCTGGGCGGAAAACACAGACTAGGCGACAGCAGGCAGATGTAGCACCAGGAGGGGGAATTTCCCAAATTACGTCCCATAAAAAAAAACCCTAAAGAAACCACAAATAGTAAGGCATTTGCCGAAAATACCAGCGTGATTGGACACTAACACACAGAATATTTTTCCTAGATTACCCGACTATAAGTACTAATATACAAAGAAACGTTACCTTTTCCCAAAGGGTTTTCCTTTCCTCAATAGAAATCAAAAATCTTCGAAAATTCGTCGAAGAACGTGGTATTTATAAAGTTGGCAATTTTATCCCAAAATTGGAGCGATTTTCACTGGACTATTAACAATATATCACAAAGCACCATAAAACAGGTTGAAAGTCACTTTTAAAACGGTAGAAGAATATATCCCTTAATGGATGATCGCAGATCAATTTGCTTCTTCTCACCGTCAAGCCGAACTTTAGAATGGCGAGTATCTACCCGGAAATATTAAAAAAAACTACCCTACCCAAGTATTCCCTGGTAACCTAATAGAGGTCGTTCTACTGAGATTATGAAAAACTTTTCAACAACTCGAAAAATTAAAAAGCGACTTGAGAAGTACCCACAAGGAAGTTGTATGATAACTAAAAATCTTCAACTAATTAATTATGAACAAATAACGTTAAAATTGCGATAATAATGCCGAGGAACGTAGGTCTGAGCGGACTAAAATGCCGCTATTACACGATAGATGGCTTCATGCCGATAGCCGTAAATATATTTTATTAAACTATCAAAAATTCGTATTACCCACTAAACTTAGCCAAATATCGATTATAAATGTCTATAGCCAGTTACAGTAATTTCTAACAATTATTAACAGAAAAATTATATCGTCCCCAAAACACAACCAGGTACGTATGTCTAGCTGCCATCATACGATTTCGTGCAGTTGACAGCCGACCGGCCGGCAAGTAAACAAACACGGTCTAGGGAATATTTTACGTATTTCCAATGCTACATATGTTAAATGCACGATTACAGTGATCTGAATCCACAGGAAAGATGATAATTTATCTGTGTGGAAGGCATTAAAGGTAGGAAAGCTTTGTTGTTTTATTTGAATAATTGTAAATTCTAACCCTAGATTCGTAGGAATGATTTGATGCCTCCAGAAGACAAATAAGTTAGGACGATATTCTGTGCCAACAAAGACAACTACTGGACCTCACATTGCCATCATATAAGCCCTAAGACATGAGTTAAACCACATACAAAATCCGGAGTGAACTATTTCAAACTAACGAGCTATGGAAAAAGGTAAGTAAAAATATAACAAACATACACAAAGATGTGCCCTTAAAGACTTATACTCACTACTAAATTACTAACTAAACCTACTCAATATACAATATTTACATAAGGCTCACTAATTTTTATATCGTTTTTCTACATTTTCAGATAACTGCAAAGGCCAAACCAAAGGAATTTTTACCGAACCTAACACGCCAAGAAGCATGGAAAAATCGAAAATTAATAAGCATTTCTTACTTTTGTGGAATACTACCAGTAAAACATACTACTCAGTGATAATAAATGCTATACAAAGTTACGTCCATAGTTTTCATAACAAATTAGAAATAGGTTACAAATATATCCTTTTTTTCTTGCGTAAAAATATACCATAACAAAAATTGTCGAAGGAATTAAGCTAAATAAATTGCCATAAATAATGTATTTGTTTAACACTTATTTCTATGGGAAAATCTGACTGCAACAAGCCAAACACTGAAACCGAACCGCACTTAAAAGTTACTCTCCCGCAATGAATGTTGATTTTCTTGTGACCAATATTTTGTATTTTGTCGGTTAAATAATCCCAAATTTGTAAACCTAGACTGGTCCGAAAATAAAATCATTCCCAAAAAATCATTGTTTTTTTCTTCACGTTATTCTGCAAAATCCAATTGCAATATTCCATCCTACGTTCGTAATCATTTTCGTACAAGTGTTGGTGCAATTGGTATTTAAAAGATTTATAGTGGTATTTGTGCAAAATTCGGCTGGCTGTTTGGTGACTGATTTTCAATTCAAACCCAATTTGTCTTAAAGAAACAGCCTTATCATCTTCTATTCGAGCCAAAACATTAATTTCTGTTCCTTCGTCAAGAATTAAATTTTCTTCATTGTTGGGCTCTCTTTGGAATTGATTTTCAAGACGTTTAAAATAATTTCCCGCTGGCCATTGTCTATTAGGATTCGGCATAAAGGTGTCTAGCCGCGACGGCATTTTTTCTACATTCCCCATAAATAATTAACATGTCCACTTTTTCATCTCTTGTATAAATTTGCTGCATTTTGAACACAATTAACAAGGATTTTAAACAATTTTTAAAGACAAAATAGAAACACCGGTAAACTAACAAATGTTTGACAAGCTAAATATTTCATTGTTTTGAAAGCCACCTTAGTTAGTTACTTCTTAATATTTAATTAGAACAAAATTGAATACGACATATGAATAAACTCCTTATTAATAGTACTAATAAATAATACCACTGTACCAATATGGTTCCATTTGAAAAAAATTGAGTTTTGCCCCAAAAACCATTTTGATGAACTTATTTGTTCATAAATAACGTAATTTAGTATTTTTTACGGGATTTCGATTTTTCTAGCATTACACGGGTCATTTAGAATCAATCGGAACCATCATGGCACACTTAAATGGAAAACTAAAAATTATATTATAAAAAAATATTGACGTTTGAAATGTTACTTATTTGGTGTCGTTGGATTCAGAAAATTATGCAGAATTAAAAATGCAATAATATATAGAGTGTTCCATTTAAAAATCGAAAGTTAGTGTCACTTCCGGCGGAACCGGAATTGAAAAAAAAATCACTTGTATGTCAAAAAGTGCCGCTTATTATGTATCTATGACATCGTAAATTTCAATCAAGTATCTTCAAAACTAAAGGAGAAAAGGGGGTGTAACATGATCCTGCTACACCCGGTATTTATAATACGTAAAACTGGTCTGTTGCCTTTTGCATTCAGTTTCTTGGGACACTTCGCAAAATAAATAGAATCTTGGGTATTTCGCATATGTACATAGTTACACACACTTTTACCAATTAACTACCCATTTTCGTCCCACCTTCTAGAGGCTTGTATATCAGTGTATACTCGGAAGTTACGTAATTTCAGACGAGGATTACGTAGTGGATATACCATCCTTCGGAGGGGATGTAAAGCAGGCGGTCCCTTGTCTATTAAATGTTAGGCAAGTAAAAGATCCCTACTCTTCTTAAGGGAAGAGATTCGGCAAAATTTCCAGGTTGGGGGTAGCTCGTCTCCTGGCGTCGGTGATAGGCCCTGGTAGCGGAAATAGGCCGACGTTAAACAGTTAAAAAAAAAAAAAAAAAAAACTACCCATTTCTTTCTGACTCTAATGAGTCTATGCAATCACTAATTTATTTATTTATACTTATATCTATTAAAATTAATCATTGTATTTTCTTTTGTTAACCTATATAAATAAATAAATATTCAATTCAATTCTATTCTATTCTTTATCTTTATACATAAATAGCTAATCTAGCGTACCATAGATGGCGAGCACTAGACTTTTTCTGACATTTTTCAGTCTGGTTTATACTCTATACATTTAAGTGCAGCAAACCATTAGAACAATAAATGTCAGGAGAGCTAGTTGAAGAGCATTGTATAGCCGTTCATTTCTCAACACTGGCAGACGCGTTTCGCCTTCCCAGGCTTCTCAGTGCCACAAGGTAGAGAAAGAACGAAAATGCAACCACTTCAACCAGTACCCCATACTTTTCCTGTGGAGTATAGCCACTAGGCACTAACGATGCCATCTATAAGATGGTAAAGTTAGTTCAGAAGTAAATGTTTTACAAGTTAAGCCATCAACTATAACTGCAAAATGCAGATTACTAACCTCTGAAACAACCACAAGCGCAGTGCACAAGACGTTAATAGTTAATCTAGCGTACCATAGATGGCGAGCACCAGACTTGTTCTGACATTTTTCAGTCTGGTTTATACTCTACACATTTAAGTCCAGCAAACCATTACAACAATAAATGTCAGGAGAGCTGGTTGAAGCCCATTGTATAGCTGTTCACTTATATAGATATCACGCTATAGATATAAACACTTTTATTGACAACTATTAATACACTGCTCAACTAAAAATAGTAAAATTATTATTATTGCCACATCGATATGTGCATATCGTTTTATGAATTTTTGCGGTAGACAATTTCAAATATCATATTATTAAAGTTCTATGGATAATTATTTCCACATGTAGAGTGCGAATATGGTATTAAAAATTTTCATTGTAATGTACTTGGAGAGGAAATCTAGATGTCGAAGTAGTGATTCTTTAAGCAGCGGTTTTTTATTTAATAAGCATAGTGTGTCTCATATTGTTGATCTGTATTTAGAAAGAATCTCGCTTTCCGTCTTTAAGGACAACATGGCCCCCCTCCCCGCCGCTGGAACTTAATTTCAAGTTATGTAGTGTTATGTTTCAGCTGGAGCACTATACAAATGTTAGCTGGTTGGCTGATTTGTTCGCCATCTTGGAGCTCAGACTAAACGTGGAAATTAATATAACTGTAAAAATTAACTTATTTTACACCTATAGTTTTGATGTTGAGTCATTTTGACAAAGACATATCCATTTAGATTTATTTTTAAATATAAAGATGAATCTCTAGTGTACATGATTATATCGAATGAGTTTCAATGCGTTAATTAATGATATATTGTTAAATTATGATGTTTAATAATATGCTGAAAAGTTCTAGAAAAGAAAAGTTATTCTACATATATTGGTGTCCGATATGGTGGAAGAGTTTCATATAGCAATATAGTTTTGTTAAATGCAAAACGGTTTTATACATTATTCGCGGAAAAGAAATTGAAAATGTGCCGAAACCTATGTTACTTGGCTTAGTAACATAATCGTAATATTACTCTTTTGTCTGACAAGATCTCCACCTTATTATGATTTATTTTCTATTCAATTTTTTAAAAATTAATCCCAGATTCAATGTTCTACAAGCATTTATAAGAGTGCATTTATGACGAAGCAGAGATAAAACCATAGTATAACTCCAGCTGTTAAGTTGTTTCATATAATGAGTGATTCAGAAGAAAGCAATTCAAATTTGACAGGGTCAACCTCGACACATTAGTGTAACGGGCAATGCCTTATTATTTGATCTAGAGAATGAAGACGACAAAGTTGATAAGGTATAAAATAATAATGCTATCAATTAAAGAGCTCACATTCATGGTGTAAAATTCAGCAAAATTTACAAAATATAGTGTTTATACAAGCATTTATGAGTATTTCTCTTGACAATGGTTTGTCATTTTGGCAGTGGAAATAAAAGAGACAAATTGCAATTTTAATAAACACAACCTTGCATATTGGATGGTAGGAATATAGATTATACATACAGCTTATTAATTTATACATATAGCTGACTGGAAATGTTATTTTATTAATATCTGTTTGTGTCCTAAAGATGAAAGGTCTACTTCTAAAATATTTCAATTTAATGATCGACATATGCAAATTATGTAATTAAAATAATTAGATAATTAACCTTGTACGAAATGCATTGTGAACTTTTATAATGTTTCAAAATGAGGACTTACTTTTTCTTTCGTATTAGCCTTTCCAGTAACATATATTTTATTGGAAGATGTTTTCAAGCCTGTTGCCTTCAGATCGTATACTTTCAAATTCAATGATCCAATCAACATTCCAGGTTTAGAAGCTATACACGGTGTAAAGAAAGCAAACGGTAGTAGAAAAACCACGGACAAAAAATCAATTTTGAGCAAAAAATATCTAATAAACCAGTATTCGAAAGGAGTTCTTAGAATAACAATTATTAAAAACCCTTTTCCTGTAGACGTTCGCGAATATCGCTATTTCCGTACACTCGTTCACTGGAAGTTTCAATAGGAAACCACCACACAGCAACCATAACAGGTACACAGAAAATCTAGTTACGAAAAATAATAATGTTTATTGAAATCGTTACCCTATTGACCCGTTGTTGGTACACAATATACCTAGGGAGTTTGTGGGAATATCCTTAAAATGAATATATATTCAAGCCTAGCAACACGTGCAACTGTAATTAAAACAATAAATCATGCCACTGAACTATGTATGCAGTTGATAAATAGCTAAAAACTATTGAATCCTACCGTAATAATTCGAAAATGGTATGGAATTGAAAAGAATGCCTTAATCTGCTTGAGCAAAAACAACAAAATTAGTCTAGTTTGGATATGCAGCCACTTCAGGTTGGAACTCAACAATTTAGTCGACGTTCTAGCTAGAAAGGATGCCGAAATTAGATTCATCGCACTTCTAGATTTCTACCTGGGTTTAGGAGAAGACACTACAATAATTGGCAAAATCTACCGAGATTAGATCATTATAACGCGTTTGTATAAGAACTATCGAAGGTAACGACTAATAGACTAAATATTGTCAAATTTTGTTGGCCTATATACTGGATGCTGACGATTAAAACACCATCTACACAAAAAGTCAGAATGTCTAATACTGCCTACGTATAGACCATAATGAACCAAGGTGGAAACTGGACCTGATAGGCTAAATCTAGTTTTTTAGGTGTGAGTAGGGTTCACAGTGGAGGGTGCATAAACTGGTCCAATGAATTAATATCCTTATTAAAATCCTTTTCTATTAATGGGTGATACCCAGTAATAAAGACAAATCGTGACAAACGAAAACATTCTCGGTAACGGCTAGGTCCCTGAACTAAAATTCTACTAGCGATCTCACTTACCAGTTGGGCCGCTTCATCCTGACCAATAGGTAGTTTTCGCGAATTAAAGAAAACTAATACCCGACTACAGCGGATTATTTACTATTGGGTCGCCCACTTGCAGTGAATAATCCTATAATAAGGTCTATGCGTTCAGAAAATGGTTGATACAAACGTTACAAGTAGCAAACTAACTTAGCAATATTTGAAAAATCTACTAAGGTCCCTAAATGCTGAAAGAAACTAATTTGGATTGACGGAGTAACAGGATTGCTACCGATCGAAGGAGAATGGAATTATCCTTGATAGCCACTACTACAACTATTTAATTGGTCAACGATCACTTTTAGTCCAGTGATACATTCCCCCTAAATTTCTTCACTTCATGAATTAGGCTCTCCTCCCCACATCGCGTTGCCTTCTGAATGGCTTTTTAAGGTTGTCACAGATTTGTTACAAATTACAAGTCATGAGTACAGTCAGCAGGACATCGAAGCATTGTGTGTGAAGTGAGCTTACAATGACGTATGAATAATAGAATACAACCAAGATCACAATTTTGCCTCCATTGTTGACACCATGTTGATTGAATACATTACCAAGTCTTCTTCATATTATCCAGTTTTACCTACTTATGACGTACCCTACAAATACTTTAATATCTTCTTCAATAGTTGTTTATTTACTGGACATTTCTCTTAGTTTCAACCTGAAACATTACGTTCATCTGTCATCGTCATCGTTTTTCCGTCTACTTAACTTTCAAATTATCTGTTTGTGTCCTTCATTTAGAGTTGATAAATCAGAGGTATTAATATGATATAAAATTCTAAAATTGGAATTTACAAATATATTCTCTTACCCCGGTGAATTGAAACCAATCAAATGTCAAATTCTTCACATAACTAAACCAGAAATTATTGGGATTAGAGGTACTCACTATACTTATATTCAAATTCCTTCCTTCTCACTGTTCAATTTCAACATAAAATCTAACGTAACGCGGTACAACCATATCACTGTATCAGACTTGGGATTGACACTACTGACAGCAAAGCTGGATAATAAGATAGAAGTTTTAATCAAATCACACTACAAAAATACCGAAATAAATCGAAGATATTGATCTCATGCTCAAATGACAAGCAGATATATGAGATATTTAGTTAAACCATTAACCATTAAATCATTTATTATAATTTTATATGTACATGTCAGTATAGAATTATTATATTAGAATAGTTAAACCGGTCAATGACACGGCTGTGTAACTATTGTTCGATGGGAAGCAAAAAACGCGGCTGTCTAGAGGTCTACACACGATCCAGTGGCACGGAGCCAGCCTTGTCGGCATGCTTTCAACTCATTCGTAAAAGTGAATTGGTCCGCTGAAATTCCAATTATCTTCAAAGCGTACCAACAATGTTGACTACCTGTCGCTAGATCGTGTGTAGACCTCTTTTTTTGATCTCACCGGCCGGCTCACTTTTTATACCAATTAAGGAAATGTAAACAACTCGAATACGTTATTTCGCCAGTAAGTTCGTCGACCTCTTCAGAATTAGGTCAGGACTTACTCAACATCAGTCCCAGATAGCATTTTTACATTCAGAGCATGTGCTCGGAACGTACTTTATGTACCATGAAACTAAGAATGAATATTCATTTTGTATTCCGTGTAGATAATCTGAATGTCAGAGAGACGTACAGATGACCGCCTCTCGATATACGAGTAAGATTCCTACAACATACCCATAGACCAAAACGGAACTTGATATGAACCAGAAACGTATATTGATATACTGATAGATACATGAGGTATATAGGAGGAAGGTCCATCCTACATTCACAATGTACACTGCATATTCACGGTATATGAGTACTACCTTCGTAGGAATTAAACCGTAGGTGCCTGGTATGTTACACATGGATCATAAATCTATGATGCATGTATATTGTAGGAATGAACATTATGTATCAGTGGCAGTGGCAGCTATAAGTACTTCACTCATGTCATGTATTTTCAGAGTTTAATTATTATAATAATTTATTACTTATTGTAATCATTGATGAGTCGCTGCTTCATTCTGAATATGTTCAGTATGACACAGCGACTCATCTATGATTACAGCAAATAATAAATTATTATAATAATTAAACTCAAGAGAATACATGATATGAGTGAAGTACTTGCATATAATAAATCCAATATCCAATTTTAAAGTTTAATTGTTACAGTCAATTATTAGGTACTTATTCTATTTTCCACATTTCACATTCCTTGTGAAGAACATTATGTGAGTAAATGTGGAATATATGCACAGAAAATTTGTTTTTACCATTAGTTTTCAACTAAAGTCAAATGTTTTATTCATCAAATTTTATTGAATGGAGCACACAAATGCTAAATAAACTTAAAAAAAAACTGTATTTGCTATAACAATACTTTACAAAGGTCCAAGAATATATGTAAAAAAAATAGTTTTACGTTAATAAGGTCTGTTAAAAACCATTTTAAAATGCATCAAACATTTATCACTCTAAAACTTCAGCTTAAAAATCATATTTAACGTGTTATTTATGAAAAAATACGATGATCATATTACATTACCTTAAAGTTTTATCTATTTCAAATCGTGTTTTAAATTGCCAAGAACAAAACACGATTTTATTTTATTAATTACTTTACATTATTGTAACAATTAAGTATGCATCTTAAATTATAAAATAGGAAGAGGTATAAATAAAACAGTTGTGTTACTTTAAATATATTTTTATTTTTTGTTACAAAAATGAATTGTAATAATAAAACAATTGACAAAAATTTCAATTGAGATTTTTTTAAAAAAAAAAAATTTCTTTGCAACTTATGAACTGTTATATTTTACTATAAGGAATTTTTTGTCAGTAAGTAAAAAATAGTAAAAATTGGAGGGCTTACATTTTCAAAACCAGTGTCCAGGTGTTGCCGATGGTGATACTTGTAATTGCGAAAGTCTACTTTTCATTCTCAACACATCATCTGTAATTGATCCTATTGGATGAATACTTTCTTTTGGCTTTTCCAATTTTTAGGAGAAGGTATTTCCTTCCTGTCTAGAGGAAATACACGTCCAACTATAAAAGAAAATACACTGTATTATATTTGAATGGGTACTTATTTCTCTTTAAAAACTGGCCATGATAAAGTTGAAAAATATAAAAACATCTTACAAAGATCTTACAGAAAAAACAAAACTGATCAAACATAAATTAAACAAATTGATATTATCATAAAGGACACGGCAGGCACAAAATAAATGGAAAAGAAGGTACAGTCAAATGGGCTGAAAATGTAATATGCTGTACTTCATAATATTCTGATCAAAAGTTTTTATGGGCACAATATCTGAAAATTGCCAGTTTTTGAGATATGAAAGGTCAAAGATCAGGAATATCGGTACCCGCTGTCATAGTTGAGAGTATCATATTATGACGAGGATTTGTTTAACGTTGTTATTCTAATGTGTTTGCACTGACTAAAGGAGACAAGCCGTTGATTTGCTGGACAGCGCGAGCATCCTTGTCCTTGTCGCACACCTCGTACCCTCTCCTTTGCTCTCCACTCTGTTTTACAAAGCATCACAGCCCCTCATGTACTATGCGACAAAGAGAGAACGAACTGTGTGAGAAAGATGAGAATGCTCACACCGTTTGCGCGCTGTCCACTGCTTATACATTACGCATATGTAGCTTGTATCCTCTATTTATAGAACTCTTTGATAGGAACACACTTTCACTCTCTCACGCACGCTAACCAACCTCTCCCCCCCCCACTACACACACACGCGCACACCCTCACTTTAAAGTAAGCATAGGACCTTAAAAAAATCACCACCTCATTCATGAAACCTGCGGCATTTCCAGTCGTATGAATATGAATAACAACATTAAACAACTCGTTGTCACATAATACTCTCAACTATGACATTAGTGGATACCGATATTCCTGATCTTTGACCTATCAAACTGGCCATTTTCAGCCCATTTGACTGTGCCCTCTATTTCATTTGTTTTGTGCGGTGTCCTTTACCTACAAAACAGAGGTATTTTTTAGGAATTCGGAAATATTTATGCTTGCGATTTTAAATGTACCTGAAGTTTCGAACGTTCACTTGAATGAATTTTAGATGAAAAAGAAAAGTTAATAAAAACCACACATCGATTTAGGCATAAACACTTCATTGCCACATTTGCTGACAATAAATATCCACAATACTTAAGTTTTTACACCTAAATCGAAGTGTGGGTTTTATTAATTTCTCTTTTTCATATGAAATTCGTTCAAGTGAACGTTCGAAATTTCAGGTACTGATTTTAAATGCCTACCAGGGTTATTAAAAGAACATTTCTTCTTTCAACTTCTAGTAAGGACAAAATTTCTTGGGAAGTTGACGGCTTCCAATGTGTTCTTCGATATCATTATGTTCATCTGATGGGAGGAATAACGTGCTTTTTGTACATAGTCCTTTGATTTGTTTTTGTTTACTCTGTACATCACATGTGATCTCTGCCCTTTTCAATTAATTGCAGCTCTTCTATAATCCTCTGAAATACGTATAAAGCAAATTACTACAAATAAATATCTATGACAACTCGTACGTTGTAATCAAATCCAATGGTCGTCATTTGAATAAACAAAAGCTCCTTAATATTGAAATAGATCGAACCTACCTTCTTGAAAATAAGATTTAAACACCCCGTAAAGTGTCCACGTGGGTTTTCTCCTGTTTTTCAATGATCAGTCAAATTGTTTCCGTTTGAATGGTGACTATCAAGCTTCCTTTTCGTGGAGCGAGACCATTACAAAGACCACCTCAGTTTTTTTTCCAAAAATCGATACCTACAAACGCCGTAATTATTATAACTAATATAGGTAGTATGCTTAGTATAATATGTACAAAGGGATACGCATTAAACTTTAGTGTCTAAATATAAAATATCTGCAAATGACAACAAAACTATGTGGTAGTCTCCGATTGAAGAACTTATATCGTTCTTTAATCGGAGGTGGTAGTTATATTGTATACTTACTGCAATGCAATTAATATATACTTGGACTTGGAATAATTATAATAATAAATCACGGGAAAACACAAACTGAAATCGACATTTGACAGCACAGCACGATGAGCATGCGCACTAACCTAAGGACCATGGCGCGCATTTAAAAAATTCTACAAGGGATTGTAATGACATGGAAAACGGAAATTTAAATATAAAAGATAAAATGATTAAAATGTAATTAAATAACCATTCTAAGTCTGAACTACCTGCTTAAGAAATGCCGATAGTTACCGAGATAGTTACTAATTAATTGAACACAGTACATAAATTAAAAAAGGGTTATTATTCATTATTATTTAATATTTCATTCTTTATTATTTAATATTTCATATTCATTATTATTTAATATTCGATCACAAATCTAAATTCTGGATTCAAAATTTAAAACATGTTTCATATATTATACAATTTTGAAGAATGATTTAAAATTTATAAAACATCATACACCGCACAGGGGATGATTATAAATGTACTTAAACCAAATCTATATAGATAGAGAAATATCATAATTATTATTTTTGTAGGTAGGTAGATAGATACTATAAAACTAGCATTGTTGCCTCATCACTTGTGATGCAGGTTTATTTTTATTAGTTCAAAAATCGAACCAATCAGCGTTGGCGTTAAAAGTGCTGAACTTTTGATATCGATCCAAATATTTCTACAAAAAATATACCTGTACTATACAGATAAAATCATTGACGAATGTTTATACGATGTACATGAACACATATACGAAGAATGTTCCCTGATACGTGTACATAGTATATGCGACTGTGAACATAAACTTTTCTGTGTGTTCCATTCATATCGTATGTATAATCATATTGTATATGTGAAAATATTATTTATATGGGAATGTTGAGGGAACATACATGGCAAGTACAGAATGCAATTAGAACATTGGGAATGCAAAATGTACATTCGTGGAATAATAAATGCTATCTGGGGTAGTGTACCTTCGCAAATTGACTAATAATTTAATATACTAAATTACCTCAGAATCCTCTAAAATTTTGCAGGGGCTTTCCCACATTGAAGACTAGCACACCATTTTATTTTCCGCATTTCTTGGTAGATCACGTTGTATAAGGAAAATGAATTAAATTGGATTTTAATTTCCAGTCAATTCTTAATGGTGTATTATACTTTGAGAATACATTAAGAGTAATATAGATGTCAGCAAAAACTAAGTTTCTCCTTTTTTTTTTACAAAAAGCACGATGCTTTCTAGTATATTTATTGATACGATGACCAAGAAAATTATTATGCCTTTATTTGATAATAAATCAAATTATGTTATATTAAATACATATTACACATACAAACTGGTAAAATTTGACATGCTCTATGTCACTTGTTAATTTGAGTAATTGATATTTGTGACTGGCTAAATTATTGCAATAATACCAAAAATATTAATTATAATCAATAATAATTAATTATAATTGGTATATAATTATTCATCGTTTAATTTCAAAAAAGCGGATTTTAATAAACTGTACCTCGACTTGAGTAGCATTGACTTTTTTAACTAACTATAAAAATGTAAACAATGCATGTCTACAGTTTTATGAGGTATTAAATGCTGTTCTTGCAGAAAGTGTTCCCAAAACAACCCCGAAAAATGCTTCATATCCACCTTGGTTCAGCAGAAGTATAATTAGAGAGATTAAAGAAAAATTTCGTTTATAGCACTTATATAAAGAAAGGGGGAAGTACAATATCTGAATCAATTTAAGTTATTACTCTCCAAAATCAAAAGAGATGTTGACTCTGCACATAAAAAATATATCGAAAGTTCGGAATCGCAAATTAAACCTAATCCTACTTGTTTTTGGTCCTTTCTTAATAACATGCGTAATTCATCTACAATTCCTCAATCAATGTCCTACTGCAACAGCCAGCTTAATGATCCTCAAAGCATAGTCAATCCGTTTGCTAGTTACTTTCAAACTACTTTTATATCATCATCTAATTACGTTAAAGCAGATCAGGATGACACTTTCAATATCCTACAACTTAATATTCCAATTATCAAAATGGAAGAAGTACTTAAAGAAATCTAAAAACAAATTTACTACTGGTCGTGATGGAATTCCATCTTTTCTATTAAGAGACTGCGCCATTAATCTTCGCTTTATCGCTGACTACCATTTTTAATCTAGCTCTTCAAACAGAAACATTTCTTCAAATTTGGTGTAGGTTAGAAATTTGTCCTATATTCAATAAAGGTGACAAGAATGCAATTGAGAACTATAGACCTCCCAACAAGTAAAATTTAAACCTCATACAACTATTTTGTTTTATTGCAATTTTATAAATGCAATAAAATAGCCATAAAACATTGTTGTATAAATGACAATTATAAAACAAATTTGTTTATTGGGCTATAATTACCCTCTGTAACTTTGGTACGCTCTTTGAGGTTATCGTATATGATATCTTATCTTTTCATACAAATCTCAAATATCAATTCATCAGCATGGTTTCTTCGCTGGTAGATCAACAACTACTAATCTTGTAAGTATTACTAATTATCTTGCTACATCAATTTATCAAGTTGGTCAGGTTGATGCAATTTATACTGACCTCTGCAAAGCTTTTGATAGGCAAGATTATGGTACTTTCTTGAAAAAATTATCAACCTTTGGACTAACCACGCACTTTATCAATTTGTTCTGCCTAATAGGCTATTAAATGTACATTTTCGTGGTTTCACATCTGTTCAAGTGTCGGCAACATCGGGAGTACTGCAGGGTAAAGTTCTTGGACCCCTACTGTTCATATTATTCATTAATGATATTTGTCAGGGCATTAAAATATCTAATGCTCTCTTATATGCCGATGACTTCAATCTATTTACCTCAATTAGGTCAATATAAGCGATTCTGATAAATTACAGCAAGATCTCAAAAAAATTAATAATGGTGTAATAATAATAAGTTACCGTTAAATATATCGAAATGCAATGCCATGTCCTTCACTATGAAAACTAATTTAATATCTTTTTCGTTTACTTTAGGTAGTGAAGCCATTACCAGATGTTCCGAATTTAAGGACTTGGGTAATATCTTTAATTCTACACTAAGTTTTATTTCTCATATTACTTACATTTTATCTAATTCCAATAAGAATCTGGGTTTTATTATGAGAAACTCAAGGCACTTTAAAAATGTTTCAACAATTACTTTGCTGTTTAATGCCTTTGTCAGGTCTAAACTAGAATACGCTTTAGTTGTCTGGAGCCCAAACTATGAAACTCATATTTCTAACTTAGAAAAAGTTCAGAGGAAGTATGCTAAATACCTTTCTTATAAGTCTGATGGTGTTTATCCAGCTGTTGGTACACTGCAATCTGAATTGTTAGCTAGATTTAACTTAAATGAACTAGCGTTACGACCCGCATACTTTGGTGTACTCTTTTTACATAAACTTTTAACCAACAAAATTGACAGTCCTGGGCTATTAAATGAAATTTCAAACTCGATCGTATTTTTTATTTTATTTACCGGCTCCTCGTACTAATTTATTAAAATTCTCACCTATTTACTCCATGTGCTCGAAGTTTACTCAATATCAGGCGGCCTTAGATCTTTTTAACTATAGTATTTGTAATATTAGGAAATGCATTTTAGGTAATTAAGTTATATAATAGGATTGTATTTGAGATTGTTGTTTTTATCATTTGTATCTTCTTGCCCTTTAATTGGATTTTTTCTGTCTGGGCAGTTGTACCTTCAAATAAATAAATAAATAAAATAAATAAATATAAATCGTAGGTAAATTAACAACTAACATAGATCTCAAGATTTTGCCACACTTTACACTTCGTCGTAGTATAACCTTTTGAAATATGACATATGGTTTTCAGTCTTATATTGTTGTTAATTACAGTGTTTATTATTATAATTATATATAATAAAGCCCATTTTCTCCCTTCGCGATTGTATGTCGGCATATATTATTCAAGATCAGCGTTTTGAAATGATTTTGATCAATCTTGTAGCATATATTTCTTCTAGTCTTTGAGAAGTTTAGTAAGGGTTGTAGAAGGGGGTTATAAAGCAATATTCTCTATTGTCCAATGATGTCCTAAAGATGCCTTATTGAATTTAAGTATGGGCTTCGTCATGGTTAAGTCCAACGTGTTAATTTCGACATTATGTAAGTGTTACGTTATTACTCACACTTGAGAGCGAGCATTATCGCTCATTAATAGGAAATAGTTACTTAGAACAAATGAAGTAAATGGCACGACAGTAGGTTTCAGAATTTCGATAATGTGCCTTTGTACTATCATGACAAAATTTGTACAAGGAACCGAATTTCACCCACTTAAATTGTTGTATCATCATAAAATTTGGTAATTGTGTGTATCTCCGATGACAATACAATATAGTATACTCAATATTATAATATGTTCAAAATGGCCGCCGCCCCAAGATGGCGGATTATCATTTTCTTTGCAACCCTCTTGATATGGGTATCAGAAGAAAGGACTTGTTAAGTAGAAAGCAAATATGTGATCAAAACTTAAAACTTCAAAATGGCGGCGTCAACATGGCGGATATATTTTATCAGTTTTTGTCGGATTCGACTGGAAATCGGTATCTATGAGTTATCGAGGTTGCAGATAACAATTATCTGGTCCAAAGGACATCTCACACCTCTAAGGGGGTTTTCAAACACCGACAGAATTTTTTGAAATTTTAGTATGTTGTTGGAGCTGTCGAAAGAGAGCATTTTGTTCAATTGGACCGGCCTAGCTATACAGGGTGAAATAGAAAATAGAGTTGTGAATCTTTTATTCTAAATTCAGTTAGCGTCATACTTTTCCGACAAAAATGCCTATTATTATTAATGTGTTCAAAAAATGTGTATATGTTAGTTTAGACAGTGGCGTTTTCTTTGGGGGGGAGGGGTGTAGATCACTTTTTCAGTGGTCCACCGACAATGATAAAAATTAATGGAAATTCCGAACTACCTGTATGATTATATATTATTGTCTTAAAAGTAAGCATTTTAAAATAGTAAATATGCACACTAACCTAGTATTTATAACAAGAACATTAACTATCAATTAGTTAATTAGTTAGGTTTCGTGGCGGTTGTCCTCTAAAACGTTTAATTTTGACAAAACTATGATCCAAAACAACAACTTTGGAACAAAATAATAATTATTACGGTATTATTTGAGGCAGCATTTGCAGCATCTAATACATAAGTTAATAAACTAATAAACCATATGATAGGTATTTCACTGCATGCTGGTGTCTCGCATAACCTAAGTACCATATTACACTAGCAACATGAGCACAGACACCAAGAGTTCTTCCACCCACTTTACAGATACAAAAGGTACCAGTGATAGGATCAAGTTGGACATCATCAATTGGAGGAAGCAAGTATGATATAAAAAGACTATGTTTTACAGCTTGAGTAAATCTAGAAAATATTTTTGCTCTTAACAATCCAGGTTCAAACTGTTGAAGTTGGAAAATAAATTCGTTATTTGCTCCTCTTTCCGCGGTGTCTTGAATATATGCTGGAGCTGGTTTTACTTAGTATGTGTCAAATGTTTTGGAAACTACATACTCTAAAGGTAAAATAGGAAACGCTACATCAACATTGTCCATATTATTCCAAGGACCACCACCACGACGAAGTTAAAGTTTCCTATTTCGATTCTTCTCTGCAATAGATTTTCAGGGTTACGTGCTATAGTCAACATTCTTTCAGCAAGTTCTTCATTAGCATCCTGCATTTGAATTAAATCTCTAAATGCATTTATAAGAGCACAAGCTATTTTTAAAAAGTCGGCTAAATGAAAACAGTACTGCATTGGTATTAAGTCTCTAAAAAATTGATTTTAAATGGCCATTTCGCGACTCCACTATCCAACGAGTCTTGGTTATTTTTTTGGAAAGATTTGCCTCTTCAGTAGTAAATTGCCTTTGGTTTCTTAAAAGAACAAGTGGCATTTCGACATTTAAGTGTAAGTTTTCCAAAGAATCAACAGCATCTCTATAACCGCGATCTACTACAAATACATCACCATCTTGAACCCATTGTCGTATATTTTGGCCATCTTGTTCCATTTCGTTCCTTATAACCGCAGCATCATTATTTCGTACATTTGAAAAATAAGGACCATGTACATCTATAATCATCTGGTGCTACTATAAGGACGGCCTTAAATAATGTGTACTTCTTCTGACTAGAATATGATTGCCTCTGGATTCTAAAATGTGAACTTTTCGGAGGCTTTAGATATGTACAGTCAGCATACAAAATGGCACAAGGTTGCTCAGGAACTGGATTGTAAAGTTTATTAGAAAATCTATTTACATGTCTCTGAATAAATTGGTCTCGATTCTGAACATCAGGGCAAGTAAATCCTATATTTTGTGGCACAAAATGATTCATTAATGAATTTCTTGCGATTGTTGTTGCAAGGCTTGCGTTTTGTGTAGACGGAAAATTCATTATTGATTTTATAAATCCGTCTGATACACCTTGCCTTAGCTTTACTAAAAAGGCGATTAATTGTTTTTTTCTTAACATTCTGAGTTTATGATATACTTCCACAGGTTGACAGTAATTGAAAAGCTCTCTAAATTGTTCTTTTTTTTTAAGATGTTAACAATCTCTTAACAATCCAGGTTCAAACTGTTGTAGTTGGAAAATAAATTTGTTATATGTCTTTCCGCGGTGTCTTGAATGTATGCTGGAGCTAGTTTTATTTGATATATGCCAAATGTTTTGGAAACTATATAATCTAAAGGTAAAATAGGTAACGCTACATTGTCCATATTAATGTATATTATATTTTTTTACTTCTTAAAATGTAAGTAACATTTTAAATATTTAAACGTAATAGGCTTTTTTCCAAAAACGATTGTTGTCTTGACAGTAAAGTAAGTAAGTAGGTAATGTCTACTTGTCAGTTTATTAAAAATATTTTTTAACAAAATATTACTTTGTTATAGTGTTTTAGTGGCCAAATATTAAAAAGGTATAACAATTATTTTTTATTACCATAAAACGCCTGTTACAAATAGTATTTTTAGGAATAAATGGTTATACTTGTAATGTAAACTGCGCGAGAATAACAGAATGTAGAAAATGGTGTCAATGAACGCCGAAGAGAACTATCAATCCTTCTTAGAGGGAGATTTCGTTTGATAGATGGGATTCTCGATTGTGCTTAAACTGCAACGTACGCCTTGGAAGGTGCATTGAAAATGGCAATAATCCATTAGCAGTTTCTATGAAGGTACTATTTAGCAGGAGGAGCTGCTTTATTTGCAACGACGGCGATGATAATGTTGCAATCCAAAGCTTGTCCATTCATGCCCAAGTGGACTTTTATGTTAAAACCAAGGTTTTTTTGCCTTCAACAGTAACATGCCGCCTAATGCATTTAACAGACGCTGGACTCATTCCTTTACAGCACATGGAGAATCACATTTCGATACCAATGAAAATTGTAATGAGGTGAGGTGTTAAGTGAGTGGTTCACTACATTTAGGGAGTGTGTAACACATAATTCTCTCAATTTATATGAAAGCGAAGAAAATTTTAGCGAAAATGACTTTAAAAGTTTAACATCTTTAATAAAAGAACAATTTAGAACAATTTTACTTATATAATAGTACCATTTGGTACTATTATAAGTAAAATTTCGTGTCATTCAGTCACTATTACAAAATCACCCATTTCTTTAGCATTATATAGAATTATATTAGTTCTTAATAAAATTTAACAACTAAACTTTTAAAATAAGGTTCTATTATGATTTCCTTGGACAAAACACTAAGCAATATTTTATTGATGATAGAAAGGACGGAAAAAAAATTGTAACTGCATTTCATTAATGTAAATTAGCAAAAACCAAATTATATTCACAAAAGACACTTTAGCGATTTTAAATTAAAGTAAAATAAATTAAAGTGAATAATGAATAAATGAATTTAAATTGGAAAATCGGTATACTGTAAAATATAATAAGTGTTTGCCTTTTTCTTGTTGCTTTATTATTTCTGCTTAAAGAGCAGAAAGTGGTACATTTTACAGCTGCTATATTTGCAATGATGATAACGCACAAATTATTAAAGAAATTGAAATTGGTCGTCGTTCTATCCACACAGTACATTTCATTCCTCTAACACCCGAACGACTTCAGGTGAATATTAACCAAATATAAATTTAGCTCTCTTTAACACCTGACAGATTTCATAACCTGACATAAATACAACCTGATCTTCTCCAGAGAAATATTAACTTTGTCTCAATAAATCACCAGTGGCATGTCACATGAGAACTAAATTCCCAAAGACTTTTCCATTTCTCTTGAATTTTTCACGCGACGTTTTATCTTGTTTTTAGGCAAAAAGTCTTGACAAACGTTTTATCACCCATTCATGTTGGTTGATTTGTCGTGATTGTCTGCTAGGCATTCGGCTTCGCGAAAGGTCATTCCGATCGGTTTCTCGACAACGCACAGTGGTTCGGATGACCAATCTGGTATAAATTTTTGAATTCTTTATAGAAAATAAATCATCTATACATAGGTATAATAAATTTGTAAAAGTTGGCGTGTCTGTACATTGAAAATATTTGCAAAAAACTGATTTGGGGGGGGGGATGTAACATGAGGAATAGAATACATTAAAATAGTTTTCGGAATTTTTTTCTGTTTGTTTGAGCGCTCATCACGCAGAAACTACTGAACCAATTTGTATAGGAATCCCGGGTAAATTTGTCTAAGCTTGGAGTAATATTAGTTTCTATTTCATCGAAATCGGCCTACTCTAAGCCAAGTTTTATGAAAATTGGTTTAGTAGATCCGGAGATACAGCTTGATTTCTACAATGAGCTTATTTGCACGGCATAAACTTTCATTATTAAACTTTTGTAATATTCTAGAAAATTCGAGAGTATTCTGGAACATTCCAGCTGCGCGTTGCGGGTGTGGACGTCAGTGTTAGTTGCTTTTGTTACAGCCAAATCTACGTCCCAGGTAGCACAAAGATGTCTTTAAGATGTCTTAAAGACGCCTTCCTTAGACTTTCACTACGTCTTAAAGACGTCTATTTACGCCTTAAAGACGTCTTAAAAACGTCTTATGGTAAAAATCCAGACGCCTTACAGACGGTCAAGGTCCATTGTTGGTCTAAAATAGACCTAAAATTGAAAAAAAGTACATTTTCAACAAAAGTACAAGCAACTGTTACCTTTATAAGAACCAACCAAAACTTTTTTCGCAATTATTTTAACGAAAAAAAAAAAAAAACGAACTGAGTAGGGACAGAACCGCAAATTGATTTGAGAGTCAACAACAACAACAACAAACAAAATTAAATGAAATAAAAAGTTAAATATTATATGGTGCATGAATATGTCTCATCGGATCTCGGTCCGGAGCCAGTCTGACAACTACGACGCATAGCGTCGTAGTGAGTGTGAGGCTGAGCGGGAGGGTCCGGTTCGACTTAACGATACTTAAATTATTATTAGTAAGTCCTGTCTGCCGCAGGCAGACTTAAAAGCTAAATTAATGTTATGTTGAAACACTGTAACACTATAAAGACTATACTTGCTGGGAAACGCACTTTCAAATTTTGATTGCTGGTACGGGAAGACAGAATTAGACAAGAAAACCCGTTTAAGCAAATGACGTCCTGGTGGTCTGACCGCCGCACAGCGGCACGAATCGTGATTTTTTCGTTCAGAATTATCTAGAGCACTTGTTTCGCAACCGATTGGGATAAATTCATTTTTAAAATACTCGTTATTTAATTTCCAAAAAACGTAAGAGAGTCGGTTTTTGAATTATGCTAACCAAAATTATTGAGCTTAGCCAAAATGGCCATTTTTTTATTTAAATTTTAATAAAACTTACCAATAGAAACGTTCTTCTTATCCAGTTTACATAAATCTTGTTACTCGGGGGTTTTTGAGGTCGCTGATTACGAATCTGATATCCAAATTGTCATAATGGCAGCTATAAAATGCTTAAAAATTATGGAAAATGAAATATTTTTTTTAACGCTTATGCCGAAATCGGCTCTCTTACCTTTTTTGGAAATTAAATAACGAGTATTTAAAAAAAAACATTATCCAAATTGGTTGCGAAACAAGTGTTCTAGATAATTTTGAACGAAAAAATCACGATTTGTGCCACTGTGCGCCGTCAAGGAAGATAGGGTAGTTAAAAGAATATGATTTAAAAAGTTTGGATTTATAGGAAGTTGAAATTAAAGAAAATAATTTTGTCCTGCCAGATTAGTCACTCGAACCACTGTGCGACGTATAGTGAGGTAGCTTATTGAAATTACCCTTACCTGGTGGTTAAAAGCACCAAATTTGGTATGAAGGTACCTTGGAGTATACTAATAAATATTAAGCCTAGGAAGGAATATTAGCCTCTGGAATTTCTAAAAATGTACGACACTAAAATCCAAAATGGCCGACAAATACGACAAAATATCACATGTAGCCCAGGTATTTTAGTTTTTGACCCGGAATTAATTACTGTAAAGCTGAAAATTTGCAGGATTGTAGTTTCAGTCCAGAATAACACGTACCAAAAAGTTCCCTACCCTCCCTCGTCGGCTTCCCTGTTTTTTCGGAGCAAAAATGCCTAAGTTGCAGAAATTGCAGAGCTGGCTATAAAGTGCAGCAGAAATGTTGTTACTGATCCGATTTGGGTCGAAATGATCATAAAAGCTTCCGAGAAGCATATCCGTTCGTGTTTCAGATGTTTCCATGCATATTTTGTTCATAATTTTCCGTTCTAGTGCTGTCAAAATTTCAAAAACTGAAAAAATTCCGAAATGGCGCCATTGGTGATCATTGAAGACTAGGAGGGGAAAACGTACCCGAATAAACATTTCTCTTCATACTTTGTGTACTTTCTCTGTAGCGTCACCCGTTACGGAGCTATGCCACTCCGAGTCTCGCGGCGCGGCTGCCGCGCCCTTCAAAACTCGTATTAAAAAAAATTGTAACCTGGACCTTTTCGGACCGATTTTAATCGAAAGGTGGGCAGTTTAGCTTTAATTTAAAAAAAATTAAGTCCCTAGTACATCTAACATAGAAGAGAGCCGCGAAACAGACGACAGCGTTTTCGCTGCTAGAGCGTAATTTCTCAAGTAATATGTTAATAAACAAAAATTGAATAGCCTGGCCCATTTCAGACCCTTTTTAATCGAAAGGTGGTTTTTTTAGCTTTAATTTAAAAAAAAATTAAGTCGATAGTAGAAGTTAATCGCGAAATAGTTGTTGACGGTGTTTCCGCTGCTAGCACATTTTTTATGTTAAACTAAAATAAAATAAGATCTATTAACCTGGCCCTTTTCAGACTGATTTTAATCGAAAGATGGGGGCTCTTTATCTTTGATTTAAAAAAAAAATAAGTCCCTGGTACATCTAACATAGAAGTTGACCGCGAAACAGACGATAGCGTTTTCGCTGCTAGAGCGTAATTTCTCAAATAATATGTTAATAAAAAAAAATTGAATAGCCTGGCCCATTTCAGACCACTTTTAATAGAACGGAGGGTTGTTAATCTTTAATAAAAAAAATGATTTGGATTCTGCTGGCTAAAATGCATATGACCTGACCCTCAAATATTATTTTGATTTTCAAAAAATAGATTTTTTTTAATTTTTAGTTTTAAGAATAGAAGGCCCCGATTTTTCCAAAATTGTTAAAAATTGAAAATATTATCTCTTCAGATACTAACATTAAACACGATTTATTCTTCATTAATTTCAACGATATGGGTTTTTCAACGAAAGCTATTTTTTTTAACCCCTATGGTACAACTTCTTATTTAATTAGATCTTTAAACTACGAAGAAAATGATATGCATAATGTCTGCCTTCTCTTTGTACTTTTATAATTATAAGAAAAAAATGTTTCGATATATATTTTTTAATATTTTAATTTTTAGTGTTGTACATGAACATTTTTAGAAATTCCAGAGGGCTAACATTTATTAATATACCCTAAGGTACCTTCATACCAAATTTGGTACTTTTATCCGCCAAGTAACGGTAATTTTGAAATACAGCTCTAACCGACCCCACTAGTAAGCTCCACGTTTAGTAGGCTGTCCTCTTCGCAGCTTACTCTGTTTTTTTTCTGAACTATATTTTCTGTATTTTGTACATTTTGTATATTTTTTTAATTTTAACATCGAAAAATTAATAACCCCTCTCTCCGACGTTATTCATTAACGTTGCTGAAAAACACAATTATTCATATTAACTATTAAGAATAACTACACTGACAGACATAAAAAGTGGCGCATTCGAAATATTACTCAAGTTTAATGTGTCATAATTTCTAAACTATTTGATTGATTACCACGAACCTTTTTGTATTTAGAAGAATGATTCTTTAAGATCATCATACAAGCCCAAACATTTTTATTGATTAAATTTTATAATTAATACAGGGAAAAATAAAAGTGACTGTGTTATTCAGGAACTTTAAAATACCCTGTAGATTTATTCGGCCCTTGGAATAGGATCAAAATACCTTCGGTGTTTTAAGTGGAATTCAGATTAAATTTTGTATTTCGATTCACCTCTTTATCTTGCTTTGTTTAGAAAATACACGATTATAGATGAAACAGGTACAATTAGAAACATTTTATTAGAATAAGATTACATCTTACAATTACCAACAGGAAATCGAACTTACATAAAATAAAGGTGGAACTTTCTCAACAGAGAAAAAGATCAGTAGCGTGTGTTACCTCCTCGTGCCCTGACTAAAGTCTCTATTCTTCTTGGCATGCTTCTGATTAAATTTGAAATATTGATCCGTGGAATATTATTCCACTCCTCTATAAGCGCTTCTCCTAAAGTGTCCAGAGTGTCAGGAATCCTATTGCGAGACCTAATTCTTCGCCCCATTTCATCCCAAAGATGTTCTATGGGGTTCATATCGGGACTTTTTGCAGGCCAAATCATATGGTCTATGCCAACTTCATCGAGATATTCATTTACAATGTGAGCAGTGTGAGGGCACGCATTGCCATGAACCAGTATAAAATCGTTCCCTATAAAGGGTGCAAATGGAATTACATAGTCTTGTAAAATGTTTTCGATATACCTGTTGGCCGTGAGGGAATTCCTTGAGAACACGTAAAGTTCTGTGCGAGCGTCTAATGAAATTCCTCCCCAGACTATAACGGAACCTCCACCAAAGCTTTCTTTTGTGTTGAATAGGCTCTGCTCATATCTTTCGCCAACTCTTCTCCATACCCTTTGACGGCCATCGGATGAAAACAAACAGAATCGAGATTCATCAGCGAACAGGATCCGTAACCAGTTTTGTTCATTCCAATCTGAGTGTTCTCTAGCGAAGTTGCGGCGTGCTCTTCGATGTCTTGCAAGTAATCTTGATGCAGTTGCGGGTCTCCTAGACTTTAAATTGACTTCCTTCAATCTCCGAATTACTGTACGATCACTTACAACTCTTCCTCTTACTTGCCTTAAATGAATATTTGTTTGCACTGCTGTATGAAAGCGATTTCGTAAAGTTTGAAGCCGAAGAAACCGATCATCAATAACGGTTGTACATCTATGACGACCTGATCCAGCTCTTCTACGACAATGACCCATCTCTTCATATCTTGCAATTGCCCGATGGGCAGTCGATTCGGGAACACCAACGACCCGGGCAGCATATCTTTTACTTCTTCCGTCTCCTACTAAACCCATAATTCGGGCTACTTGCTCCGATGTTATTTGCTGAGGCATTACTACAAAAACGAATTAAAAATCGTAATCATTAGCGATTGAATGCCTGTGATGTTAAAAATATTTTGACACCTGCCATCTTTTAGAACAATGTTTAATTTGTTCATGGGCCTCTTAAACAAAACAAAATATCAAATTTGTTAATACGCATTTGACATTACTTTGCTTAAACATGTGTATTTTCTAAACAAAGCAAGATAAAGAGGTGAAACAAAAAACAAAATTTAATCAATAAAAATGTTTGGGCCTGTATGATGATCTTAAAGAATCATTCTTCAAAATAAAAAAAGATTCGTGGCAATCAATTAAGTAGTTTAAAAATTATGACACATTAAACTTGAGTAAAATTTCGAGTGCGCCACTTTTTATGTCTGTCAGTGTATATCAACATTTTATAAATTTAGTTTTAAAGTAAATTCAATTTACAGGAATAATTTCACATGCTGATTCGTTTTATAAAATCGCTGCCTTAGGAATCACTACTTCCACATCAACGTTTCCTCTCGAAGTAAATAATTGTTCATAGAACTTTAATAATATGTTTGTAATTGTCTACCCTAAAAACACCTAAAACTATAAGCCACATTGGTAGGGAGAGTGACTGATGCCAAAAAAATTTTTCAGGCCTTTGGTTCTTGTATACAGTGTGTCCCCCGATTGAGTTCGCTATAGGTGAAATGGGAAAAAAATTTTCGAATTTTTTTTTAATATTTGCTTATCTAAAAAGTAATTTTGGGTGTACTTTTGTTTTTTTTTTAAATCATGTAGGCCATGACAGTTAAGGAAAAACGAATTTCATGTTAGGTAAAGTACCTTTTATGTAAAATATACAGGAAAATGTCATTAAGGAAAGTTATTCAGATTAAAAAGTTATAGTCCTATGCAAAATTTCGAGAACATACGTCTACTTTAATGATTTTGATTTTTTTCAATACAGGGTGGCCATAATAGGCCATAGTTCAAGGGTAGATTTTTTGTACCAAAATATGATGATATAACCAAACATACTTTAGTGAACTGTTGCTGTGGAAAAAGATACAGCCCGTGGAGGGCGCCTCATGAGCTATACCTGATGATGATTATTTTTTCTCTTTTTTTATTACGAAACGTAGTGGCACTTTTGACTAGAAAATCTCATGCAGGAGTCATTTCTACGTAAAAAAAGGTACACTTGATAGAACTTGATAATTCCAACCGTTTTCGAGAAAACTGCCGCATAGATCTCAACATTTCTTTGAAAAGGAAAAATTGTAATTATTGAAAGATGTGCTTTGGTGACGTCATTTACGTACAGTTTCATTAGTTTGACATTTTGGCAGAACTAAAGCACCAAAGCACACTTTTCAATAAATACAATTTTTCCTTTTCAAATTGGGTTTGTTTTCAAAGAATTTTTGAGATCTATACGGCAGTTTTCTCGAAAACGGTTGGAATTATCAAGTTCAAGTTCAGTGGCACCCCACGTTGGGCGCCACTGTGATATCTTACCTGTCTACAGGGTAATATTTAAAAAAACTCTTGGATGGTTGAATTCTTGCCTAAGGAGTTTTACCACAAAATTAAATGGGATAAGCCCAAACTGACATCATCACTTACGATTTAATTTATAATATTTATTAGACAATTCATATTCCCTGTATGACACAAAACTAATTTGTTTGGACACTTAAATTGTTCAAACTCACAAAATTATAACCTGTTACCCAAAACAAATTAGGCTCGGCTAGCCAGTTTTTTTAGGAGGCAAGGGCCATGGGTAAAAAAATTCTTTAAAAAAATTTTGAAAAAAATTAAAAAAAATTTTTTCTTTTTTTTTTGTTGGTCAAAGAATTTGGTTTTCGAAAGCAAAAATTACAAGAGTTACCTTGGGCGCCAGGCTCAAAAGACGAGCCAGAAAGGAAAGGTACGATACAACAAACACGTTAAAGAAACAACAAAATTTTAAAATGACAACAGTTTAATAACAAATTTACTATTAGCCAACAGTGTGACTTAACAGGTTAGCTAATGATATCAATGGTTAGTACTTGCCAATTTCGCGGCATTAAATTCAAAAAACTATTATATACAGACAAAATTTTGAGGTTAGTAGACGATATTCCCATTTTAGAATCACGGGTGAGATTAGCAATAAACAATTTCATAAACTATGAAAACACGAAATAACGACCTAGCTTAGTGGTCAATAATCAAAATCCCAGTAAAAATTCGGCCAATTAGATCTGAAATAATTAAGTTAAGTTGCCCAGGCTATGCTACAAAACTTGAAGTTCAAAGTTGAAATCCTCCAATGATTTGATTAACAAACGATAGGCAAAATTTAAATTTTATTACAAGTTTACAAAATAGTTCTCCAAGAAAAATAGTATTCAAAAAAATGTTATTAGGCATAAGGCCAACAATAACAAAACTTTTAGGGAAATTTTACATACGGCAAGGTCAAATATTTATAGTGAACTCCTCGTCAAAGTCGAGGTAAATAGAGACAAATTTCCCACTAAATAACAAACAGAAGCAAACTTCCTACCACTATAAACATTGACATTACTCTGTAAAGGTTCACTGTTAATTATTTTGCGAAACTGGCAAACAAAATTATAGTAAAAAGGTGATCAACTTTACTGGAATAACAGAAGTTACGTTATGAAATTTATCGTACTTAGGCCAAAACACTACTAAAAAAATCACAACCTAGTAGCTGATTAATAAAACTTGTTTATCACTAAAACACCATAAATTTTACATACTCCTATGACTCCAAAAAAATTCTATCACTAAAAATATAACGTAGAACTAACCTATATTAGGCAAGCAATAAGTATAGCGTTAACTATAACGGTAATTTACGTAATAAATATCATATGTACACAGGGTACGCTAAAATGTTACACGAAAGGAATTAAGCATAGCTGTACTTTGGAGCTTCACAATATTTACACGATAAAGAAAACGTACTGATTATACTCTACACTACTATACAGTACACGACCACATGGCTAAAACACTACTAAAATTTTCAAAAACAATCCAGATCACTAGTGTACACGACCTCAAAGGTCAAAAACCATATACATAACGATAAAATACACCCACGATCTGGATTCGTCAATGGCTCTCTAGTTGAAGACACAAAATATTATTATAGCATTGTTTACATTTAGTTTATATCCTGCATATGGCAGTAATCGCTATAATACTATAATACACGACACGTTAAAGGATATACTGGCTAAAACATTTACAAACTATGCAACTTAATAGTAAACTGGCTCTACAGCACTTTGTTTACTTTCAACTTTATATCCTGCTTAAAGCAGTTGTCGCTATAAAACAACCGTAACACTTGTTGGAAGGGTAGTAAATGATTAATAGAAAGTTAACTTATCTTAAGATTAAGACGTTTGTACGGTCTTAATTCGAGGGATCCTCCAAGTCAAACGTGATGTTTATAGATGTCAGGTGGAAATTTGACACTTCCCTGCTTGCCGAGAAGGTAGGAGACTGCACTTTACATGGGATGCCACTGTCGACACGAAACAAAATTCCCCAGCTAACGTCACCTGACCGCTTGGCTTCACATTCGGTATCCTTTATGTCATTTGCCTGCCCGTAATGGCTTCCATACAAAAATAGTAAAATTTTATTTCTTCTTAATACCTCGATACGTCCCAATGGTAATATAATAATCGTTCCAGTTTAGTTTAATTGTGAGATTAACTTCCCATTCCCATTTATAAAGAAATAATGATGTCCATCAATGTTCGACGATCATAAGAGGTTTTTTTGTTTTTTAAAATGGCGATAACCAGAATCGTTTCTACGTCCGAAGTTTCATCGTAAATGAAAACGTGGAATTTTAAGATTGTTAAGATGTGAAGATATAGTTATAAATCATTACTCATAAACCATAAATTGTAAATCATAGATTTTAAATCGATTTTACTCCATAACTTTTAATTTCTCCATAATTCTCAAATTTTAAATTTTCAGAATTTCAAAAAAATTATATATAAATCATTATATAAATTATTATATAAATCCAATCTGTATCTAAAATAAAATAACCTTGTTTAGAATATAACGAAAATCATAATTAACAAACAATTAACTTACTTAGTTAATCCATTTAAGTGATTGTAAAATTTATTTGGCGGAGTGTTCGCCAACACGTGTATATCGGTCGAAATCTTGGACTAGAGAGAGCGGTTTTAAAACCCATACCGCCGTCGTCAACCGAAAGTGACAGCCCACGCCCTCGCGAGACGGAAAACATACTAATATCTGAACTATTGAAATAAAGTTAACTTGATTAAACGTTTTGATCTTAGAGATCCCTGCGATATTTATTCATAGTTATTTAGCTCACTAAATGAATGTGATGTAATGGCCACAAGGGGCCGTTACAAAGTGTACCTTTTTTACGTAGAATACAACTAAAAAAACGATTTTTTTCAAAAGAAATGGGAAAGAGCAGGGTCAAATCCCAGAAAACAATGGGAAGTTATTAACAAACTTTTGCCAAATAAAAAAAAAGAATCCTGTAAGATCTTAGAAGTAGATAACCAGTCGATAACTAAAGGGGAAGAAATAGCCAATCAATTTGTAAATTTTTTTAATACGATAAGAACAAATATATCAAATAACATCCCAATAAACGTTAAGAACAAGTTTAATGAGTTAGAATGTTGTCAGTCTATTTTCCTTGAGGAGACTTCTTCAACGGAAATCACCAATGTAATCAATGAATTAAACAATAACTCTGCTCCAGGAGATGACGGCATTACATTAAAAGAAGTAAAACTCTTTCAAGGTCACTGGTTCCTATATTAAAGAATCTAATTGGTAACATCCTACACAGTGGTATTTTTCCAGATGAATTAAAAGTCACCAAAGTTAAACCCATTTATAAATCAGGTTCGAAAACAACTTTAGAAAACTACAGACCAATTTCAATTGTAAGTGTATTCTCTAAAATCATAGAAAAGATTATAAAAAATAGAGTTTTAAAGTTCTTATTGAAGAATAAATTGATTCATGACTATCAGTATGGTTTTCTTGAAAGGAGTTGCACACAAAGTGCAATAACTGATGCTCTGCACAAAATCTGCACTGAATTGGATAAGGGTAAATTTGTAATAACAGTGTTTGTAGATCTTCAAAAAATTTTGATGTTGTAAATCACGACATATTAATAGAAAAATTGAATAATCTAGGAATAAGAAGCCAGTTTCTACAATTAATTAAATCATATCTAGCAAACAGAAGACAATACGTATGCTACGATAATGTAAATAGTACCACCTTAATTTCAAATTGCGGAGTGCAACAGGGATCATTGTTGTACACTCTGTACGTTCTGAGCTTAAAAAATGCTAAACTAAGGGCACAGTATTACATGTTCGCGGATGACACTATATTGATGTATGATAATAATAATTTGAAAGATTTTTTTTTTTTTTGTACTTGTTAAATTCACTGAGGAAATGTTATTTTAAAAATTAATTAGATGTAAAAAAAAGTATTGTAAGACAGGCTGAAAGACTTCGGTCGCTGGCCTTTTGAAATATTTGATCCAATAAATATTATTCTCTCCCTCTAATTTGAAAGATTTACAAAATGAGGTTAATAGTGACTTACAAAAATACATGTCATGGTTACAACAAAACAAGCTAAAGATTAACAGTAAGAAAACAACCTATATGCTATTTAAGCAAAAAAATACCCAAGTGATACCAGTAGAAATAAAGATAAACAACGAAGTACTGCAGAGAGTCAGTTACACAAAATATCTAGGCTTAAACGTTGATGACAAACTAAATTGGCAAGAACATTATAAGAAAATTGTAAAAAAAAAATTTACCAATGATTGGGGCAGTATACAGAAGTAGAGACTATCTTAATGTAACTTCAAAATACAAAATATATAATGGATTTTTCCTCTCGGTATTTAGATACTTAATAACAATATGGGGAACATGTTCTACATCCTTATTTAAAAAATATCAGAGATTGCAAAATAAGATAATAAAAATTCTTTTTAAACTTAATCACAGAACACCATCAGTAGACATATAAAGAAAGCTTAAACTGCAATCGCTGGATAACCTTTTCAAATTTGAACAATGTAAACATTCTATGTATATAGAATTAAAAATCAAAGACTAAAAAACAACATGACTATAACATATTGCAATCAAGTACACCCGTACCAAACAAGACAGAGCGAACAAATCTATACCGATTATAGTAGAACAAATAGAGTATTAAATTACCCCATAATTAGAAGCATCAAAACTTACAACAGTCTTCCGCAGCATATCCAACATGCTAATGGATACAATCAGTTTATAAAAACTTAATTATTGTTTTTAACCAATAGAGTAAAAAAGAAATGCTAATGTTCCGGGTCCAGCTAAATGCTGTTTAGGAGCAGTTGTGATATTTATTTTATTTTTCATTACTGTTATGTAGTAATTTTATGATGTAAGTAGGTATTGTCAACTTCTGAAGAAACTATTAGTAGGTAGTAAATATTCGTATTTGTTTGTTTTACGTCAAATGTAAGTGTTATCTTTTACTATATAATTTTACAACGATTGTAATGTGATGTATATATAAATATCAATATATGACATAAATGTCTCCTGTATGAGATTTTCTAGTCAAAAGTGCCACTACGTTTCGTAAAAAAAAGAAAAAAAAAATTCATCATCAGGTATAGCTCACGAGGCGCTCTCCACGGGCTAGAGTGATGTAATACATAAATTATTGTTTCTTAGCTTAAAAAATGTTTCCTTACCAAATTGGGAGAAGATCGGTTAAGAGATAGTTGAAATATTGCAAAAAAAAATTACAATTTTGACACCCTGTATCTTTTTCCACAGCAACAATTTACTAAAGCATGTTTGGTTATATCCTCATATTTTGGTCCAAAGAATCTACCCTTGAACTATGGCCTATTATTAATGGTCCACCCTGTCTAATTGCATTTTACGAATAAAAAATGTTTCCGATTTATTAAACTGTTTACTTCATTATGTACTAGATCAAACACTTTAGTAAACTAGCATACTATTTTTTTTTCCGTAAAATACAATTATATTGAAAAAATCAAAATTATGAAAGGAAGCGTATGTTCTTGAAATTTTGTATAGGACTATAACTTTTTAATCTGAATAACTTTCCTTAATGACATTTTCCTCTATATTTTACAGAAAAGGTACTTTTCATGAAATTCATTTTTACTTAACTGTCTTGGCCTACATGATTTTAAAAAAACAAAAGTACATCCAAAATTACTTTCTAGATAAGCAGGGGTGAACCTTCAAATACGAAAAAAAAATTCGAAAACTTTTTGTCCATTTCACCTATAGCGAACTCAATCGTGGGTGTATACACTAAGTCACAACTTTAATTTTTTACCCCCTTTAAAAATGGGATGGGGTGGTAATGGGGCGCTAGTGTGAGGTGTGGCTGATGGCAAAACTAAATCTCAATTTTATGGACTCTTACTTCTTTACTTAAGTTTCCCCATTTATTCCTCAACCCTTCAACGGGATAAGATTAAAGTATAATTCATTACGTGGATGTGGAAGTAAAATAATACAGAATTAATACACTAATAACTACAAAAAATACAACTTAGGAATTTTTTATACTCAAGATCTCTAATTTTACCAGACTATTAACGTGGATTATGTTTTATTCTCTCCTCATCCACAATTTATTTTTACAGAATATATATAATGAATCCTAAATATAGCTAGGTACCTCAGAGGTTAAATATCTAATTACGAAAAGGTTATATCTCTGTGCACCAACCGATAAATTATAAATAAGATTAATTACTTACGGTACGTTTATCCAGTATATAAGTGCCATTTGGTGATACTAATTTAAACTAAATTACTTTCGTAAACTTAGCTTATGTTAAAGTTTTGAATGCTCTGTAATTGGATTAAAATTGTGTTTTCAAAGGTAAAAAATAACAACGGCACACAAAAAAAAGTCGTGATCCTGAAGCAGAACCTGTCAAAATGTCTGTGTTTTTGTGCGCTGACTTCAAATCTTCCATCAGATGTGGCCTATGTCACCAGAATTTTTATCTACATGAAAACAGGACGTTTGAGTTTAATCGAATGTAGAACAAAATTACGATGACATAGGCCAATTCTGATTAATTCGGATTCAAGGCACAAAAATACATACATTTTTATATTAACTTATTGTAGGTATATGCTGGGATTATCGGTCTTTATAATAAATTTACTGTTTTCTTACGTTTCGGTTTATTCAACCATCGTCAGAGAAATTAATTAATATTATTGAAATGCACCCTACAACTATTTACATTTTAGAATACACCTAAATAGTAAATAATTATAGTGTGCAATTCAATAATATTAATTAATTCTTCTGACGATGGTTGAATAAACCGAAACGTAAGAAAACAATAATTTTATTAGAAAGACTGATAATCCCAGCATATACCTACATCAAGTTAATTTGATATCAACGGTCAAGAAAATAAAAACATCTATATCTATAGAAGCATACGTTTTTATAGGCTTTGTTTCAGGTTCACGACTTTTTTTTACACCGGCATTCGCAAAAAAGGTCAAATTTTATTTCATAATCTTTAATGACCTTCATTAATTAAATATTATGAAATAAAATTTGACCTAGTCGTCGGTTAATTGGACCTTATTACCTAATGTTCATACTGAAGTCGGTTTAAAATACAGTTGGTGTCATTTCTTTTTTATTAACTTCTCCACCTATAAAAATGTTGAGGTTCCTGCAATTGCTCGACCTAATTAAGAGCAAAAGGAGTAAAAAGCGTCAAAGGTGTCCGAGTCTGATTTGCGCTGACGAGAGCGAAAAGCTCGAAACCGTTACACAAATGACTCTGAAAATCTGCCGAAGCGGTGGGGCTCCTTTAATTTAAACAGAGTCCCCTTCACCAGTATTTGTTGCAAGCACACTACGTTTCTAGTAATGATGGTAATAACATTCAGAACGCACATCCTAATGGTAGAATTAGGAAACCAAGAGGAATATGTCAAAATTTCATATTTTTAACTTTTTAATATTATTAATATTTAAGTTCTTAGTAAAAGTTCATATATCTACATAAACATTTAGATTTAAGCATGTAACATAAACTTTTTATTTATTTTTTTATTATTATTATCATTTATTAAGTGCCTTATTTATATTAATGTCCTGATGGAGTTTAGCTATCTATAGCTACTCTAACACAGAACCAGGACGGTAAGATGAGATACGGTCACCCATCCAAGTGTTGGAGTCAACCAGCGTACTTTAATTCCGCCGAGCGACGTCTCGCCACTGAAACTGGTACAGTAGTATATGTAGTCCGGTGATACTAGAAAAATGTTTCGGAAAGTTTTGGGACTAGCCAAAAATTAGTTTACCCCCTTCAAAATTTCCTCAGGAATCTGAAAAAAAATAGTGTTGGCTGCTCAAAACGGTGGCTTTAATCGTTATTTAACTTTTTGTAAACAAAATGAATTTTGCAACTTCGCTTCTAAAGATCGTAGAAAAACGTTAGACATGTCAATTTGTTCATCATGAGCTCCCCTATAAGGCAGGTATGCGCAAAGAATTAATCTTTGATTGTTAATAGCATTTTATGGTAAAAAAATAAAAAAAATTTAATTTTTCGATCCTCGAAATTTGAAGTACTGTAGAAACAAATATAAAATCTGTATGTCAACGATGTTATGAGAAATAGTACATATTTTTACCTTTAATAAAATGCATTTTGATCCGTTGCAAAATATTATTTATTTTTTTTTGCAATTAATTTTTAAACAAAATTCAAACTCTTATAATAAAAGATCAAATTAATATTCTAGAGTTCTGTTTCGAATTTTAGCGCTTTAAAAATATGTAAATTAAACATTTGAGAAAATTCAGACATACGCATTGAGGCCTTCTAAACATTTTTTGTCTCTTGGAATTTTTTATAACTTACTAATTTTCCGAGTTACAGACAGTTTTTCACGATAAATAGTATACTATATTTTTTTCTTATTTACTATTTAAAAATTATATTGAACCTTTAAAATGGTATAACTATGTAGGTTTCATATTTTTTTATAATAATATATATAAATCACGCTCATTGTTCGAATTTTCATGCATTAATGTGCAAAAAATATAGTACATTATTTATCGTGAAAAACTGCCTGTAACTCGGAAAATTAGCAAGTTCCAAAAAAATTTCAAGAAACAGAAAATGTTTAAAAGCCCTCAGTGCATACACATTGCACAAGGTTTCATCAAAATCCATTCATTAGCACTCAAATTGGAGGCGAAGCCCCCCCCCCCCCCCCCCCGTTGACTGGACTATAATTTATTTCCTTTATTCGCCGATTTTAGATCTAATATCGATGGACTATATTGAAACAACTTGTCAAGTTAAAACACGATGAAACGGAAGTCACTGTCACTGCTCCGGGGATTTTAGATTTTCTGCTTACTTTGTTTTTTGGAATAATTCTCATACTTGCAGGGAGGATCTGAGAGCCCTATAAACATCCCTATGAGAATATGCGAAGTACTTCTGAGATAGTTAAAACGGAATGCTCTGTAGAGTATTTGAAGACAAATAACGACATTTTTGGGCGATTTCTATAAGATGTATCGCTTAGAACTTGCACCATTTCCTTTTCACTGCTACAATTCGCCGCAAACTTAAAAAATATATTCAACCTCCTCCTTATTTGGAGCATATAATTCACTAATAAAAAAACAGATTTTTAATACAGTTCCACTTTTATACAATTGAAAGTTATTATTCCGCACTATATGCCTTTTCCGCAGAGAATTGTTAAATATAACTATTAAATCATGTCTTAACACAAGTTTTTGTAAATTACTTTTAATGTGAAAATAATTGCAATTCTGATGAACGGGCACAAAAGAAAATCATTACAAATAAGATTTATATTGCCAAGCAACCGTTTATTATTATGTGAATGAAGTTTGTTCATAGTAATACATAAATAATCATATGGTGTTTGGAAAACTAGTAACGATAGCTTTAAAAACATATATGAATGAAAAAATGTATTTAAAATTGTGTTTTTCATTTTAATTTATTTATTTATTTATTTATCTACGGGAAAACCCCATTATATGAAAATAATCATGGGAAAAACCAAAAGTGCACACCCCGAAAGTTATTTTATCCAATAAATGTTATGCGTGTAACATTAGTTTATTGGTCAAATTATTACTATACCTACTGTTCGCAAATGCGAAAACAAAGAGTATGTTGCATTTGATCGGCAAGTGCCAAAAAATGCCGAAAACAATTTTGAGGCCTGTGGTTCTTTACACACACTAAATCACCATTTTATTTTTTACCACTTTCAATAATGGGGTGGAGTAGCAGAGGGTGTGGCTGATGTCAAAAATATTTTAAGGCCTTTGGTTCTTGTACACACACTAAATCACAATTTTATTTTTTGAACCCATTTAATAATGGGGTAATGATGGTGGTGGTGGTGAGACTGTAGAATAACCTTACATGCGGTGTCTGAAGAACGCGACACCAATTTATTTATTAAAGGGCGCCAGTCGCATTCTGTCTTGTTCGCATGTAGTTTTCCACTCCCATGCGGGTTCTATACATATTTATGAGATGTTTGACAGACGAGAAAGGTAAAAGCTGTACTTACCGTAGATTGCTAACGGCGTTCTCCCCAAAATTAGTTTTTCTCTGGATGCGTTTTATCGTATTTACCTAACACTTTAATGCATCTTGTGCTTAGAGATCTCTGAATTACTTTTATAAAAAAATCCCTCTCGAGCTTTCGTGATGCGACCGGGTATTGAGTTACAAACTTGCGAGGTCTGGAGACATCCGATACTCAATTCGAACCTAACACACAAAAGCCCTTGAGAGATAAGACTTAAAGTCAATGATTCAATCAGTAAAATGCAACAATTCGAATAATACCACTTATTGATCAGATTCAAAATAAGTACAAATAATATTATGCAATATCCTATTTAATAAATTATGATCATTTTAATAGTCACCCTCCCACGCAGGGCAAGGTCGACCGCCTCTTCTAGAAAGTGTTTAATGCCACCATACAATGGAGAGCGTGCAATAGCAATCGATTTGGTAAAAAGATTCACACAAACTCCGCGGAAATTTATAAAGGCACTTTGGATTTGGAACTGACTGAAAATAATATAAAAATATTTTACTTTAAAAATTTCGGGACACTTGTGATTAGCTTTAAGGTTCCTTTTAATGATTATATTATTCACAAAAACGGATTTCAATTAGAGTTCAACTGTATTTGAGTTATTAGAGCTTTCCTGCCTTGCAACATACCGGCTGTCATATAGGTTTAATATAGGGGATGTGACACGACTTTTTTGTAAATGCCCTTTTTGTCTCACTTATGCACAAGGCGATTTTCTCTATAACTTTGCCGTATTTAAAGATCTGCATTTGGTTTTGCTTGCAGAGCTTTCTGCCGATTCTCCAACTGACGAGTCGCCGGATGAATCTAAATTTGTTTTAATCGAGAAACCGGCCTTATCCACTTTGGCTGATTTTTGTCTAACAATTGCCTATAAACGCTCTAAGCGCATTTGCCACATTTTTCGGTTTCGTCTTTTCAGTACGTCGCCTTATTAAAATTTTATATTCATTATTTTGATTGATTTCCAAAATGACTGCGTCTCCACTTTCATCATGTTTCGTAAAGCGATAAGAAAATTAAAAAATCTTCAAAATGTTTTCAAAATATAATTTTAGCGTACTTCTTAAAAAGTGTAATATTTTTCCTTGTCCACAAAAATATTTTTTGGCGCACTTTCGAAAATTTGTAATTTTTTTTCCTTAATAAAAACTATACTTTTATTTTTCAGTACATTTTTTCATTGCCATAATATACTTTCAGTCTCATGGACATAAACATATTTTTCTGAGTGAAAATTCGGTGCTTTTTTGAATTTTCACCTAGTAGTGCCTTACGTATTTGCGAACGTGTATGAGTCCTTTTGTGTTTTTGACGTCTGTTAGTATTATGAAAGTATCACTTGCAGTCCCTGGCAACACAAAATTTAGTTTTATGCCCTAGGGCAAAAAAGTAATAAAAAAGTTAAATAACAATGAAATTCTGGGACCAACGAGCACACACACTTTTGGCTGCCTCCTGAATGTTGATTCTTTCATCATAATTCATATTTTTATTGCAAAATCTCTCGTAAATAATAATCTCTAATCTCTCGCAGAAATTGTCACGAAGTTATGAGTTTGACAACTTACACAGGTCTACAAAAAAAAGATCGTGTCTTAAGGTTCTAATCTAACTTTCTGAAGTATTTTGACGCGCTGAAGCGAATTTTCTATCGGCTCAGTTTCCCTCTACCACCCCACTGCGGGGAAATTCTGGATTTTACTGTTCAAAGATCTCTAGAGACCTTAATATCCATCCGATCGGGATATATTTTTTTTAAATTAAAGGTAATTAAATTCCCTACACATCTGTCGAGGTTAATTTTTAAATGACTCGGTCAACTTTTATTAATTGCATAATAATTTTATCTTTTTGACAGCTGTCAGCTGTCAAATTATGTATTTAGTAGTTCGATTTTACTACTATATAGTTTATGTACTATGTGTAGACAAAAAAATTTAATTTTCATATGAATATAGTGATATTGGTTCATTATTTAAATTTTTAATATTTTTTTTACAGTTTTTTGACAGTTTATGATGTCATTAATAAAAGTTGAACGAGTCATTTAAAAATTTGCCTCGACAGATGTGTAATGATGTGTAAAAAAATTATCTCGATCCGATGGATATTAAGGTCTCTAGAGATCTTTGAACAGTAAAATCCGGAATTTCCCCACAGTGCAACCCCTTCATCCCATAAAAAGGGCAAAAAAAAGGTCGTGTCCTAAGGTTCACATCGCATCCTTTCTGAAGTAATTTGATGCGCTGAAACTAATTTTGAACAAAAAAAATTACGGGATGAAGGGAAGGGGGTAGTAGAGGGAAACAGCCGATAGAAAATTTTTTTTTGTCCAATATTGGCTTCAGCGCAGCGCGTCAAAATACTTCAGAAAAATTAGGTCAGAACCTTCGGACAAGACCTTTTTTTTTGTCCTTTTTTAGGGGACAAAATGGGTGGTAGAGGGAAACTGACACGGTAGAAAAAAATATTTTGTCCAAAATCGGTTCAGCGCGTCAAAATACTTTAAAAAGTTATATCAGAACCTTGGGACAAGCAAGATCTCATTTTTGCCTTTTTTAGGGAAAAAAAGGGGGTGATAGAGGGAAACTGACATGATATACATTTTTTCGAAAAACGTCGTATGTACCTCAGCTTGTATTGTGTATTTACAGGTCGAGAACACAGTTTGTATACCAAAGCCCGTAGGGCTGAGGTTTGCAAGTGTACACTTTACAAGCCTTGGTACATAAATAACTGTTACATTTTTTTTTATAAGTCGTAATTTTTATTTATATTCCGATTTAGATTCTATAACATGACCATGCCTTCACGTACATATAATACACCCCAATTTTATGAACATTTACTTGCTTTCTTCACCTATTTACCCCCATTTACCCGCCAATAAGATCAAAACCAGTTCCAGAACTCGTTAATAAATCGGCCGAAGGGTATGGTGCAATGATGTTTACTCTAATTGCTTTTTCTGTGATTAATTTGTTTTTATTTATAAACAATTGTAAAGGAATGGCACTATTAAAGATGACAAGGTAAAACCATGCAAGGAATATATGCCAAACCTATTTAATGAGAAGAACGTGGAAATATGGTAGCAACTAATTGTGGTACCGGGCCAACAATCACTCATATACAGTTTTCTCGAAAACTACTTAGAAAAAAAAAAGTTTCGGATAAAAAAGTTACTTTATCTTCATTTCTTCTCGATATAGTTGGCATCTATTTCGAACGATAAAAAAGTTTTTCACTTACTCTAATTGTCCCTGCAACAAAACTAGAAAAAAATTAATAGTTTCTACTCTTATATTAACAGTTAGTTATCAAATACTTATGTTGTGATAATCTGCTGAAAATTTGGAACCAATTCATTGTTTTGTTTTTGAGTCAGAGCGAGTTACACGAAAAATAATTGTTTTATTATACAGTAGATGACGAATAGAAATCGAGAGATGGTTGGAGAAAACTCGTAATGGTGTTAAGTACATTATACTTGACAGGTCATCATGAAATTCAATAGGGTTCTATTTTGATAATAGACGAAGCGATTAAAAAAAAAAACATTCAATGGGATCTGTTAAGGATTGGGACCTGTAGAGTGTTTCCGTACTTTGGTATATACATGCAAACCAACATGGCAATTTTCAGAAGAAATTTTAGGGATTAATAAAAGTTCAAATCAATCTGAAAATGATTTTTTAGAATATCATCTTCCCTTTTCAAATAGCTATGACTAAAATCGATTCCTTACAGAATTAAGCAAGTAGAAATACTTATCAGCGACACTGAGTGTTGACTCGCTGAACGAGAATAGAGCACAGCTTAACGGGGTGCGCAATACGACAAAAAACCGCTGCCCAAGGAATCACTACTTCCACATCCAGATTCTCTATCCAAGTCACTCACAACGAAAAAACTTTGTATGTGAAAATAATTGTTTATGGAACTTTAATAATATAATATTTGAAATCCTCTACCCCAAAAAACCCATAAAACGATACCCCACATCGGTAGTGGGGTGGGGGTGGTGATAGGGGGGTGATAGTGGGGGGTGGATGAAGTAAAAAAATATTTTGAGGTTTCTGGTTCCTGTACATACACTAAATCACAATTTTGTTTCATCCCCTTTAATAAGGAGGTGGGGGTGGTAATGGGAGGTGGCTAATGCCAAAAATTTTTTTGAGACCTTAGCTTCCCTTTTATATACTAAATACCAATTTCATGGACTCTTACCTGCTTTATTTACAAAAATTTTTTTTCGCTCAAAATTAAAATCTCGACGTTTCATGACATTTTAAGCCTATTTGGACAATAAAAATTTTTAAAATTTTTTTTGTCTTACTATACTTCCTCTGGACGTGGAAGTAATTATATAACACAAGTTTCTTTGCTACAGTGATACTGTAGTAAACAAATAAAAACAATTTTATGTGCACACAGAGTAGAAGACCTAACAGTTCTAATAACAATATTGCCATTAAATAATAATGGAAAACAATATACAATATATTAGATCCTAATTTGTTTAATTCCATTTTTAAAATGCCTAATGAACATCCCAACACTTTCAGGGTGCTTTCATTCATATACCTCAACGTTCTTGTTATTAGTGAATGATGCCATAGTTTGCTGAATGAGAAAAAAGTATTAAAAATCACATTTTTTCTAAGCAGACGCCTAGGAACAATGAACCTCATAAATTCAAGCAAAAAGCTCATGGCATTTAATAATTTAAACACGAAAAGAAAATTAGTTTTTAATCTTCTTGTTTTTGGGCACATCAGGTTTAATTTAATTAAAATGCCATTATAATTATGATGCTCTATGATATAATTTTTGTGGAATATACAAATTTAAATAAATTGTTCTGAACATTCGTTTTGTGAACGGCATATGTTGGAGACTATACCATTGAGGCATATTAACCATATACCAAGTGAGATTGCACAAGTGTGCCATAGACAAATTTAATATATAATCCATGGAGAATTCTTCACCGAGATACTATTTATGTATTCATTTAAATGTAACGGGCTACTGAGTCTTTTACTGAACCAACACGCTTCAGTTCCGAGTTACCTAAGCAATAATATGTGTTATGTGTTAAAAAATTACACTGGTCTACAAGAAAAAAAAAATTCTACTCCAAGGACTAAAATTGTCAAAAAACTGCATTTTGACGATAAAAACCGGGATTTACTCGAAATCCACGCGGTAAAAATTTTCTTTGTAGACCTGTGCACAGGTCTACAAAAAAAAATTATGTTCCAAGGACTAAACCTATCATGCCTTAAGTATTTTTGTGTGCTGAATCCGAATTTTCAATTAAAAAAAAATTTTATCGCGTAGATTTCGAGAAATCTCGGTTTTTATCGTCAAAATAAGGTTTTTTGACAATAAAAACCGGGATTACTTGAAATGTACGGGGTAGAAAATTTTTTTAATTGTAAATTCGGATTCAGCACACAAAAATACTTAAGGCATGATAGGTTTTTTTTTTTGTAGACGTGTGCTATTATATATAAAATAGCATTTGTCAATATTCAGCTACAGAGAATTCTTATTGCACCACTCATTTATATTATTTAGATCAACCTGAATTGATACTGCTCATCAATATACGTCATGGTTTTATATAGTTTGAGATCAACAGATTCTCAAAATTCGCAATTGCATTGGTGATGTTAATAAATAAGCAAAAGGGAAGTGGAGAACAGTAAGACCCTTGTGGCACACCTGAACTGACATTAATTTCATTTGAGAAAAAATTGTCCGATTTAAACTATTGTACGCTTCCCTTCAAGAAATTACCGATCCATACGTTCACAACCTATTTCTTCTTCGACAATTTGTAGATCAAGATGTTATGATATGTTGTGCAAACAATCTGAAATTTATTTTCGAAGATATTCAACAACTTCTCATAAATTAAAAGTTATAACAGTTCATTTGCAATAACAAAAACCATGTTCATTGATTACACTGACCCTAGTTTTTCCCCTCACGTTAGTTTTTTTTAACACAAAAAAGTCTGTTGAATCGTAATATTGCTTAATCAGTTCATTTAAATCAGTGATTCAACTTTAAAACTTTAACCTAATAATATTGTGGTATTGATCACATAACTGTAAAACCTCTTAAGACCTCATAACCTTTGGAACTCCATGAAAAGAGTGGGGAATTTTGACTGGGGAGTTAATGAGATTTTGACCTCGGATCTTTGTGCTGGAGTATCATACATCTACAATCTCATGGTCCCATAACCTCAGCATCCGATAACCACGTAACCCCTGAATATCCAACGGAAAAATTGAAAAGTCGGGAGATTCGTACCATTGCGACATTAGAATCTTGGAAACAAGTATCCTTTGGCGATATAGCTCTTCAACGACAATCACTCATAAGTCCCATAGCCATAAGGTTTCAATGAGAAAATAGGAGACTCGATTGGGGAATCAATTAGATTGTGCCCTCGGAAACTTGTTACCTTGTTACCAACTAAGCCTATAGCGCTGCAGTAGCAAACCCTTCTACTACATAACCCAGTAACCCCGTAAACCCAAAACTGCGTAACTTTGGGATGTCATAGAAGAATGTAAAGAATCTGAACATGAGATTGTGTTCTCGGAATCTTAAAATCGAGTAGCCCTTAGGTCTTGAACAGCAAAACTTTTAACCGTATAACCCCGTGATTCTGGGGATTCAATAAAAGTAAATTAGGGAATCTTATTTGGGGATTCAGTGTAAGTGGAGTATCTTTTAAGGTAATTTCTGTTTAGGTGAATTCATTCGATTTCTTGCTTTTGCGAACTCTTTTATTTTCGAACGAACTATGTAACGGATTTCTTTTACGCTTCTTGCTCTACATCACATGTTCCCTCTTCAACATCTAACAAAAGTTTGCCATTATATCCTCATGCCACCTTCCTTGATATCGTAAGTTAAAAAGTTCGCAAAAGCAAGAGATCAAATGAAGTCACCTAAACAGAAATTACCTGAAAAGATACTCCATTTCCAAAGTTACATTCTCATTGAATCCTCAATTTGCTAATTTGCTTTTATTGGATACCCAGAATCACGGGATTATAGTGCTAAAGGTTTTGCTGTATCAAGAGCTAAGAGATTCTTCACATTCTTCTATTATATTCCCAGAGTTATGCAGGTATGGGTTTACGGGGTTACTGGGTTACGTAGTAGAAGGGTTTGCTGCTGGAGCGCTATAGGCTTACTTGGTAACGAGGCTCTGAGGGCACAATCTAATTAACTCCCCAATCGAGGGTTTCCTATTTATTTCATTGAATCCTTAGCATTATGGGGTTATGAGGATGGAGTGATTGTCGTTGAAGAGCTATGGTATCATGAGGTGCTTGATTCCAAGATTCTATAGTCACAATGACACGAATTCTTACTTAGAATCTTCATTTTTTCCGTTGGATCTTCAGAGTTAGGAGTTATGGGATGCTGAGGTTATGTGATCATGAGGTTGTAGATGTATGACACTTAGGCAGAAGGATCCGAGGTCACAATCTCATTAACTCCCCAATCAAGATTCCCCACTATTTTCATCGGATTCCTAGGGTTATGTGGTTAAGACGTCATGAGGTTTTACGGTTTCTTTGAGTTATGAGGTCAATACTGAAGTACCACAATGTTATTAGGGTGAAGTTGTAAAGTTGAATCAACTTTAGGGTCTGATGTGAATGAGCTGAGTAAGCAATATTACGATCCATTTTTTCGGTACTAAAAAAAACCTGACGTGTTAGGGAAAAACTAAGGTCAGATTCGTGTTCAGTGACTCAAAATACAAGGGCCAGTACCCCAGTAGACCACTTTTTTGTAGACCTGTGTTATTAACTCTTTACAAAAGTTCATCATCAGGTATCATTAAGCTCTAAAAACTGTAGATATCGCTACACATCCTGTTTTAAAAGGCATTAATTGTTGGGGACTAATCTTGCCTGGTCTGGAAAACTCTTGATTTATTAACAAACGTTTAAAACGTTACACTCTGTGCATGTTCGAAGTATTCATATCTTTACCAACAGCCTACAGCTGTTTAAGTAACTTTATAAGCTGTTTACCACGAAGTAAATATTGGAAATAGATTTCGTGAGATTCGGAAATACCCAATTTCCAAAGTTTTAAAGTTTCACTCACAGGTGAAAGGGAAATCTTTACATTGATATTAAAATTAAGGAGAATTTAGACTCCACTTCTTGTTTTGCTTGTTAATAAGTTTTGTAACATCATTACAAGAAACCAAATAAGGTGAGTAAGAAAATTTAACGGGTAATTAAACGAAAGACAAACTTTTCGATTGGAAGCGTTGCAAACTTTCCTTTTAAATAAAGTAACTCCCATTACTTAAAGTCGTAATTTGTACACTCAGGTTTGAAATTTGTGGCAAAATAATATGGCAAATATTAGATAATTTTTTTTCTAAATTTTGATTAAAGGGTATAGCCGGAAAAGTTAGGGAAATGTGCCCCCGCACTTACTTAGTTAAAATGGCTTCCAGATGATGCAGTTTATAGAGTATATTACACGGTAAAAATTTTAACCCGCTACTACCCCTACGAATGTAGAAAAAAAGTAATATGTCTTTAAATATTATATATTTTTTTTCGGTTTCTATACAACCGATCGATTCGAAATTTGGCACGAGTATTGCTTGCGTGGAGATAACTTACTCCAAAAAATAAGGTCATTTTATGACCATTTTAACCATCGGAAAAAAAATATAATTTTTTTTAGGGGACAAAAGGGTGGCTTCCCTTTGTGGTACAATCACCATTCTATGATATATTATGTCTTGACACTTCGTGATTATCATACTAAATTGTCAGTTTTTTTGCTGTGGTGGAACAATATGGAAAAAAATAAAATTGGGTAAATTAAAATATTTACACATGCCTCTTAGTTGTAACAGTTAATACTTATTGCCTTACAAGGTATTATTGCATATCTACAACCGGCCGCGGGTGCCAGTGCGATGTTGCCAAGTCTATTTTTTTCCCAGACGTACGGAAATTCGGCACAATCTGTCAATACCACTTCTGGAGGTTCCAGGGTTCACCCCCTGGGGCGAAGTATTAACTCTCTAGGAGCTTGGAAAAATGTTTAGCAACGAATGATTTTTTGTAATTACTGTCGCATTACGACATCTGAAAAACGACGTACTGAACCAGATGAAGAAAGTGAGGGAACGATCGAAGAAGACCTGCCTTTTGTGCCTTCGAGATCTTCTAGCACTACGATTAGTGACTGATGAAATAATGGAACTACCATTGCAAAAACTCGTTGCTACACATAAATACTGTTGCATATGTGGTGATGGTAAAGAACTGACCGTAATACCCACTACTACGAGACTACAGTGCTATCGAAACAAACAAATATACATCCCCCGAGGCAATCGTTGCTGTAAAATACATTTGATTTTTTTCCCCTCATTTTTGGCCTCGGATGGGTTCCATCAGCCAGCTACGCAGATGGATAATTTTTTTATCTCAGTATGGTACAGTTGTTTAACATTAGTTGTCGTTTGTCAATACTTATCCTGACTTGATATTGATTCCTAATATGCCTTTGTTTTTATAACCTTTGTGGTTTAACCCACTATCCGTGGTCCAGTCTATGTGTAAACTTAAGTCGCCCTGATGGATCCGTGGGCGCGAAATGTGTCTACATTTGATTAAACATCGTTTATATGAAGACGTTGCACATCTGGAACCATATGCCAATTGTAGCTCGATTCCTAAATCGGATTTATGCATTCTATTAAATTCCTTAACCCCAATAACATAATAACTCTAAAAGGCTCTACAAACCACCGCGGTTTATCAGACTATCTTATTAGGGTTATGGTTATTAATTACAACCTTAATAATATACCAATGATACCATTCTGAGGATGGTCAATTTGTTCAGTTTCCTAGCAAGTGCGCTGCACGTTGGCACCATATCGAACAATTTAGTAATAGGTCATTCTGTTATCATTATTACTACCTGTTTTCACTTTTAATAGAAAAACAAGGACAGAAGAAGTTCTTGAACTGGAATTTTCCAACAGTGACTTTAATTCGTAAATGGCATCTACCGTTAAGCCTGTAAACGTTAATAATTGCTTCTCTGATAAACCGCAGTAGTCTAGTAGAGCCTTCTAGATTTGTTATTGGGGTTAAGGAATTTAATAGAATTCATAAATCCGATCTAGGAATCGAGCTACAATTGGCGTATGGTTCCAGATGTGTAATATCGTCTTCATAAAAGCGATGTTTAATCAACTGTATTTTAAACCAACGATTGCCTCGGGGATGTATATTTGTTTGTTTCAATAGCACTGTAGTTTCACATTAGTGGATATTACGGTCAGTTATTTATCATCACCATATATGCAACAGTATTTATGTGTAGCAACGAGTCTTTGTAATGGTAGTTCCATTATTTCGTCAGAGTCACTAGTCGTAGTGCTAGAAGATGTCGAAGGCACAAAACGCTGGTCTTCTTCGATCGTTCCCTCACTTTCTTCATCTGGTTCAGTACGTCGTTTTTTAGATGTCGTAATGCGACAGTAATTACAATGAACATCATTCGTTGCTAAACTTTTCCCCAAGGTCCTAGAGAGTTAATACTTCGCCCCTGGGACCTCCAGAAGTGGTATTGCCAGATTGTGCCGAATTTCCGTACGTCTGGGGAAAAAGTAGACTTGGCAACATCGCACTGGCACCCGCGGTCGGTTGTAGGTATCCAACAATACCTTGTAAGGCTATAAGTATTAACTGTTACAACTAAGAGGCATGTGTAAATATTTTATTTTACCCAATTTTATTTTTTTCCATATTGTTCCACCACAGCAAGAAATCTGACAATTTAGTATGATAATCACGAAGTGTCAAGACATAATATATCATAGAATGGTGATTGTACCACGAAGGGTAGCCACCCTTTTGTCCTCTAAAAAAAATTTATATTTTTTTTCCGATGGTTAAAATGGTCATAAAATGACCTTATTTTTTGGAGTAAGTTATCTCCACGCAAGCAATACTCGTGCCAAATTTCAAATCGATCGGTTGCATAGAAACCGAAAAAAAATATATAAAAGTTAAAGACATATTATTTTTTTTTCCACCTTCGTAGGGGTAGTAGCGGGTTAAAATTTTTACCGTGTAATATACTCTATAAACTGCATCATCTGGAAGCCATTTTAACTAAGTAAGTGCGGGGGCACATTTCCCTAACTTTTCCGGCTATACCCTTTAATATATAATTTTTTTATTAAGGGTGGTGGCGCCGTGCTTAAGAAAATGACTTCGTAATTCAAACATTTCTCCTACATCCCTGAACTGATTCAAAAAATTTTTTTAAAGGCTTTTAGAGACAACTTTATAAAATGATACTAGACTATTGAAAAGTCAATTTTTTTTTTAATTTTCCCACAAGTAAAAAAAAATTTATTTCTTTAGTTTTCAATAGCCTAGTACCATTCTATAAAGTGGTCTCTAAGATCAAAAATGTTTTTCAATCGATTCAGGGATGTAGGAGAAATTATCGAATTACGTTCAGGGCACCGCCCATCTTACCACTTTTGTATTTGCTGTTTTTCTTTTGAATATGCGCCTGTATTATAAATTTGAAACCCGATTACATAAAAATGGTTAGGAAAAGAGCACTATAGAATATTTTTATTTTAAATTTAATAGCAGATATTTTGCTTATGTATGATTTTATCCTCAAACTAACCCTTCAGCAGGTTTCGCAGAGGGTGGTTTTTCGCTATAAGTGGCTAGGACGAACTTCCCGTAACTTCTTGCCTTTTACATTTTACCACCGAGAATTGTAAACCTAAAATGAAGAAAGGTAATTTCGGGAATTACTCTATAGCAAATTAATATACTGTTGTAAATAATTTGTCGTTCTTAAATGTTTTTTGTTTAATGAAGTTATACAGGATGAAAATATATAAATTTCCCAGTGAAATATAGGTTAAAACTACATATCATACTAAAGAAACTAAGAAAGTGAAATAGTCATATTCGGGTGTAAAAGGTTACTTGATTTTGTCTGTTTCTTGCATTAAAAAGTACGTAAAATTTAAATATACATCTTTTATGCTAAAACAAAAGTTTAAAATTAAACGTGATTTTAAAAATAAAATATACAATTTCCATCCAAGCAAAGTAGTATTTTATTTTATAACTATAATATTGTTAAATTTTTATAAAATTTGCAATTACTGTTCTTCATCACTGTCCTCAGTTTCATCACTGTAAGAATTTCCTGCATCAGATCAGTCACCCTCACCCAATCAAGATTTTAATAAATAATTGATTGATTGATTGCTTGATTTACCGGCGTGCGGTAGGCATTGCTGCCACTCCCAGGTATACAGCTGGGCCTGCTACGTCCACGCTAGGTTGGACTAAAGTCATGCTTGTTGTTAGCAGCGAGAGCCACATGGCGCTTGGTAAAGGAATGTGGGATGGGAGGTGTTGGTATTTGTGAGATGCGTTACCGCATTTTGTCGGAGTGTTTATGCTCTTCTTTTTGTGTTTCTGCTTCTTCGAATCTTCTTTTTCTGAGTCTTCTGATTCCTCGGTTTCCGATTGTGGTAGAGTATACAAGGTGTTTCAGCTAAAAGTACCCGGGTCATTATCTCGTAAAATAATAAAGATACTTAAAATTTGTAAATCGCGGATAATTGACACCAAAAAAGGTCTTAAATAACTGCAGTTAGAATTGTTCCTTCGCAGTGCACATAGATGGCGCTGCGGTGAGAAATTATTTTTTGATGGCTGGAACGTTGAAACATGATTCATACGATTAATGAATAAATTGTGAATAATTTTGATTATGTAAAGAATTTTGTAAATACCAGCCGTTTTGGAGCTACATGAATTTTTTTCTCAATTTTTTTGTCTGTCAATTTTGAAAACTACTGTAACTTTTCTGTTTATCATTTAGAAGACCAATTATTTAGAACTTGTATCTTATTATATTCCACACTTCTTATATTATTACATATATTGAAAATTTTGACTAATTTCAAATTTAAAAAATTAGTTGCATTTGAAAAATTCTGAAAATTATAAAAATTTTCAAAATATGTAATAATATAAGAAGTATAAGATAAAAGTTCTAAATAATTGGTGTTCTAAAATGATAAATAGAAAAGTTACAGAAGTTTTCAAAATTTACAGAGAAAAAAAATGGAGAAAAAAATTCATGTAGCTCCAAAACGGCTGGTATTTACAAAATATTTTACATAATCAAAATTATTCACAATTTATTCATGAATCGTATAAATCATGTTTCAAGGTTCCAGCCATCGAAAAATAATTACTCGCCGCAGCACCATCTCTGTGCACTGCGAAGGAATAATTCTAACAGCAGTTATTTAAGACCTTTTTTGGTGTCAATTATCCGCAGTTTACAAATTTTAAGTATCTTTATTATTTTACGAGATAATGACCCGGGGACTTTTAGCTGAAACACCCTGTATATCGTTGCGATTTCTTTGTGGTGTTCTTTTTTTTTATTATTCTGATCCTCTCAGTTGTTCTCCGCTGTAACGTGGTCTCCCTATTTTTAGTTTATTGATGTTCGGTGCTAGCCCTTTCTTCAGTAGATGTGTTGGGTCCCTTCCTTGGGTATGTCCCCAGTATTTCATTGCGTACATTTCTATTCCTTTTTTAATTGGCTTTCCTCTTAATAGTGTTGCTGTTTTATGTCACTGTTTTCGTTTTGTTGTGTTTGCGAGTAGTTGGACGATGTCCGTTTCTGCTCTTCTGAAAAATTTCTTCTGTTGGCTTTTGTTGTTGCTGCGTTTTTTGACTACATATGTCATCGTTGGCCGTTTGACTGCTGTGTACATAGTTTATTTTTCTCAGTGAGCGGTATGATTTCCCTTGTGACTCTGTATGCCGTTTTGATTCTCTCCTTTACCCCTTCTCTCCGTTCCAGTTGATTCGTCAGGTCTGTTCCTAGCTACTTCAATTTGTTCGTAGTTCTTAGAAAGTATTCATCTATTTTGTGTTCCACTCCGCTGGTCCAACTCTCTTTTGTTGACGGATCTCGCTCCATTATTAGGCTTTTCTTGAAGTTTATTTTCAGTCCAGATGTGCCCTGCGGCGATTAGGAGATCATCGGCGTATGTGTGTTTTCTTAGAAAATATAATTTTTCTGAAAGAAGCCTACATCACGCATACCTCCGCTGAAATGCTGTGAGAATTCAGTTTTGACGCAGTATATCAACATTTTCTCATTGATTATTTCGGGTTTAATTTAAATTAAAGTCGTTTGAATACTTTTTATAATTATGAAAAACCTCACTTGAAAATTTACCTAAGAAAGTGTTATGACCATACTTTAAGAGTAATGCATTTGATTATTATGGGTGTAATTTATATTAAATTCATAACAAATTTATATGACTATACTTTACGAACAATACGTTATTGATTATTTCGGGTAAAATTTAAATTAAATTCATTTGAATAATTTTATGATTAAAAAATAATTTACTTGGAGGTTTACACAGAGTTATTATGGCCATTCTTCAATATTTACCGCTCTGCCACAAATTTGTCGGCAGGGTTTGGATCTCAAAACTTTATTTGCAGCAGACACTACTTGTAATTCATTAAGACGTATATAAACTTGACAGGTGAATAGGTACTTAAAAATGAAAAGGCACTTATCTCTTATATATTCTTGTTATTTATTGCCTGGTTCCGGGTTGTTTGTTTATATACTCGTTTAGTTAAGCTCGTTTCTTTATGCACCACACTCATTGACACTAAATAACTCTGTATTAGTTATTTTCAAATATTAATTATATTTCAACTTTGTTCTTTTGTTATGACACATCGATTTACTCGGAATTTTTTGAGCTGCAATTCACCTAAGCTTTATCAAATTTAACGCAGTTTTACCCGGTAGTTTCGCGTTTGAAGTGGAAGCGTTTCAGACGCACATCCGTTCACTCTCCCACTGAACTCTCAAGATTTTAATAAATAATTAATAACTAATTAGAACGCCATATTAGAGGAAATGTGCAAGAACATTTTAGTCTTAAAATTGACTTTCTCTCTTTGTTCATAAAAATTGACAATGTAAAAAATTAATAATTTATCAGTCATTTAAGCCTACATGGATTGGAAATTTCTCGTAAAATTGTTTTTATCTTATAGGTACTATTTCTTGATCAAATTAGTAGAAAACTAATAGATTTGAAACATTTCATTTTAAACCCCTCAAACAGATTGTCGCTCCCCGTTTATCTTCATTTATCCTAATCTCATCCGTGTATCAATTTGTCACTATGTTGAAATTATCCCGATCGTTAGTTTTAATTTTCGAGCTTATGAAATTGGCCATAAAAAAGTAATTATTTACCCCCTATCCGTATCAAAATAATATTTTCGACTTTCCTTAACTTTAAATTTTATATTTTTCAAAATTTTAGCCGGTAATTTAACATAAAAACATACCTACATTAAAATTTTACCACCTTAGGCTTGCTTTGCATTAATTTTATCCCCACCAATATGTACAGCAAATTAAAGTTTTCTTTCTCATGGTTCATTTGAACAGTGTTCAAAATTTTTGCAGCAATTATACAATTGTTTAGTAAACCAAAATTAACATATATATATATATATATATATATATATATATATATATATATATATATATATATATATATATATATATATATATATATATATATATATATATATATATATATATATATATATATATATATATATATATATATATATATGTGCATTTGTATCGTGTCCGCCTCCTTACAAATTTGTGGCGCCCGCACCTCCACTAGAAATAATATAGATAGATTAGTTCTGTTTACATATACATAACCGCCAAATTTCACTTACCAAGGGCACGCGGAGAGGGGAAAGGATTTTTATCTTTTTTTACATACACATTTTTGTTCATACGATTGGTATGTTTACACCTCGTTATATAAATAGTACCTCTCTGACTCAATGTATTTAAAACTGTTATATATAACGGTAGACTTTGCCTCCTTCGAAGTTGCCAGACTTCTATAGTGTAAAATGCTCTAGCGCTTGCGCAATTAGTTGCACTATGCAATCGTGTGCGTTTGTTATTATGATGATTCATATTGTGTAAGTTATACTCTATCAGATTACATTGGTGTTTTACCCGATAATGTGCGATTATCTGTTTTAAAATGAACCGGTCACGCTAAATATCTATTGTTGAATAATGTATGTAATTCAAAATATGTTCTTAAGGGAATTATTATTACTATTTAAAATGCTTTTCAAAAGACATCACTGAATCAGTTCAATTTTGTAACACAATTGTTACATATTAGTCCACGTAAATTAGATATTTTAGAAGAAATAATTTATAAAGTAATAATATTTGGGATGCGTAATCTAGATAGGGTTCGAAATAGATACCCGAATAGTTCCCCACAATTTAGGTGAAACGTCCGTAATGATTATGAATAGAGCTGCTTCGGCCATATTACGGGGACTTAACGCCGGTTTTTCACTTTTATCTTGTAAACCGTTCGTCGAAAGAGAAAAAAGTATAGGAAATAAAAAAATCGTCATGTTAAATTCTGCATAAAAAATGTACTATTAACCTTGTAGCTTATCCTCACCTATTTCGCGCTAACAGCGTCCGAACAGAGGCGTAGTTTGGGGCGCAGAGGTAAAAATCCATCCTATTCCAAGTTTGACTCCGAATATCTTAAAACCGGTTACTTTAACGAGAAAAATGCTCAGGGATGAATTAATTGAGCAGAATTTTCTCTATTAGATGCATAATAGAGGGTTTTGTCGCAAGTAGTTTATGTATTTTCCCCTTCTTTGCAATTATATTAGAGATAATCTGTACTGTTCACACAAAAGAAGATTTGGAGTCATATTTCAACTCTGAGCTTGCTTCAATTCCACTTCTTCTCTTCAATAAGAAAGGGTTAATGAGGAAAATTAAGAAATCGTCTGTATGATATTTTCAATGCTGTACGAGAGAGGCCAATAGATTTTTCCGATTGCCAGTTCATTGTTGATGGCGGCAATTTGATTCGTCGTGTAGTATGGCCGAAGCAGCTTTATTCGTAAACATTACGGCAAAAAAGTGACTGTAGTGTTTGACGGATATGCTGACTGCAGTATGAAGAGCATCGAAAGACAGCAGCGTCTTTTGAAACGCATTTCACCGGAAATTGTTTTTCATGAGAACACGCCACTGACTGAAACGCAAAATAAAATGATAAACAATCTCACAAAAAGGAACGGTTTATTTCGCAATTGGTGGAGAGATTTAAAAACGAGGGAATCAAAACAATTACTGCTGTAGACGACGTTGACGTACTCATAGTTCAAACCGCCTTAAACGAATCTCATGGAAACGATACAGTGGTCATCCTCGGACAAGATATTGATCTTCTCGCATTGATTATCGCTCTCCCACCTGAAGATAAAGATATCCGTTTCTTAAGAGAGGCTCAGAGATAAATAAAAAATAAAGATTACAGTTCTCGTGACTTGCAGTCCTCGGAAGTTTTAAAACGCTGTATGGCCACACGTTCAGTGGATGCGATAACAATTCAGCTTTCTTTGGTAAAGGAAAAGTGCAAACGGTGGAATGCGTCAATAAAAGAAAAGATCTCGAAGAGGTTGTCCGTATATTCAACAACCGTAGCTCAACGAAAAAAGAAATTACATCTTTGAATCATCAAAGATTCATTATCTTCAATAAGTTAGTCCGCCAATCTAGTACTACCGGGATTCTACGAAGACTGCCAGCAACATCCGAGGCATTACGTCAACATTCTTACAGAGTATTTCTCCAAATTCATGTTTGACGAGGAGAAAACTTGGAACCAACGGAATGCAGAAAAGCAGAAAATAATATAAAATATTTCAAAGAGATGATATACTTAAAGAAGTAAAATGTTCAAAACTTAATCATTTTGGAGCAAAAATGTAAATATTTCCCTCCAGCAAGAGAAAAATGTTTGAATTGTTTAAAAATTTTTGAAAAGCATTTGAGATGACTCCAACAAACTATCATTAATTAGTATAGCAAAATTTATGATTAACCAACAAATATATTCTAGAGTTTTGGTCTCGAATGCTTTTTAAAACATTTTTATTTCTTGCTAGAGGGAAATATTTACATTTTTGCTCCAGAATAATCTAGGTCTTTAAAATATCTTTGGAAGGTGGAAGATTACACTGGTCAACATTCAGTTTGAAAAATACACCGGACTCTACCTAGGTACCCAGGGGTTTTGGGGTCGTTGATTCCGTTGCCGAGGTCGGTTAAGCTCTATCACGTCAGGTTCAAGGTCATTTGAAGGTCAACCTAAGAAAAGGTTTTTGAAAAAATCTAAAAAAATTCACACATAGGCTCTTGGGGGGTGTTTGAGTCCGAATCCGATGTCGGTTGACCTTTATCACCTCATGTTCAAGGTCATTTGAAGGTTAAAGTAAAAATAAGAGGTGAAAAAAAATTAGAAAAAATTTATACGAATGCTCACCTGCCTACTTATTGTCTGTTTATCTGTCTGCCCTTATACCTGCACACCTGTTTGTTTGCTTGTTAGTCTGTATTTATCATCCGCCTGCATTTTCTCTCTGTCCATCTATTTGACATCCTGCCTTTCTGTCAGTAATTTTGTCTGACTGAATGACTAAATGTTTCTATCTGACAGTCTGTCTGCCTCCTTGTCAGTTTGTCTGCCTCCTTGTCAGTTTGTCTGACTCAGGAAACCATTAAATTACTTTGACCCTGACAGGATTGAGCTCAGGGCCGGTTTTAGGTAATCGGAGGCCCTAAGCTCTAGGTATGTTTTTCGTTGAAGCTTTCTCTTCTAATAAAATAAACGTGCATATCTGCGTATGAAATCTGAGTTCTGAGGCCCCCTAAATGCGAGGCCCTAAGCTGGCGTTTACTCAGCTTATAGGCAAAACCAGCACTGATTGAGCTCCAAGTGAGTGAAGCCAACGCCCGTGGTACTCTTTACTTGCATGTTCGCTCTGCTTCTGCAACTATACCTAAAGGCCATCCTTTCACAGAAGAAAATAGGTAGGTGATTCATTGAGTTAAATATATTTGCACTGAGATAGCCGAAGAATCTTCATGTGCAGCCAAAGCTGGCGAATGAATGCCGGCTTGAAATGACCTCAGAATGACCTTGAAATGACCTCTGGATGCCTCTTTTTTTTAAGGGTAAGCGAACAATGGATTCGGACTCAGAGACCCGAAAAACCTGTGTGAATTTTTTCAGATTCTTTCAACCACCTTTTCTTACTTTAACCTTCAAATTACCTTGAAACTGACGTGATAGAGGTCAACCGACATCGAATGCAGACTCAGCGACTCAAAAAACCTATATATAAGTTTTTTCATATTTTTTGACAGCTTCTCCTCTGTTTTTCTCAAATTAACCTTAAAATGATCTCCGGATGCCTTTTAAGGGTGAACGAACACCGGATTCGGACTCACCGATCCCAAAAACCTATGCGTGAATTTTTTCAGATTTTTTCAAACACCTTTTCTTAGTTTGACCTTCAAGTGACCTTGAAACTGACGTGACAGAGGTCAACCGGCATCGGATACAGACTCAGCGACCCAAAAACCCTATATGCAAATTTTTTCAGATTTTTTAACAGCTTCCTCTCCGTTTTTCTCAAATTAACCTTGAAATGACCTCCGGATGCCTTTTAAGGGTAAGCGAACACCGAATTCGGACTCAGCAACCCCAAAAACCTATGTGTAAATTTTCTCAGATTTTTTCAACCACCTTTTCTTAGTTTGACCTTCAGATGTCCTTGAACCTGACGTGATAGAGCTTAACCGACCTCGGCATCGGAATCAGCGACCCCAAAAACCCCTGGGTACATAGATAGAGTCCTGTGTATTTTTTTAAACTAAATGTTGACCTGTGTTATTATTATTATTCTTTTATTTTATGCTTTTTTGCCCCCCCCCAATAAAAATCGTCTTCTAATTTTTTTTTTACTTTTACTATATAAGGCCAGCAGCAGTGACAAATAGTGGATTAAGGGCAACGAGTTACGTTAAGGAATGTTCGTGTCCTGTTAAATAAATACCTTAAACAAATACCTTTTTTAATTTGCTCTAAGCTATAAAGGGGTACAAAAATATATGTTTCTGAACAAAATAAACGTTTTTTTATTCCCAAATTGAAAAAATTTAAAAACCCATTGATCTCTAGAAAGTATTATTTCTGTGTATAAAAGTTATTTATATTTTTAGTAAGATAATTTTAGTTACCATATCTATAGATGTATTTAGGAATAGTATGCCTCTTTACTATGTTGCCAAGTTTAGGAGGCGATATCGCTACTTTATTGTAAGGAAGCATTTAATACCTATATACATCAAGTGTTTAAAACAGCAGCGCCACCTGGTAAAAAATGTAGTGGACTATGGTGTATATTTACATATGTTTATAGGTATTTTCCGCCTCCAAAAAAAGTGTCGTTAAATGCCTCTATCTCTCTATTTCTTCCCTTTTTGTCATAATCTTATATGCGCACCAATAAAGCTGATCATTATTGATAATAATGAGTAATGAATTTACTAATTATCAAGATATTCGCGATGAAAACAACACAAAACGTCTCCGCCTCCGAAATCGGAGGCGAACGCGTAAAATCGGAGGCAAACACCACCTAACCATATAACATTCGGAGGTGTATGAGTACTAAATGCATGTATATATATATATATATATATATATATATATATATATATATATATATATATAATATAAAAATTGTAAATATACCGTTTACACATATACATATGTCAAACATTTTACAGATATGGTACCGCAACAAGTGCAAGATGAAATTTATTGGTAATTATATAAAATAATTAGCTATTGGGAATTTCTTTCTCACCTGATCTACTTACTCTGCTGTGTGGCTTTCGACTTGATGAATAAATATACTTAAACTTAACATTAAAATAAATAGTAATTAATCATACCTAAAAGTTATAATGTGAGATTCCAGGTCTATTAACAAAAAGCTCCCTACATTTTTTTTATAAAAAAGAAATTATGAAATTTTTGGTTACTCTAGTGGAAAATGAAATAAAATTCGTGTCCATTTTATTAATAATTTTCACATTTTGTTACAAAATTCTTAGTTAATCCCTTGATTACTATTGAGTTGTCTAATCGTTTTCCACATACCTTGGGATAGATAATTCATAAAATCGTCAAATAATATAATATATGTTAAAATTGTTTTAACTACGATATAATGTCGTAGTTATGGTTAGCATCATATTTTTTTCTCTTTTTACTTTCTTCGAATAAATTTTCTCGTTCAAATTAATACAAAAATTGCGTTAACAAGTGTCGTCCGATTCGCTTTTCTAATTTAATTTCATTCCCCCATCTGCCAGAAGTTACTACTCCGCAATTAAATGTAAATTTATGGGGCATAAAAAATTTAAATTCACTGAAGCTATTTAACTTCTGCATAGCATTTACTCGTATATTTAACAATATCGTTAATTACAATAAGTGAAAGCATTAAATTTTCAATACATTGTATTAAAATTAACTTAAAGAAATCGGGATCAATTATATGTGCTTTAAGAATTTTCAATTATTTTTACACGTTCAAATGTCTTATACCAGATGGATTTGATAAATAAAAAAGCATAGATATTACAACCAGAAATGGGTAAAGAAAATTTTCCAATAAACGTTTCCAGTAAAATTTCGTGAGTTTCCGGAACGAAGTTTTGATAAAAATCAGAGATGAGTAAATGTAAAAGTTTCCAGGACGAAATTTTGACAAAAAAGTTTTCAGTAAAATATTTGAATATTCCGAAAATTCCCAAAGGAAACTTTCCCGGAATTTTGGACACATTCAAATATTGGAATATTCCAATATTTTATTGAAAACTTTCATTTTTAACAACATTTCGTTCCGGGAACTTTCAAATAGAAAGTTTCCTTGGCATATCTCTGATTGCAACCAATGATTTTTCTAATAATCGTGACAAAGGAAAGCAGATGTAAACATATTAGACTTTTCGCCGATTTTGGAAAATCTATAATTTATTAGGTGTAATTGCTATATTTTTTTAAATTTAATCGTCTCCAGCCAGCTTGATAGAAAAAATGCCCCTCAGTATACTAAGCAGTATTTTCGTAGAATTTTATCAAGGTCGCAACTCTTTTTAAACGAGTTTGCCAGTCAACTATACACTCTTTTTTATTAAAATATTTAGTAGGTAATTTTTATTTTTGTTGATTGATTTTTTAAAAACATATAACCTCCTAAAGTTGGGTTCTCAAATCAATTTAATACAAGCTTTAAAATGTTTCACAATGAAAATAGCCTTACGATGGTAAAGGCATACTCGGAGAGGGTAATTTTCCGCATTCAAATTTATTTAGAAACCCGAATAGTACTATTTTTGGTTCACACTATAATTTGACTTTAATTTGACTATAAAATAATATTATTAGCAGGAAATTAATAATAATAATAATAATAATAATAATAAAACATTGAAATTATGCAATCGGCTAAAGGTAATTAATTTGATTAATAATTGGAATTTCATTCAGTCCTTTCTTGGTATTAAGGTGGGCGGAAATACAGCTTAGATTTGCTTAAAAACATGACTTCGTAGTTCGACAATTTCTTCTAAATCCCTGAACTGATTAAAAAAAATTTCACAGGCTTTGAGAAGAAATGGGACTGGACTATTGCAAACTCACAAAAAGTAATATTTTTTTCTTGTGAAGCTGCTAAACATCCAAATATCTTTTAAAATAGATCTTTGTAAATTGATTTTTATAGCCTAAGGCCTCCAAATGATTGAAAGTTATTTGATACCACCTCTAAGGCCTCCATTGGGCCTCCATAAGGCCGCCATTACACTATATAAGTTATTTGAGAAAGATTTTTATAAAAGATATTTTATGAAAAATTTGACAATGCAATCGACAAAATTTTACAAATATCGACCATATTTTGCCATATTATACATATTTTCCATAAAATATCTTAAAAATATATATATTTTTATAGTCTAATGGGGATCTTATGGAGGCGTAATGGAAACCTTAAAGGTCGTATGAAATAAAATTCCTTACACTACACACTGTCTACTATATTTTATTTAATTTCTAATAATCAACTCAAAATCCTACGATTCCCAGAATCGGCAGAATCGTGTAAATTTGATCTCGAAATCTCGAGAGTATTTATACTAGAGGTGCAACGGATATCCGGTTACTATCCGGTATCCGGCCTATCGGGCCACTTTATTACTATTCGGCTGGGCTCCGGATAATGACCTAATATCCGGCCAAAACCAGGTAGTTAAAAAATAAAAAAGTGATATAAAAAATGAAAGTTTTATTATACTAATTGGAATATTATACTAATTGCGTAAGGGTCACTATTACTTTAAATCCATGCTCCTTTCAAATAATATCAATCTTCTTGGCCACTGAACTTTTCTCCGAAACGTTCTCATTAAGGATGAGATTTTGCAAAGTGAGAGGGAAATATATATAATATATATAATATATATAATATATATAATATATATAATATATATAATATATATAATATATATAATATATATAATATATATAATATATATAATATATATAATATATATAATATATATAATATATAATATATTTTTGATTTATTAAAAATATTTAAAAAACCAAACGTAGTATAATCTTTAAAACTATTTTAAATACTTGCTATTGTTCTAACGAATACAACTATATATTTTATTTATTGTAAATTTCTGTTGTATTTGAATAGTATAGTTTGTCAATGGAAATAGTTCCTAAATTCATTATTAGATACGGCATTTAACTATATACAAAGTTTATGATAAGATCTGTGTATGGTTGTATTCCTTAGAGCAGTGGGAAGTATCTGAAACTATTTTAAAGATTATACAATTTATAATTTTTTAAATATTTATAATAATCCGAAAATAAACACATATTTTCCTCTCACTCTGCGAAATCCTTAACGCTACTATTTTCTTTACCTACTTCGTCAAAGCAGTTAAAAAAAGTGTTGTGAATATCAGTAGTAACATTATCTTGTGGGTTTCTCTTACATTGTTTACTGGAAAGAGAAGAATCACTTTCATTATCACTGCTTGAATATGAATCATCACAACTATTTTTAAAGCCTCCAGCAGAATAATTTGACGGGATTTTCATTATAATTTTTACCGAAAAAACTTGTTTTAAATCTGAGGTCTAGAAGAGTTGCCAGTAAGTATTTTTTGTCGTCGAGGTTGTCAAAACGAGTTTTCAATCCAACTTTCAATTGAAAGCCGGATAATTGGCCTGATATCTGATATCCGGTACAAGAAGTACGCCAGATATCCGGTATTCAGTATCCGGCCAAAACACTATCCATTGCATCCCTAATTTATATTCCGGAATTACAGATCCTACCAGTAACCGTATTGATTCTTATGCGTTAAACCTAGAGTATTCTACAGTGCATGCTACATAAAAGCTTTAATTGCTTAATGCGCTATTAAATAATATGAGCATTGCTCAGATATTAATGTCAAACTATATAAAGCATAAAAGTTCCTAACGTAAAAATGTCTACGAACGTATAACCTATTACATAAAAAAATATAATTTTAAAATAAAAAAGAAAATACATCAAATATAAGTGGTCGGGAAAATAAAACTCGTTAAGTTGAAAGACATAAAGAAAACTTGTCGAAATAAACTGCTCCTAAAAGTTACTCTTGTTGCAGAACACAAAATGGAATTGTGAATTTCTTAAACTGTTAAAAAGAGTGAATTTTTGATGGTTTTTATTTTTTTACAAATTTACAAATTTATCAAGAAGTTTCTTCATATGCCTAGTCTTATTCATAATTTTATAGTGAACAGTTTGGTATTTATTATTGCGATAGGATTATGACATGAGATAATAGGAAAAATAGCAGAAAATTTATGTGTTGAAAAATAAATTGTTAAAATTGTACAAGAAGCAATGGACGGATTTTGTAAAAAAATTACTCAGAGCACTTGTTATTATACCTACAACAAATTAAAATAATAAAATTGCTGTGGCCAGAGAATTCGTTATTAACCTATTTTGATCCTCCACTAATAGCAGAAAATTTATGTGTTGAAAAATAAATTGTTAAAATTCTACAGGAAGCAATGGACGGATTTTGTAAAAAAATTGGTCAGAGCACTTGTTATTATACCTACAACAAATTAAAATAATAAAATTGCTGTGGCCAGAGAATTCGTTATTAACCTATTTTGATCCTCCACTAATAGTACATTAAATATCAAGTACGGTAGGGGACGTTTGCCGGTCGATGGCAGTGTTGTCGTATTAAATTACACTTCAATTAAAATAATTTAATTTCTACTAAATAAACGAAAAGTCAAAAGTAAGTTTATATTTCGCGAAAACTTGTCAAATATGATATTTGTATTTTGACTTTTCGTCTATTTAGTAGAAATAAAATTATTGTAATTGAAGTGTTATTTAATACGATCGTGCAGAAAATAATGCTATCCTTCTTTAAATAAATAGAAATTTCCTAATTTTTTGTCTTTATTCTTGTGAAATAACATAGATTATATTAATTTTACTTACCGTTCAGACGTCGCGTCGGTAAGTAAATTACTGACGAGTTTGGCCTAGCAATCAGTAAACATAAGCTACCGTCTTGGCAACAGATATTGTAAACAGATAAAAAAGCTCGATTGTGCAAAACATGAGTTATGTTTAGTTAGTTACTTTACTTTTTGAAGAAATAATATGTCCCCAACGAAGCATTTACAAAAAACCGCTGCCCAAGGAATCACTACTTCCACATCCAGATTTGCTACCCAAGTCTCTCACATCGAAAACATTTTGTATATGGAAATAATCGTTAATGGACTTTAACAATATAATATTTGAAATCGTCTTCCCGAAAAACCCATAAAACTATATGCCACATCGGTAGTGGTGATGGAGGCGGTGGAAGGTGATGGTACTGGAGGTGGATAAAGTAAAGAAAATTTTGAGGCTCTTGTACACATAATAAATCACATTTTTTTTTCACCCCCTTTTATAATAGGGTGGGGGTAGTAATGGGACTAATGCCAACATTTTTTTTTGATACATTCGCTTCTCTTGTATATACTAAATACCAATTTTATAGACTCTTACCTGCTTCATTTACCTATTTGCCTCCATTTACTCCAATTTACCCCCCCAACCCTTCAACGGAATAAGATGAAAATATAATCTAGTTCCAGATCTCGTTAAAATACATAAGTGTACCAAATTTCAAGTCGAAATCTTAAACGGATCGAGAGTAATCGTGCGCACAAAAAAGTTACAGACAGACAGACCGACGTACAGAATTTTTTTTTGCTCAAACTTAAAATCTCGACATTTAATGACAATCTAAGCCTATTTGAACAATAAAAATGTTTAAACATTTTTTTGTCGTTACTATACCTACTTCCATTGGATGTGGAAGTAATTAGGTTCATGGGAATTTTTTTTCTTATTTTGACTAAGGAAATCAGCACATGATAGGCTTTAGTACATGTTTTAAACACACTGCATATTAAACCTTAAGCGTGATGATATGACTAAGACATCGGCACTCCTTGTAATGTCCCATGAAGTATGAAGCTCTAGGAGCTTGGCTATCTTTGACGAAAATAAAAATCGAAATTCCTTCAGGACACTCCTCTAATTAGTCGAAATATGATTTTCATCTAGACAAATTATTTTTTCTACGATTGTGCTGAAAGTCAAATTTTATAACTTCAAAATGACTGCAGAAAATATCACTTTGCCGCACGTCGTGCGGCAAAGAATTTGCCACACGCCTTGATTACATCTTCACATATCGGAATAAAATAGTGTGTATAGTATGTAACACACATGTGGCAAGCTTCATTGCAAAACTCGTATGATAGGAACACTCGCTGCGCTCGTGTTCCTACTTTCATACATCGTTTTACAATGAAGCCCTTGCCACACTTGTATTACAATCTACTATTATGACACTGACGCTTGCGGCAGAAAAAAATGATGGTCTAGTGTTTGCGCTTTAGATACACGGAGACGATCGGGCGGATCTTGCGATATTTTCATCGGTAATCTCTTCTATTACTCATCAACCAAATAACTTTCCGAAATATTCAGCTGTAAAGATTTTAATTTATTTAGTTTATTAAAAAGTATTCACTTAAGTCTTGACCACTGTCTGTTTCATATAATGCAGCTTCACGAAGCAGTTTAGCGAACGGCAACGGTTTCGTGAATTGTTGAATCAGGAGTTTCTTCATCCTTCTCAAATTTACTGCAAGCTGATCCTGGGAATAATACCATCTTCTAGCTGTACCAACCAGTCTGTTTGCAACTAATCGAATCACAGTCAAGTCGTCCCACTTGTAACATTCCGCTAATTCGTCAACTCGACGAACCCACAAATCTATTGATTGTTCAGCCCTTTGAGGATCAAACACAGGAATCAACTTTTCGTCCCCATGGTTGGTCGGGGTAAAAAAACGTACACTGTGCCTTACGCGTCGCCGTTTAGGCTTTTTCCTACTCGCCCGGCCATTACTGCTTGAAGAACTTGAACTCGACGTCGACGTTGAACTTGTTGTTTAGCTGTCTCTTTGTTTTCCACTCAGCTCTCCTTTCGAGAGCCTTTTTCGTTTAGGGGTATATTGATGTATTACCCCCGAAGGGCTAGGAACAGGGAAAGACTCTGCGACGTACGCGACTAAGATGATCGTTGTGACATGATGTAATATGATTCAATCCCTTCCAACAGTGGTGGCTGAGAACTGTGAATATAATTCCACTCCTGATATGTAAGAAAATAATACGTCGACTGGTTTAAAATATACTAAAAAACTATTTGATAATAATTAACAATGCAATATTCTACATGTAAACTGTATTAAGCGTTCTATCGAACTGCCAATTCCACGTTGATTCATGCAGGCAAAGCAAATACACAGCCTGGTCGCTATGTATAATAACCATCTTATTACTCTATTGTGTCTACCTACATCTTGCTGATAAAGTCAAATATTTTCTAAAAATCTATTAATTAATTCTCTTTAATTAATACTTTACTACTTGTCAATATCCCTAACTTCTAAGAAGCAGTTTACATGCTAATATCGCGAACTATATCATATCATTCGGTTCGTGATTGACGGGATGAGTATAATGCACAGTGTACGGTTAAATAACCGTATTTCTTGAAATAATACAATATATCTGGAAAGCTGACCTATTATATCAACTGTAATAGTGACCATAAAGGAATCTAACTGTATATATATAGTTAGTTGGCCATGGAAATAGATAAACGACTTGTATACATTTTCTAATAGTTATATTCCCCAAGAAACGTTACACTATAGTGCTTTCATGTTTACTTCATTTATTCTTGATACGATTACACTGAGTGCATGCTTAATACTAAGTAGACATTGTTTATGTATATTTGTGATGGAAATATATTACTAGTGTTTCTTCTTCGATTCCGTCAATTCTAAAACTTAAAAGAATTAGAAGTCTTATTATTACGAATACAGTGTCTTAACAAATTTTTAGCACAGTGTTTTTTTTATTAGTATTGAAAATACTTCTGGACGCGTGTATAATAAAAATTTTCAATTATTTTTTTGTTGTTACTATACTTCCACTGGATGTAGAAGTAAAATGGGTCGATACGCGACAGACTTCTCGGTGAGCCATTCGGTTTGAACGCTTTGTAATATTTGTCTCTTAACATAAACAAATACCTAAGTTGGATTTTGTAACTCATAAATATTCTCTGTAGTCTATAATGGTTAATATGTGGTGCAAGTAATAGACCCGGAGCTAGCGTCAGTTTTGGATGACTTATTAACAGGGCCGTACCCAGCTTTGGCGGGCCCCGGGCAAAGTAACTCTTCCGGGCTCCCTCATTTCGAAAAGGATTTAAAAAAATGGAAATGATTAAATTGCGTTGTTACACGATAAACAACTGAAAGCATGTTATCGTATCAAAAAACACGATAATTTTGATAAGATACGATAAATTTAGTAAAAAACACGATAATTCTGATGAACATAACAATTATTAAAATTTGTTACACATAAAATAAACGTCCTAAAAATAAATAAAAATCCTGACAGTGATCCGTCAGGATTTTTAATTTTTTTGTAGGCCCGGGCGGGGCCCCTTACAGGGCCGGGCCCCGGACAAATGACCCGAGAAAACCGGTCTGAATACGGCCCTGCTTATTAACTTTGTAAAGCTGTTTTTCGTAGTGTACATGTTCTGGTAATTGGTGAATGGCGAGTCTGTCATGCGAGTAATGGGACAATGTTCGACAATCACTACTTCCACATCCAGATTTGCTACCCAAGTCTCTGACAACAAAAAAAATTTGTATGTGGAAATAATTGTTTATGGACCTTTAATAATAAAATATTTGAAATCGTCTACCCGAAAAACCCATAAAACGATATCCCACATCGGTATTGGGGTGGGGGTAGTGATGGGGGTGGTAGTGGGGATGCATGATGTAAACAAAAATATTTTGAGGCCTTTGGTTCTTGTACACACACTAAATCACATTTTTTTTTCATCCCCTTTTATAATGAGGGTGGCTAATGCCAAAAAATTTTTTTTAGATATTAGCTTCACTTGTATTTACTAAATACCAATTTTATGGACTCTTACATGCTTGATTTACCCCATTTACCCCAAGTTCCAGATCCAATTAAAATATATATGTGTACCATATTTCAAGTCAATATCTTAAACAGTTCCAGAGACATCGTGCGCATAAAAAAGTTACAGATAGACAGACGGAAACTTTTCTTTGTTTAAAATCTTGAGGTTTCATGACATTCTAAGCCTATTTGAACAATAAAAATTTTTAAAAAAATTTTTGTCATTACTAATACTTCCACTGGATATGGAAGTAATTAAAGGGAAATATTAAAGTATGTACTCCTTAGTTGGTGATTATATTCACTCAGCCCCTGTCATACAAGGCCTCTGTTAAAGTCAAAAATATTGGCAATGCATTCCAATCTCTATCAGATCCCCGCGTGCTAGCGTCCTATTGTGAAAATGTATTTACAAAATCAATTCTTGCATATGGGATTTTTTTATTGATTTTAGTTCCCTCGTGTTCCACGATCATTTTAAGATCAAAATCAACATAATCGAGCGGGCGGTTTTTGAAAAAATTCGATTTTTGTTTAATAAAAATTAAAGAATCACAAAATGTGATTCATACATATGCGTCAAACAATAGACAAAAATCGAGTTTTTTCAGAAACATAAATTTTTCGAGGTAGAAAATTTGCTTGTGTTAAGAGGGTTATAAATGTGAACTATAATACATTAGCCGAGAAAGGAGGATAGTAATAAATGCACGTGATCAGTGCATGCAACAGATCCTATTGACGTTTAAATTTGAAGGCGGTGTAATTCAAAATAGTTTTTACAAAGGCTTATCAAATCAACGTCGCTCTATGACGTGCCGTTTGACACTATTGACAGTGCAATTCATCACTATCCTCATTTGTAGGCTAAGATATAGTCATCATAAACTGGTATTGAAAAAATTACATTTAAACAAGTTTTTTATCAGAAATATGGCCCTTAAATTCTTAGTTGACCATAAAGGTTATTAAAACGCTGTACACTCAGCATCAGAATCAATTACTTCCACATCCAGTGGATTACTTCCACGTCCAGTGGAAGTATAGTAACGACAAACAAATTTTTAAAAATTTTTATTGTTCAGATAGGCTTAGGATATCATGAAACTTCGAGATTTTAAGTTTGAGCGGGAAAAAAATTCTGTCTTTCTGTTTGTCGGTCTGTCTGTCGGTCTGTAACTTTTTTTTGTGGGCACGTTTACTCTGGAACCATTTGAGATATTGACTTCAAATTTGGTACATATATGTATTTTAACGAGATCTAGAACTAGATTATTTTCATATTGTTCCGTCGAAGGGTTGGGGGGTAAATTGGGGTAAATTTGGGGTAAATAGGTAAATCAAGAAGGTAAGAGTTCATAAAATTGGTATTTAGTATATAGACCTTTTCTTCTTCTTCTTCTTACCTTTTCATCGTAAGCGCGCGCATGTGCTGCCCCTATGTTTGTTTGCGGGAACTATGAAATTTTCGGACACTTGGTTTGTCAAAATGGCTGGACCGGTATCATTTTTCCACATTAATTTAGACGAAAGTGTGATTGACGGTGCAAAATTAGTACACAACATTGTGGAAGAACACACTTGTGCTCAATTAAGGCGTTAGCTCAAGTATCCTGGCCGTAAAATGACTGGAAGCAAGAATAAAGAACTGGTTGCAAGGTTAGAATTCAACTATCAATTTATATACAAGTGCATTAAAAGAAAACAAATGTGTTTAGTCTACAATATGCTTAATAACATTCTTCGTGCAGTAATTGATAATGCAGTAAAAATATTTTCTATTTTTTTACGAAAATGTAGGGTCAAAAATGCAATTGAAAATGAGGTTTTTTGTCGATCCTTCTGTGGATAAAGCTGACTCCTTTTTTTCTAATTTTTTCAAATAGGTAAACTATACGATATTTTCAGAAAATTGGCAACAGATTCATCATTATTTGGTTAAAAAACGCAATGTTTATGTCAAATCCAATATTGACATGCGAAAACTGTCCGAACATGGCGGAACTCGACGATTTTTAAACAAATAATGATGAATCTGTTACCAATTTTTTGATAATAGGTAGTGCCATATCGTATAGTTTACCTATTTGAAAAAATTGAAAAAAAACGAGCCAGCTTTATCTACAGAAGGATCGACAAAAAACCTCATTTTCAATTGCATTTTTGACCCTACATTTTCATAAAAAAACAGAAAATATTTTTACTGCATTATCAATTACTGCACGAAGAATGTTATTAAGCATATTGTAGACTAAACACATTTGTTTTCTTTTAATGCACTTGTATATAAATTGATAAGTTGATAGTTGAATTCTAACCTTGCAACTAGTTCTTTATTCTTGCTTCTAGTCATTTTATGGCCAGGATACTTGAGCTAGCGCCTTAATTGAGCACAAATGTGTTCTTCCACAATGTTGTATACTAATTTTGCACCGTCAATCACACTTTCTTCTAAATTAATGTGGAAAAATAATACCGGTCCAGCCATTCTGACAAACCAAGTGTCCGAACATTTCATAGTTCCCGCAAATAAACATAGGGGCAGCACATGCGCGCACTTACGATGAAAAGGTCTATACAAGAGAAGCTAAGGTCTCAAAAAAAATTTTGGCATTAGTCACTCCCATTACCACCCCCATCCCATTATTAAAGGGGATGAAAAAAAAAATGTGATTTAGTGTGTGTACAAGAACCAGAAACCTCAAAATATTTTTTTATTTTATCAACATAGTTTCTAAATTATTTTAACTATCAGCATTTATGCCTCTAAGTACAGCAGTGAGCATTTTTGCCATCATTAGTCATCCTTTTGATCCTCGACACACAAGAAATTAAGTTCTGGAAAGCAATCACAAACTTATTTTTTGTATAGAAGTGTTTCTCACCAGTTTTAAAAAGTAAGAGAACCATGTTTTGTAGATATACCTTCGGCCGAAATTTTTTAAGCTTATATATTGAGCTTATATCTTCCCACTGCCCACATTAGATTTACAAAAATAACGTCCACTCGAGCAATGTTAACCTAAGGTGTTATAAGAAAGAGAAGTTTCGACATGACCAGTTAAAGCACATAACCAAACGAAAATGCTACATTCTACTTATTCATAATATCCATTTTGCATTTATAGAACAGAAAGGATAATTCGGCTGTCAGTGTTGCCAAGCTAAATAGTCCTATTCTGATAATTAAAGGCACATAAGTCTCATTTACTTAGCATAATGCAGTTAGACATTATTAGACATTATTCGTTGTAAGTATATTGTTAACTGCACTTAGGAACAACAAAATAAGAGTTTGTCAAACTGTTCTTATTGCATATCGGACATTTTAAATTAAGAAACAGTTTAGAATACATGCATATAATATAGAAAATGTGGAATCTGAAAAACTAAATTTTTGGGTTGAGGGTTTTACTAAGGACGGCAGTATAGTTGCCAAAAAGCGGTCTTGAAATGCAAAGATTGATGATAAGGATGTTTAGGATACATATTTTGCAGAGGATTTTGGCGGTCAGAACATCGATGATGGGTCATGGGTCCGGAGACACTGTAAAGAGAGACGATTCTTCTCACGCCGATTAACTTTTTTGGGTAAATAATTCATAAAACAGATATAAATAGTTTTCTTTGTATATATAAACCAATGCCGTATTTATTTATTATTAGATAATTTCGTAAATCCGATGAAATAAGATTAAAAAACATAATTTTTTAATATTAATATTTAAAGGAGGAGGAGAAATTGCATTTGTTTCATCATATACAGCGTGATCTACCATGATATGCGGAAAATAACATGGCGTACTAGTTTTCAATGTGGGAAAGCCCCTGCAAAATTTTAGAGTGTTCCGAGGTAATTTAGTATATTAAATTATTAGTAAATTTGGGAAGATACACTACTGATTAGGTCAGTATTAGGGCGACGAACATACCTATGAAAGAACCTGTTGTTGTTTACATTTCCTTAATTGGCATAAAAAGTGAAGCCGGCGAGTGCGGTCAAAGTACCGCATTTTTTGCTTTCCATCGAACAATCAGGACATCAGCGTGTTATTGACGGGTTTAACTAAACATCTCGTACATCTACTTGTTGTTGCAGAGTTGAGCAGCATAGGGTCAATGTCTCTTCGATTTATTTCACTATTTTTGTAGTGTGATTTGATTAAAACCAAAAAGTCATTTCTACCCTCCCAGCCTTGCTGTCAATAGTGTTAATCCCAAGTCTGATAAAGTGATATGGTTGTACCGCGTTACGTCAGATTGGTTAAAGTCATTGGCGGCCATTTCTACAAAAAAATAAGGTCATTTTTTTGGTAATTTTTTTTTATTGTTCATTTTTTTAACTCCTTTCGGTGAGGACAACCTGCCGATGTTAAAAGAAGAACTTAACAAACTCAACATTGTTTAAAATAAAACTATCAACTAGATATATCAACAGTTCTATGTAAGCAGTAAGTATCTATAGATACTGAATATAACAAATATCGAGGGGGCAACCGCTGAGGGGAAATAGTGTACAAATCGGAGGAATTAGGAAAGAATTAGGAAGGAATTGAAGGTATTTCGAAAGGAATTATTAGGTATTAAGGGAATTACAGGGGAATTTGGAGGAAATAAATATTATTACGAGGTATTAGAAGGGAATTAAGAGGAAATAAAAGGTATTAGGAGGGAATTAGAGCGTAAAAATATTGAAATGGAATGTTTATCTTGAAGAATTACATAACAATTCTTATATAAAGGACGTCAGTATTGTAAAAACATTAGCGCAGAGACTAGCGCTAAAAATATCTAGTAAAGAAAAAATATTTAATTTAATTAAACTACCGATGACACTATGGACTTCTAGTTCAGTAATATAACGATTTATATCGGACAAAATTCATAAAGTTGTGTTAAGGATAGCATAAGAATTACTGAACTGAAAAGTTCCCACCTCTAAATAGTGTGCTTCATCCCCTAGGACGCCGTTTCCACCCCCATTTTGATGTTTTCTAGATTATCTCGGGGACGGTGCACTTTTTGATCAATGATTCCTTATAAAATTCTCTATAAAAAACGTCTCTACACTTTTTTCCTAAAATTAATAGTACCGTGGGAATAAGGAGCACACATAAGTTCCAGTCAACACAATAAATTGTAATCTTTACTATAATCTACTTTAAAGTTCAATGCTTAACGCTAAAGCAGTAGCTACCAAACTCCACCTAAAATTATAATAGATATACCACTTCCACCCTCTCACCTCTATAAAATAACGCGATTTTTAAAGAAGCGAGAATATTGTACTTGTTTCCACGCCACCCTAGAGGTAAAGTACTTGGTGTGTGGTGTCCCCTGTAGGCCGAATCCACTAATTATCAAAAGGTTACCTACGATAATTAATCTTCAACATCTTCCATAGTTTCGACATTCATGCATGCTTGTCCGTGGTAATGGTAACACATTGTGGAGCAATGTAAGCCTGCTCTTCTGCAACTGCACCTGTTTTCGCACCCTAATTTGCATGAACAAGAAATTAGTGTTATAACAGATTCGGGAGCCGGTTCTTTTGTTGTCATAGTTCGGGTTAATATACCGCCAACTTTTTTCCATCCCCAATCAGTACCTTCTAGAGCAACGTTTTTCCATGTTTGAATTTAGTAAAAAACGCGATATGAGTGTTGCCGAGCAGCAGCAGAAGTTGTTGGTAGTTTTGATAATATTACAGTATTGTTCGCTTTACCAACAAGTTTGTTAAAAGTCATGATCTGTATACATCTAGATTTTTTTCTGCGGAGGTAGAGTTGTATAAAACTAGAACAAATCGCTCTCCTACGTCTACAATTTCTCCATGACTAGCGTTTTCGTTATTAAATCTTTGCACGATGTCTTGTAATACTTCAGCAATATAACAGTTAAAATTGTAATATATTGGACAAAATTCATAAAGTTTCAAAAATTGCGTGCTTCATCCCCTAGAAGACGTCGTTTCCACCCCCATTTTGAGGTTTTCTAGATTATTTTTGGAACGGTGCACCACCACAATATAAAAAATTTCAATTTCTCCCACTACATCTCAGACGACCCAAGGTCACTGTATTATTTTAGAGCTTGCTGTAAACGCTGTTACTGTTCAGGGCTGCCAATGTGCGGGATTTTACACAAAAACCGGGTATTTTAAATCCACTTTCGGGTAAAATCGGAACCGGAAGTCGGCCGTGTTGGTTCTTTACATCATATAATTGGAAATTATATCCCATATCACTACACCAAATTTGAAAAAAATCCATTCGCCCATTCAAAAGTTAAAACAGTGTCCCTATCGGCTGGGCGACCCGGTATACAATATTCTCGCTTCATCAAAAATCATGTTATTTTATAAGGTTGAGAGGAATTTATTATAATTTTAGGCGGACTTTAGTAGCTACTGCTTTAGCGTTAAGTATTGAACTTTAAAGTAGATTATAGTAAAGATTACAATTTATTGTGTTGACCGAAACCAACCTTTATGTGTGCGCCTTATTTCCCACGGTACTATTAATTTTAGGAAAAAGTGTAATTTTTGATAGAGAATTTTATAAGGAAAAATTTTGTATATAGGTATTTTTATCAAAAAGTGCACCGTTCCCGAGATAATCTAGAAAATATTAAGGTATTAGGAGGAAATAAAGATATTTGAGGAATTAGGGGAATTACAAGGAATTAAAGGGGAAATAATGGGTATTTTTCTAGAATAGGTATTAGGTGTACAAAATTTCGCCAGCGGTTGCCCCCTCGACAAATATATTCTTAAAGCTGTGTATTTAATATACACAGCTCACAAACAATTATAATATGCTTTGAGAAAGGAAACAGATTCGTTTTCCGAAACGTCAGCAAAATACGTCATTTTTATTTTTTGTTCTTATTCATTATTTGTCAAAAACCGCCCTCTAATTAATCCTTTGACGTAAAAGTCACAGGCGTAGAGGTTATTTTCCAGTAAAATATTGCATAATTGTATTATTTTGTAGACGTGATGACACTGTTTAGAAGAAAATACATGTGGCAGAGCATCCCAATAAGAAACAGAAAAATTTACATTGAATTTGCGTAATAAAATCAATAATTGAATAGTTATAAAATTTTGCCCCTTCTACCCCCGTTTATAATACTTTACTACTATTGCTACTACACTCGGAATTTATCGATTTTGATTTTTAATACATTTATTTAGTTTAGCTAGTTTCATTCGCATGAAGATATATCAATTAATATCGAGAATTATAATGAAATGATCATTTTGCCTCATTAACCCCAAAAGCAGGTCCCCCTCTCTGCGGACTCATCAGTTTTCCGAAAGGTACACGTCTACAAATTTTCACTAACATTGCAATCTTTAATATAACAATATTGGTGCTAATTTTTCTGTATTAATTAGTATATTTTTATGAATGTACTGTGTAAGTTTGTTCACTGCCATAGTTTCCAACGAGTAGGGCGTCTATTGGCTACAGAGTTTAGGGGCCCGCAGGAAGGGCCCGTCTGACCTAAAGTGATCATTCGTCCCCGATTAGGCGGTACAGTTCTATTTTTTTTTTGAGGTGCCGTCTCGCTAAAGTCTCATATTGGATTATTTCCAGCAACGTTTTTTAAAAAAATTTCCAGATTCCCTCCCCCCGCTAATGAAATGTTTCTTTTTCGGTTCCCCCTCCGCTCATCAATGATGAGATTTTGGTAAAAATTTTGCTTTCATGATTTCTCTCCGCCCTCCCCGCTCACATCAATTTTTAATATTTTTATTTTCGAGAATAAAGAAAAAAGAGGTGCTTCATAGGTAATAATAAATAAATATGGCATTGGTTTATATATACAGAGAAAACTATTTATAACTATTTTATGAATTACTAGCTGATGCCCACGACTTCGTTCGCGTGGAAGACTCCTTATGTGTCGAATTAAGAATATTGACATGCTAACTTATGCTTATAAAGAAGTACTACATTCTCACTGAGTACTACTTAGGAAGTACACTCGAGGGAACCCTCTGCGCGTCCATAGCACTCGAAGAAACCCACTTCGCATCCATAGTACTCGGAGAAACCCACTACACGTCCATTGCACTCAAGGAAAGCCACTGTGCATCCATAGCACTCAGGGAAACCTACTGTGCATCCATTGTGCCCGAGGAAACCCACTGCGCATCATAGTACTTGGGGAAACCCACTTAAAAACATCCCTCTCTCTGTTCACCCGTTGGTCTCTTTTTGAAAAACGTCAAATACGTGTCTAGTTATTTCCTCAGAATAAACGGATACCCTTTAGACCATCTACCACCCCCATTTTCACCCCTTCAAAAAGTGAAAATCAAAATTTCATCGTACTCGTGTCTAATAGATTTCAATAAAAAGTATTTCTGCCAAATTTCATGCTTCTAGGTTTCCGAAAAGCTTGAATCCCCCCCTCCCTTTTCACCCGTTCGCTAGGGTCTCTTTTTCAAAACCGTCGAATACGTGTCTCTTTTTTCCTCAGAAAAGTTTATCGCTCGAATAATCCGTTTCTGACTTCGCGATTTCAAAAATACAGGTACGCTTTCAACCATCTGCCACTCCCGGTTACATTCCTTCAAAAAATGCAAGTCGAAATTTCGTCTTATCTAGTAGATTTCAACAAAAAAATTTTCTGCCAAATTTCACGCATTTAGATCTAACCATTTCCCTAGAGCTTCGAAAAATCGCTTCTCAGTGGTTGCCTACGTCATTCGAGGTACCTCTATGCAATTATGAGACTCGGGTAAAAATTTTGTTTTCATGATTTCTCGCCGCCCCCCGCTCACATCAATTTTTACAATTTTTATTTTCGAGAATAAAGAAAAAAAGAGGTGCTTCATAGATTTCGCGGGGCCCGTCAAGCTCAGCAATTACGGGGCCCACAATTTGATGCGGCGGCCTGTCTGTAACTGGGGAAAAATTAATTTCACTTTATTGTTTTTAACACACGTTCTTCTGCGAATTCCCATTTTTGTCGAATAGTAAATTCTTTTAAATTGGGAGCGCCGATATTATCAATACGCCTTGGGGCGCCTAAACTGTTAAGATGACATTGGGTTTCTCGCGCTTTACAATTTTGGCCTGAATTTACAGAAAGACTTTAAAGGCAGATCGTTCGACAAGAATTATTGAAATTTAAATCTCTGTAACGGAAAAAATTACAATAAATGCCAAACTGATTTTGCGTGCGCTTTAACCTGAACCCGATATAAACTCAAAGAAATGCGTATACGTTATTCCGTTATTTTATACGACCTTACCGAGTCACTAACCATTTAATTGTTGACACCTGTTATCGACAATTGCTACTCTCGAGTACTAAGTAAATAGTCAATAGGATTTCGGTACACAGTGCACATAAACACTATATCTACACTTGTTGACTTAATACGGCATTTGCTTGCCGACGTATAAGAATTTTATTACTCTTATTCACACAAAACTACAAGGGAATTTATTTCAAATAATGTATTTAAAAAGGCGAGAATGACACTAAGTGCATGCTTTATACTAATTGGACATTGTCTATATTTATGAATATTAGTGTTTCTTTTTCGATTCCGCCAATTCTAAAACTTAAAAGAATTAAAGTCTTATTATTACGAGTGCAGTTTCAGCGACTTTAACAATTTGTTGAAAATAATTTTAACTTTGTATCTAACATTCAGTTTTTGTGTTTCAGATAGGTACAATGTACATATTTAGAACAAAATTAATATTTTCGATAAAAATAAATCTATTATTGGTCAAAATATAAAAAAATTTTGTTGTATTTGCTTCATAAATTGTCACCTCTTTTCATTAGTTGGGCAAGATTTACAATTATTATATCTTTTCGATTTATTCAAATAGATATGTTATAAGCAAACGATAAATTTCAATAATTGTTGTTAAAATACATTGTACAGATAATCATCTTACACGCTGAGCTCAAATATGGAAAGGAGTGTGTGTTTAAATCGTTTCTTGTAATCGCGATAACTTCTGGTACACGTAAGATGCTTATCTTAAATTTGGAACTTTAGGTAAAGTAGCATGGCAAAATACTCCCGATAGAAATTTAGTCATATCCCATGTAGTGTGATCTCCAGAGACGTATGAACCATCGTGTTCTATATAAACTATATTTAACTATAATTTTGGAGCAAAATATTGGACACAAGACAGCTACAAGAGTAATTTCTTTCAGATATCTACTCATATAATATGACGCCCACTATATAAATAAAAACATACAGTGCTGAGACTTTCACAGTAATGAATGTACAAAACAAACATTTAGATGCGCTGGAGGATTATTATTAATTTAAAATAATGTATTGAGGTACGGTGTGGGATTGACAACCTAATGAATTTCTTCCCTAGGGACTTCTAAAATGTATTTTTTTATTTCAGTTTTTGCTCTATTAAAAACAGTAGTATGCTTAATATTATTAGATATTTTATTATATGCCCATGTACTAAGGTATGTGAAGCATCGTTGACCACCATCCCGATGTGAATCATCGGAACTCTAATGTGGTCTCTTCGATTTTCTCTTGCTTGTTGCTGGTGTTGCACTTCTTCGTTTATTTACGCATTAAATTGCCATTGATATATTGCACACTGTAAGAAGGATAATAATCTAATATTCATTACCTTGGCCTCTTTAAACAAGTCATTTGAGGGGTAACTTTGTTCTTTATTAAGAATAATTTTCAATATTCTCTTTTGCAAAGAGTCTAGATGTTTCAAATGTCGAGAACTCCTTCCCAACCTAGAATCCCATAGACTAAATGTGATTCAACAAGAGAAAGTTACAGAATCTTTAATTTTTTAATATCTAAAATTTGTTTCAAACTTTTAAATCTATATATTAATTGTCTTATTTTGTCTGATATGTATCTATATGTAGATCCCATTTAATTTGTGAATCAATTACTATTCCTAAATATTTTATGTGTGTGGTAGAAGCTATTTGAAAGTGCTCAACAATTGTGATTTTTGAAAAAGTGTTTTCGTTCATGTCTTTATTGTGAAATTATTTATGTGTCACATCTTATCGACAATAATAATAATTGACATCGCGTATTTTCTTTATACTCTTTGGTGCCTATATGGAAATGTGCTATTGAAAATTAATGTCTTATCACAATTTTATAAATTTAAATTTTGCATTTATAAGATAAAGAAAAAGAAACCTGTAATTTCGTATTCCTCAAATAATTAGTTTGCAGTATATTTACTTATTTAAGGAACTGCTACCTAGTCAGACATAGTTTACATACTGTCAGAGAACCTAATAATGCAGTCAAATAAGACATTTGAGTATACTCAATAAGAAAAGAACCCAATAAAGTTGAATATTTACAGAGACCTTCAAATTAAGTCCATAATGAACGTAGCAAAACTCTTTAACTCTAATACTTAAGCTCGCGCCGCCATATAAAAAAAAATATAGCAGCGATACGATTTTTTGTAAATATTTCGGAATTTGTGACTTGGACACTACATTCTCTATAGGATTGGTATTTCATTATTGATATTGTAAAAAAGCTTGCGTGCAATGTAGATACTGGACGTCAACAATCAACTTAAGCATCTCACCCATACAATAGAAAATCCCTTATATTGCTGTAATGTTTCAAAGGCTGTGGATCATCTAATGAGTGCAAAGTGCAGAATAAAGTGCAGTCATAGTTCCTTAAATTTAATAGAATTACGCGCTTTAATACTTCTCCTTCCGTACAAGAAGAAAACGATAAAAGCTAACTGTGCTAGAGGAGTTAGATTTGGGATTCCTGCGAAAGTGCACTAAAGGAAAAACGGATATTCTCCACTTCGATAGCGATTTAGACGACAAAAACACTAAAGGTACATCCATTTCATCCAAATCTACGACCGTGATATCGTATTGAAGAGATGATTATAAAAGATAAGTGGGACATGTAATATATCGTATTTACATAGTTCTCACTGTATAAAGATGGTGCAAGAAAATGTGTCAGGTGTTTAGAAAATATAACGACAACGTACCAGTTTTCATTTTGGCTTGAGAAGCGAAGGTTTTCCGTATCTTTTAAAATAAAAAAGTTACAAGCAATTGAAGTTTAGGCACTTTTACTCTAGCGCAAAAAGTTGGGCATGGATATCAAAGATCTCTGGAAATTAATTTGAATCCTTTATGTTCATTTTATTATGTATATTCACTTTATAGACATATCCGGTGTGGCAATTCATTCATCAGTAATAATAATCGTAACTACTTAAAATAGAAGAAAAACGGTTAATATTATTGAATTAAACATCTTCGCTTTCGATTTTACTTGCTTTTAAATACAGTAATTATTCATTGAATTAAAACAACTTTTTGTTTGAAATATGAAGAGAAAATTAACAAACGCTCCTGAGTATTGCGCACATAAAATGCCATCGTTAATCATCTGGTGAAGTTTTTAACCGAAGAAATAAATCAGTCTATAAAGTTTGCAATAATATGACAGACATTACTGAATACGCTTTAGCTTTTTATAGTAATATTTTTCTAAGGCGTTGTCTTTGTAGTACTAGAGTATCCTTGGTTTAAAAGAAACAATACACTATGGTCGCACTGTGGGAATTTTCCCGAATAGATGGCCAAGATTCAGAATATTTGGCACGCACACTAAGATTTATATCTGCAAGTTTTTGGACTCGCTGATTAAAAATCCGATGCAATTATTTTCAAAAATAAAATGGTCCATTCAATATGGTTTACAGAAACTTTCAAAAAATTATCTAAAAAACCTGAAAAAAAAATGTTTCGATGGCCTTCATCTTTTTGGACAAGAATCTGATATTATAGTTATCAAACCTAAAATGGCAGCTTCAATATGGCGGACTTGGTTTTTAAATTGATATACTGTCGCGTCGTCAATATTGAACCAGCTATTTTATCTTTGAAAATTGTAATATCAAACTATTAAAGAAAGGTATCGAACCGTTCTTTTTTTCAGATTTTTTTAGATAACTTCGTAAAGCTTCCGTCGGCCATATTAAATCCATAATATTGTTTTAGAAAATTCTATACTGAATCTGTAAGAGGAGAACATAATACAGTCTCTAGAGCAACAAAACGGGGGATACTCGTGAATAATTCCTACAAGTAATTTTATGTTTGTATACTATGCAAGAAGTTGCCTTAATCATTAATTCAAGTTTTCCACAAAAATATCGTGTCCGGTACGACCGCCATGTTGAAAAAATGATAATCAAAATAGGTCTTTCCCAATTTTCTTCTTTCGTGTTGCAATTTAGCATCAAAGTGGCAAAAAATGGCCACTTTGATGGCAAATTGCTCAAAAACCGACCGATAGGAATGCCCGCCACTACAGTACAGTACTGTACACACCAAAAATCATTTTGCGCCGAAAATGGTCCGGTAACTAACAATTTTTTTTTCAGTTTCCGGTTACCGCGTGAACCGCACATCTTTCGTTCAAAATTATCTAGAGCACTTGTTACGCAACCGATTAGGATAATTTTTTTTTAAGTACTCGTTATTTAATTTCCAACAAAAATTATTGAGCTTAGCCAAAATGGCCAGTTTTTATTTAACTCTTAATAAAACTTACAAAATAAATGTTTTTCTTATCCAGTTTACATTAATCTTGTTATACGGGAGATTTTGAGGTCGCTGATTATGAATCTGATATCCAAATTATCATAAACCAACATGTCAGATGGTGGACTCAATGGCGGCTATAAAATGCTAAAAAATGATGAAAAATGAAATGTTTTTGTTAAGGTTTATACCGAGAAGTTTTGAATATTTCTGATAAGTACAGTTAAAATAGACTTAATTTTAAGTTCCAGGAAGAAACTCAAGATGGTGGATACAATATGGCGGCATTAAAGTGATAAAACTAACTAGAAATAAATTAAATGCATTAAATTAAATAACCTGTTCCTAAGAATCATTAAAAAATTTAAAAAGGAACAAATTTTCTGAAATTTTCAAATATATCCAATATGGCTGCCATACATTAATTAGTAGTCATAAATATGCGATTCAGTCCTCCATTAATTTTGAACATAACCTTAAGTAGGTCATATTAGTATTCCTTTTTTTTGTCTGCTAACAATATAATAAATACCTAACACCAAGAACTTCAAAACAAGGAAATTAAACCTAACGTAACCTAAGCCTAATAGAAGCTTAACCCTTTCAGGCTCGGGAAATCATGCACCAAAATCTAATTCATCTGTTTCTTTTTGTTATTGGGGATTGCTAAGCAATAAAATATATTTTAGTTGCATTTGTGGAGATTTATATTTTGTTTTAAGTATATACTTTGGCGTGGTAATCATATACATAGTATGCAGTACAGTGTATACAGTCCACTATGCATATACAATATGCGATACGTTATTTGTACCACCATGCATTGAACGAGTCAGTTTGCATGGTTCAAACGGTATACCACCATACCTGAAAGGGTTAAACCAAGAACTTTGTACCTAATATAACCTACGGCAAGAGTTTTACACCATGAACTTAGGTTATGTTAAGTTTAGGGTTCATACTATAAAGTTCTTTGTGTAATGGTATTATCTTAGGTTATGTTAGGTTTAAAGTTCTTCGTGTAAAATTCTTGCCTTAGGTTGTGTTTGGTTTATAATTCTTAGTTTAGAGTTATTGCGATAAATTTCTTGCCTTAGGTTATGTTAGGTTCAATATTCTTGTTTTAAAATTCTTGGTGTTAGGTATTTATTATATTATTAGCAGATAAAAAAAGAAATATTAATATGACCTACTTAAGGTTATGATCAAAATTAATGGAGGACTGAATCGCATATTTATGATTGATAATTAAGGTATGGCAGCCATATTGGATATATTTGAAAATTTCAGAAAAGGACCCCGGAACAAAACCCATGAAAATGTTGATTCGGTGGAATCGGCTGAAATTTTGGTATTTTGTAGTTCAATTCATGCTGATCAAAAGTTCTTATCACATCAAGCCAATCCTATGGACAGTTTTTGAGGTACAGCTTGTCAAAGTTAGGTAATTTGCGTCATTTTAGACATTCAAGAACTTCTTACTCCTAAACTATTAACTTTAGCAAAAAATTGCAGGGGTCGAAATATTTTTGTTCTAGTCCAATAAAGCTCAAGAATTTTTTTCAGAATTTGTTTATCAATTTTTAGGTTAGGTGAAATATATATGACATATTTCGGCATGCTTCTGTGTGATTGGCTGAAACTTTGCTAGTTTGTAGTTAAAGTCATACTGATCAAAAATTCCTATTGCACTGAATCTATCGCTCCAGGAGTGCCTGAAGGTCTAACAACGAGATAACGGGTAATCTATATGTATGTGTTTATGAATGGCTTCCAGCGTGTTTGTGTACGTGCGTGCATGTGTGTGTGATTATTTTTATCAAAGAACCTGCTCTTACCGGCACTATGTTTCTTATGAGAGCGTTCTCATTGCCAACCAGGGTGATCCCATTTTTTTGGTTTCACTTTCTATCTGTTTATTTGTACTTTTTGTTGTTTTTTAATATTTTTTTTTAGTTTTTAAATATTGGGAACATTCATAGGATTTTCAGGAACAAGTGCTCTGTTTCCAGCATCATGTATCGTTCGAAGAAGAATCATTGATGGATATTTTATGTGATTTTCATGCCGTGCGTACCCCAAAAACCATAATACGCTTGTGTTTTCAGCGGTTCCGCATCAAACTCGTTAGAACGATTTTTCTCACACTAGTCCTACGACTAAAATGAAAAAGGACATTTTTTGTGTATTTTTAATTAGTGAATGAAATTCTTGTACCAAAGTGAAAAAAAAAAAAAGACAAGAAATTAATGCAAAATATTGACAGCCCCCCTCAATATCACCCACTTACGGTAAAAAATATTTTTAAAAAATACTATAAAAATAAGCTTGTATTATTGTTCAATATGCGTATAAAGTCGCGTCCCTGTAAATCAAAAGGTTTCTGAAATATAAAATAATAATCACTTTTTGGGTGCCATTTTCAAAGGGCCGTAGCTCAAGGTATTTGCGAACATATTTTTGCATGTAGAATCTGCACCAGAAGTTTGTCATCGATATTTCCGGAGAACCCTGTATATATTGGCATATACATACACAAACGCATACACACAGTACACAAACACGCTGGAAGCCATCCATAAACACGTACATATAGATTACCCGTTACCTCGTTGTTAAGACCTTCAGGCACTCCTGGAGCGAAAACCACTCATAGGATAGACTCAGTGCAATGGGAATTTTTGATCAGCATTACTTTAACTACAAAATAGCAAAGTTTCAGCCAATCCCACCGAATCATGCCGGAATATGACATATATATTTTTTACCTAACCTAAAAATTGATTAAAAAATTCTTGAGCTCCATTGGATTTGAACAAAAATATTTCGACCCTTGCAACTTTTTGCTAAAGTGAATAGTTTAAGAGTAAAAAGTTCTTGAATGTCTAAAATGACGCAAATTACCTAACTTTGACAAGCTGTATCTCAAAAACTGTCCATAAGATTGGCTCGATGTGATAAGAATTTTTGATCAGCATGATTTGAACTACAAAATATCAAAATTTGAGCCGATTTCACCGAATCAACATTTTCATGGGTTTTGTTCCGGGGTCCTTTGTTCCTTTTTAAATTTTTTAATATTTCTTATGAATAGCCTATTTAGTTTATTGCATTTAATTTATTTTGTAGATAGTTTTATCACCTTATTGCCGCCATATTGGATTCGCCATCTTGAATTTCTTCCTGGAACTTAAGGCCTATAAGGTCGGTTTTCGTACCTTTTTATTTTTGGTGAAAAACCATTCTGTTGTGTAGAGAGGTTTAGATTAGAATTTTTTTTGTTTTTTTGTCTGTTGATTTAGAGCTTATAGTATATGTACTTTTGTTTGATTTTTTCAGAACTTAGAGCTTAACTATCTTTGTTCGTATTTTTGTTGCTTTGCACATAGGGAAAGTAAAACGGGCGCAAGGTTATATCTTTCTGCCGATAAAGAAGGTATAAGAAAAGTCTTCGTTATACCATTTTCAAGCTTGTAGCAGTATGCTGATGGCGGGAATGGTTCGAGAGAGTGGGTGTTGGGTGGGAATAAGAGGAATTGGCATTTTATTAATAATGTAAATAAAAAATCCTTTCAAAACTATTTTAAACCTGGTAGGAGCATAAAGGTTTATGTTAGTGGGGGTAGAGGGTGCTTGTCGTTGAGGGTTGGGGGTGTTGGGGTGTTGTATAGGGGTAGGGGGAGCTTGGGGTACAGTTTGTTCAAACGAAATATAATTTTCAAGTTCAAAAATATCTAGGCATGTGCACTAATGTAAACTAGTTCTTTAATAATTATTAAAATTTAAGGATGATACATGGGGTTGGCGGAAGTTCTGTTTGGAATGGAATAGATTAGATATTAAACATATATGATAAAAAAACATTTTTCCAAATTTCTTGACCAAAAATAAAAAGGGCCGAAAACCGGCCTTATAGGCCCTCCTCCGTTAGTCGATTTTAACTTAGAAGTACTTATCAGAAATATTCAAAACTTCTCGGCATAAATTTTAACAAAAATATTTCATTTTTCATCATTTTTTAGCATCTTATAGCCGCCATTGATTCCGCCATCTTGCAGGTTGGTTAATGACAATTTGAATATCAGATTCCGCCAAAGTCTCTAGATAATTTTGAACGAAAACCAAGGGCGGATCTGGACCTTGAGCTTGGGGGGGGGGGGGGGGGGTAAACTGAACCCAAAATTTTTTTGATGAGCCGGGGGGGGACGAAAACTACGATTCGTGCCACTGTGCGTCGGCTGGAAGTTTCATCTGACAGCGTAATTGGGGTATGTGAAGTACATATACTAACTACCTATGCGGACAGATATCGATAATCATTCGATTAAAAAATATATATTGGACTGTAGCATTCAATCTTTTGGGTGTTTATAGAAACTACTTCAGAGGCACCAAGATGGTTGCAAGCAAAATAACACTGTAGTTTTCACAACATGAAAACAGTGGTTTATCGCGTGCTTGTCCATAATAGTATTTATTATGGACAAGCACGTGATCTACCAATTAATCACCTGTAGTGTAATATTTGATGTTCTGGTCTTTCCGCGTTCTCGTTTTGAAATTGCAACTATTTTTACATTTACTTATTTTTCTGTAAAATATTGTTTATTACAGAAAGTCTTTTTTTAAAAAAAGGAACCTGGTACAACTTAGCTGGTAACGATTTCTCTAAGAATGATGGTCAGTCATCACGATACTTCTTTATTTGACTTTAATTGCAGGAAATACATACGAGAGAAAAATGTAGTACCTACATAATTCATAGGTGAAAAAAATTAATACAATTAAATATTAAAGAGTTAATTGACGATAAAGTGTGAAATTAAAATAAGAAATCATTTGTTTTTCAGACTTATAAATAATATATTTTTTTTTTCAGATGTTCTCTTTAACCACGATGGACGACACTTATCCAAAGCCATAAATTAAAATACACAGTCACAATAATGAAAAACAAATGACGCCCAATTTACCAAAAATGGTTATGTGCAATATGGAGAATGTCGGTATACCCCGTCCACCCGCCTTACCCTTAGGCCCGTTAGTGCCAAATGTGGGTCCTTTCAATTCCTCGAAACTCCCTCAGAAGAACACCAAAAGCGATGTGTCACGAAATCCCAGCGTTAAAAGTAAAACCAGCAACTCATCACAAGGTAAATTATTCTTTTGTTTTGAAATATTTACATAATTAGATTATTATATTATTATTATATTATTATTATTAGATTATTTACATAATTAGTGGACATTTGTAATTAAAATTTGATTTTCTTATGACCACACATATTATATTCAAAAGTTTTTTATTGAGCCTATCAAACAAAATCGAAAATTGAATTGAAAAAATCTTAAAACTTCTACCAATCTAAAGTTGCGGCTTTAAATACTAGGAAAAAATGATCATATTGCGACGCACAGAAAAACATTTTTTCAATTTTAAATTTACACTTTAAACTTTTAACTTGACCCTAGATAGGCCCGAATTACTCATTGACAATTTTACATATCATTCCAGTAACTAATAATAATAAATAATACACATGGATCATTTTTATGAACATCCAGTCATTAAAATTAATATTGTCTTTTTGAGAGAAACTAGATGTGAAATCTAATATGAAATGATTTGTTTGGTTTCTCAAAAAATAAGAGTTTTTTCCAATTATATTCCAATGTCGCGATTTCGATAATTTGCATGTACTATTATAAAATTAGTGAAAGTTGCGGTAAGGCGTTTCCGAATAACCATTTTTTTTTTATTTTTTATATTAACGTCCTGGCGAAGTTTAGCTAATGCTACTCCACCACTTAACCAGGACGGCGAGATGGGGTACGGTCACCCATCTAATAAGTGTCGGACTCACCATGCATGCCTTAACTTCGCCGATCGAACTGAACTGAACGATAATTTATTAACATTAATATTATACATTATATACAATATTATACATAGGTACAATAGGTCTCGCCACTGAAACCGGTACCGTAACTCATCTCACAATGAAGAAAGGTAATGGCTATGTATTCGATCTCAGTAGTGCCACGTAAAAGTGAATTACTTGAGCAAAGTTTTAATCAAACAGTTGGATCGAAAAAAATAATTTGATCTCCAACATCCCTCATTTCAATCCTTAGGATTCAAAATAGCACCCCATTTTTTCCAATTTATATACGCATTTTTCAATTATATCAACATTTTCCACATATTTCGAGGATGGTGAATATGATGAAAACGCAACGAACACAATGCAAATCGGATGTCATCTTCAAAGGACCCCGCACAAACCTTATGGGTTTGAGTTCCCGGTGGATTCGTCTGAATTTTTGATATGTTGTACTTGACACCCTCCTGATCAAAAGTGTCCATAGGCCCAAAGTCCGTAAATGAACAGTTTTCGAGATATCAAGGACGCAAGGTCTAAAAAAATGGGATATTTGCATGAACCTAAAGATGAAAAAAAGTGCTCTGACCTGGAGGTCAGACATGTTCCCATTATGTTTTTAGGGTCGCTGAATCAAAATCCGGGGTCCGTTAAGCTCCATCACGTTAGGGTCAAGGGCATTTGAAGGACAAAATGAGGAAATACCGTCAAAAAATCTGAAAAAATTCATGTACGTATTTTTGAGGTCGCTGAATCCAAATCCGGGGTCCATTAAACCCCATCACGTCAGGGTCGAGGGCATTTGAAGGTCAAATTCAGAAGAGACTATCAAAAATCTGAAAAAAATCATACACATATTTTTGGGGTCGCTGAATCCAAATCCGGGGTCCGTTAAACTCCATCACCTCCGGGTCGAGGGCATTTGAAGATCAAATTCAGAAGAGACCATAAAAAATATGAAAAAATTCATATACATGTTTCTGGGATATCTGAGTCCGAATCTGATATATTCTCTTAACTCCACAAATGTACAACCCCACATCGCAGACAGGTAGCCGACACCACAACCACATAAACTAACACAGAAAACCGGAGAGCCAATAACTACTATAACAATATCCTCTGGTTTTTGGGATTTGCCCGTCATGAAAATAATATACAATATCCTTCCGACGTATTGATCAGAACAATCAAAGATGCTGGTAATAGACTACCAGCGGGAGACCCAATTAATTAAATTAATAAAACGAATTATCAAACCGGCCCTTTTCAGGGCCACATGACGTGCAAAATCTGATTAGTTTCCTCCACGCCGGTGCACGTTGGGTAACGTTAAAGCTAACAGTGAATAACATAAGATCGTGGAGTAAATAGGAAATAAAAATCACATGTCATGATTTAGGAAGTGAATTAGACCCCACTCATGATACCACAACTAAACTTAGAATATCCTGTTCTTAACGAATCTGAAAAATGAGGGTGCCTTCTTAAAACACAAAAGTTGACCTTCAAATGACCTTGAGCATCAAGCTCAAGGTCAAGTTTGAGGTAACCATCAGCTAACCCCCTCTGAACCATACAACTTTTGCACAGGTCATATCTCGCTACCATGCACCGTAGTTATTGGAGCTACTGTCTGTTGTTTTGTGTCCCCCGGGTCTCGTGGTTATTGGCTCTCCGATTTTCTGTGTTAGTTTATGTGGTTGTGGTGTCGGCTACCTGTCTGCGATGTGAGGTTGTACATTTGTGGAGTTAAGAGAATATATCAGATTCGGACTCAGATATCCCAGAAACATGTATATGAATTTTTTCATATTTTTTATGGTCTCTTCTGAATTTGATCTTCAAATGCCCTCGACCCGGAGGTGATGGAGTTTAACGGACCCCGGATTTGGATTCAGCGACCCCAAAAATATGTGTATGATTTTTCTGAATTTGACCTTCAAATGCCCTCGACCCTGACGTGATGGGGTTTAGTGGACCCCGGATGTGGATTCAGCGACCTCAAAAATACGTACATGATTTTTTTCAGATTTTTTGACGGTATTTCCTCATTTTGTCCTTCAAATGCCCTTGACCCTGACGTGATGGAGCTTAACGGACCCCGGATTTTGATTCAGCGACCCTAAAAACATAATGAGAACATGTCTGACCTCCAGGTCAGAGCACTTTTTTTCATCTTGAGGTTCATGCAAATATCCCATTTTTTTAGACCTTGCGTCCTTGATATCTCGAAAACTGTTCATTTACGGACTTTGGACCTATGGACACTTTTGATCAGGAGGGTGTCAAGTACAACATATCAAAAATTCAGACGAATCCACTGGGAACTCAAACCCATAAGGTTTGTGCGGGGTCCTTTCAACTTAAGACTGACTTTTCTCCACTCTTCCGAATTTAGTTGTGCGAGGCATCACATTTCATTGCTTTAAGTGTCCGAAATTAAAAATAATAACAAAAGTAGTGCTAATGCTGGTGTGATGAATGTAGTGATGCTAATCTTTACTGATATTCTCAATGCTTGTAAGTCCATATCTTCGGTCTGATGTCACTTATTGAAACAGAGGACTTGATGTTAACTAATTTCACTTTCCTTGGACGAATTTAATGATCAGTAAATGGCCGTTTCAGTTGTTGTTTTTTAACTTTTATTTTCATATTCTCCTTTGTACTTCCGGCAACTCAGAGTGCAAGGTAACATATTTTTTAAACAAATGCATTGGCACGCATTATGAAAATCAGCCACCTCTGCCTAGTTTCCTTTATGCCTCCTTTATGCCTCTCAAACTGCCAGTTCGGTCCTCATGCGGCTTCCATTTCCAACTGATGGGCTGAGAAACAACATCCTATACTATTTTGTCAGCTTGTCCCTGTATCTATTCAACTTGATGTGCTCATATTAGGGTCAAATGTTTATTTTCCGTGGCAAGTATGTGTTTACGTATTGAATTAAATGGAGAAGTGCTGTGGGCCAATTAATTTATTCTGTTCTAGGGAATAACTGCACAAAATTTCATGCTTCCCTCCCAAAATGACAGATATTTTAACTTTCAGGTTTACCAATTTTCAATATAGGAAAAATTGACGCAATTTCCAATATTTTGGATAACTGACAGCTTTAATTGGAACATTTACTACCTGAATATTGGGTATCTTAGGTATAAAAGGTGTACATAATTTAAGGGTAAGCAAGATGCCTAGATCACTGGGGAGCGGGGAGCAATGTACCAAATGAAAAGAGATCTTCGTAATAAATTTTAGTAAAAATATTTTTAAGCAATCATTTATTTACAAGAAAGTATTTTTCTCAGTTTAATAACATCAGTCTATTTGTCAAAAAGAACTTATTATTAATCTTCATTTGGTGCTCGTCAGAGGGCCTTAGTGTCAATCCGAACAAAACAGCTATTGTTCCATTCACCAAAAGGAAAAAACTAAATTTGAGGCTCCCATGTTAAATGAAACAGTACTGAATTTTTCCAGTGAAGTCAAGAAGTATTTAGAAATAATATTGGACCAAAAACTTACTTGGAACTCACACTTAGAAAGGACACTTACCAAAGCAACGACGGCTATTTGGACGTGCCGCTGTAGGCTGTTTGGTAAGACTTTGGATCTGAAGCCAAAAATGATACATGATCCTACCTTTCGGTTGTTAGACCCATGGTTACCTACGCATCATGTGTATTAGGGTGGCCCTTATTTATACTTGACGGAAAAAAAATTATCGAATTTAGTTTGCGGCACCATCCACAATGGTTCCAATTTCTAAAAAAGTAATCCCTTGAAAATCTGAGTCAAATCGGTCAAGGGGAAAACGTGCCGCAAGCACCCTCAAGATTCTGAATTTCTTGAAATATTCCATATTGAGAAATTGACCCTTTCTAAAAAGTAAACAATAGGTAGGTAGGCGTTAACTCATAATAGACAAATATAAAATAGTTTATCAGACCTTTTTCCCAAGAAAGCGGAAAGTCGTTGCTAGAGGGAGTAACAGCGAATCATCAGGAAGGGCTTGTTGTGGTAAAGACAGTACAGTTTTAACAGTATCTCACTAACTCTTGTACTGTGACGAGTGACTATGAAATTCAGTGATTTTAAAATGGATATTTTCAATTATTTAATTTCGATATGGTGGGAATTACTTTGCATCATGATAATCTTCTTGGACATTACACTCATGCGACCACTAGTAAACTTTCATCTAATAAACAAATATATTTCGATAGCACAGTTACAAATACAGGAGTTTTTAATGGTAGCTGTGTTCTACTAGAACAATTCGTAGAAAGAGACCTGCCATATCCACATTCATGAGTTGGTCCTTAGAGTTCAAGAAAAAATTTGGAGTAGCAAGCGGTCAATTGGTTCCAATTTTTCAAAGGTTCCAACAGGAATGGTCCCAAATTAATCAAGAATATTTCAAGTGTGGGTTTGAAGACCCATTGTTAGCGACCACCTACAAAATACAGGTGAATTCCACTTTATACAGCGTACTTTCGAAGATTCAGAACGTCAACCCCGAGAAGATTATAGGGAGTTTCTGGAATTAGCATTCATATTGTTGGGAGAAGTTCCTCCAAGAGACATCTTTTCGTGCTCCAGGAGCGATGCATCATGCCCGATGGAAGGATAAAGCCATTTATACTTGATTCGGGATTAATTCCATTCAGCGGCTTCAGAATGAAAACATATATGAGATATTTGAATTTTTGTTATTAAAGTTTACTTAGAAGCTTGGTTCTTAGCACCACTGACTGGCAACTTCAGCTCCATACCAAGATTAGTGTTTTTAAAAAAAAACTTCATGAATATAAATCCACGGATCCGAGCAACAGTACATAAATTTAAAAATCACTTATGGTACCTTGCCTTATCTTAAGTACAGATAAAAGTTGTTTGAAATGTTATGATTTTGTAAAATAAAAACTGAAAGTCGTCAAAGACGTGGCGGAACTAGGTGTTAAATTATTCAGCGATTACAATAGTTTATTGACAAAAGACGACGAGCAAAAACATTATGTGCTTCAAGTAGTGTCTGATTATAGAAAACGATTCCCCGACTTAAAAAAAGAAACTTTGCCCAACATGTAAGGGATTGATGTTCCCTTTTTAATTAAGTATTCGGTGTTATTTTCTTATTTTTTTTAAATCTGTCGCAAGGAATTGATAAAAAAATCGATTCAACCTGAGCGTGCATTAAACCCATAACAATTCTATTGTCTAAAAAAGGGGCGTTGCGGAACCCTTAACGTAATCCGATCAAGCTAAAGTTTTACACAGAGTATTTTTTTATGGAATGGAACCATTCTGGGGGTTGCCGCAAAAAAATATCTAAATTTAAAAAATAAGGACCACCCTAATGTGTATGGTGGCCAAAAACAGAAATAAAAATGGCACGAGGAAAGTTGCAGAAATTGTAACGCCTTGCCTATTTAGGGACTACGGGAGCAATGCGCTCCTGTCCCATAGCAGCTGTGAAGATAATGCTGGACTTACTTCTTACACTTGCATGTAAGGAAGGAGGCAGCACTTAGTACCCGAAGATTGCATCAGACCAGGCGGCCTGGTTGGTCACTTAAGGATTCTGGAGCTAATCCAATTCGAATCCATGACCAAACCCACTGACTCAATGCCAATCAAGCATGACTTTGACTGCCCGTTTGATGTGCTGATTGAAAGCCATCAGGCAAGCAGGGTCGAAGTACTGCGGTTGGAGAAAGAGTCACACATCTGGTACACAGATGGATCCAAGATGGACGAAGGGGTTGGTGTGGACGTAGCAGGGCCTAAATGCAGGCTATGTAAAGACCTTGGTAACACCCCAATCATCTTCGAAAAAGAAATCTATGCTATAGATCAATGTACCCAGGAATGCCTAAATAGAAGTACTTGAGGGGCAAAGATCTATATACTTTCAAAGTTACCTTGATGTAGCTGCCAGGGCATGAGGGAATAGAAGGCAACGAATTGGCTGATAGCTTCGCAAGAAAAAGTGCTGAAGCTCCATTTTTTGGATCTGAACCGTTCTGTGGCTTATCTAAGGGACACATAACGGAGGAGGTCCAATAATGGGAAAAATAACAAAAGAAGTCCTACTGGGGGAATACTCCAGGCCAAAGACAAGCGAAAAGTTTTATAACCTATTCAACAAAGAATGCCACAAGGCTTCTCGAACATGAAAAGTCCGACCTAAGGCTGATTACAGGCCTTCTAACTGGCCATTGTCCCTTGAGATATCATCTCAAGAACATGGGCATGGCAGAAGATGATAAATTCAGATATTGTAAAGCTGCAACTGAGACTGCGGAACAAGTACTTTGTGAATGCAAGGTACTAATCCGTATTAGGCTAAAGTACCTAGAACAGGCGGAATTAACGCCTGGAGACATAGGGAAATTAGCTTCCAGAAAACTGTCAAGCTTTGCAAAAAGTCTTGGAATCCTGAGCAACAGCTAGTTGTAGGGTAATTCACAAAAGACCTTTTATGGTCGAGGTGAAGAAAGGCCAACTCAGGGCCAAGCGAGCCTTTAAACAATCTACAATCATCATTTTAGTAAATGAAGCTACTGCCTATATAACTTTCAATCGTACTAGCTCTAGCCGTAAACAGACAACATGATACAATCTTTGTTAATTTTTATAAGCACTTCACAGTGTTATCCGCATAATATACACATACAATATAAATCAATTGTCATTATTACAATTGGACTGCTCTCATATCACCTATATGAAGCAAGCCGCGTCTTTTGAGATAAAGTGTTTTGACCTTTGGAACATGTCCCTCAGAGCAACGAAATACACAGATGGCAAACTAAACAGTAGGTCAACATTAGGACTGATCTAGTCGCTTTTTTTGCTCTAAGCATTTTAGTAGATAATCCATTACAACATTGTGCATTGGATTTTATACTAAGTATATTATTTAATTAGTAGGTATGCTTTTAGAGGGCAGAATATTTACTAGTAAAATACTTTTGTCGAACTCCTCTATACGTTTCTTTAAATATATAAGGAATAAAAACCAGACTGCAACCAACAGCTATTATCCGGACTAATGCCCCGCCGAGCGCTGAATTACAAATTACAAGCCTGGCCGCGTTAACTGCAATAACTGTGTATTGCCACGAAACGCTAAAGTTTCGATTTTAACACACACCAGCCGAAAGACTTATTCCTACTTAAAGGAGCTCTCGTGCCAGCCGCCCCATACCACTTACAGACTGTAGTTTCGAGCTATTGGCTCTCGTCAGTGCAAGGTAGGTCTGGGATGGCTGGAACGAGGCAAGAATATTTCACTAGTAAATATTATTTAATTGCTTTGACTTTCAGTTTTTTTTCCTTATGGGTTGCGGTGCCAGAAACCCTGCCGTACTGAAGCTTAAACTTATTGTATGTACCCCATAGTCTCGTTATCCCATTAATCCCGTTCGTCTCCAAAAGCAGAGTGTACGGCCAATGGTAGCTCTGGCTATTTCTTTTAGTTGGTCCGCCGGTCCGATACAAGTTTCTGAGTGAATAGGTCCTTTAACATACCTTTTGCAGTATCCCGCAGGATGGCTCGTGTCCCATCAAGGCTGTTTTTGCGCCTTCTTTGGCCAGCATATCTGCTTTTTCGTTGATTTCATTGCCCTGGTTTCGTCGCTTCCACACAAGTTGTATACTGTTGTGTTCCGCCAGTTTCGCTAGGGATTCAAGGCAGTCTTTTACCGTTTTGGAACGTATCTCTACTGCATTCAGAGCTTTGACTGTCAGTGATGATACGGATTTTTTTGTCAGTATATGACCTCCGTATCATTTCTTGTGCACAAATTTCTATAGCTGTGACTTCTGTTTGGAACACCGTTGCGGTACTGCCTGGTTCAGACTAATATCTGTCCCTCGTTGGTCCCTCGCAACATCTGCTCCAGTACTTCTTGACATTTTTTATCCGTCCGTATACCATATGATATCATTTGAATGTCTTCGCAGTTACCTCGTTCCTTCCTTTTCCCTATCGGTTATGTATACCCTGAAGGTCTTTGTGAAGTTGTGGCTTGTGCTAATTCTATCTGACCGCATATGTTGTAGTCGCTTTTTCCTATTTGTTGGAATATTTCGGTATGGTATTCCATTCTTGGAATAGTCCCATGTCCGTTTGTTTTCAGCCAGTATGCCCCCAACAGTGCCTCACTCTCCACAACTAAATGTAGTACAGGCAGGCAAAGTAGTGCTTCCATGTCTGTGGTAGGCGTTGTTGGCATTGCTCCCGTTATGCCTAGACATGCCAGTTTTTGTACTTTTCGTAGTTTTCTCATTACCTCCCCTTTTCCGTCTTTATGCCACCAAATTAGGGAGGCATAGGTTATAGTCCACAGTAAATCGCTCTTTTTTTAATGATTAGTAACGGGCTGAATTTTAGTGAGTAGCTTCGTTTTGACGAGACGCCCAACTTTTCTCTCTGCGAAAATTCTCGGTAGTGGTAGCTAATAGCAAAAATTATTTTTGCTATTTCACACGAATTAGACAATTCGACAACCTGTCAAATTATGTTGTTGTGGACAAACACGGGGCTTATTATAATTAACTCGAGCAGACGTAACCAAGGCAATCGAAAAACAAACTCTTTAACAAACGTTTAACGAATGAAAAATATATTGCCAAAATAATTTGACAGGAATTGTCTAATTCGTGTGAAATAGAAAAAATAATTTTTGCTATTAGCTACCACTACCGAGAATTTTCGCAGAGTGAAAAGTTGGGCGTCTCGTCAAAACGAAGCTACTCACGAAAATTCAGCTTGTTACTAATCATTAAAAAAAGGGCGATGTACTGTGGACTATTATTATTGGTACTACAACCCTTTGGTACAGCCCAGTGGCGGCTGGTGAAATTTCAATATTTACGAAATACGAAATATGGGAAATAACATCTAGAGAAGCACTTCTCTAATGACCTTTAAAAAATTATGAAAATATTTTCATAAACTCCAAAACGTATTGTTGTATTTTTATGAAAAGTCAAATGTACATGACAAAAAAAAATTGAACAGGAGTTCCTAGACCCAGGGGAGGCTACCGAATTTAAAAAAAATTTTTCGCAAACTGCTTTTTCAAAATTTTTTAGGGGTCATTAGAGGAGTGCTTCTCTTGATGTTTAGAGAATATTATTTAGGTACCTATTATGCAAATCACAACTTGCGCACTTTTTTATATTATGAAAATACCTACTCATTATTGGAGAATCAATCGAAACAACTACTCTTCTAGCTAATACTGACGAAGTATTGAATTACATGATAGGATTCTTAGCATTTTAAAGAAAAAAATACATTGAAAATACTTAAATCATTTATTCAAATTTAGTCATTTACACTTTTTTATTTAATATGAAATTATCTACTTTCTGTATATTGGTACCTTATTCGGGTCACGCTAATATACAACTTAGGAAAACACTTTAAAACACTCATTATTGGAAAACCAATCAAAACAACTACTCTTCTAGCTAATACTGACGAAGTATTGAATTACATGATAGGATTCCTGGCATTTTAAGGCAAAAAATATATTGAAAATATTTAAATCATAATGAGTGTTTTAAAGTGTTTCCTAAGTAGTATATTAGCGTGACCTGATTAAGGTACCAACATACAGAAAGTAGATAATTTCATATTAAATAAAAAAGTGTAAATGACTAAATTTGAATAAATGATTTAAGTATTTTCAATATATTTTTTTCTTTAAAATGCTAAGAATTCTATCATATAATTCAGTACTTCGTCAGTATTAGCCAGAAGAGTAGTTGTTTTGATTGATTCTCCAATAATGAGTGTTTTAAAGTATTTACCTAACTTAGTATATTAGCGTGCCCAGATTGGGACAACAATATACAGAAGTAGGTATTTTCATAATAAATAAAAAGTGTGTAAGTTGTGATTTGCATAATACCTAAATAATATTCTCTAATCATGATAAAAGCAAATAAATAAAAAATAATTAATTGTATAAAATAAATATCTAGATGTTATTTGCCATATTTCTTATGGGTCCCATGCGCCACAGACGAGAAAAAAAATTGAAATTTCACCAGCCGCCACTGGTACAGCCAGCGCACCATTCTTGGTTGTAGTCCCCAGTTTTTAGCTACCATTCTTCTGCTGACCCATAAGGCACGCGTAGTTTTGGTAGTCACTCTATCTAGATGTGCATTGAAGTTTAATTTGGTGTCTAGAATCAGTCGCAAGTATTTGACTTCATTGCTCACCTGCAATTCACTTTCAGTTAGTCTGCAAGAGAAAAATGGCTGGTATAATTAATATTGTATTTATTACTCAAGTAAAAAGATATCACAGTTAATTAGTAAATCATTGCTAGACTAACATATTTATTTAAATCTCACAAATTGTGTTTAGAATGAGATACTCTTAGATTCATTCATTAGTGATGCTTTACCGACAAAAGTTTCCGGTACTCTGAAGTTTCTTAGAATTGCTTTCTATTTAAACGAAACCAAGTAAACTGCCTTGTCTTCCCTCATTGAGGTTGTGTTAAGGTTTAGGGAGTTGTTATAAATATATGTTGTTTTTCTAGATAACATTTTCTCCTCTACCGGTTGAAGAGTCTGGTGAAGACTTAACATCATTATTTACAAAAAACAGATTTCAGAATCTAATTGTACCCTACTAAGATCCCTACTGGATTCCACGTCTAATTTTTTACATTAGTGTTGCTTTTTGCAGGTTTTCGTCTAGTTGAAACTAATTCTCAAAATAACGATGATACCGGCAGTGTATACTCTATATACAAACAAAAAATTGATGCCATGTTCGAATCGGATACAAGCAGCTCGAAAAACAGTGTACAGGCTAAAATAGAGAAAATGTTTTTTGATGTAGCTAAAGATAATGGCATTCTCCTAAACGATATAGGAGTACACAATTTTTCTGTGGACTACTTGGGTTCTATACCACTCCAAGAGAAGGTTACGAGTTTGTCTGGTCTACAGGATCCATTGAAGGATTTGTATTTTTCCTATAAAAAAACTACAAAGACGAAAAAAACGCTGACAGGAAGACTGGAGATTTCTAATCTTGGGTTGAAGGTACAATATCAGGGAGAAAAAGGTAAGCGTTTCTAACTTACGTGGTACTAAAAATAACCTCTCTTTTTACACTGTATTATTGAACACAGTTTACATTGAATTACCCTCTGGGTAATTATTATATTTTTAGTAACCAAAACGGTGATTATTTTTCTCATTTTCCAAAGAATATATAAGTTTTGGGTATCATTGTATTCATGTTTACCCAAGAAATATTAGTAGAAATATTAGTATAGTATCTAGAGGTAAAAAATATGTAAAATTTCGGAATAATTTCATGTGTAATGATTATTTATCTTCTTGGTCGATGTATGAGATTAGAAACTATTCCAATTTCATTGCGCTTCCAAAATTTTTACACAAAGGTGTTTTTCGTTGGATTTTTTAAATTCGAACGCAAAATCGTTTTTTACATTTTATAGAGAAAGATTATTTTTTCTGCAATTTCATCGTACTTTTGGGAATCTTTTCGCCGCCGCTGGGGACCAAATATTTTTAATACTTTAATTATGCTTCTGTTTGATTTCGTAGTTTTTGCCTAGTTCTCTAACAAGATATAGACCTGAAAGGTATTTCTTTCAAACCCCGACAACCCTGGGCGTGTAGTTTTCGCATGCCAGCAAATATTGATAGAAACAACTAGTTCTTTGTGGTGTTTTATACTAAAACCACTGACTGCACTTTGCTAAAAGCAAACAACCTCTTTGTGTGGAATTTCCTCTTATTTTATGTGGTGTCAACCATTCTTTTGAATTTGTCGTATTTTTGGAGGTTTTAGCAAAAATTTTTTTATTTTAAGCATGTTGATTGATGTCTTTATTAGAAATAACAGTTAAAATTGATCATTTTTTACAAGTAGCTTGAAAGTATTGTCAAACAACTTTTAATTTCACCTCTTGTGCTTTTTGAAAAACGCCGAACTTATATGATTGATGATTGTTGGAGAAAGTACGCTATTTAATCTCTTATATTTTTGGTATCCTATATATATCTGATAACTAAAATATATTACATTATTTATTGAAGACTGTATATCTGATTGGTCTTTCCTCAGTTGGAATCAAAATAGAAATTTCTAAACATTTTCAATCTTGTCTATAACTTATTTATTACATATCTCTATTTTTTTTCTAATAGGCCTACTACACGAAACCTTTAGAATACCTATTTTACGATGTTTCTTAACTTTTAGGTGACTTAGAACAATTAAACTCGTTCCCTACGATAGCAGTTTGGAGTGCTGTGAAATTCGTAATTCACGATAGACCAAAACCCACGTACGCCTTTCTGCCACTTATCACAGATCCCGACAATTTAGACAAGCAGACGCTATTTCGATTGTTAGATGATAATGAGAAAAAATACATCACAACCGAAGCACATTCTCCTCTATTTGCAGTTGTTATGAGGAAAATTGGGGTTCACAAGCAGTTGGAGTGCCATGGGTAAACAATCAAATTTGCCTTTGAGCAAATTTTAATCTAATTAAAAAATGTATATTCTAGTTTATTATTTCTTTTAGATTTGTATGTCAAACATCGGAAGACGCTATTGTTATAGCAGCTACGCTATACAAATCATTGGTAGCTCATATGAAGGCGAAAGAACGCAAACCAAGAAATAGAAATGGTGTAACTACTTGCATGTCAATAGCTTCAAGTATCTATGAAAGGAAATCAAGTAACTTAGTACCTGTCAGGCCGCCAAGGAAAAAGAGAAGTACAACGTCTTCTGTTGCTAGTGAAACCGAAGCATTTAATGTAAGTATTGTTTAAGTTATAACTAACCATAAACTATACTTACTGATAATATCAATGCCAATAATATTACATGCCACTTGGCATGGACTTCCATTTTATATCTCATAAAGCTATGCTATGGACTTTAAAAAGCCCCTTTTACATATTTTCAACTTAACCTTAAACGTAATTTGTTTGCTGCCGTATGGGAAACATCACTAATATGTTCAGTCAGGTGTTGAATCAAATGTACAAAATTACAGGCCCACAGGTATATTTCCAAGACCTGCTAAAGGTTTAGAGCAAACATTATATACATTTTTATGAAATCATCTCAGTAAATTCATCAATAGAAATAAATATGCTGCTGTTCCCAAACGATCGACTTCTACTAATTAAGTTACTGTGATTATATTCTCGAAGCTTTTAAATCTGGGGTATATATGGTCGCAGTACAAATAGAGGTTTGAAAGGCTTTCGACAAAGTCGATCATTAGGTATTATTAAACAAATGTGTGTATTCCGTAGCTGTTTAAGTGCCCCGTTCTCCATAAGAATAAATTAGATATGCATGAACCCCGGTACCAAATTCACTGACGTGCGCCTGCGCCTAATAATTGATGAGCGGGGGGAGGAATTTGAATTCTTGAACTTCCACATCCCTTATCAGGATGTGAAGCGATTACTAGAAATATGCCACCAGAAATAACACTTTCTTCAGCCTTCTAATTCTTGGTATTAAATAGTGAAATACCATAATACATAATATTTTTTTGTTATTTTTAATACAATAACAAATGTTTTGCTTATTATCAAAATTATTTATAATGTATATGACCTACCAATATTTTTTTGTTTTGTAGACTTCAGATACTCAACCTCTCCTATATTCATCAAATAAACCTCCTAAGAAAAGCATAAAATCGAAAAGAGCTCCCAAGGCGCCAGAACCAAAAAATGAGGATTTAGACGCCATATTGCCATACGAAGAACCCATTAAGTGTGGTAAACCATCAGAAGCACATAATGATAATAAACCAGTACAAAGTAGCATTAATAACGATGAAGAATTTCACCATTCTACTGAAGTTAAGACAGAAGAGATTACAGAAATAAAACCTAAAACATTTACAGGTAAATTAGTGTTTTTCCATAAATTCATAATTTTTTTTATACTCATATCGGTTGTTATTTTGAATCGACTTTACGACTCAGCTCGTTGTGTGTTTGTCCGTATGTTATCGTGTCTCTATGTATATATCCTCATAGCTCAAAATCGACTGATCTGATTTGAATGATATATCATCTCGACCACAAAGTGGGAGAGTAGACAGGAAAGAGAAATAAAATTAAAATTTTAAAAGGAGTTTTAAAAATCACAGAATTCTTTATAATTTTTTTAACAAAGAGCAAAAAATTTAAAAATGGATAAATGAGTGTCTCTGTTAACTTTTTCTATTACCTTATCTATGGTAGTACATTCATGTCGAAGGAAAAAGGCATGCACTTTTATCATAGTATTTCTATCAAATTTGTCTACTAAATCAACGGTAATGTTTTTACATTGTGTATTGTTATAATCTCTAACTAGGTACATTATAGAAACTGCGACTACACGTGATCTAAAATGGTTATCAGAGAGATTTAAAAACCTCACAGTTGTCACTACGTTTTAATTCTTCTACCAAATTGTTTAAAAAATAATTGTCCCTCTTTAGTTCTTCAGACTTAATTTCGCAGAATTTTAAATATTTGTGACATCACTTTAGGTAGTGTATTTGCTTTGCCTAATTTCCACGATGTACTTTTGTGGTTTCTTCAAGTACTAGCAACTTTAATATTTTCAACATTTAGTACCAAGTAGTAGTTTATGTACCAAGTGCCCTTTTTTAGTCGGGCATACAATTTGCAATCCGAGGCCAGTAGGGTCGAGGTTTGCAAGTATTCGAGACCAAAAAATCGCACTGTACGACCCGCGGTGCATATCATATTTTTCGTCATACCCATGAATCATTAAATTGGAAAAAAACTTGAGAAAAACTAGTGGATAATTATAATTATTTGAATAAGATTTCATATTTGCTTATTAGCAAGTGATGCTTTGAATATCCATGGCAACCGTCAATAAAATAAATTTAAGATGCGGCTTCTATTCAAATAACAACTACTGTCAAGATAAATTAAATCATATTATTATACCTAATAGCTCTGAACATTTCTAAAAATATTATCGGATATAGAAGATATAGCAACTAAGTCTTGTCTGGATTTACTTCCAAAAAAGTTAAAACATTTAATTTAATACTTGTTATATAAAAAAGAAAATTTTCCCAAATTTACTTTATTTCCCTTGGGACGTTATGAAAAATAACGACCCGTTGGCAATGGCAACAAGTATTTGATACATAAAGCGTCACTTACGATCGACAAAACAATGAAATTAGAGTATACTTACGAGGGAGGTATGACGAAAAATTCTATATTGTAGTTCAAAACTCATCGAAGTGTACAACGTTATTTATGTCAATAATGAACGTACATAATTTTAATTCTATTTTTAATATCAAAAACTCCAGGTCCTTACCATTAAAAAAATTAAGAAATGACTAACGGATGCAATTTCTTCAGTTATAATAAAAATGAAAGAGATCCATTGAGATAACGCACATTGAACTAGTTTTTACAAATAACAAAACGCTGAACAGTTCGTCATAGATTTCGCCAACCAAGATAGCATGATCGTGAAATAATTCTAACTATTTGGCGGAAAACGGATTTACTGTGCAGTGATTGATGTATTTTGATGATTGTAAAAACTACTTCTGTGTCAAACAATACATTAATTTTCTTTTTTCAGATAAACTGAATACTTACATGAGTAGGGAGCAAAAACAACTCACCGCTGAAATAAAACAAATGATAGGAGAAGGAGGAAATAAGCGGTTGAAGAAAGTACAGAGTGTACGGAAAAATGAAGATACCATAAGAAAAAAAGAAAATTCTGGTGATATTCTCACTAAAGTAACTATTCCAAGATCAGGCAGTTTTTTAAACGCAGGTGGATTAACAAGATATAAGAATAAAGTTTCGAGGCAAGTTAACATTATCAATTATTTTTAACAAAATTTAATAAAAAATATGTTCCTAACTGAAATTTAATTGATTCTCATTTGACGTCGTTATTGGGAAAATTATTTCCCACCTTCTCAACTTTTCTTCTTTTTATGTTGATTTTTGTTTCATCTGCTTTTTCTAAATAATTATTCAAAATTTGAAAACCATAATAATTGATTGATTTTGGTTGGTTGATTTACCAGCGTGCGGTAGGCATTGCTGCCATTTCCAGGTATACAGCTGGGCCTGCTACGACCACGCTGGGTTGGACTAAGGTTATTATTGTTGCCAGCAGCGAGAGCCACATGGTAAAAAAATGAGGGATGGGAGTATTTGTGAGATGCGTTACCGCATTGTGTCGTGAGGGAGCGTTTTTATGTGTTTGGTTCTGGACTTCTGCCTATTCTGAATCTTCTTGTGAAATATGTTGCCGCGTTGTGTCGTAATATGGAGTGTTTATGCTCCTCTACTTCTACAAATCTTCTTTTTCTGAGTCCTCTGATTCCTCGGTTTCCAATTGTGGTAGAGTCTATATATCGTTGCGATTTCTTTGTGGTGTTCATTTGTTGATCCTGGTCCTCTCAATTGTTGTTCTCCACTGTAGCATGGTCTCCCTATTTTAGTTTGTTGCTATTCCGTGCTAGCGCTTTCTTCAGTAGATGTATTGGGTACGTCTCCAATACTTCATTGCGTATATTTCGATAGTGTTGATGTTTTGTGTCGCTGTTTTCATCTTGTTATTTAGTTGGACGATGTCCCTTTCTGCTCTTCTCAAAAAACTTCTTCTGGTGGCTTTTGTTGTTGCCGCGTTTTTGAATCCATATGTTGGCCTTATGACGGCTATGTACATACATTTGGAAAGGTCCCATGATAGTTTATTTTTCTCGATGAACGGTATGGTTACCCTTGTGACTCTGTATGTCGTTTTGATTCTCACCTTTACTGTTTCTCTTCGTTCCAGTTGGTTCGTACGGTCTGTTCCTAGGTACTTCCGTTTGTTCGGTCTTCTTAGGGAATATTCATCTATTTTGTGTTCCTCTCCGCTGGTCCAACTCCCCTATTTTAACGTATCTCACTATTAGGCTTTTCTTGAAGTTTCTTTTCAGTCCAGATGTGTCTCGATGTGGTGTCATGTTTTCTAGGCAGTTGAGATTGTTGTACTTCTTCTGCGGCGATTAGGAAAATTATCGGCGTATGTCTGTGTTATCTTAGAAAAACCATTTTTCTGAAAGAAACCTGCACCACGCATACCTCCACTGACGTGCTGTGAGAACTCAGCCCTGACGCAGTATATATCAACAATACATCATTGATTATTTCGGGTTTGATTTAAAATTAAATTCGCGTGAATACTTTTAATAACTATGCAAAACTTCACCTGAAAATTTGCCTAGGAAAACCATACTTCACCATACTTTAAGAGTAATGCATTTGATTATTTCCGGTTTGATTTATATTAAATTCGTTTGAGTATTTCTATGAAGAAATTTATATGACCTTACTTTACGAACAATACGTTATTGTTCATTTCGGGTATAATTCAAATTAAATTCATTTGAATATTTTCCAATGATTAAAAAATAAATTACTTGGAGATTTACACAGGGATATTACGGTCATACTTCAAGAATCCATTTCTGCCATAAATTTATCGACAGATGTCGACACTTCAGTGGTTTTATGGAGCAGACACTTGTAAATCATTAAGTCATAAATAAACTTGGTACTTAGCTCATATATCCTTGTCAGTTATTGCCTGATCCGGGGTTGTTTGTTTATATAGGTATTCGTTTCTTTAAACTCGTTTCTTTATGCACCACACTAATCGGTTTTGTCACTAACGTACTCTGTATTTGTTATTTTCAAATATTAATTCTATTTCAACTTTGTTCTTTTGTTACGACATATCGATTTACGCGGCATTTTTTGAGCAACAATTCACCTACGTTTTATCAAATTTAACGAGTTTTTCCAGTTTTTTCGCGCGTTTTGGGTGGGAGAGTGTCAGACGCACAATCGTTCACTCCGACCTATCCCACTCGACTCAAAAATTTGAAAACCATAACAATTATTTAACTATAATAATTATTTAAAAATATCAAAATATTTGATACCAAAACTTAATAATTACAAAAATTCAACATCCTGGCATAGCCGCTTTCTCAATGCGTTTTTTGTCGACAGCAGGTATTTTCAGAGACTTGATTCCATACCATAACAGCAATCCAAATTTTAATTATTGATTTGCTGTCCTATTCTTTTAAGTTATATTGTTTTGGTTGATGTTTGGCATCAGAAAAATTTGTTTGCCACAATTTCAGTTACATTTGTTTCATTTGTTTCGTTATGTTGTTTTAGGACATTCATTACTTACTTCCCCAATAAATCTACTAGATAGGTAGGAGTAGAGTTATAGTGTATTTTTATTAAATTCTATTTTGACCTTGTCCCCACCTAACCCTTCTTCAATTGCCGCGGAGTCTTCGCCAATGCACGTCCGGCTGGTAGAAGGAGCAAATTCGAGAAAAAACAGTGCATTTAAATATGCAGTAAAATCTGATTTGATTTGATTTGACTTGATATATAATTTCTAATACTACTTATCAGTTTTAATCGTCTTCAGGTGATGCCAATATGGTTGGCGAAATGCGCATCTTTGGGGATTGTTGAATCCGAGTCTATATTTTTTAGTTCGCGGTATGTTTTTTTCGAGCTATGTACTTATTTGAATTTTCGTTAATAAAAATGCCTATGGGTTTGTATCTTAGAGAGATCGCATTTTCAAACGAACGAAAATCAAGTTTATTATTGGACCCTCGCAGAACTTCAAGTTAAAGGAAAGATATAAAGCTCCTACTTGAGTTAAAAGAAAAAACTCGATTTAAGTTCGGGTTTGACGTTATTAAAGATTATAAAATTGCGATCAATAAAAAGAGGTTTGGAAGTGCCTTCGTTTAATTTATATTTAATTAAAAATTTGTTTGGAACTTAATTTATTTTTTATACGACGCGAAATTGTACTGCGATTTAAGCATAAAATAAAATTCTACGGACTACGTTTTGTTGTAGAATTCTAATATTTTTATACTCCTAATATCTTCAGAACACAAATCTACTCAGAAATTTAAATGTTGTTTAGATAAAAAATAAGAAAAAACAGTTGAGACATCAAAAGCGAATTATCTAAGAATGCCAAGGAATCTTTTAGATAGAAAATCCCCCTTTAAAATGAGTTTACAATGAGATTGGGCAGATTAGTCTTAGTTGATTCGTTCCAACGTCATTATAACCAAGTTTTTTCACAATGCTGTCAAGTAAATAATAGAATACTCTTTACTCTATTACTTAAGCATTAATATAACGCATACATTTTTTGATTCAATATACATATAAAAACATTTGAAACATTGAAAACATTGAAAATCCGAATTTACAATTACCACTAAAATTCAAAAATATGCTAATGAGCGGCCATTTCCAATTGTAATTTTAATGGCGGAAGTATCAAAACTATGGATTCTATTCTAATGACTGTAACGAACACTTTTGCTGGAAATTTTCCGAATATTTCTTGGAGTCATTATTATACATAAAATATGTGTAAAATATTGTCAATTGTTTATTCCACAGCAGATGTAGGTGCCATATTTTTTTATTTTGGACCGCGATTCTCAATGGTTTTACCTGCTCTCATTATTTTTATTATTTATTTAATGTCAGACTATTTGCGGGGTTAAAACAAATTACAAACGCTAGGTGACAAGCTACTCCTAACCTTGTCCTAACCTCTTTTGGTAAGAAAAGTAAGGATTTTTTACTTGTCTAATATCTAATAGACACGTGAATGTCACGAGACTACTTTCCCATCCCCTCCGAAGGATGCTATGTCCACCACGCAAGCCTTCTGCGTATACGCTGTTTGCAAGCCGCCACTTCTAGCGACTTGCATACTCACCTTCGTGAGGCGAAGTCTTTGTGTTTCCTTGGAAATCGCCCTTCCAGATAGTAACGGCACCCAGCGTTGCATGTTAAGATACGAGTACATATAGTATAGTAACTATACGAGCTAAATGCACTAGTTCTTATCCATTCTTTAGTTAGTTGAACAGTTAATAGCCCACGCAAATTAGATATTTTAGAAGAAATAATTTATAAAGTAATAATATTTGAGATGCGTACTCTAGATGGGGTTAGAAATAGATACCCGAAAAGTTCCCCCGCCAATTTAAAGGTGGAACGTTCCTTTTTTTGCATAAAACACCCCTAACGGGGACTTAAAACTGGTTTTGCACTTTTATCTTGTAAACCGTTCATCGGAAGAAAAAAAAATATAGAAAATAAAAAATTTGTCGTTAAATTTTGCATAAAGAATGTCCTATTAACCTTGTAGCTTATCCTCACATATTTCGCTCTAGCAGCCTCCGAACAGAGAGGTTGTTAGGAGCGCACAGGTAAAAATCTATCCTAATCGATGTTTCACAGCGAATATCTTAAAACTGGTTACTTTTTAACGAGAAAAATGGTCAAGAATAAATTTATACAGCGGAATTCTCTCTATAAGATGCATGCATAGCGGATTTTGACGCAAGTGATTTTTATTTATTTTCTCTTTTTTTCCACAAAGCTGTATTTTTAGTTTGAGCTCGTTTCCACACCACCCTCGAGGAAGCGCTCTCGGTGCGTTTTTCTTTTTTTTTCAGGTGGTTTCCCCTGTAGACCTATTCCACTAAAATTCTATCCAATTTTACTCATTAAGAGCATCGACGAATTCTTCTTGAAATTCGGAATTTAAACATCCATGCCCATGGCAATTAGAACACATTGTTGAACAGCGCAATCCAACCTTGACATAGCTGCATCGTTATCCGTAACCCTTTTTGCAGCTACAGAATATTAGCTGTAGACTAAAAATTTGGTGCTGGTAATTCGGTGGTATAAATGGTTGCCTACTTTCTTCCAACCCCAATCCGTTGGTTCCAAGTTTTCTCCTCGCCAAGATTGAATTTGGAGAAATGTTGACGCAATGCTTCAGATGTTGGTGGCAGTCTTGGTAGAATCCCGGCAGTACTAGTTTGACCGACCAACTTATTGAAAATAATGAACCTTTGATGATTCAGAGATGTCTCTTTTTTGGGGGCTTTGTATAATGCATGCGCGAATTGCTCTCCAGCACTTGTAATTTCCTGTTTCGTTGAGCTACGGTTGTTGAATATACGGACAACCTCTTCGAGATTTTTCTGTCTCCTTATAGCTTTTTAAAACTTCCGAGGACTGCAAGTCACCAGAACTGAACGCTTTATTTTCTGTTTTTCCCTGAGCTTCTCTTTAGAAACGGAGGTCTTTATCTTCAGGTGCGTGAGCGACAATCAATGCGAGAAGATCACTATCTTGTCCGACGATGACCACTGTATCATTTTCATGGCATTCATTTAAGGCGATTTGAACTATTTTGAACTATTTGAACGTCATCTACAGCAGTAATTGTTTTGATTCCCTCGTTTTTAAATCTTTCCACCAATGGCGAAATATACCGGTCCTTATTTGTGAGATCGTTTATCATTTTATTTTGCGTTTCAGTCAGTGGCGTGTACTCATTGAAAATAATTTCCGGTGAGATGCTTTCCAAAAGTCGCCGCTGCTGTCTTTCGATGCTCTTCGTACTGCAGACGTTGTCAGCATACCCGTCAAACACTACAGTCACTTTTTTGCCGTAATGATTACGAATAAACCGAACGTAGCTGTATAAACGTCGTCAAAGGTACCCTGCTTTGGCCATACTACTCGATGAATCAAATTGCCGCTATCAACAATGAACTCATGAAGCTCAAAGTTGAAACATGACTCCAAAAATTATAAATACCTGACTGTTTATTTACTTATATTTAATTTTCAGTATCAGGATCTGAGAGAGAAGTAAATAAAATGATACCGAAAATGCAATATAATTTTAAGCAGGTATACTATATATACGTTTAAGATAATTATTCTGAAATTTTTATTGCCGTAATTCTTCCGGGAATAACCTGAAGCCGTCCTTATATCTACGTCGCGCGTCGGTACTATACATATTTTACCTATAATTATAAACGCATCTGTGTGGAACAAGGGGGAAATAAATAAAAATCACTTGCATCAAAACCCGCTAAACATGCATCTTATAGAGTGAATCCCGCTCTATAAATTTATTCCTGAGCATTTTTCTCGTAAAAGTAACCGGTTTTAAGATATTCGCTGTGAAACTTCGAACAGGATTGATTTTTACCTGTGGGCTCCAAACTACCCTTATACCCAAACTACCCTTCTGTTCGGATGCTGTTAGTACGAAATAGGTGAGGATAAGCTGCAAGGACAAATTTTATATTTCCTATGCCTTTTTCTCTTCCGACGAACGGTTTACAAGATAAAAGTGAAAAACCAGCTTCAAGTTCCCGTTAGGGATGGTTTTTGCAAAGAAAGGGACGTCCCACTCCTAAATGGGGGGGGACTTTTCGGATATCTATTTCTAACCCTATCTAGAGTACGCATCTCAAATATTATTACTTTATAAGTCATTTCTGCTATTCATATTTTCTTAATTTAATTTGCGTGTACTATAAAGCACCTATTGATTTGCCCTTAACACCTAATAAAAATTATTTATTTTATATTCATAAAATATAACAATATAACAACAATTATTATCAATATACAAGTAGAATTTTAGAAATGTTCAATAATCATTATTTTATACATTATAGGAACAACGAACAAGCCAGCGGTGGATCTCCCTTAGGATTTAAAGAAATTTTCAATGAGCTTTCTCTCCAAGAAGGTCTACATTCACTGGACGACATCTTAGGAGTCATAATAGACCCCGAGGGAATGTCATTTAATGACCTCAAACCAATATACAAAGAATTTTTGCTAAAACTCTCAGTTACTCTAACAAAAGATGAATTATACCAACGATCAAAAAGTATAATGCGGCGGCAGAAAAAAAAGTTGTTAAGGAGGAACAGCAGTATTAACACCAAGAAAAGCCATCATATTTTAGTTGGGGGAAAATTTCGGAGGCTAAAGCATATTTTTCAAAAAAACCTGAAAATGAGATTAAGAAAAAAGGTAAAACAGACACCTGCAAAAATTAGTCCTGAGGTATCTTCTCCATTGGATACTAAACTTCCCGAAAGTTCTATTTCAACATCGTCTTATGACACGAGACAGTTCAGGACGAAAGAAGAATTAAATGTGAATAAAAAACAAAGCTATAGAAAAAAGAGTGCCGATATAAGTCGACACAGACGAGATCGTAATAGCACTAGCGAAGAGAGCGATTTTTTTTCCTTAAAGCGAAGTAAAGGTAAATCGCAAAGCTTTAATCTGTTACATACTCAGAATAGAAACTCATCGTCAGGTTATGTCTCGTGCTCAGAATGTTCATATGACTCTGACACTTGTACTTGCGTATCTGCAGATAAGTGTTACTGTTCTCTGGGTCACAAACATTTCACAAAAAAGGCTAAATGCGTCAGCGTCGCCTGCAAAACAGAAGAAAGGTGTTACTGCAACTTAGACACGACTTTAACTTTTTGTGGTTGCGACACGGATTCTTGCGCAGAGAGCAATAAGTGTTATTGCCAAAATTTGATAAAAAATTCTGCAATTTTCGAACAACTCAAACAAAAGGGTTTTATTCCGAGTGAGGAGCACCACAACCACAAGAAACTGTGCAAGAAAAGCTCAAATACAAAAAGTACTAAAAGTTTAGAATATATTCTTAACCCAAGTGAGTCATACTACGAAAAACTTAAGCATAAATCCAAGTTCGGTAGTCAGAACATTGCTAATCAAGCCCTAGATTATGAACTATTTTCGATATCCAACACGAAAGATTTGCAAAACTTGAAACATTTGCAAGACAAGGTTATGAATCCAAAAGGGTTTGGTGAGAGTAATGGAGAGTTTGGCATGTGCAAACAAAGTTCTTTGAGTAACTACGGATCAATAAGGAACAGAGGTGTATGTGAGTATTTTTCATTTTATTTTTGTAACATAACGCCTATTAGTGTAGTAAAATAGCCTCAAATTTGCAGTATAAAGGAACAAATTGAGAAATCAGTGAAATCTTACTTATATGTCCATTTCTATACTTACTCTTTTAGGAACCTATGAGTGTACCTTAGAATCGAGATCAAAATTTTAAAGATGTAGTGGAGGGCCTGGGAAAATGTAATCATTTTCTGCAATAATGTACCGATTTGTACTTACTACCTTTCTTCAGTTCTTTGAAGAAATTAGATGTGGCCCTTTCGATGAGGAATGCCGTAGCATGGGGAATGTGCCTTTGCATTAATTTGGCTATTTTTTTTTGTCAGAGGCCCCTCTCTAAATAACATTAAATTTCTAAAAATGATAGTTTTGAAAAGTTCATGTTTTCTACAAAAAAATATTTCTTTTTAATTAAGAAAAAATATTTCTCACGAACCATTGTCTCGGATAACTTGGTATTTATATATATTATAGAGGTACTTAAGAATCAAAAGTGGTATTTTTTGTGATTTTCACTCTAAAGGAAATGTGAAAAATTGGAGAGTAATCATCAATTTTTTGTCAAATACTCTTAATATGTGCCCCTCTATAATATGTATTAATCTCAAAATTGTAGGAGGGGTATAATATATTAATATTTGTAAAAGTTCACATTTGGACTAGTCTTTAGTATCTCTATAATACTGGGTGTCCCACCGTGAAATGCATCAATATAAGGAAAAGTACGCATCAGAAAATTTTGAAAATATAGGAAATTACTAACGTCAGTATGGCCAAAGTCGAAAACATGTAGCACACTCTATCTCTCAACCCAGTCGTTTCAGATCCAAATAAAATCTATTTGAATATTTTTATAATGGTTAAAAAATAATTTACTTGAAGGTTTACTTCAACAATTTATTGCCCCCATTGACTTGTCGACAAATGTCGACTCTTCAAGGGTTTAATGGGCCTAAACACTTCAGTGGTTATAAATATACTTGGCTGGGAAGGTACTTAGAAATGAAAAAGGGTACTTAGCTTTCTGTTGCCTGTTTTGGGTCGTTTGTTTATTTACGCTCTTTTCGTTTCTTTATACACAGTACTGGTCACTAAATAACTCTGCATTAGTTATTTTCAAATATTAATTCTATTTCAACTTTGTTCTTTTGTTATTTTTTTGATCTACAATTCACCCAAGCTTTATCAAATTTGACGGAGTTTTACCCGGTATTTTCGCGATTATAAAGGTACTTCGAAGGCACTACCGTCTATCAAATTTCAAAATATTTTGTTTTCTAAAAAAATATATATGAACGTTTCGAAGCTATCTTTTGACGAGATTTAATGTTACTTAGAAAAGGACTTCTGAAAAAAAATTAGCTACATCGATGCAAAGGCACATTATCCATACATAGAGAGAAAATTACTTGGAAAAAATAATTTTTGAAAAAGAACAAAATTTTTTATGCAAAATAGATGCTTCTTTCATAATTTGTCATTAACAATTATGTTTAAGGAAATAAAATGTTCAAAATATTTATTAAGCACTAAAGTTTAGTAAATTGTCATTCAATTTACAGCTACGCACGGCATCAATTTATCTCAATTACGGCTTTAGAAATAGCCATTTGAACACAAGCGAAACATGGCACAGAAGAAACCAAAACGTCGTTTTTTGTAGAAAATTTTCTGTTTTAATTTGGTTATACCATTATTCATTTTGTTCTGATTTGCTTGCTTCTAAATGAATATTTTTCACTCTTAAATTTAAATATGTTTCTGTATACCGTGCGTGTAATTTCCCATTAGGCATGTACATTCACGTAGCGCGAGAAATTTGACAACACCGGCAGCCGTAAATTCGTCCGTTGGTGGAGTATTCCAGCTCTGTTATTTCATTTCAGCCAGCTGGCACGCGCGATATTGTAATTCTTCTCCCCATGCCTAGCCCGCGACTACACACACGGTATAAAAAATTCTATTGCAAATTCTCTAATTTCCCCAACATTCATCGTACAAAATAAAAAAAGAACGAATTAAAAATAATTTTATTAGATTTAAATCATATCTTTTGACATGAAATTATTTGCGAAGTATTCCTAGTAAAGTAAAAATTCGTTTTTTTTTTTCTTGAAACCGATATAGGATCCTCCGTAAAGAAATCTAAGTCTCAAATTAAAGATAATTTAATAATCTCTCAACCTAATATAGATATTTCTGACATAAGATGTATTGTTTTTGAGTAAATTTCCGAAAAATGGAATAATAATTAAATTTCTTTAAACTGGCGAAAAGATGTCATAAATTGAAAACATTGTATCTTTGTCAGTGTTTATGAAAATAATGGACGCGTAAATCCCAAATTAATAAAAATTTCATATAGTTTATAAAAAAACATGAGGATATTTTTCGCCAAAATGCCTATTCCGCGATATTTGAAAAATAACATATTTTCTCCTCCCCCACTAAAAAATTATTGCCTTTGGTCCTGAGGTAAACTCATCGGTACCTAAAATAAATAAATAATAAATATTATCTTTATTTGCATTCTCACGATGCCATGTTCAGCTCTTTAGAGCTGCTCTTACACTTAACCAACAGTGAGTAAAAAATGGACAAGCAAAAATGTCATTGATAGCGTAATTTTTTCCTTTATATTTACTATTTCTATTGAACTATATATGTTATATTGCTTGTAGTATTATTGAGTTTTTAAAAAACATTTATTGATTTACAAGCTTGATTCCTAAATAAAAAGATACAATTAAATATGTGTATTACTTTGAAGTGAGTAAAGTAATTGTCTTACAAGCCTATGTTACTACTATTTAAAATATTCTACATTAGTGTCATTTAAACGTTAAACAAAGGAAATGCAATGTAAGTTAGCAAATCAGCATAAATTATGAGAAGCTAAAATGAAACATAATATCTATGCAAGCAATTCTCAAGAGAAGCTGTTATCTAATACTGTAATATGATACTATTTGGCAGGCTACTTTATATCTCAAAGATATAACGTATAATTCTATACGACAGATATAAAGTGTGTCCACGAATGGGCCTAACGGTACTTGTAATTTTTCTTATTTCACATTTCAAGAAAAAGATTCCTCATAAAAGTTTTTCTTATTGTGAGAAGTCCTTATCTATAGTCGAAATTTGTGTATTTCCATAATAAATTGATTGAGTAGATATTACCCTACTACTTGATTTTTTTATGGGTAAAGCAAAAAAGTTTATGAGCATGATCTACATGATAATGTAAACCTTTTAAAAGAGAAAATTACAGAAGCAATGGCCGACATAAATGATAATAACATTAATAACAAAAATTAAGAAATCATATTGAAAAGTGTTAAGTAGTAGGAGGATTTTTCTATTTATTTCTGTCATGTTATTCAATAAATTATGTACTTTAGTTGAATATGTAAAATTACTTTAATCATAATTCTGGCAATATATCTTGTCTGAACTTTTATCTGAACTTTTACTGACATAAGAAACATCTTTTTTCGATAACATTTTAATCTCATCTCAAAAAATTTATACTTTACTCTTGACACAATTTCACGTTTCCCTATTTCTTAACTACCCTGTACGTTATTTCTAAATTCTACTATGGTTAAGGATCTCTCTGAATAAGCAAAACTGTTTTATGAACGACTTTTTCTCTTAGAATGCTAAATAACAAAGATCACAAGTACAGTTAGATTCATTCGGGGACACTTTTATTTTCAAATCTTTTTCGCCAAACGAATTTGGCCTGTTGAAAGCAAAGTAAAAATATAAATAGAATCCTTTTTGTTGTTGACATTGATATGTATCATCATAACATACATAGCGAATTAACAAGAATAATTTCCCTAGGGATGATGTTGATGTTAATGTCTAACAGAGTGCGTCTTTAACTGGCATATTATTTAAAAACCGCCTAAATATAAACTATTTGAAACAGTTTTCGCATATTTTGCAGACTGCGTCTACAAGAAAATGTCTTGAAAATAAGTAAGATATTATTATTTAATATTATTTGAAGATGTTCCCCAAGAAAAATATTCGTCGTGAAAGAAAATCAAAAAATAAAATGCAAATGCTTTTAACGAATTTTGTCAAATGGGAACAAATCAATGCAAATATTCGTAGTATTTTGTTTAGATTAATATTCTGTGTTATAATAATTAACTTTCACCATTGAAGTGGTTCTTTCCAGGTGTTGTTGTGTCTCATATTTAACGTTAAACATTGTAAATTTGATCAAGGGTGGAACGTCTTCCTTTAAAAGAGCTTCTGAGAGCTGTTTTTGGCGGGTTTAACCCCACTTTAAATAATCCCCAAGTATATCCCATACAATAGATACGTTACCATACAAAGACACTGACCGACCACTATAACAAACGGAAAATCAAAATTACACAAAATCTGAAATTTACAAATATCAATACCATAACAAAACTAAAACTTGACGACCAACAAATGGAATGGAATGGAATGAAAAATTGTAAACTTACTTTGACTGACAATAGACACTAGACTTTTTTTCACCCCATGTAACTAAGATTATAAATAAGGCCTATGCAGCACTCAGTAAATTATATCCACAGGCGCAGTAAACTTACAATAGACAATAAATTTTGCCTTTATAAAGTCACTTTTCGGCCTATACTAATCTATATCTGTGTGTCGTGGAATATTATTTTAAAACAGTGCATAAGGTTGCAAAACACACAAAATAAAGTGACAATTCCCCTCGTTATATTACCATCGAGGACCTGCATGGGCTAATGGGGATGCAAATGGTAACAGACTTATTGACCAAACTTCACAACGATTCTTAACATTAAAAATGACTAACTCCGAACTGACATTAAAAGACAAGACAACTTCCGACGTACACACAAATTAATACACGAAATCCTTCCAATCTTCGACCTACCCAGACAAGACTGACGAAATTCCCTTCCCTACCTAAAATCCACTTTCCCACAAACACACAGCCCTCCAGAACACACTCAGTTTACCTACTTCTACCCCCCTTGACTCACTGAAAACAATTGCCTTGTAAACATGCACTTTGTGTTTTTAAATCTTGACAGCTGGAATAAGGTTTTTAATTTATTTTCCCTGCGAAAACAACTTCTATCACAAACCACAAATAACATTCTAGCGAATTTATATGAAGTCATTGACATACAAAAAATAAAACACGAACTTAATCAGAAAATTGACGATAATATAAAATAACATGGTCTGAAGGTCGCTGCCGCAACATCTGGCCGTTGCTGCGTTACCTAAGTGGGGATTCTGCGGGAAGTTATTGGCCGAGGGGGAATTTTGAAAAAATGGGGAGACAAAAAGGACAAAAGAACAAAAATTAACAAAATTAACAAAAACAGAGTTAACGGGGAGGGGGAGAATAAAGGGGATAGAGAATGATTGGGAGGTAAAAGGTGGTGAAGAGGAAAATTTTGGTATAGGAAAGTGTGGCTAGGGAAGTTGCTGAAAGATAGGCAACGCCTGGTATGGTAGTGGGTGTTTCAGATTGAAAAGTATGGCATTATGCTGTCTAATTCGTGTTATATCTCGGGTTAGCGGACTATCGCCCAGTTTAAATTGATAAAATTTTTGAGATGTTTCCCGGACGTAGTGGGATTATGTCGTGGCAAAGGTCTCTGAGGAAGGTGTACCTGTCGGAATTTGAAAGGAGGCGCATAAATTTATGTTCCAAAACTTTGAGTTTGCGCAATGTCATGACCGGGATGCTGCACCACACCGGCGCGGCGCCGCGTATGTGATGGCCGGCCGGATCACCATCGTAATATCTCGTATCGTATCGTATCATATCTCTCCCATATGATTTTATCGTGTCAGCCACTTGCTTTAAACGTTGCTTGTCAATAGGACATTGATATAAATGCAGTCAGCTGAAATCTGTGTCTGCGTTTTTTCACCATTTAATTTTTTTAAATAATTTATGATATACCAAAAATTAAGTGATTTTATTATCGGTGTAACTTATATCAAAAGTTTCGCAAAGTGATAAGAAACAATAAAACGAACTTCAGTCACCTGTGTACTGCTGCGTTTAAAGGGGGTGAATTTTCAAAAATGGGGTAAGAAACCGCTTCCATATTATTTTACTGTGTCAGCCACTTTGCAGGAAGCTTTGTTTGTTTGTAAAAAATATAAAAAAAGATAGTGACTAAAATCTGCTGTGCTGATTTTTCATTGGCTGGCGTTTCTTAATAATTACACAGGCCAACAAAAAGGGAGGGAGGGGGGGGGGGGTGTTCTTTTGATCTTTTCCCACGTTTCTTGACATGCTGAAACCGATTCTGACATTTAAAGAAAAATCTACCGCATCAGTTTTTGTCTACCACCCCCATTATCCCCTAGAAAGAGCAAAAACAAGGTCTTGTTCTAAGGTTCTGATCTGACTTTTCTATACAACCCCCTTTCATCTTCTATGGTTGGCAGAGGGAAACTGACAAGATAGAAATTTTTTTTGTCCAAAATTAGCTTGAGCACATCAAAATACTTTAGGAAAGTTAGATCCGTACCTTAGGACAAGACTTTTCTTGCCCTTTCTAGGGGATGAAAGGGGTGGTAGAAAAAAATTTAGCGGTAGATTTGTTTTTAATATCAGAATCGATTTCAGCATGTCAAAAAACATAAGATAAGACAGTTCTGATAACAGCCCCTTTTTTTGTCGGCCTGTGTTATTTTTACATAGCTTTTATCGCTATCTAGGTAGTCCCAAAAAATATTCAAATGTTTTTTACAATTATTTTCTTTTTCCTTTGCTTGTATGTGTAATTTGTTGTGTTGTAAACGTACATTTAAGAAAAAACATTTTTTTTTTCTTCTTAAATCAATCTTCCTGGCGCTGTACTCATCTCTTTAAACATTTGACTTACAAAAAATGTAGGAAAATTTGTCCTCTTCAATTTGGTCTTGAACATTTTTCTCGTAGGGAGTTGTAGGATCGGGCGTTGCCAAATTATTTTGGGAAAACCAATTTTTTGCACCTTTACTTCAATATGGCGGCTGGCCTCCCACTCCAAGATCAAAAACTTGTATTTTTTATCAAGGCCTTGACTTAAACAATACATATCAAAATCATTACTACTCCACCTTTTGCAGGGAAAATCTCCCACTGATTGGACCATTTTCTTACTTTGACATTTTTTGGAGTAAATTGGGAATGTTTCTGAAAATCAGCAACGTACACGTCAGCCAATGTTTTTTTCTACTTATGATAAAAACTAACAAATTAAAACCAATACGAAGTACAATGAAATGACTTAATAGTTTTTTTTTGCAAATTAACAATTAGTTTTATGAAAAAACCATGAATTTCAGCCAACCATTTTTTTATTTATATTTTTGATACATGAATAATTTTATAGCAACGGCTGAAACAATAAAATAATTTAGGAGCGTTTTCTTTTTTGCAAATTTGAAATTCATTTATTTAAAAAATCAGCAGCTCGGAAGCTCGGTATCTGCTCTAATCGGTCTTTATATCAATACCTTCATTCCATATTATTGTTAATTACAATTAAATCATACATCCGTATTGTCACCAGCTCCCTAGCTATATCGTATACTGGGGTTCGAGCCACGGCACTGAAATTGCCGGTGGGTATGGATGCAGGTCTGCGTTTTCCCAAATGTGTAAGTAACCCCCTTGCGGATAGCCTTGGTTTTGGGGGTTGTCTACTATATGTGGTGCGTTTATGTTTTATATTTTTTTAAACTGCTCTCCAAGATGTTAATATATATAAGGCGTTAGATATATATATGCTACACACAATTTTTTTAAACAGCAACTAAACAAATAAAAATCTATATCCACAATGTTTACGTCAGTGTACATTTAATTTGAGTTTCTAGAGTTTCTCAATTTTTAACATAACCAGAGGTATGTTATCAAAAGAATGTAACGATCTGAAATTAATATTTTCGCAGACAGATTTTCTTTTTTGATTTGTCATACATTATTCTTTCTGCTGTTTGCAAAATCCTATAAAAATATTTTTCACTATTAAGTCATATATTATTTTTACTTTAAAATATTGTTAGAAGGTATTTGTAATAAGACTATTACAAAACAATTATTAAGACTTGCAGACCAATGCGAATAATATTTAAACAATAAAAATAAATAATACTAGTTGTGTAAGTACTTAATCTCCGTGGCACCACGTAAAACTGAGTTGAGCAGAATTCTAAAAAAATGTCATTCATATTTGCAGTCGGACATGCTCGACTGCAGCTTCCTTTCGTTTTGGAGTAAGATTTATTTCTTTTTTTATTAACCCCCGACCCAAAAAGAGTTTGACGCGTATGTCTGTCTGTCCGTCCGTCCGTCCGTCTGTCCGTCCGTCCGTCCGTCCGTTCGTCCGTCCGTCCGTCTGTCTGTCTGTCTGTCTGTCTGTCTGTCAGTGGCTTCATATCTCTTCAACGGGTGATTCGATTTTGATACACTTTTTTTTATTTGAAAGAGTATTTTGTCGAGAAGGTTTTTGCCATATTAGATTTTGATGTTTGGTCGCCATCTTAATTACAAGCTTTTATTTAAGTTGCCTTGTTCTTGTGGGTCAAATCTTGCAACTGAATTTAAAAAATAGTTATCCCCAACCGATCGAGCAGAAATTTTGCATACACGTTTAGTTTGGATGACAATGCATGGTTAGCTAAGTGACGTCATTCCAAATCCAATATGGCGGACCAGTTATTTTTTATGCTCCCCCATAATATGGGTATCAAATGAAAGGGTCTGCTGGGAAGAATACGAAAATAAACTGACATCACACTAAATTCAATATGGCGGACGCAACTGAATTTTAAAACAGTTATCCCCAACCGATTGAGCTGAAATTTTGCATATACGTTTAGTTTGGATGTTAATGCATGGTTAGCTACGTGACGTCATTCCAAATCCAATATGGCGGACTCCCAAAGATGGTGGACCAGTTATTTTTTATGCACCCCCATGATATGGGTATCAAATGAAAGGGTTTGCTGAGAAGAATAACAAAATAAAATGACGTTACACTAAATTCAATATGGCAGACGCAACTGAATTTTAAAACAGTTATCCCCAACCGATTGAGCTGAAATTTTGCATACCCGTTTTAGTTTGGACGACAATGCATGGTTAGCTGAGTGACGTCATTCCAAATCCAATATGGCGGACCAGTTATTTTTTTATGCACCTCCATGATATGGGTATCAAATGAAAGGGTTTTTTGAGAAGAATACGAAAATAAAATGACGTCACACTAAATTCAATATGGCGGACGTCCCAAGATGTTGGACAAAATTTTTTAGTTCTAACACTATAATTTTATCGTATAGTGTATTCACTCATACGTTGCATTCTAAGAAATGGTAAAGGATTCGGATGAAGAATATAAGTTTTATATCGGATAGGAACAACGCAATAAATATACACTTCTCCAAGAAATTAACGCACCACCAAAAAATAACCAAAAGTCTGAAGTTAGTTAATTTTTAACCCCCAACCCAGTTTGACGCGTATGTTTGTATGTTTGTCTGTCTGTCTGAGGCTTCATATCTCTTCAACGGGTGATCCGATTTTGATGCACTTTTTTTTATTTGAAACAGTATTTTGTCGAGAAGGTTTTAGGCCGTATCAGATTTTGATGTTTGGTCGCCATCTTGAATTCGCCATGTTGAACTTCTCTAGAAATTGTCCGGTTGAAGTAAAATTGAAAATGTGCAGACAATTATGGTAGCCGAATATGATTTCGGCCTCATTTTGATTCGGTCATATGAAACTGGTACGATTAGATACATTGATCGGGAGTTTTTAAAAATTTTCAATTTTTTAACCCCCGACCCAAAAAGGGGGGTATTATAAGTTTGATTCGTATGTCTGTCTGTCTGTCTGTCTGTCTGTGGCTTTATATCTCTTCAACGGGAGATCCGATTTTCATACAGTTTTTATTAAAATTAAATATAACACAAATATATTTATAATAGAACCGGTCTTGTAGACCATGTGCGACTAGTAGAATACAAAATTGGACCGCGTCGGCTTAAAGGTTAAAAAGTTCTGTATGGAACTCGTGATATAATAATACGCTATGTTGTATGTATACGTTTAGTTTAAAAAGTATAAAATTAAATTAAATTACAAATTTAAAAAACCCCCCACACAAAAATATCGACTAAATAACTAATATAAAAGAAATAACTATGTCGGGAGCTGCTGTAAAGACGAACTACTAAATTATATTCAAAACAGCAGCTCCCGATATATTCATGTGTATGAGAAAGCAAATCTCGAGGACATAAAAAAATGTAAGCTGGATTTAAGTAAATCATAAGGTATATGGAATCAAAATTATTTCATAATTTTTAAAGTTGTATTCATTTATTTTTTTTATATTAGTTATTTAGACGATATTTCTGTGTCGGGGTTTTTTTAAATTTATAATTTAATTTTATGCAACGTCATAATAGTATCTTGGTGCAAAATATCTAGTACGCAAGATAACAATATTTTGTAATTTATTTCACAGTTTTCACACTAAATTTGTTTTGTGTATAGAACCTTTAAAATATTTATTATTCCAAAAATACGCGAGCGGCGAAAAAAAAATTAAAGGAAAAATTATGTAAAAGGGGGAAAGTGGAATTTATACAATGAAACATGTACAAACGATCTGGCACTCTTTATCATACAGTGCATGAAATGGCATTAAATGACTCCAGGGCTTTAGAAGTTATTTTATGTTCTAATGGACAAAGGACACAAAGAGAGAAGGACAATATCACATATCAGCTAACCTAAATAGCATACTGTTGTAACCAGGATTATTTTTTTACCTTTTTGTCGTTTGTAGAGTTCTACCAATCGATCCGAAAACCATCTTATAAATACTGTCGAATAAAATGTAAACAAACTTAGCTTGGGGCGTTAATGAAATTGATTTTAATATTTTCATGTAGGTACGGCCTTAGTCACTTTATATGCTTGGTTTGAGGGCTTAAAATGCCACTTTACTGCCGGCCCAGTGCTTTTACTCTGTTTTATGAACAAAACAATCTTTATTTTAATTTACATTGATTTTTAATGCGCACTTCAACTTTACAGTTGTTGCAAATATAAGGAAGTGTCTGTTTTGTTCATAACAATTCTTTGTTAACGTTGATGCCAACATAGTATTGGTGGCTTTTCCAAAAATATTTCTTCCCTTGATTACTGAAGGGAAGTATTGTAATAGGAAAAAATTCACCCTCCGAGATTTTTCCGACTTTACACGTTTTAGAATACGTAGATTATGAAAATTAAAGTCACTGAATTCCATCAGTCTGAACCACTTGATGGAAAAAAATAATATTTGGTTGTCGACGCTACTACCAATGAAGAACTGGGATATACTTCCAGTTAAAAATATATAGGGTGGTAGGAATGTCAAATGCAGGGCTTTCTAAATAATAAAGTTATAGGGAAAACCGCCTTGTGCATAAATAACTTAAAAATCCATTTTGCCAAAAAGTCGCTCGGAGGCGAGTCGGTCTCATTTTTCCTTTATTGAACCTGCATGAGGATTAGTAGGTTGCGAGACTGACCGAACGTTAACAAACTTATGTATTAGTTGAACGTTCTGTGCATTATAAAATCACATTATAGAACCTTAAAGATAATCATAAGCGAACCAAAATTTTTTAAGTAAAATATTTTTATATTATAATTATCATAATTATAAATTTCACAAATTTTATTAACTGCTTGCATTAAATTCTGGGGAAGTTGCATGAATCTTTTCTACCAAATCGATTGTTATCGCAGGCTCTCATTTGTACACTCAAAGATAATGCTAGGTGAATTCAACCAAAAAGAACATATGAAATCGCGTCTATCTAGTTATACTCTTCGCAAAAACGAAGAGTATATTGTATTTGATCGGCACATTTCTAAAATCGTAAATATCGCTCGTAGAGAAAAAAAATTTCATATCATTGTGTTACTGAACGAATTCTAAACAATTTTCAAAATGTCCGTCTGTCCGTCCGTCCGTCACGTTTCTTGTAAGCACGATAACTCAAAAAAGAAAAAATCCGATTGTACTGAAATTTGTACAGTAAGTTAGTGTTAGCTAGGGGAAGAACCCTATTGTTTCTGAACAAAATCGATCAGTAAATAAAAATGTTATAAACGATTTAAATTTGAGAATTTTTTTTATTTTTGTTTTTGTAAAAATTTACATTTTTTACATTTTTTTACGTGTTAGGTAGTTCTTACGCTTTTGACTCGGAATCCCAGGGTCCCAGGTTCGATAAAAAGTTTAGTAAACCGGCGAAGAGTACGTTTTTAGCTTGTTTCATAGTTAAATCAACCAGAAAATAATAGTGGAACAAATTTTGTCATCATACAATTTTTATTGTCACTTTGAACATGAAATTTATATATAGTAGTTTAGTAATGATATCTTCTTGCAGAACAACTAATTAAATAGTGTTTTTCAACAATAGTTAAAAATCAAATGTACTATTAACTACTTTGATTTGACAGATTTCAACAAAATAATAGTCAGATGCAAAAATAATTACCTTATGCACCTATTTTTTAAGCTAATATTTGTTTTGTTGTAGAACAACTTTTTATTGGTTGTAGTAACAATAACCTTTTGTTTAAAAATACCATCAACATAATTTAGTTTAACAAAATTAACGATGTTGTTAGTGAAACATTTTTTTTTTTTTGTTACTATTTCTTTCAGTGTATGGTAAAAATTTAACTTGTCTTAGTTGGGAAGGCGTGATTCTTTCACATTATATCATTTTGCATAATCTAACAGTATTATTTTAAACCTGTTAAATAAATGGTAGTATTTGAACTAATTGCATTTTATTGATATCAGGACTTGTTGCTAGACTTAATCTCTTGAATTTTCGTTTGGAGGACCGAAACAATTGATAATCAGTGTTCTGGTCGCCTTACGGGAGCTCGATAGGGATTTTTATATGAGATTTTTCAGGAATCATTAGTGTAGAATCCTTTATTAGTAGGTAAACAAATAGAAATCACGTCAAATTTTAATCCCGTCAGAGAGAAATCTCCGATAGGGTTTTTTTTATGCAAAAATCGCAAAAATCCATAGGCGTTAAACCCATTATTACTGCGAAAACAAATAAAAGTCACGTCAAATTTTAGTCCCGTCAGAGAGAAATCTCTGGCAGGGATTTTTTTTATGCAAAATTTACAAAACTTCCTAGACGTAAAACCAATTATTACCAGTAAATAAATAAGGAGAGCGTCGTTAATGATCTGAGGTAGTGCAGACTCGACCTATTACTTGTCTATCGAGTTATATCTTGTCCCGAACCCACTTGGGAGTAAAAGAACGGGACAGAACGCGGCTAGCGCCCTTCTAAAAATAAATTAGTGTCGCGTCAAATCGACGCTCGGTAGTGAGTTCTTCTACAACGGAGCTGACGTTATTTTACAAAAGAGAAAATTTAGTGGTTGTTCCAGTATACGCCGAAATTACAGTTTTTTTTCGAATATACGCGTGGGATATGCTTAAAAAGAGCTTTTGAGGTCATAATTTTTTTTAAATTAATATTTAAAATATGCGCTTGTAGTTGAAGAAATTTAAATACCACTCTCCTAAGTTTGATTTCGATATCTCAAACAATTTCAGATGTCACATTTTATCTTTATCTTTATCTTTATCTCCATCTCCATCTCCATCTCCATCTCCATCTCCATCTCCATCTCCATCTCCATCTCCATCTCCATCTCCATCTCCATCTCCATCTCCATCTCCATCTCCATCTCCATCTCCATCTCCATCTCCATCTCCATCTCCATCTCCATCTCCATCTCCATCTCCATCTCCATCTCCATCTCCATCTCCATCTCCATCTCCATCTCCATCTCCATCTCCATCTCCATCTCCATCTCCATCTCCATCTCCATCTCCATCTCCATCTCCATCTCCATCTCCATCTCCATCTCCATCTCCATCTCCATCTCCATCTCCATCTCCATCTCCATCTCCATCTCCATCTCCATCTCCATCTCCATCTCCATCTCCATCTCCATCTCCATCTCCATCTCAATCTCAATCTCAATCTGCATCTTCATCTTCATCTTCATCTTCATCTTCATCTTCATCTTCATCTTCATCTTCATCTTCATCTTCATCTTCATCTTCATCTTCATCTTCATCTTCATCTTCATCTTCATCTTCATCTTCATCTTCATCTTCATCTTCATCTTCATCTTCATCTTCATCTTCATCTTCATCTTCATCTTCATCTTCATCTTCATCTTCATCTTCATCTTCATCTTCATCTTCATCTTCATCTTCATCTTCATCTTTCTCTTTTTCTTCGTCTTTCTCTTTTTCTTTTTCTTTTTCTTTTTCTTTTTCTTTCTCTTTTTCTTTTTCTTTTTCTTTTTCTTTCTCTTTTTCTTCTTTTTCTTCACAACATATTCACAAACGTTTCATGATCCATGCGTTATTATAATTGGTGTCCCTTTACCACATGGCACATCTGACAGCATCACGCCATCTGTTGCGGTTGCCTATTAGACACACGGCCTCACTAAAGCTCTTTAACATCAATTCTATTGGAGGACTTCCTCTTGCCACCTGGTTCTCCCTGAACTATCAACCGCTGTCCTCTCCCCGGTTGATGTGTCGAAAAATTTTGAGAAATCGGGAAAATATGATGCTGGAGAACCGCTTATTTCTGGAAGAATTCAGCTGTTGATACAATAGACTATCCAGGGAATTCGCACCAAACGCCACCAGACCCACACTCGAAAGCATCAATATGCCATCTGTCTATCTCTTTAACGGTCCATGTCTCAGAGGCGTAAATGAAGATGTAGAGAACTAGGTGATTAGCAAGTCTGATCTTTGTGCATCTCGTGATATTTCTGTCACACCAAATTTTGCTCAACTGGAAAATTATGATTTTGATTAGTCGCAGTCGCCGGTATTGTTCCTAAGGGCTCCAAAGTATACCATCTTACAGAGTTGAGCTGATTTAAATCATTTTATTAAAATCACCTTTAAAATTATGATTTTAATCAATCAATTATTATTTTAAAAACTCGTGATATTTTTTCTTTTCAAGTTTCAATGTTCTAATATAAACTTTATTAGTAAAAATGTAAAAAGCCTTTAATGTAAAGGCTTAAAGTTTTAACTTAACCAACATATGAACATATAAAAATAAATATATATATTTTTCAAACAAAGACATATATTATTAAGTATTATAACGCCTAAGAGAAATACTAATTTAGATACTTTTCATTGCCAAACCTATTCCCAATATCTGAATGAACAAGTGTGTATGAAGAAAACATTCTTTCCACGTCTGCAGAAGAAGCAATGACGCACAGAAAGGGAATGATCAGATCCAGTACTTTATTAACTTGGGGAATATCTTTTTGAGATTTCCACTATGGCATTATTAACGATAATAACCCTGTGCCAGAAAAAGTTTGGGAAACTATATCTAAAGCAGCCTTTTTTTTCTTTTTTCGACAATTAGTACAGTACCTAGAGGTAAAGAATATGCAAAACTTCGGACTTAAGTGCCACCCCCTGAGAGGGGGTGGCACTGGGAATTAATTATATTTTTTGTTTATTGATGTAGGATTAATAATTTCTGAGATATTTAAGTTTACATTTGGCATACAAGTGTTCATAAGATAATTATTTAGATTGAGAGTTAAATATCTCAGAAACTGTGACACCTAGGATGCTAATAGGTTATTAATTAAGCTTTCAACTGTTTTATTATTTGATTATGTAGCATAAAAACAAAGAAGTTATGACCGAAGCAATGTGCGTCTACACATTTTTTTAATAACAACGTCGCCATCTTGTTACTGTAATTAGCCAGTAATTAAAAAAAAGGAATTTCAAACACTGTTTCTTATTAATATATAGCATAACGTAGATGCTCAAATTTTTTGGTTTGTATACAACACTTGCTTTAGAAAAAAAAATACAGTTTAAAGTATAAAGGTATTTTCGATAAAACGTAATTTTTTTTTTCATTTTCCAAATATCTCAATAAATATTAGTTTTATTGAAAAATGGGTAGAGACCAAAAATAAAGCTCATAAACTCATAATGAATTTCTCTTATTCATTTATTTACATAGATTTAATAGTTTCGGAGATATGAAAGTTTACAAATAGCGTTCGAACGTTTATGAGACGAAAAATGCAGTTTAAATGTTAAATATCTCAGAAATTGTGACAACTACGTCACGCATGCTAAGAAATGAAATTAAAGACAATTAATTGCGCTTTCAAATTGTTTTTTACTCGTTCCTGTGGCGTAAGAAATAAAGAAGTTATGACGGAAAAATGTGCTATTTATATTTTTTTATATAAAAAGGTCGCCATTTTGTTACTCTAGTTAGCCAGTAATTTAAAAAAATTATCTCAAATACAGTTTTTCGTTAAAATGTAGCATTACCTCCTAGATGCTCAAATTTTTTGGCTCATTTAAAGCACTTGCTTTAGAAAAAAATGCATTTTAAACTTTAAAGGCAATTTCGAAACACTTGGATACCAAATATAAACTTAAATATCTCCGAAATTATTAATCCTACATCAATGAACAAAAAATATAATTAATTCCTAGTTTGTACTTTCTGTAATTGGTCTCTAACATTTTTTCGATAAAGTAATACTTTTCGAGATATTCGACGAGAGCCGTTTGGAAATACCTTTCTTTTTTTAAGCTAAAATCGCAATTTTGAAGTCGTTATAACTTAAAAACTATCAATTTATGTGAAAAATTGCATAGAACCTTTTCTTCTTAAAATTTGATGCTACTTCAGCTCTTTATTTATATGTTTTAAGTGCCACCCCCCGAGAGGGGGTTGCCTATAAATTAGCAAGCCCCCGTACAATATAGAAACTTTTCTGTGAAGCATTTACTATTATACTGCCAAAAATGAACGAAATCCATTCAATATGACATTATTCCGAAGTTAAAACCTCTAGTTACTGTAAGCTTGATCATATCTCCTTTGAAATATCTGACGTTGCTTTAAATTTCTGTCCTCATCTTCAAAACTAAAAAACGTTACTCAATTTTTTTTATTCCCCAATTGCAAAACACAAACTCGCACCTTTCTGCTTTATAACTTGGACCATTCACTGATATAAACCTCAAGGCAGTCGGAAACTGTGTTCTTGTGGTAATGTTAGTTTCTTGTCCCCTTTTCCTTTGTACCAAGCAGTTGGTAAGTGTGTATTGCGAAAATATTTTACAATTTGAACTACGTGTGATTTTACATTTGTAACTACCAAAGAACACATATGTTATAATCAGGTAATCCATGGCCCCGGCAATTTTTTCCGTCATATTGTTCGTGTTTGCCGCGTTATCTGTGACCAAACTAGTAACTTTGCAATTATACTAATTTTTGCTCTTATTTGTTAAATCAATTACCAAGTTTGCAAGACAATCACCAGTGTGTGAATGTGCATGCATCTATACTTTCCAGAAGAAACCTCTTTTCATTTTATAGTATCAAAACTGTGCATATTATCGGTTCATTATGAACATTTGACTATAACCATCAAGAAACGTACAAACTGATTGACCTGATGAACTTTCAAAGCACTTTGGTTTCTCCTCTTCAAATATTTTATATAAAAGAGTTAATGATAATTAAAACCTAGAAGGCGGAACATATCCGGGTCTTAACATGTCACTCGCTTTCCGAAGTTCTTCTCTATGGCCAATAGATTTAAAAGAATAATTTGTTGCAAAAATGGCTGTGGATTCCTGTTTGTCTAATTATTTCTTTTTGTTTTGACATGGTCTTACAACAAGTGAGCTTAAACTAGTGCTACTACTACCACTAAAATTCCCGCTTGCTGTTTGTTGAAAATTTTCCCTTTGGCTTGTACTGGCTTGAGGCTCATTAATTATACTCTTCGCAAAAACGAAGAGTATATTGCATTTGATCGGCACATTTCTAAAACCGTAAATATCGCTCGTAAAGAAAAAATTTTCATATCATTATGTTAGTGAACGGATTCTGAACAACTTTCAAAATGTCCGTCCGTCTGTCCGTCTGTCCGTCCGTCCGTCCGTCACGTTTCCTGTAAGCACGATAACTTAAGAAAGAAAAGTCCTATTGTATTGAAATTAAGTTGGTGTTAGCAAAAAGAAGAACTCTATTGTTTTTGAAAAAAATCAATCAGTAAATAAGAAAGTTATTAATCATTTAATTTTAAAAAAAAATTCTTAATTTTTGTCGCTTACACTAAAATAGAAATCTTTCGAAATGTTATCTCTATAATATATTTTTTTTTGTTTATGCATTTTACTAATATGTATTTTATATTAATATATTTAATGCATTTAAATATGATTGTCGAAAGACATATATTAGAGACATTCGATTTGTATAGTAATCTGTGATGGTGTAGTAGCTAAAGTTTTGTCTTGCAATCCAAAAATTTTGTGTTCGAATCCCACACAGGTCGGATGTTTTTTTTTAATTTTTTTTTTTCATATAATTTTTTCCACAACAAAGTTGGTATCTCAAAATTCAGGCTGTCCAGAAACTAACATTATTTACAAAAAAAACTGCGAAGAGTATCCTATAGAAAGTGTAACAATTATATAAAAAGATCAGTAAATTGGCGAAGAGTACCTACGTTCTTAGCTTGTTTTTTCACTTACACTGGACGGATTTTTAAATCCAGTAGTTCTTAAGCCTATCGACTGAATTTTTTCACTACATTTTTTACACAGCAAGAATAAGCGTTTTCTTGCAGAGCTATGTCGAAACAGATTTTAAGCCAATTCTCAGTTTTAACATAATTATGCATAGAGATCTTTTTATTATTTATTAAGAAAATACAGTACGGAATATTAAGAAGTCAGATAAACGTTTTTATTTAAGGAATTCGCGATTAATTTTTTTTAAATCGTGGTTTTTATCAATTCTTCTTATTTACAACCTCTCAACCACTTATCCTTAACGTATCTGGGTAGTTTCCATTAGTTTTTGCTCTTATTTTTTCATTAATATGGAATAAACTCTACTCACTTCTACGGAATTATCTATGTGCGTACGGAGTTGCGCTTGTTCGAGTTATTTAGTACTATCTCGTATTTTTTTAAAAATTATATTAATAATATGACGGTACTCATATACTTCCTAAAAATTTAATTTAAAGGCAACAATGACTTAATAAAGTTACATATGGTAAAACAACTTCCTCATTTTCAAAAAGTCATAATTATAAAAATAAAAATTCTACATAAATTTTAACACATTGCATTAATAATGTGGACAATTATTGTCTGTTTTCATGCAATATACAAAATAGTTTGGTGACATTTTTATTCAAATTTATTCTGAATAATAAATGACGCAACTGTGGGAAAATCGATATAATTAAAAAAGCTGGAGCGCGTGTAAATAGGAGCATGAAGCACTGGAATTTGTAAGTAGTTTTTATATCGCTGTTTGAATACAAATCAGCATTTATTTATACAATAAAGTTATATACTTGTATAGGAGCCAAATAACTTGCAACCGGGAAGTCTTATATGAATATTTCTTCTTTTCAACGCGGAATTTAATTCATAAACCAGCAAATATAATTTGGAAGTAAATATCACAGAAACTGCGTTTTGCTTGTATGGAAAAAAAATAATGTAGAATGTATGAAATTAAAATAGTATTAGAATAATTAAATTTAAACTAAAGTCGAACAAAATGATTTTTATAATCTTTTAAGAATAAACCCAACCTAGCATAACTTCTCTTTTCTGGATGAAGATAAATCGTTGCTATGGAGAGGTGCCTACTTATGGGGTTAACCCATAATTACAGTATAAAATATAATTAAAAGTTATTATCTATTTTAGGTAAAATATAACGTTTAATTGAATTAATTGAAATCATTATTATTTGTTATTATCATATCTAAGCAACATAATATCTTATATGTAGGTGAATACGCTACATATGCTCCCCTCCTGCAAAATAAAAATCAACCTACCAAAGTGTCAATATTAAAGCTGAATTTTTTTATAGACAGAATTGACAGGTAGATCGACAACATTGTTCAATAAGTTTGCAGGCTTAACTCTGTCCAAAGCTACAGTAAAGTCCTTTCCACGTTTAAGGACTGTTAAAATTTTGTTATTTCGAGAAACTACTCGAAACGTTCCTTTTTACCAAGGGGATAAAGTTGGCTTAAGTTTATCTTTTCGAATGAAAACAAATTTACAAGATTTAATGTCAGAATTGACAAAAGTATTTTGAAAATGATTTTGTTTGGGATTTGTGAATTGTAAGTTATTGCAATAGTTTTGTAATTTGATAATAAATCAAGGTACCTTAGTATCAGAATGTGATTTAATAAAATATTCACCAAGCAGCCATAAACAAGTTCTGCATATGAATGAAATAAATCGTCATCTGGCATTGCTCGTAAGCCTAATAAAATGATTGGAAGTTCATCAAACCATTGAACGAAGTTATCTTTGGCAATTAATGCAGTTTTAAAGGTTCTATGGAATCTTTCAATCATACCATTACTTTGCAGATGATATGAAGTTGTGTGAATTCGATGAAAACCTAAAAATTTTGAAAATTCACGAAAAAGGTTCTGGCCAACGAGTGAAACGTTCAATAACCGTTAGTATACAAGAAAAACCATGTGAAAGTGGCAATAGTCCAAAGAGATCAATATGGATATGCTCAAAGCGACCTCTGGGGACTTCAAAATTACCAGTTTGAGTTTTCGTATGTTTATTTATCTTAGAAATTAGACAATTTTAGCAAGTTTTGGTACACAAGGTGCAATCATTATTCATTTTGGGCCAGAAATAGTTGAAATAGAACTGATAAGTTTTTTAGTGGAACGGATACCAGCTTATGTTAAGTTATGAAAAATATCGAAAACTGCGCGTCGTAAAGATTTTGGTATAAGTGGTCGCCATTTAGAAGAAGAAACATCGCACCAAATTTCATGGTTTGAATTAGCAATATTAATTTTTTGTAAATAGTATTTGGTTTTATGATTTGTATTTGATAGATTTGTTAGTAAAGAGGTAAACATGCTACACCTACCTTCTAAAATCCCTCCTTTTAACGATTCATGTTGAGACCACCTCTCAGTATTATTACATCAGGCTCGCTCATGACCTGGTCTGTCTCTAAACTATTCTTTCCCTCTCTAAGTTAACACTTTCCTGTATCACCTGTCTTCCTCCTTGGTTCTAAATATATTTTTTATTTATTCGCGTACGCCGTTCAATATTTCTTTGCTTGTTGCCATTGTCTCCATTACATATTCGACAATCAGAACTTTTCTTCACCAGTATTCACCAGATTACGCACCAAAACAGCATATTGTCTGCAATGTCCACTTCGGAGCATTTACTTAATTTCATTAATTATAATAAGCACCATACGTTCTCAGTAATATTCTCCTGTATGATTTTTCCAGCATCCGTTTCCGATTCCCATAATTCACTTACTTCGCTCAGATTGCGCTTGCTAAAAATGAAACTTTGCAACCTCGAAGCTACTTTTGTAGCTTCAACCACTAGCATTCGAATCCTCTTTAGTTGGTCTACTTAGCGATGTAACGGAATTCTTGCTCTTCCTTCCCACACATTGCTACCTTGTGTTTGACTATCGTTTAAACGTAACCCATCCCAACTAACACTAATTATTATTTTATAATAACTATAAGAACATCTATATCGCTAGTGTATAAGAAAAATGAAGGTCTGAGAACGAGAATGTTTCCTCAATATCTATACAACCACTATATATACCCAAAATAAGCGCAGGGTTATAAAGCCATTTTATCGTTAAAAGTCCGCCAAAACAATAATTATACAACTATTTAGCACTCCTTAGTAACATTCTCACAGCATCTATAAAGTATCTTAAGAAGCTCCTATGGAGATGCAAAGAGTAGATAGAAGTTAGTTTACATCCCTTCAGATAACAATAAAATGCTTTTATAGCATAGTGAAACATAAGTTATGACGTAATTTTAACTTGGATGAATAAATCAAAGAGTTTTCTCGTTTCATAACAGTTGTATTATATGAACTTAAAAAATATGGAAACATATCCAACCATTGTATCGACTTACCTTTTTGTGACTCAGTACGTGTACATTAAAATTTCAATTTTCATGAGATTTTTGCGGTTTAAATTTTACGGTTGTATATGCTATGATATCTCATGAAATGTTCCATCGAAATTCTGCAAATTCAGGGACTGATCAGGATTTATGAAAAAAATGTTCTTCAAAATGTTTACTCCCGCATAATTGAAACTGTTACTAATTTCTATAAATTAATTATTTAAAACATAATACGTAATTAAAAGCAATTTAAGAACTCCACACGGAAGTATAGCAAAAAGCCGTTCAGTCAAAATTTTTAAAATTTTGGGAATAAGTTCTCCTGCCCTTCAGCCACTTTCCCTAAACTGGAAAAACCACCTTTTTTCCAATTTTCAGGTGCTAGGTTTGCGAGAGCTTGTCAGTTTGGTTTCTTTGTCAATTCGAATAAAATAAGTAAAGATATGACCACAGGTGACCTAATACATTCCCTCCACCCAGTTCTGATTTTCCGGTGCTAGGCGTGCGAGGTCTTGTCGGCTAGGATTTTTTCTCGTCAATTCGAATAAAGTAAATAAACCTCGATCAGATGAGACCCAACCAACCTGAGGCTTGAAGCAGCCTTTGCACGAAGTGAACTTTTCCTTCAGTGACTGTGACGTCCATTTCGACTCGGACGAACAGTGTGATTATAATTGTAAACGTTGAAAGGTCTAGTAGCATAGAATAATTTTATATAATGAACCAGATGTAATGAATTATCATTGAATAAATGAAAACGAGAATTGGTACAGTAACTAGAGGTTTTAACTTCGGAATAATGTCATATTGAAGGGATTTCGTTCATTTTTGGCAGTATAATAGTAAATGCTTCACAGAAAAGTTTCTATTTTGTGCGGGGGCTTACTAATTTATAGGGGGTGGCACTTAAAAAATATATATATTTATTGGGGCTGAAATAGAATTAATTTTAAGAAGAAAAGGTTCTATGCAATTTTTCACATAAATTGATAGTTTTTAAGTTATAACGACTTCAGAATTGCGATTTTAGCTTAAAAAAAAGGTATTACTTTATCGAAAAAATGTTACAGACCAATTACAGAAAGTACAAACTGGAAATTAATTATATTTTTTGTTTATTGATGTAGGATTAATAATTTCGGAGATATTTAAGTTTATATTTGGTATCCAAGTGTTTCGAAATTACCTTTAAAGTTTAAAATGCATTTTTTTCTAAAGCAAGTGCTTTAAATGAGCAAAAAAATTTGTTCAGTTAGGTAATGGCTACATCTTAACGAAAAACTATATTTGAGATAATTTTTTTAGATTACTGGCTAATTAGAGTAACAAAATGGCGACCTTTTTATATAAAAAAATATAAATACGCACATTTTTCCGTCATAACTTCTTTATTTTTTATGCTACAGGAACGAGTAAAAAATAATTTGAAAGCGCAATTAATTGTCTTTAATTTCATTTCTTAGCAATCGTGACGTAGGTGTCACAATTTCTGGATATTTAACATTTAAACTGTATTTTACGTCTTATAAACGTTCGGTCGCCGTTTGCAAATTTTCATATCTCCGAAACTATTAAATCTATGTAAATAAATAAACAAGCGAAATTCGTTATCAGTTTATGAGCTTTATTTTTGGTCTCTACCCATTTTTCAATAAAACTAATATTTATTGAGATATTTGGAAAAAGAAAAGAAAATTACGTTTTATCGAAAATACCTTTAAAGTTTAAATTGTACTTTTTTCTAAAGGAAGTGCTGTATACAAACCAACAAATTTGAGCATTTACGTCATGCTATATCTTAATGAGAAACATTGTTTGGAATTCCTTTTTTTTAATTACTGGCTAATTACAGTAACAAAATGGCGACGTTGTTATTAAAAAAATGTGTAGACGCACATTGCTTCGGTCATAACTTCTTTGTTTTTTATGCTACAGAAACAACAACAGTTGAAGCTTAATTAATAACCTATTATTCTACCTATTAGCATCCTTGACGTAGGTGTCACAGTTTCTGAGATATTTAACTCTCACTCTAAATAGTTATCTTATGAACACTTGGATGCCAAATGTAAACTTAAATATCTCCGAAATTATTAATCCTACATCAATAAACAAAAAACATAATTAATTCCCAGTTTGTACTTTCTGCAATTGGTGTATAACATTTTTTTCGATAAAGTAATACTTGAGAGAGAGAGAGAGAGAGATACTTGACGAAAGCCGTTTGGAAATACCTTTTTTTTTAAGCTAAAATCGCAATTTTGAAGTCGTTATAACTTAAAAACTATCAATTAATGTGAAAAATTGCATAGAACATTTTCTTCTTAAAATTTGATTCTACTTCAGTTCCAATAAATATATATTTTTTTTAAGTGCCACCCCCTATAAATTAATAAGCCCCCACACAATATAGAAACTTTGCTGTAAAGCATTTACTATTATACTGCCAAAAATGAACGAAATCCATTCAATATGACATTATTCCGAAGTTTTGCATATTTTTTGCCTCTAGATACTGTACTGAATATTTTTACATATAACGTGATCTACCATGACATACGGAAAATTTAACAGTAGGTTGCCCCACCGAAATGAGTTAAAACAATGAAAATTTTTTTAAAAATGACCAAAAAAATTACCTTATTTTTTTGTAGAAATGCGCCGTCAATGACTTTAACCAATCTGACGTAACGCGGTACAACCATATCAGACTTAGGATTGACACTATTGTCACCAAAGCTGGGGAGGGTAGAAGTAACTTTTTGGTTTTAATCAAATCACACTACAAAAATAGCGAAATAAATCGAAAAAACATTGACCCTATGCTAGTGAACTCTGAAACAACAAGTAGATATAAGAGATATTTAGTTAAACCGATCAATAACACGCCGGTGTTCTGATTGTTCAATCGAAAGCTTAACTTTTCATGCCAACTAAGGAAATGTAAATAACTCCAATATGTTCTTTCACAAGTAAGTTCGTCGCCGTATTACTGACCTAGTCAATAAAGTAGCGTATCTTGGCAAATTTACTAATAATTTAATATACTAAATTACCTCAGAACATCCTAACATTTTGCAGTGGCTTTCCCACATTGAAGACTAGTACACTATTTTATTCATATCATGGTAAATCACGTTTATATGATCAATGAAAAAACAAAAATATCTATATCTACCAATGACCCGTCTCAGTCAATTCTCTACAAACGTCTGAAGGAAAAGATGCACTCTTCTTCCGTGAATTTTCATACTTTTTGCAATATTTAAAAAAAATAGAACTGGTAAAATTTTACTCTGAAATCAATGGTGTAAAAATATACAAGGTGCTTCATTTAAAATATCGACCTTAAGCAGTTCCGCTTTAAAGGAACACCATGTGCATTTCATAGTATTTTCGAAGTAGTCAATAAAGTAGGCCCTAAACTTGTATTTAAAAATTTTTTTCATAGTTCTTATAATACGCGAGATATTGGACTTCCTATAGGTTTGTTCCAACACAGCACCGAACCAGTTTGGGAATCGTCGAGTACATGCTCATTTGCTCATATGCTCAAAGTGAATGTAAGAATGCTACATTCATTTTGTACATGTACTCGACGATTACCAAACTGGTTCGGTACTGTGTTGGAACAAACCTTATAACATTTTTCAGTGAACACCACTGAGTGCACATCGTGCGCCTAAAAATGTCGCCATGCACTCCACAAATTTTACTGTAATGACACTAGTGACAGTGCCACTGGCTTATTGAAACATAGGTTATATTCCACATTATACCAATAAAATACTGAATTTTTGGCACCCTAACCTTTTCTTTCGTTGTGCTGGTTACTATAATCTCGTCCTCACTACTATTCGAGGAATTTTGCAAAAAAAAAATCTGCACTTAGTACATACTGCAAGGAAATAATTTTGCCAATGGAACATAAAAAACTAATAAAATGCGTTTTAATTTCTCACTGGAATATAAAAGTTGCACTAAAGTACAGCCACTGGAAAACACTATTAAATTGTCAACAGTTTTTATGAATTTTTGATTTTACGGTTTCCGATCCCAACAATGAGATATTTTAGGCAACTTTACCAACTCACCACATACAGCACTATAGCAGCACTATATTGAATCCAATAATTTAATAATAAATACAAAAACATTGTACTCAAGGAACACTATTGCCTATATCCCAAATGCCTATATTTAAAAATATTATTTTTCGATTTTACATGTAAGAGAACCTTTCAAAACAATAAATATATTTTAGATGTTCATATTTGCTTAGGTGGGAAGGGGGAAGAGGTGGTACCATGATTTGTGAAAATGTCGTAGTATTAGCTATTATCTTTGAAGAACTCGAGCTCCGTTATAGACAGACTGGCGGCCTTGTTATAGAAAAGATATTCAATTTTGATTCTTTCGGCCATTTTTGGTGTTTTCTATTTTTTTCCAAGATGGCGGATTGACATATACATAACGGACAGGACCATAGTTTTTAAGAATTTTATTTCAAATAAGCCAATATTTTTAAAATTTCCATCCGATTACTACTATAAGATATATTAAGCAGATAAGTTGAGAATCCGTGAAAGCGCGTCAAAAAGTGCATATAACTTTTGACGCACACGGAATTTTTGGGCTCAAATATTTTTTTCCTAACCAGGAGGTCGTAATACAAAAGAATCAACACTAAAATTTCAGGTGGAATGTTGTCGCCGAAAAAAATTAAATTAAATCAACTCGACTGTACTGTAATTATTACATTTTTATATTTTGAAAGTCAATATAAATCTTTTACACTCTATTTTTATATTTATTTAATAGCTTAATTATGCTATAATTGGTGACCCCGATTCTACACGCATTACATGCCTCCTGATGATATACGAGAGTTAGAGGCAGAAGAAAAATTTAAAGCCGGAAATTCAAGAAAGAAAAACGCGATTGAAGCACATATTATATTATATTATATTATATTATATTATATTATATTATATTATATTATATTATATTATATTATATTATATTATATTATATTATATTATATTATATTATATTATATTATATTATATTATATTATATTATATTATATTATATTATATTATATTATATTATATTATATTATATTATATTATATTATATTATATTATATTATATTATATTATATTATATTATATTATATTATATTATATTATATTATATTATATTATATTATATTACATTATATTATATTATTTGATCAGAAAAACTATGGGGTGTATTATTATCAAAGCTTTAAAACTGCAAATGATATTTTTTGGAGAGTGTTTGACATAAGTCCGTTGACTTGATATTTGGACATCATCTTCTGATGAGTATTAATTTGAAGATATGCAACCTGATTGTGTTGCAATGGGGATTTATGTTTAATGGTATAAGGAATTACTGGTATAAGGGCAGCTGATACGGCATGAAGTCACTTACAAGTTCCGAATTATTTCCCAAGACAATCCCAAGGTTATTTCCAGAAGACTTTTAATTTCATATCCCATTATATAAATGCGTGGGCGTTTACTCTATTTATATTACTCCCTGCAATATTAAGTCATCTTATCAACATATCAATTTATCAATTATTTACTATTTTAATCAATTCACAATTAATTTCAATTAACAATTCAATCAATTAATTTACATTTTATAATTCAATCAAATACATGCTATTTTATCAATTACCTACTAAAACTAAAACGCTCAATTTATAGATTGTGAACTTTCATTCACTTAGCATCAATCTAATGCATGCTATTTTATCAATTACCTATTAAAGATGCTCAATCTAATAATGATTGTGAACTTTAATTTCACTTAGCATCACTCAAATATGTGCTATATTATTTAAATTCATCAATGACGCTATAGAAAATATCATTGCAGATATTTTATCTCATATTAATGTCATCTTTGATATTGATACTTTAGTAAGTTGACCTTTCTTTTGCAGGGGGGAAGTATATGTAGTGTACTCACTTACATATATGCGAATATATATATATTTATGATAACTATGGATATACATAACAACAAAAAATAATTATGACATTTTTATATTTTGAAAGTCAATATAAATCTGTTACAATCTATTTTTATATTTATATAATAGCTTAATTATGCTATACCAAACGAGATCCGCTCGTATATGAAAACTTAAAAATGGTGGCCTTGTCCTTTCACTTATTGTACTGTGTTATTAAATAAATTCATTATGTATATTCTCAATAGCAATCGATACATTAAACGTATATCGTATATATTTGTGACCTAGTTCTGTTTTCTGTTAGGATAAATACCTTTTCTCACCGAAATTACTTTAAAAGAAAATTCAACATAAAGCCTTCCAATAAAGTTACAACAATTAGTTGTTCTAAATAAAGCCTTTAGAAATCCCCTTATCTTGGAGCTTTAGCATTATTGCCTTTGTGTCTGCTTTTTCCTAATAAAATAGAAATTCTACAAAGCAACACGCCAATAGGAGAATTATTTAAAATTTGCGGTAACAGATGTTTTTGTGTTACGTTATGATAAATTATAAAAATACTTCCCGACTGACATACTATTTTATGTTCAATTAATGATACAGCAAATATGATATATATGTATATTATTTGAAGAATGGGAAGTGGTAACTTTAACCTTTAAAATGTTCTGGGAAAATCGTAGAGTAAAAAAATTTAAAAAATATATTTCGATTTTTCATTAAAAGAAAAATGAAGATAAATTAGAATGGTCATATCCAAGTGAGGGAGATAAATCCGATAAAGGAACATATTTTTTTAGCGAGACGTAAATAATTTAGGTGTCGTTAACATATACAAATAATTTATATTTACCAACAACAGGGGGATTATTGACAAGTATGTTTTAGAAGTGCAGTTACAGGTATTTATAACTTAGCATCTTGCAGGATGCTGTTTTGTTATCGTCTCGTAGAGAAATTCATCTTCGTGTACATTGAAACAAATATCTAAAATTAGTTTGTCTTTGTCAGCGCGTAACGTTTATCAGTTGAAATTTTCATGTAACTTTAAACTTGATAGATATATAAAATAGAATATCTTACAATTCATCTTACCTGAATCGGTTTTATATACATCTTTCACCTGCAAACAAATAGCGATTGAAGAATGACAAGGAAATAAGTTGATTCTCGACCCTTCGAACCCCGATCATGGTATCTCGAACATCGATTTGTACACGGTAACTCCTCTATCTCACAAGATAATATATGCTAAAAATTGGGACATAAGCGCAACCAGTCGAGACCCGAGACAATGTACTAAAAATCGGGACTATCCCAACGAAATCGAGACGGGTGGCAACTCTGTCTGTCGGGTGTTATTGTAGAAGAACCTTACACACAGTGTCTGATGAACGCGACACCAATTTATTTATTATAGGCGCCAGTCGCGTTCTCCCATGATTGTGTGTGGTTGTTTCCGCTCCCAGACGGGCTTTTTATCTTTAAGAGATATTTGACAGACGAGAAAGGTAAAATCTGTACTTATCGTAGATTGCTAACTGCCATCTCTTCCAATTTAGCGTCTCTTGTGCTTAGAAATTTCATATACACTTTCATAGAAAATTCCTCTACAGATTTCGCGATCCGATCGATGTATTGAGTTACAGACTTGCGGGGTCAGGAAACGCCCTATATTCAGCTGCTACCTAACACATGAAAGCCCTCGAGGGAAAAGACTTAAAGTTAATCATTCAATCAGTAAAATGCAACAGTTCAAATAACACCATTTATTTGTTGATTCGCAAAGACAATATATTTGGAATATTTTCCTTCTCGTTTATATCGCAACTACCATATAATGGAGAGCGTGCAATCGATTAGGTAAAAAAATTCACACAACTTCCTCCGAAGTTTGTGAAGGAACATGGTTTTGAGACTGACTGAAAATAATATACAAATATTTTATTTTAAAACCACACCAGTGGTTAGCTTTAAGGTTCCCTTTAATGGTTATATAATTCACAAGAAAGGTTCACCTATATATGGGTTTATTTTGCTTTCCTGCCTCCTTTCTGGTGACGTACTGGCCACATGTAGGTCCAATACAGGGTATGTGACATGACCTCGTTTTCGAGCGACTTTTTTGCAAATGCTCTTTTTATATTACTTATGCACAAAACGATTTTCTCTATAACTTTGCCATCTCTAAAGACCTGTATTTGGTTTTGCTACCATAGCTTTCTGCCGATTCTCCAACGCACTCATCCAACTGACCAGTTGCTAGATGAATCCATTTTTTTTTTATTCGAGAAACCGGCCTCGTCCGTTTTTACTGATTTTTGTCTAACAATTGCTACGCACCTTTGCCACTTTTTCGATTCTCATTTTTCACTACGACTCCTCATCAAAATATTATTGTCATTATTTTGAATGATATCCATGGTGGCTGTATTCCAGATTTCATCATGTTTCGTAAAGCGATAAAAAAGTTAGCGTACTTCTTAAAAAGTATAATAATTTTTTTTCTTGACCAAAAATATAATTTTATTTTCAGTATGACCATAATATACTTTTACTCCTATGGCCGGGTCCTAAACATATTTTTCTAAGTGAAAATTTGGAGTCTTTTTGTGACACTCTTCGGCGCTAATGCCCTAAAGATGGTTAGTTATGCTCTAAATTGTCTTTTAATGAACGTTTCCTAAGTCGAAGTTTTTATTTATTTAGAATAGAATAAGATACTTTACAAGCATGGAAAATATTTTAATAATTTTTAACAAACCGCTAAATAACCAAAAAGTCCGAAATTTTATTAATTTAGCATACCGGTGCTATAGTGGATGCGGTACGCCACATAAATGGGGCGAATACTGCACTTCAACTCCACGTGGTGCCATTTGGCACGGTTGGTCCTTACACTAAGGAGATTCATTTTCGATTAGGACGCGTCAATGTTTTCCGCCAATGTTTTCCCGTGGGATCCATATCTTGAATATTTTTTTTTAATTACGATCACTCATATTATTTTAAAAAATGTTTGGATTATGACTTCTTGTTAAAATATATCTCACGAACACGAATACGGTGTCTATTTTCCATTAGAAAGCAATATGGCCACTATATTTGAATTAAATACATTGTACTTTTTTTTAAATTACCTACTGTTTTTCAAATTGAACATGTTGAGCTCTTTTTTGCATCCTGAACACAGATATGATAGGAAGCTATAAAGATCTACAAATCGTTTTATTGAAAAAAGTTAAATATTTTATTTATTTATCTCTAAACGTTTTTTTTTTGTTTGAATGTCTTGCAAAATATAATATAAATTATAACCTCTGCTTAAATTTTAAAGAAAACACTGATTTATTCAAATTATGTAATATTTATATGTCCGCCATTGATAACAAATCAATACTTCAATCGTTTTAATATTGCCCCTTGTGAAGGTAATTGTTTTGCTTGATACATGATTAAAAATAATTTCTGACCGAGGTAAAGGCCATAGTCAGATAAGACGGGTGAATTTGCCCCCGCATGGATTGTGCTCATTTTTTTTGCTTGAATTGTTATCAATATCGAAAAATCGAAAATTTTCCATAATAATTTTTATTTATTGAACGGCATAACCGATTCAAATAAAAGAGTGACCCAAAATTTCGCCTCTTTTGGGGACCTCATGAATTCTATTCAAAAGTGATCTAAATGATAGCTTATGGTGATACTTTAAAGTAGACAAAATTTCAAGTTGAGTATAGTTTTTGTTTTAGATATATGACGAGTCGAACCTGTTAGTTGACCTATTCACGGCAAGATGAATCCCATTCTTGACAATCTCGTTCATTATGGTCAAGATGCAAAGTGTATCATTTTCTATGTAAAATCTTCCGTTCCTTTCGAATCTATCATTGTATTTTATCAAAAACGTTGTTCAAATGAATGAATGAATGATTTTACAGGAACAAATCAGGATTTTTGCTGATAATATTCGATCAATCAGTATTTTTATACTGGAGACTTAGCAAATCTCGATAGATACTCCAATCCTTATATACAACAGCCTTTGAATTAAAAAGTAAATGGATATTTCTAAGAAAGGTTAGGTTTGGTTATATTACTGAAATGTATTTCAATAATATTCACCACGTCACGGTACTAATCCAGGAAGAGGTTTGTGTTATTTAAATTTTTTCTTGTTTTGTTGTTTTTTTTTTCAATTTTACGTTAAAAATGGTATTGCTTGCATCTGTTGAGAATTTTAAGACAACGCAAGAGGTCACCGAGCATGTGGGATTCACCTGGCGCGGATGAATCAAATAACGACTTTAACTCGTCATATCTCCAAAACAAAAACTATGCTCAACTGAAAATTTCGACTATTTTAAAGTATCACCATGAGCTATAATTTAAAACACTGTTAAATAAAATTCATGCCCCCAAAAGGGGCGCAAAATAGGAGTTTTTTTGGTCATTTTTTTAGCCAGTTATAGATACTACCAGAACATAAACATGGAATAAATTGGACTGCTCCAATTTATTCCATCTGACAACGGAATCATTGATAAAAAAACTCATGAATTTTTCTGAATTTTGTTTAATCCCTATCAAGTTTCGGCACAACTGCGAATTTTTTTTTGTAAAATCTTGGGATGTATTTTTTACCATACATAATTTTTCTAAAGCGGTCAATTGGGTACTTGGTACATGAACAAATAAAATGTTCTCTTTATTTTTTTGAAATTATGATACGCTGATCTTAAAATTCTCATTTTTTTTTGCAGCATCTTAGGGTAGTATTCTATAATCCCTAATTTTTGAAATCAGTAATATCAGTAGAAGGTCCTTAAAAAAATAAAATATCCTTTTTTATTTTCTTAAATTATGATACCCTGATGCTAAAATTGTCATTTTTTTTGTAGCATCTTGGGATGGTATTCTATAATTCCTAATTTTTTGAAATCGGTATTATTAGTAGAAGGCCCTTAAAAGAAAATAAAATATCCATTATTATATTTTTTAATTATGATAAGCTGGTGATAAAATTATCATATTTTTTTTGTACATGTAATTTCTTGAAATCGGCATCATCAGAAGAAATTATTATTCATCAAGATTCATAAATTAAAAAAAACTTAAATGACAAAAGTCAAGTCCTTTAATATTTAGAAGCCCATAATTTTTTTAATCAAAAATCGCACACAACATATCGAGTTAGAGAAATAAAGTTTCCAAAAAATGTACATGAATTTTTTAGAATATTTCAGTATCTTATACTTGTTAATCAATAAATTGTAAATAATAATTAAAGGACTGCTTTTACAAAGCTACATCCTAGAAATTCGGAATTAGAAGTTCAGAGAAAATTTAGTTTACCAAGACTAGTCGTAGCTCATTTATAATAAATGTTGAATTTTTTTGTGACGTCAGGTTTTTGTGCATTAAATATAATATTAACAACAAATGGATACAGGAATGATGCATTTCCTTATAATTATAAGAAAAATTTAATGCAGATCAGCGAAAACTCGAAATCTTTTCGAATTCATATATTTTAAATGAATTATTATAGTGTGGCAAAGGCTTTTTGTCCTGAATATTGGTCTAGAATCAGTTTTTTTTCTGTTAAACCTAATGTTAACAACGAATATAAACTATAATTTTACTTTACGTTATAATTTAGATCAAGAAATATTATTTCACTGCATGAGGTCCTTGTAAATGAGATTAAGTTAATGTTTGTTCTCAGGTATGGGAAGGTCTTATATACTATTTATTGGTATGACAACTAAATATATTGATTAGTAAATTTTTGTTAACTTTTGTTTGTTAAATAAATGTTGCATACTGCCATATATCATAGTTTTGGCCAAAAAATCATACATGTTTGTACCAGAAAGGCTATCGACATTTCCATCCCAGCAGTATGGGAATTATATTTTTGGATAATTAAAGTAAATTAAACAGTAAATAAAAATTTAACCTTGTCGTTAGTAATGTTTCTGCACGCAAAAATACTTCAAAAATATTTACCGAGCTTGCCACTGTGATTAGCAATTCAAGTGTTATGGGCTCTAGGTCTATTAGAAATTGAAGAGCTCTTACAGTTTTTGAGATAGATATTAATAATTTCCAGGTGACCCCTGGAAATTACCGCTTCCTGCTTTAACTATAAACAATCAAAAAAGGATTCGTTAAAAAATTCAAATATAATTCTTACATATAATAAAAACTTTTTATGAAATATGAAACAATCGGTAAGCCAGACTCTGTCGTGCTACTTTTGAGAAAATGCTCTCTTTCTCGAGGTCTGAGAGATATTTCTATTGCCTAAAATGCAAGTGTTGGTAGGGTAATCGCGATGGCACGCTATTAGTTGGAAATCATTTACTTTATTAATTGTTTTTTTTTCTTTGTTTTAGTTTGAATAAAACGTGAAGGAGTGTATTTACATTAAAAGATACAGATCCTTAAAAGCAGTTATTTTGTTTTGATTTTCAGTTAATTAATCTGAGGGTTGTTTGTCAACTCATACATATTATAATATATTTGCAAATCGATTTAGCAAAGATGTACTGCAATACGACAGAATGTTTCTTGCAATAATTTACTAATTATTATTGTTCAGATTATATTTCGTTATTGAATCGTATGATTCACATTGTTAAAAGTAAACTGTTATTTCTAGTGCTAAACTATTCCACAAAATATTACCCAACTACTAGGCATTACCAGAATTATAGCCAATGTGAATTCCTTATAGGGATTAATCATTTACATTTTTGATGATACTAACCTTTTCTTTTTGGAATTTTCTTCCACACTTCGTGTCGTCTAAAAATAAAGCCCAACTAATCTACAAAATAACAGAAATATTTTGTATATTACTGGGAAACATAACTACGCATGTGACCTTTGTGTCAAGGGAACAGATGGAGAATTTTTTAACATATAATTATATTATATTCCGCCAACGTTTCGGAACTGCTGTTTGTATATTTTTACAAAGTTCGTTGATATGATGACGTCATGAGACTTTCTTTGATGAATCCGTGGTGGGTTGAGGCAGCAATGATATATAGGTACATTTAGGTGCGAAAATTTGCACTTATGCATTATAGAAGTTCCGTATAAAGTGTGGATTTAAGTGTTATATAGTTATATGTTATCTATGATGGCTGATTAGAGTTTTATTTACAATGTTGTTTAAGTTTAAACCAACAGAATTTAAAATTAATTTAATTGAGATAGCCTTTTAGCCTCTCTTGCTCCACATATTTTTTATAGGTTAGGTATTCTGTGCTGTCTACTTTATTTATATCTTGGATAGTATTCTTTGTATTTGCATTGTTTTCTGTTTTCCCGCAATTAAGCCATGAAGGGCCCCAAAAAGTAGCTGTCATAATAAAATTTACAAAATCAATATTTCGTCTCGAAAATGGGCTTTAGGAGGTCTTTTGGGTCGCTGATCCTGAGAAATTCCATATTCCAGTATGGAATTCGTGCCAATTTTTTATAGCCCAGTCAATGAACGTTCAATAACGGGGTCTAGAGGGAAATGCCGAGATCACAATTTTTGACTTGATGACTGTGTTTAGACTATTTAGGAGGTAAACATACCAAAAGTCCTCAAACGTAGGAAGTAGGGGGAATGCAGGGGGGCACGAAGAAGGTCCCGGTTTTTGGTTTTTTCGCTCATATCTTGAAAACGGTTAGCCCTAATCAAAAAGTGGCTATATGTAGAATTAAAGCTGACTAAATTTTCTACAATAATGTTTCTATTAATTTTTTTCGTATCTGTTATGATTCAGTAATGAATTGTATATCTTTTGACTGTATTCTAACTTTATTATAAATTGAAAATAAATTTTAATAATCATCGTAGAAAAAAATTTCTTGTACAGATATCCGCTTCACAGCAGACTGAACTGAAATATCGAATAGAAAATGTCTTTGCGTCTGTAAGTGTGTGTGTGCGTATATATCTATGTGTGCGTGTATACCGTTTCTTGTAAAAACGATAACTTCTGTTAGACTTAAAATATTTGATTTCAATTTGAAACATATGTAAAACAGCACATTACCATAATCCCTATTGAAATTGGGCCATATCTGTAATACATGGCGATAACCAGAAGCCTACAAACTCTCATACGTAAAATACGTTTTATTTTAATTTCAGAGCAAAATATTACTAAGCATACAAAAATAAGAAAATGTATAAGATTTCTAAACTGCAATATACCGGGTGTATGTTAGGCAAACCAACTTTATTTAAATTAGAAGATATATCAGTGTTATTCTAAAATATGGAACATGGTATTTTTAATAACATTATTATGAAGTGAGAATTGTAGGCCTCTGGTTATCACCATGTATTACAGATTTGGCCCAATGGGATTATTATAATATGCTGTTTTACATATGTTCCAAATTGTAATCAAATATTTTAAGTCTAACAGAAGTTATCGTGTTTACAAAAAGCGGTGTACACCCACACATAGATATACACGCACACACACACTTACAGACGCAAGACATTTTTTATTTGATATTTCACTTCAGTCTGCCGTGAAACGGATATCTGTACAAGAAATTTTTTTCTACCATGATTATTAAAATTTATTTTCAATTTATAATAAATGTATAACATAGTTAGAATACAGTCAAAAGATATACAATTCATTGCTGAACCATAGCAGATACGAAAAAAATTATTAGAAACATTATTGTAGAAAGTTTAGTCAGCTTTAATTTTGCATAGCCACTTTTTGATTAGGGCTAACCGTTTTAGAGATATGAGCGAAAAACCAAAAACCAGGACCTTCTTCGTGCCCCCCTGCATACCCCCCCCCCCCACCTCCTACGTTCGGGGACTATTGGTATATTTACCTCCTAAATAGTCCAAACGCAGCCCTCTAGTAAAAAATTGTGATCTCAGCATTTCCCTCTAGAAACCATTCATTGACTGGACTATTATGAAAATTCCACTTTTTCGGACGGAAATTTAAATATGAATATTGTGCTACGGAAGTGTGCTCTAGGAGGTTTTTTGGGTTGCTGATCACGATTCCGAGGTACATATTCCAGACTGAAATACGTACCATGGAAAATTCCATTTTTTCAGAAAAAATTTAAATATTAACGTTATGTTTAGAGAATATTATTTAGGTATTATGCAAATCACAACTTACACACTTTTTTATTTATTATGAAAATACCTACTTTCTGTATATTGTTGCCCTAATCTGGGCACGCTAATATACTAGTTAGGTAAATACTTTAAAACACTCATTATTGGAGAACCAATCAAAACAACTACTCTTCTAGCTAATACTGACGAAGTATTGAATTACATGATAGGATTCTTAGCATTTTAAAGAAAAAAAAAAAAATATATATATATTGAAAATATTTCAATCATTTATTTACAATTAGTCATCACACTTTTTTATTTAATATGAAATTATCTACTTTCTGTATATTGGTACCTTAATCGGGTCACGCTAATATACTACTTAGGAAAACACTTTAAAACACTCATTATTGGAAAACCAATCAAAACAACTACTCTTCTAGCTAATACTGACGAAGTATTGAATTACATGATAGGATTCCTGGCATTTTAAAGAAAAAAAATATATTTAAACTACTTAAATTATTTATTAAAATTCAGTCATTCACAACAATTATTGAACCTTACATTCTATTTCAACTCTAGAAAAGTTGTACAAGTTTTTTCGAACTCGTTAGTTCTCATCAGTAGAGTATAGAAACATTCATTCATTATTTACAAGCCTATTCTTGATTTATTTTTTACAATTAATTATTTTTTATTTATTTGCTTTTATCATGTTTAGAGAATATTATTTAGGTATTATGCAAATCACAACTTACACACTTTTTTATTTATTATGAAAATACCTACTTTCTGTATATTGTTGCCCTAATCTGGGCACGCTAATATACTAGTTAGGTAAATACTTTAAAACACTCATTATTGGAGAACCAATCAAAACAACTACTCTTCTAGCTAATACTGACGAAGTATTGAATTACATGATAGGATTCTTAGCATTTTAAAGAAATGTAATTAATATCATGTAATTCAATACTTCGTCAGTATTAGCTAGAAGAGTAGTTGTTTTGATTGGTTCTCCAATAATGAGTGTTTTAAAGTATTTACCTAACTAGTATATTAGCGTGCCCAGATTAGGGCAACAATATACAGAAAGTAGGTATTTTCATAATAAATAAAAAAGTGTGTAAGTTGTGATTTGCATAATACCTAAATAATATTCTCTAAACATGATAAAAGCAAATAAATAAAAAATAATTAATTGTAAAAAATAAATCAAGAATAGGCTTGTAAATAATGAATGAATGTTTCTATACTCTACTGATGAGAACTAACGAGTTCGAAAAAACTTGTACAACTTTTCTAGAGTTGAAATAGAATGTAAGGTTCAATAATTGTTGTGAATGACTGAATTTTAATAAATAATTTAAGTAGTTTAAATATATTTTTTTTCTTTAAAATGCCAGGAATCCTATCATGTAATTCAATACTTCGTCAGTATTAGCTAGAAGAGTAGTTGTTTTGATTGGTTTTCCAATAATGAGTGTTTTAAAGTGTTTTCCTAAGTAGTATATTAGCGTGACCCGATTAAGGTACCAATATACAGAAAGTAGATAATTTCATATTAAATAAAAAAGTGTGATGACTAATTGTAAATAAATGATTGAAATATTTTCAATATATATATATATATTTTTTTTTTCTTTAAAATGCTAAGAATCCTATCATGTAATTCAATACTTCGTCAGTATTAGCTAGAAGAGTAGTTGTTTTGATTGGTTCTCCAATAATGAGTGTTTTAAAGTATTTACCTAACTAGTATATTAGCGTGCCCAGATTAGGGCAACAATATACAGAAAGTAGGTATTTTCATAATAAATAAAAAAGTGTGTAAGTTGTGATTTGCATAATACCTAAATAATATTCTCTAAACATGATAAAAGCAAATAAATAAAAAATAATTAATTGTAAAAAATTAACGTTATTCCACGAAAATGTGTTCTAGGAGGTTTTTTTGGTTACTGATCATGATTTTGAGGTCTACATTTAAGAATTCCATATTCCAGACTGGAATACGAGCCATGGAAAATTCCATTTTTTCAGAAAAAAATTTAAATATTAACGTTTGTCCACGAAAATGTACTCTAAGAGGTTTTATTGGTCACTGATCATGATTTCGAGGTCAAAATTTAAGAATTCCATATTCCAGACTGGAATACGTGCTATGGAAAATTTCATTTTTTGAGAAAAATTTTGAATATTAACGTTTTTCCGCGAAAATGAATCGATTTATCCAGCTGAAATATCGGATGAACAGGAAGATAAAAGTGACACTGAAGAAAAACCAATAAATCCTGAATTACCAGTTCTCGAATATGATTCAAATTATGATTGATATAAATGGTGTAAATTATATAAAAAATAATGATAAATTAATAACTATTTGATCATACAGAATACCACCTTTTGTACCAACACAATAAATGCTATATTTTTATGAAAATTGTTATCTCTTAATACCTTGAAAGAAGAAAAAATTTGCATGCGTTCCTGCAGTGTTTATAAAATTGCCATGTATATTAATTTGAAATACTCGTAATATTCATATATAATTTTTTTCTTCAAAGTAAAATTGACTTGAAAAATTATTTTGAAATACTCGTAATATTCATACATAAATTTTTTCTTCAAAGCGAAATTCGACAGGAAAAATGGCACTAATTCTAGTACAGAATATGAAATTTTCGAATTTGGACCTCAAAATCATGATCAACGACCCAAAAAACCTCCTAGAGCACACTTCTGCAGCACAATATTCATATTTATATTTCCACCTGAAAAAGTGGAATTTTCTTTAAAAAAAATGGCACGAATTTCATGGTGGAATATTAAATTCCTCAATTTGAACGTCGGATTCGTAACCGCCGACCCAAAAACCCTACTAGAGCCCATTTTCGAGGCAAAATATGACTTTTATAATTTTTTTTATGACAGTTATTTTTTGGAGCACTTCAAACCCCTCTAACTTTGTCATTCTCTGAGGTAATGCAGGGGTCATTGCTGATGAATGTTCCTGGGGGTCTAGGGAACACGTAAAAAAAGGAATTTTTCAAATCGATGCTGTTCCACCTCTTCCATATTTTACACTTTTTTCCGGCTTATTTACTGGATTAATATGTAATGTGAATTAGCAAACAAAACAATTCAGCTCTAAATATATCTTTGTTCCATAAGCTTCTTTCGTCTCTACAATTTTAAACATCATTGCACAAAGCAATGAAGTTACTTTAACAGCTCTTACTTAATTTTTTTACACAAATCGACCCTCTGCATTTAACGGACATATTGTCTGTAAACGACGAGAACGGAAACACTTTAAACAATATTTATTACCATTTACTTTAATTTTTGCAATAAAAACGTGCTATAACATTCTTTAGTTGACATAATATTCAGAAGTAAGTAATTTTAAACAATTTTGTGATAAAATATATATAAAGTCATAATTCTGAGGAGGTTGTAAAAACAGAATCAAAATCGCCTTGATATTACTTCCACATCCAGTGGAAATATAGTAACGACAACATTTTTTTTATAAATTTTTATTGTTCAAATATGCGTAGAATGTCACGAAACGTCGAGATTTTAAATTTGAGCGAAAAAAAATTTCTGTCTGTCTGTCTGTCTGTCGGCCTGTCTGTAACTTTTTTTTGTGCGCACGTTTACTCTGGAACCGTTTGAGATATTCACTTGAAATTTGGTACACGTGTAGTTCAACGAGATCTAGAACTAGATTATATTTTCATCTTGTTCCGTCGAAGGGGGGGTAAATTGGGGTAAATTTGGAGTAAATAGGTAAATCAAGCAGGTAAGAGTCCATAAAATTGGTATTTAGTATATACAAGAGAAGCTAATTTCCCAAAATAAATTTTGGCGTTAGCCACCTCCATGACCACCCCCACCCCATTATTAAAGGGGATGAAAAACAATTGTGATTTAGTCTGTGTACAAGAACCAGAAACCTCAAAATATTTTTTTACTTCATCCACCCTTACTACCACCCCCTATAACTACCCCCACCCCGCTACCGATGTGGGGTATCGTTTTATGGGTTTTTGGGGTAGAGGATTTCAAATATTATATTATTAAAGTTCCATAAACAATTATTTCCACATACAAAATTTTTTCGTTGTGAGTGACTTGGATAAAAAAACCTGGATGTGGAAGTAGTGATTCATTGGGCAGCGGTTTTTTATAACTGCATATGCAATAAAGTATCTGCATTTGTTTTCATACTGGTATCCAAAAATGTCAATAAAGATAGCCAAATAGTTTATCATATACAGTGTCAAAAATATATAGCGAATATCTGCAGTTTGGCGTTATCGTCAGTCAATTGACTTCAACTAACAGGTTGTAACAATATTTTCAAGAAAATTTTATACCAATTTGACTGCTACAGCGTTGTCGCAACGTAATCATAAAGTTGCTGCGGCACCGCCAATTTTTGCCGCCAATTTTTGCCGCCACAATGCTGGTGCAGCTTTTTTACAGCTTTTTGTGTTACTTGGCATATGTTAATTAATATTTTCTTTTTTCCTTTCAGCTAGCAGATCACTTCAGTCAACAGCCATATCGTCGGGAGGTTGTACTGAAGCTTTGTCGGTAAAGAAGTCGGCAGAAATAGCGGCTCTCTTCGCTGACGTGAAACTCAGTCAAACAACAGATATCACCCATTTGACACCCAAAAATTTCGATATGGAATCACTCATTTCCTCTAGAAATGCGTACAACAAACTACCTGCGCAACCTAAATATACAAAACCATCCAAACTATCAACGAACCGATTGGAAGTTAAAACGTCTGGCTTATACAGCCAGAAACTGGTGCAAAGCAGAGGCATAAGTGGCGCCAGGAATGGAAAACACAATATGTATAGCGCTAAAAATGGCCTTTATACCATTCAGAGCCAGTCAGACGAATCTAGAAGATCAAGTATGAGTGAAGGGAGGAAAATAAACGATAATAGAGAGTACTTCGAATTAGAACCTCCATTTGAGAGAAGTGTAAAAAATGTTAGTAGTAACATGGAAAACTCTTTAGGGTACTTACCTTGAAATATGTGATTTAGCTCGAGAATTCTGTAAAATGACAAATTTGAAAAACAGTTATTTAAATAGCGTATACATTTGTAACAAAGTTCCGTCCAGATATCAAATTTGTTTCTTATGTTTTGCATTATATAGATTAATTCGTGGGAAAACTCCCCTTTGAACCGGTCATCAATTAATTCGTTCAGAGTATGCGTGTTTAGAATTATAGACATAAATTAGAACACAGTCGCATCCCAGCCTCCTGTGCAAGCAGATGTGGCAAATCCAGCACAACACAGTTGAAAAACTGGCGAATTTAATTGCAAAAATTACTCCGACACATTTAAATTAAACTTTTTAATTTCATTTCAAATTATTGATTATTAATTCATGACTGAAACATTTTTTTACAGACATGTTTTAAACTACTTACTCTTCTCGATATACTCCAATTAACGGGGGGTGAATGGATTTTGATGAAATCTTGTGCAATATGTTTGTAATGACGTTAATAAAAAAGTTGGAAAAAAAGAATAGAGCAGGAAATAATCGGAAGGGGTAGAAACATCCCTTTTATCACGGGTTCCGTAACTTATAGAATTAGGTCAAAATGAAAAAAAAAAACAATATATATTTACCTTTTCAACCCAAAAAATGGTATTTTTACTCGTGTGAATTTTTTGAAAAATGCATATTTTTCGAGATATGGCCACTCTAAAATTCCTAAAAGTGGGGAGAGGAAATATAAAAGTTGACAAAAAATCTGAAAAAATTCAGGTGAATGTATCATCGAAATACAAGACAATTTTTACTGGCAACTTTTCTGTAAAGTGTATTTTCATCTAGTTTTTCCGGAAAAACATGAAAAACCACCCCTTCTTTTGTTGTAGCGCTTTAAAAATATATAATTTAAAAATTTGAAAAAATTCAGACTTGTGCATTGAGGCCTTCTAAACATTTTTTGTCTCTTGAGTTACAGGCAGTTTTTCACGATAAATAATCTACTACATTTTTTCACGTTATCAATTTAAAAATTATATTGAACCTTTAAAAATGGTATAACTATATAGGTTTCATATTTTTTATAATAATATATACCGGGTGCCACAGGCTAGTGTCTCCCCCCTATATTTCCTTTATTTTTTAACTTATCCATTTGAAATTTGGGGTGCATAAACTACCTGTAGAAATGGATTTTTGAAAATAAAAACGGTATGAAACCATTTCCGGTTTACCCGGAAATGGCCGTAACTTTCGATTTTTAAATGGAACAATTTTTTATTCTAAATAAATTTAATAAAATAGAAAAACAAATAGCATAGATTTGAAATGGATATCAATGGATTCAGAAAAATATCTATAATTTATTGAACACTAGGAGCCACCACCTTCCCCTTTGAAAAAAAAAGTTTTCGATAAATAAGTGAAAAATTTCACAGAGTAGAAACATCTTATTTTGAGCCAAAAAAGGTAAATATATTGTTTCTTTTTCATTTTTGACCTAATTCTACAAGTTACGGAACCCGTAATGAAAGGTGTTTTCTACCCCTTCCGATCATTTCCTACTGTAATCTTTTTTCAACTTTTTTATTAACGTCATTACAAACACTTTGCACAAGTTTTCATCAAAATCCATTCATTATCACTCACATTGGAGATTTTGGTCATTTTAGCGCTCCGTTGACTGGACTAATAAATCGTATGTTGCTTTGTATGTTAAATGTGTTGCAATATGGATCAAAATGAGTTTTTTTTTTAAATATCTCAAAGGTTTTGTTACTTTAAAAAAAAATGTTTTAATCTCTCGGGACTTTCACACTTTTATCAAAAGTTTTGTCGAATAAATATCTAATATTGCTGTGCTACTGGGATAAAATACTTTACCTCATTCTCATTTGCAACATATAACTCCATACAAACAAAGTTAAATAAAATAGTCAAACAACTATCAAGTAAGTAGAATCAGTGATTTTAACAAAATATTACCCAGGTAGAACACAAATATTGGATCAATATTGGTATAACATTCTAAAAACATTAGCTTTATGTAAAAAAACTATATGTTGAACCAATAAAAAATGTGAACATATTATTGTATCTACTCAATGTTGATTAAACTGTATTGAGGATACATGAAAAAATTATGTCATATAATATTGTATTCAAATATAAATCAATATTTAAAGTTATATTGGTATACATTTAATGTATGATTTGACCTAATTTACGTCGTCGATTAAATGTCATTTCTCAATCAATGTTGAAGGCAGTATAATAAATGTTTCAATATTATTAATATAATGTTTATTTCAATTGATGAATATTGGTTAATAATGGCGTTGTTGTCAACTTAGCAATTTGGTACGACGATTTAGCTCCTCTAGAGGAATCGTTTACTAAAATTTCGTCAAAATAGTTACATCATTGTTTAAGTTATCATCAATTGTTTAAAAATGGCTGCTCTTTATTGTTCTTATTTATTGCAACTTAACAAACTAACCAAAAAGGTTGGGATAAATTTGGATAATATCTTTGGAATTTTATTATGAACAATCTCTTTTTTTATTCATTGCGATACGAGCTATACAACCAGAGATATTTAAGAAAAACTGCGAAAAAACACAATTTACAACATTATTTTGTTTCAACACATGACTTGCGGGACAAAGCTTTAATCCAAAACTTTTTGCAACACTCCTTAAAATGTGTCCGACAAGTTTCAGCAAAAAATGCTATTGTAAGACAATTCCCTACAAAATGATTTAGACTTTAAATTTTTTTAGTCCACGATAATTATATGAGTTAAAAGTTTGTCGATATAATCTCGATATGAATTTTCTAACATTTTAAAGTTAATATTTGTTACACAATTTTGTCAAAACATGTAATAACGTAGCGTAAATATAGCCTTTTCAATATTGTCAAATTAATGTTTAATTGAAATGGAAAATATTTCTTAAACACTATGATTTTACAAAGGGTTTATCAATTTGTGGTAAATATAAATTTTCAAATATTTTAAAATAAATCTTATTATTATCAATAGATATTTTCGAGGATATTTTTATTAAATTTAAAATTAAAATTAAATATTTATTGAACAATATAGTTTCAAAAAGAGCGTCACAAACCTAGGATCAATAGGATCAATAGAAATCACTGCAATATTATAAAATTAACATTCATGAATATATTTTAATTAGTCTACTTGTATATGGACATAGACATACCAGTTTTTAATATCAGTATTTATTAATATTAGTCCAATATGTTTTTAAGGTATTGATTAAATGATTTTTCAGGCGATATTACTACCAGTATTTTAATATCAATCTTTATTAATATTAGTCCAATATTTTTTTAAGGTATTGATTAAATGATGTTTCAGGCGATATTACTACTTGGGTCTAAGATAATTGAATCTAAGATAATAATCGCTCGCTACTTTGCAGTTTTACTCCCTTTCACTATACGGGGTGTCCCACTTACTCCCGGCGCCATTTTCTCGATAACCAATGAATTATGTAGAAAGTATCCACTAGAATATTATAAATTACTTCAGTTTTGAGTAAAAATGGTTATTTCACACATTGAAGTATAGATGGCATTGCGATGCAAAGAAATTGTTCGATACTAGGAACGTTGAAATGAGGTGCAGGAGATAAAGAATTATATTCTAAGCAACTTTTTTAATTCGAACAATTTTCGAAAAATCACTGGTTTTCGAGATATTTGAACTTCAATGTAATTTTTCAAGTAAAAAAAAACGCATTTTTTTTTCATATGTCTACAATATACAGGGTAAAATTTAGTCGTTTACAACATGGACATGACGTGCAAAAATTAGACAACACAATAAACATAAAATCTTTAATTTCCAAATAGCAGTTGCAGCCATATCTTCGTTTTACTTGAAAAAAAAATTATTTTGTGTTTTGAAATAAATATGTTTCATTACCATCTAAATCAGCCTGATTCATTATTGATTCAAATGTCCCAAAGGACTTATCGTCTAAAAAGTATTTTAAAAAAGTTATGACGATTTTTATATTTAAAAAAAATTTATTATATAAGTTCAGATATCTCGAAAACCAGTGATTTTTCGAAAATTGTTCTTATCATAAAAGTTGCTCAGAATGTAATGTCCCACCACAATTTCAACGTTCCTAGGATCAAATAATTTCTTTGCGTCGCAACGCCATCTATACCTCAATTTTGGAAAATGACCGTTTTTATTCAAAATTGAAATAATTTATATATTCTAGTGAACACCTTTTACAAAATTCAAATATTTCTTTTATTTATCGAGAAAATGGCACCGAGAATTTTAAGTGGGACACCTTGTACATAAAAATTATTAATTAATTTTAAATATACATTTGCCAGGGACACATCTGTTTCTCCGATTTTGTTTCAATTCCACCAAGTCAATATTACTTACTTTTAACGTCAAATATATGCTTTGTGCTAGTAAATTAAAGATGGGAAGAAGGATGTGGCTGTCAACGATAAGACTTTCTACAAGGACCCAATACATAATATATTACTCCACTACATGATTTTGTTACGCATATTCTTCTTACTGTTGAAGATCCTGTTACAAATGTATTCGTGGTTCAAGTGAGATAATATTGTATAGTTTTCGCATATGTAGGGTGAGCTCGAAAAAGTGTGTCAGTTTATATTTTAAAATAGTTTCCAGGACAGCAGCAAAGAATTAAGTATAGGCAGTTATTTAAAATTTCGTCAAAATTGACTCAACTTTTTCTAGTCCACACTTATTATCTTATTCTCGGTATAACATAGATTTTATGTTTAATATCGACATTTTGTTTTAACCTATTTGCCATAAAATAGTTCGCTTCTTTTGGGTGTTCAATAAGTATAGGGTATTGGGGATTTGGGGGGGACAAAACTTTGTAAAGTAATAATTTAAGTGATATTTTGGAAATTAAGTGCAATAATTTACTTACAATTTTAAGTGCAATATTTATAATTTTTTAATTAGTTAGGTAGTTAAGTTTCTTCAATTGTATTGTCTTTTGACGCTGAAAGGTGATTACAAATGTTTGTGTTATTCATGTGCAATTTTTAGATGAGTTTTTCTCGATGTATTTATTTACATTTTATTGTTAATTAATGTGTGCAATATTTTATCATATTTTAGTTTATTAAAGAAGTTAATAGAAAATTGTGTTTTTGTTTCTAAATAACATAATTAAAGCAAAGAAAAAATTTCGAAGCACACACTTTTTTAGTGGATGAACTGTTAAATTGGTTATTTTAAAAAATACATTATAATTAAAAAAAAAATAAAAAACGCGCTTTTATTAGTAAAGTTAAAAATAGTTATTAGGTAATTAAATTTAAAAGCAAGGGGCGCACTTATATAGCGGTCTAGGCAAAATGAACAAAATGTGATGTAGTTACCTACCTACCTATGTAAGTGCGCGCCTCGCTTTTAAATTTAATTACCAAATAATTATTTTTAACTGTTTAGTGTGCTACTCATAAAAACGTGTTTTTAGTTTCTTTTAATTATAATTTATTTTCTCTCTCTGTCGTGGAAAATTCGAGTTTATGGCGGAGTCGCCGGTGATACGCCTATGAGGAGCCTCTATCACTACTTCCCGCCTCCGTCATCATACAAGGTCAATGGTACCATATTATTATATTGTCACCAGAACTGCATAAGTTTGCAAAGTTTCAAATCGATACAACAGTTGGAAGTGGGTGAAAAGTGAGTTGTAAGATTTGATTACAGTATTACAGGTCAAGTTTATTAAACAATAGAAGCGCATTTAAAACGTTTGCAACGTATGTAGTCAAACGAGAAGTTATTGTGAAATAAGGACCTTTTATGGCCGACTTCAAAAAATATATAAAAGGAGGAGGTTCTCAATTCGATCCGTCTGTATTTTGCATTGGCTTAAGAGATTTCCATGAAATCTTTCTCAAATTGTAAGGTATGGATGGCTTGGCTGTGGCCTCATATTAATTTCATCAAGCAACGTGAGCAAAAATAGGAAACAAAATTTTTTTTTATGAAAATTTTGTAATTTTTGGCGAAGGTGCCGCGCAACTTTCATCGGAATTGCATTAAAGTAGCTAGTACTGTCGAGCAGTTAACTGAACCTTATTACCTAATATCGATATCGAGGTCGGTGTCAAAATAAACAATTAACGAATTCAAACGTATTTTTAATCAACTTCAATATCGATATTAGGTAATACGGTTTTCAATTAACTGGGCGACGGTGAACTTCACAATTATTTGCGATAATTTTTCACAAATTTTTTGTGCGACTGCAGTAAACTATTGCTATTGATAGTAAAATATTTGTAAAATAACAGACAAGCAACTATTTTATTACAACAATTTATTTAAAAATAATTTTACACTTTCATGTATACATTTACAAATATATTTTTGTTGTTGACGATACAAAACATTTATTTAGTTTACAATAAAATCTATTCACAAAAATGCATTACAAGTACAAGTGACAAAAACATATGGGTATTTATTTCACAACACAATACACTAAAAATATTCATTCCAAAACGTCTTCTGTTAGATTATGCCACTGCTCATGTCTGTGATCTGGATATCTAATCATGTCCAACCAGTGTTTCAATCTTTGACCTAGAGAAATAGAAAAATGTTTCAGAATTTTCGTTTAATTGCAGAATCAAGCAGACAACATCTGCTTATTCTAAAAAAAGAGAAAGCATCTACAGGATGTGATGTGGATCTGTTTATTATATTTTGATGTAGAAAACCCAAAAAAGATCCCCAATCCATGAACGTATACCGATTTGGGGTACTGCACTGATTACCATGCAAAAATGTACTTATTATAATTTAATTTTAAAGAGGCTTTCAAATAAGCTATCATAATAATCTACAACGATCGGCTCTTACAAAGCACAATAAGACCTAACGGCAAAACGATTGAAAAATTACAGGTCTTTAGAAAAACATATCTTATAAAATAAGAGAGACATCAAAACTTTGAGAAATCGGTTTTCTCCATAAACCAGTGATAAAAAAAATGCGCATCAAAAAAATATAAAACATTTTTTGTGGAATCCCGGTAGTTACAAAGTTTGGCAAAAATCACGCTTTTACACCTTGTAGATAGTAACGTGATTCAAAATAGAAGAATTGGCAAATCTCGCTTTTTCACAAATAAATTATCTCCTAAATCTTGAAAACCACATATTGATATTTATTCTCTTTCTCAAGAAATGTGGATTTAAATTCAATCTAAAAATTCGCTTGGTTCGTTTCAATTGGTCAGCAGTTTATTTTATAGTAACAAAAAAAAAACAGGAGATATTTTCTGACACATGTATACGGGGTGATTTACGACTACATGCGGAAAATAAAATGGTATACTTCTATGTGGGAAAGTCACTGCAAAATTTTAGAGTGATCCGAAGTAAATTAGTAATTTTTGTTGCATTAAAACTTGCAAAGATACGCTACCGTTACTTGTCTGTGGTCAGTATGAAAGGGCAATGGACTTCTATAGCGTTATCGCTATAAATAAAATTAAAATCGAAGTAAATATACTTATACTGTTTTTAATACATGTTCATATTTTATGTGATATTAGTATTTTTTAGTATATTGATATTATATTTTTATATCGAATGTTTTATATTTTTCCTAGCGACTCCATGGAAACTTCTCCATTATGGATCGAGTTTTCCTTTTTGTTTCTTAGCGACTCAACGGAAACTTCTCGCTTTTGGAACTTCTCGATTTCCAGTGAGTGAGTCGCTATAGTCGCTATATACACCCCCTCGTTAAAAAAGAAAATAGTCAATCAATCAACGTGTCGATTGCAAAACGTACTTTTTTAATCGGGGTAGGCAAAGTGTCACATCTGTCAACTAATACAAAAGCCGGTTTAACCCTATCAATATTGACAGTTATGACTTTGGCTCCTTTCTTAAGGGTAAATAACTTATCTGAACGAGATAAAACTTTAAACGGTCCTTCATATAAAGGAGTAAATGAACGTTTTAAACGTTCAATGCGAACGAAAATAAAATCGCAAGAGGCAAGATCTGAACTAACAAAAGTTTTGTAATTGCCATGCGAAGTTGGAGGAACAAATTTTAAATTATTAAAATAAATGCGTAATTTGTCAATGAAATAAGGAATATCTGGGGAATTATACGATTCAACGAAAAATTCGCCAGGTAAACGAAGGGTTTGACCATATATGAGTTCAGCAGGTGAACATTGCAGATCTTCCTTGGGAGTTGTCCTAAATGCTAATAAAATGATGGGTAATTCATCTGTCCAATGTGATGTATTGGCTCTAGCTAACAAGGAAGTTTTAAGTGAGCGATGAAATCTTTCAATTAAAGAGTTGCCTTCTGGGTGATATGGAGTTGTACGTATTCTATGAAAACCTAAAAACTTTGCAAATTCATTAAATAATTTTGACTCGAATTGTACTCCTTGATCAGTCGTTACTGACAAGGGAACACCGAATCGACAAACAAAGTTTTGAAATAAAGTACGCGCAACTGTTTCTGCTGTGATGTCGCGAAGAGGGTACGCTTCCGGCCACCTAGTGAATCGTTCAATCACCGTAAGAATGTAAGAGTTACCTTTGGATGGAAGTAATGGTCCTACCAAATCTATGTGGATGTGGTCGAATCTGATTTTCGGAATGGTGAAGTTCCCGAGAGCACTTCGCGTATGTCGACTGACTTTGACAGCTTGACAGTTAATGCACGATTTTGACCATAAATTGCAATCTGTGTTCATTTTCGGCCAAAAATAGTTATTTGAAATCAACAGTCTAGTGGCTTTAATACCAGGATGAGATAAGTTGTGAAAAATATCGAATATCGTTCGTCTGTAAACAAGTGGGACAAAAGGTCTGACTTTTGCACGAGAAACATCACACCAAATAAAATCATTTGAATCTGGAATTTGTATCTTTTTTAAAATGAAATTGGTTTTAGTTAGTGATGATTTATCTGACAATAAATAGTTGAGATTTGAATCTTTCTCCTGAGCTGCACTAAGCAACTTTAGGTCAAAGTTAACATTAAGGAAGGGAGAATTTTTAAGTTGAAGTGGTAAAATATCTTGTGTCGTAAATACGTGACAAGCTGTCAGCTATTACATTATGTTTTCCTTTAACATGTTGTATTTTACAAGAAAATTGAGCTATGTATTCTAAATGACGTATTTGACGAGGAGATCTTTCTGCTTTTGTGAATAAAGCGTTGATTAAAGGTTTGTGATCTGTAAAACAATTAAACTTTCGACCTTCAAGTATAAACTTAAAATGTTTAATTGCAGTATATAATGCTAAAAGTTCTTTGTCAAAAACCGAATAATTGGTTTGTGCTGTGGTTAATTTACGGGAAAAGAATGCTAAAGGAGCAAGAAATCCCTTATTATCTTTTTGCTCTAAAACTGCACCCATAGCAAGGTTAGAACAATCGACTGAGAGAGATAAGATAGTATCGTCATTATTGCAAGGATGAGCTAAAACTACTGCATTACTTATTGCGTCTTTGGCTTTCGAAAATGCGTCTAAACATTGATCAGGCCAACTATTAATCTTTGTAATTTTATCATGAGATAAACTGTTACAAAGAGAATATAGGGGAAGTAATATTTCAGCAAAATGAGGTATGAAACGATGATAAAAATTCACCATACCTATGAAACGTTGTAGTTGTTTGAGAGTTGTCGGTAAAGGGAAATTATTAATGAATTCGACTCTCTCAGTTGATGGTAAAATACCTGATGAAGAGATGTGATGACCTAAAAAGGTTAAATTGTCAACTCCTAAGATACATTTAGATGGTTTAATGTTAATTCCGTATGTGTCTAATCTCTTGAAAACCTTTTCCAAATGTTCCAAATGTTGTACATCTGATTGACTTGCGATTAATATATCATCCAAATAGACGAAAACGAAAGGTAAATTGACAAGTACTTCATTCATAAAACGTTGGAAAGTTTGACCGGCATTGCGTAGACCAAAAGGCATGCGGGAAAATTCAAACAGTCCGAATGGAGTTGTTATAGCTGTCTTATAAACGTCACTTTCAGCGACAGGTATCTGATGGTACGCTCGCACTAAATCAACCTTGGAGAAAATAGTGCAGCCGTGCAACTGAGAGCTAAAGTCGTGGATATGAGGTAATGGATATCTGTCTGGAATGGTAATCGTATTTAGTTGTCGATAATCTCCACAAGGTCTCCAGTCATTCTTCTCTTTTTTCGCCACTAGATGGAGTGGAGAGGAAACTTGAGAAGATGATGGTTTGCAGATACCTAATTCTACCATGTTATTAAATTCTGTTTGAGCTATTTTAAATTTAAGATCGTCTAATCTACGAGGTCGTGAAAAGGTAAATGACCTTCAGTAACTATATGATGTACAATAGAATGTTTAATAGGTAAATTGTAATCTGGTGAACTAATTAGATTAGGAAATTGTAAAAGTAATTTGTTATATTTATCTGTCAAAGGAAATAATTTAAGTGTATCTAATCTATGATTGTCTAAAGGACTATTTTTAATAAAACAATTAACTGACAAATTAGTCTTGTTATCAATTATTCGAGCTCCTTTAAGATCAACAACTAAACCAAAATGAGACAAGAAATCTGCTCCGACTATCGGTATGTCAATGTCTGCTATATTGAAAACGAAAGGAAATAATCTACGTAAGTTTAGATTGACTTTTAACAATTTCTTACCGTATGTAAAAATGGTTGAACCGTTAGCCGCGGTTAATATCGTATCAAAATTCTTTTTTAAATCTGTGAAAGCATTGCGTGGCACCACAGATAAATCGGCACCAGTGTCAATTAGGAAGTTCAGGTTGTTAGATCTATCGTAAATAAAAAGTCGACGACGTTTGCTGTTAGTAATGTCAAAATCAGACGTCATAAAATTATTATCAAACTTCAGTCATCTTTGAGAATTATCAGATTTTTTACAATTCTTACTGAATTTGCACCATTCACCTCCACAACGATAGGCATTGGCACCATAAAGTTGATGGTAGTAACAAATAGTATTGTCTGTACGATCAAATTTATTGGAAACATTATTACGGCTGGGTGAACGATTGCGATTAGTGGTACGAGTTTGTGAATTGCTTCTACTTTTGCAATTGTTGCAGCATGAAGTAGAAGGTTGAGGCTCGAAGGATTGATTGGAAAGTCTGGATTCTAAAGAGTTTAATCGAGAATTAAAAATTTCTTGTTTTTGTAATACTTGATTAATTGAATCATGGAAAGTGATTGAAAAATTTTTGATAGTGGTAGTTAAATCTGATAACGGGGTTGACTCAGAGTCGAGAGGATTTTTGGAGTACGATGCAACCATTGAATTTTGACAGGACTCCCAGATCTGATCCGCAATATCTAGAATCTCTTTTGTGTCTGTTTTCCCTGAAGCTGTAATGGCAATATATACTGTTTGAGGTAAACGTCTTTTCCATAGCTTTATCAATAAATCTTGACTAACCATGCTGAATCCTCCAACCATATTCAGCATGGATCTATAGAAATCTGAAGGTTTCAGATCGCCCATTTGGGAACCTGATAACAGATCATTCAGACGTTTTTCCTCACTCGATGATAAATGTGAAATTAAAACTTTCTTTAAATTTATATAGAGATCCGTTTCCGGGGGATTAGATATTATATCGTATATATTATCTATCACATCTAATGGCAAATTAGCTATAACCTGATCATACTTTTTCTTGTCATTGACAATTTTTGCAACAGAAAACTGTGATTCAATCTGGGTAAACCAAATTTCTGGTTTTGATTTCCAGAATGGGGGTAATTTGACAGAGGTGACATAATGGGTTTGAGGAAAATCCTCGTCTGAAGGTTGTCTTTGCATAACTAATCGATTGTGATTGATTGATTACTCTCTTAGATAAAAAAGGGAATGTACTTTAACTCACTCACCGACAGATGACAGTACTTGTAATGTACAACTTCAGTTGATTGAATTAGGAAATTACCATAAATTATAGGAACATCTATTCAACTTTGGAACCTCTATTCAAAATTCATCGGGAAAATTCTTCTCTTCATAAAATGGTCAATTTATAACGGTAGTTGATATATCGAATCTCTTCTTGTATATATTTATCACGTTGGACATAAAATGATCACTTCTGGCATATATTTATGACGTTGGACATAAAATTTTCACTTCTGGCATATATTTATCACGTTGGACATAAAATGATCACGTCGGGGTCACCAAATTTATAGCGTTATCGCTATAAATAAAATTAAAATCGAAGTAAATATACTTATATTGTTTTTAATACATGTTCATATTTTATGTGATATTAGTATTTTTTAGTATATTGATATTATATTTTTATATCGAATGTTTTATATTTTTCCTAGCGACTCCATGGAAACTTCTCCATTATGGATCGAGTTTTCCTTTTTGTTTCTTAGCGACTCCACGGAAACTTCTCGCTTTTGGAACTTCTCGATTTCCAGTGAGTGAGTCGCTATAGTCGCTATAACTTCCTTGGGAAAGAACATATCGAAGATTTCTTACATTTCCTTAATGGGCATAAAAAGTTAAGCTGGTGCGTGCGGTCAAAGTGCCGCGTTTTTCGCTTTCGGTCGAACAATCAGGACACCGGCAGGTACAAAGTATCGCCGAAGTTTGGTGTTTTTGTGTTATCGACGAAGTAAATATCTCTTATATCTACTTGTTGTAGAGTTCACTAGCGTAGGGTCAATGTCTTTTCGACTTATTTTGCTAATTTTGTAGTGTGATTTGATTAAAACCAAAAAGTCACTTACACCTTCTCCCGCTTTGCTGTCAGTAGTATCAAGTCTAATAAAAAGTTTATTTTAAATATGTTGCTAAAAGTAAAAAATGAAAATTTAAATTTAGGAAAACCCCCCAGAAATCAATTGAATTGAGATCAGTTGACCGAGGTGGTCAAAATACTATTCCACTGCATTTAATCTGTCTATACCAAAATTGTGTAGCCATTATTAAAAAAGTCACTCACAATAACACTAGAGAACTGCCAATTTAACATTTTTTTACTTAAATTTGAGTAGTTCATTTCTAGGGCATTCTCTTATTGTTATTCAGTTATGAAAATTTAATTTAAATAATTCGATTGCTCAGAACTTTGAACCCCAATCGTACTGCCATACGCGATGGTCTCTAATTGTCATGGAAGAGGAGCAGGACTTTAAGAAGACTCTAATAACGGTGCGAGATTCGCCAACAAAAGAGAGTCGAATCAGCGGAGAAGAATACAAAATAAGCGACTACTCCCTAAGAATGATGAACAAATTGCAGTAACATATCTGACTAACCAACTGAAAATGAGAGGAACTGTACAGAAGAGGATTAAAATGGCATACAGTGTTACAAAGATAATTCTACCTTTCATCGAGGAAAATAAACCACCATGGAGTCTGATTAAAAAGATATACAAAGCCGTAATATTGCTAACGATGACATACGGGGTTAAAGGAGGCAAGAGCAAATGTCAACAGAATAGAAGAAGTTTGAGAAGAGCTGAAACGTATATCATCCAATTACTAACAAAAACAACATAAAACGTCAACATTAATTAATAGGAGGGAAAACAATTACGAAAAGAGCAACATTGCGCGTTGAAGTACTTCGGACATGCCTAAAGAAGAAATTGAACACTTCTACTGAAGAAAGCGCTGATACTGAACAGTAACAAAATAAAAATAGGGAGATTATGCTACAGGTTAATAACAAGAATTGAAACTATCACGGGCAAACTAGGAAAGAAGCAAGCGCACTGGGAACGAACAGCAAGGAAAAAAATTGTTGTTGAATTGTAATATGCACTAGTTGTGTTTATAATCCAGTCAACGAAGTTCAAAAAAGGCCGATTAGGGGAAATAATTCGGCTAGTGACAAATTTTTTTAACAGTTGTCAGAGGAGTGTCCTGAACAACATTCTAAAAGTCCTGACTGGTGAGGGTGTGCGGGGGGTGGGGGGTAATTCAAAGGTCCCCTTTTCATGTCTTTCTTTCTTTCCTGCTTCACCGCGTAAAATGGAATGAGATGTTTTTAGCGATCTAACAAGCGACTCCAGATGAGGGACACTTAAATAAACACTGATATGCTGCATTCCTAAAATCACCCACCAAGCCAAAACCTGATCTAGCCACACTGCCGCCAACCAAAGGAGCTGCACAACAACACTCTTTCAGAGTGTACTTGCAGGTATATTAACTGTTTTTTTACAAAATTTCTTGTTACAGCAGTTCGCTTACTTACTTATAGATACAGCAATGGCTCAACAACCCCCAAACCAGTAGGGATGGAACCGAGGAGAAAATGGATCGCTACCACCAAAGAACCAGTAGCTCCTGAAGCGATCTTGAACTCCATCTTTTGCCGATGTTCTACTGGGTGTGGGAACGCTGTGATTGCCGAAAAGCCGGCATTCCATGCTCAATGGTGTGCGGCATTTGCCATGGTACTTACATGTACAAATTGTGCACCATTAGACGACAATTTGGACGACGACGACGATAATGATTTTGCTGACTTTTAAAATGTTTAGATTTAAGATAATGTTCGTTTATTATTAATAATATAGTTTTTCTGATAGTTTTAAATTCATTTAGTATTAAAATTTCATTTATGTCATTAAAAATTTATCCCCCCTCTGTATCTCGTAAAGTATTGATCCTACATAAAAAATTAATAGGAACTTATTTGTAGAAAATGTTATCTAGTTTAATTTTGTATAAGAATACTTTTTCGCTAGAGGTCGTAGTTTTCGAGTTATTCAAGAAAGACGAGAAAAGGGGACCTTTAAACTACCCCTCACCCCCCCGCATACACACCACCGGTCATAACTTTTAGTATGTTGTTCAGGGTAGCCCAGCCGACAACTATACAAAATTTGGCCACTACACGAATTATTTCCCCTATTTTTCCTTCGTTGATTAGAGTATTACTAATTATATTATTGTTTTGTAATTTAAGTGTGCTATTGTTAGATGTAATTAATAATGTATGTCAATATAATTCAATAAAACATTATATATTCAATCAAGACTTGTATTTCATTATACGAATTGACCAAAGGTCTCTCAACATCCCATCAAAAATAAATACCATAAAATAATCGGATATGTATTCTGCTGGAAACAGAAACGGAAGAAACTGAAGACTTGGAAGAAGAAAAACTCTAGAAATAAAAACAAAAAGTGGAGCATGAACACTCCGCAACACTACACAATATGACAACGTATCTCACAAACACCTACATTTCTCATCTTACACTCCTACACCATGCGACTCTCGCTACTGACAATAAGTAAGACCCAAATCCTATCCAGCTTAAATCTAGCTAGCTCGGCTGTATGTTTCTCGGAAGTGACAGTAATGCCTATCATAATCTGCTAAATTAATCAAATCAATTCGACGGTTTAAAACTCTGTTAGTAACGCTTTCTTAAAATTTTGGTGCACCTTATTTTTGTCTTGATTTAGCTCATAAAATCCATCCACGTAGAGATGGGGACTGAATTCTTGAACACCCAGTATAGTGCGAGTGTAGGATTTCACAAAAATTGATTAAAGTCAACATTAAAATGTTTTCACGATATTACTCAACAAAGCCAAGATTAAAGAGTTTAAAATAATAAGCCATATTTTTAACATTCGCTCTCTATAACAGAATTCATAGTCTCAAAATTGCTTCTTAAATATTGAAGCTGTATTTCTTTGGCAATAAGAAAAAGATGATAAATCTACTTATAGAGAAGGTTATATTTTTTGTAGTGTGGCATTTGTGCCATTACTTGAAACATTTTGACAAAAGGGATAATCCTATTTATTACGGTATTGCAAAAATAAGCTGCAAAAGAGAGGAGGTCAGTAGACATCTCTTAAAAATTATGTAAATTTAAGTTTCCATTCCAGTCTAGATGGTAAGAAATAAAAAACAATAGACAGCTTAACTACTTTTTGTTGGTTTGAAAGTTTGAAAGTTTTCATGTGCAAGATGTCTCCGAAGACGTAAAAACAGGAATGGGATCGAGTTCTTGTATTTGAAAAAAATGTGTTATATTTTCTTCAAATTTAATCAATATTAGGGGAACATATTCTGCAAAACAAGGAAAATATTATCTTCTTGTATTGCGACAAGAAATGTCTAAAATGTAATTATTTGCATTCGCGAAGTTCACAGTTTAGGTAATTCTTAATTTCAACTAGACACATTTCATTTTGTGGCCTATCAAATTGTACTGGAATTAACTATAACACAGGTCTACAAAAAAAAAAACAAAAAATTCTGCTCCAAGGACTAAACCTATCATGCCTTAAATATTTTTGTGTGCTGAATCCGAATTTTCAATATAGAAAATTTTCTACCGCGTAGATTTCGAGTAAATCCCGGTTTTTATTGTTAAAAAAACATATTTTGATGTAATAAACCGGGATTTACTCGAAATCTACGGGGTAGAAAATTTTTTAAATTGAAAATTCGGATTCAGCACACAGAAATACTTAAGGCATAATAGGTTTAGTCCTTGGAACAGATTTTTTTTTTTTTTTGAAGACCTGTGTTATAGTTAATTCCAGTACAATTTTATAGGCCACAAAATAAAAGAATTACCTAAACTGTGAACTTAGCGTGCTGTGCACAGGTCTACAAAAAAAAAACTGTTCCAAGGACTAAACCTATCATGCCTTATGTATTTTTGTGTGCTAAGTCCGAATTTTCAATTTAAAAAAACCGCGTAGGTTTCAAGTACATCCCGGTTTTTATCGTCAAAACACGGTTTTTTGGCAATTTTTGACATTTACTCGAAAACGCGGTAGAAAAATTCGGAATCAGCACACAAAAATACTTAAGGCATGATAGGTTTAGTCCTTGGAGCAGATTTTTTTTTTGTAGACCTGTGTAATTATTATTTATTTGCATTGCATATGCATTCACAAAATTCACAGTTTAGGTAATTTTTAAATTCAACTAGATACGTTTCGTTTTATGAAATTGTACTAAAATTAATTATTAGTCCCCTGCCAAGTGTACAAAAATAGGCTCCCGCGGGCTCCTTGATGATGCAAGTGTGGTAGTAGTCTGAATCTCTTTGTTAGGCCTTGAAGAAACATAATTTCGATGTTGGCACTCTCAAAAATGATGCGCATGAGTACTGTGGGCGAAAAACAAAATGGTCGCCATCGCAAACACTTTTTCCAATTTATCTAAGTAACCGTTGGGATTACGAAAAAAATTGCTAAATCAATTTTACACAAAAAAAAGATTATTATAAGTTTTCATACAGGACTAACCATTTTCCCAGAAACTTAACTTTTAAAATTATTTCATGGCTTTATATTTATTAATAGTTATTTGTTTGAAATTATCTTCCACCACACCTGCAGTTTTAGAAGAAATGAGGAGCTACGATAATAGATGGCATGGCGCTTCTTCACACCTACCACAAACCTAGCACAGTGAAGACATGCCTGGCCTCGGTTTAAGCTTCAGCAAATGGATCAGGTAAAAATTCAGCAATTGCAGTGAGGTCCATATTGTTTTCGACTCTTTCAAAGAAAACTCGTTGAAGAAAGCCATGGGAGTGATTCGGCAAAAAGGCTCAGATCCGATCCAGTACAAAATCGGACCAGAAACCAAAATTGGAAGTATAGCAATGAATAAATTCTTGTCCCACGATGAGACGAAGGATAAACTGACAGAGTTCCTTTCCGGTCAGATTCTTCAATTTGGCGTGATCAATAACAAAACGCTTGTAATCAGTTGGAGGAACAAAGCAGCTTCATCACATGGCGATGATGTATCCAGTCTTTCAAGTGCGCAGGAGGAGGCGGACACAAAGATCATATTACATGCAGTACATTTAGCACTGAAAGGAATTAAAACTACTCATGTATCCTCCCCCGATACTGATGTCCTAATTTTGGCACTAAGACGATATCCCAACTTTCGAAAGAGTTTGCATTTTTCTTTCGCCATGACATGAAAAGTTTGTTCAGCTAGGTTCAATTTACAGAGGACTTGGACCTCTGAAAGCCTCTGCACTTCCTGGATTACACACACTTTCAGGATCAGATGTAACAGGGTCATTTGCTGGCAAAAGTAAAATAAAGTGGTGGAAAACTTTTAATTCTGCAAGTGATAAGCTGCTAGAAGTTTTGGCTACTGTCTCTCACAGAAGATGTCAGGGCTAACTTGGAAGCGTTCATTTGTCAGATTTATATTCCCAAAACAACACTGACCAACATAGGAGCTGAGAGATGGTCCTCCATGTACGTGTCAGTCAAATAGACTTCGATGTACCGAAATGTGTAAGTGCGAAGGTAATCTCGACCGATGTGATAATATGGGAGAGTGCGAGCAAGGCGATGATAAAGATTTGGGGCTAAGTGAGATTTGCATCGAAAGTGATGATGATTTTAATTAAAAATGTCATTGTAGAAGTAAAAAGTATTGCTTGTCTGTAGTTTGTCTATATAAATCCGTAACTACTGTATTTCTATAAGTTTCTTCATTAAACGTTAAATTTTTTCCCCCCATTTTCTTTTTTCCCCCCATAAATTATATTTTTTTTATAAAATTATATTATAAATTATATTTATTTATTTTTTCTTTCAATTTCCTATGCCTACCTATACTGTAAAACATAGGGGAGATGGGGGTATTTGTTAATTTATTTATGTTTGTAATATTTTAGTTATAATGATTGTTTCCAGTGGCCCGAGAAATAGTGTCAAATATGTTAATATGCACTGGCAAATCTCTCATCATTAGACATATTAAGTTTTATTCTTGGAAACTATAAAATGAAACTTTTTGAGAGAACGGTTAGTTCCACATAAAAAATTGTAATAACCTTTTCTCTGTATAATTGATTTATCAATATTTTTTATATAAAACTTTTTTTCGTAATCCCAATGGTTACTTAAATAAATGGGAAAAAGTGTTTGTGACGGCGACCATTTTGTTTTTCGCGCGCAGCACTCAAACGCACCATGTTTGAGAGTGCCAACATCGAAAATATATTTCTTCAAGGTCAAGCAAAGAGATTTGGACCACTACCACACTTGAATCATCAAAGATCCCACGGATGTACATTTGATAGGGGACTAGATAATTTGTGTTTATTAATTTTTTTAATAGTACACAGGGAGTTGAATTTATGTCTTAATCTTGTACTGTATATTTCGTATTTTATTTGATTTAAACAATTCATAAAGAGATGAATCACGTATATAGAGTAAGTCACATTTTTTCTCAAAAATCGATAAAACAAGTCAACATAATAGTAGTCTACTCAAGAAACTTTCCAAACAACACGTATTCATCAGAATCTAGATATCTTGTCATAGCAATTAAGAGATCGGTTACTGTTGAATTCTGTAATTTTAAATTAATTTTAGAATATCAAAAGGAAAAACTGTCAATATTATGTAATTTAAATATGTTACTAAAGAATATTCTGCGACATGTTATTTTGTTACACAGTTTACAATTCAATATCAAAATCGTCTCTCAAACTGGACGTGACTTCCTAACAGAGAAGTTTTTGCAGGTATTTCAGAACTTTGCAAACATATTTCCTAAATCAAATGGTGACCATCCAAATTTATCTGAAAGAAAAGGAAGGATCAGAATTCTTCAAGAATTTGATAAAGACTCAATGACTCCGTGCTTATGAGTCAACTTGAGACCAAGGGGTAACGCGTTCGAATTCTGGCTAGGGTATGGATATTTAGTGGTGTTTTTAAGGTGTTTCCGATACGGTAGTAGCGGACTAAACCACGGTTTTGTGATACAACGTGGTTAGTCGCTGTTATATCTTCTGCCATATCAGTTAGCAATAGAATTGTTGCTTTTTAGTTGTCTATTGTCCATGTGTTCTGGTTTAAACCAGAAAACAATAGAGTTTTGAAAAGCGACAAGTATCATATGTCTACCGTCTTCAACCGCATAGAATTTAACACCAAGAGACTTTGAAAAACTAGTGCAAGTCTGTGTCGCCAGTTGATAAATTCCATGAAAAAACGACGAACTTTGTGTGGAGGTGAATCATGTTTCACATATAGAGAAATCATTAATTTCCGAAATTGCCATGTTTGGGCATTCCATAACTCGGATTCCATTGAGTCAAGATTATTTCAACAGAAATTCAGTGTGATTAGGTTTGGTAAGTATTTAGGTTGTGCGCATATGCTACCTCCTCGACTGAGTTTTCAATTGTTTCGTCTTAGAAGAAAAAGTACCGATTCTGTTTGATAAGATTCCTTTGGCAATTCCCAAAATAATTGAATACAGCTAGACGGAGCCTCAGCCCATTTTTGTAGAGTAGCAAGGGATTAGCTGGAAGAAAATTTTAATAAATAATTTATAAACAAAAATGGTACAATTGCTTGGCCTCCTAGTTCGGCAGGCCCTAACACCAATGGATTTTCTTACCTGGGGCTACTTGAAACAGAAAACTTATGCTATTAGTTCAACGCATACAATATTTCTCAAACATACTGAGAGCGGGTGGGGAACAGCTACGAATAATCAGCAATGAAGTAATTCGTCACTATGAGAAATCTTTATATGGTAATACTCATCTGGATTATCACACGAAAATTAAAGTAATTTAACTCCATTAGTCTGTCTGACTGTTTAGTGTCTGTCTGTTGGCGCCATATCTACAAAACTACTTGACGGAGAAGGATAATATTTGGTAGGTAGTTGACGCTACTACTTACGAAGAACTGGATACAGTTTTGTTGAAAAATATACAGGGTCGACTCCATAAAAATATAATAAGGAAAAAAAAATTATGGAACACAGTAATATTTGACATGCAGTAACACAACTCTCAAGGAAGAAAAATATTTTAAGAAACTACAGGGTTGTTACTCAATAAAAAATAAAAAATGTGACGGAGGACGATTATATTTTGCATTGTAGTTAATACAACTGTCGAAAAAGAAAAATATGAAAAAAAAATACGCACCAAAAAAAAAATTAAAAATATACCGGAGGTTGATAATATTTCGCATGCAGTTAATACAACTATCAAAGAATAAAAATATGAAAAAAAAAATACAAGGTGTCATCCAAAGAAAAATTAAAAAATGAGACGGAGCACTAAACTATTGAGCATGCAGTTAACACAACTGTCGATAAGAATATATACAAGTAATATACAGGATGGTCACACTCATTTTTTTTTTAATGTGAAGGAGGATGATAATATTTCGCATGTAGTTAATACACAACTGTCGGAGAAAAATATGAAAAAAAAATATACAGGGTGGTCACCCAAAAAAAAAGATTTTCACGTTTCAGAGTACGTAGATTACGAAAGTTAAAGCCGTTTAATTCCGTCTGCTTGTCTGTCGGTCTGGCGTCTGTTGGCGCTATATCTACAAAACCACTTGACGGAGAACGATAATAGATATTAAAAGTTATATGTAGTTGACACAACTGCCAACGAAGAACTGGGTTGTAGTTCCTTTGAAAAATACTCAGGGTGGACCTTATAAAGAATATAATTAAGCAAATAAATATGACGGAAAACAGTAATATTTGGCATGTAGTTAACACAACTGACAAGGAAGAAATAAATGAGAAAAAATATACAGGGTGGTCACCCTAAGAAAATAAAAAGAAATGGGAGGAGCACGATAATATTTCATATGCATTTAACACAACTGTCAAAGGAGAAAATTGTGAAAAAAACTACCTGTGGCCACCCAAAGAAAAAAAATTTAATGTGACGGAGCACGATAATATACGGTAGATAACACAACTGCCAAAGAAAATAAATATGAAAAAAAATACACAGGGTGTATTTAAAACAAAAAAATTTAAATAAAAATATGACTGAGGACGATGATATTTCACATGCAGCCAACATAACTGTCAAAGAAGAAAACTATGAAAAACAAAATATACAGGGTGGTTAAGAAAAAAATTTAAAAATGTGACGCAACATGATAATATTTCGCATACAGCTAATACAACTGTCAAAGAAAAATTTGAAAAAATATACGGGGGGGTTGTCACCCTAAAAAAATTATGAAAAAACGTGATGGATGGCAATATTTCGCATGTAGTTAATTGTCACCCTAAAAAAATGTCGCATGCATTTAACACAACTGTCAAAGAATAATATAACAAAGAAATATAGTTAATGCAATTGTCAGTGAAGAAAAATATGAAAAATATACAATTTGGTTACTATGAAACATAATTATGGTGGATATTATATTTGGACAGAATTACCGAGGAAGAAATCTGATACTTTTAATGAAATGTATACAGGGAGGTTACTCTGAAAAATAACTAAACAGCAGAGGAAAATAATATTTGGATTGTATTTGCCACAATTAGTTTCCATTTTTCTCATTTTCTCGTAATAAATAGTCGTAAAAATCTAAAAAATATCTGTAATTTTTTTTAAAATTATCTCTATAAATAAAAAAGTTATGGTCCTTCCAAGTTTAAAATGCCGCGATCATCTGGGCTGAGTTCGATTACGTCACAATACATGATTCCGCCAACACGAGCGGGCGCGGGCACCTTTATACTCGCTGGCAGGCACCGGCAGTTTATAGCCAGCTTGCATTTGAGAGCCGAAAAAATTGCTAAAACATGCAATTTTGGCACGTTCATATTTTTCGAAAAACACCATTGGGTCGGCCGTATGATGTCGCGACGTAAAGAGGAAGTCTTCCAGATAAACCTGATCGTAAATTGCACGGCGAAATTCGAAAATTCGACCGAATCAAAAGTGACATTTTGTGACATTTCAGAAAATCGTGCATATACACTAAATAAAGGGGACATACAGCGAGTCGCCGGCGCACAGTGGAAAAAAAAAGCCTTTTTTTGGCAAAAATCTGCCTACAAGTCAAATCTTAATCAATTTCGATCTACCTTGGCTTAAAATGTAGGTTATTCGCTACACTTTCAGAGTATACTGCCTAAATTGTAAACTCCGATTTCCTAACCTCAAAAAATGTATCAAATATGAGAGTAATCACTTTTTTCTATTTCTACAAGTCAAATCTTGATCAATTTTGACAATCCTGGGGTTCATAATTTAGGCAGTATACGCTGAAAGGGTAGCTAATAACCTGCATTTTAAGCCCAGGATTGTCAAAATTGTCAAGATTTGACTTGTAGAAATAGAAAAAAGTGATTACTCTCATATTTGATACATTTTTTGAGGTTAGGAAATCGGGGTTCACAATTTAGGCAGTATACACTGAAAGGGTAGCTAATAACCTGTATTTTAAGCCCAGGATTGTCAAAATTGATCAAGATTTGACTTGTAGAAATAGAAAAAAGTGAGTCATATTTGATACATTTTTTTAGGTTAGGAAATCGGGGTTTGCAATTTAGGCAGTATACTCTGAACGTGTATCCAATAACCTACATTTTAAGCCAAGGTAGATCAAAATTGATTAAGATTTGACTTGTAGGCAGATTTTTGTCCAAAAAGGCTTTTTTTTTTCCACTGTGCGGCGTGGCAAGTCAGCGCGTTGTGTATTTTGACGTCACGGTGGACTTCAGCCGAGGCGAAGTATTCAAATAAGAAATTGAATAAGTTTGTGAGTTTTTCAGATATCGAGATAATATTTTTTTGTTTGACTAGTTATCTGAAAGACTACTAAATGAGGTTGAATGTACATGATATTTCTAAAATAGGAAACTTCCTAATTGTCAAGGGCGCAACCTGCTGTACTTTTAGTTACAGTTATAAAAGGTGGTAATGACACAAGTTTTAGGAAAACAGCCATAGTTTTTAGTTAAAAATAATATACAGGGTCGCCATCCAATAGAAAAATTATTAATGACTAAAGGATGCAAACTGTCCATTTTTATGAGGCTGTGCGCCAGAGAGGGAGGTTTTGGGTAAATACCTTTACCGATTTTTTAAAATTGTAATAATCTTCTGTTTAGCTGTCACATCTAAAAAATAAAATACTCTTCGTTTGATTACCACTCCATGTTTGAGAGGGAACGTACGATTTTCTATAAATAACCTGTTCCGAAGCTTTTGCATAATCCTGTTTATAATTCAAGTTAAGTTAATGAAAATATTAAAAAATGAATCTTATAATTTATTACAAAAACAGTTATAATAAACTGCTACAATAAACACTTAACCATGTACGATTTTTAATTTTCGTCACTCTTTTATTATTACCCAAGCCTGCGTTGGTAAAATTGCTTTAAATCTATTAGGCGAGTTTTATTTTTTTGGGTGCTGATTGCAAGAAAATCGTGAAAATATCACAATAAGCGATGTTTACTTTGATATTAGACAGAATCCAGCTAATTTAATGACATCGAAAGCTTTCAAATATGTAGTGAAAAACTTTTTTGAAAACAAAGAATACCCAGATACCAGAAATATATTGAACAAGTGTAAAGAATTGGGTTGTTGAATTAAATTAAAAGTACATTTACTAGATTCACATTCATACAACTTTCAGAAAAACCTTGAGATAGTAAATGCGAAAAATTCCATAAAGAAATTGAAAGAAGACACCAGGAAAGATGGAATATAAATGTGATTGTAGACTATTGCTGGATGTTTAAAACAGACTGACAGACGACCTGCAGAACGTTCATAAGAGGAAAAGTACCAAAAGAAGCTTTGAAGATCGGCAAAAGATACCACAAAAACTTATAATAACTTTAGTGAAATTTAAATGTTTTTTGGATCATACTTAAGTAGATTTCAGTTGTAATTCACTTGCCAACACTTATAAGTAATAAAAGTTTAATTAACAATAATCTCATTTCGTGTAATTTTTTCTAAATCTTAATACCCTTATTATGAATAAGGCTTACGTGATGGGAGAAAACTGAGGTCATATTTGAAATCAGCACTAAGAACAATGCAAAGGTCACCTAAAATATTTAAAACAATTTTCAAAAAGTTGGTTTTTGCCGTCCCGTGTTATAGTTTATTTGTTAAAGTCATTTGCTTTAAAACCTCCCTTTAAAAAGATGTTTTAAAACATTCGTAGTGTATATTTTCATCATTACTATAATTAAATTCAAAGTGAAATAATTATATTTACGTCAAATTATCGTGGGGCAAAGTCTAAAGTTTATCAATAACATTATACATAAATTTATATTATGCGGGTGAACAATGCATTATTGTCCAGCACTGGGAACCGGAAAGGTATGACAAATAGCGGTTCACAGACTAACAGACGACCTGCAGAACGTTCATAAGGAAAAGTACCAAAAGAAACTTTGAAGATTGGCAAAAGATACCATAAAAACTTATAATAACTTTAGTGAAATTTAAATGTTTTTTGGATCATACTTAAGTAGATTTCAGTTGTAATTCACTTGCTAACACTTATAAGTAATAAAAGTTTAATTAACAATAATCTCATTTCGTGTAATTTTTTCTAAATCTTAATACCCTTATTATGAATAAGGCTTACGTGATGGGAGAAAACTGAGGTCATATTTGAAATCAGCACTAAGAACAATGCAAAGGTCACCTAAAATATTTAAAACAATTTTCAAAAAGTTGGTTTTTGCCGTCCCGTGTTATAGTTTATTTGTTAAAGTCATTTGCTTTAAAACCTCCCTTTAAAAAGATGTTTTAAAACATTCGTAGTGTATATTTTCATCATTACTATAATTAAATTCAAAGTGAAATAATTATATTTACGTCAAATTATCGTGGGGCAAAATCTAAAGTTTATCAATAACATTGTACATAAATTTATATTATGCGGGTGAACAATGCATTATTGTCCAGCACTGGGAACCGGAAAGGTATGACAAACAGCGGTTCACTTAAATTACGCAAAAGTTACTTATTAAGGGTATTCAGGTATAACACTGAAGTTTAAAACTTTTGCTAATAATTTTTAACAATAACTTTTAATTTAAATTTTACTTTCAGTTTAAATGAAACTTAATTTCAACTTGTTCATCAATTATTTAACGTGGCCATATTTCTGCTTGTGTGTACACATTTCACAGGCATTCGAAACCGAGTTTTACCATCCCGTGAAAGAATTTCTCGAGAACACGTCCACTCATATCTTATTTAGAACATCTTTTAAGATCGCGGCATGTCATGCGACGAAATCAAAAACCTTGCACGTTGCTTAGTTTTCACTCGCGTTGTTATCTTATCTTTCGAAGAAAACAATGATGGTAGAAACTTTGATCAATCATTCAAAATAATCAACGTGAAGGAGAACCCTAAAATCATTCTATAAATCATCATCATCGGCCTCTCGAAAGCCTTATAAAGTATCACCTCTACGGAGAGGAAAATTTTCACGCAAGAAAATTCTTTCCTCGAATACGGAGGTGAAAAACTGTTAAACCAACTAGTATAGCCTTTTTTGTGGATTTAGAAAAAAATAAACTGTTCCAACTTTCTTGAAGACGACCATCATTTGCATCAAGGAAGAAAAATACAATTTTGAAGCCAGTGAGCCTTCCTGATGGAAAGGATTCACAGGTTTAGGAGCCAACTACAACAATGGCTTATCTAAATAGCTTTACTCTTCACCTTCGGTTAGAAATTTTGGAAACAGAGGGCATAAACGACCATTGATCGATTTTCCATAGACAAGGACAGGAGAAGTGGAATTAAATTTGTCAGTTGGCAAATGGCGTATTAATTCTTTCATGGGGGGTATGGAGATGTTTGCTGAAACAGCCCCTTGCCTCAACATCTCGGTCTTCTAACCATCCGAAAGAACTCAGCAGCGTCATATTTCCTAGAATTTTATAATTTTTGCTTAAGGCGGAGAGAAGCTAACGATTTAGGAAAAACCAAATGGCAAGCAGCGAAGAGGGCATTCGGCCATACGGCCATATGGCAATGGAAGGCCAGATATGAAGGGAGACAAATCAGGAATGCTGAACGTATTTCTCATGAACGAAATAATTTAATTATTTAGATAAGCAACGTCATTTACGTTATATTATTTTATAAAACATACGAAAAAATGTACCCAATTTGAAACACAAAATTTTTCTCTTAGAGTCACTCTTAACTCAAGACACAATTTGACCGACCGATTCAAGATTTTTTGATTTCAAAATAAAATTCAGAAACCCGACAGAGTTAGATTGAAAAAACTTGGGGTCTTTTTATAAAGAACTTAATAAAAAAATCATTTAAGTACTGAATTTCTTTCTTACACCACTCATTCTTTCAACGTAATAACTGGACTAAATAGAGATGAGTCAATCTTTTTGAAACATAGTGGTGATTGAAAATAAAGCAGGCTAGCACTTGTTCGTTTTCTCCAAAATAAGTCGTAAGCGTAATATATGTCGGAACGGTAGCTCAGCAGGCAAAAGCGTGTTAGTATGGGTTCAGTCCCCAGCTCCGACACTGGCAATGTCGGTGTGGTCTGCGTTTTTTAAAATGTCTAACCTCCTTTAAGGCGGCCTTGGCTTCGGATTTGGGTGATTGTTCACTATATCTAGCGTGTTTCTGATTATGTGTTTAGGCGATTATATGTTACAACTATTTCTTGCATACGATTACAAGGTTTTACTTTTTGAATTTATCAATCTGTCGTATTAAAGAACAAAAAATTTTAATACCATTTATAAATTCATGTAAGTACGTTGGCAAAAAATTATAAAAATTAGCAGATATGTCTAGCTACAAAGGAGCCAAGGCAACACATAAATAAGGCAGGTTATAATGTAGAATATAGAGCTTCACTGGGGACTTATCGCTTAGCTTCAAAGTCCCATTCATCTCATTGACTTTTCCGCATTTAACCAGGTGTGGGATTTACTATACATCAGATAACCGAGCTGATAATTCTAAAACTGTCTATGAAATGACCCTAAATATATAATTTTAATATTTGCACGCCTACCTTTTGATCCGGTTCCTCCTACAATTAATCCACCAAGGTAATCATTACTCTTTCCATAATCCTTGTCGAAAACGGTGATATAAAGGCTCTGCGTATACAATTCCGTTGGCCTGGTTTCGAAAGCAAACTCTTCATTATACACTGGATTTAAATTCTTCCATTTTATCGAAGTTTTATGTTTTCTGTGGTAAGGGTCAGGCTTTAGTTGACTGCAAAGAAGGTCTATATTATATCCAGCAAACGAAAAGTTTTATGGCTTAATATTTTGCCACATAAAATGTATGTCCTAGGCAATAAACGTCACGTTTAAATGGAAAGATAAAACTCTATCTATACAATCCGCCAGCATCTTCCACTGGAGAGGCTTCCATGATTCTTTTTTAAATTAAACCTACTGATCTCATCACAATTTTAATTTTTTCAGATAATGATTTCCTTAATACGAGAGCGTATTGAGGCCACGGAAAAAAACATTAAGTTGAAATTTCAAGATTAGAGAATATTATTTAGGTATTATGCAAATCACAACTTACACACTTTTTTATTTATTATGAAAATACCTACTTTCTGTATATTGTTGCCCTAATCTGGGCACGCTAATATACTAGTTAGGTAAATACTTTAAAACACTCATTATTGGAGAATCAATCAAAACAACTACTCTTCTAGCTAATACTGACGAAGTATTGAATTACATGATAGGATCCTTAGCATTTTAAAGAAAAAAAATATTGAAAATACTTAAATCATTCATTTACATTTAGTCAGTCACACCTTTTTTTTTTTTCTTTTTATTTTTTTTTTATTTAATATGAAATTATCTACTTTCTGTATATTGGTACCTTAATCGGGTCACGCTAATATACTACTTAGGAAAACACTTTAAAACACTCATTATTGGAAAACCAATCAAAACAACTACTCTTCTAGCTAATACTGACGAAGAATTGAATTACATGATAGGATTCCTGGCATTTTAAGGCAAAAAAATATATTGAAGATACTTAAATTATTTATAATTATATATTGAAATTCAGTCATTCACAAGAATTATTGAACCTTACATTCTATTTCAACTCTAGAAAAGTTGTACGTTTTTTCGAACTCGTTAGTTCTCATCAGTAGAGTATAGAAACATTCATACATTATTTACAAGCCTATTCTTGATTTATTTTTTACCATTAATTATTTTTATTTATTTGCTTTTATCATGATTAGAGAATATTATTTAGGTATTATGCAAATCACAACTTACACACTTTTTTATTTATTATGAAAATACCTACTTTCTGTATATTGTTGCCCTAATCTGGGCACGCTAATATACTAATTAGGTAAATACTTTAAAACACTCATTATTGGAGAACCAATCAAAACAACTACTCTTCTAGCTAATACTGACGAAGTATTGAATTACATGATAGAATTCTTAGCATTTTAAAGAAAAAAAAATATTGAAAATACTTAAATCATTCATTTACATTTAGTCAGTTACACCTTTTTTTTATTTAATATGAAATTATCTACTTTCTGTATATCGGGTCACGCTAATATACTACTTAGGAAAACACTTTAAAACACTCAATAAATCAAGAATAGGCTTGTAAATAATGTATGAATGTTTCTATACTCTACTGATGAGAACTAACGTGTTCGAAAAAACTTGTACAACTTTTCTAGAGATGAAATAGAATGTAAGGTTCAATAATTCTTGTGAATGACTGAATTTCAATAAATAATTATAAATAATTTAAGTATCTTCAATATATTTTTTTGCCTTAAAATGCCAGGAATCTTATCATGTAATTCAATACTTCGTCAGTATTAGCTAGAAGAGTAGTTGTTTTGATTGGTTTTCCAATAATGAGTGTTTTAAAGTGTTTCCCTAAGTAGTATATTAGCGTGACCCGATTAAGGTACCAATATACAGAAAGTAGATAATTTCATATTAAATAAAAAAAAAGTGTGACTGACTAAATGTAAATGAATGATTTAAGTATTTTCAATATTTTTTTTCTTTAAAATGCTAAGAATCCTATCATGTAATTCAATACTTCGTCAGTATTAGCTAGAAGAGTAGTTGTTTTGATTGGTTCTCCAATAATGAGTGTTTTAAAGTATTTTTCTACTTAGATCTTTAAAATGGCGTTTATCGTATACGTTTCCATGACGCTAAATAATCCTTTAAACACGCTTTCGACAAGCGTGACTTCGTGCATTTTAGTCACAGGCTGAACTTAGCAACGAGGTATTAGTCACGGCTGAGGTTAATTCTAGATATTTCAATGGCAAAAATCAAGTTAGTTTTCCGTAATTCTTGTCATCAATCTGTCAAAATAAATCGACGCGTTGTGACAAGAGACAAGTAATTTTGTATTTTTTGGAAAAAATGAGCCTAAACGACAGTGAAAGTGAAGAAGATGTTTTCATTGGTACTCCGCCCGAAATTACTCAAGCAGCGGCATCGGCAACTGCTAGTTTGCTGCCAGAAAAATCTAAAAGTCAATACGAACGTGCATATAAACTTTTCCAAGATTGGCGTCAAGAAAACCAAACAAATTCATTTTCTGAGAATGTATTACTTGCTTATTTCCAAAATTTGTCGAAAAAGATGAAACCGTCCTCTTTGTGGGCAATCTATTCAATGCTGCGGACGACAGTTAATCTAAAAAACAATGTTGACGGTTACAGACCTAAAAAGTCGAAAATATTGACACCCCAGCAAATTAGAGAATTCTTATCATCTGCTCCAGACGAAGAATACCTATTTACAAAGGTAATAGTATAAAACCAAATTAAATAAAAATAAACAAAATTATAAATATTTTAGGTAGGGTTACTTTTTGGAATAATGGGAGCTTGTCGGCGGGAAGAATTGACGAAAATTCAAACAAGTGATGTTGAAGACCTTAACACGGCCCTTTTAGTTCACATTCCTGACACGAAAACAAAAACGGAACGTCAGTTTGTTATTGGAGGTAATTTCTATCATACATGCAAGAAATACATGGAACTTCGACCTCCAAACCTGACAAGTACTACCCGATTTTTCTTAAACTACCAGCGAGGAAAATGTAGAAAACAGCCAATTGGAATTAATAAATTTGGCAGCCTCTCTAGCGTAGTAGCAAAATTCTTAAAATTACCTGACCCTGCTGCTTATACTGGTCATTGCCTAAGAAGGTCTTCAGCGACGATTTTGGTGGACTGGGGTGCGGACATCACAGCATTAAAGCGTCATGGAGGGTGGCGATCCACAGCTGTTGCAGAGAGTTATATTGACCACTCGTTAAACAATAAAATTCAGACCGCTACTAAAATCATGAACACTGTTCAAAATAATGCAATGCAAAAAAATAAAGAGAATATTGATATTGCAATTGCTCAAAGTTCAAGCATTGATAAAAATGAAAGTGGACCAAGTATTAGCTTCAATTCAAATCATGAAGCAAATTTAACACAGTTCGATGGAACGCATTTAGGAAAATCACTTAGTTTTTTTAGCAATTGCCAAAATGTTTCCAATGTAACCATTAATATACACAATAAGTAGAACAATAGTTTAGTAATTTTTTACTGTTACCATGTTATTGATACGTTAATAAATGAAATATTAAAATAACTTTCAAATTTTTTATTTAGATATTTGCTGTCGTAGAAAAAGTATAGTATGCAACACGTTTTATAAACTTGTTAGTCACTCATTTTATTAAACACTCGCTCCGCTACGCATCGCTCGCGATTAATAAAACTCGTGACTAAAATGACGTTTATAAAACTTGTTACATAATATACTATTATCTAACTAGTATATTAGCGTGCCCAGATTAGGGCAACAATATACAGAAAGTAGGTATTTTCATAATAAATAAAAAAGTGTGTAAGTTGTGATTTGCATAATACCTAAATAATATTCTCTAATCATGATAAAAGCAAATAAACAAAAATAATTGAAATTTCAACTTATTATCTTGAAATTTCAACATAAGAAGTTGAAATTTCAACATAACAAACTGAAATTACAACTTATCAAATTGCTGTATGTGTGCTAACTATTAAGTACTTGATATATGTGCTCAAGATTAATATGCATATTTTATGAACACAAAAATCCTTTTTAAGGGAGATAGAGTTTATAAAAGATCTATGTCAAAGAAGTTTTATAGTCTTTTATAGTCTAATGGTTTCCTAGCAACTACTAGAGGTACTATAATTTATAGTAAACAACCTACCCTCTTTCTTAAAAATAATATCTCATTTGTTCTCTATTTATGGTTTAGAATCTGCTAAACAATGCATATAGCAAGTAGATATTTGTATTCAGAATCAGATGAAGAAATCGAATATGCAAATATATACGGGCTGTTCAGTTGTTCCTATGCACGTATATTTTTCGGTGGTTTTAAAAAGTTAATGGTAGTTCTAAAATCCAACTAAAATTATGGCACTTATAGGGAAAATTATAGTGGAACACCTTGTACGTGAGGCTCATAATCAACTATTTGATGAATCATCCTGTTTGTATTTATTCCGTTACATGTAATTAATATCTGAAATCTAAAATGTGACCAAAATTTTAGTGAATGCAAAAAATAAAAATTATGCCCTTAAATAATTTCAAATAGAAAGAAGCAAGTTATTTTTCGAATTTTAAGTCATTTCATAAAGGTGGCGAACAGTGTCGCTATAATAATTACACAGGCACACAAAAGAAAAAGGTCTTTTTGAGATAGTCCATTGGGTAACTCATATGTATTTCGATGTGCTGAACACGAATCAGGATCCGTTTAGCTCCATTGGCCACCATGTTTTTGCAAATCGCGAAAATAACCTAAAAAAACTAATAATTTAGGATTTACTAAAATTGGTGGGTAACGCAGCTAAACGGATACCTGATTCGTATTCGGCATGTCGAAATATATGGGGGTTACCCAATGGAGTCCTAGAAACAGATCACTTTTCACTTCTTTTTTGTGTCTGTGTAATATATTTGCATATGCGATTTTTCAGAAAATGGCAGGGGATCCGGAGATATTCATATATTACACAGACACACCACACACAAAAAAAAGTCTATTTCTGGGCAACCTCTATGAATTTCAACATGCTGAATACGAATCAGGTATCCGTTTAGCTCCGCTACCCACCAATTTTTAGTAAATCGCGAAAATAGCCTAAATTATAATAATAATAATAATAATTTTATTCACCACTGAGATACAGAAATGTACATATGGCAAGTCAGTTTTGTAGGATATTATAAAATAAACAATTAAATAGATAATACTACAATATAAAATTAAAATTAAACAAAAACAAAAAAACTAGGTAATGACTAGTCAAATTGTATAAAATAACATAAAACATGTAAGTAAAGAACATAGCACAAATTATATCATACACAAACAATTATGAGCTTATCCAAGGATAATTTCGGTCCCTAATTTTACCTATTAAAATACTCATTTGTACTATAGTAACCACCCTCTAAAAGCAAGTCTTTTACTGTGTTTTTATAATTATTATACTGTGAAATCATTCTGATTTCCTGTGGTAGGTTATTAAACAATACTGTACAGTTGTAACGTGGAGAGTGTTTAAATGTTGTCGTCAAGTGATTTGGTATGCTCAACAAATCACCATGTCGTGTGTTATATGGATGACATTGATTTCTTTTGACAAAAGGTCCATATTTTTTTTATGTAACAGAGGCTTTTATACATAAAAATGCATGGTGCCGTGAGGATTTTTTTGTTTTTGTATGTTACTCTGCAACTCTCATTATAACCCATATTAAATATCAATCGTATTATCCTCTTTTGACAGATAAAGACTCTCTCCCTATTTTTAGCACTTCCTCAGCATAATATGTTGTAGGATATATGTGTATAAGCTAGTGCATAGTAAACGTTTAAAAGTCCGAATTCACTTAGTGTGCTTTTTAGTTGCAGAATGGCAAAATAAGCTTTATTTAACTGGTTACAGACATGTTCAATATGTAGATCCCATGACAATTTACTATCTAAATGAGTGCCGAGCAATTTCGTGCTGCTCGATAAGCTAATGTCTTCAATAAATTTTATATTATGTGGCAAAGGTCTCTGTAAATAGAAATTAATAAGTATCAGTTTATCTCTTTGGGACCATGAACTAACTTCTTCCAATGTAAGGTTAACTAATTCTTGTAGAGTCTCAGGCGTTTCTGCTGATAGGGTTACCGTAAGGTCGTCAGCAAACATAGTCAGATGACCTTTGGTGAGATAGTTAGGAAGATCGTTCACATATAACAAGGGCTTAGAATGTCATGAAACGTCGAGATTTTAAGTTTGAGCGAAAAAAATTTCTGTCTGTCGGTCTGTCTGTCTGTCTGTCTGTCTGTCTGTAACTTTTTTATGCGCACGTTTACTCTGGAACCGTTTAAGATATTGACTTGAAATTTGGTACACATATGTACTTTAACGAGATCTAGAACTAGATTATATTTTCATCTTGTTCCGTCGAAGGGTTGGGGGGTAAATTGAGGTAAATTTGTAGATAAATAGGTAGATCAAGCAGGTAAGAGTCCAAAAAATTGGTATTTAGTATATACAAGAGAAGCTTAGGTCTCAAAAAAATTTTGGCATTAGCCACCCCCATTAGCACCCCCACTCCATTATAAAAAAATGTAATTTAGCGTGTGTACAAGAACCAGAAACCTCAAAATACTCTTTTACTTCATCCACCCCCACAACCACCCCCACCCCACTACCGATGTGGGGTATCGTTTTATGGGTTTTTGGGGTAGAGGATTTCAAATATTATATTATTAACGTTCCATAAACAATTATTTCCACATACGAAATTTTTTCGTTGTGGAAGTGGATGTGGAAGTAGTGATTCCTTGGGCAGCGGTTTTTTTCAATGAAAGACACTAACCTATTATAAATAATCCTTTCAAATATTTTAGAAAAGACAACATAGAGATTTGCCTATAATTTTCAATTTCTCTAGTAGGCCCTTTCTTATAAACTGGTATTGCAATTGCTTGCTTGAGTATATTGGGAAAATGTCCATAATTTACAGACATATTAAATAAATAAACTAGGTAATCAATTACGTTGTCTTTAATATTTTTTAAAACACATGCTGTTAGCCCATCAAAGGAAATCGATTTTTTATTTTTCAATTTTATGATCGCCGCATTGACCTCATCCGCAGTTATCGGTGCGAAATATATTGTATGTTCCCTATATGTCGAGGTAATACACGGCAAAGATAAATTTGAACCGAAGTGTTCAGCTATTTTATTTTTTGTATCATCAGCAAAGTGCTGTGCAAATATATTTACTATTTTGTTTTTGTCACTAGTTTCTTCGTTATTATATTTTAGAACAATATTTTTATCATTATGTTGATTTCGACTTAGTTTATCATTGACAATTTTCCAGGTTTCCTTTGATTTGTTAGATGCATTGCATATTTTATTTTTGTAAAAGTTTTGCTTCACTAACTTAATGTTATTTTTGTATTTCATTTTTTCCGAATTGTATAGTGTTTTGACGTCACTGCTTTGAATGTTAGTCAATAGCCAATATAGATTTTTATATAATTGCTCTGGTGTATTAACTCATCTGTTATCCATTCTTTTTTGTGATTCTGTCTTCTATTACTATGTATGGTAATTTTTTTTATTGGGCAACTAACATCAAAACACCATACAACCGTGTTGATAAAAAAATTAAAAGAGTCATCTACGTTATGTTCTTGCATTTCATCCCAGTTTACTCGATTAATTTCAAAATTGAAATTTGCCATATTTTCAGCATTTATACATCTCTTACTGAAAATTATTTCAGAACTGTTGTTAAGTGTAATTTCATTCGTTTCAATATGTCCAAGGTGATCAGCAATATTTGGGTTGTATAATTCACATTTTGATACATTTGTTGACAGATTGGTAACCATATAATCAATACATGAGAGGCTGGTTTGATTAAGACTATTTGTGAATATTCGAGTGGCATTAGAAGAAGTTAGATTTAGTTCAAAAGAGTTAAACACATCGTGTAACATGTTGGTGTTAAGACATTTTTTCATCGAATCTATGTTAAAATCGCCACATAATATAATGAATTTTCTTTTAGGTTATTTTCGCGATTTACAAAAAATTGGTGGCCAATGAAGCTAAACGAACACCTGATTCGTGTTCAACATATCGAAATGGGTGACCCATGGAATACCAGAAAAAGACCACTTTTTTAATTTATGTGTCTGTGTTATCAAGAAATGCAAATTGATTTTGCAACTGATTTTGGAAGTTTTCTTCGAACTTGGTTTTTAGGGTCATGCACAATGCTCACATCTCACGGATACATCTTGTATGTACACATCAATTTGTTGAAATTTCAACTTAATAAGTTAATATTTCAACTAAATTTTTTGCCGTAGCCTCAGTGCGCTTCCGCACCTAAAGTAAAAGGAAAAAAAAATCTATACGCCCGCCGCGGCATGTGCTTATGGCATGTCAAATCAAATCAAACTTGCATTGCAGTGATTACACTTGACACTAAACTTCGAAGTAAAGAAGAGCGGAGGCATTTTCAATGTAACATTTTCAATCAACAACGCCTTTAAGTTTACTTTTAATAAAGAGTTGTTCAGTTTTGTTGTTTATTTCCTAATAAATTCCTATTTATGCTATTTTGAGCTTTTTAATATAATTTTATTACGCGGTTAAATGTTAAAAGTTGTCTTGTTTTGTTATTGTTTCCACATCCACGTAGCGGAGTGGGAGTATTATCGTAGCGGTGAAAAAAAATTTTCCGTCTGTCGTTCTGTCCGTAACTTATCTTGTACGCACAATTACTCTGAAACCGTTTATTACATTGATTTGAAATTTGATACACTTATGTATTATAACGTGATCTGGATATATATTATATTTTGATCTTATTCCATTGAGGGGTTGAAAGGTAAACGGGGGTAAATTGAGGTTAATAGATATAATTATAATATATTGTAATACTGCTACAATCACACAGTTATTGTTATGAGACATTTCCGCAAGCATATTATTTTATTATTATTTTTTCTTCGACCGTGAACTTTTTGTACTGAAAAAATTTAATTTATATAATTTCTTTTGAATTCAACTAGGTATCTCATTTTAACTTTTGTTAAATTTCATTTTGTCACGTTCAATTTTGCCGTACCTGAATCAAGTCACTTTCACTAGTTTCGTAATGCTTAATTATTACAGCAACACAATAATTTGTTGATTCCTGTAAATAGCACTGTTTCTGATTTTCAAAGAATTTAAAATATTCTCGGGAAAATGTCAAGTGAACAAGAAAACGACCTTCAAGAAATTTCAGATATTGAAAAGGTTGCACAAGATATAACGTTGGAGAAAAAACTAGAGGAAAATATAGAAGAGAGCGAAGCTTATTTTTTATTAGTGCAGTCAAAAGATAGTTAATGGACGCATCGAAAATGTTTTCCTGGCATATGTATTTATCTGAAAAAAGCAAGCTATTAAATTATCAATTATGCATTTAAGTTATTCCATCCCAGACAGCACAAGATATCCATACGGTGTCCATTTTTTGTCCGTATCGTGTTTGCATGTCTAAGGACATAATGTCCTGTGGATGTCTGTTTTATGTCTATACACGAATATCCATAAAGGGATATCCACTAGATGTTCATTTCCTATCCATTTACTAATATTCATCGACCATTGGAAAGTTTCCAAAGTTTGAGTCGGCTATAAGATCAAAAATCCTAAATATATTGGATAAAAATTTGGTATAATATAGTTTATGATGTCTGGATCAAAAGTGTTAAAGGAGCAAGATAGAAAAATGGACAGTTTTCGAGTCACATATGGAAAACGGGTTCATTGGATTATTGATTTCACATAGTTAAATATCACAAATATGATAGTTATTTAGTGCGCAGTTTGAATATTTTATGTATAAAGTCAGGCCATTTAACTTGCGGCAGCCATATATCTCCGAAAACGATGCATACTATAACAAAATGTTTTAAATAACAGTTGTTTCGAAACAAACGGGAAACAAGATGGTGATACTATTTCTTTTGTTTTGGTCAAGTTTCCAAACTTGTCCCTTGCCGTTGCTCATGCCACAGTACATCTTACTGTGTCTCGTGCCCCCTTATATAAGCAATAAGATTAATTTACCTAAGGAATTGTATTATCTAGAATTACAAAATAAAATTGTAACAACAAATAAAACACATCGATAATTTCATTTTTATTCATACTAGAACCATTGTATATAGACTACCCTATATACAATGCTAGAACTGATAGGGATGAGAATGCCGACAAACTTAAAATAACTATTCAGAGAAGAGGTGAATTTCATTGACCTCTTTTTGATGTAAACCATCTAACGAAAATATGCAGTAACTGCAATCAGTTAATCCGCAATAAAATAGCTACAATTGAACAAGATCCAACATGCTGTAGACTTAACTTATTTTGGTCCTCCAATGGCCCGGATCAATAAGCAATGATTATCTCCGCTTATGCATATCACCACCACTGGAAGATATTCAAAAATCCAATACTTCAATGAGTTCCAGAGGAATTATATTTTGTTGTTGTGGTCTGTTCGCTGCGTGCTGTATGGATGCGATCAATTTCATTGAAGAATAGGGAATGTTTGCTTGATGGTGTGCGTATGCCAAAAACCATATGACACTTATAATATGGGCGCAGGTGCCCACCGTTCGAGCACCGGACAAACATACAATAGTACCCTTGTATGTGAGTCAGTTCTTCGTTATCCATCCCGTCGTCTACATAATTATCATCAGTTGGTCGGTAATAAATCCACAGCTGATATTTAGTCGCGTTTCGGAAACGAGAAAAAAAAATCACTATCTTTTTTCCCACTTGGTTCGAAACAACTGTTATTTAAAACATTTTGTTATAGAATGCATCGTTTTCGAGATATATGGCTGCCTCAAGTTAAATGGCCCACCTTATACATAAACTATTCAAACTGCACACTATATGTAAGTGCATTGATATATTTACAGGGTTAAGTGGAAGAGCAGAAACCCTCAAGGTTATCTGAACTTCGCCCTATTTATGAAACTACTTAAATACTTGTATATTTGAATTGAAATATGATAAATAAAGACATTATTATTATTATTATTATATAACTATATATAATATTTGTGATATTTAACTATGTGAAATCAATAATCCGAAGAACCCATTTTCCGCATGTTTGATACCCTGTAACTCGAAAACTGTCCATTTTTCTATTTGGCTTCTTTAACACAGGACATCATAAACTACATTATACTACATTTTCATCCAATTCGACTGGGACCATTTTCCCTTAGGTAGAGTGCGGGATCCTCTAAAATCAGCCGAAGCTTTTCTAATGTTGAAGTGAAACACATACAAGTTACGCACATATTTCTTATATTAGTTAGCTATAATTCTTTTTTAAAAGTTGTTTTATTAATTGGAATATCGGGGCAGTGGATATAATGAGGCAAGAGACTATCAACCAGTTGATTGCTACTTTTTTCGATAGCCAAACAACGCCAGAGGCTATCGATTCCACGCAGGCTGATTCTAAACCAGAGCATAGGATAATGTATAAATGCCCTTATGGACCTAAGCAGCTAGAACAAGTTGACTGTGGCGTGGGTACACGACACAAAAGACACTGAGGAAATAAAAAGTCGATGAACTGCCCAGAGAAGGCGCATCCAAGTCCCTGGTAGAACCCGAACTCTTTTGCGGTGTGGCTTTGTCGTGGATACGAACATTCATTAAGAAGTAAGTACAAAATAAATCTCTGGAATGGAGGAAGAGTTTCCCGCGATAGGACGACAAGCCAAGGAGTTCATTAAAAAGCGATCGGCCAAATTTACGGAAGACCAATTACGCCATTAGAATAAAGGTGGGTCATCTAACTGTGGAATGGGACATTCTGGCGCGGCCGATCTGGCGCAGCGACAGGTTATCAATAACGGAAAACATTACTACCACATTCACGTAGTTAAAGTGACAATTCGTCCCCCATTAGGCGAGACAGTTTTTTGAGGAGCTGTCCCGCAAAGTGAACCATCCCAGAAAAAGTCCCGCATTAGTTTATTAGCCCGTAAAAATCAGTGAATGTGGAATTTTTTTACGTAAAAACTAAATTTCGCCCCCCTGGACAAAAATAAATCCCATTTCGCCCTCACTCCGTTCATCAATTAGTAGACGCCGACAAATAATTTTTTTTCTCATTCCACTTCCCCCCCGCTCATCAATTATTGAACCTGGAAACTTTTTTCCATTATGTCCCGCATTAGCAAGATTCAAATATGGCCATTTTAATGAAGTATACTGGGTAGCCCAGCCCATAAATATACTTTTGTAACTATTGAATTTTATTTAGTATCACTACGCCAAAGACCAAATCTTTGGCGTAGTGATACTAAATAAAATTATGTTATGTAAAGAACCAAAGTGGCATATTTTTACATATTTGAGTTTTGCTAGCCGAAATACGTAGTGTTTTTAAAAAGTTGACATCATATAAGTAAAAAAAAAATAAAATAAAATATTCGCATCAACAAGAAATAGTAAGATTAGTACGGTGTGTTTAGTGGTTATAAAAATATTTTTTAACATACTAAAAAAAAGGTCACTATTTGTTGTTCCGACCAAAATGTCCCTGCGCCCGTGTCTTTGCTCTAGATCAGCCACACCATAACTGCCGCACCGGAATGTCCTAGACCGCTTCTATAGTCAGGAATCAGGAGCCCCTAAATCGATCATAAGGTGTGCACTCGAAGATATAGTTTTTAAAAAATACATACATTATCCGAAATGACCTTGCGGATCTGAATCCAGAGGGCGCCATTCTGCCCGCGATTGCAAAAAAGCGTAAAAAAAATTTTCCGAAAATTTTTGTGTTACCAATTATTGATTAATTTTATATTCCCACCGCATTTACAGGCTTAATTTTTAACATTTCTTAATGATTTTCAAACCAACGGAAAGCTTATTCTTTCTAGATTCCGGTACTGCTAAATACTTCTCATAATTGTTGTTAACAAATGCTACAGAAATTGTTTAAACAAAGAGAGCCCAAAGAGTGCACGGTAAATTTCAGCATCGAGACATTTTTAAAACTATTATCGATAGATGCATACTTCTATGACATGAAATCTGCAAAACATAATGGAGCAGTTTTTAGAGAAAGAATTAACTACATTGCGTTATTGTTGTAAAAGATACGATTATTTTTGTACAGCACGCGTTGTGATCCGGCTCGTCTTTTGGTAGATATACAGTGTACATGTATGTCTCACATTGCCTCGCTCTCTTTAGGCTCGTTGAGTACCTGCTGAGGTGTAGTGTAATAACAAAAAATCTTATGAGTAGCGTATACAGTAACTGTGTTGTGTGTTATTTATAAATTTATGTAAAATATATTTCAAATAATTTTTGTATTAGTTTAATAGCCTGTATATTTCCATTATTATTGCAGAGTATCCGCTGAAATTACAAAAATAATAGCGCAATTGCATTTTTCTCATCATAATCATAATGAAGCTGACACTAGAATATTTGCGATCATCCTATATTACCAAATCTGGAGTATGGTAGAATAATAATAGAAGCTACAACAGATATTTTTGTCTTATCCCTGTATTTTGTGTCTAGAATAATGGTGTCGTAGATTTGATGTATTTATTTATACCGATTCATCATGCTGTGCGAGAATTAACCATAGAGAAGACAATAAGTGCTCAAATGAATTTGGGTAATTTATTTTTGTGCATTTATGCTTTGACTGACTGTGATACAGTCAGTTTTCTATTTAAAAAAGGAAAAACTAACTCTGTAAAAAATGTTTAAGACATACAAAGAATACTTCAATGATTTCATTACTTTTCAAAATCTGGCCCGGTATTTTTTTAAAAACTGCAGCCCAAGGAATTCACTACTTCCACATCCAGATTTTCCATCCATGTCTCTCAGAACGAATAAATTTTTTATATGTAGAAATAATTGTTTATGGAACTTTAATAATATAATTTTTGAAATCGTCTTCCCCCAAAAACCCATAAAACGATATCCCTCATCGGTAGTGGGATGGAGGTGGTGATAGAGGGGTGGTACTGGGGGTGGATGAAGTAAAAAAATATTCTGAGGTTTTTGATTCTTGTACACACACTAAATCACAATTGTTTAATTCCCTTTAATAATGGGGTGGGGGTGGTAATAAGGGTGGCTAATGCCAAAAAAACTTTTGAGACCTTATAGCTTCTCTTGTAAATACTAAATACCAATTTTATGAACTCTTTCCTCCTTGATTTATCTATTTACTCCAGTTTACTCCCCATCCCTTCAACGGAATAAGATGAAAATATAATCTAGTTCCAGATCACCTTAAAATACATACGCGTACGTACCAAATTTCAAGTCAATAACTTAAAACGGTTCCAGAGTAATCGTGCGCACAAAAAACGTTACAGACAGACAGATCGACAAACAGAATTTTTTTTCACTCAAACTTAAAATCTCGACGTTTTATGACATTCTAAGCCTATTTGAACAATAAAACTTTTCAAATTTTTTCTTGTCGTTACTATACTTCCACTGGATGTGAAAGTAAATGTTATATGGTCGACAATAAGTCTGATATAAGGAATTTATCGCCTACCGAAGATTCTTTTTATCAACATATGTTGAGAGCTGCGTATCAAATTATTCTGTGGAAGAGTGCAACTGAGATAAATCCAGAAATTCCCGATCCAATTGATTTTGGTTGGGAATTGAAAAATAACGTACTTATTCCTAAATTAATAACTATAAATGTTCGTCCCAATATAACTTCTCAAAATGTATTTTGTAAATGTAAATTTAAAAAATGTATCGGAAACTGCAGTCGTAGCAAAGCTGGGTTGGAATGCATAATAGATTGCTACTGAGAGGGTAAATGTATTAGCTGTTAATTTAGGTTAAGTATAATGTATGTATGTATATTATTATTTTTGTATTTCTATTTCTCAAGCACAAAAAGTAAATTTAAGTTCATTTAATTAGTTATATGGTTTTCTGTCTCTAATCAATATTTTAAGTTAAAATATAATAATTTTGGTTCTCAAGTAAACTAATCTTTAAATACCTTCGTTTTTTTTTTCATAATAACAAATGATAATATTTACGTATAAGTAATACGCATCGTATAAGTAATACGCATCGTATTTTTTTTGCAATCACAGTATATTGTCAGCAAGTTACCGATCGGTCACAGCGCGCGAACGTGTCAGCCAAAACGATAGCGGAAATAACGGAGCGCTGTACAAAAATAGTCATATCTTTTACAACAATAAAACAATGCAGATAATTCTTTCACCAAAAACTGCTCCATTCTATTCCGCAAATTTTATATCATAGAAGTATGCATCTATCTATAATAGTTGCACTCTTCGGGCATGCTTTGTTTAAACAATTTCTGTAGCATTTGTTAACAATAATTTCGAAAATTATTTAGCAGTACCAGAATCTAGAAGGAATAAGCTTTCCATTAGTTTGAAAATCATTAAGAAATATTAAAAAATAACCCTGTAAATGAGATGGGAACATAAAATTCATCAATTTTCAGTGACACAAAAATTTTCGGAAAAAATTTTTTTATGCTTTTTTGCAATCGCGGACAGAATGGCGCCCTCTGGATTTAGATGCGCAAAGTCATTCCAGATAATGTACATATTTTTTCAAAAGTATATATTTGAGTGCACACCCTGGCATTTTAGGAGCGTCTTTTGAGAAGATTGATTCCCGACTACTAACTGGACACCGTATAAGTCTCTCTCTTGGACAGCACTCCACTGTGTTCCAGACAGAAATTCTGGCTATACTCGAGTGTGTACGCGAGAATGTTAAACGACGATACGTGAACCAGCAGATCTCAATTGCAACAGACAGTCAGGCGGCACTTGGGGCACTAGCCTCTAACAGAGTGTCTTCCAGACTGGTTTGGGACTGCCACGAAGAGCTCAAAATTGGGTGAGCGGAACAGAGTAAGACTACTCTGGGTGCCGGGACATACCAGCATTGAGGGCAACGAGAAAGCTGACGAACTTGCTAGACAAGGAGCAGCGAATATATTCTATGGCCCAGAACCTGCGCTGGGTATCACAAAAGGCTCAGCCAGAAGGGTAATCAAAGACTGGGTCAGGAGTAAACACAACCACCACTGGAGAAATATTCCAGGAAATCGACATGGGAAAACACTTATCAATGGACCATGTTCAAAACAAACTGGAGAACTGCTCACAAGGAACAGGATTCAGCTGAGAACCATAACTGGTCTTCTGACGGGACACTTCCCCGTCAAGAAGTACCTGCACTTAATTGGAAAGTTTGCTGGCGACCTTAGCTGCAGACTGTGCGGCAAGGTACCAGAAACTGTAGAACATATTATACATGACTGCGAGGCATTGGTCCGCAGAAGGTATAACATCTACGGGCAAACACAAACAGACCCGGAAACCATCAAGACCCGTCCATTTTCAGACCTGTATCACCTTGTCAGTGACACAGGAATTTTAAAATGGACGAGTGTAAACTAAAAAAATAAAAACAGGGTAAGCACAATAAGCCCAGGAGGCTGCAGTGCATTCGGAGTATTTCATACAGACGAGCCCTAGAGGAGGGGTTTTAGTCAGTTTAAGTCTGACACTCAGACCTATTCCTAGTTGGGATAGGCAGCCCGTGTGGGTTTCCCCCCCTCGCCAAAAAAAAAAAAAAAAAAAAACTGGACACCGTCGGCTTAATAGTCGTATGAGTCTAACGGGTCTAGTGGTGGATACAACATGCAGATTCTGTCAAGTGCAAGAGTTCTCAGTTCTTGCTCTGTGAAACTGTGAACGTCTAGTTAGTCTGAGGTTTCAATCACTTGGCCAGGCGAAACCATCGGCCGATAGCTGTACCAAGGGACCCTGATTAAGGCTAAGAAGTCTGAAAATCCAAAGCTGGATAGAGCGCTCTAAGAAAAACCAGAACAGGAGCGCCACAATAAGTTAACAGGAACTCGCGGTGGTCAACGCCAATCAGCCAGCTTCCCTCTCTAATCTGAATCTGAATCTGAGTCGGGACAGTAAAGAGACTACAGCTGGATGATATTGAAGATAAAAACTGAATGTTATTGGTTACAATACCCGACTCTACAACAAATTCACCGAGAATGTTTTCCATTGCAAAAAAACAAGAGAAATGAGGTGAATTTTCGCAGAACATTTACAAATTTATTTGCTAATGCTAGCGGGGTATTTTAAATCTTAAAAAGCTTGGGGATAGAAGTATTCAACAGTTGGAAAAAATGTGTGAAACCCCAAATATCGCCAATTTCGTTACTTTCAAATCATACTATTTTAAAAGATGTTTCTTTCATCAATTTTTTGTTAACGTGTGTAACTTCTCTGCGGTACTGTAGAAGGTCATATTTTACAAGCTTCGCATGTTACAAATTCAGACTTTCAACAGCTTCCCAGAAAAAAATATGTTTTAGCTCTATACGATGAAGAAAATTATTTAAATTCCTTTAAAAGAGAACCACGAAGTTCAAAGGCCTCTACTAAACTGGTAGCAAATTGATGCTAAAAATATAATTACCTTTTAATTAATTCCTTTAGGGCGTGTTAGATAAAAGAAATTCCATTATATTTTCCGGTCGCTTTCTTTGATGTTCTTTAAGCAAAACCGAAATTATACAATAAAGTATCTAAAGACAAAGCAGTTGTTTTGACGATGCTGCAATTGAGACTGTTTTCAGCATATGCCTAATTTAAATCGAGTTAAAAGTTTTATTCTTTGTACTGTTATAACTGAGTTATTTCATACGCACTCGTATACTTAGGAAGATCAAACATAATCGAATTATTGTGTTGTTTTCTTATTATTTCGAAAAAATTCTATACTCACAGTTTTACAAAGGGGTCAGAAAATCCATTATTATCCATAGGCAACAAATTAACGCATCTGGCGACGGTTACCAACAGCGCCCTTCTCTTAGTGCTGTAACAAAGGGACAGAAGTATTTGACCACGTGACCATAGATCGTCGAACCATTCATTCATTTCTGGCGCTGGAAGAGGTCCTTTCTGCTCAGAACGAAGATTCTCCAACGGCACAGTTAACTACAAACATGCAATATTGAGAGGAAAATTTATTTTAAACGATTTGTAAGTATTATTTTTATCGCTTTTCAACCATCTCTCATTTAATAAAAAGTCGCATTTCAGATTATTTTATTAAAAGTGTCAAGTCAACGTTGAATTCCTATTAGTCCGGACGGTAACCTGCACGAATGGATTCCACCTTGCACTTTATGCTCAAGCATTGAAATTTGGTACACTTGTTCGGTAGACCCTACCCTTTGATATGAGAAATGTTGCGACGGTCGGGGCCCCTGCGGGGCCCTGTTATAGCATGGTTGCCTATCTTCAGGGGCAAATCCGCATTTTCGCTTGTTGTCGAACTAAAAAGTGTCGTAGAGGGCTAAAATTTGGTACATATGAGGCATTTAGGATCGGCCCACGGACCTTTTTTCAAAATCGCGTTGGGGAAAATCAGTTATATTATAACCGCATATTAGTGGTTAGGTGAATGAAACTGCAATTGTTACTAATGCATTTGTTATACCCACACAGCACATAATATTTTCAGAATATTCTCAATAAGTGACAATATTCTGCAAACAGAATATTTACCTGAAATATTCCTAGAACCTACATAAATATTTTTATCTGGTTTGGAATATTCATGAAACATTTTTGATCAAATATTTCTGTAATATTTGAAAAGAACATTCGTGGTACGTTCCAAAAAAATATTGTACTGCAAAATTTTGATGCGATACCTATATAACAATGGTTATTATTTTTAACTATTATTATAATTATTTTGGTATACTAAATACAAATATTTATTTAAGTACCTATTTGTTTCTCAGAAATAATGATAATCTTAATTTATATGTCTTTTTTTGTAATAAAAAACTTCTACGACTAAGAGGATCATGAACAACTACTAAAAGAATAATGACTAATACACTACTAATTATATTCAAAATAATTTATATTCGAAAGAGTTTGCAAAGATTCGACAGTTTATTTGTGCAGGTATATTTTAATAATAAAATTAGATTAAAATGTATTAAAAAGCAAAATCTAGCCGTTGCGTGTTCCAACCTCAGAGAGGTTAGTGGTCGAGTGAGTTAAGGCTTGCTTGCTTGCTTGCTTGCTTGCTTGCTTGCTTGCTTGAGTGGTCTTGCAAGTCATGAGATCGGCGGTTCGACCCCTGCTCATTCCGTTTTATTATTTTTTTTTTTGTTAAAATAATTGCGAAAAAATTTTAGTTGTTTTTTTTTAAGGTAATAATTGCTTATAAAACCGATGAACAAACGTACTTTTTTCAATTTTAAGTCTGTTTTAGACCATTAAATATTCTATTTATGGTGTAGATGACGATATTATACTTTACCGCTTTTTCTCCAACACGTTTCCCAGGTTTGTATAAGTATCTCAACTTAAAACTTTAATTCTTAAAATAGTTGACTCCTGACTCCTCCCACCGCTCATCAAATTTGAAATGAGGAAATTTTTTTTTCGGATTTCTCCCTCTCTGCTCTTCAATTTCGAGATCTGAGAAATACATTTTTTTTTAACGAACCGCCACTGAATTAATGTAATAATTACATTGTTCAACAACTACTCGTACTTCTCAGGTGACACTGGTGACAGTTTAATTAAATTAAATAAGTTCTTCTTAATAATTATAAATAAATAAAAATAATAGTAATTCGAAAAATTCAGGTTTGGGAAGACATAAAAAACCGCTGCCCAAGGAATCACTACTTCCACATCCAGATTTTTTATCTAAGTCACTCACAACGAAAAAATTTTGTATGTGGAAATAATTGTTTATGGAACTTAATAATATAATATTTGAAATCCTCTACCCCAAAAACCCATAAAACGATACCCCACATCGGTAGTGGGGTGGTAGTGGGGGTGGATGAAGTAAAAAAACATTTTGAGGTTTCCGGTTTTTGTACACACCCTAACTCACAATTTTTTTTCATCCCCTTTAATAATGGGGTTGGGGTGGTATTGGGGGTGGCTAATGCCAAAATTTTTTTTGAGACCTCAGCTTCTCTTGTATATAAATACCAATTTTATGGACTCTTACCTGCTTGATTTACCTATTTTCCCCAAATTTACCACAAAAGAAGTTACAGACAGACCCGACAGACAGAATTTTTTTTTTCGTGACATTCTAAGCCTATTTGAACAATAAAAATTTTTAAAAATTTTTTGTCGTTACTATACTTATACTGGACGTGGAAGTAAAATAGAAAAAAAAAGAGAACCTGAAAGATTTTCATATATTTTAAATAAGGCTAGAAATTCAATATCACATAATAAAGACTTCATACACATCACCATAAATACTGCTTTTAACATCCGAAATAACGGTCACTAAGATAACTCAGTTGGTAGAAGAGTCAGTACTGTAATACGGACAACGGAGACATGCAGGTTTGGTCCCTACCGACCGCAATTGGTAAAGGTAAGTAAAAATGAATTTAATAACTTAATAAACATTATAATTTGCAGGCAACCCTTGTGAGAAAAAATTTGAGTGATGGTAAACAATATTAGATATGTTAATGTAAATAAAATATACGGATGGCTAACAAACAAATTCATAGGACAATATTTATTTATGAATTAATTACTTCATTTTTATCAAGTAGACTACTAACTAGTCACGTCATTTTCACGTGCCTTTGCTACCTGGGAAAACATCCTTGAGATGTTATAGGAACATTTAAAAGACTCCACTTTGTAATGTGCATGGCACATTCTATGGTAATGATTTTCATGTTGTAAGAACATTCTCAGAATATTGAAACGTTCCGAGCAAACATTCTGTGCACATTCTTAGAATATTTCTGTGCTGTATGGGTAGATGTTTTTTGAGAATGTTGAAAAAATTTAACTGAATGACGTTAGTTTGGTGGAGGATGATAATTCGAAGGAGATTATTTGGGAACTGTACATACTATGCCAGAACGAGACACAAAGGAACTGACGTATCCGGGAAGGAGTCTCAAAGCTGACAAGTATGTTGGATACTCGAAATTGGCTGAAAATTTAGATGAATTTGAGAGGCTTGAGCGAATGCCACTGGGCGTAAATATTTCGGCTCTTGATGAGGCTACCGGACTTAAGGAAACCTTTTTAGCTAGAGGAGCAAAATGGCATAAAAGCTGCTATTTGGAGTTCAGCAGCAGCAGACTTGAACGGGCAAAGAAAACGCCAAGCACAGAAGCTGTTGACAACAACTATTTCGCCTGTAAAGACTCGCACTAGAAAAGAGTCCTCTCCCTCAGCTGTTGCTTATTCTGCTTTAAAAACTACAGATTACAAATCACATCACACATCAAATGAAAAACTGTTTTATTTTTCCAGAACTGTGTCTTGTGACACTATGAACGAATGCCGGAGAGTGCTATTTACCAAACATAATCGTCAGCTGGAATCCATCCCACCAACAAGGGGATGCTCTAGAACAGCATGCCAGGCGCACTTCAAAGTCAAATATGGAAACAGTCGATTCAGCGGGTACAGCACCTTCCAGATTCATCAGATTTTGGATGGAAAAAAATGTGATAGTATTTGGGAACCCGTGTGGCGCACAAAGCCTCAGAAGAGTACGAAGCCTAGTTATGACACATCTAAAAGTGTATAGTAGTTCTATAGGTGCCATTCGGATTAATGCCCAATGCACCGATACTATTTATTGGCATTGGTATGAAATAAACGTGTTATTTCGCCATTATTATAAGATAACTGGCATAAATTTATTCCCCCTGTCATTATTTTCGACCTCACGTACCAAAAACATGAGTTTTCGAAATCAGTGACCCCAAAAACATATGAAAAGAGACCTCACTCGAAAATATGCGATAGAGGAGACTTTTTGGAAAATAACGTTATTTTGTGCATTTCCCCTTCACCATTTTGAAAAAAAGGGCCATGGGCCCTGAGACATCTGCTTGTGAACTTAATCATCCAAAATGCCGCATGTATACCAAATTTCGGCCTTCTACGATACTTTTTAGCTCCAAAACAAGCGAAAATTCGGATTTGCCCCTGAAGGTAGGCAATCATGCTATAACAAGGTCTCCGCGAAGGCCCCGGCTTTGGCAACATTTCTCATATCATAGGGTCTAACGAATAAGTGTACCAAATTTCAACGCTTGAGCATAAAATGCAAAGTGGATTCTCTTACCCTCAGGAATATATGTATCAACGTTTTGTAGGCTACCGCAATGTCTTTGACAATGTGGAATGGAATAAATTGTAGTACTGGAATATTTAGACATCTGATCTTCATTATTCGTCGACAATATGAAGAAAACTCTGCTTTAGTGAAAGTCGTCATACCAATTCCGACAAACTATAGAATTGACAAGAAGTCAATCACCTGCCACCAATTATCTGTAATATCTATAACGAACATGTGATGCAACGTATACAGGAGGACTGGCATGGTGGAGCAGTTATAGTCAGAAGTAAGATTTTTAACTTGAGATTTGCAGATGGTATTTTACCTGCTTAGTTGGAATAAGTGAATATGAACTCCTACACCTGATGTACAGTCTTCAAACAATAAGCTCTGAAGACCGTTAAGTGTGAACAGGAAGTGTTAATTACATCAAAACTTCTTAACTGTCAAATGTGTCATTTTCCAATGAATCGCTTATAACTCTACAGTAATCCTATTAAACTATGCTTAAAATGTCATTGGCCTCATTTCGCAAAGAAAAATAGAAATCGAAATATATACAGGTTTAGGGTAATTCAAGAAACCAGGAGATTTTTGTGTCTATGCGTCCAGTAGCAAAATTTTTACAGAATTTAGGAGAAGTTATCGTGAACAATTGAAGGATTATTAAAACAGTTATAACATTTACTTACATTTTGACTCTACTTTTTAGCTCTTAAATTCTTCAAGGTACTTATAAAAACTTTTGCCGGTGTTCATTTTATTTGGTAGTTTAGATTAATTGAAATTATATGCACTCTTCCCATCCATTGCATACAAATCTAGTTATAATAATAGAAAATGGACATGAAACGTCGTATGTACGGGCCTTACGGACAGAACTTTGACGGTATCTACATCTGAAACTGTTGATCGTAAGAAATTGAACGATGCTTATTTTACCCAATTTGTAGTCTAGTTTCATGTGTTTTAATGCATTCATGTCTGTTTATTTCTAGAAATAAATTCTTTATTTCAGTAAAAACGCAAATTATGCGTTTTTAACGAATTTTCATGGATTATTGGGCCACCTTTAATCGGAAATATATCAATTTTTATTCATTGTGAAGAGTTGGAACCGACACCATTTTATGCATAATTTAATAGAGTAAAGAAAACAACAAATAGTTCTAAACATCATTATTTCCATCCGCACATTGCAACCCCCTATATATAATCTTGGTGCTAAGGCTCTCGTCTTGGGTAGACGATTTCAAATATTATATTATTAAAGTTCCATAAACAGTTATTTCCACATACAAATTTTTTTCATTTTGAGAGACTTGGGTAGCTAATCTGGATGTGGAAGTAGTAATTCCTTGGACAGCGCGTTTTTATCTTGCAATATTAATATAAAAGACAAAAAAAGGTTTTTCATTTCATGCAAGGCACCATACATTTGTTTAACCACCAATTAATGTGATGGCGAGAGTTTACAAAAATGCAAAAATTTAAATTAATTTTATGTTAAATTATAATACATACATGTTCTCAAATGAAATCTAAGTCTACGGACATGCCGAAGATACTACGCTGCTAGAAGCATAGATTGAAGAATATTATATGTATATCCCACATAGCACAAGATATTCTAAGAATGATCTGTAAATGTCCTCTACGGAGTATATATATTCGAAATAATATTGTATTGTTCCAGGAATATATATAATTTAACATGTTGATACTAGAATATTTCATACGAATAATAAAATACTATTCTTTCTGAACAATATTCTTAGTATATATATAATTTTTGAGAAGGAAACAATAATATTCCAAGAAAATAATACAAGAATATTCTTTTTGAAAAATAGTATAATATTCATAGTATATATAAAATTTTTGAGAAGGAAACATTAATATTCAAGGAAAATAATATAAGAATATTCTTTCTGAGCAATCGTATAATATTCTTAGTATATATAACATTTTTGAGAAGGAAACAATAATATTCGAGGAAAATAATATAAGAATATTCTCTCTAAATATTTATTAATTTAATTTGATAGGTAATATGGTAAAATTGCTATTAAATTTTTTATGTATTATAGGTAATAATATAAACCTACATAATTTTGTTATTATAATACCAATATATTATTATTACCACTATTATATCTCAGATAGCACAAGATATTCTAAGAATGATTTGTAAATGTCCTTTGAGAAATGTATATATTCGAAATATTATCCTATTATTCTAAGAATATATACAATATAACATGTTGATTTTGGAATATTTTATAAGAATAATAAAAGAATATTCTTTTTGAACAATAGTCTAATATTATTAGAAGATATATGATTTTTGAGAAGACAATAATATTCCAGGAAAAATAATACAGGAATATTCCCATTAAACACTCAAACGTCAGCGAAGGCAATTAACTGTTATAAGTCACGTGTATTTAGAATTAATCGCGTATTTATTGGTATTTGACTCATTTCGAAGCCTTTCCAAGTTTGCGATAGATTTTTGTAGATAAATTTGGTTATAAGTCGCCGACTTAGTCCTACTACTGGTCTATGAGTATTCACCTAATAATTCGTATTGGCAATCTAACATAATTCTCCGGTGTGATAACTTGAGACAGAATCTTACATGCAATATGCGCTACACTGATGATGATTCTGACGATAACCAACAGTTAAAAATCGATAGTTGTAAGCAATTATCGTGACAAGCGTCTAGGGAGACCAGGATACTTTGGCTTCGAGACTTCCGCATGCGCACTGAAATGCGACATTTGAAGAGTGTAATGCGCATGCGGAAGTCCTGAAGCCTGTACAAAACAAAAAAAACATACCTAAGAAAAAGAAACCATTTGCCAAACTAGATGCCAAAGAGGTGAATAATATGAATAATATATAGCTTTAAATCTCTTGTATCCTCCCAAACCATCTTCATCTTCTGTATAATGACTTTGTGTATTAAAAATATATATATCTGACTTTTAGAAAGTTGTATTATTTTTTACGATTTACCAAGGAAAATATCAATAGTATTTATGTGTAAAAATTAATTTAAAATCCAATTTTATTATTTAATTTTCAATTTTATCTAGGTCCGTGTTTTTGTCTAAAATTCTGCTTGGGCTTAACTAGATTTTTTTTATTCTTTATGGTGTTAATGTTTTTAAAAACGAAAATTATTTCGCAAAACAGTAAAATTATTTATAAAGATGCCGCATCTTTATACTTAACTTGCCAACTCCTTATGCAAATCTACCCATGGCTGTTTCTGGAAACATAAGTTCAACAAATTTGATTTATTTGTTTATTTGCAAACTAAAAATTTCTTTTTTTTTTTTAGATTAGGGTAAAGTGATGTAATAGGCTAATTTGCAATTCGGCATTAATAAAGTTTGTATTTTAAATTTTTGTGCTCAAAACTACTGTCTAAGTTTACTTATTATTCATTTTTATATTACATACATTGAAGTAGGAAATATAACTTAATAAACAATTTGGCTGTTATATGAAATAGACACATAAATTTCTTTTCAAGTTAACTAATATATTGTGTATTACCGGCTACCGCTGTGTTAATATGATACTAATATAAACTAAATCACTAAATCACAAAACATCTGTTCAATTTCGAGCAAATATAAGTTACTTTCATGTTACTTTTCTGGAGAATAATTTTGCACATTCAAAGCGAAACACACCCATTTTTATTATTAAAATACAAGAGAGAGTTAAACAAATAAACTACAAACTAATAAAACAACAAATTGCAGTCAAAGATGTTTGAGGTTAGAACAGAAAACAGAAGCACGTCACGACACGAGATGCTCAATTTACCGCCTTCTACTTTTTAACAGTGTGTAATGCGCATGCGGAAGTCTCGAAGCCAAAGTATCCTGGTCTCCCTAGACGCTAGTTATATAATGCCCCATTGTTTATTTATTAAAGGATAAGGGACTCACTCATAATAGATAAGTAAATAGGTTGCAGAATTGCAAATATAGCATTTTCTACCTTTCATTATAATTCGATTCATTAAGTTAGTCTTAAGCTGTACGCGTTATAGTAAAGTACTCCAATTTGTGAAATAAAGTTTTCTTCTTGTTTTTTAAAAATTGGTTTTTCTGCCCAAGAAACAACAGTGGCGCAGTCGTTGGATGAGTTGCGGGGTTCTATGAATAAGATTCCCTTCGATTTTTATCGTTTAGCAACATACGGACACACGTTTTCGCAAAAATCGTCAAGTGAAAATTGTTCGAATTAGTGAAAAGTGAGTGGTAGGTGAACTGAGTAACCTACAAACAAAGTAAAGGTGAATTGAGTAACTTTTACAGAAGCAGAAGCCATTTTTCTGAGAAGAATATTATTTCACAACCCCTTGTGATTGATGAATGAAAATCATCGCTGGACAATCAGGTCAAATCTCAACAGAACCTAGGATTAAGAAGCGGAAGTGGGAACTACACTTTGGACCCATATTTCCACCTAGAATTAAGGAAAGCAAGAAAGGAATTTTCAAATGAAAACAGCACTTTTTGCAACGCTAATGTAAGTTCATTTATTCTAGTCATTATTACTGTTGGAAGGAAACAAATTTTCATCAGCATCATAGCACAGTCAAATTTGCCAAATTTCAAATTTAAATTAAATTTCATAATTTATTCCTGAAATTAATAGACATCACTGTAATTGATAAAATAATAGTAATTTAGTAGAGGAAAAAATATTTTTCAAGTTAATTTTGTCAAAAAAAATATTTTTAACAAAAATTCAAGAAACGTCTACAACTTGGAGGAGACATTTCCTAGAGTAACACATCACCTTCGGCATCTGAAAAATTTGGATTAATAATTTTAAGTATAAAATCTATTGTGTATTTATTTAAAATCTTTCCAATTTTATAATTTTAGTATTTAACTAGCTTTATTGCTCTGAGTTCCTTCTAAACTGTTTAGTTAAGTTTAGTTAAGTATTCAAATCCTATTACCGTTGAAAACTGGAGGAATTAACTGACCTACTTAATAACTTTAACTTTAATTTTGAAGCTCCACCAGTTTTAAACGAAAAAATGGATAACTCACTATATAGAATCTATGCAGATAATATACCTACATTTAATGGCGATGAGCACATTTTACCATCATTTATAAGAGCTAGCGAAGAATTAATTGTAGCTTTCCAAGATGACAAAGCACCTCATAACCGAATAAATAAGTGCATTATTAGTACAATTATAAGTAAATTACGTGGACATGCAGCCAATATTATTTGCCCACGAAGTGAACTTAATACATGGCTACTTATTAAACAAAACTTGCAAGATACATTTGCGGACGGTAGAAACATCGATTGTTTGATGAATGACCTTATGTCAACCACTCCAAATAGGAACGAAACTCTCGCACAATTTGGTCTAAAACTCCAAACGTTACGTAGCTTACTAATATCTAAATTAAATGAATCGAACGAGCTGAATAGTTCTAAACTTGTGAAAATTCAATATTACGAACAAATTACCCTAAAAACTTATATAAATAGTTTACCAGAAAAAATTCAAATTATTACAAAATGTAGAGAACCAAAAACTATCGAAGCGGCTATAACTATAGTGAAATCTGAAGAAGCTGACAACGAATTTAAGCAAAGAACACAAAACAAAATTCTTAGACCTAACATACAGACGAACAGACCAAATCTAAACCCACAACCAACATTCTACAAACCACCCGTTGCTAACCCTTTCATGCAAAGAAATCAACCCTACTTCGGACATCCGAATACTCAATACAATAATTTTCAACAACAAAGATACCCAATGCCCAATGCTCCTATGCCATCTTTTAGACCACCTTTTCAAAATAATTTCCATAACCAGGCACAAAGAAATTCTTTTACCCCAAATGCAAATTTCCAAAATAACTGGTCAAGACCACGCACTAACGTATTTAAGCCAAACTCGAATGTAGCGAGATTTCAACCAAAACCAACCCCTATGGATACCTCTTCTGGTACCACTAAAGCTCCACATAATCAAAATTTTAAGGCTAGAGAATTATTTACCCAAGTCGTCGAAAACACAGAGGACTATACCACTAATCCCGATGTTAACCCACAAACGTTAGAAAATTTGCAATATCAAGAAAACAATACTTATAATTTTGAACAGGAAGAACAACAAGAACTGTTACCCCTGAATTATCCACAATTCCATTCATCGTACCCTACTGAACCTCATTATGATGACTTTTATTATCAAAACCAATATCCAGTTATGGACTCTTTAAACCAAGTCAACTCTGAACAAAGCCAACATTTTTGCCAACTTCCCAACAAAGACCAAAAGACTTAGACAAGATAATACTTAATAATATATCCCAAGACCTTCCCTATTTCTATTTTCCAAACCTCAACTCTAAATTTCTCCTAGATATAGGTAGTACACGTAGTTTTGTATCTAGAGCTTTAGCATTTGAATATTTCTCTGAATATATTCAAAATGAAACTTTTCAAGTAAAAACCGCGCATGCAACGTCAATTCATGACGAAGTAATAAATATTCCAATCAATCTAATGTTCAACGTAAAGTCAAATCAAACATATAAATTCTATATTTTCGATTTTTCAAATAACTACGACGGTCTTATTGGACTTGATTTATTACAACAACTTAATGCTAAAATAGATTTATCAAACAATATTTTAATAACACAAACAGAACAAATACCCATTTATATAAAATCCCCAAAGAAAAATACAAAACCAAATAACAAATTAAAAAAACCCTATACCATTACTAAACCTGCAAGAACACAACAAGTTGTTCCTTTACCAGTAAAAATGGAATCAGGATTAGGTATACTAGAGCATCAATATTTTGACAAATTAGAAATGCCTTCAGCATTAGTTAACATAAATTATCATATCGCAATCACAACCCTAACAAATCCTTCAGAAAATCCTATAGAAGTAACATTTTACGAATTATTAGATATTGAACAAATTAACGAAATGGAAACTAACTTTATGGACAAAATGGAAACGGACACAGAATTAAATACTCATATAGACAACTGTCAGAAAGAAAATTTGAAAAACTTACGCTTATCTCACTGTAATAAAGAAGAAAAAAATTTAATACATCAACTTTGTTATAAATATAGAGATATTTTCTATAATGAACAAATCCCCTTAACATTTACAAATTCAATTAAACATAAAATAAAATTAACCGACGAATCCCCAGTATTTACAAAAAGCTATCGATATCCGGAAGTACATAAACAAGAAGTAGACACCCAAATGAAAAAAATGTTAAACGCTGGTATTATTCAAGAATCCTATTCACCGTATTCGTCACCTATCTGGATTGTACCCAAAGAGATGGATGCATCTGGAAAAAAAAAGTGGCGTATCGTCATAGACTATAGGAAGCTAAACGAAAAAACCATTGACGACAAATTTCCATTGCCAAACATCACCGAAATTTTGGACAAGTTAGGACGAAGTCAATATTTTACTACAATCGACTTAGCAAATGGTTTCCACCAAATTGAAATGGAAAACGAAGACATTCAAAAAACCGCTTTCTCAACAAATAAAGGACATTATGAATTCAAGAGAATGCCCTTTGGCCTAAAAAATAGTCCTTCTACCTTTCAGAGAGTAATGAATAATATACTTCGAGGACTTCAAGACGAAATATGTTCAGTGTATCTCGATGATATTGTCATATTCTCCTCAAGCCTTCAAGAACATTTAACAAGATTAGAAAGTGTCTTCCAAAGATTAAGAGATGCAAATTTTAAAGTGCAACTAGACAAGTCCGAGTTTCTAAAACGTGAAGTAGCATATTTAGGTCATGTAATTACGCGAGACGGAGTGAAACCGAACCCAGATAAAATTCGCGCTGTTAAAGAATTTCCAACCCCCAGAACTCCGAAAGAAATTAAATCTTTTCTCGGTTTAACCGGTTACTACCGCCGATTTATTAAGGATTGCGCAAAAATTGCTAAACCACTAACAACTTGCTTAAAGAAATCAAACAAAGTAGAACACACCCCTAAATTTATAGAATCTTTTAATCATCTTAAAACTCTACTTATTAATGCACCTATTCTTAAATACCCAGACTTTACAAAACCTTTCATACTGACAACTGACGCAAGCAACTATGCACTTGGTTCTATACTATCACAAGGCGAAATTCCACAGGATAGGCCAATTGCATATGCCTCAAGAACTTTGAACGAAACCGAAACTAAGTACAGTACCATAGAAAAAGAACTATTAGCCATTGTATGGGCATGCAAAATTTTCCGACCTTATTTGTATGGCCGTAAGTTTAAAATATATACAGACCATCGACCTCTCACATGGTTATTCAATTTAAAAGAGCCAAATTCTAAACTAGTCAGATGGAGATTGAAACTAGAGGAATTTAACTACGAAATAATATATAAAAAAGGTTCGTTAAACCACAATGCAGACGCTTTATCAAGAATACCTCTAAATATACATGAGACCGAATCCATCACGAATAATCCAGGAAATATAAATTTCGATGTAATCGAATATTTGGAACAATTAAGTAATCAAGTACCACCTTCAAATAACGAAGAAATACTAATAAGAAGCTCTACCGACACAGCACCAGAGCCACAACAAGAAAATATATCAACAAGCTCTACTGACACAGCATCAGAGGTACCGCAAGAAAATGTAACAATAAGAAGCTCCACAGATACGGCACCAGAAACGTTACAAAAAAATCAACCAAACGTCATTATAAGACAAAACATTCGAATAGAAAATCCAGAAAATACCGTACACACAAGTACAGACGGACAGATTAAAATTATTCCTATATTAGACGAAATAATTAATAATAAACCATTACAAATCATTATCGACAGAGGACCTCATCCAAATAATAAATATCGCGAAGATAACATAGACGGCAACAAAATAAAATATTTTAATATTTTTCCAAATAATAAAAAAGGTATAATCGACGTTCTAAAAGAACATGCAAACCCGAACGCAACTACTTACCTATACTTTATTAACAAAAATTTTATAACATTATTCAACGAAGTAGTTAACGAATATTTTCGAAATTTAAAATTAGTAATATGTACCAGTTTAGTTAATAATGTGTCAGACAAAACTGAAAGATTAATGTTTGTGAAGTATCAGCACGAAGGAAAGACAAATCACAGAGGAATTAATGAAACCCATGAAAAACTAAAAGCAAACTACTATTGGAAAAATATGAAACAAGACATTATCGAATACATAAATAATTGCGACATTTGCCAAAAAGCTAAATATAATCGAAACCCAACTCAAACAACTTTATGTCTAACGGAAACCCCAAGTAAACCATTTCAAATAATACATATCGATTTATTCTATTATCAAAGTCAATCAGTACTAACAATAATAGATAAGTTCAGTAAACTTGCACAAGCTTATATTGTGACAAAAACATCTAAATCTATAACAGACGCCTTAGTAAAATACTTTTCAACATATGGTATACCAGAAAAAATAGTGTCAGATAATGGAAAAGAATTTAAAAATGAAGTAATTAAAGAGTTATTGAAAACGCATAAAATTAATATACATTTTACAACACCTTCGCATCACGAATCAAATTCTCCCATCGAAAGATTTCATTCTACGCTTTTAGAACATTTAAGGTTATTTAAAAACAAACATCCGCAAGACACCCTCGAAGACATTTTGCCTTATGCAATCATTGCCTATAATAATAGTAGACACTCTGCAACAAACTATACACCCTTCGAAATCACATTTAGTCATACAAATTTGAGAGACCCATTTGATCTTATCCCTCAGAACTTTTATTCTGAATACATTTCATCACATAAAGATAAAATGGATAGTCTTTATACAGACCTGAAAGACAAGGCTGTCATATCAAAAAACAGAGTAATTAAGAAAATTAATGAAAATGTGAATCCTAAACCATTCATACTGAATCAAATCGTATATCGAAAAAATTCAAACGCACGTTTAAAAGACAAAAATAGATTTATCGGTCCTTACAAAATAACGCAAATATTAGAAAACAACAAAGTAAAAGTACAAAATATAAAAACAAAGAAAATAGCAATAGTTCATTGTATGATACGAGAACCTATTCCAGATGGCGCACCCTCTGCATCACAATAGGTATGCCCAGCTATCACCCACATAAAAACAACCCAGGAGTATTACCCATCACCCTTGGTACCACCAAACTATCCTCAGACCATTGGACATTTACACAGACTTTCAACTTACAACCAATTATAGAAGAATTCACTATATTGAAAGGTAAATTCGATATAATCAAACTTTCTCTAGAAAACAATACAGATCATAAAAAAGAATATTTTAATTCCTATAATGTAATTAACACCCTTGAGAATAAAATCAAAGATCAAATTATTCAGCTCATACCCGAATTAAAATTAAGAAAAAGACGCGGACTAATCGACGGACTAGGCTCAATAATAAAATGCCTTACCGGTAATTTAGATCAAGAAGATGCTAGAAAATATAATGAACAAATAAAAAACCTTCAAGGAAATCAAAATAAAATTAAAAACATTATATCTGACCAAATTTCACTAATGAATGTATCAATACAAAACTTCGACGAAATAGCAAAAAATATCTCACATAACCAACTAATCCTTGAATCACGAATTATGCAGATTGAAAGCTACATAAAAAACACTAAAATACAAGAGATGAGTAACTATCAATACTTCTTAACTTTCACTATATTAAATCAAATAATGTTCACTTATCAGATTATATATGATACTCTAGAAAGAATAGAAACAGCTATCACATTTGCGAAATTAAATACCCTACATAATTCTATAATAAATCCGGTTATTTTCTCTCAAGAGATTAAAAATATTGAAAATTACATAGAACCTTATAATTTGCCTTTTGAAAACAAATTAGAAAATATTTTAAAATTGGAAAAACTAATTGAAATAAAAAGCTTCCAAGAAGGTATGGAAATAACATTTATATTGGAACTACCTCTCGTAGAACCTATAAACTACCAATATTACGAATTGTACCCATTCCCAGTTAAAATTAATAACACCTATGTAATAATAATACCAAAAACAAAGTTCTTAGCTATTAATGATATGTATTTTCTAGAAATGAATAATAAATGTACAGAATTTCCAAACAAAGAATTTATTTGCAAAAATGAGATTAAAAATAGAATAGACAATAACTTAAATTGTGAATAAGAAATCATCAAGTATTCCAAAACAGTTTCAACCTGTAATATAAACCAAATTAATATAAAATTACCACTAGTTTATAAAATAAATGACGCTAATTATATTGCAATAATACCTGAAACTTTAATTGTTACTGAAACCTGTAATAAAATAAAAAATAACAGAAATTTACATTCAGGTAGCTATTTGATTGAACTTGACACAGATTGTTACGTTCAAATTAAAAACTATAAATTAAAAACCAGAAAGTTAAAACCAATACTAGTCAATGACATCGACATCCCAAACATTGAAGTAAAGTTAAACTTAACGGATAATAAAATTAATTTTAGTGATTTAAACTTGAATCAAATAAATACGGATAAATTGCGAGACTTAGAGTCTAAACTAGAATTACAAAAGGTTAGGGCCGAAGACATAAATGTCCAAACCTTCACTAGAAATATTAGCATAAGCACAATAATCTTGTATTTAATTTTAAGCTTGGTAATTATATATTTTATTGTAAGAAAATTTGTAAATCCTTTAATAAGTAAAAGAAAATTGAATTTGAAAAAGAAAACAGGAACAATAGAAAGTAATGAAATCAAAATTTAAATTTATTTCATAAAGACTTAAATTTTTCTCTTAAGGATGGAGGAGTTATATAATGCCCCATTGTTTATTTATTAAAGGATAAGGGACTCACTCATAATAGATAAGTAAATAGGTTGCAGAATTGCAAATATAGCATTTTCTACCTTTCATTATAATTCGATTCATTAAGTTAGTCTTAAGCTGTACGCGTTATAGTAAAGTACTCCAATTTGTGAAATAAAGTTTTCTTCTTGTTTTTTAAAAATTGGTTTTTCTGCCCAAGAAACAACAGTCGCTTGTATTATCGTGTCTCTTGTTGTAGTTTCGGTCCATTCTGGTATCGCTCTCGTATAATAAACAATAAGTCAAGAAAATAATCATATATAACTGGTAAATGCCATTTCAGTATAAAATTGGTTATAATTCGTCAATTTATTATTACATATTATGTAATGCAACATAAAAATCCAATAAAATAAGAATTAATCTGTATGTGAGAATAATATAAGCTTATACCTATAATATTCATGAAAGAGTGGAATAATAATCTAGGAATATTCTATTGAGGGGAAATATTATTATAATATTTATAAAATATTCCTAGAGTAACTTGATTATTCCTATAATATGCGTTTTGGATAATCGTAGAATATCTATAAACTGTGCCATTTGGATAAAAAAGAATACTCCTGTAACGTCTGGAATATTCAAAAATTTTGTAGGAATAATCAAATCTTCCAAACGTATAATCAATGAATATTCCAGGAATCAAATTGTGCTATCTGGGATATAGATAGGCAACTCTCAGTACTTTTTCAAACAGCAAAACTTACGTCGCAGATGGCGCTGTATTCCCGCCTTTTTGATACAGGCGGGATTGGTACAGGTGGGAATTTTAAACGATTTTTAAACAAATTGCTTAGGCCATCATTAGACTATAAAAGTTCTTCGACAAAGATATTTTATAAAAGATATTTTATGAGAGATGTGACAGTGTAATCGACCATATTTTATAAAATATGATCGATATTTTATAAAATATCTATCAAATTACTCATGAAATATTTTTTATAAAGATCTTTGTCAAATAACTTTTATAGTCTAATGGTAGCTTTAAAATAAAATAAGTCATTTCGAAACTAGAAATTGATCATTTATTAATTTAACGGAAAATCATTACAATAAAAAATACAATAACATTTAAAAATACATTTGAAAAGTAACTAACCTAAGTAAAATTATTACAAAAGTATTAAAATGTTGAAACCGTGTTGAAATAAGTAAAGTGTTAAAGTAACTAATGTATCAAAATAACTACAATACAATCAAACATAATAAGGACGTGAAAATGTATATTACATATTCACGTCCAGCAACACAACACTTAAAACCCATTACACTCTTTAAAATTGATCAAAACCGAACAGTCGTTTTTTTTGCCATTTCTTCGGAGTCACGTTCTTTACAAATCAATAATAATATCCATTTTCACGCCCTTGTTAGAATTTTTAGAAGTAGTAACACAACACGTAAAACCCATCAGTCTTTAAAATTCAACAATACCAATTTTAGGCAATTTCTTGGCACTCACGTTCTTTACAAATCAATTAATGGTAATTGTTAAGAAATTGGAGAAATTTCAGAAGTCGATGTTCTTAACAATAACCCAATTAATAATACATATGCATGTTTACATCCTTGTTAGAATTTTTAGAAGTCGCAACACAACAATTAACACCCATTATAGTCAGAGCTGTTGAAAGTACCCAATGAAAGTACTTGAAGTACCAAATACCAAGTACCTGACAAAGTACTTGCTGCTCCAATTCCTAAGTGTTATGACCTGAAGCAAAGTAATTCAAATACCAAATACTTGCCGAAAGTACTTCAAGTAAATCGCAAGTACCGTGTTTCAAATATTTCAGATTATTTGAAGTACTTTAATAGGTACTTCAAATCTCAAAGTAGTTCAATTACTCTAAAGTATTTCAAGTACCCAAGTATTTCAAGTACTCTAACATATTTCAAATGCTCCACTATTCTTCCAATACCCATAAAATATTATATTTATTAAGTTTTTCTTGTATAATTTGTTATTATTATTATTTATTAACAGCTTTCTTCAACTCAGAATCATTCAAAAGCAATAAAAAAATATTATTACATAAATATAAAAACGAACAAAAATAAATAGTGCTGCGGTCGATTTCCCTTCAATATGTAAAACATAGTAATAACTTTAGGTAAGTACAAGTACAAATACAAAAATAGTAAAATTAATTATCTGTTTCCATAGGCTTTCAAATAGCACCAAATTTTCGAAATTTTCTTCAGTTAATGCATTTCTTCTAGGAGCATTTATAATTTCAGCAAATGAAAAGAGTCTTTCTACAGGCGCTGATGATGCAAAGCATGTACTAAACCGATAAGAAATTGTTTTTACTGCTGCATATCTATCTAGAGAAACAAGTTGGGTATCAGAGTCATTTAAGTATTGAAGAATTTTTAATTCAATTCTCTTTATATCATTGTTTTTTATATAGCCAATGAAGGTAGGCAAGTATTATAGCGATAAGAAAGGGTTCTGATGGACGACTATTTATTCAAGACACTTATTTGGGTATCAGCATAATTTAAATATTGAGGTAATTCGAGTTCTATTATTTTATATATTAGTTTCAGTATTTGAAATTCCTGTGGAAAAATCATCTGGTTCAAAACATTTTTATTCAATTGATGTCGGCTTATAAGGTTCGCTGATGCCGCTCAGTACATCGTCATTATTATTAGATTCTGATTCTTCTTGGCAAACCATTTCTATAATCATTTTTGGAATCGACTCACTTAAATCGTCATTTGTGTAACTTTTGAAATTACCTATCCATCTGAGTTTCAACTGTGGTAATGTGAAAGACGCAATAATAGTTTCTTTAGCTTCTGGGCTAGTTAAATCAGAAAATATTTTAAGTCACTCGATGAGTCCATTTTTGCAGGCATCTAATATTTTATTCCCGTAATTCAATTTTTCAGTTTCAAACTTTTCATATTTTTTAAGATCTTAACCTAAACACGGCAATAAATACCCATAGAAGGTGTTATGTTCTCCTTGCAAATACTCGAACTCGAATTCTTTGAAACACTGATCTGCAATTCGCAGTTCTTTAAAAACTGTTGGCAGTTTTTCTTTATCTTCTATCTTTTATTATTTGTGAAACTACATTATAAAATTCCAGCGATAGCTCCAGGATAGCTAAGAGTATGTTTAAGAACTTTCTGTATAATTTCTTCTGATTTGGGTCATTCTGACTTTTTCCAGAGTATGGAACATTTATTTATACAATTTATATGTTTCATTAGTAGGATACGGCTTTTTTGGATAATATTTTTCACATCAGTTTTAACTATTAAGTTTAAAGTATGACTAGCTCAACGGGCATGTTTTGGTAAATTAAGACGACCCAAATTTTCTCATGAGCAATTGTCGACAATCATGAGCAAATTATATTCTTTATCTGAATACTCGTCGCCGTCATAGGAAGTGTTTTCATTACTGACATTACAGTCTAAGCCAAATCGTCCAAAAGCCTTTACGAAATTGGATCTATTATCTAATAATGCCAACTAATTCATCATTATTGATGTGGAATTTAGAGTGAATATCTTCCATAATCTCTGTCATTTTATTGTAACTATGAGTTCCACAGAATCTTCTACAAGAAAGGGCTGCAGAAAGGCTGGTGTAAGTGATATCAATCCAATGGATTGTTAGATCATTTATTTCCTGTTGAATGGATACCATCATTTCTTTAGAGAGGTTCCTTAATTTTTCTCGTTACAGTAACCCTGCTCATACTACCGAAGTTCAAAAAGTGAGTCTAACACATTATAGGATTAGTTACATACCTTTAACCTTTCTTACCTACTTATTAAGAACTAATAGCACTATTGATAAACAATAAGTAAGAAAGAAGTAAGTCGATTAAGAATTAAGAGCGGTAGGTTAGGTACTTATTTTTAATAGTCATTTTAGTGCTGTAAGCAGTATTTAAAATAACGTCTAGTACTTCAAATATCGGGACATTACTTGAAATACCAGAAAGTATTTGAAATACCAAGCAAAGTAATTCAAATACCAGTATTTCTGAAAACCAAATACCAAATCCAAATACTCGAAGCAAAGTATTTCAAATACCAAGTACCAAATACTGAGAATCGAAAGGATTTGAAGTAAAGTGCTTCAAATACTTTAAGTATTTGAAATACTTTTTTCAATTACTTTTGTTTGAAATACTCCAGCTCTGATTACAGTCTTACATTACAGAACAGTGTCGTTTCTAGGCAATTTCATTTAATAATTATTAGCTTAATGTCCAGCACACAAAGCAAACAATAATGGCGTGACAACTGACAGTTGGGGTTTACGAAAATTCTCTCTGCAAATATTATTCTCTTTTTCTAAAACTTGGGCAAGATACAGATTTGCGCAGCCGTCGTAGGATTGAAGAATGACAGTAGCGACACGAGCGACGTAATGCCAACTAAACATAATGATTTTGTAGAACAATAGGAGTGCGCAGGTCCTGGCTAGAAGTGCAGGTCGCAGTCTCAGTATATCGATGCCATCAATTTGTGAAACAAATCTGTACATTTAGACATGATGGCACATACCGAGGATGCTGGTAGGGTGAATTGCTCCTAGCATCCTCGGTATGCGCAGGCACATTTTAATGCACAGGTTTGTTTTACAAATTGATGGCATCGATGTATCGACTGAGACTGCGACATGCACTTTTAACAGCGTAGCATCTTATACACTAGTTCACAAGTTCAAAGCTCGTAAAAATATGAGTGAGAGCTCATTGGATTCGGAATGACGTCTAGAAAAATGTTCAAAATTTTCAAGCCCGCACATAAACAATTGCAAAAGTTATAAACAAATGAAGATTGAAAAAATAGCGAGTTTTGTTTTTTGTAAATAACTCGAGTATTTAAGGAATTTTAAAGGATTCATAAAGAGGAAGAAATTTCCAATAAAAAAGTCCCGACTCCCGAAACTCTATCTCTATTATTAATAATTTTAATTTAATGTTGAAAATAGAGCTCCGCGCAGCGAACACTAAGCCGTTATTACGATGCCCTGAAACCGGTCGTAATAAGTAAAAATTTTTTTTTATTAAATATTAATTTAGAAATTTAAAAAAATTATGGTATTATTTAGACACTTAAAGGAACAATATCCCGTTGTAAAAAAAATTATTCACCGGTTTTTCATAAAATGAGCCTATTGTAATTAACAATTTTTTTTAGAGTTTGCGTTTCTATTAATTAATATTAATTGTTAAACAAAAGCCACCAAAATTATTTCGCTTAGCAATAAAAATTTAAAGTTTATGTGATCTTATAGTACTTTTGAATATAAAAACAGTAATAATAATTAAAATTAATAAGAAAAAAAATTCAACCTCTCTTTTTCATTTTTTAGTTTTTTGTTAGGTTAAATAATTAAAACTAATAGACTATACCAATTAAAAACATCACAATGTCATAATCCCATAAAGTATAGTTGAATAGGGTCTCCACGAAGCGAAATAATTTTAGTGGCTTTTGTTTAACAATTATCCCACTTGAAATATAAACGCAAACTCTGAAAAAATTTGTTAATTAACAATGGGCTCATTTTATGAAAAATCGGTGAATACATTTTCTTACAACGGAATATTGTTCCTTTAAGGGTCTAAATAATACCATAATTTTTAAAAATTTTAAATTGATATTTAATAACAAAAAAATATTTTTACTTATTACGGCCGGTTTCAGAGCATCGTAACGGCTTAGTGTTCGCCGCGCGGAGCTTTATTTTCAACATTAAATTAAAATTATTAATAATAGAGATAGAGTTTCGGGAGTCGGGACTTTTTTATTGGAAATTTGTTCCTTTTTAAGAATCCTTCTTTAAAATTTCTTAAATACTAATAGTTATCGAGTCATTTAAACAAATATTTATTTATTTTTTCAATCTTCATTTGTTTATAACTTTTGCAATTGTTTATGTGCGAGTTTGAAAATTTTGAACATTTTTCTAGACGTCATTTTGAATCCAATAAGCCCTCATATTTTTACGAGCTTTATCAAGAATTAACAAGGCTTTGAACATGTGAACTAGTCTATTATGCATATCCGTACCCTAAGCTTAAAATAATATTTTCAGAACCATAAAGTGAAACTAACTGAGGCTTTATTTAGTTATTGACAGCGGACTTATCCTTCGTCAGCCCCTTCTAGTGCTATTTGTAACGTCTCGACATAAAATTCTAAAGTGATGCAAAAAATTCAATATGCAAAGTTACATTTGAAAGGGTGAATAAGTAAATTAATCTTTTTACTTTTTTTTTTTTGGGTAGACGATTTCAAATAACTAAAAGGTAACGGTAATATTACATATCAATTCATCAAGTCCTCAGAAGCTTCTGAATTTAGTATAAGTACACAAACACCAAGTAATTGAATATATTTCGATATCTACAACTCCGTTATGTTTAGTCCGAATTAATATAACTAACTGTTTTCCCTGATAGTTCATTTATTTGGTTACAAAATTGATTTCATACATATAATAGTTAAGTTGCTTTCTTAATATAATTTTCTTTTCCATTTTATATAGAAACCAAACAAGTAGTTTCAGCCACCGTGTATGCCATGACCACGGTATGATATCAGTTATAAGGGATGATTTAAATAAAAGGACAAATTCTGTATCAAATAATTAAGTTGCTTTTAAACACTCGAATAGAATACACCTAAAATATGAATAGTGTAGTACAATTCAATAATATTAGTTATTTCTCTGACAATGGTTGAATAAAGCGAAACGTAAAAAAACAGTAATTTTTATTATAAAGATCGAAAATCCCAGGATATACCTATACCAAGTTAATTTGATATCAATGGTCAAGTAAATAAAATCATCTATACGTATCAAACAATAGTAATATAATTATAAACTAAATATATACTCTTAGGCCCGGTTTATCAATGCAGGGTTAGGTTAGTTTGCCCCGGGGCTAAACGCTAACTCCAGGCTAAAGTGTTTATCAAGTTCGCCTTAAAAGTAACCCTGGGCTAAAGTCAGAGGTAACTTAGCCCGAACTTCAAAGTTGGGATTATCTCTGTTAGCCCGAGGTTAACCTAAAAATTTGATGTTTGGTGTTGACAGTTGCGTGAAAAGTCAAAATAATTTTTTGGTTAAATTATTAAAAATTGGAGCTTTCGATGAAATAAGCGATGATGAAACAGATATTTTGGAATTTTTGGAACACGAAAGACACACTTAGTTTTCTAATGTAGCTAACAGGCAAATATTAAAATCTATTTTATTGTATTGTAGAAATCGTTCAGCTTCTTTGTCCCTGCAAGATATTACATCAGTTTTTTTTTTTTATTCTGCGACGTGTTTATAATTATTTGCTATTTTAATTAATAACAACCGTTCTGATGATGAAAAATTGGGGCCTCTGCGTACCTTCGTTGGGGTTTCACTCATTTTCTTAAAGTAAAAATGTAACTATCGACCAGAAAATATTTTAGTTTATATTATAATTTTTGTTGCTCGTTGCTGTCACTGTCAGGTGACTTTTAGACAAAAGCAAACAAATGCTTTTAACTTAGTAACAAAAACTTAAAAAAGTAACAAACAGAAAATCACTCATTTTTCGGCCAATCACGATCAACCTAGAGCTGGCAACTCTGCAGAAAGCGTTACCAACCTCAGGTTATTCAAGGGTTTCATAACCCACACATAAAATGTGGTGGATAAACGGATACCAGTTTAACACTCACTTTGCCCCGAGGTTAAAGTTAGCCCAGGGCTAGCTAACACGCAAATTTAACCCTACATTGATAAACCGGCCCTTACAGGTTTATCGAGATTTTTATATAATTGTTGCGTATTCTCTAGAATATTAATAGAGAATTGAATGAAAATAAGTTAATTTATTTAAATTTATAACTATTGTTAATTTATAAATTTAATCATCTCCCGATCATTCGCGAAATGGTAGTCAGTATACTACTAGTGGAGTAAATCTAAGGGTCCAAATTACTTAAAAACAATAGTACAAAAGCATTTTCCTAGCTGAAACTTGTAAACATTAAATATTTTCTTTTTCTAAAACGGCTCTAACAATTCCCTTTAAGTTTAATACTTAGATATTCTTTTATTAGCAATATGTCAGCGGTTCTTTAAATATCACCCAATGGCAGCAGTCTTACAAGATTCAATCATACCTATTTTTTAGATGAGCTTCATTTATATTGTGATGTGTTTCCACCTCTAGGAAACCACCCTTGCAAATCCCGTGGGTTCCAAAAATTATAACACGAGATAACCACTAATACACTTCATTGAATAATTTACTGGATACTTCACAATACTATTATTAACTTAAATGCACTTTACTGACTAAAAATAACAATGTTTATCACTTTGTTTACACTTTGTAGTCTTAACCTCACTTATCAATATGTCAATTCAAAACTTCTTCTTCACCCGAGAATGCGGCCTTATATCCCAAAACGACAGATCCCGAACTTTCTGTGATGACGCCACCATTCTCTAGATAGTTCCAGAAATGTCATCACTCTAGAGCTTCTAGTAGGTTCTTTTTCTAGTAGGGCAAATCTCACATTCAGACATCCGAACTAATTATTGAATTCTGTGTTGCCTACATTCTGGGGTTGCAATATATCACAATATAATAAATAATAGTCGAGGCAAGAGATATTGTGGTGGAATCCGCGGGGTAAGGTAGGTCGTCAAAATGCTTACCGAAAAAGCAGCCAATGTTGATAAAAGCGACCGATAGAAGCGACCGACAAAGGCTGCCGCCACTCTTCTCGCTCCTTGATTCTACTATATTTTCCGCTATACTACCGCAGGTTAAATAATTATATTCACTTTATATGTGTTAAAATGTCTGCAATAACGTTTTTTTTTCTAAGATTCAACAGACAAGCTACTAATTAATAAGTCTACGTCATCAAATGAAGTTAGTGGACAGTCGTTAGGCGTAAAAAATGAAAAATACCGAACGAGTTCACCAGTGAATAAATTTTCATGCCATTTTTTGCACTGTATTGCCAAGACCCAGTCAGGGCCGCACCAAGTTTTTTGAGCGCAGTCGTGCAAATATGAAATACCTTTCAATAGCATATCTAGAATTCAGCTGAAAAGGGATGCTGAAGAAAATATATCTCAAATAAATCATGCTAAATAATTGAATATAAAAATTCAAAATTTTCATATGCATGTCAGGGCCGGATTAAGGATTGGCGCGCTTTTAGGCAAATGAAGTATTTGTGTCCTCTTATTTACAGGCGGAGTTGTGGAATTACAAAATGCGCCGCAGCCGAAATTTTCGAATTATTCAATATCAAACAGCCTCAAAATAAAAGTTAGAATTTGGACTTAAAATTATATTGTCTTCGAAAAGTTTCGTGGGCGTAAGACATAAAAATATAAAATACCAATAAGAAATGTTTTATTATAAAAAAAATTTCAGTATTTGTATTTTCCCCTGAACTAAAATTAAATATAAAAATAACATATTGAAAAACATATCCTTTTTCGTCACTTCGTGCTTGCGAACTCCATTATAATATAATCCTGTAAATAAGTCTGTAAAATGTTGCTACAGAACAAAGGTAATAAATGCGACAATTCTATCAAAATAAAATAATCAAATAATAGATAAATAATTTCCTTGTACATTGTATTTTCCAACAGATCAATGGTAAACGATAAACGTCGCCCGTCGGCCGGCGGAAGATAAAATTAGTTAGTTTTGAACTGCTGGAGCGCCTCCTCGCGCGTTGGATCCCCTAGGCAATTGCCTAGTTTGTCTATTGGATAAGCCGGCCCTGGTTCATGCTATATTGTACTAAACGTTTATATATATTTTTCAATTTTAAATTTCAAAACTCGCGGCGCCTTACGTCGCCTTTAGTTATGTGGCGCCGTCGTGCGCCGCACGACTTGCCCTTATGGATGGCGCACAGTGCTAAAATGTTTACTAGTTAGAATTTGATTATCTTTGATTGTTTAATTAGTGGAGTCGATGGGGTCCTAAAAACAGTAAAAAAAAATGCAATTTATTCGGTTTTTACAGTTTAGTACATTAGTTGAGGAAAGATACCACTTTTTAGGTAGCATACTTAAATTTTTGGACTTGTTAATTAAGAATATGAAATAATAGCAAAAAAAACAAAATGGCGACTCCAGTATGGCGGATGGAATTTTTTTCTAAAGCAAATGCTTTAAACGAACACAAAACAACTTGAACTCCTAGGTATTGCCATATATTAATGATAAATAGTAATTAAGAATTGTTTTGTTTAATTACTGGCTGTATTTACAGCAACAAAATGGCGACATTTTTATTAGGGAACTGTGAACACGGACATTGTTTCCGCCATAACTTCTTTATTTTTGACTTCACAGAAACAACTAAAAAAAACACATAAAAGCTTAATTAATAACCTTTAAGTGTCACAGCTTTTGATATATTTAACACCTAAAGACTTCGTCTAATATACATTAGGACGCCATCTTTAAAGTTCTATATCTTCGAAACTCTCAATCTTACATAAATTAAAAAACAGACAAATTTATTCCCAATTTATAAGCTATCTTTTTGATCTTTACCATTTCTTCGCTAAAACTAATATTGAATGAAATATCTGTAAAGAAAACAAAGATTTTGCTTTCTTTTGAAAATGCTTTTATAATTTAAGTGCAATTTTTTTCTAATGCAAGTGTTTTAAATGGGCAAAATAATTATGGCATCTAAGTAGAGCTATGTTTAATGAAAATTGGTATTTGAGAATTATTTCTTTTAATCATTTACTAATTATATTAACAAAATGATGAAATATTTACTTAAAAAATATGAACACGCGCATTGTTTCGGTCATAACTTCTTTGTTTTTTATACTATAGAAACAAATAAAACAGCATTTGAAAGCTTACTAATATATCTCTGAAACTATTAATCATACGGAAATTTGAAACAAATGCAAATTCATTCTTAGTATATAAGCTTTCTTTTAGGTGTAAAGCATTTTTTCGCTAGATTAGTTCAATCAATAAAGGAGGTGTAGAGTGCGAGCGATTTCTTTAGAAAGTTGTTCAGGGTGCTTAGGGAGTGAACATACTGAAAGTCCTGAGGTCTAGGAGATGTGCCGGAGGGTGGGAGGCACAAAGAAAGTCCTACTTTTGGGTTTTTCGCTTATATCTCGCAAACGGTGCGTCGCAGGGAAAAATTTTCGTATACCAAATTAAAGCTCATGAAATTCTCTACTACTTTCATTTTTTTTTCCAATTCGCAACCGTTTTCGAGCTACACGCTCCGAAAAAGTGAAAATTTTCTAAAAACAGATTTTATCTGAAAAATAGAAAATTGCATTTTAAAGATGATAAAAAAAAGTAGGACTTTCGGTGCTTGTAATTGGTACCAGGGTGTCTCCTATATGTTTCCACCCCCACTCTTGAGAGGGCAGCTCATTCCCGAGCCACTGCTGCACTTGGTGGTAGGTGCGCCGGGAATGCTGTTTAGCTGCACTCTCAGTTGGTGGGAGGGAGCTGATCTCAGGCTTAATATTGCCACTGACCTCATGAACAACTGGAAGCGGTAATGGTTGAGGGAGGTCTGTCTTGCCGGTGCCCCATACCATTTGAGGAAGCAAATCTTCCCAGCCTCTTCAACCTCGCCTTGACTGAAGTAGGGGTTGTAAAAGATCACCGCCAAGTATGAGTTGTAGAGAATTTCATGAGCTTTCATTTTGTATCAGAACATTTTTCCCCGTGACGCACCATTTTAGAGATATAAGCGAAAAAACCAAAAGTGGGACTTTCTTTGTGCCCGTCCCTCTCCGGCTCACCTCCTAGACGTCAGGATTTTCAGTATGTTCACTCCATAAACACCCTGAACAACTTTCTAAAGTAATCGCTTAGGTCCCTGATCACGCACTCACCCTTTAGGTCATTCGTTGACTGGACTAAGATATGATATTTTTCGAGTTTTTTCATATAAACTGTTTTGAAATATCTGGTTTCTCGAGTTAAAATTGCAATTTTCAAGTCGTTATAACTTAAAAACTAACAGTTTATAAGAAAAATTGTGTAGAGCCTTTTTTCTCAAAATTTTATTTCCTTTTAGTTCCAATAATTACTTTTTTTTAGTTTTACTGAAAAATTATTGTTAATCTTTGTTTAAACAATTAATTATTGATTAATAATCATACGAGATAAACTTATAAACTTTGAAATTTTTAGTAGAAAAAAAGACGTTGCAAAACGTTTCAGACAGTCTCTTCGCTAGATTTTGAGGTTAATCGACTTGACTGAATAATGTGTATTCAAATTTTCGATATCAATTTATCGGAGACGAAAAAGAACATGAAACTTATAATGATATTACATATTTTATGATAATGCAAACATGCTACATGAAACAGCTACCCCTAATTTACCCGATAAATGTCACAGCTCTCTGAATATAACCCATGGCTATTGTACCACCATGTTACGCACCTCAATTAGAGTAATAAATGTATTACATCACGGGGGTGCGGGACGCGGGTGCCATAAGTATAAGAAGATTGAGGGTATACCTATTCACTCTTATCCTAAAGGTCACAGGAGAATAGAACTCGGAGAAAATATGAATGGCCATTCAAACTCAAAACTTCGTTGTGCGAGTAGAAAAAATATCAGATAAAAATATATTCTCATCTTATTTTTCTTATTCTGGAATATAGGTGTTGTCCGGATTTTCTCTTCAAAGCTAGCAAACATTGAAATTATAAAATATTTTTTTACACGTCCTTTTTAAATAAAGCTGTGGATATATTAGTCCATCCGTCAGGTAGTTTTAGGTGGAATTAACTAGGGAAGTTTTGATATTTGGTATGATTCTAGAGATAAGTGTCTAGTACTAAGATTCACATTTTGCATAAAGCAAGCACTGCCGCTCGCGCCGTCATATTGGCAAGATGGCCTCCTAAAATTTTTTTTTCAAATATCTCCTTTTCCGTACGCTCTGCAGTCAAAATACCTATAACCAAAATTAAAGAGTCGAAAATTTTCTATAAAACATGTCATATATATGTTTTCTCTAAAATCAACGGTTTAGGTACAGCAGTCGAGTAAAATTGAAAATATTCATTTAGTTTCATCTAAAAGCGTTTTTTGTGACCGATTTTTCGAAAGTTATGTGTTTTAGAATGGCAGAGAGCTATTTATGTAAAACCTTTGTCCAATTTCATCTTGGGTCAGTGGCGTAGCTTTCACATATTTTATGAACTGTACAATTACGTGACTCTTGCTTTTATCCAACTTATTGTTAATTTTTTTTTATAATTGAATTATAAAAAAAATTAACAATAATTTGGATAAAAGCAAGAGTCACGTAATTCGTTTTAATATATATTTAACTTAAACAATACAGTATGTACTTGTTTCCACACCACCCTAGAGGTAAAATATACGACGCATTTTTTTTATGTGATATCTCCTAGAGACCTATTCCATAACAGCATATTTATTATACCCTTTTTCGTTTAGGTAGGCCTGATGGGTCTACTTCGTTATTATTACGGGTACTTTCAACGATATTTGTAGTTGTTTCTGTTTCAGAATCAACGTCGCTTTCCTTTAATTCTCCTGATTCACCAATTTCCTCATTTGTTATAATGGTGTCAAGAGGCAAGTCTAAGTCTTCATCTTCATCGGATGACATTTTCGCAAAATTTTTCATTACAGAAACTGCAAATGGCAAAACATTTCAAACCTGCCTTTCTGCAATCGCAAGCTTTTCCACATGCCGTTTTATACTTACATGATATAAAAGTAAGTAATGTTTAGGAACAGGATCCTTTAAAGTGGTTACTGAGGTTACACCAATTTGAGTTTTCTCCTAACCCCATTCTTCCGCCTTGGAAATGGTGGTAAGTTCTCATTGAATTTTGTCTTGCAGCTGCGCTTGTCGGTGATAAAGAAGCTAAATTAAATTTACTTTTTGTTAGTGACTTCAAAAAACACTGATAACGATATTTATCCAGAGACATATTCCCTTCTTCTTTGGAGCCATGTAGCGCAAGAAGAAATCTTTCTCCTGCATCAGCAACCTCATCGGCAAACGCATTTTCCTTTTTAAATATTTGAATAGAATTGTATAAATCAGTATGTTTTTCTGGAACTGTTATTTCCTTGATTAAATAGGGCTTAAGTTGTATCGCTATCACTAAATGCATGGAAGAAAAATATATTGTTCTTAACTGTTTCGTCGCCTTGTAAACTATGAGATGAATAAATACGTTGCAATGTCTTTCCTTTTCCAGGCTTCAGTAGTAGGTATATATTTTCATATGAGTTGCCCAATGCTGTCAAAAAACGAGAAGATCGACGTCTTCTCTAACAATAATGACATATTCATATGAAGATGATATTTCGATGGCTGTATTTACTATTAATGTATCTGCCTGCATCTTCTGTAGCCTGGATAGCAGTGAACTGCGCGTCTTCGATTTTTTTTTCAAGATGGATATAAAGCGACCTTTGTTTGTGTCATGTGATAAGAAATTCGTCTATGAAACGGTGGGGGTCATAAATTCGTCAAACAAAACATCTGCTGTAATATTTTTTCGTGATCGTCGAAGTCGTTCTGCGCTTTTCGTGCTTTTTTTTCTGCTGCACTGATGGAATGGCCAACTTTACCAATTTCCTGCGCGTTAAAACAGCTTATTGTTTCATCTCCAATAACTCCTGAGGAAATAGACCTTATTTTGTTTATGTCTGGGACTTGTGTAAACCAAGTCAACAGCTTTTGCACATCATCATTGTCTCGAATAATACGTGAACTTCTCATATCCACATGTTGTTCAGTAGATACAAAAAAAACGTTGCAAAATTTTTCAATCTCATTGCATATGTTGTGCAAATACACCATTCCCAATGTCCACATTGTTAACACATTATCCGCGATTTCTCGTCCAATCCTCATCCAACAGCAATAAATTTAAGCATATCTGCTACAGTAAATGGCGTTAGGGAAAGTAAAATGAATATGTTTACCTTTAATCGACTGTTGTGTTTTTACTTGACAGAGAACATGTATATAACGTAATTTGTAGGAAATTTGCTCCTATTCCATTTTTGTAATAAGTCTTTTAACTCTAAAATCCAAGGTAAAGGAGATATTTAAAAAAAATCTGTTTTTGACGGCCATCTTGGCAATATGGCTACGCCGGCGGCAGATATTACTTTGAAAATGCGGATTTTAGTTGTAGATACCTAAATGCCAAATTTCAAAACTTCCCGACTTAATTCCTGGTAAGGCCTTTTTATCTCACCTGACGGGTGGACTATATAATGATGGTCACACTGTGGTACTTCAGTATTGTATCCCTTGGAAAATATATTTCACTAACAATATTCGCTGCTGCTATGTTTTGGAGCGTAACTAAACGGCTACAGCCCCACAACTAAACATAATGAAGTCCTTGTTTATCGCCGGTGAGCAAGCGTGCGACACAATGATCAGCTGAAAACCACTAGTTGCCTACGTTGTTATTCGCCTTTTGTGTCTCAACCGATTAAATCTATCTCCAACTAGTGAATTTAACCGAAGTTACAACTTGTTTGCTGTTTTATTTTACGAAAAAGTTTAGAAATTCTTCATTGAAAGCGAAAAAGTAAATAAAATTCGCATGAAACGTAAATATACGAATTATAAGCCTTACATGTTACAAAGGTCCTCCGGGGCTAGGGTTCGAAAATATCATCATATTTATACAAATATCAAAATATCGGATATTTTGATATATATCCGATATACAGTGTGTCCCCGGATGGAGTTGACAAGAGGAAAAACATCTCTATTACTGATTTTACGACGCAGTCATTCTTTATAAAAAATTCTGCTTGTCGAAAAATGAATTTGCCATATAAAAATCTTAGATCAGATGTACCGGGTGTTAAAAAATAAAGCCTAAATACATAGCCTCCTCCAACCTCAACACATTTCTCCATCCTTTTAATAAATTCACCATAGACCTTACGAATGGTTGAGGGTACATTCACTTCATTCACCGCGTCTTATATTCGTGCTTTTAGTGTTTCTCGATCATGCGGCAGGTCATCTGCATAAATTTTCTGTTTTAAAGCGCCCCACAGAAAAAAATCCATTGGTGTGAGGTCTGGTGATCTTGCAGAAAAATTAATTGGAGCATATCTTCCCTCCATCTGGCTCCGAAGTGATCTGTCAACCACTGTTTTACCTAAACTGAGGAATGAGGTGGGCAACCGTCTTGCTGCCAAAAAATGTTACGCCTTACTTCCGGTTGCAGAGTGTTTATAAATGGCAATACAAAGTTTTCCAAAAGGTCCAAATAAACATGCTGATTTAAATTTTCTTCTCAGAAATATGGACTAACGATTCGATCATAAAAAATCCCACACCATACATTCACTTTTTTTATAACGTTGACTTCGTTTGTGAATGACATTGTTTGGATTTTCAAAAACCCAATAACGACTGTTTTGTGATGAAATGTGGCCATTGGTACAAAATGTTGCTTCGCCAGTAAAAAGAAACATTCTGTGAAAAGTTCTATCTACGATGTAATTCTCACCAACCCATAAACAAAAATCCAATCGCTTCTCTTCATCTCCATTTTCAAATGTATGTCTGAACCTTGGCTTAAACGGTCGAACTTTGTTTTCCATATAAATTCTCTGTAAATGACTTTTACTTACTTCCAGTCTTTGTGAGCGTTTCCGTAAAGATAATTTCGGGTTTTCTATTACTGAATTTATTGCCAAAAGTGTTGCCGCATCGTCTTCATTGTACTTTTTCTTGGGTTTTTTGACATCCAATACAGATCCAGTTTCATTGAATTTTTTTACAATTTTGCGCAATGATTGGCGCGATACCGCTATGTTAGGGAACTTTTGGTCGAAAAGGTTGCATATCGATGAGAGGCGTCTCCAATCCCATAACATTTGATCAAATACATTCTTTCTTGTTTGGTAAACATTTTTTAAATGATCAACAGAACACTAATAAATGCAGATGTAAGATAGTAATATTCTACACAATGTCACAATGACGTTCCTCAGTTCAATATTATCGACAGCACACTCTGTTTCTTAATTTGACTTCTTATTCATATTAATAAATTCAACGTAAAAAGATAAACACAATAAAAACATAAAAGTCAAAATACAGACTTCATAATTTGTATTTAGGCATTATTTTGGATTATAAACAACTTTGTTTTATAAACATTTTGTCCAAATAATAAATGAAGGTACTTCTCTGTTGAGGCATTTTGATGTTTTCTTAATTTATTAACACCCGGTACATCTGATCTAAGATTTTTATGTGGTAAATTCATTTTTTCGACAAGCAAAATTTTTTATAAAGAATGACTTTTCGTCGTAAAATCAATAATAGAGATGTTTTTTCTCTTGTCAACTCCATCCGGGGACACACTGTATATCGGATATATATTAATTTTCTTGAATTCGTAGATACATTATTTAAAAAAGATTTAAGGGCATTCAAAACATAATAGAATAGAAGGAAATATATTCGGACTTAGCAACTGCAGAAATTGCAATTGCAGAAATACCTATATAAAAGTTTGAAGCAACTTAATCAGAATCGTCTTACTTGAAATCTAATAATGAACTAGTTTCACCGCCACCGCTACTTTAGCTGTGACAGGAGCATTAATATTCACTAGTTCGAGGTAGGCAACTAAAATTGCCACTAGATGTCGCATTATCAAATCGAAGGGTAACGTACTTTTATATCGTTTGGCCTGACATCCTGTATATTTATTTAATATTATTTTATTATTTTTTTTTAATCGCCTTATTTATATTAATGTCCTGGCGGAGTTTAGCCATAGGCTATTCTACCACTCAACCAGGACGGACACACACACATAGAAAATATCACAACACCCATTCCCTGCGACATTGCCATCTGCCGCAGCTGAGACTCGAACTCAGGAGAGGAGAGCGATTAGATTGTGTTGTCTCTCACACAACGGCAATCTAGTTCACTGCTACCATCTCGGCAACACATGAAAAACGCCACTACACATCCATACCTTAGCCAGGATTCGAACTTGGGACCCCGTGGTCGCAAGCTTAACATCTTAAGCACTGCGCCACCGAGCCGGTATTAAAACTTTTACGATCTGAAAATGCCGCAATTACACCTTATACGAGTAAAACTGATAACATCAATTGACTTGGGCTGAGCTCAGTGGATTAAAACTGCTTGTCATTGACTAATGAGGTTTTTCTATAGCTTCAAAAGCAGTATATAAAATAAAATATTCCAGTTTTGTTAATATTTATAATTATTATTTGAGTTAAAAAACAAATAGCTATATTATACCGCATAAACTTTGTAATATTGTGTGCAAATTTGCGCAGAAATGCATTTCACGCCTCCCTGAATACGAATTATAAAAAATAGCGTCTACGTGCGCCAGAACTTTCGTTAGACTCATCAAAATTGGAATATGTAAAAGTTATATGCAATATACAAGGTGTCTCTTGGAGTAAAACTAATTGTATAACATAATATTTCCTTATAAACACCATTATCAACCAACTCAGATTTTGTACCCTAATTACTACATAATCACTAATATTTGTAGTACCCGATCTTCTACACTAGTGTATTGTGTTACCTCATGTCTTAATGAAAAGACCATAATAGAAAGAATATTATAATAGGGAATATTTTAGGTTATTTAAAAATATAAAATTATTTGAGAATATTACACCACGGGAAAGTTAATAAGATTTAAGCAAATCGAAGTTACTACTTATTTGCACGAAAAATCTGAATTAATTGCCACACCTCTGTTGCGAGCATTAGCCTTCAGTTTTCTGTTGATCAGATTATCAATTTGTTCATCTGACAGTCTCTCTTATTCCACTTGAGATGCCACGACAAGCTCTAGTATGGTCCTAAGAGAGTTCAGTCGATCATTAACTATCCCTTTCAACATGTCTCTGACTTGTTTAATCGAATTTCGGTTAGGTAACATTTTAAGCCCATCCATTCCCTGGATATATGATATTCGTTTGAATAGTCAGCGACGGAGACACGTAGTAGGTATTGGCATTTTTTAAATTTATGTCAACCACAGCGTCGATATTCCAATGGCGAACGAGTTGATGCATCAGCTGTGTGCATTACTGCTGATTCAATATTCCCAGAAGGTAAACCAGTAGTTATTTACTATCTGAACAAAATGGCTCATTATCACCACCGACTATGTCTACTAGTTTCGCTAATGTTCTGATCTTCATCAGACACGAATATAAGCCAAGTAATATCGACTTTAAGTCGGAAAATAATTAGTTAATTAATGATAATAGTGATAATAATAATATGTAACGTACGGGTTTTTTAAATTTATGAACATCAAGTAGCATCCAAAATATTGGGATAAAAAAAAGTTAACACATATATTAATTAGCTCAGCTTCTACCTCCCTACAATTATTCAGTATATATAATTTGTACGTACCGTATTAATGAATAAAGTCCTCATCATATATGAATGCCTGTAAAGGATTAAGAATTTGTGAAACATTTCAAAGGGTATCTATTCTGAGAGTTAGCCTTAAAGCGATAAGAGGCGGGGCTTACGTAATCCTTTAGCGGCATTCAGATCTGATGAGGAGTTTAGCTATTTTGTTCTAATAATATTGATTTACAACTTTTTGTGTGCATATATATTATTTCCGCACTTATTAGGAAAATCAAATTACTATTTAATTATAGAATTTTTCCAGCACTAGTAGAAAAATACCTATTAAATGTCTCAACTTGACAGAAATTAATTTCTCATTTAAAAATATCCATTATTTATATTTTTTGTATAACTTTTTTGTCAATTTTTTAGTATACATCGTCTAAAAAATATTCAGGCTTATTTTTTTTATTAAGAAAACGAGGATGATGATGGTTGTAGAGCAATATAGTATCAACTAGAATGCAATAAAATTGTTTTTAATAAGAAAATTGCAATTTCTTTTAGTTTTGATCCACACAATATTAAAAACCAAAATGATACTTACATACATCGTGTTTTGAACTTTTAGCTTTGCCAAATTTATCCTAGTTTCACCCATATAATCATGTCCGTATTTGTCATCATCTACCATTAGTATATGCAAAGATTTCTTCATCAAATCACTTTCGGTAATATCGTAAAAAGTTAAATTTTCGTTAAATTCCGGGTTTCGAGTCTTGTGAACTGTTTTCGTACGTAAACGAGTAGATACTTTTGCGGTGGGCAAAATATTTAGTTTACAAAATGGATCCGATAAGCCACCGATGTCCATCGGGATAAGATTTTTTGCTCTGTAGACAGTGCAATGCAGTGTGTTGGTTAACTGGTCGTATGTTAACGATAGTTCTATTATGCCCATGGAAGTGTCCATTGGTTTATGTTCATCTATGGAGCTCTAAAAATAAATATATTTTTATTTTATGTTTGATTTTAGGTAAATACAGGGTGATTTAGATCTTATCTGGATAACTTTAAAGAGAGATAATTCAAATTTGTACCACTAGAAAAGTTATAATTACACCATCAGACAATAATTGTATGCACAAAGCAACCCCGCATCTTTCTTATGGAAATGAGGTTTCGGCGAATTTTTTTGAAATTCATGGAAAATGTAGGTCATGCCATTCTGATCGAAAGTCTCAATAGGCACAACAATCATTCAAATTCAGTTTTCGTGGTGTAATTGACGTCCAAAGTGACTATTTGTGACTAAAGTATATATCTAATTTATAGGTCTATAGCAATTGTTATAAAGCTATTTTAGTTTAAACAGACTACTTTTATGTACTATATGTTTCTTAACATCAGTAAATAGTGAAGTGAACAGAGTTATATGCGCATGAATTTTAAGATATCCGTATTAAGCTTTTCTGTATAGAACATACTAGTGCAATCAGCACAATCTAGCAATTAAATAGTCAAAAACTTGCAGTGTGTATCTTTGGGTGCGTACGTGTGTGTTTGTGTATATATGTGTATGTTTGTATGTGTAGTGTTAGGAGAAGAGTTTGATAAGTACCTTTACGTAAGACGTATGTTTTGCATAAATACCGCCCGTCTTAGCGTTACCCAATGTGCACCACAAGGAGGTTACAGATCGGATATGCACATCATGTGGCCCTGAAAGGGGCCGAATGTTGGAGTGTAACAATTTTTTTTTGTGTATTTATGAAAACGTTTTGTACCTCCTTGTTGGCTAACGCTAAGACGGGCGATATTAATGAACATACATTTCACGTAAAGGTAATTATCAAACTCTTCTCCTAAAACTACACTAGTATGTTCTATACAAAAAAGCCTATACGGATATCTCAAAATTCATTTTTGCATGTATAACTGTGTTCATTTCACTATTTACTGATGTTAAGAAACATCTAGTACATAAAAGTAGTCTATTGACATTAAAAAAGCTACAAAAAAATTGTTATATACCTAAATTAGATATATACTTTAGTCGCAAATAGTCACCTCTATACATCAATTACATCATGAAACTCGCATTCTGAGAGTTGTGCCCATTGAGACTCTTGATCAGCATGACATGACCTACATTTTTCCTGAATTGCAAAAAGAATCACCATTTCCATAAGGTGCGGGGTCCTTTAATGGTCGAGTTGATGATGAATCTAATCTAGTCCTTTCGCTGAAAGTTCATTCATATCACTCAATTCTCTATATGGCTGCCTCTTGTAGCACGTTAAATTACCACGCCTTGTAAAACTTTGACCACAAACACTGCACCAATCAATTATCACTTCTGTACTAAACGTATACGTTTGGCATGATTTCGTGTTACGCTCTAATAATCTACAGAAAAGGAAGGTCTTGATAAATTAGATAAGAACCTTAGGATTCTTATCTAATTTTTCTGTAGTATTTTGACGCGCTAAAGCCAATTTTGGAGAAAAAATATTTTTCTATCGTATCGTTTCGTTTTTCTCTACCACCCCATTTATTTCCTAAAAAAGGAGAAAAAAAAGATTTGTCCTAAGGTTCTGATCCAACTTTTCTGAAGTATTTGACGTGCTGAAGCCAATTTTGAACAAACAAAAAAAATTATATCATGTCAGTTTCCCTCTACCACCCCCTTTTATTCCCAAAAAAAGGCAAAAAACAGGTCTTGCTTACCCTAATGTTTTGATCTAACTTTTTTGAAGTATTTTGACGCGCTGAAGCCACTTTTCGACAAAAATCATTTTTTTATCGTGTCGGTTTCCCCTACCACCCCCTTTATCGAGTAAAGGACTAACACGATAGAAAAAAATTTGTTGTCTAAAATTAGCTTCAGCGCGTCAAAATACTACTTTTTTGTAGACCTGCGTAATATTCTGCAGTAAGTGTTTAACCTTTAGTAGGAAGAGTTATAACATAACAGTTCTCTATTTCAAAAATTCAAAATCATTCCACTTTATCCAAAGGCCAAGAATGCGAGTCCACACACACGGTCTTAAATCTGTGGTTGAAAAATTCTGATAATCTTGTGTCGTCACATGTTCTTGAAAAAGCAAATCATAAACACATGACATCGTATAACCTTGAAAAGACTGCCACAAATGCGCGCCACCACATAATCAGACCTTGAAACTAACCCCACCCCCCTCCCAAATGCTATAACTATATGGCAATAAACATGGCCCGGCGGGCGCTGCTCGACATTGAAAAAGGCAGGCATGTAGTGTCCCATATTCTTGAAATAAAATGAAATAAATGCGAGCGGACCACAATGGCTTTGCGAAATCCTGACCATAAAAGTGTGATTCTAAGGAGCCTTGAAAAAGTTGCGGGCGGAAACTAGTGGTTTGGGAATATCCTGATAAAGTCCAAGGAGTACGGTGGATCGGACGGGGTGAACTAATAACATGGCCTCTGATTTAAACCCTCTTATTTTTCTTTTCTCAGCATATTTAAAAAATAAAGCATCTCGAACCGAAGTGGAATATATTGATGATTTCCATAAGCGTATTACAACTGCAACGTATAGTTTACGTAGCGGAACAAATTAGTACGATAAAATTGGATTTAACATGCCCAAATGTGTTTGCGGACGAAATTTCGAACAGTTCTTGTAGCAGCAGGAAACTGAATTTTATTTATTTTGAAGACAGGTTTGGTTGAGTTATTGTGGTTAACCTTGCCGCTATAGATTTTGTTTATATGAACTTTTTAATTTCCGCTGACGCAACTTGGGATTTATTATCGGTTTTTCTATTCAGTTTTATTTCAGTACAGCCAACCAGTTACCAGTGGTGCGAGGTGCAAGTAAATATTTTTCAATTAATTAGAATTTTTGCGCTATCGTATCTGTATTATTCCGGTGTACACTCCCTAAAAAGTTTTAAGATAAGTTCTGAATCACCCTATATAGTCACAACTAAACCTTGAATATGCTACTGTTGATACTACAAGTACTTGGAGAAACTTTATCATCGCTTCTTGTGTCAGACCAGTTCCATTCCGACATTGACCTGCTTGCCATTGATTCTCTTCTGGAAGCTTCAGAACTTTCTAAAAAATATGTTTTGCTACAACTAAATAGAATAAGTTAAGCAAATATTTCGTTCAAAATATGCACGTACGTATAAACAAATATAATTCGGCAAACGGTAAACAATAGTTATAAATTCAGACCAATAATACTTCAGTCCCCCAATGAGAATGATGTGAACTGTTTAGAGTTTGCGTTGTAGAATATTTAGATGTGGAACTCCCCGATTGTATTTAACAGGTTACAATTTCTCAGGCACAATCTGTAGTGCTCCTGTATATTGAGTTGTGTGTAAGCTAATCTGGCGACCGTTCAAGACGACCATTTAATCTCCCGAACTGTGTACGTATTTCTGCAGCACAACTGCATATTGAATCGTGTGAGCATACACCGAATTTATCCTTGCCCAACTATCATGCAGACTGGACCTGAGAAATTGTATCCATGTGCATCATGTTAGTGTCATTATTCAGTAATTAAAAAAAAATCCCAAATATTGTTTTTCGTTAATAGCTTTGTCTAGATGCTCAAATTACACAGACCCACAAAAAATTGTTATGTACAACGGACCAGACTATTATATCCTTATGTTTTTTGGTCCACTGAATTCAAGTCCGGTGTCAGGTTTACTCCATCACGTCCAGATTTTTTCCTAACCTCAAAAAATAGGTCAAAATTCTTGAAACGGTGGATTTTGTAATATGATTTCGAATCTGGTCATGTAATTTTCATTTAATGTTGATGTATTGATGTATCTGAGATCTAATGATCCTAAAAATGCCGCAACTTCACTGCTGCAGCAATCTCAAAAATATGCCAAAATTACTTCTAACGGATCATTTTTGGGGAACAAATGTGATTCGAATATTCAAATAAAATTCTTTGACCCTTCCAGGGTGACTATGTATATAAAGTTGTATTTTACTTAATTTCAGATCTGAGACCAAACCCAACCTCAAGGGAAAGATCTGGTAAAATCTTGAACCGCTGCTTTAATTACTTAATTATAAATTCGGTTACATGATTCCCATCCAATGGGGGTCTCCTTATATATCTGACGCTCGTAGATCAAGAAAATGATACATCCGCTGCTATGCGAAGTTATTCCACTCTCAACAGTTGCTAAAAATGCCTCTAAGGTTTAACTTTGATCAACAGATATGAATCTGATCATTGGCATGTATTTGAATAAAAGATTTCACATATTTCTGTAATATTTGAGCAAATATAGATGGAATTCCATGATCTATAGCTTAGTATCTACTGGACCTATATAAAGATTCGTACTCATTCGTCATTTTTAAAAGTAACCACCGTAATCAAACCTACATTTAATCTTTTTTATCTCTTTTCCTCAAAGGATCTGACGAGTAGCTTTCTTTTTCTCACAGTTTCTCGCTGCAATGACCAACAGAAATCAGCCATCATATTAATACCCCATTGTCTCCGATCAAATTCCCTAAGTTTAATGGGAAGTAATCGATATGCTTCTATACAGGGTACTTTTATTATTGAAGTTGTACAATATGTATGTATACAATGTACAACTTCTTTGAAGCTGATCCAGGCGGCTTTCTCCTTGTCAGTAATGCTGGAAATAAAGTTGTCACCTCTCAACATTTTACGTATTTATGGTCCATCGAAGATATCAGGGGCGACGCAATATTAACATGTTGGCCGATTTCTTTTGGTCATTGCAGAGATAAACTGCAATAAAAGGTGTAAAACTCAAGAGATCCTTTGAAGAGATATCATAAAAAAGCTTAAATGTAGGTTTGATTACAGTGGTTAATTTTAGAAATAACGAATGAGTACGAATATTTGTATAGGTCCAGTAGATATTAAGCTATACATCATTGAATTCCATCTATATTTGCTTAAATATTGCAGAAATATAGGAAATCTCTTATTCAAATACATGCCATTGATCAGATTCACATCTGCTGATCAAAGTTAAACCTTAGACACATTTTTTGCAACTGTTGAGTGTGGAATAACCTAGCATAGAAGCGAATGTATCATTTTCTTGATCTACGAGCCTCAGATATATAAGGAGATCCCCATTAGATGGGAACCTGGTAACTAAAATCCTAATTATGTAATTAAATCAGCGATTCGAGATTTTACCAGATCCTTACCTTGAGGTTAGGTTTGGGCTCAAATCTGAAATCAACTAAAATACCATTTTATATACATAGTGGAAGGGTGAAGGAATTTTATTCAAATATATTGCATTAATCCAATTTAACATTTGATCCCGAAATAATGCGTTAGACGTAATTTTTACAGCTTTTTGAGGTTAGGGTGATCTGCGGCAGTGAAGTTGCAGGATTTCTAGGATCATTAGATCCCAGATATATCAATGCATCAATATTGGATGAAAATTACATGACCAGATTTGAAACCATATGACAAAATGTATCGTTTCATGGATTTTGATCTTTTTTTTTGAGGTTAGGAAAAATCTGGACGTGGTGGAGCAAATCTGATACCGGAATCGAATTCAGCGGACCAACAAACATATGTAGGATATAGTAGTCTTTTCCGTTGCACAAAACACTTCTCTTTGTGGGGCTCTGTTATCCTCCGCTCTTAAAGCACTTGCTGTAGAAAAATTTCCATCCACCATATTAGAGCCGCCATTTAAATTTTTTTAATTTTAACTTCAGATTCGTAATCGACGACTCCAAACACATAGATATCCTACGTTTTAAAAATAAATCGGCAATACTTTCTCAAATGTGAAATTTTTCGATTTAAGAGTGGTTTCCACTACTTGGGAAAAAGAGCAAAGTGTTGGGATCATATAGAAACCGAAGATGATACCAAAAGAATTACCCATAAAAAAGAATTATCATATACATATGACACTATTTCTAAATTTTGCATATTGCACCTCTGGGTATTGTAGTATATGGGTGTACCGCAAGTTTCCATTCTCAGGTCTTCAGTTTTATTTCTGTACATGATCTAACATCTCGATCACTGTCTATAAATTTTTCAAATCTTTGATTTGTACAGATACATAGTTTAAGGAAAAAAAATAAAACGAACTAACTCCTGTAAATCCTGGTATCATCCTTTCACGAGGGTGGGGGTTGAGCACTTGCCAGGCGCGTCTCCAGGTGGCGAATAGGAGAACGGCCAGACTACGCGAGAAGTAGGGTTAACCTGGTCATACTGCTGGGGGGTAGGGCTAATAACCCTGTCCACCCCGGCTAAAACCACGTCGCGGACCAGCTCATACACTGTAAACCGCTTGGAGTGACAATTCTCTCGTCTGAGTTGCCGAGCCAGGGGATGGTAACCCTCAGGAAGGATGGGGACAGTAACTTTCAGGAAGGATAGGGAAAAAATAGGCCCATTCCAGCTGAAGGTGCAGATAAACCTACATCCTTACTAAAGTGATGCTAGGGTGCGAAGTGAAGCAACGTCTTAAGCGGCGAGGACTTGACTGGGGTGACGGACCATCAAAGAATGCCGCATAGCGAGGCCGTTGCTGACAAGGAGCATAGCCTGGAGGAACAACCTTCAAAAGGTTGAAGGAATGGGAAAATAGGTCCATTCCAGATAAAACTGCATCACAATGAGGAGGCTACAGCGGTCCTCACTAAAGTGATGCAGTGACGAAGTGAAGAGGCGTCGCTGGCGATCAAAAGACACCGCGTGGCGAGGCTGTCGCCGAACAGAGCATCGAAGTAGAGAGACGTCGCGCGCGACGAGGACTTGACTGGGGTGGTGTCCAGCGAGGAACGCCGCGTAGCGAAGCCGTTGCTGACAAAGCGTATTATACGATTGCAGAGCTCTGGACTGCAAGATATAATATCAACGGGGAAAGGTAATGGACCTGGCAACTACCACTCTGTCAATTTTCTCAGACCTGCTGCTGCCAACGGCACAGGAAAAGTGGATAAAGTGAGTTATAATATCTACGGGCAATCACGACCAGACCCGGAGACCATCATAACATGTGTATCACCTTATCAGTGATACAGGAGTATTAAAATGGACAATGCAAACTAAGACAGCAAGACAGGGAGACCACAGTAAGCCCAGGAGGCTGCAGTGCCGTCGGAGTATTCTTTACAGACAACCCCTAGGAGGAGGGGTTTTAGTCAGATAGAGGCTGACACTCAGACCATTCCAAGTTGGGATGGGCAGACCGTGTTGGCTTCCCCTTCTCGAAAAAAAAAAAAAACTCCTGTAAATTATTTAAGATGCCAGAATCGTAAGAAAACGTTTTCAATAAATTCTTCCTAACTTCTCAGTTGTGTAACGATGGCTTGCTAATTAAGTTTGACATACAACAAAAATATTCAGAAAAATCGTCGAATAGGTTGCTTGCTTGTCCTGAAAATCATAGTTTCCTAAAGTTGGACAATCGTATTTGTAATGTGCTAAAACGTTCAAACATTTTAAACATTAAAAAAATCGGTCATTAATTTTTTTCTAAGTTAAAAAAAAACTGTACTTTTTCATGATTTTTTTTATGTGTAAAATATATGTTTAATCGTAAGGGCGAAAAAGTAAAAAGCGTGAAAAAAAGTAACATTATATAACTCAAGTCGAATTATAAGAGTGCACTGAAAACATTTGCAGTTGTCTCATTCATGGTTTTCGCTTTAGGGACGTCAAATTATAGATTTCTGTTTTGAGGTTTATAATTCTGAAAATAACATACATATACCAATCAAATAGGAACCAATTTTGACGTATGACGGAAAAACCTATTAAAGTTTTAAATCTTGGCAAATTAAAACCTACCGATGGACGTACTAAAAATTTCCTATTCTATATCTTGCGCTAGAGCCACCATCTTGAAAAAATGGGGCTCCGATTAAGTTTCTTACTCATTAGTCCAGTCGAATTGTCATGAAAAGTATCAAATGTGGCGAAAATAAATAACTACGATTTTATTGTTCTAAGTTGACATCCAAAACATGCCCCTACAGCGTGTCAAGTGATGTCATACCGAATAAAGGAGGGGGTTGTAAAGTTGAAAAATCGTTTTTTCACGTTTAATTAGAAGGCTAATACTCTGAGAGAAAAAGTTCAAATGAGAAGTTACATGTATTAAAGAAACCTAGAAAATAAACCCCTGAACGTTAATACAGCTTTATTAGGTCAGGAATAAATTGAGAAAAATGGAAATTTTGAAAACATTTTTTAATTTTAGTAGTTTTATCAAAATTTTTGAAATTTTACTAAATGTTTGCATTATTTTTCGATAGTTTCAACTTTTTGGAAGAAAAAGGTTCCTCGAAAAATGGCTATAAGTACTCCACTTTCTGTCAGATTTTGCTATGTAAAAAAAATTACATTCTTCGATGGTTGTCCAACAATTACAAATGTTTTCTATATGATCATTATTCAGAGAAAAGTGGTGAAAAATTAAATTCGAAAAAAAAGATTTTTTTGTTCTCATACAAAATTCCATTCAAAGTTAAATATGTTTTGAATGGAATGCAGTGTTGAAAAATCATGTGTACTATTTTGAAGTGCTATTTTTAGTTTTCGAAAAATGTCACGTCAAAGTACAATTCGACTGGACTATTATACCGTGTGTGTAGTCGCGGGCTAGGCATGGGAAGAAGAATTACAACATCGCGCGTGCCAGCTGGCTGAAATGAAATAACAGAGCTGGAATGCTCCATCGACGGACGAATTTACGGCTGACGGTGTTGTCAAATCTCTCGTGCTACGTGAATGTACATGCCTAATGGGAAATTACACGCACGGTATCTCGCCAACAACTAGCGTTATCAAAATTAGGCTTCATGTACAAAATTAAGCTCGTAAAATTATCTACAAAAAATGTTATATAGTTTTCTCCGTATCTAGTATTATACTCTACGTAAGTACGAAAACGAAGAGTTGAATCTGATCGGAACATTTCTAAAATCGTAAATATCTCTCGTAAAGAAAAAAAATAATATCATCGAGGAGGCGTCGTGCGTCCTTTCGATTGTATGTTCTTTTAGAACACTTTAAGGGGATAAAGTTCAATTTTTTTTATTTTCAAAAAAAATGCATTTTTTAGAGTTTTTAAAGATACATTTTATTTGGTCCTCCTTTTTTCACCCAATTTTCATCGAAACAAAATGATATATGCTATACTACGGAAGCCCACCCTAAGTGTGTAAAAAATAATAATAATAAAGCCATATTTGACCATTCTACTTAACTTACGGCGTCCGGATTTGGTGCATTATAATTAACCACAGATGAGTTTTATTGCCAACTTAGATGATATTACTCTTTCGTATCGGAAAGGTACTCAATTTTTATTTTTTCGGCCTATTTTGGTGTTTTCTATTTCTTTCCAAGATGGCGGATTGACCTATACATATCGTACAGGTCCATATTTTTTAAGTATTTTATTTTAAATAAGCCAGTATTTTTAAAATTCCTATTCGAACACTAGTACAAGATATATTAAGCAGATAAGTAGGAAATACGTAAAAATGCGTCAAAAACTTTTGACGCACCAGCAACTTTTGTGCGCAAATATTTTTTTCGTAATCAGGAGTTCATAATATATAAGAATCAACAATAAAAGTTTTAGTGGAATGTTGTCGCCGAAAATACTCAATTCATCTGCACTATTATTCTGCTCTACAGGGCGCGGTGGTATTTTTTTGAAATTTTATTATACGCCTATGTGTCTATATAATTGTTAATTAGCACAAATAAATGAAACAACCGCTACATTTTTTTTTCAATTCGAATTTTTTTAAGTACATGCGTAAACAGTGTTTTGTTACAGACTAATTAATGTTCATAATATATTCCCTGTTTCAGCGATTTTTATCATTTAAAAAAGAGATAACTCAATTTTTCAAATAACTTTCGATAAACCATATTTAGTATGAATAAATTATGTTATGGAGTTAAATATTCTTATATAAAATGTTATTAAAGAAGAAGAAGAAGAATGAACAGTATTTTTTTCATATAACATATCCAAAATTGTCAACTATAAGCCACGCATGTCGTTTTTTACTTTTCTCACTTACCGAAAGGAAGTATTGTAATAGTGAGAAAATCACTTTTCGAAACTCTTTTCACATTTTTAAGTTTTCAGACTGTAGATTATGAAAATTAAGGTTTTTCAATTCCACCAGTCTGTCTATCTTTTGGTGCTATAACTACAAAGCAATTTGATGAAGAAAAATAATATTCGGTAGATGCAAGGGTAGGTAGTTGACGCCATTGCCAACGAAGAAATGAGATGTACTTTTAGTTAAACATAAAAACACCTAAAAAAAAAATAAATAAAAAAAAATGTGACTTAAGAAATAATTAATGAAAATATGGCGACTGAAGGGAATAATTTTTGGCATGTAGTTAACACAACTGTCAAGGAAAAAACCTGCTACACTTTTAAATAAATACATACAGGGTGGTCACCTTAAAAATAATTAATCAAGAAACGTTGGTGGAAAATAATATTTGGAACGTATTCGACACTATTACCGAGACACTTTTAGTGAAAAATATACGAGGTTGTACCTCAAAATTTTTGGAATTAAGAAACGAAGGAAGAAAATAATTGAAATGTAGTTGACACTATTGCCAGAAAGAAAACCTGATGTACTTTTAGTTAAAAAAATACACAGGGCGGTCATCCAATAGAAAAAATAATAATTAATAAATAATAGGCACCAAATATAAAAGGAAGTGTTTTGTAAACACCTGTACTGTAAGTCACGTATTTGCTTCTTCTTGTTTTTATTTACTTAATTTTGAACACGTAACCAAATCTGTATAAACATTAAAGGTGTTATTAAAATCTTATCGGGGTGTCGCACATCTTTATATCACTGCATTAACTAGGATACCGGTTAACTGGTTATCGGGACAAAAAACACATTGACGATAATTACCGGTTATTTTAATTTTTTACCGGTTATTTCGGTAAATTCTGAACTTACGATATGTCACATATTCAACGTTCCTATTTATGTCAGTGACTAGTATTCACTAAATACAGAGTGATTGTCCCAACACTGAGGACTTTTAACAATAAATAAATAATATTATAAAAAGTAAAATCGAAACACCAAGCTCTAAGAAATACAAGAGAGACATTGACAATATCTTGCGACAGGAAATTGAATATTTCACTGCCGCAAATATCTGTGGAATACATTTAGAAGTATTGTATTACCAATTCTTATTAACTTATCGACCCACCAATATCGATTGAGGAAGGGCATCTCCAGCTGGTGGTATTCTATGCACAAATATCAGACGACTAACAGATATAGCTTTAAAAAAACTAACCCTTTTAATATTTTTTAAAAATATTAAAAAATATTGTATTTTTAGATTAGGTATTCAGTAGATGCCCTATTTGAGTTTATGTTTATAATTTTTGTTATTTAAGTTGATATTTTTGTTATTTACAGAATAATTATTTATTTAAATTTATTTCATTTATATTTTTTCCTTTTGATAAAAAACCTTGTTTGTTCATTATATTAAATATACGTATATAAAAATGTTTTTTGTTAAATTTAGATAATTTTGTACATGAAAAAATATAATTGCCATTTTCGCCACCCTAATCATTCATTCTAAATATTACCGGTAAATACCGGTTAACTGGTTATTTACATTTTTATTTACCGATTTACCGGTTATTAAAACTTCCGGTGAATTGCAATCCCTAGCATTAACTATCAAATTAACTTTATTTACCGGATTCACCTTTTGCTTCAGTACCGGAATCATCCCAACTTCTTACTTCGCTCAGCGTCACAGAACTCATGTAGTTTTTCAGTGGTTCTAAATCCTTAGATAACTGAGATTCACTGGAACTGGTTTGGCGACTAAAATTTGATAGTCAAATGAATTGTTAAAATTACATACTAAAATGGGATTTCTAGCTTACCTGTAGTTTGACATTTGGCAATTTTGGGGTTCTTGATCTGGAATATCTGTATAAATATAGGCAAAAAGTGATTGAAAATTAAAGAACAAATAAACACAGATTATCTAAAATAAATTTTAGGAAATCACGAAAATCGATTCAAAGAGAAAACTAAAGAATTAATCATACTTTGCCATACTAAAACATTAAAAAATTAAAAGAAACATATAAACTTACATATAACACGTCTTATAGCATCTACGCACAAATTTTACTGAACAAAATTCCTTTCTAGGGCAGTTATTTTAGGTTCAACCGAAAAGCTAATAATATATTTATATGAGAAAATAACAGCTTAATTTTAATATTAAATTTTATAATAACAAGTAGAAAGAAAATTTTAGCTATGTTTTCGGAGAAACTTAACTTTAACCTTCAAAGTAAACGATCTGTTTCATAATTAATGAGAGAAAAGAAGTCGTATTACGTGTAGGTAAATTATTTGTTATTTGCTTTTCGATCACAATTTATTGAATAAACAGAGTGGTCCAATGGTATCCTGGCAGATGATGGTTTCTTTATTTGGTGCGATAAAAGACATTTTATTCCATTATACAAGGTGGTTCACAAAAGCGTAGCAACCGAACTTGTGACTTTACAGGATTGCTTGCACCTTGATAAATTATAAAATAAAATAATAAAGATTTTGATATAGATTGTAGTGGTAGACCTCTTGACGTAAAAATATATCTAAGTGAATTTTAACTTTTCATATTATATATATATAGAATATTGAGCCATTATACCGAAGATGCACTGGGAGAATATCAAAGCGGTTTCCAGCCTTATTTCCGGTTTCCTTGTTGACCAAATTTTTGTCCTGCGACAAATCATAGAAAAAAACCCGGAATACAACACCGACATGCTCCACATGTTTATAGACTTTAAGACAGCCTATGATAAATCATTAGACCCAAACTGTATGAAGCTATGAGTGAACTCAGAATACATGCTAAACTAATAAGACTCGTCAAAACAACGCGTCAAGTAACCTGCCAAGTAAAGATGCAAGATAAAATATCCGACTCTTTTAACACAAATAAAGGACCAAGGCAGGGGGATGCGCTGGCGTGTCATATTTTTAACACAGCATTAGAAAAAGTCAGAGTCAGAGACGTAGGGCTGAATAGCAGGGGTACAATTTTTAATAGGAGCATACAGATAATGGCATGCACAATACGACATTTTAAAGAGCCGTTTGTCACACTCGTTGGTGCAGCAAAAATATATGGATCTGAGGGTGAATGAGGGAAAAACTAAAGTTATGGCATCGACATCAGGTAATAGAGCTAGAGCCAGAAACATCGGACAAGATATGATTACAACTTTGAGGTAGTGCAAGCATTACTTACCTGGGGTCTTCAGTAAATAATAAAAATAATATGTCCGAGGAAATAGAACGCAGAATAGTACTTGTCAACAAGTACTATTTTGGACTTGGAAAACACCTCAAATCCCGTAATTATCATCTAAGACAAAGCTGATGCTGTATAAAACGTTAATACTTCCGGTCCTGACGTGTGGATCCGAGACATGGACCCTGAGTAAAGCTGACGAAACCCTACTCCAAACATTTGAAAGGAAAATCGGATCTTTGGAGCTGTATGTGACGGTGTATTGAGCTCCATGAGAAACACAAACATGTGGCAAAGGTTAGAGATGTGGTAACAAGCATAAGGATAGGACGACTCAGGTGGGCAGGATATATCAATAGAGCTGATGACAATTACCCCTCCAAGAAAGATGGTTTCGGAACCAGTGAGAGCTAGAAGCCGCGGCAGGCCAAGAAACTAAAGAGCTACTACATGAAAATGGAATAACAGATGTCTGTGATAACGAGAGATTGTTGGTATTAATATACCACGCCAGTAAAGCAATGCTGCATATTCTTCAATCTAGGCTTCAGCATCATTTGATTTGACAAATACCTCTTGAGCAAGTAGGCTTTGTTAAAGAACGCAATACTAGAGAGCTAGTACTAAATTTACGACAACTTATCGAGAAGAGAAATAAATATTACTACGTGCCTGTGTAACATTGCTTCTAAGTCTATCGTATAAGTAAGGCTGTTGACAATGTGGAAAGGAACAAACTGTGGATTTTTTTACTTCATTATTCGACGACTATGAAGAAAGCTCAACAGCACTAACTTCGACAAATGTAAAGTAGGTAAGGACGTCAGGACTGTAGTCTGTCATCAGTCCTCTTTAACATCTATAGTGCGCACGTGATGCGACGTATGCTAGAGGACTGAGAGGGTGGAATATCTATGAGTGGAACTAATATTTTCAACTTGAGAGCGTATCACGAAACGACAAGAATTAACCAGACTTACTAACGTTTTAGTTCTCTTTATTTTTTCTTACGCTTCTGCGGTTTGGACCATTAGGGCGATAGGTGGACAGATGTCGAATTGATGCTTTTGTGATATTCATCTGAAGACGTTTATTATAAATATCCTGGACATCCCATCGGATAAACACCTCGATTTTCAAAAACACACTCCGATTGTAATGATTCTCCCGCATCGTACTCTCCCAAATTCTATCAATATTAGCCAGTCAATCGGAGAAAGGAAAGTTTTAATGGTTCAGGGGACACTAGATGGCAAGCGGCTACGAGGACGTCATCCAAGGTCGCCTAGGAATTGATGCGAAAGAACTTTGGTGAAGCCACACTCTTAAGAGGCATGATGTTGTCAAACACGCCATGCAACAAAGCGAGACCAACTAGAATAATGTATAGATCACAAGACTTTGTGAAGACGTAGTTTAAAAAATTATATGGTACTCTTGTGTATTATTTCATATTTTCCAATTTAGATCAACTGTTATTAATACCTTCTTCATTGATATAATTAGAAGACATATATTGTAAATTGATGACTGACTTAAAATAGATTTGTCAGTAGCAATGGTGCCGTGGTTAGGAGTACATCGTGTGATTATGGTAAAAGCTTATTTCAAACAAATGATCGAGGCGTCAGTATTGTGCTCACTTCAATATACGTCGCTTAAGTCATACATTAAGTGCAGTGTTGGTCCAAACTTGGGTCCGAAACTACAAATATGAAACCACGAGACAAAAAACGGTCCGATTTCCAAAAATTGTCAACCATGTAATAGAAGCCATTCTACGAAGGCGTTGTAGGGCCACATAGGTTTTTTTTAATTGACTATAGTCAGATAAAGACTAACTATAGTTAAATAATAACTGACTATAGTCAGATAATAAGCAACTATAGTCAGTTAATATGTGACTATAGTCAGATAAGATCAGACTATATCCTACGATGATTGCATACCATATACCGGGTGGCCACGAGAACCGGCCCAGGCTTATAACTTCTTTGTTTATGAGCCAACTGTTTTGAAATATGGAACATGTCTATAAGATTATTTTCCAATTTAGTGACACGTGTAGTCAAAATGGCCGACTTCCGGTTTCGACGGAAATAACATTAAATTTGATTTTTTAAATGAAATACCCTGTATATTTTAGTATTTTTGGAATCTACGGACCAAATTCTATCTGATCACGTTACGAAATTTTCATTATCAAAAATAATTTTAAAGTTTTTAATTTCATTTTTTAACCTATTTTTGAATTATTTATATTAATTTTAAATAGAAATAAAACTAGACATATCGCATATTGTCGTATTCAAAATAAAATTCTTTATCTACTATTGTGGGTGGTCCATACACGTTCCATTTAAAAAAATGACTTTCTTATCAAAAACCAACATTTCAAAATTTATTGGCCAACAATACACTTAATATTGACTTACTACTAAGAATAATTTATCATTTGTGTGCATGAAAGAGTGGAGATAGATAAATTTTACCCCAGTCACAGCCTTTTGGGTTGAAAAATGAAATTAAAAATGTTAAAATAATTTTTGAAAAAAATGAAAATGTCGCAACTTGGTCAGTTAGAATTAGGTCCGTAGATTCCAAAAATACCAAAATATACAGGGTGTTCCATTTAAGAAATTAAATTTGATGTTATATCCGTCGGCCATTTTGACTACACATGTCACTAAATTGGAAAATAAGTTTTATATACATGTTCCAAATTTCAAAACAGTTGGTTCATAAACAAAGGAGCTATAAGATTGAGCCGGTTCTCGAGGCCACCCGGTATATGGTATACAATCACCGTAGGACATAGTCGGATCTTATCTGACTATAGTCATATATTAACTGACTATAGTTGCTCATTATCTGACTATAGTCAATTATTATTTAACTATAGTTAGTTATTATCTGACTATAGTTAATTAAAAAAAAACCCATGTGGCCCTACAACGCCTTCGTATCATTCTATACTATACGCAGTGTTCTATTATGAAGCGTGCGGTGGCTTTAAACCTCCATCATTCATCTGTACGGCAATAGTAATTTACGTTATAAATCCGGTAATTACAGTACGAGTTGTTTTACTATATATAAACGAGTACTGTAATGAGACCTACCGGACGTGTATCGGATAATATTTTATTTCATACTGTCTTTACAATCCTTTTTAAAATGAATAAAAAGTTATAGTTATTGAAATTTAAAAAATATTAATTCATAATCTAACAATTGCATCACCTTAACGATGTTTATAGCCATCGTTTTCCATAGCTAATTATGTCTTTAGCTTGTCACTGTGAAATAAATAAAACCATAATTTTCGAAGAGCTATACAGGGTGTTTCAGCTAAAAGTCCCCGGGTCATTATCTCGTAAAATAATAAAGATACTTAAAATTTGTAAATCGCGGATAATTGACACCAAAAAAGGTCTTAAATAACTGCAGTTAGAATTGTTCCTTCGCAGTGCACAGAGATGGCGCTGCGATGAAAAATTATTTTTCGATGGCTGGAACATTGAAACACGATTCATACGATTAATGAATAAATTGTGAATAATTTTGACTATGTAAAAAATTTTGTAAATACCAGCCGTTTTGGAGCTACATGAATTTTTTTCTCCATTTTTTTGTCTCAGTAAATTTTGAAAACTTCTGTAACTTTTCTGTTTATCATTTTAGAACACCAATTATCTTTTATCTTATTATATTCCATACTTCTTATATTATTACATATTTTGAAAATTTTTACTAATTTCAAATTTTAAAAATTAGTTGCATTTGAAAAATTCTTAACCAGTGGCCAAAATATTTTTTCGTTGGTGATCTAGACTCGCCTTGAAGTGCTCTATCTGTCATTAGCCTATGGCACGTTTCTGGTGAAAATAAACATAATTTTTAGCAAAAACTCTTGAGCTATAACGAGAAAGCGAAGAAATTTATTTTAGTTGGTTCCTCTGCCACAATGTTGATTGACTGTAAATTATTGACTTCAACAAAAGCTACACTCAATCAGCAATGTTAATAATAACTATCTTGATTGTTAAAATAATTGTAACCAAGAAGATTTTTGTTTAAATCCGCCCTTAATCAGTTCAGTTGTTCAGACTTTTTTGGACCACCCAATACAATGGAAAGTATTTTTAAAATCTGCCTTTTGAAAACGTTGAACTTCTGAACTGAAACCTTTCTATCGACTATCCGCCAAGCACACACTAATAACCCACTTTGTATAATCTTACCATGAGTGCTCTCTGTACTGGAATTCCTTCTTTGCACCTTATTCCATACTCTTTTGTCTTCGTCAGAACTGCTGTCATCATCTTTATATTTCCTAGACATTCGTATGCTTCTATTTCTCACAAAATGAGTTTCTACTGGTAAAACGTACTTTGGAATACTTTTGAAAAACCAGGCCCCGGATTTTTTCCACATTTCTCTAGTTTCAGCGCATATCATGCACAACCAGTGTTCTTTCGAATTACTAAAATACATGCAATATTATCTCGTTTAATTTAACTTTTCGGTTTTATCTTTCAGTCAAACATACATTTTAAATGTTGAACATAACAATTTTGTACCTGTATAGAATATATGCCTTTTTTAATATTAGAAATCAATATTATTATAGTTTTCCTAGTTTTTTACAATTTTGGAAGAATGAGAAATTTAATTTTGATTTTTTTTTTAGGCATTCTTGATATTGCAACCTCGTATTATTACCATTTAGCAAAATTACGTTTAATACTAGGGTGGCTCAAATTTATACCAGTGAAAAAAAGTTTCATTTTGTTTGTGTCACCTCCCAGATTTGTTCGACATCCCCAAAAATGATATTAAAATCTGATGTATTAATTAACGCGTACCTCCAAAACCAAGTAAAGTGTAAAGTTAGTAAAGTGATAAAATATAAAAGCCGAATATTAACCTGGGGGATTAACGTCAATTTCCCTCCTCTCCCATAGAAGGGCAAGGGTCTGAATAGCTTTAAAATGTGTAAAAGGTGTATAATACAAGCAAATTAAATTGAAAAACACTGAATAGAAGAAATAATTTATAAAGTGATAAAGTAATAATATTTGAGATGGATACTTTGTATAGGGTTAGAAATAGATACCCGAAAAGTTCCCCCCCATTTAGAGGTGCAAAAAACCACCCCTAACGGGGACTTAAAGCAGGTTTTTTACTTTTATCTTGTAAACCGTACGTCGGAAGAGAAAAGAGCATAGGAAATAAAAAAATTTGTCGTTAAATTTTGCATAAAAAATGTTCTATTAACCTTGTAGCTTATCCTCACCTATTTCGTGCTAACAACATCCGAACAGAGAGGTAGTTTGAAGCGCACAGGTGAAAATCAATCCTATTCGAAGTTTCACAGCGAATGTCTTATCTCTGTATGATATTTTCAATAAATAAATTAAAAAATAAATTTAAAAAAAAATTAAAAAAAAATCATTCCTGAGCATTTTTCTCGTTATAGTAACCGGTTTTAAAATATTCGTTGTGAAACTTCGAACAGGATCAATTTTTACGTGTGTGCTCCAAACTACCCCTTGTTCGGACGCTGTTAGCGCGAAATAGGTGAGGATAAGCTACAAGGTTAATAGGACATTTTTTATGCAGAATTTAACGGCAAATATTTTATTTTCTATACTTGTTTCTCTTCGGACGAACGATTTACAAGATAAAAGTGAAAAATCAGTTTTAAGTCCCCGTTAGGGGTGTTTTTTTTTTGCCCCCTAAATGGGGGGGGGAACTTTTCGGGCATCTATTTCTAACCCGATCTAGAGTACGCATCTCAAATATTATTACTTTATAAATTAGTCCTTCTAAAATATCTAATTTGCGTGGACTATAAGTATTGCGTGCTAGCACAAAAATAAGTGGAGGTGGCTGAGAAAAAATTTCAACCTTCTATATTATCGACCCTGTTTTGTAAGTTTTGAAAGAAGTTGTGATAGGGTGTGCTAGCAAACTGGGACAGAAAAAATACTGGTAGGTTGACTGATCTCTCCACAGAGCTGACAAGAAATATCATCTTCTGAAAAATATATAAAGTGAAACAAAAAATTTAAATGTTTTTAAAAATTAAATTGTTGGTTGTTAACGTTTAGAAAAAATTCATTCTATTTCCGTTATCAAAACTTTGACTTTTTAGCACGACAAACATGACTGTTTGTTATTTATATATTTCCATAGTCAAGTGAGACATTAAATTACCTATATTATTTTGTTTTTTACTTACTTCGTCTCTAACGGTCGGCAACCAGCTGGTACATGAATCTATTCACACAAATCACCAAGGGTGCGACATGTATTATCTAAACATGTAACTGGTGAAGTGAGGAAAACAAATATTTTTCGTATTGTTTACCTATAAATGTTTTTCGAAAAATAATAAATGTTCTATATATGCAAGAGTACAAAGTTGGTTCATAATATCAATTAATGTTCTAAAATGACTAGTCAGAGTAAAAAATATTGTCCAGAAGCCGTGTCAATACACAGTTCTTCTAAAGAAAAGAAAACTTCACAAGAAGTGGATAAATAGCTTTAAAAAATTGAAATACCACCTAGCAAATGCATGTATGTGTAGCCAACATTTTCTACTGGATAATTTTTTCACTAGTAATTTATTTATACCTACTTTTATCTGCATGTATAGATAATATGTAAGGTTAAGGTTTCAAAGTAGCTAATGATCTCTTGAATTGGAATTCGTTTCATTTAATATACTCTGCTACATGGTTTTCCAATTTTTAAAGCTATTGTCCACTTATAGCGAAGTTTTCTATCTTTAGGAAAACTGCATTAATACGGCTTCTGAACTATATGAACTGATGCACCGAGGCATGAACATTATCTTTTACTCTTACTGGTCATTTTAGAACTTTAATTAATTGATGTTTTGAAGTAATTTTGTACTCATACAAATGTTGAGCTTTTTTTATTCTTTGAAAAACATTAACAGGTAAGTAAACAAATACAAAAAACCGCTGCCCAAGGAATCACTACTTCCACATCCAGATTCTCTATTCAAGTCACTCACAATGAAAAAACTTTGTAAGTGGAAACAATTGTTTATGAAACTTTAATAATATAATATTTGAAATCATCTACCCCAAAAACCCATAAAACGATACCCCACATCGGTAGTGGGGTGGGGGTGGTGATAGGGGGGGTGGATGAAGTAAAAAAATATTTTGAGGTTTCTGGTTCTTGTACATACACTAAATCACAATTTTTTTTCATCTCCTTCAAGTCAATATCTTAAACGGTTCCAGAGTAAACGTGCGCACAAAAAAAAGTTAGACAGACAGACAGGCCGACAGACAGACAGAAATTTTTTTTTCGCTCAAACTTAAAATCTCGATGTTTCGTGACATTCTAAGCCTATTTGAACAATAAAATTTTTTTTAAATTTTTTTGTCGTTGCCATACTTCCACTGGATGTGGAAGTAAAATAACTTACAAATGCTTATAACTTCTTATTCGACCTTACATTGTGAGTGGCTTTGCATTTGAAGAGGGCATTTGAATTTGAGTTCATAAGTATAGGTCTTAAAGACCTCTGTCTTTTGAGACCAGTTTGACTTAAATCAGATAAAAACTAAAAAAGTTATACGAATGCTAAATGAATCACTCTGTATTTGGTCATTTAAAATTCCATAAAATTTCATTATTTGTATATATGGAGTTATTTACACTTCACAGTAGACTAGAACCAACTTTAAATGAAATATGCATGCACTCTCTCAATTCCTACGGGAAATGGTGGCTTGATCTGTCCTGAAACAATTCCCGTAAACCCCAAAATTATTCCCTTAGCCGTTTTCTAGAAAATTTACTTTTAATTTTTTTCTTGAAAATTGATTTTTTGCATTGATAAAAACAAGAATCTACTAAATTTTTAAAGTCTCTGAATACCCGGACATATTTCAAACAACCTATCAGTTAAGTATCAATTCTTCTTCAATCCCGGATTCTTACGTTTACACAATCAATAGACAAAGACTATATCTATTTTCCTCGTGAGTTTTTCATGATCTTTGATTTCAATCATGGTCACAATATTCTTTGGCAGTGATGACGGTCTCGGATGTCTAGGGTCGAGCAGGACTACTGCTCTTTACCCTAGTACATCGCTGTAGACCTGGACCGGCTACGTGCGGGGCGGGCGAGCTTTCTTTACATCAACCCCACTCACAAATGTGAGTGTGAATTTCGGTGTACCTCCCCGGGTCTTGGCTTGTTGGACCTTGCTGGCTAAGGTCTTTATCTTCTGTCTTGATGATCTTGATGATCTTTCTTCGCCAGCTTGTCTCCCCTGTGTGTTCGGAAACTTTAGGGTATTTTTGGCTGGGATTGACTACCGGTACGCAAAATATCAATTGACATCCTGCCATTCGGTCATCGGTATGTAGCTCGAGGTAGTGCAGATCTAAGTGCTTCGGTGGCACTTTTGGTCTGCACAGAGCTAGGTGACTACGAGTACTGAAGGGTGTTTGTCAGGTACGTGCAGGGTGGTGGGTAGGTGGTTCGGTGATAGTCATGTCTCTTCTGTGGGTTATCTTCATCGGCCCATCGCCAGTGGTATGGTTCTCATTCTCACCTATTATCTGACTGAACGAAATGATTGTCGCGAACTATATACGTGAACAACACGTGCTTACGTCCACTACGTAATCCTTCGAGAATGGAAAGTCTACTCAGACGGCCAGTAGAGGCGCTCGGATTTCCCTAGCAAATCCAGTTACGCAAATAGTACTGTCATTCATTGGTTACGGATGTATTGGTAGACCAAAATTGCTGTCATTCAAAATAACATAGGAATAGATCTAATGATTTTGTCTAAATTGACTACCCACTTGGAAAGTTTATATAACCCGATTATTATCAAAACGTCTGGGGCTGTCGAGCATGAAGGTTTCTTGTGTGTTATTTCTCCAAACTTGCTTTAAGTTTAAATTTGAATTGGAATTTTTAATTTTACTTTTTACCAATGCAAAAAATTAGTTTTCAAAAAAAATTATTAAAAATGAACTTTCTAGAAAACGGCCAAGGGAATGATTTCAGAGTTTACGGGAATTGTTTCAGGACATATAAAGCTACCATTTTCCGTAGGAATTGAGAGAGTGTATGCATATTTCATTTAAAGGTGGTTCTAGCCTAATGTGACTTGAAATCAATTGTTGTAGATATTATATTTTATGATTCACCTAGTTTCAAGTCCGTATTACTACACAGGCACACAAAGTAAAAAAAGTGGTCTTTTTCTGGTACTCCATTGGGTAACCCATATGTATTTTGACGTGCTGAACACGAATCAGATGTCCGTTTAGCTCCATTGGCCACCATTTTTTTGTAAATCGCGAAAATAACCTAAAAGAAATCTCATAATTTAAGTTATTTTCGCGATTTACTAAAAATTGGTGGGTAAAGGAGCTAAACGGATCCCTGATTCGTATTCAGCATGTCGAAATACATAGAGTTGCTCAATGGAGTCCCAGAAACAGACTTCTTTTTGTGTATGCCTGCGTAATGTACCTATGAATATCGCCGGATCCTCCTCCATTTTCTAGAAAATCGCGTGTGCAATAGTCATTTATGTACCCAAGGGTCGTAAGTGCACTTTTCTTGGCCTACTGTGCAACTGCACATGCATTTCCATTTTTCAACACCACTTTCTAACGCGGAGCAAACAAGGAGCAAAGAATTGCTTTTTCACGACATCTTCGACTTGGCAAAGAATTACATGTCCCGCTCTAAATACCGCTTTACAGTCCTTAATAGATCTACTTCTGCATTCAATGTAAGTAGAAATGTCACATAACTCTACTTCTACCTTCAGCATTTTTGAAAACAGTTCATAAAAGTAAGGAAAAGACAGAGGTGACGTTATGACAGCGATAATACTTTCCTCACCATTTCCGACATTTTGTAATTCACTGCTGCCATCTGTTGACCGTGATTTCTCCCTATATAATAATTAGACACACGTTTATCCACATTTAACAAAATAATAGCAGATTCCTTAAGCTTTCTTTTAATTGCTCTCAAATTGTTGACTTCTGGAATTTCTCCATTCTAGCAAAATCTCTGTGTATATCAAGCCTTAGGTTGAAAGATCTAAATGACTCACCTACATAATGTTTACCGCACATACACGGGACACAATAAATACCACTGAGTGCTTGAGGTGTTAGACTTGCGATCACGGGGTCCCGGATTCGAATCCTGGCTAGGGTATGGATGTGTAGAGGCGTTTTCCACGTCTTGCCGAGACGGTAGCAGTATGCTAGACTGCGGTTGTGTGAGAGACAACACGGTCTAGTCGCTCTCCTCTCCTGAGTTCGAGTCTCAGCTGCGGCAGATGGCAATGTCGCAGGGAATGGGTGTTGTGATGTTATCTATGTGTGTCCGTCCGTTCTGGGTGAGTGGTAGAATAGCCTACCGCTAAACTCCGCCAGGACATTAATCTAAATAAGGCGATTAAAATTAAAAAAAAAAAAATTTCAAAATTTTGAACAATATTTACTGGCTTAGACTTTGATAAAACAGATCTTTTGAAAAACCGTTCGTACAGAAAACCTATTTCCGATTCCTCGTCATTCATCTGATGAACCATGTATATATAAAATTATTGCTAATTATCTAAATTCGTGGTGAAAATTTTGAGTTTTCACTCTACTTTCAATGTTTTTCAGTTGGCTATCAACAAAACACACGGGGTGTTTATTATTTAATAGAATAGTTTTATAAATTGTTTCTCGTTAGCTAAAATTAAAAAAAAACATTTTAGCTCTATTATATAAACATTTTACAACATTTCTTACCGTTAATATTGTTCGTTTAAATTAAAATTCAAAAGTTTTGATAGCGGAAATAGAACGAATTTTTTCGGAACGTTAACATCCGTCAATTTTTATTTATAGGATTATCATTTAACACTTTTGTGTCAGTTTTTATATTTTACGGTGAGACATTTTGTACTAATCAGAAGTATTATAAACCAGTCTCTGTCTTTTACAGAAAGCGGCAAAATAGATAGTAAGTAATCATAATGTTGTTTTAATAGAGTAAATCGGATTACATGAAATGACAAACCAACACATTAATGTTATTGCTGTGTACGTAATAAATTACATAAATACTCTCTGCCTGGTTTTCCCTTACGCTACGTGAATTTTAACTTGGGGAACAAATAATATAACAACTTTAAATATAAAAGCAACATGAGTAATTTTATAAGTCATTCGGGGAGCGAATACAATAATCATTGCTGATTTATCGTGAATTACCTTTAAATTGAATAACCAGAATTTCATAATTATAGTTGTAATTGACATATTTGATTTTAATTTTGAGAAAACCTCAGTTGGAATTTCTGAACAAAATAAATATTCCTCAGAATATCATATCAGGAATTTATAAATTATCGAATGTACTTTGATAGTGCTTCCTCTATTTTCCTCATCCTTTATGTATATTTGTTTCGAGTTTTTATAACATGCAAGGTGTAGAATTAACTTTAATAGTTATTTTTACTTTTAATTCATATTATTGCACAATTAAAATTAAATAATCACACAATTAATCATATATACAACACGCAAATTTAATGAAAAAATTATTTTTTTACACACGAAAACGTTCATGTCAGAGGTTAACCTAAAAATACATTTGTAAGTTGCCAAGTAGTATATAATCACTCATGTGCCGCAATTTGATTAAATTTGTCGATAACGTTAATTTGATGAGATATCTTTTCGACACAATTGATATATTTAAAACATTTTTTGATACGAGTAAATAATTGCCTTTGTGCTTTCATATGAAGCGTGCACGGATTTTATACGTATAATTTCAGGTTACTAGGTATATTATTTGAGAAACCCAGATCATGCATAGACAGACACATAGGACACACATATGGCATATCGATTTAAAAAACCTCTTATTTCCAAAATTCAGAATTTTAATTTTTGTCATTATTCCTAGAAATCTACCAAACTTAATTGGTAGTTGTTATTGTTAAGAATATAAGCCTAGTACCCTCTTTACTTACCCCCTATCCAACTCATTACAATGTGTCAGTTAGTGAACAGAAGTGGCACGTTACCTTCATTAGGATCAATTTCGCTTGCGATGATTTGGAAGAGAAAGCGTTTGAGGGCAAAGCCAAGCGCTAGCTCCGCGTAATTAAATACACATAATATAATACAATACATAATAATAATAATCGCAATATGAGGAGCGGAGGCAAGAGACTGAGCTATCGGAAACCGTACAAATATAAATAATGAAGCCAGTTCATTTGACTAATTTGTAACTTTGTAATACATCTCGGAGTTTAGTAACAAATATTCGATTTTCATATTTCTTGCGGATGCCCGTTGTTATCATCTTTCCATTAAAAGGCACTACTAAAATAATTAGGGCATCACATAATTTCCAAAAAAATCTTCGCGAGAAATGTTCAGGTTAAAATAACGTTTTAAAACCTGAACTCCCTATATAATTTTCAAATCACCCTCAATGTTCTTTTTATACTTAATTATCGTAAAGTAATCTACTGATAAAGAACTAAAATAAATTTTACAATTGCTTCGACTTCAAGATCATGCGCGAATTAAACAAATATTTGATTGCATCCAAAGAACTGTTTCTTCATTGTACCATTTCATAACAGTTATTCGCCGTTAAAGCGATATAGTGGATGTGAGGAGCCGGAGGAGTAGGCAAAATCATGCTGGTTATGAAACCAGTTTCCCCCCAGTTTTCGAGGGTGCTGAACAAGAAAAAAAGTCTTAGTCATGCGCACCCCCTCAAACCACCCTTTTTTTGCTTATTTCTCATATAACAGCTTGGCATCGACTATTTTTGCAGAGATTGTTTGTTTTCTCATGGGTATAAAATAGATGGTGAAAGGTGATGTCAGGTAGTGAACCGCAACCGCCCTAAGAGGTGAAATCTACCCTGTCAGCGGGTGTAAAATTGTTTCCTTTGTTGTTTCTTGTTAAAGACGTTTTTCCATCTGTTTTCGAGGATGCCGGTTCAACCCTTCCTTCATCCTTAAACGGACGGAAACCACCAGCTTTAATATGTTTCACGATATCAGTGCTCGTCAAAGCTTGTAGGGGAATGGCTATAAATTTAGGCGGAGTTCATTGATAAGCAAAGGACAATGATGGTAAGAGTGAATTGTGACAAACTCAACGGGTGCTCAGGGGGTGAAAAATTGATTTTTTTTATCTTCTAACTTATATATTAAGTGAGAGTGGTTTCAATGTCATCATTTGTCCATTGGACATCCTCATCAAAGATGAACCTATCCTCGCCAGTATTTGATATTCATGTTTCTTAAAACTGGGAACCTTCAATCATCTACTCTTATTTTTTTCTTCGAACTAGCGTAAAACCATTTTTTATCAGCATTCTCGAAAACGGAGGAGGGGGGGGGGGGGGGGGCGTAAACGTCTATAACAACAAATAACAAAGGAAACAAACTGAAAATAGTCGAACTATTGTAATATCTTACCGTCTACAGGGTAATATTTAAAAAACTCTTGGATGGTTGAATTCTTGCCTAAGGAGATTTACCACAAAATTAAATGGGATAAGCCCAAACTGACATCATCACTTACGATTTAATTTATAGTATTTATTAGACAAATCATATTCCCTGTATGACACAAAACTAATTTGTTTGGACACTTAAATTGTTCAAACTCACAAGATTATAATCTGTTACCCAAAACAAATTAGGCTCGGCTAGCCAGTTTTTTAGGAGGCAAGGGCCATGGGTAAGCGTAAGCGATAGTCCCAAGGAGGCCAATAAAAAATTCTTTAAAAAAAATTTTGAAAAAAATAAAAAATTTTTTTTTTTTTGTTGGTCAAAGAATTTGGTTTTCGAAAGCAAAAATTACAAGAGTTACCTTGGGCGCCAGGCTCAAAAGACGAGCCAGAAGGAAAGGTACCATACAACAAACACGTTAAAGAAACAACAAAATTTTAAAATGACAACAGTTTAATAACAAATTTACTATTAGTCCACAGTGTGACTTAACAGGTTAGCTAATGATATTAATGGTTAGTACTTGCCAATTTCGCGGCATTAAATTCAAAAAACTATTATATACAGGCAAAATTTTGAGGTTAGTAGACGATATTCCCAATTTAGAATCACGGGTGAGATCAGCAATAAACAATTTCATAAACTAAGAAAACACGAAATAACGACCTAGCTTAGTGGTCAATAATCAAAATTCCAGTAAAATTCGGCCAATTAGATCTGAAATAATTTAAGTTGCCCAGGCTATGTTACAATACTTGAAGTTCAAAGTTGAAATCCTCCAATGATTTGATTAACAAAAGATAGGCAAAATTTAAATTTTATTACAAGTTTACAAAATAGTTCTCCAAGAAAATTGGTAATCAACAAAAATGTTATTAGGCATAAGGCCAACCATAACAAGACTTTAGGGAAATTTTACATATGGCAAGGTCAAATATTTATAGTGAACTACTCGTCAAAGTCGAGGTAAATAGAGACAAATTCCCAACTAAATAACAAACAGAAGCAAACTTCCTACCACTATAAACATTGACATTACCTTGTAAAGGTTCACTGTTAATTATTTTGCGAAACTGGCAAACAAAATTATAGTAAAAAGGTGTAACCTCACCTGGTGATCAACTTTACTGGAATAACAGAAGTTACGTTATGAAATTTATAGTACTTAGGCCAAAACACTACTAAAAAAAAACACAACCTAGTAGCTGATTAATAAAACTTGTTTATCACTAAAACACCATAAATTTTACATACTCCTATGACTCCAAAAAATTCTATCACAAAAAATATAACGCAGGACTAACCTATATTAGGCAAGCAATAAGTATAGCGTTAACTATAACGGTAATTTACGTAATAAAAATATATGTACACAGGGTACGCTAAAAAGTTACACGAAGGAATTAAGCACAATATTTACAAGATAAAGAAAATCTACTGATTTACTATACAGTATACGACCACATGGCCAAAACACTACGGAAATTTTTAAAAACAATCCAGATCACTAGTGTACACGACCCCAAAGGTCAAAACCATATACACAACGATAAAATACACCCACGATCTGGATTCGTTATTGGCTCTCTAGTTGAAAACACCAAGTAGTATTATAGCATTTTTTACATTTTGTTTATATCCTGCATATGGCAGTAATCGCTACAATAATATAATAATACACGACACGTTAAAGGAGATACTAGCTAAAACATTTAACAAACTATGCAACTTAATAGTAAACTGGCTCTAGAGCACTTTGTTTACTTTCAACTTTATATCCTGCTTAAAGCAGCAGTCGCTATGATACAACCGTAACACTTGTTGGAAGGGTAGTAAATGAGTAATAGAAAATTAACTTATCTTAAGATTAAGACTTTTGTACAGTCTTAATTCGAGAGATCCTCCAAATCAAACGTGATGTTTATGGATGTCAGGTGGAAATTTGACACTTCCCTGCTTGCCGAGAAGGTAGGAGACAGCACTAGCACTTTACATGGTTGCCACTGTCAACACGAAACAAAATTCCCCAGCTAACGTCACCTGACCGCTTGGCTTCACATTCGCTATCCTTTACGCCCTTGATCTGCCTGTAATGGCTTCCATGCAAAAATAGTAAAATTTTATTTCTTCTTAATACCTCGGTACGTCCCAATGGTGATATAATAATCGTTCCAGTTTAGTTTAATTGTGAGATTAACTTCCCATTCCCATTCATAAAGAATTAATGATGTCCATCAATGTTCGACGATCATAAGAGGTTTTTGTTTTTTTAAAATGGCGATAACCAGACACGTTTCTACGTCCGAAGTTTCATCGTAAATGAAAACGTGGAAATTCAAGATTGTAAAGATGTGAAGATATAGTTATAAATCATTACCCATAAACCATAAATCGTAAATCATAGATTTTAAATTGATTTTACTCCATAACTTTTAATTTCTTCAGTTCTCAAACTTTAAATTTTTAGAACTTCAAAAAAATTATATAAATCATTATATAAACCAATATATAAATCGATATACAAATAAATATGCAAATAAATCCAATCGGTATTTAGTTAATCCATTTAAGTGATTGTAAAATTTATTTGGCGGAGTTGTTCGCCAACACGTGTTTAGCGGTTGATATCTTAAACTAGAGAGAGCGATTTTAAAATTCATATTGCCGTCGTCAACCGAAAATGACAGCCCACGCCCTCGCGAGACGGAAAACATACTAATATCAGAACTATTGAAATGAAGTTAACTTGATTAACGTTTTGATATTAGAGATCCCTGCGATCTTTATTCATAGTTATTTATTCAATTTGATGTAATGGCCACTAGAGGCCGTTACACTATGTGGAGTGTAGTTTCTGAATTGACAAATAAAAATAAAAATAGAAGTAATGTTACCATAAAAAAAAGATGGTGTACTGATCGAAACGCCTAATACCATCGCTACTGAATTTAATAATTATTTTATCAACACACCTCTTAATTTGGTAAATAGTATTCAAACAATTAGCAATCATTATCTTGGAAAAAACGAATCCAACAATAATAATATTACTAATTCTACACTATTTCTGCAACATCTTACTGAACAGGAGCTTTTCAATTTATTAAATAATATAAAAATGAAAAATAAAAAATCTGCGGGTGCGGATGACATACCCGTCTTTGTCCTCAAAAGGTGCTACACATAATAATTGAACCACTTACGTTCCTAATTAACGTATGCTTTTCATCGGGTATCTTTCCCAAGAATCTTAAAACCAGGAAGGTTACACCCTTTTATAAGAAGAAAGATTCGTCTCTATTAGAAAATTATAGACCAGATAGTTTATCAAAAGTTTTTGAATACGCGTTTTGTGATCGTTTCCTAAATTTCATAAATAAACAAAATAACAACGGTTTTCGTTCAGGAAAATCTACTCACTTTTTACGATAAACTAATAAATTCTATGGACGTAGGCGAGTGCCCTGCTGCAGTATTTTGTGACTGGGTAAATCGCAATAAATTGCTGTGTTTATTAGAATATTGTGGCGTAGAGGAGTTTCTTTGAGTTGGATTTCCTCGTTCCTGACAAATCGAGATCAATATGTTTCCATAAAATACCAAAATGAGAATCTAATCTCGAATGCCATATCTGAAATTAGACAGGTTCAAATGAGGGTCCCACAAGGCTCCATATTGGGACCTGTCTTATTCTTCTAATATATAAAAATCTCGTGTCACAGTGTTTGTTATCGAACTCCTCCGAAACGGCTTGACCGATTTTTATGAAATTTTTGGTGTATATTTGGTAGGTTTGAGAATAGGTCGTAGGCTATTTTTAATACCCCTAGGTGATAAGGGTGGCCCTATCCAGAAATTTTATTTTTATTTTTTGGACAAAAATTTATTGTTTATGTGGCAAAACAACGTTTGCTGGGTGTGCTAGTAATATATATAAATCAACTAGAAACTGAAATATCTCATACACACTTTGTTATGTATGCATATGTTGTTTCTTTACTTATCTCTGCAGAGAGAATACTGAAAACATTAATAATACATGTGAAAAAGTTGTAACTTCAACTTCTAACTATTTCAATTCGCATAATCTAATTTTAGTATCAGTAAGACACAAGTGCTACGATTTCATAACTATCACAAAGCGACTGAACCTTTAAAGTTCAACGTTAATAACACTACTCTTCAAAACAGACGTAAAATTTTTATGTGTGTACATGGATGAATGCTTGAGTTGGAAATCTCACTGTACACACTTGATTTCCAAAATAAATTCTATTACATATATGTTTAGGAATTTACGATTAATTTTGGATAAGCATCTACTAATAAGTGTATATTACGCCCAGGTCGAATCTAGGTTGCGATATGGTGATAGCTTGTGGGGCAGCTCCACTATAGCTCCAGATATTCATGGCAGAAAGAGTTAATATATGTGCCTATTGCAAAATATAAAGTCACCAAAAACTCACATGTCACAATGGTACCCGAATTTTTAATAATTTACCTGACTATATAAAGTTTAGTAAAAACTTACATTTATTTAAGAGTAGGCTTAAATCGTTTTTGTTAGAACGATGTTTTTAGACACTATCGTATTTTTATCTTACACCTAATTTAATATAGTTGAGCTTTTTATTACTTGTATAATGTGTTTCTTTTTTATTTACTTGTATTTTTTACTTGTAATTGCTATTGACTATTCTTATACAATTTTGGATTGTCTGTTAAAGAAAATAAATTATTTATTTATTATTTATTTATATTTATAAACAATTTTACACCCCCTGACATAGTGTAGATTCCACCCCTCAGGACGGTTGCGGTCTACTACCTAACATCACCTTTCACCATCTGTTATATCCCCATGAAAAAACAAATAATCCCTACAAAAATAGTCGATGACAAGCTATCATATGAGAAATAAGCAAAAAAGGGTGGTTTTTGGCCGTTTGAGTGGGTGCGCATGACTAAAAACTTTTTCCACCCTGTTATTCCTATTCAGAACCCTCGAAAACTGAGGGGAAACAGGTTTCATAACTTTATCGCGATTTTGCTTTTATTCGAGAAAATCTCGACTTCTCGCAGTCACTAATAACCCCGTTTTAATCTTGAACGCCCACAACAAAAAAATGGTTGCACAACAAACATAATGGAAAGCTGAAACTCTCCTCTATAAGATGTCTAAATTAATTTAACTAGGACTTTTTTCATGTTCTGAGATTCATTTTAAAATAATGACAAAATTCAAGGTTTTTCTTTAAGTCGTGGACTTTTCTCCAACCCCCAACTGATTGACGCTAAATTATTCCCAAGCCATTTGTAAAAATGGTAAACAGGAAGCGAGACAGGAAGATGGTACTGTTGAGCTACAGCAACTGTTGGCCAAATTGAATTTAAGGTTGTGACCAGAGAAAAATGGTACATTCTAATCACTTACTAAATAAACTTAAGAATTCAAAAAGAGACATTATTATTAATGGTGATTTTAACATAAAATTTAATACTACTGATAGGAAATACTTGAAATTCCACGATTTAATAAATTCATTTTCTTTCCAGCACACTATTTCTGAAAATACGAGACAAAAAAACTGCTTAGATAATATTCTAATAAATTTAAGTAATAAATATAAGACGGAGGTATTTGACCCAGGTTTATCGGATCATAAGGCAGTTAATATTATTTTAACAATTGAGAATAATATTCAGCCAGTAAATACTATTACATTTAGAAAAATTACTGACGAAGGTATGTTTCTATTATATAATAACTTGGAGACAGTTGATTGGAGTTGGGTGAGCACAGCAAACAATAATGTCAATCTTAATGTAAATGAAAAATTTAGACTTTTCCTGGAAATTTTAAATGAAAATATTGATAAGGCTTTTCCGCAAACCGAAATAAAAATAAACAAGAAGAGAAAAGCTAAAAAAGAATGGTTTACCTCAAATTTGCATAAAATGAGGGAAAATGTATGCTTACTTAGTGAATTATATAACAACTTCCCAGATGTGAAATTAAAAGAACACCTAAAAAAGTACAAAGCAGAATACAGACGTCAAATAAGTATTACTAAAAGTAATTACTATGATAATATATTACACAAAAATGGAAACACTCCAAAGACTTTCTGGAATATCATAAACCAAAATAGGCAACAAAATAAAAAAATCCTAAATACCGAGTTAAATGTAGAAGACATGAATAATTATTTCATAAACGTAGCTGAAAATATTACACAAAACTTACCTGTAGTAAATAGTGTTTATACAGATTTTTTTTCAAACAATGATATTGAAGCAAATGTACCAAATTTCAAATTTAATGCAGTTAGTATAAATACAGTACGTGATGTAATTAATAAAATGAAAAATAAAAGTAGTAAAGATCACTACAATATGTCAATAAATATAATAAAAAACATTAAAAACCTTATAGTTATACACCTTACTAGTCTAATCAATCAATGCATTAGCGCAGGTGTTTATCCAGATGTCCTAAAGGTCACAAAGGTGGTACCAATTCATAAAGGAGGTTCTTTAAATAACAATAACTTTCGACCTATCTCTCTTGTTCCTGTATTATCAAAAATTTTCGAAACATGTTTAAAAAATCAAATAACACACCATTTTGAAGATAATAATTTATATTATTGTAAACAATTTGGTTTTCGAGCAAAAATGACCACAAATGACGCAATTATTTACTTAATAGACAAAATTGTCAAAGGAAATGAGAATAGGGATTATGTCGGGGTAACCTTTTGTGACCTTCAAAAGGCTTTTGATTGTGTTTCTCATCAAATTCTAATAGACAAATTAAAATTTTATAAATTTGACATGATCAGCTGCAACTTAATAGAATCATTTCTAAAGCATAGACAGCAGTACATAAGCATAAGTAATACTAACTCGACATCCCAGTACATAAAGAGCGGAGTGCCACAGGGATCGGTCTTAGGACCAACCCTATTTTTAATTTACGTAAATGACCTAAGTAAGTCTGTACCTGATGTTGACTTGGTATTATTTGCAGACGATACCACACTCCTGGTATCAGACAATAAATTGGATGCTGTTCAGAGGCAAATAGATGAAGCTAAGTTAAATGCTTTAGAATGGTTCTCATCAAATAAATTGTCACTAAACGAGCATAAAACTACAAATATGATTTTCAGTCATAGGCCAATTGAAAATTATAATAACCCAGAAAAAGTAAAATTTCTAGGCGTTTTTCTTGACCCAAATCTCAACTGGTTCCACCATGTTGATTACACAGCAAAAAAGATATCAAAAAATATATTCTTGCTAAGAAACTTGAAAAACATTGTAACTTTTAAAATTTTATTAACGGCCTATTACTCGCTAATAGTGTCCCATATGACTTATGGTCTGATAAACTGGGCCCATGCCCCGCAAGCTAACAGAATTTTCGGGTTACAAAGGAAAACTCTCAGGATAATTACAAATCGTGGATATAGAGAGGATGTAAGAGATAAATTTATTGAGTTGGGAATTTTAACATTTCCGTCATTATACATTTTTCATTGCCTGATATATATTTACAAAAACATAAACCAATATAAAAAACATGAGGATATTCACAAATATAACACGAGGACTCAACATAACTTAGTGATAGATTTTAATAGGCTTAAGTCAAGTGATTGTGGCTTTAATTGTTACGGCCCTAAATTTTTTAATAAAATTCCAAAGTGGGTGAAAGCCTTACCAGAGGTGAAATATAAACAGTTAATAAAAAAATTTTTAATAAAAGAATGTTTCTATAGTATACATGAATTTTTAAATTTTAATGGCACTGAAGCCACAATAATGGACAACAATTTTATATAAATTTTATATAAATTTACAGCATATTTTATTGTGTATATTTGTGTATGTGTACAAATATTTTGTATGTACATTTGAAATATTTTTAATTATTTATGTTATTTTACAATTTATTTATATTATTGTATCCTATATTATATATTTTATAAGTGACATTGCATAATATTATGACAATTTTTATATTTCTATATTTGACTTGTGTAAAACTGTATTGTTAAAGCACCAATAAATTTGATTTGATTTGATTTGATTTGATTTGATAACTTCATTTCCGAAAAAAATTAACCCACAAAAATTGCTTTAATCTTTTTGGTATAGAAATAAATAAGCGTCATTTGTAATAATAACTTTCATTTCATTATTGCTGGGATATACTGAGAAAACCATTTTGGAACACACTTTCTTCCTTCCCACAGCGTGAACAATGTCCTCTCTGAATCAAGAAAATGTTATTGGAAGCATCATCATCAACAGTTTTATTAATTTTTTAACCCTTTCCCAGATTTTCACGTTATATTTCAAGTTCAAGTCGACTGGTCCATAATAAATAATCAATGAAGTGAAAATAATGGGACTGGAATGGATACAAGATAAACTGATAATCAGTAGAGTAGAATTTTTGTTAATGAAATCAGGGCAGGATTGGTGCGTGATTATCGAAGGAATAAGAAGAAATATCTGCAGCTAGAACAGTGTGCCATCTATGAGGTAGCAGTAGATTATACCTTACATCACGCGCAACTCTAAGGGTCATTCTGAGACGCAGTCTTGAATTGAACACTCAACATTTAGAAAAACGTGAAACCTCAGGTATGCCATTTTCATTTTATTTGCTTGAAGAGTCAACAAGAAGAAAACCAAGGATATTAATAAATGATTTATTGTTTTGGTTAAGCTTCAAGACGCTATATTCATGTTCCATTTTGCGATGCTTTTCTTAAGCAATAAGTTATATTATATTGATTCTATTACTTAATTCATTTCAAGTCTTAAACTGACATTATGTGTATAGATTTGTTACATGAAATGAACTGAAATATATTTCTTAATCCTAGAAATTGAAGTTTTCATCTGGCAACACAATCATCAATAAAAAAACCAAAACCGTACAGGAAAACTCTTTACAAAAACTGGAAACATACAATCAGCCGCAATATTTCCTCTTGGCTACAACTGTGTAGCCAAACTGGAAATGAAAAAATATTAGAGAACCACTTGGTATATTTACCTATTATTTTTATTAGCATAGGAATCAATCGCACATTTTTGACACGCTAGACGTCTACAATCCATGCATAAAACTTTTTGTGCTCCTAACATTCCAAATCCATCGCCACAGAGCAAACATTGTGAAGAGTTCCTACCAAGTGCATTACGCTGCATGTTTTCTAATCTCTCAACTAATTTTCCAATCTAAAAATTATGAAGGTAAACACAAAGTTTATTACTTATTTCGGGTTATTTAAACTGTGATATACGTTAAAGTATATCTTATAGAGTTTTCGAAATATTTACTCTTTCTTGCTCGGTGATATCGATTTTCTCAGCTCTTTGTATCACCTGTACGATCGCCTCTTGTTCTTCTGCAGCCAATGGCTTAGCTTTTTGTGTACCTGAATTATATCCTAGAGTGGCAGTTTTTACACTCCATCCAGTGTTTAACCTAGAAAACATAAATATACATTTTAGGTCTCGTTGCTGTATTGTATTAAATTTTGTATTAATTGCATGTGTGAATTTGACATGTTTTTGGAGAAGAAAGCTTACTGAATTAATTATTATAATAACGACAACAATTTTTTGTCTATACAGGTCCAAATATTATATTATTTAATTGTAAGTTGCGAAATACCAAAATCTTGCTTAAAAAACATCATAGTATAGTAAGAAATGGTAAAATAACATCATCAATGCATACCATCATTCTGAATTATTTATAAATGTAATGACAAATATACAAATATTAAATAAACAAGCTAAAAACGTACTCTTCGCAGTTTTCTTGTAAATAATGTTAATTTTTGGATACCCTGTATTTTGTGATACCAACTTCGTAGTGAAAAAAAAATATATGAAAAAAAAACATCAGACTTATCTGGGATTTGAACAGACGATCTTTGACTCCTGTCCGCCACATGCAGACTTAACAACTAAATTAAAAATAAAAATGTATCTACATGGACCTAAAGCTAATTAAAAGAGAACACTGTAAAGAATTAGCACTCACTTATTTAATTTTGGTTTTTGTCACGGGAAAACAAGGCAAAACTTTAGCCACTGGACCATCACACATTACTGTAAAAGTTGAATGTTTGTAATATACAGGGTGTCCCGAAACTCCCGCCTTCCCCTTTAGGTGCTAATTCTCCATGCAAAAATAGTAAGAAAAGTTCCTATAAACATGTGTCCGGAAATGCTTCCTAAGGGAGCTACGGCCCTCTAAGGATGGCGCAAAAATAGGTGTTTTTACTAATTATCTCGGAAATGATTTGGGACAACTTTATGAAACTTGGTTATGTTTTTTTGATTATTAAAGGTTATTGTTTTACAGTATTAGCCAAAATTAATTTTATCCAGGGGCGGAGAAACGAGAGGTCGGTGTTCTTTGTTTCTACATATTAATTTTCCATTTGACATTTTTAGTACTTTAATCCCTGATTATGATTCCCTGGTTAATTCTGCATAAAAAAAGGCCTCTTTACAATTAGCCATATGGCAGGCCATTTTCGAGTAAAAGCGGTCTAAACGAAATATTGCGTATTCGTTTGCTAAATGCGCATTATTTATTTTTTAAAGTAGGCGTAAAACAATAACTTTTATTAATCGAAAAAAGTTAACCAAGTTTCATAAGGTTGTCCCAAATCATTTCCGAGGTAATTAGTACACCTATTTTTGTGCCATCCTTAGAGGGCCGTAGCTCCCTTAGGAAGCATTTCCGGACACATGTTTATAGGAACTTTTCTTACTATTTTTGCATAGAGAATTAGCACCTAAAGGGAAAGGCGGGAGTTTCGGGACACCCTGTATATATCTTTCGAGAATCATATTTCAACGTATTAAATATATTATTATAAAATATATATTAAAAAAATGTATAAACAAAGAAAAAATATATTACACAGATAACATTTCGCAAGATTTCTATTTAAATATAAGCGAAAAAAATTAAGAAAATAATTTTTTTGAATTAAATGATTAAAAGCTTTCTTATTTACTGATTGATTTTATTCAAAAACATAGAGTTCTTCCTCTAGTTAACACTAACTTACTTTCCAAATTTCAATACAATCGGACTTTTCTTTCTTAAGTTATCGTGCTTAAAAGAAACGTGACGGACAGACGGACATTTTGAAAGCTGTTTAGAATTCGTTCACTAACACAATGATATGAAAATATTTTCTTTACGAACGATATTTCCGGTTTTAGATATGTGCCGATCAAATGCAATTTACTCCTCGTTTTTGCTAAGATTATAAAATAGGCATATATCAAGGTAGCAACAGTAAAAGGATCAAGAACGCCTACGAATTTTAGAAAGCATATTTTGTATAAATAAACTTTTAATTCTGTGATTTTCATTGTTATGTTAGATTTGCTTTCAACGTTTCAGTTGAAACGCGTTGAAGATTTTTCGAGTTTAAAATTGTTTTATTAGAAAAAAAAAAACGGTTATACTGAATATTTTGGACATTACCGCTTAAACCGACGAAGTTAGGTTTCATCTCGCTGGTTAATGCAGGGCCGTGCTTAGACGTTTGGCCGCCCTGTACATAATAATATTGACTGCCCTCCCTTTGAACAGCGTTAGGGATGGGGGGGGGGGAGTTACGGCTGAGGTTGTCCGAGGAAATTTAAAAGAATGGAGCTGGTGTTGTTTTACAACCAACCCACCCACCAATCAAATCATCACGACCAGGTCCGGATTAAGGATTGGCGCGCCTCTAGATAAATGCAATATTTGCGTTCTCTTATTCGTAGGCGGAGGCAAGGAGTTGCATAATGCGCCGCAGGAGAAAAATTTTGAATTTTTCAACGTCAAATAACCTCAAATTAAAAATTAGAAATTTGATTTAAAATTATATTATCTTCGAAAAGTAGATTTCATGGCGGCAAGACATACAAAGATAAAATACCAATAAAAAATAAATCCGGGGATCCCAGCAATATTTAGATACCGCAAATCCCGGGATCGTAGTCGATTGGATCCCTTGATTTTAATGCTACAATATTTTAGTTACCTCCAGAATTGCTTTCAAAAAGCAACGATCGGCTTAAAATGCCGCACTGTGGTTTTAGGCACTCTCAGGGCCGGTTCTGAGCCAATATATGGATCTGACGATCCTTTTCTTGCTAACTCGTCAGCTGTCTCATTGCTTTCAATTCCTGAGCACCCACTGTGATATGCTAGAACTCTTAATTCTTTTTGGCATTCCCACACCATCTTGGATGTCATCTTTGGGTTTGACAGTGCCCCTAGAGCTGCCTGGCTGTGTGTTAGAATATTGATCTACCTATTTTTATAGGCTCTCCTATTGGTTTCTGCTGCGTAATATAGAAGTGCGTATATGTCTGACTGAAAGACAGAGGTGTATTTTCCTAGTGATGAGTTCCTCATTTCACTATATATGCCGACACCAGTACTTTCCTTGGTCCTTGATCTGTCTAGATACCAGGCAAGGTGTATACCAGACAAGGTCCTGTGGACTGGTGATGTCGTCGGTTACTGTTTATTCACTTCGATATCCTATTTTAAATGCACCTTATGTTAAAGGTGCATTTATTACGTGGTCTGTTCTCATCTGAGATGTCATCATTCCCACTAAGTTCCTAATTCGATTGTGCCCCAATGCTGCGTATTTGCCACTGGGTTTGTTTTGCAGCTTGAAGTGTTCCATCGCCCCCTACCCAGTTACCAGAAAGTGAAGGGAGGGGAAGTCCTGAAGGACCTCCATGGCTGTTGAATCTGACCTTACCTATACCTATCACATCTCCTTCAGAACAAGGAAGAAAAAATGAACCCGGAGATGTTGAATTAAATTCGTTCGCGAACATTCACTTTTGTCCAGAGTCTGACAGATAGTTTCAAGGGCGTTACTAATGTGGGACATTCGTAAAATAGTATGGTAAAATACTCTCTACTGAAATGGGTCATATCCTTCATACATGATGATCTCCAGAGGCGTGTAACCTATCAAACGTATTATTATAATTTTATTGCAAATGTTACTAAGATTTTTGATTAAGCATTCAAAAATACGAAGATTTAACTGCACTATACAGTGTGTATGTCAGGTTCAAACTTTACATATATATAATCTGTCGATTTTACCTTAAAATGTCATTAAGGTATTTTAATAAGACTATTACGAAACGAATGAAAGTAACAGTTGGGCCTTCCCGAGTGAGAATACCCAGAGTTGTAACTAGAGGTTGGCAAGTTGGCGGCCGCCAAGAGCGCAAAATTTGATTCTCTGACGTGTTCTGTTCTTCAACTTTCAGTCAGCATCCAATGAGGTGCCCACAACCAAGAATGCCAAAGGCGCAATCTGTTCTGGTTCCTGCGTTATATCTATTAAACACGAGAATGGTAGTATAATCCCTATCGGAATTGAAGAAGATATTGGTTGTGTATTTTTTTTTTTGTTCGGAAGCCGTCAAACTTTCGATTCCGGAATCACTGCAGCCTCTTGGGCTTATTGTGATATTCTCCCATTTGTATTATGATAACCAATCCAGTACTCTGGTCCCCTGCACTAGTTTGTACAACCCCATCGCTGGTTTGGTTTCATATTCTTCTGGACTCAGTCTTGGTTGTCCATATATTGCCTGCCTTCTGTGATCCAAAGTCTCACAGTCGCACAGGATGTGGTAGGATGTCTCTGTTGCCCTATTACATTGTCCGCATTTTAGGTCCCCGTTGAATAATCCCATTTTGTGAAGGTGACCTTTCAGGGCGCAGTGCCCTGTTAGGAAACCAGTGATTATGCAGAGCTGATTCCTGCTCTGTGACAGCATTTCTTCAGTCTTCTTTCTGGATGGTTCTTTGATAAAGGTTTTACCATGTTGTTGCCCGGTTATTATATCCCAGTATTTTTTGTGTTGGTTCTTGATCCAGTCCCTCATTTGGACCCGTACTGTGGTTTTAGGCACTCCCAGGGCCGGTTCTGGGCCAATATATGGAGCTGATGATCCCTTTCTCGCTAGCTCGTCAGTGGTTGTGTATTAAATATCAGTGGTGCCACGGTAAACTATATTGGGCCGTATTCAGGCGCGTGCTTGCCCACTGGAATACCGGGAGTTTCCCGGTGGGCCCTCGATAAAGGGGCCCTTCATGAAGGGCCTTACCTCTTGAATAATTTTCATTTTGTAGGGTAGGAGTCTTTTTTTTGGAGTTTCCCCGCGCTCATCAATTTTTCAAGTGAGAGGAAATTTCCTTTTTGAGAATTTATCATCAATTTTCATTTTCGAGATAATAAAAAAATCAGATTTCTGCCTGGGGCCCTTGCTAAGGTATTTTCCTGGGGTCCAAAATCGTTCTAGCACGCGCCTAGTCGTATTGAAGCAAAATATTAATCAAATAGGTATCCGCAGTTAATTACGATCCAACGCAATTTCTACTCGTTTATTATGTGGTAGACACGCAATATTTCTCTATTATGGAGATGTTTGAGGGAGAGTACTGCCGAGCAGTCAAATCAGTCTGTCAATAAATTTTTCGATTCTTTATTGAATTAAGTACTAAATTGTTTCCAAACTAACTCCTTATGATAGCATGCTATTTCTAAAATTTGATTGAAATTCAGTATGGTAGTATTCTATGACTGAATTTAAAAAAAAAGACTACGAAAAAGTTGAACTCTGAAACCATATAATAACTAACTGCGGATATCTAGTGGATTTATAATTAGAAAACGCGAGTGAAATGTATAAGTAAGCAAATTAAATAACGAAAAGTCGCCAACTACTTTAACAAAATGTACCTTACGCGGCGCCGGCGGCGTTAAAACAGCAAATATCCCGATGCATGTGGTTAAAGCATGTACTGTGTGGTTAAGACCGATTAGGAAACAACTGAAGTGGTAGTAAGATAAAAAATAAGTGAAGATTAATTATATATTAGCTACCTCAACTTGTAATGTACTTAAAAGTATAATAAAAACATCCATTCCTTTTATGTTCAATATTTGTTTTGTCTTTATCACATTTTATGGATTTCAGTCACAATTACTGATATTATCTTGGTATTTTTCATATGAATATTACCTTTATTAGCTTGTTATACATCACCATTAACTTATTAGTCATTTTATCTAAAAGTCGATAATGCTGAAACAGATAATCTGACATGTGTATTTTATTAGCTACGAAGTATACATTAAAAATATTAGTAATTTAATCTACTTTTTAGCCTTAATTTTTTTTCACGTTACTTTGTTATTTAATATATTTTCCTGATTCGTCAAAAGTTTTTCATACACTTTTTATATTCTTACATTACAGTTATTAATAGCTTGCAGACGAAGATAATGAATATTGATAAATTAGACTAGATGTAAACATTTTATTTTTTACTGGTTTATTGAAGTTTTGTTATAATTGTTTAACATATTATAGGATTTTCGCAGTTTTGAAAAATAAGTTAACTTGTTAGGAATAATTGCTATATTTTATATTTTAATCATCTTCCGATTATACCACCTTGGTTGGCGCCTATACTATGCAGTATTTTTCGTATCAAAGGTTTCAACCCTTTTCAGGTACACTTTTTTGTTAAAATAATTAATAAATAATCGACTTTTTTAAAAAACAACCTCCTTCAGCTAACATTAGTTTCCGAGCTTCCGATTTTGCGTACTTAAAGTATTGAACTTAAAATAAACGTGAGGGGCGGACAGATGGACAGACAAACATTTCGAACGATGACTAATACAATGATTACATTTTTTTCTCTACGAGAAGTACTTATGGTTTTAGTAATATAGCAGTCAAATATAATGTATTCTTCATAGTGGTTATGAGTAAAAGTTTTGGTGTAAAAACAATTAACAAGAGCAATTAGGCAACTTCTTCTTTGTAAAAGTACATAAATATATGTTTCAGGTTAAAAAGAGATGACATGAATATTATGGAACTGCAAAAATTAGCAATGGATAAATAATCGACAGATGGATCAAACCGCCTTTGATAAGCTCAGCTCTTGCAGGTTTTCAACTTCATCGAGAAACCTCCAAGAGCGAGACTATTGTTACAATAAGTGCTCAAATGTTGTAAGCAAAACCATAAGTGGAACTAAAAAATTTATTGAAACTGATGAAGAAATGCATTTTGAATAATTTCTATAATTTCGTGTTTCCCTGATATCCTATAACTGGAAAAATCAACAATGGATAAATAACATAGCCCCACAAAAAAGAGTGGTCTGTTCGGGAAATCAGATCAGTGTATCCTTATGTACTTGGAATTGTCAGATTGGCTCGTCTTTTACCTTTAACTCCGAAAAAACACCCTCCGAAGAAATTGTCTGTCCGGTGAACCAGACCAGTGCATCCTTATGTATTTGGATCCGTTGAAACCGAATCCGATGTCAGAATTGTAATATGGGCTCGTTTTTTCACCCCCGTCCCCAAAAAACACCCCCAAAAAAAAAGTGGTCTGTCTAACGAACCATACCAGTGTATCCTTACCAAATACATAAGGATACACTGGTGTGTTCCGCCGGACACACCATTTGGAGGGTAGAGGGTGTTTTTAGGGAGTTAAAGGTAAAATACGAGCCAATCTGACAATTCTGATTTCGAATTCGGATTCAGCAGGTCGAAATACAAAGGATACCCTGGTATAGTCCACCGGACAAACTTGTTTTAAGTTTTGGAGTGTTTTTGGGGGTTAGGGGTGAAAAACGAGCCAATCTGACAATTCTGACTTCGATTCGGTTTCAGTAGGTCCAAATACACAAAGATACACTGGTCTGGTCTGCCGGACAGACCATCTTTTTGGGGAGAGTTTTATGGGGTTAGAGGTGAAAAACGAGCAATTCTGACTTCGGATTCGGATTCAGCAGGTCCAAATATACTGGTCTGGTTCGCCGGACAGACCACTTTTTTTTTTGTGGGACTGTGTAATCGACATATGGGCCAAACTATTAATACCTACTTGTGATAAGCTCAGCTTTTGCGAGTTTTCAACTTCATGGAGAAACCTCCAAAAGCGAAGTTATTGCAACAATAAATTGCTCAAATGTTAGAGTTGTAAGCAAAACCATGAGTGGAACTAAAAAATTTATTGAAACTGATAAAGAAATGCATTTTGAACAATTTCTATAATTTTGTGTTTCCCTTGTCCTGTTATAAATAATTATTAATATCGTCTTTGTTCACGTTTTTCGGAAATATCAATTTGTGAACATTATCTGATCATGATTCGCTCGTAAAATTTAATATATACCATACGTTTTATTACGTTAACTTAACTAAGGGAAATAGGACCTTCATAAAGAAATCGAATCATTGCAGGCCTGTAGCTAGAAAGTGCTTTCAGGGCGGGCCCGTAAAACTGAAAAAATTTTTGATGAGCGGGGGGGGGAGAAATCCAAAAAATTCAATCCGAAAAAATTAAAAAATTTTTACCCAATCTCTTTCAAAATATTTAAAAGACAATTAAAATTGCCCTCATCCCCCCCCCCCCAGCTACAGGCCTGAATCATTGCAAAGTAAAACTGCAACGTACATTAAATGAAAGATTAGCGTTTTGGGATTTGCATTTAAGAAATTGGAATAAATCCATGTATTTTTTTTATTTTTTGTTCAATAATTAGTATTTCAATTTAAAGAGATTTTTGCACAAAATAAACCTTTATTTAAATACTACAATAAAAACAACTATCTAAGGAAGCACTACTTCCACATCCAGATTTCCTATACAAGCCCCAAACTACCATCTCCAAGCCATTATTAAAGAGGGTGGTGCTGGGAGTGGCTGATGTCAAACAAAATTTTGAGTACACACACACACATATATACATTAAATAAAATTTTTATCTTTTTACCCCTTTAATAATAGTAATGGAGCGAGGGTGATAATGAAGGTGATAATGGCAGTGGCTGATGTCAAAAAAAATTTAAAGTCTTGGCTTCTTTTACATACATTGAATTACAATTTTATAGAGTTTTACTTGCTTGCTCTACCTACTTACCCCCAACACTTCAACTGAATAAGATAAATAATCTAGCTCCAGATCTCGTTATAATACATAGGTATGCCAATTTTCAAGTCAATATTATAAACCGTTCTAGAGTATAATCGTGCGCACAAAAAAAAATACAGACAGACCTTTTTTTTTGCTCAAACTTAAAATCTCGGCTTTACCCGACATTTTAAACCGATTTGGACAAAACCAAATTTTAATATTTTTTACAGTTACCTATTTATATCCACTCCACTACGTGGACATGGAAGTCAATTTATGATGATACTGTCAGAAATGATCCAAAATTAAATTCAATTATTTTATTTTACCTTAGAAAACAGAAATTATTTAAATTGTGTAATTCCTAGAGTCATAACTTCGCGTATAAGCAACGGAGGTAATGGGATATTTCCCTTGTCTATGCAATCTTTCACATATTTATTGATGTCCTTCCATAGAGGCGTTGCTCTGGCAATGAACTCGGAATATTGCTGAGTAAGGAAGAGCATGAATAAGTATCGATGAAAGAAATTAGTAGAGAAGCATTATTGCGGTACCTCCGGAAGGAGACGGTTAGCCTGGAGTTATTGAAGACGAAAGTCCCGAAATGGTGAAATTATAAGTCCAGCCGCCAGTCGCCTGTCCATTATGCAAGTACCGAGAAGTATAATTTTGTAAGTACAAAAGAAATCTTTTTGTGTATCAGTTTTGAAATAAATTTTATTTGTCGTTCATTAACAAATATGTTCATTGGCGCGTGTGTGTGTGTGTGTGGCCCTACACCTTTTTATTGGAAATACCCGGTTGCTCGGAAAAATTGAGTCGAGCACCCATTTTAAAAGGGGCCGTCCCCCGAGGCTCGACAATACGTCAAATTAAAGGCCTACATAAATTATACGAAAACACAGTTAAGCAGTAGTCAACTTAGCTTTTTCGAAATTCTGAGGCCACTTTAAAAACAGATGTTTACTTGTAATAGATCGTTTTAACGAGAATTTTATGAATTATGCAAAAATATAGGATTATCGAGTCGGTTTTGGAAGGGATAGGTAGCGCGGCGAAACGCTCCCATGCAAAACTCGAAATATCGGGTAAAGCTCCGTTAAATTTGATAAAGCTTAAGTGAAGTGTAGCTCAAAAAATTCCACATAAATCGGTGTGCTATAACAAAAGAACAAAGTTGAAACAGAATTAATATCTGAAAATTACTAATACAGAGTTATTTAATAGAAACGCTCGGCTACCAGTAAGTGACCACTTGCATCCATAAAATAGTGCAATCCAACTCTCGACACTCAAGGGGGTTCAACATTGTATACCTGCAGAAACTCGAGCAAGAACCAAGGGACCAGATAAGTGCCTATATTTTTAACTTGTATTAAATAAACAGATTTTTTACAGGTCAATAATTTCCTAATAATTTTTAATTTTTACTTTACTTTATTTACTGGCTGGCTGTAAATATTGAATCTAAACTGAGCCCGAATGGTCAGTGGCGTACTATTAGTTTACTAGTATACCGTGCCAAATCTGAAACGAAAAAAGAAAAATGCCCATTATAATATTAGGAGCCAATGTAAGGGAGATGCCCCTAGGCAACATCACCACCTACTTCGAAAGAATAGGTTGGTTGGAGGCCTAGGCGAGTGTCTGTCTAGAGGGAGGATGTACAAGGGGTCCAATGGGGCCGAAGTGCTGTGATTTTTGACCACCCTCCTGCTAATTCCATACTCCATACTCCAATATTAGGAGACTTCAACGCATATATAGGAAAAGACGACCAGATGGAGGAAGATAAAAGAATCATTGGAAGAACTCTACTCCACATATGATTTACGAAAATGGAAACGCGCTGAAAAATTAAACACAAACCTGTCTTGGCACTTGGGAATGGAAGCTCAATATTACAAATAGATCTTATTCCTAGTAGGTAGAGAGATAAGAAAAAGAATCAAAAACGTTAAAACAAAAATGACAGCAGAAGTCAATACAGACTTCAAAATCCTATGCGGAAAATTGATAATAAAAGAAAAGGCGTGAATGAAACAACAATACACCACAGAGGATCCGAAAGAGCTCTCTATCACAGCACGAAGACTCCCAAAAGAAATACTACGAAGAAATCGAAAACAACTGACAGGAGAACAATTAGACTGGATATCAATGGATAATCAAAAATAAAAATTGCGACAAGAAAAACGTTAAAAAAAGACAGGTCACATATGAGCCCGATGTGATAGTAGGAAAAAAAAATAACAAGTACAAACAGCTAAAAAATCGTCGCAGGACATATCTGAATTGAAAGCAATCTTCAAGAAAAGCCTAATAATGGAGCGAGACCCGTCAACAAAAGAGAGTTGGACCAGCGGAGAGGGACACAAAATAGATGAATAATACTCCCTAAGAACAACGAGCAAACTGAAGTACCTAGGAACAGACCTGACGAACCAATTGGAACGGAGAGAAACGATGGAGAGAGTTAAAATGGCATACAGTGTCACAAGGGCAATCATACCGTTCACTGAGAAAAATAAACTATCATGGGACCTTACCAAATGTATGTACATAGCCAACAATGACATGTGGAGTCAAAAAACGCGGCAACAGCAAAAGCCAACAGAAGTTTTTGAGGAGAGCAGAAAGGGGCATTGTCCAACTCCTCGCAAAAACAACAAGACGAAAACGGCGACATAAAACATCAACACTATTAGGAGGAAAGACAATTAAAAAAATGATAGAAATGTACGCAATGAAGTACTGGGGGCATACCCAAGGAAAGGACCCAACACGTCTACTGAAGAAAGCGCTAGCACCGAACATCAACAAACCAAAGTCAGGGAGACAGACCATGCTACAGCGGAGAACAACAACTGAGAGGATCGGGATTAAAAAATGAACACCACAAAGAAATCGCAACGATATATACTGTACCACAATCGGAAACCGAGGAATCAGAAGACTCAAAAAAAAACAGGAGGTTCGAAGGAGCAGAAACACAAAAAGAGGAGCATAAACACTCCATATTACGACACAACATATTTCACAGACTCATAATAGGCAGAAGTCCAGAACCAAAAACACAAAAAAATGGAGCATAAGCGCTCCCTCACGACACAATGCGGTAACTCACAAATATCCCACATTCCTTTACCATGCGCCATGTAGCTCTCGCTGCTGGCAATAAGCATGACCTAAGTCCAAGCCAGCGTGGACGTAGCACGCACAGCTGTATACCTGGGAGTGGCAGCAATGCCTACCACATGCTGGTAAATCCAATCAATCAGTCAAATCCAAATATGCAAAAACATACATGGAGTGCAATTTGAAAACAAATAGTTTTTATACCACTTCCAGCTAAATCGGAAGTGAAATTTTTTACCTATGAAGTTCAATATCGCTTTTTGTATCACCGTATTTAATGAAAATCAAATTTTTATTCCTAAAAATACATGAAAATTAGAATGATACTAATCTCGTTGTCGCCCACATTTTGTAAACTCGTTAAGAAAGATGATTTAAAAACAATACCCAAAATTAATTAGTTTCTATCATTATTATCATTATGATATTGTTTTCACAGATTCGTAATTTTAATTCAGTTTAATGGCTTCTTATTATTATATTAAACGGTAGAATATGCTGTATTACTCGATAATGAAATATACACCATAGGCCCTAGAGCTACCATTTTAATGAGACGTGAAATGCTCAACTATTAATACTATAATAAAGTTGATTTGAAAATGCTAATAGTTAAGTATATATTTCATGCTACAAAGAAACAATTTTAATGTATATTACAGTGTAGTAAATTCAAGGGTCCAAATTATCTGAAAATAAATTATGCTACAAAAGCACTTTTTTTTGCTGGAGCTTGTAAACATTATAGGAAGTGTAGCAAAAAGTTGTAATAAATCCAAGTCCTGGAATTTTCGCCGTTTTCCTAAAATATCTCTGGTTCAGTAAATGAAAAATCAGATTCTTCTTTATGAAATTGCGATGTAAACTAGACCTGTCCGAACTCTTTGTTCAATTTGTTAAGTTACAAAGAAGATTTAAAAAATGAGATTGACCAGTTTTAAACATTTGATTCTAGCATAAATAACACAATCCCACAAAAAAAAAAAGTTCAAAGCAGCGAACCAGAACCATGTATTGCTATGTATTTTCGGTCGCCCCCAAAATCATTAGCTAGAGCCAAAAAACACCCCTGAAATGGGATAAAAAGAAGATTAAGCTACGAGAATAGTTGTTACTTCTTAATCAATCGAATTATACAAATTGAGGTTAAACAGCAGCGTACATATAACAGATGTGAAACACACCCCAGGGAGGGGCGAAAACTAGACCCCATGTATAAAAAAATTGATCCAAAACAGCAATGACTGCTGATAAAGCTCGAAATGTCTAAGTTTTGTTAAAGTGTTGAAAAACTACATCAGGTCCGACGTAATCTTCATAAACTGCCCCTATGGGGTTGAGAACAACCACCCTCAAGTTCAAAGGACACGAGAAAAACAAGAAAAAACGTAAAACCCAACAGGATTTCAATTTTCATGGATGCTATGATTGGCTGAAATTGCGTAGTACTCTAAAATAGAGCCAGAAACTTACGTACCATCAACATTCTACCCTGTCAACCCTCAGAGGGTGTATCCCCTTTGTAAGATTTAACTATAAAAAGTTACAGTGACTTCTATAAAAATTCGAAACACCTGCGTTGTGTGAAGAGAGAAGAAACTAGACTATGTTCGACGATGTGCTTGAAAACCACCCCCACGGGGTTGCGAGATACTACCCCCATATCTGTAGGATGCTAGAAAAACATAGAGAAACTAACCGGATTTACATTTTTATGGATTCCATGATTGGCAAAAATCGTGTTGCACACTTAGAGTTTGAAACTCATGTCCTATAAATGTTATTAAGTAACACCTCCAGAAAGTATGTAAACTACCGTAATTCAAGATGTAACAAAAAAGCTATACTGTTGCTTATTCGTTTCATTTCCATAGTTTTTTTTTATAGGGGTGGCGTCTCTCAACCCAGTGGGGGTGGTTTTCAAGCACAGCATCGAACATAGTCTAGTTTCTTCTCTCTTCCACACAACGCAAGTGTTTTTATAGAAGTCACTGTAACTTTTTATAGTCAAACCTTACATAGGGGGTAATTTTCACACCCTCTGAGGGTTTACACTGTAGAATGTTGATGGTACGTAAGTTTCTAGATCTATTTTAGAGTACTACACAATTTCAGCCAATCATAGCATCCATGAAAATTGAAATCCTGTTGGATTTTAGGTTTTTTCTTGTTTTTCTCGTGTCCTTTGAACTTGAGTCGTTCTCAACCCTATAGGGGCAGTTTATGAAGATTACGTCGGACCTGATGTAGTTTCTTAACACTTTAACAAAACTTAGACATTTCGAGCTCTTTCAGCAGTCATTGCTGTTTTGGATCGATTTTTTTATATATGGGGGCTAGTATTCGCCCCTCCCTGGGGGGTGTGTTTCACATCTATTATATGTACGCTGCTGTTTATAATGCATAATTCGATTGATTAAGAAGTAACAACTATTCTCGTAGCTTAATCTTCTTTTTATCCCATTTCAGGGGTGTTTTTTGGCTCTAGCTAATGATTTTGGGGGTGTACGATTTTTTTTGACCCTGGATTCGGATTCAGTGACCGAAAATACATAGGGATACATGGGTCTGGTAAGCTGCTTTGAACTTTTTTTTTTTGTGGGGCTGTGTAATATTTTATTACTTTGCACTAAACAGAGCTAATAGTTTGTGGTACTAATTCAAGTTGCTCCGTTGAATGAGACTTTTACCTTTATGTACCAATTGCATATAAAGTTGAAGCAATCGCAATAGTGATCGACGTACCGCCTATCTAGACGGTGTTTTGAGACGCAATGGTTGCAGAACGCAGAGCCGGATTTAGCTATATTGTTCGCTCGTTTACTTTTTCAATGTAGGTATTTGTCAGCCACGGCTTGTGAAATTTAGATTGGTCATATCTTAGTATTGAGACATGAGACCCAAGCCATATTTTGTGACTTCACCACCAAGATAAAATAAAGCAATTTGGCGGAAAAAAAAAAATTACATCGAAATTTGCGAAAGAAAGATTTAAAAATGATTTAAATACCACCCTGGGTTTTTGTAAAAAGACTCATTTAAATTTTATTAAAGTTATTTTCAGAAAAAGGAGGAAAACAATATTTAATAGAATTTAAATAAGTCTTTTTATAAAAACCCATTTGTTGTGTGGTATTCAATTCATTTTTAAAACTTTTCGTCTTACAAAATTCGATTAATTTTTTTTTTGCAAAACTGCTTCATTTTATCATGGTAGTGGTATGGCTTGGGTCCTAAAAGATAGGTATGGAATATTAATGCAGGATAAAGAGAGTATTTAAAAAGTTACAAAAAACCTTTAAAAACAAAATAAAAACAAAAAATATACTCGGAAAATAATAACAGAAACAAATATTTCTCTCCATAAATAAACTAAAAATAAACTGTAATAGTACAGTTATTACTGCAAGAAAAACAGAAAGATGAATCATTGCAAAAATTAAAAAAAAAACACTTTATCCCACCTCACATCGCGTCTTCCTCTGAATCTTAGCCCTTCCCACCCTCTCCTTCATTTTCAGATGAACTGCTATCTTCGTTCAAATTTATAATAAATTCATTTCCACCGTATATATGAAGTTGACCAATTTTTGAATATTCATCTTCAATTTTAATTACTTTCGTAATTCTTTTTTCCCAATCTTCCTTGTTAATTTTCGACACTTCATTTTGAATTAACTCTACGACTTTTTTGTCGAATTTCGGAACAAGGGCGGATCTGGGCCTTGAGCTTGGGGAGGTAACACAGTCGCGTGCTGACAATAATAAAAATGTTTTTCCTCGAAACTTAAAATTGATGATCGGGGGGGGGAGAAAATCAACAAAAAAAATTCTAGTACAGAAAAAAAAAATTGTAAACACAACTAAATAGAATATATATTGAATATATATTGAATATATATTCAAAAATATAAAATAAAATAATAACAATTATGAAATTTTAAAACAAAAGTTGATGGTTTACAGAATCTTGGGGGGTAATTACCCCAAGATATCCTCTCTCTCACTTAATGCAAGTGAAATAAAGACGGGAGATCTACTTGCCGACCTATTCATTCCTCTCCTCTCAAAACGCCATAACCTCTCACACTAAAGACTGCTTCAATTATACCTAGACATTTGAAAAGCCTCGCAAAGATAGAAAACAAAATGATTTGGTGATGTTTTATAATATTATTTATGGCATGAATATCTAGTGTCTATAAAATTCTCCTATTTCTCCTATATAATTGAGAATAAGATTGTCAGAAGCAAAAAATGGATATTTAAATATTTTCTTTAAAAAATTACAAAAAACTGAAAACTTCTTCTTCAATCTTAGTTTTGTAAAGTTGCTGCTGAATGCCTGGAATAGTATAAAATTATATTTTATCTACTTAATTAAGGTCAGGCAATTTAGAAATATTAGCAGTAATGCAAGTACCATCTTTATATTGTTCTGTCTTTATATAACATCATAAAAGTATAGGTAGGTATAGTAACGGTAGAAAAATATATTTTTTTTTGTTCAAATAGGCTTAGAATATCATGAAACGTCGATATTTTAAATTTGAGAGGAAACAAAATTTCTGCCTGTCAGTCTGTCTGTAACTTTTTTTTTGTATGCACGATTAGGTACTCTGGAACGGTTTATGATATTGATTTAAAATTTGCTACACCTATGATTTTTAATGAGCTCTGAAACTCAATTATATTTTGATCTTATCCCGTTGAAGTGTTGGGGGTAATTGGGGGGTAAATGGGAAATAGGTAAAGCAACCATAAAATTGGGATTGAATCTACGTATGAAATTCAAGATCTTAATTTTTTTTTTGGCATCAGCCACCCCCATTACCAACCCCCACCCCGTTATTAAATAGGGTTAAAAATAAAACTGTGATGTAGTATGTGTATAAGAACCAAAGGCCTGATTTTTTTTTTTTTGTATCAGCCATAAACAAACTTATCTCTCAATAACACAGACACATTTTATATTCAAGCGAAAGAAAACAATAACTTTAAATTTCTAGGGCTGCACGTTGAACTTTGCCTAAATTGGAAGGCACAATGTAAGTTTTTATCTTAAAAATTATCATACGCATATAAACATAAACACACCACAGATAGTAGACAACCCCCAAATCCATAGCCAAGGCTGTGCGGAAGGGGGTTACACATTTGGAAAAACGCAGACATATATCCAAACCCACCGGTATTGTCAATACCGGGGCTGGGGGTCGAACCCAGAGCGCGGTAGGCAGTCGATCAGCATATTCGCCACTCAATACGCCTTATGCCGGCTCCACACACTGGGCCAACGTTGGGACCAACAACGTTCGTCCAATGTGTGGATCGACAAAAGAGCATTGGTGCCAACGTTCGAGCCAATGTTGGAGGTTATCCGTCGCGTGTCGGTTTTTCGACAAAACATCAAAGGGATTGGCCCAAATATGTCGTATTGCCGTCCACACATTGGACGTGCGCTTATTCAGTCTCTTGAATACACAATGTGCACACGTTTATTTTTAAATTAATGTCGTCTCAGGTGGAATGGTCGAACGAAAAAGTGCTAGGATTTTTAGAATTTTACCAAGAAAAGCAAATCCAAGTTTATGGAACCCAGTGGTCACGGACATATTCATTTGTTCATGTTGGCTCTGTGTGGAACTAACTAAGCTTGGCTCCAATGTGTGGATATCTACACAAATAACAGCACGAACATGGGCCAACGTTGGGACCAACGTTGGCCCCAGAGTGTGGAGCCGGCGTTAACCGATTGAGCTACCATTTATTTTTTGTTTACAAGTTTAAACCCCATTTTTACAGAACGCCAACTATTTACATTATATTGTGTTCACGTAGAAAGTCGCCTTAGATATGGTATGTGCTTTTAGAGAGACTCAACCCTCTCACATGATGTATTTGTGGCTCAAAAACGAATTTTGTGGTGTATCGCTGGAGTACCGAGCACTCACAGATGCAAAGATATTTTTTAAAACTTTACAATACTAACATTATATAGTTTACATACTTTCGAAATTTGTTTATTTGTCTTCAACAGTAAAGATAAGTTTTTGACTAATAGCACTTATCATCAGGTAAATACTCGCCAAAAAAATAATTTACATATACCATTTTCTAGAGTAAATATCACCTTTAAAGCTCCTAGCCGTATAGGTGCCAAAATATTGAATTGCCTTCCAAATACCATAAAATCTATAGACAAGAAACATATATTAAAAAAAAAACATATTTTACTTCCACATCCAGTGAAAGTATAGTAACGACAAAAAAATTTTTTAAAATTTTTATTGTTCAAATAGGCTTAGAATGTCATGAAACGTCGAGATTTTAAGTTTGAGCGAAAAAAAATTGCTGTATGTCTGTCGGTCTGTCTGTCGGTCTGTCTGTCTGTATCTTTTTTTGTACCTTTTTTTTGTGCGCACGTTTACTCTGGAACCGTTTAAGATATTGACTTGTAATTTAGTACATATATGTACTTTAACGAGATCTGGAACTAGATTATATTTTCATCTTGTTCCGTCGAAGGGTTGGGAGGTAAATTTGGGGTAAATACGTAAATCAAGCAGGTGAGAGTCCATAAAATTGGTATTTATTATATACAAAAGAAGCTAAGGTCTCAAAAAAAATTTTGGCATTAGCCACCCTCACCCCATTATAAAAGGGTATGTAAAAAAATTGTGATTTAGTGGGGTATCGTTTTATGGGTTTTTGGGGTAGAGGATTTCATATATTATATTATTAAAGTTCCATAAACAATTATTTCCACATACAAAATTTTTTCGTTGTGAGTGACTTGGATAGAAAATCTGGATGTGGAAGTAGTGATTCCTTGGGCAGCGGTTTTTGCTTGATAAATGCCTATTCAATACTGCGGAGTATTTAAATTAACTAAACACCTCATCAGCATATGTACATATAGATGTACATATAGTGTCTCCATGTTTTGCATATGAGCGGTTCGTCTAGAGATATTACGGTGAATGGACGCTCTAGAAACGGTCCCAGTAAATCGGAAAAAAAACCGGTAATAAGCTGGCCCAAATAGATCAAAATTATGCTCGCTGTTAAGTGAAAAATTCCGCATAGAGTGGTGCGTGTTAGAATAACAATAATTAAGTGATATAGCTAATATTTAATTAATACAGGTGATTAAATCTCTCAGTGAAATGAAAGAAGTGAAAACAGTTGACAAAAATTGAACACCCAACCGAACGACCCATAAAGGAAGCAATAGATCATCGCAAGCTAAGTCCCCAAATTTTTTTTTACCACTTATACCCTTAAACCATTTACATCTTAAGTACTTGTAGACAACTTAAAAAAATTCATAAACGGACCTGACACTGGTCAGGCAATAAATTAGAAATAAGTCATTAAACAATTCTCTTCTAGCAAATATACTCAACCAGGTGCGTACCATTAGTGTGACGGTACTCCGCGCCAAATTAAATCAATTTAAAAATGATAAAAACTTGGTGAAAAGTGTGAAAGATAAAATTTTAAGGTGTCAACTGAGTGATAGGTTTGGGGGATAATAGATAACTTAGGACGTGTGATTAGCGATTCTGTGAGTAGTGATTTATTTCGTACATAATTTGTATTTAAAAGAGTGTGTTTTTGTGGTGTTGCGTATTCTTTGCTTTATAAATGCTGTAATAAACTGCTGAAAGGCTGATTCAAACGACTTTTTTAGAAAATATGAAAAGTGATTATACATCCAAACCCTTGAAAATATCGACCGCTGTCACCATAAATGGCAAGGCAAATGGATTGTTGAAGTGTGGCCATGTTATTCCTTAAGATAAACAGGGTTCCTTAGATAAACAAGCGGTGACTTGGGTAATAAATGGACAACCTGATCAGTGGCGTACTATTGGTATAATACGCCAGGGGCTCAATCTCTTGCAGTTCAATGAAAATGTACAGATTTCCTCAGGAAATGGTATCTATATACAAGAATGATGGATCGAATACAGAACGTAGGAACGAAAGATCATATCCTGGTAGGCACAGAAATGGAGGAACAGGTCAGAGGCGTTAAAGTGGGGGGGGGGGGATACAAAAGAAATAATAACACATGCACGAGACGAGGCATACCACGGCAACAGTGGAGATAAACTGAACGAAGAAGAGAAAGCAAAAATGAACGGATCAAATTAATACAAGAAGGCCCTTCAATAAGCCACCATTCACGGAATTCCAAGGAACAACTGCTAGAAATCACGGTAGAGCAAGCATAAATGCTGCACATGGAACAGGCAAAATAAACTAGAATTAATGCACTATGGAGCCAAAGGGATAAAGAAGCAACCCTCAGAACTCATCACCGGAACAGGGCTGGAAACATTTATTTGGTTTTTCCCAAGGAAATGGTATCTACACACAAGAAAAATGGACCGAATACTGAATCTACGAACGTAAGATTAGATCACATCCTAGTAGGCAGAGAAGCGGGGAAGCGGGGAAGCGGGTCAGGAGCGTTAAAGAAGCGCAGGGGGGCAGAGGTAACTGGGAAAGAAAATCGAGGGGAAAAATGAATTGCACAAAGAAATCGTAGCGATATATGCTCTACTAGAATCAGAGACGAAGAAATCAGAAGAAGAAGAGGATTTGTAGAAGCAGAAATACAAAAAGAGGAACATAAACACTCCATATTACGACACAACATATATTTCACAAGAAGACTCAGAAGAGGCAGAAGTCCAGAACTAGAAACACAAAAAAAGAGCTTAAATGCATCTCACAAATACCTACACCTCCCATCCCGCATTCCTTTACCTTACGCCATGTGGCTCTCGCTGCTGGCAATAAGCATGACCTTAGTCCAACCCAGCGTGGACGTAGCAGGCTGAGATGTATAACCTGGGAATGGCAGCAATGCCTACCGCACGCTGGTAAATCAATCAATCAAATCAATCATATAGTGCCTCCATGATTTGAATATCCCCATTTTTGATTTGTTTGTTTGTTTTCTTTTATCAGGTAAGTTTAAAATTGAGACGTATCTTACACAAGTGTTTGTCTTTGAGAATAAAGAATTTTGATTTTTTTGAAATTTTGAATTTAAATTATTTTGATCAAATCATTGAAGTAATGCTTTGTAATATTTTTTCAGTTAATATGTTCTTAAATAATTACATTACATTAAAAAAAATGTATGTAAAAAAAGATTGACGACTATTTAAGTGCTATAGCAAACACATTAAAAATAAATGGTTCCTGCTTTCAGCAAAAATCCCTTGCACGAACAAGTGGTGTTAATTTACAGCAAGTAATTAATACAATAGAGCCTTATAATTAATGATAAATTAATCAATAAAACCCTCGCCAGACTGACGCTTCAGTAATTGCTAGCTATGCAGGGTGTAAAAAATTACGTCGTGTCAGATAAAGTAAATCAACGTAATATATCCATAATAATATGACAAATTGACCAATTTATTTGTCATTACCTTACTAAAAAGTACACAGTGTAACATTATCGTTGGAAAATTTAATAAACATGTTGGTTTGCGTAAACAAAAGTTCTTATGTTTTCAGTTAAGTTCTTTAGAAATAATAACAACTTAAATTAAATATTGCTCTCCGGTTAATATTGTTAAAAAACCAGAGCAATGAGATTATGTATGCTTACATTCATATTGACGTCGAAGTACTCAAGATATCTACATATAAATCCTCGTCAAAAAGATTAGAGCTAAACCATCGCTATTTATTCCCGTATATAAAATTTGCTTATAAAAGTTCCCATATTTTTGTTTTTCTTTTTATCTTTTCAGCATTTTCTACTGTATATAAGATCCTCTCTACAAATAAAATTCAAAAGCTACAAAGTAATACAATTACTCAACATATTACAGGGAGATAAGTTCTATGTCTATAATTTTTGCGGTAACAAAATGAGTTAGAGGGCCTTTTTAGACAAAGTAACTAGAATATACATATTCCTCGTTGATTTATTAAATTTTTTTATATAATCATTGCACATTTTATGAGATAGTCCTCGCAGCTTTTTTGAAAATAATATTAGTTTTAGACACTTTTAATAAATTGGTTAAAAGTGTTGGTAAAACTTTTGTCACAACAAAATAAAATAAAGATTTTAGATACAACCTTATGCGCGTTTCGAACTAGCGACCCTTGAGTTGCGAGTCAAAAGTGTAACCGTTACATTGCCATTTGTTTTCACGGAATAAGTGAATGATATAAATCATAATTCGATAAATCAATATTATATTATAAATAGAAAATAAACAATGATAGGAAAATAAATAACATTTCGCAAGATTTTTATCGAATTACGAGCCACAAAGATTAAGAAAACAATATTCTAAATTTTAAATGATTAATAACTTTTTTATTTACTGATCGATTTTGTTCAGGAGCAATAGGGTTCTTCTTCTAGCTAACACTAACTTACTGTCCAAATTTCAGTACGTCGGAATTTTTTTAGAGTGCTTACAAGACACGTGACGGACGGATGGACAGACGGACATTTTGAAAGTTGTTAAGAATTCGCTCACTAACACAATAATATAAAACTTTTTTCACTACGAGCGATATTTACGGTTTTGCAAATGTGCCGCTCAAATGCATTATACTCTTCGTGTTTGCGAAGAGTATAATAATAAAAAAGATAAATATAATATATTCTGCTGATGTTTTGAAACCAAAATCTGGCTCCTGTTTCAATGATATATAAGTGAAGTCAATCCATGGAATGACAAAAATCGAAATACCCTGTCGAAGAGTCAAGAAGTCTTATCTACAAGTCGTTTACATAGAACTGAAGTCGCATACGGATCACAATAACAGAAAGAATGATTATACGTAAATTCAAACCCAAAACGTGGATTATTAAGTGGTATTCGTAGAACTGCCAAAGTGACTATTCTGGGTTTGAAAAGACTACAGCAGGACTATGATCATAAATAACTATAGATTGTTAGAATTAATATCAGGGTCCGCTAAAATAGTAGTGGATATTTTTCAACTCAGTGAAGACTGGAAACATCATCTGTCTTGGCAAAAATCTCCTAAGCAAGCAGGATTTGTTAAAGGACATGAAACTAGATACTGAATATACGATAAATAACCCAAAATTCAAGGGAATATGATGAGTCTACAGGCGCCTTTGTTTCGTGGACTAGATATCAACTCTGTATTATTGGCCGACTATATGAATAAAACGCTTTGTTGAAAGTCGATAACACCAATTCCTCTTTAATATCTATAGTGAAGCCATGAAGCAAGTAAGATTTCTAACTTGAGAATTTTGGAAATAAAGAACTATATAAAGTCTGTTCGCTGATAGAATCCCGGTCATATAGTGTAAGGAATATTGGCCGGAGCTCTATCCTTCCTTGTCTTTATTGAAATATTGTTTGTAACCTAATCTGTAACGTAAGTTTTAATTTTTGTGGTCAAGTTATGATCGACTTGCGGCATTTCTGTTGTTCGACAGCAAACCAATTTGCCTAACGCGTGTCGTCGTCGAATGCGGTTGGCGATTCCGGAGGCGGGCCGATTTTCTCGGAAGTCGGGTATAGCAGGTATAAGTGCACTTATTTCAATTAGTGCCTAAGCGGGCAATTTTGGTCTTATTTTATTGTTTAAATAGTAAACATACATCCTGGTGAATTTTTAAATCAGCAATCACAGTTAGTTTTGAATTTGATGGAATATATTCAAAAGGAAAATGAAAATAGTGGACCTTTATTGTCAATAAAAGCTGTTCAAAGGCGAGTGAGTGAGGCTTTAAAAATCGATGAAAAGACTGTAAGAAAAAGAAACAAAAACGACAAAGAAAATGTGGAACCTCAAGCTTCGGTTAAACGGAATCGTAAAAAGTCCAAAACAGAGTTACACGATGCTGTAAAATATGAAATAAAAACATGTTATTTGCGATGTGGTGTCTGATCATAAACATATTTCCTTGGCTATGCTTTCAGAATAGCTAAAATCTAGCGCAATACTTGATAATGGCCGTACCAGTTTATACAAGGTGACAATTGGGAACCGGATGATTTTGAAATAAGTGTTACACAAAGAGTTTGCAAGATAATAAGGTTTTATTAACACAAGAATGAAGCTTACATAATGCCATTTACGATGTGTATCAAGTATGGAAAATAATGTCATCGAGATGGTGTCCGTCGCGTTGTATGCAGTTTTCGACCCTCTTCATCAATAGTCATGATTTTCTGATGAATGGCATATACAAGACTCTTAAAATACCTCCACAGAAAAAAAAATCATAAATTGACAGACCTTGGGGGTCACGGCACATCTCCAATACGTGAAATGAATTTTCCTGGGAACATCTTGCAGTCAACATTCATTGATGCGTAGGCAGTATGTGCCGTGGCACCATCTTGCTGAAGCCACATATTCCTTGGATTTATCCCTTTTCTTAACCGATTCCCGATTCATGTTCAACTCAATTGCATGTTTTCGGGAGGATCGTGAGGGACTTCTGGTGAGCGCCTCTCTCACTCACTCTATGTTTTAGGGTACGTTGTGGACCTTGTGACTTTTTATTTATTATACTGCCAGTTATTCTCAGATTATTGACCCATCTTATGATGGTGTTGCGAGACGGAACAGCTCCCGTTGACCAATATTAAAGTGAATGCGAAGAAGCCGCTGCGTAATTATCACTGACTCGCCATTTCGGATAAACGTATTGTATGCAAATATTCGATGCTCTTCTGTTCACTGCACCATTGTTACTGAAATGGCACAACATTACACAGGTAGTAAAATCGCATTTGCCCTCCTTTAACCGCTCTGTACTCCGTACTATGCATTCCAAAACATCTGATTCCCGATTGTCACCCTATAAAGCAGGCGCGCAGCCAGGGAGGGAGCCATGGAGCCCGGGCACCCCCAAGCCGTCTTTCATGAACCAAAAAATAAAGAAGTATAATCTCTATCAGTATAAAGCAGTATCCAAATTATCCCTTGAAATAAATATTTTGTAATTAATGCCAATATTATCTAGCAGAGGAATCTATACACGTCTATTTTCAACCATTTTCTGAAAAGTTTTCCTCATCCTCTGAGGAGGCCGGTTCTATTGGCCCCCTCCAGATGAATTTTCTGGCTGCGCCTCTGCTATAAAGTGATTAAAAAATTAGGCTTTTTCTTTAAACAAAAGATGACAATAGGAAAGTACTGTGTGAAAGACCACAAATTTATCTAAAATGGCTAGAGTTTTTACGCAGATATGTAAAAAATTTGAAAGGGAATGACCCCAAAGATGTAGTTTTCTTAGACGAAACTTGGATCTTCAGCAGAGGAGGATTAAAACGTTCTTAACAAGATGATTTCAGTAAATCGAAAAGGCGTCGTACAGCTACAGAAGGTAAAAGATTTATAGTTGTACTTGCAGGATCTATTCATGGCTTTGCTGAAGATGCGAGTTTAGTTTTTTCCACCAAGAATAAGTCAGCAAATTACCATGACAACATGAACTCTGAAAATTTTGAATGACAGAGAGGCTTTTCCGGGGTTACAAAATCCAAGCATTATTGTTTTAGATAATGCTAAGTACCACTCTCGGGTTCAAGAAAACCAACCAACCCCACCCCACCTTGGACGAAAGAAAAAATACAAACAAGACCGAAAGCATAGATTTCAGTGATACCGCATTTAAAGCCGAATTGCTCCAAATAGCTGGAGCTAACAGAACAAAGCAACACTATGTTGTCGACAATTTAATTATAGAGCATGGACATGAAGTACTGCAGCTTCCACCATATCACTGTCAGTTCAACCCAACAGAACTTGTTTGGGGAATGTGTAAGGAGTATTACAACAAACACATTGGGAGGGGGCGAGCGTAGAGGCGACTTCAATGTGAATGTCAGTCGATATTCTGTTGAAGCAACGTCGAGCGCGGTTAGTACTTTAATGGGTGACCCATCTTGGGAAATACAGCGTTCTCGTCCCACCTTCTAGCGGCTTGTATATCAGTGTATACGCGGAAGTTACGTAATTTCAGACGAGGATTACATAGTGGATATACCATCCTTCGGAGGGGATGTAAAGCAGGCGGTCCCTTGTCTATTAAATGTTAGGCAAGTAAAAGATCCCTACTCTTCTTAAGGGAAGAGATTCGGCAAAACTTCCAGGTTGGGGATAGCTCGTCTCCTGGCGTCGGTGATAGACCCTGGTAGCGGAAATAGGCCGACGTTAAATAGTTAAAAAAAAAAAAACACATTGGGAAAGATGGTTTTAGTGACGAAGCCGTTCTTGCTATGTGGAATGAGGCTGTATCTCAAGTCTCTATCTCAATTTGGTCCAAGTGTATAAATCATACAAATAAATTGATTTTAGAGACATATGATCGAGAGGTTCATACTGAAGAAATTATGTCACTCATTATAAGCCACACAAAAAAAAGTTCTGTGCAGCGGACCAAATTATATGGATATGGTGTATTTTTCAATTCTGAATCCGAATCCGTGGTCCAAAAAAAATCTATCGTGTCAGTGTTGTTTTTTAGTCAAAAACATCCCTTAAAATGGTGTAAAATCATAGAAATGATATAATAATGTGAAAATGGTAGATGTTTCGTAATCGTGAGTAGAGAATATAAATTCTAGCCACAGTCCCTATAAATTAAACCGAAATCCGCCCTTATGGGGCGTGAAAACTACCGCTAAAACTCAAAAGTCGCAGGTGAATGTGAATAACATGTGGAAAGGCTAAACTTTTGTATATCTTGGTGCAAAATATTTGGCTTTGATGCGACAATCAGCCATTACTCTTAAAGGGTAGAGAATCAACCTATGGAGAGTTAAAACTACCCCCACCCCTCATAGGTTTCAAAACGGGAAAAAAATTGAGGCCTTTTTAGTTTTAAGCAGGGTAAACAAATATGGAGTGAATTCGTTCCAACCACCGACACATGACTAGAGTCTATCCTTAGTAAGAGCTACCCCTATGCTCAAATGATGCATATAGGTGCTATTTAAATTCGGAAAGGGTCAAATACTTGTAGCTCATCGTGCCAAATATACAAATCTGGTACGACAACCACCCAATCTTAGTAAGGTTGAAAACTAACCCTGTTAGGGGAAGGGGTAAAAATTACTCCCACAGACGGACGGACTTCATTACTTCTAATATCCTGGAACAACAATTTAGGCATTTGTTATTTTAGGAGGGTAGATAAAAATGGAATCAATTCATATATTAAGGATTAACCAGTTTTATTTATTATACCATACCTGCTTATTCAACTGTTTATCTTAGCATTTGTCAACTTATCTATCTTTTAATCTGTGTAAAGCTATTCTTTTTCCTATTTATATCATACTTTCGACCATCAATCCAAAAACTTTCTTTTCTTATGATTTCTCTCTCTTATCTTCAAAATATCTTTTCCGTGGTTTTCTTTTTCAATTTTTTTTAGTCATAGATATAGGATGTTATCTCTTCAGTGACCATTTTTTTCTATCTATGTAAGCTATATACCTAAATTAACTAAATTTACATCTATCTATTTCCGTCGGTATGTGGGGGTAGATTTTACCGCCCACCCCAATAGAGGTGATTTTCAACCTTATTAAAGAGACGGGGTGGTTGTCGTACCAGATTTATATATTTGGCATAATGAGCTACAAGTATTTGGTACGAATTTTAATAGCACCCATATGTAACATTTGGGATAGCTCTTACCACCCTTTAAAGGTAGTCATGTATTGGTGGTTGGAATGAATTTACTCCATATTTGTTAACCCCGCCTGATTTTCTTTTCCCTATAAGGGTAGTTTTAACCCTCCATAGGATTGAGTCTCTACCCTTTGAGAGTAATGGCTGGTTATCGCACCAGTGTCAAATATTTTGCACTAAGAGATGCAAAAATTTGGCCTTTGTACATGTTATTTACACTCACCTGAGTCTTTTGAGTTTTAGCGGTAGTTTTCACTCCCCCATAAAGGCAGATTTCGGTTTAATTTATAGAAATAGCTTACTGTGGCTCGAATTTATATTCTCTACTCTCGACTACAAAACATCTACCATTTTTCACACGTCATTAAGAGTTATTACATTATTTCTATGATTTTACACAATTTTAAGGAATGTTTTTTACTAAAAAACAAAACTGACATGATAGATTTTTTTTGACCACGGATTCAGATTCAGCGTCGAAAAATATACCATATCCATATAATTTGTTCCGCTGCACAGAACTCTTTTTTTTGTTTTGTATGGCTGTGTAATGAAAGCGACGATAAGGTCTCGGAAGAATTAGACATTGACACGAAGAAAACTAAATTTATTTATTTGTCTTATACTAGGTATTTGTATATTACTGCCATATTTTGTTTTATATAGGGTTTGACATAATTAATTTTAAATATATACCTATTTTTATTTTAAGATTACATATACTTATTTTACAAAATTCTATTAATAAATAAAAAAGATTTAGCTGCAACTATTTAAGTGTATTTATTTTGTATATTTGCTCTGTCATATTTTTTACTTGAAACCCAAACAATTCAATATTATAATTTATTTATTTAACTTAATTTACCATAAATTTACAATAGATGTATTATATATGCTTAAAATTCAATTTCCTTGAAAAAATCTAATTAAATACATCAAGTAAAATATAAAACAAAGCAACGCCACTGTGCATTCGAAAACAACCACGAGCCTACGGCATCTTAGTTCAGACGTTCGTGATGTCACACCGGGACTCTATCAGCGAACATACTTTATAGCTGATCATGAATTGGTGTTCTGTGAATTAAAGATGGATAATGAATTTGTACCATTTTACATCATTTACCGCGATTTTCGTGAATTTAATATAGAGCAATTTAGAAGTGTTTTAGTAAATACTCCTTCGTATTTAATATATAGTTTTGAGCTCAATATTTTAATGAGTGTGTAACAGATTTGTTTAATGTGCATGCACGCAAACCGTGGGTAACAGATAATATTAGACGTCTTATATAATAATAATAATAATAATAATAATAATAATAATAATAATAATAATAATAATAATAATAATAATAATAATAATAATAATAATAATAATAATAATAATAATAATAATAATAATAATAATAATAATAATAATAATAATAATAATAATAATAATACTGATTATAGGAGCCCTCGGTGGAACGAGACACACACTGCTTTCGGAACTTAAGATCATACCGGCATGCCGAAACTCGGCAGAGGTCTTAGCCGGCAGAATGCAGAAGGCCGTCATTCTCGGTTCATTACGTCTGCTCAGGGCACACGATTCCCGGACCCAGTAGTCACTCACCCCACGGGCGTGGGGAGTGGCTACCGGTACTACCAGCTCCCCTCTGTGAGGGTCGGAGCCACAGAGAAGGGTGACTGGTTTTTAGCTAGCTAAAAAAAAAAAATAATAATAATAATATAAAGCAATAGGGGCAAACCGTCATCCATCTAGCCTTTGGTGAGTAGCGCCACCACTTACTCCAGCTGGGGATGCAAAATCGAACCAGCAGCCCTTGCGCATCCGGGAGGGGAAATAATCTTCCCCTCTGGTGTCGGTCGTGGGCTTGCTGGGCTAACCACCCAGAAGCTCAATCTTCCGGTTCCTGTTGGCCGAAGACAGGGCCCCCACGATCGACCCCGTGCGGATAGGGGTCAAAGGCAAGGTGGTGGGGCCCAACAAGATCGACAGCCCATTGTTGACGACCGCGATGAACAAGGACGCTTTGAGTGGACAGATGAACTGAGAGACGACCTTGTGCAGTGCTACGAAAGCAGTGAGCCCGCGCGAAGGGAATACATGGGGCGAATGCATGTTCTGTGGTGTACAAAGCACCCAGAGCACAGCGCCTTCACGCCACAAAACCTGCGTGATTATGTATCCCACCTTCGTCGCAGGGGCTACGTGAGAGCTGCTCCTCAGCCGGTGAATGAGGTGGCCGAAGGTCCACCGAATGAACTGGTTGAGGATGCAGTCCCTACCGTTCCACCAATACCAGAGGGCCTCAGTACCAGGCGGGGGATACACCACATAAAAGCCCCCAGGCCACAAGATCTGGCCAGAGTGGATGAAGAACTTCGTGAAGCGCTACCAGAACGGGCTGACATCTGGCACATAAACTGTGCCGTGTATGCCGCTGCTCAACGCTTTTCTCGGTTGGAGAGGCGTAATACTGCCTCCCCACAAGAGAGGGCGGAGCGGCGCATACAAAAGATGGAAGCCAAGATCCGGTCGGCGAGGCAACACGCATCCCGTATCCAATGTGTGATGGACTATATGGCGGCCAATAGGCCGTTCACGCCTAAAGTGCGTCGAATAGCCGCCAACTTAAGACGCGTCCATCACACACTCAATGAGGCAGTGCTGCGAACCACCAAACAGCACTGTCTCGACAGGATACGGATGCTAGTGGTTTGTAAAAAATCACTAGTGAGGCGGGCGAGGGGGCTGGCGGAAAATAAGCTCTTCCGCCAAAAGCCCTCGCACCTTTTCGAACCGCCTCCGCGTGTTGCAGAGAATCCGCCGACTGTAGATCAGGTGGAAAATTTCTGGAAAACGCTTTACGAGGAGAAGCTTCCACTCAACCGAGACTCTCCAGCCCTGGCACACTTTGAAGCCTTCTGTCAAAGGCTTCAACAACCAAACGAGGTATGCCAACCGATAACTCCAGAAGAGGTTCGAAGAGCTCTTGAGGGCTCTAAGAACTTTGCTGCTCCAGGTCCCGACGGGATCAATAACTTTTGGTGGAAAAAGTTATCCGGTACCCACCACCATTTGGCCAAAATTTTCAATTCATGGCTAAATGGGGAGCAGCAAATTCCTTCTTGGGTTGTCGAGGGGCGGACAGTGCTGATCCCGAAGAACGGAGATTTGTCTGACCCAAAGAACTACCGGCCGATAACCTGCCTAAACGCATGTTACAAGGTGTTTACGCGCATCTTGTACATGCGAGTGCTCCACGCAGTTGAACCGGTTTACGAACGGATATATGAGCAACGAGGGTCGAAGAGAGGTATCGCTGGCTGCAAGGAGAACCTGCTGATTGACAGATGTGTCACGCAGGACTCCGTGCAGTATAAGCGGAACCTCTCCATGGCCTGGATCGACTACCGCAAGGTATTTGATATGACATCGCATGAGCTCATTGTTCACTTGCTCCGATGTCTTGCGGTACCCGGTCCCGTAGTGAGATGCATCGAAGAACTGATGCCGCTCTGGAGGACTCGCTTTACCATTACATCAGGTAACGATAGAGTCCAGACGGAGTCGGTAACATTCAGAAGGGGAGTATTTCAGGGAGACTCCCTCAGCCCCCTTCTGTTCTGCATCTCACTACTGCCATTATCCGTTTCGCTCCGGAAAACCCGTGGATACAACTGCGGTACCCCTGGCGATAGGAGGCATAAGGTCACCCATCTGTTTTACATGGATGACCTTAAACTTTATGCCTCCGGGGAGAGGGACCTACACCAGTCCCTCAGGGTGGTACAGGAGTACACGCAGGCTGTCGGTATGGAGTTCGGTTTGGACAAATGTGCACTGGTCCACCTCAAGAGAGGACGATGCGGGAACTACGGAGAGGACGCGCAGCTCGTGGACGGAAGCATCTTACATCATCTAGATGCCGGAGAGTAGTACACTTACTTGGGTGTCGAGCAACGCTCCACCCAAGAAGTGAGTGTAGTGAAAAACGCTCTCAGCGGCAAGTATCAGCACCGACTCCGACAGATCTGGTCTTCAGAACTGTCGGGGAAGAACAAGGTGTTTGCTACCAACATGCTTGCCGTTCCGATCCTACTCTACTCTTTTGGAGTAGTGAAATGGACTCGAGAGGAGTTGCGTCAACTCGACGTAGGAACCCGCAAGAAGATGCATCTCAATAGGAGTTTGCATCCTAAATCGTCCGTTCCACGGTTATACCTCCCACGACATCGGGGAGGCCGTGGACTCTTAAGTTTGGAGAGTCTCCATAATAGGATGGTTCTGGATGGAGCCTGTAAGGTTATCAGGAGTTCGGATCCCCTCCTCTGCATGGTCCGAGACCATGAAAATGCAGGGGTAGGAGCCTTTTTGTTTAAGGCAGCACAGAGAGCAGCCGATGAACTTGGTCTCTTCTTCGACGTCGAGCGGGTAAATCCCGACTCTGTCACCGAGTTGGAACCTGCTCGACGAAAAGCCCAGATTAAAGCTGCAGAACACAACATCTTTCTGCAGCTTCACACGGATAAGCCAATGCATGGAGTTTTCTATAAAAATATAGAAAACCTTGGCTTATCCGAAAGGCTGACCTTTGCCTTCTTAAGGTCAGCCGGGCTGAAGTCTGAGACCGAGGGATTCATAATGGCTTGCCAGGATGGTGTATTTAACACCCTCGTCTATCGTAGTCGTGTCATGGGTATAGAGGTCCCTGATGTCAGCTGCAGGGCCTGCCGCAGGGCGCCAGAGACTCTTATGCACTTGCTGTCGGCTTGTCCGACATATGCAATCTCGGCCTATATCCACAGACACGACGGAGCCTTACGAGTGCTTTATTACCATTTAAGGCACTCGTATGGGATAGACGAAACACCAGTGCTGCCTTATGCTCCGGGGGATATTGAGTCCGTTGTGGGAAATGAGAAGTGTCTAATATATTGGAACTACTCTTTTCCCACCGTCAGGCAAATACAAGCCAACAAGCCTGACGTAGTCCTCCTCGACCATCAACTCAAGACAACGTTTGTCGTGGATGAAAAACGGACAAAATATCGAGATCTGCTCTTCGAACTCCGCAGACTGTATCCAGACCATACTGTTAAGATAGTGGTACTGATTATAGGAGCCCTCGGTGGAACGAGACACACACTGCTTTCGGAACTTAAGATCATACCGGCATGCCGAAATTCGGCAGAGGTCTTAGCCGGCAGAATGCAGAAGGCCGTCATCCTCGGTTCATTACGTCTGCTCAGGGCACACGATTCTCGGACCCAGTAGTCACTTACCCCACGGGCGTGGGGAGTGGCTACCGGTACTACCAGCTCCCCTCTGAGAGGATCGGAGCCACAGAGAAGGGTGACTGGGTTTTAGCTAGTTTAAAAAAAAAGAATAATAATAATAATAATAAACACAATACTGCCCTCTTCCATTTGCCCAGTACTACTCACTAAACCTAAATTAAATAAAACTAAAACTAAAATATATTTTTTCATGACAATGACGTATCACAAGTCAACAGGGGTGTATGCGAGGTCTCCGCACAAAAGTCTCCGATAAATATCCTACACAGCCCATAAACAACTAAAAACACAGGGGGCACCACAGAACTATTGACGTTGGATTCACAACAATTGAGTTTCAATATATCTTGAAAATTTTTTACATTTTTCAGTTTTTATTTCATCTGAGAGTTCATTCCATAAATGGGCTGCTATATACGTGTATGACTTTTGAAAAATAGCCGTCCTGTGAGAGACTATTACAAAGTTGGTTATATTGCTGGTATCATGGTCGTGGTTATGTGTAATTAATTTAGAACTTAAATAAATTGGCTCATTTGTTTTAATGATCTTCCATATGAAACAATACATGTGATGTAGTCTTCTGTTTTCCATATTTAAAATTTTATGCTCATTCAGATACGGGGTGATATGATTGCGGAAGGGAATATTATAAATGTACCTCATACAAGAATTTTGAACTTTTTGTATGGCATGTTTCATTAAAAAAGACAGCGTATTACCATAAACCACATCTCCATAATCAAGTAGAGATAGTATTAACGAATTACAAAATATTTGTTTACATCTTTGAGGAATATCATGTTTTAAATGGTATAACTTTTTTAGACGAAAATATGCCATCTTTATTTTATTTTTGATATGGCTTTCAAAATGCAGGAATGAATCAAGCATTACGCCCAGATTTTTCGCTTCATTGACTACTGGATTTATTTCATTATTTATTTTGAAAGTTCATTGATTGAAATTTTTTATTCATTAGCACTGTTCCTATCAAAATGACTTGTGATTTGGATGCATTTAATTTTAGGTTATGGTCATAAGTATATTTATATATATTATTTAAATGTTGGTTGATCTTAACTTGTATAGACTTATAATCTGCTAGATCAAATGAACAATAAATTTGCGAATTATCGGCATATTGATGGAGAGTGGTATTTTTAATAACTTTAGATATATCTGAAACATATAGTGAAAACAGTAGTGGCCCTAGGATTGAACCTTATGGCACTCCTGCCTTTAAAGTTTTAAACTGAGACATTTGATTTATAACAACACATTGACTACGTTCTTTAAGATAGATTGACATTAACTGCAGTGAAATGTCTGAGAATCCAAAATAATGTAACTCTGATAGCAGCAGTGAATGATCAAGGGTGTCAAAAGCTTTTGAGAAATCCAGCAGTACCAGACAAGTGCACTTTCCATTGTCTATTTCTCTGATAACATCATCATCTACGTGTGTTAATGCTGTAGTTGTACTATGATTTTTTTTTTGAACCCTGACTGGCAAGTCGACAATAATTTATTTTTTTGTATATATTCATAGATTTGGTTATGTATATGCCTCTCAATTATTTTTGATATCGCACAGAGTAAACTAATTGGTCTTAGATCTTTGAAATTTACAGGATTATTTTTTTTAGCTATAGGTTTTACTATGGCTTTTTTCCATAGTGAGGGATATTTCCCGTGTAAAAGTGAAAAATTTATTATATGTGTTATTGCAGGAAGACAGAATGGCATGAAAAGTTTTATATCAAAAATTGAGAGTCCATCCACCCCTGTGGCATGAGTTTTAATAGAATTTATTATCTTAGCCACATTATATTCTTCCATAGGTTTAAAACTAAGTAGTTCATTTATGCTTGAATGAATATTACTGTTATAAAAATTTAAACTAATATCACTTACTGTAGATTGAGTATTTATTTCACACACAAGTAATCATTTAACGAATCAGAGACCTCTAATGTGACGGTAAATCTTCCTCAGATGTTTTAGTTAAATTTAATTTTTTTGCAGCTGACCAAAAAATTTTCGTATCATTTTTTATTTGATTGAAGTAAACCACTTTTTCGCGGCGAATGGCTGATTTTGTATAATCGCGTAATTCTTTATACTAATTATAGTTGCCCTCTGTTTTGTTTTTTAGATATTTTTCACGAGCCTTGTCTCTAAGTTTCATCATAATTTTGATAGTATCTGTGATCCACGGGGTAAATGGTCGGTCAATAATTTTTTTACAAACAATAGGTGCATAAATATTTAATAAATATAGTAAAATATGATTTAAATGAAAAACTTTCTCATTTATATCTTCAGATTCATACACAGAATTCCAGTCAATCCAGTCAATCCAGTCAATCTCTTGGGGATAAAGATAAAATGAAATTTAAGAAATCTAGGTTAGATGCTGACTGGGACTACTAGAAAGATACGAAAAAAGGGCATATTATGAAATTTGCAACAAATAATTCAAAAGTCATTTAACTACTTATCTTTAGATAAAATATATAATTGGAACATTTGCTGGCAATTTCGTTTATTTCAATTGTTTCTATTATAACATTGAAATATATATACAATCACAATAAATCCAACCAAGATTAACTGTCCTATTCCAAAAACATAGAAGTTCAAATATGATCTATATTTTTTTGTATCTATTTCATTTGTACACACTGGCGGATAAAGAATAAATTACCAGAGGGGACACAACCATTAAAAATTATAAGCAATGCGCGATGGGATGTTTCTTTCAGCTTAGTGGCACGCAGTGAAGAATTTCCCCTACAACAAAATCAAACATAACGTAAATACTTTTATCTGGAAAAGCTGTCTTTTATGAGATTAAAATCTAGACCCTCTAGAAAGAAGCGCCTAAATGGAATGGAATGTGTTATTGTTGAATAAAAATATTTTTTACTCAAATTATCTTGTTTGTCCTGTTTTTTTTTTGGCATGTGTACACGAAGGTATTAGATAAAGATAATTAAAAAACCTACATCGCTGAAAATGATGGTACGTGTAAATATATAAGAGAAAATTCAACTTGTGTTTGAAGCGAGTTTCAGGTATGTTTTTCTTACGTATTATTAACGAAAAAAAGACATTATTGAAAGATAGTGTAAGCAGAATATACAATACTGTGACTAATTTTCATAGAAATTAGCAAAATTACAAAGGCGCATGCACAATATACTATTGGTGTTACAAGCCAAACTCTACGCTCCTGAAGTATTGCCCAAACTCCTAGGACACCCTGTCTATGGAATTCACTTTTAATTTATTATTCAGCTACTTTTATGATGTTGTAGCGTCCTCACTTACATATAAATATTATATATTATGGATATAATAATAATAACTCAAATAAAAAATTATATTTGTCGAATCTAAAAATTAAAATATTTTGAAACCTTTTATATTTTATTTAATAGCATTACTTTACTTATGCTATATTGGTGACCCCGATTATTCACGCTATGTAGACCTCCTGATGGTATATAAGGGTTGGAAGCAGAAAAAGAAAAATTTATAGACAGAAATTCAGAGAAGAAAAGCGTGATTGAAACACATTATTTAATATTATATTATTGGATCAGAAAAGCTATAAGGTGTATTATAAATGAAAATTAAAACTTTACAATTGCAAATGATGTTTTTGGACAGTGTTTGACAGAAGTCCGCTGACTTGATATTTGCACATCATCTGATGATCATTAATTTGAAGATATGCAAACTGATTGTGTTGCAATGGAGATTTGTATTTGATGGTATAAGGAATTACCGGCATAAGGACAGCTGATACGGCATGAAGTCACTTACGAGTTCCGAATTATTTTCCAAGACAATCCCAAGTTTATTTCTTTCCAGAACATGTGCCATTATGTAAATGTGTGGGTGAGTGCCCTATTTATATTATACTCCCTGCAGTATTAGATCATCTTATCAACGTATCAATTTGATAAATTATTTACTATTTTGACAATTAATTTATGATTAGCGAAAGACGCTGTATGAAAAATATTCGTTTATCAAATTGATGATTTCCATTGTGTTAAAGTATTATAGACTAGGCCCATAAGTAGGAAATCCATCTCTATAAAATGCAAGAAGCATTTCATGTAACACTTGGGAAAATAACATTTTTAGGGTATTTCGACCCCGCTGAATACGAATCTGCCTATAGCCAAAGCAAAATTTGGACCGGAAGTCCGGTATCCAAGATGGCGACCAAAACTCTGTTGCCCTATATCTCCTTTGTCCGCTGGTTTAAAATAATGATCTAAATGTCTGCTTAGGGGTTTTCTCGGATGGCAAACACATTGCAATGCTCAAAATTTACTTACTTTAAGTTTGGAGTGCATGAGTTCAAGTCGGCGCCCAAGATGGCCGCCGAAACTTTGTTGTGTTTACGTGCGCTTCGTGCGTCTTGTTGTATTTGGAGTGTAAAATCTGTAAGATATATAGTTTTTAATGGTTGAATGTGTACTACTATGTGTGTTACGTGTTTTTAAGTAATATTTTACGAAGAAAGCAGCGTGGAAAGCCTTCAATGGAACGGCCTGCCAGCTTCTGAACGACCTAGGGCACTCTCCACTGACTCCCACATCAAAGGCCAATGCAGAGAAATTCCTGGTACAGCTCTACAGGGTTGGTACAGTTTTTTTTAGGTGTTTCAGCAAGTCCAACTTCGCTTTATTTAATGTTAAAATGTTTCTGCTTGTCTGAACAGGTGAACAAACACATATCCAGCGGGGATGAAGCCAGACATCAGCTTTTCGGTGCTGTGAAAAAGCCGGAAGCCTTACCTCCAACAAGCGATGCGCTGCGACTACACCTCCTAAGATGCCATTACCAGGTAAAGACATGATGGCAAGTGGCGGCATACTGTGAGTAAAATCAGTTGCTTTTCGGCACTGAAAATTTAAAAAACGTTTCAGGTGAACGTGTGGGAAAAAGCTCATCATGCCCAACCAGTGGTGATGGATCCTGAGTCATATGGGTGGAGGCTTCACCAAAACCAGTACATTCCCATTCTTATGACCCTTGAACCCGTCTCCAAAGCCGGTACGGATATCCTAGCCTGCAATTGTTTATCCCAGTGCCTGAGTACAATGTGCACGTGAAAGAAGAATATACTGACTTGCGCCAAGTTGTGCCACCACTCTCGACAATGTTTGAACTCTTTAAATGGTTGATTTCTTATCTTCCTTGAAACCTTGCCATAAGCTAAAAACACTTGAACGATTGTTTTATCTTCTTTGCAATCTTGCAATAAACAATGTTTGAACTTTGAAATGGTCATTTTCTTATCTTTCTTGCTTACTTCCGACCAACAAAGTTTCGGCGGCCATCTTGGGCGCCATATTGGAACCCATGCACTCCAAACTTAAGGTAAGTAAATTTTGAGCATTGCAATGTGTTTGGCATCCGAGTTAACCCCTAAGCAGATGTTTAGATCATTATTTTATGCCAACGGACAAGGGAGATATAGGGCAACAGAGTTTTGGTCGCCATCTTGGATACCGGACTTCCGGTCCAAATTTCGCTTTGGGAACAGGCAGATTCGTATTCAGCGGGGTTGAAATACCCTAAAAATGTTGTTTTCCCCAATTGTTACATGAAATGCTTCTTGCATTGTTCTTTTTTGAAAACGTGTCTAGTCTATTATATGAATATAATTATTATTATGAATATAATTATTATTATGAATTGTTATTATGGATTAATTATTATCTATAATTGAATAAAAGAATTATTGTTATGGATTAATTATTTGGATTTACCATAAAAAAACAAAATAATAATGATTTTAATCTCTTTGATATATGCAAATATTACCTTGGAATGTAGTATGATTTTAATATAAGTATATATATTCCTAGGAGGATTGAAGGTATATTGCCTCATTTTTATATATAGATAACCTATAATTGGTCAACTGTCAGTTAAATCTGACTTTCCTTTTTTAAATGTCATCTTCGATATTGATACTCTGGTAAAGTGATCTCTTTTTTTGCAGGGGGAAGTATATGTAGCGTACTCACTTACATATAAATATTATATGCTATGGATATAATAATAACAACTAAAAATTATATTTTCGAATCTAAAAATTAAAATATTTTGAAACCTAAATTTATATTTTATTTAATATTATTACTTTACTTATGCTACAGATGTATTCAGAGTAAATACAAAATTGTATTTTGCATTTTTGAACTCTATTCTGTTCAAAATAGTGTAATCACATAATTTTTTTGTTTGTTCCATTAATTTTATGCTGACGATTTTTATCTTTCATTAATTGAATAATATTTAATCCATCAGTTTACATTCTGGACCTAGTTCTTTTTATAAAGCTAAATTTTCCACGATATTTACGTCTCATGAATTTTCACCAACCCGCAGTTTATTTTAAGTCAATATATACATTATACCTCGCTCTGAAAACTTCGTTTCAAATAAAGAACCAAAAGCACATGATTTTAAAAAAGCCAATTATTTTACCTTATTATATACATATACATTACCTGGAATTGACTGAAGCTTGCTGATTGAAATATATGATGTAAATATGGCTACTAATTAGTTATATTCTAAATTATTCCAATTTCTTAACAATTAAACAGGCCTACAAAAAAAGATCTTGAAAATTTTTATCTAACTTTTCTGAAGTATTCTGACGTGCTGAAGCCAATTTTGGACAAAAAAATTCTATCATGTCAGTTTTCATCTACCGTCTCCTAAAAAGGACAAAAAAAGGTCCTGTCCTAAGGCCTTCATATAGCTTTTATGAAGTATTTTGTTGCGCTGAAGCCAATTTTGGACACAATTTTTTTTTCCATCCGGTCATTTTCGCTCTACCAACCTCCTTTATCCCCTAAATTTTGTTTGTACAAAACTGGTTTCAGCTTCGGAAAACTTAGGTCAGAACCTTTGGACAAGAACTTTTTTTTTGAATTTTTTAGGAGATGAACGACCTTTTTTGTTTGTTTGTTGTTTTCAGGGGATAAAGGGTGTGCTAGACAAAAAGTGACACTGTATAATTTTTTTTGTCCAAAATTAGCTTCAACGAACCAGGATACTTCAGAAAAGTTAGAAGAGAATCTTAGGACAAAACTTTTATTTTCTGTAAACTTCTGCTATCTATCGCAATACACCACCGCTTTTAAATGTATTTATCCAAAATGATACATTAATTTGATATAAGAGAAAAATAAATAATCACTTGAATTTGAGCTCCAGGGGTTTGGGAAAAAACTAAGAGAAAATTGATTTACAAAATAAACCTGATAGCGTCCAGGAACATTTTCTATCGCCCTGGACTAATTACACCCAAATAATTTTATTTGATTTGATTGGTTTGATTTACTAGCATGCGGTAAGTATTCCTGCCACTCTCAGAAAATATGATTTTCCAAACTACACAAAAAATAGCCCAATAAACAATTTAAAAATCATTTGGTCTTCAGGAGGTTTTAAGAAAGTTTTGTCAGGGTTATAAAATAGTCTATTGCTTTATTGATGTTGCAATTAAGATCTTTTAGGCTTGAAGTATATTTGCTCTTATAAGGTAAGTTTTAAAGCGTTCTATAAAACCTAATTATAAAGCTAATTTACTGCTAGGATTATTTGTATTTGTTTTTCATATCTATATACAACTCGCCTTAAAGCTAAATAGTTTTATTATCTTCTTAAATTCCCTTAAGATTTAAAAAGGCTTTAAATTATTCCTTGTGAATTAACAAGTATGCAGTAAATACATTTCTAGTTATTTTTAAAACTAGGCATTTTCAATGGCTTTTAGTACTTATTAAAGGCCTTTAGAAAACTAGTCTCTTAAAATATAGTTGACAAATGTTTTAATGAAACCGTTATAAAGACAAAAGGCATCTATACATCTAAAAGGCAAATCTTAATTTCATAAAACATTTTCTAAAAACTCAATTCATGGCAACAAATGTGTTAGAAGCATTTCACGACTTGTAATTATGATTCTTCTGGAAATACGGACGAAAATATAAAATAGTGCCCAAATTGTAATTATATATATTATATTTTTTCTAAAAGTCGATTGGTACTCTTACTCTCGAGTGCATGTAATTGTGATCAGACATCCTCTACGGGAAGCGTCCATCCTTACTATGTTTGGTATGCAGGTCTGATATCTTGTGTAAAATTAGATTGGCTATTTACCAATATTGGAATGTATAGTCATGAATTTTTATACAATAAATGGCATCACTCTTTTCTTGATGGAATAATTAACTTTAAGTTTAATCTCTAGAATGAGTCGGTGTGTCTGGATCAACAACTGAATTTATAGGACCTTCTTCATAAAGTCCTAAGTCTGTTTTCAGGACATCGATCATATCACAAGATAATTTCTTAAAGATGATTATAAAATTAGGAAGTGATTAGAAATAAAATTGACATCAACTAAAGCGCATCGTATCGAAGGCAGAGACATTAGAGCAATCTACGGTAAGTGAGAACTTAGATCTTTCTTTCATTTAGTATGGGACTTTGGTGGTAAGTCGCTTCTAAGGGGTTATAAGAACCTCTTGAGAGTATAAATAAACGATCATACGTTGAAGGAAGCACGACTGGCACTTTCAGCAAACAAATTATTGTCGCGTCCTTTAGGCGTACGGTAGTAAGTTCATCTACAGTGAGAGCCACGTCCAGTCATGTTACAGGAATATAGGATGGAAAGTGTAGGTATTATGCTTTTTTATTTGTGATGTTTGTTCCTAGGTTGGATTGTTCATGGACCAGGAGCCCGCCGACCACTAATTGGGTGTCAAGGTTTACTCCCAAAATGTGTGAATTGTTGTTAATTTGGGGCAGTAGAGCAGAGAAATTACCATGCCAGCTCTTTTTTTGGGGCAGGGGCGTACAGCAGGCCCCAAAGGTGTGAGAAATATGACTTGTAAAACTAAAAAGAAGTCACAAATAAGTCACACAAGTCAGGTTTACGCATGGGGGTTGGAGGAACTTCTTAATTTACCCCCAAAAACTATAAATCCAGACTCCCATTCATTTTGGGCGGTACAAGGAAGCTCTAGGCTCGCCCAAATTTGAAAAAAAAAGGCAGATAAAAAAAATGATAAATTTATGAATGGCATTCAGGAATCTGGTAAGTATGAACCTCCTGAGTGCGAAAAGACAAATGTCTTCCATCCAAAGATGGCAAATGCCATCTTTGGAAAGTGGTGCGAACGTCTTGCCTTTCACGATAATTGACGGCGTATCGGCTGTTCCTACCGCATGTACTAGTTACCTTTGTGATTCGATGAGTATCACAAATTTACGACTGACAATCATAAACTTGGTAAGAATGAACCCCCTGAGTGTGAAAATATATTCGCCATCTTTAAAAAGTGGTGCGAAGGCTTTGCCCTTCACGAAAATTGGCGGCGTATTGGCTCTTTCTACCGCATGAATTAGTTGTAATTCGATGAGTATCATAAATTTACGACTGGCGATCGGAAACTTGGTAATTATGAACCTCCTGAGAGCAAAAATATATTTGCCATCTATGAAAAGTGGTGCGAAGGTCTTGCCTTTTACGATAATTGGCGCCGTGTCGTAGCTTCCTACCGCATGTACTGGTTATCCATGTAATTCAATCAGAAACTTGTGTGCGCGCGTGCTTCTTTGTGTGTGTGTGTGTGTCACATGTACGAAAGGGTAATTAAAGAGAGAAACTAATCGGGAAAAAAAACAAACTTTATTAAAATGAAAATAAATAATTATAGTGAAACCAGGCGCTTAGACGTTTCAACCCCCTCTAGCTGGCCCTTGTACCACTTGTCAAAGATGGCGCACGTATTTTCGCAATGAGGAGGTTCAGATACCAAGTATCTAATTACCAGTCGTAAATTTATAAAATTCATCGAATTACACGGGTAACCAATATATGCGGTAGGAAGCTCCGATAATACTCCATCAATTATCGTGAAAGACAAGACCTTCGCGTCACTTTTTAAAGAGGGCGAATGTATTTTTCGCTCTCAGGAGGTTCATAATTACCAAGTTTCTGATAGCCAGTCGTAAATTTATGATACTCATCGAATTACAAGGGTAACTAGTACATGCGGTAGAAAGAGCCGATACGCCGTCAATTATCGTAAAAGGCAAGACCTTCGCACCACTTTTCAAAGATGGCGAATATATTTTCGCACTCAGGGGGTTTATACTTACCAAGTTTATGATTGCCAGTCGTAAATTAGTGATATTCATCGAATCACAAGAGTAACTAGTACATGCGGTAGGAACAGCCGATACGCCGTCAATTATTGTGAAAGGCAAGATGTTCGCACCACTTTTCCAAGATGACGAATGTCTTTTCGCACTCAGGAGATTCATACTTACCAGGTTCCTCATTGCCATTCACAAACTTATCATTTTTTTTTATTTGACTTTTTTTCAAATTTGGGCGAGCGTAGCTTCCTTGTACCGCCCAAAATGAATGGGAGTCTGGATTCATGATTTTTTGGGGTAAATTAAGAGATCCCTCCAACCCCCATGCGTAAACCTATAACTTATTTGTGATTTTTTTTTTACTTTTACAAGTCATATTTCTTACACCTTTGAGGGGCTGCCGTACGCCCCTGCCCCCTAAAAAAGGGGACAGGGGCTCTACTGCCCCAAATTAACAACAATTCACACATTTTGGGAGTAAACCTATGACACCCAATTAGTGATCGGCAAGCTCCTGGTCTATCATAATCCTCTTGATTTTTGTTATAGATATGTAACATGGTCTCCCTATTTTTAATTTCTTGCTGTTCAGTATAGCACTATAGCACTTTATTTAGTTGGGTACCTTCATTGAAGATGTTCCTAATACTTCATTATGTATGTTTCTCTCCGTTTTGCTGTTACTTTTCCTCCCATTAATTTTGACGTTTTCTGTCGTACATTTGGTCCTATTTTGCGAGTAAATGGATAATGTCCAACGACATATTTTATTTTACAATAGATATATTTTCAGCTAGGCGATAACTGCTTATCTTAGTAGTCGGTGGTAGACCCAAAGATCTCACACTAAATGTATGCTGTGGCAGTCTATTTACTCTTGAATAAGATTTCCGGTAACCAAGGATTTCAAGAAAAACAAAAAAAAAAGATAATATAATATCATTTTTGAATACATATATATTTTAAGAAAAATAAAATGTTAAAAAGAAGATATAATCAGAAAGCTTAATTATATATACGTATATCAAGTCTTATTTTTATTTAATTATGGAAAATGTTGATAAAGAAATAATATCAACCACTATAATTTTGGTGACCCCGACAACGACTCCAGCACCCGGCTTTTTGGTATATTTTGTAATTTTAGAAGAATACAAATCTTAATTATTTGACGATGGAACCAGGAATTGGAATTGCAGTTACCCAATATATATCTGTCCATTAATTATTGGACCCTGTCCTTTAGAAGTCCTTCTTTTGGCAAGAATTCTTAGAAACTAGAATCCCAAGATCCAATCCAAGATTTTCCCAGTTTTTCTTTACATTTTCTCAAGTGGTAAGTAAATTGTTTACTCATTTACCCTTGTTATTAAAGAGAATAAGTCAATCAGTTATCGATGGCACCTCCTACAATTGATGATATTTTGTTAAACGATCAACCAGCCACATCAGATACAGTGATACCGAACAGTAATTATGTTACGAATTCGTATACTATTAAACTTCCTCCTTTTTGGGTTAGCAAGCCGGAAATATGGTTTACTCAAATAGAATCGCAATTTTCTATTCACAGGATCGTTAACGATCGAAAAAAGTACGATTATGTCATTGCCAGCTTGCCCCCGGAAATTAATACAACGATTTATGACGTTGTCACTAATCAACCGGAAAGGGATTTGTACGATAACTTAAAAACTATTCTTATTTCTCGTTTGACCTCAAGCGAGGAAAAGTGGTTAGAAGACTTGCTCTCTGGTTCCCAGATGGGACACCTCAGACAGTCCGATTTTTAACGGTCAATGCTATCAACTGTCGTAGGATCCCATGTGGTGACCCAGGAGCTCCAAGTCAAATTACACAGCCCCCCAAAAAAAATAAAAATTCAAAGTAGCGAACCAGACCCATGTATCCCTGTGTATTTTCGGTCGCTGAATCCGAGTCCGGGGTCAAAAAAAATCGTACATCCCCAAAATCATTAGCTAGAGCCAAAAAACACCCCTGAAATGGGATAAAAAGAAGATTAAGTTACCAGAATAGTTGTTACTTCTTAATCAATCGAATTATATAAATTAAAGTTAAACAGTAGCGTACATACAGTGAGGGGCGAAAACTAGCCCCTATATATAAAAAAATCGATCCAAAACAGCAGTGACTACTGAAAAAGCTCTAAATGTCTAAGTTTTGTTAAAGTGATAAGAAACTGCATCAGATCCGACGTAATCTTCATAAACTGCCTCTATAGGGTTGAGAACAACCCCCTTTAAGCAAAAGACACGAGAAAAACAAGGAAAAACGTAAAATCCAACAGGATTTCTATTTTCAGCTATGATTGGCTGAAATTGCGTAGTACTCTAAAATAGAACCAGAAACTTACGTACCATCAACATCCTACACTGTCAACCCTCAGAGGGTGTGAAAACTACCCCCTATGTAAAATTTAACTATAAAAAGTTACAGTGACTTCTATAAAAATTCGAAACACCTGCGTTCTGTGGAAGAGAGAAGAAACTAGACTATGTTCGACGATGTGCTTGAAAACCAGCCCCAGGGGGTTGCGAGATACTATATCTGTAGGATGCTGGAAAAATAGAGAGAAACTAATCGGATTTACATTTTTATGGATGCTATGATTGGCAAAAATTGTGTTGCACACTTAGAGTCTGAAACTCATGTCCTATAAATGTTATTAAGTAACACCCCCAGAAAAGATGTAAACTATCGTAATTCAAGATGTAACAAAAAAGCTATACTGTTGCTTATTCATTTCATTTCCATAGTTTTTTTATAGGGGTGGCATCTCTCAACTCCGTGGGGGTGGTTTTCAAGCACACAGTCGAACATAGTATAATTTCTTCTCTCTTCCACACAACGCAGGTGTTTCGAATTTTTATAGAAGTCACTGTAACTTTTTATAGTCAAACCTTACATAGGGGGTAGTTTTCACACCCTCTGAGGGTTGATGGTACGTAAATTTCTAATTCTATTTTAGAGTAATACGCAATTTCAGCTAACCATAGCATCCATGAAAATAGAAATCCTGTTGCATTTTACGTTTTTTCTTGTTTTTCTCGTGTCCCTTAAACGGGTTGTTCTCAACTCTATAGGGGCAATTTATGAGGAATTACGTCGGACCTGATGCAGTTTCTTATCACTTTAACAAAACTTAGACATTTTGAGCTTTTTCAGCAGTCATTGCTGTTTTGGATCGATTTTTTTGTATACGGGGGCTAGTTTTCGAACCTCTCTGGGGGTGTGTTTCGTATCTATTGTAAGTACGCTGCTGTTTAACCTTGATTTGTATAATTCGATTGATTAAGATATAACAACTATTCTCGCAGCTTAATATTCTTTTTACCCCATTTCGGGGATGTTTTTTGGCTCTAACTAATGATTTTGGGGTGTACAATTTTTTTTTACCCCAGATTCGAATTCAGCGACCGAAAATACATAGGAATACATGGGTCTGGTTCGCTGCTTTGAACTTTTTTTTTGTGGGGCTGTGTTATGGAAGCGGCGATTGCCTAAATCTATCTTCATTGCAATCACCGCATCCGGAATAACTGAGATTAAGGAATTAATCGACATTGCTGATCGAATATGGGAGTCGTGTCAAAATTCTATGAATTCCCTTACCTCCAATTTAATTTGTAACGTTAATTCCACAGTTTCTACGTCAAATTTGATTGCAACCTTTCAAGATACGTTGAATCAGGTATTACACAAACAAGAAATTTTTACGTCTCAATTGCATGCTATAGAGTCTAAAGTTTCTTCAATAACTTCCGGTACTCTACAGTTTCACTTATTGCGATAGTTGCAGAAGTCGCCTCGACTCCGGAAATAGCAGTGGCTCAAGGCCCCGTTCTAATAGTCGAAGTGGTACCCGCGTTAGATATAATCCTTCTAATGCCGAAGTTTGCTATTACCATCAACTTATGCGACTAGTTTGTGACGGCAGCAGGAATGAGTTATTTGCTGCAGTGGCTTTTGCTCACTGCCTTGATAGGATTCAGAAAATTGTATTGCGGGTGAGTTTGTAAGAGTTTATGCTGATATCCTTTGCAGTTATACAGGAAAATTTGATAAAATGTATAGTTCTGATAATTCTGATCGTCGGTTTATAAAATGCAAATAGATTAGCATGAGTGCTCGCACTTATTTGCTTCTCCTATGTATACAGTGGGCAAGTGTGAATGTAAATCAACAGTTGTTAATTGATTTTAAAATTCCGAGGTACCTCGGTCCAGTACGGTTAGATTCTGCGTTGTATTTAAACGGGGAATTTCTGGTGGAGTAGTGTGTATTTAAAAGATCTCATCTCTCCGTATATGAGCTATATTGTGAATTATGCCTGACTTTTAGATTTCGCTTGAGAAAAATTTATGTGATGTTGAATTTTATACAAGGTGTCGGTGAAATTATTATGTAGGCCCACTGTCCTGATGTATTAGTCTGTATTTATTCATTTATTCTGTGATACTTGCAGACCTTGTATTGGACGATTGAGATTATGTTTCAAGACTTAGCAGCATATGTGAGCATAAGGCGAAATATTGCTCTCCGTTACTGAGTAGAATCTTAAAACTTATGCACTGATTCTTTCTTCATAACTTTTTCAATTTACTAGTTAGGTAAATATTTTAAAACACTCGTTTTTGGAGAACCAACCAAAACAACTACTCTTCTAGCTAATACCGACGAAGCACTGAATTACATATGATTGCCAGCATTTAGACACGATATACAGAAAATAGGTAATTTTATAATAAATGAAAAAGTGTGTAAGATGTGATTTGGTTAATTCCTAAATAATATTCTCTAATTATGGTAAAAGCAAATAGATAAGAAATTATTAATTGTAATTATAATCATTATTTTAAAAAATTCTAGGTTCTGCGAAGAATATTTATTTCGGTTAGTTTTCAAGATATTGATTAAAAAGCATAAAAAGTCTGGTTATTTTGTTACTATCACCTTGGTTCCAACACTTAGAAGAAAGTGGAAAAACTCATCACTACTGTTACTAGATTGAGATTTGGTTATGCTTGCTTTCCACTATACCTGAAGAGGCTAGCAGTTATTGACACAGACATATGTGCGTCATGAGGAGTTATTTGTTTAGATCACATATTTCTTGGTTGTTCAAGTAGAGCTACAAATGATTTTATTTATAGCCTGTTAAAACTGAAAATATCTCTTCCAATTAATCTCCTGTGTGTGTGTCACATGTACTATCCCTGGTAGATGCAGGAGAAGAATATACATTTATATAAAGAAATATTGCGTTCTCTGAGTAATGCAAACCAGCTATTATAGGGCATTATTGGTTTAGATTTCTTCAATTATGTGTTATCCCCTGTATATAATTTACCTTCTATCCGCGGTGTTAATCCTGTGTGTCATTATAAATGCACTGAAGGATCCCTGGGCGGGAAGAGGGTGTTCCTGTTTACACCCTAAGTCATCAAGTTATTTTTCCACTACGTTGTTTAGATTAACTTTTAATATATGCAACTGGCTAATGGATTATGTCCAATGCCGTTAAAAAAACTTTATATCATAGATAATGTATCTATAAAATGGAAGAATTCAAATTTTGGTGGATTTTCTTTCTGAGAAGGGCAGGGAAATCACATTACACAACAGTGTTTATATACTCTTATATTGCGTGTGTAAAGTGACTACTTTGCGATAAACATAACGGAAGGCACAGCAGTTCAAACATGATGCAAGAAATTGTTAAAAGTGTTCGAAACTCCATACTTTTAAATTTTCACCGAAGAACTTTTTTCTATGCATCGGGAGACAAAAGCGATTTGAAATACGCGAAATAACGATTATCAAACCAAGCAAAACTTTAAATTAAATACGGAGCTAGTGCACCCCCTCTTCTGATAAAAAATCGAAATCCATCTTTGTTGGAGTGCCTGTATATTAAATTTTTCATAACGCGCAGCATGTTACCGAATCATCGAGTTGGCAGAAATGTTCTTGATTAATATAGAATGAATAATTAGTTCTCCTGCAGTTAATAAGAACATAATTAATTAAACTTGTCTGTATAAAAGAACCTTTTTAATGGAAAAACCATGTTCTTAAAGATACCTCAGAAAATATATGTATTACTGTCTCAATGGATGGCTCGCAGTGTGCTATATTGGTGTATATTTTCAGAAATGTTACTAATAAATATAAAATAAATAAATATACTCTCTATTTAAGTAGGCATATTCAATAAAAGAGAAGAATCAAAAATTAGGTGACAACCTACTCAGCAAGATTATAGGAAAATAAAGCTATCAAAAAAAATGTTATTGGTAACTAAATCTAAGTCTAATGATCATAAAATAATAAAACATACATTTTAATAGGAGAAGAAAAATATAAACAATTAAAAAAATAATTAAAACATGCGTACAATATTTAACAAAAGGTATTATTAAAAAATTATTTCGAAACATAAATCGAACAATCTAATAGTATTTCTTTCAGTTTTAATTTAAACAGTTTTGCGCCAAATATTTCTTGCAATATCTTAATGGACATAATTATTAACAGCTGAGTTTAATTCAGGCAACAATTCGCGCGTCTTAAGCTGAAGTGTATATTTCGATCGGGAAACTGGATAAATTCATTAATTTTGGACTTGACACACAGACAACACGATAAATATATAAAGCTGCCAACGTTAGTATTCCAAGTAAAACGAACAAATCTTTGCACGAATAGGTGGAATACTTGAAGAATATAATCCTAATTATATTTTTTGCACGATCGTTAATTCTGCTGGAGTTGCCCCAGCTAAGAATGCTATAGTTTAATAATGACCGCACCTGGGCAAAGTAATAAGTTTTAAGTACCTACTTCTAAACTCACATAAGAACGAAGTTGCCAAACAATATATCATTTAACAAACATTTTTCTTAAAAGAAAATACCAACAGAGGCATGATCCTTTACAATGTTGTGTACTTTATATGGATAATGCAGCAATATGATATCATTGCAAGGTTTATTAAAATTATGACCCGTGTCACGGTGTATTACGATAAGTGGAAGATTCGGATCAACGCCGAGAAGTCTGAGTCGATTCTCTTCACGCGCCGATTTACAGAGAACCGCATCTTAAGGATAGGATTTTGCAGAGTGAGGGAAATATGCGTTTATTTTCGGTTTATTATAAATATTTAAAAAATCATAAATAGCATAATCTTTAAAATAGTTTCAAGTACTTCCTATTGCTCTAAGGAATCAACCATATAAATTTTCTATCATAAATTTTGTACATAATTAAATGCCATACTCTAATAATGAATTTAGGAACTATTTTCATTGGCAAACTACGATATTCAAGTACAACAGAAATTTACAATGAAGAAAACATATAGCTGTATTCATTAGAACAATAGCAAGTATCTAAAATAGTTTTAAAGATTATACTATGTTTGGTTTTTTAAATATTTACAATAAATCGAAAATAAACGCATATTTCCCTCTCACTCTGCAAAATTCTATCCAATTTCGATGAGGGGCAACAAATTTCAATCAAACGGTGCGTGAAGTATCTGGGAGTGAACTTACATAAATCTGACGAGACGGTACGCAGGTCTACTTCATGACCAATGTTCTGTACCCGCTTCTGGCAAGGGGTAGCGGACTTAACAAGACAAATAAAAAACTGTTGTACACGATGGTCATTAGACCGGCCATTCATTACATACTACATACGTGGCGCTGGTGTGGTGCAGTATACCGGCCACGACAATGAGAAATTTCGAGTTCTCGAGCATAAATTTATGAGCCTCATCTGCCATAACATAACCCTACTAACTTACTACGTCCAAGAAATTTCTCAAAAATTCTGCACATTCAAACTGGGCGATAGTCCGCTAACCTGCAACCTAACCCAAATCAGACAGCATAATGCAACACTTTTCGATATCAGAAACCCCCTGCTATACCAGGCGTTGCCTATTTTCCGGCAACCCCATCCACAGCCACATATTACTCTACCACAGTCACTTATTTCCCTACTTTTGATCTGCCCCTCAACTTTATAATCTAATCTTTCTATTCTTTTTCTCTATGTTCTACTTGTCTTTTTGTCTTCTTTTTGTTCTAAATTCCCTTTAGACCGATAAATTCATAAAAATTCCACATTTTAAATGACAACCTTTATTTCGATCACATTTTCCTAGCGGCAGAAAGATCACCAGAGTGGAATTGCTTCCAACGGGTTTCTTCGTTGAGTTCTTTTTCCTGCGCTAGCAATCAAAATTCCTAAGTGTTTGTCTGCACACAATAGCGATAGTTTTAAAGTGTCGTTTTAAATTATTTGTAAGTACTTTTATGTATTATTTTTAACCGACATAAAATTTAAAAAAGGAAGGAATTCGACACTTATGGATGTTTTTCTTTTTATATATTTGTTCAATGATTACTCTCGCGTAGCTTAAGCAATTTCTGTCAAACCTGCTACAAATTGTAGGATATGGTCCAGCGGTGGTCTCACACTAAATGTATCAAGCTACATCTAGTGTAAGGTGAACAAAAATTGGAAGCAATTTTTTATATTGCGAGCATATTCAAAAATTTGGCGGAGTCGCCTGTTATATGAATTAATAATTAAAAATTTAGTTCTCGATTTAAAATAATGATAATTTTTCACAAATAACAGGGCATTATTATAACTTCCTATCATGTCATATACCATCTCGCAATGAAAGAGAGCCTTGCATGGAGGCGAATCAGCCGAAGAATGTTTTCGCGACAACAGTATGAACTAAAACTTTTATTGAAAAATGCGTCTGTTGAACAATTTTCTTTTATAAACAAATTATACAGCATGCTCTCGCTCATGTCGTTGTTTTCAATGCTGTTAATGATGACGATTTCATTGCATTGAGGTTTTTAAATGGGATACGATAATGCCAGCAATTTTTTTGTAGATATACGTGAAACCCGGTACAATGGCGGAACCCGAAAAATAAACGACTATTTGATATTATGTACTGTGGACTAAAAGTATATTATTATAAGGAACCGAAGGTTATGATGTATTATCTGTTTATCCTCCAGGCAGGTACCTTGAAATATGTGAAGCTACTAGAAAGGTTGAAAAAACATTTAAAAATAGTTCGAACTGCCTTCAAAAAGTACCTATCACTAAAAAGTAAGAAATAAAATTTCACTCAGTCTACCTATTAGTGGAAAATAGCAAGGAACTGTACCTTATTACCGAATATCAATTTAAAGTCTGTGCATAACCTATTTTTGAAATTAGTAATTTTTTTTGCACCGGCTTTAAATTGGTATTTGGTAATAAGGTACAGTTCCCTACTATCTTCCACTAATAGGTAGACAGGTATTTGTAAAACTTAATGAATTTCCTACTTTTTAGAGATATTTTTTGATATTTTTTTATTCAAACTGTTAATTTTAAATCTACCACAGGCGGGTAAGAGTTTAAACCTTTTTAAATTTATTGTCGTTAAGCCGAATTGGAATTGCCCCTTCCAGCCCTACATTCACCACGGTGGTTGTCTGGCTGGCTCCGAGTCGGGTTTCGGGAAGGCACATGTTTATAATTTTAGTATAAATAAAGCATTTTTGACTTGATTTGACGTTTATTTCGATACATAAAGTTAAGCAACGATCATCGCCGTTAGTACAAGGCGATCTCGTCCCAGTTTCTAGCTTGTATATCAGACTATATCCAGAAGCTATGTAATTTAAGGCGAGGATTACGTAGTGGATATACCATCCTTCGAAGGAGATGTAAGGTAGTCGGTCCCTTGTCTATTAAATGTTAGGCAAGTAATAGATTCCTACTTTTCGACAGAGAAGAGGTTCGGCAAAATTTCCAGGTTGGGGGTAGCTCGTCTCTGGCGTCAGTGAAAGGCCTTGGTGCCGGGAATGGGCCGACGCTAAATAAATTAATTAAAAAAATTGTAATGTATGCAACCGATGAAAACCCATAGTTTTTGCTCCAGGTGGCTACGAAGGGTATGTTACGCTACATATCATATATTTTGCATAAATGTACATCATGTGTAAGTATGTGCGTATGTATTAGTATGTGTAGCCTGTCACACAAGCACCCTATCGTGAGAGATAAGGGGACTCACGGTAAAAAAGCACCCCAAAGGAATATACAGCTACCACGTCCACGTCGTTATTTCTTAGTAAATCTAAGAATATATGCACAATAACGTGTTAACACACAATTATTAAATGTTCAGTAGTAGGTCTCTAGTTTTAGAGGATTGGCTTCACACACATACACATTTATGCAAAATAAATGATATACATAACTAATCATATTTTGACCCAATGTTCTTCGTAGCCCTCAGGAGCATGGGTTGTTTCCATTACTTTTGATCAGCACACTTAAAACAACTTATTTCCAAAGTTACAAAAAATTTCAACAAAAAAGTTAAAGGACCATGTTAAAAATAGCTGATTTTTGGCCCCCATCGCGGAACGCATAAAACCAAGTGAAAATGGTTGGAAAGGCTCAAAATTAATAAAATACGTCTTCGTGGTATCGAAAGGCTGGAGAAAATTCTATTTACCCCTAAAAACATAAAAGCAATCCCTAGAACTGCTTTGAATAATAGCTTATATTGAATGTGAAAATTATATTTATTTTATGATAACTATTAGATATCGATTCAATAGAGGTAAGAAAAGAGTAAAACCTACCCCTATTCATACCCTATTCACAGGGTGGAACGCCATACACAGCACCTAAAATTAAAAAATATAGGTACCAAGGTGATTAAAAAACTCGGAATCTAAAAAGGATCTCCTGCTCGTGGTACATTCTTTAAAACACAATAAGGGCCAGTATTATAATATTAGATTAACTTGTACAGTTTAAACTTAGGACTTCGAGCACCTTCTGTTACATTAATATAATTTCTTCGTCGTCATTAGACAGTAAATAATAATAAATAAATAATAACTAATCGAATATTTCTAATATATCCATCATATTACATATAAAAACAAGATTACCGACATTATAAAACAGACTTTTTCCAAGCCCGTAGTTTAATCTGCACTCCGCGGTTTAATCCGATATTATACAACTGGCCGTAAGTAGCCAAATGATCCTCCTTTGCAAGTTTCCTTTTGCATGTTTACTGTATTCTCCGACAAATTAAGTTCAAAAGAACTTTACATGGAATAATATAACAGAGAATAATCTATTATTATTTTCAACCCCTTACAGTGATTAGCCATGTTTAATATCTATCTATCACACAACGTAGGTGTTTCGAATTTTTATAGAAGTCACTGTAACTTTTTATAGATAAATCTTACATAGGGGGTAGTTTTCACACCATCTGAGGGTTGACACTGTAGGGCGTTGATGGTACGTAAGTTTCTAGTTCTATTGTTTTGTGTCCTTTAAACTTCAAGGGTGGTTGTTCTCAACCTATACGGGTAGTTTATGAAGATTACGTCTGATCTGATGCACTTTAACAAAACTTAGACCTTTCGAGCTTTTTCAACAGTCACTGCTGTTTTGGATCGATTTTTTTATAAATGGGGGCTAGTTTTCACCCCTCACTGGGGGTGTGTTTCATATCTATTGTATATACGCTGCTGTTTAACCTTAATTTGTATAATTCTCTAGATTAGGATGTAACAACTATTCTCGTAGCTTAATATTCTTTTTACCCCAGTCCTGGGGTGTTTTTTGGCTCTAGCTCAAGATTTTGGGGGTGTACGAATTTTTTTGACCTCGGATTCGGATTCAGCGACCGAAAATACATAGGGATACATGGGTCTGGTTCGCTGGTCTGAACTTTTTTTTTTTTGTGGGGCTGTGTAATCAGTATATTATGATTCTATATATTTCATAAAATACTTTTTTTTTTTAATATTACATTATGTAAAGTGACTGTCACACCTAAACTGGAATAGATTTTAATTCACTTTAGTCACCTTATTTCCTATTTTTTAGTATTTGAAGCATTGAATACAATTCTACCACCTGAATAGGGTAGTTTGGTTGTTTTCGTTTATTTTTTAGTATTTGAAGCGGTGAATACAATTCTACCACCTGAATAGGGTAGTTTGGTTGTTTTCGAGGTTGCTAAATAACTCGCTATTTGTTCTTTATTAAAAAAACGTGATGACTAAAACAATACTGATATATCTATTGTAATATTACGTGCTATAAATATCTTTCATATTCATATAGAGGTAGTTTTTCGTAAAAAAGTTAATCGTGGATGTCTGTCCCTTTTACTAGTAGAAAATAATTTGGTGCATTAGTCCCAGTAAGTCCCGTGGCATTTTTTTTAATATTCGAGGCTGTGAATAGAATTGCACCCCCGATAGGGTGGTTTGGTGGTTTTCAGGGTCGCTAACTAAAGCGCTTTTTTATAATAATACTTGCTGCGAATATTATTTTATACCCTTATAGGGTTGTTTTTGAAAATAAGGATGCTGAGGTCAGGATCAGTTGAAGAAACTAGTATTAAAAAATCATTTTGTACATTTTTAATCACTTTGGTACCTATTTATTTAATATTATGGTAAAAACTACCCCAATTCACTCCCTGAGTAGGGTGTGAATAGAGGTAGTTTTTATCCTTTTGTTATCTCTATTGAATCGATGCCTAATAGTTATCATAAAATAAATATAATTTTCAGTCAGTATATTCAAAGCAATTTTAGGGGTAATTTTTATGTTTTTAGGGGTGAAATAGAATTTTCCTCAGACTTTTAATACCACGAAAACGTATTTTTGTTAATTTTGAGCGTTTTCCAACCATTTTTTCTGGGTCTTTTGCGTTCCACGTTCCGGCCAAAAATCAGCTATTTTTAACATTGTCCTTTCATTAATTTTGTACGGCTTCCTTTAGTTAAGCAATTTTAAACACTGAAATCCTTAACTACTCTGTACAGATTACGTGAAACAAAACTTTGATCGTACCATCTTAATAAGCAACAATAAATACCTTAATACAATGTACTTTAAATAGACGAAGGTCAGCTTTGTCAGTTAGCACAGAAATATTATGTTTTCGTCTCACAAGAAATAATGTAAAGCTGAACATTCGCGAGCGTACTAAAATTCCCTATGTTCCCGTGTTAGCGTCATAGCTTTTCCCGTAATCACATTTTTACTGCATCTGAAGTAGTTTCCACCAATACCAAAACACTTGAATACTATTACTCGACGCGCTTTTCGTCAATCATGTTGACATCATCTGGAGACGATTAATAATCGTCTTCAAATTATTAATAATCGTATATATTTGTAGGTGGAGAGCTTTAATTTAAAAAAAGATCACCAAAACCGGTCAAGCAGTAATTAGGAGAAGAAAACGTCTCATGTTTTAAATATATAGATTAATAACCTTCAAATTATCAAGATGCAAAATTAAGTTACATCTGTTTGCAAATTTTATGCTTTACATTATTTTTCTGAAGTTTTAATGTCATTTCATCTAATATTCGTGGGCTAGATAATCTATAAATTCTCTGCCGTTACAACCTCATAGAACACTCAACAACATTTGCGAACGTACTAAAATTCACTATGTTCCCGTCTTCACATCATAGCTTTTCCCGTAATCACATTTTTATTGCATTTGAAGTAGTTTCTACCAACACCAAAACACTTGAATACAATAGTATTCAAGTGTACTCAACGCGCGTTTCGTCAATCATGTTGACATCATCTGGAGACGATTAATAATCGTCTATATTGGTGGAAAGCTTTAATTTAAAAAAAAGATCACCAAAACCGGTCAAGTAGTAGTTAGGAGAAGGAAACGTCTCATGTTTTAATTACATAGATTAATAACCTTCAAATTATCGAGATGCAAAATTAAGTTACATCTGTTTGCAAATTTTCATCTTTATATTATCTTTCCGAAGTTTTAATGTCATTTCATCTAAAATTCGTGGGCTAGACAATCTATAAATTCTCTGCCGTTAGAACACTCAGTGTAGGAGTTTATCAATCTATTGCCTGAACTAATTTCTCTGTTTGAAGGTTTCAATTTGGGCATTCGGGTGCGTTGGCGGCATTTCAATAGCCGATTACATCAGTATCTCACTGGCTACAATCCTCAAAGCCGAATTCTACACGAAATTCTTCTAGGGCTTCCTTCGCTGCCTTGAACTATGCTAAGCTTACTTATGCGATTTCGTGATATTTTACTAAGGCAAATGTAGATTTGAACTCCTCATATCACATGCTATAATACTCGCAGTCTCATAAGAGGAATTGGAAAAAATATAAATGGAAAGTAAATAGTAGGAAGACCACACAAAACCTAGATACAGGGAGACGCTGAGCGCGAGTTTTCAACTTTAAACAGCACTTCTTGAGATTTGTGCTTTGGATGTTCCTATAAAGCTAAATGCAATGGGTGGTAAATCATAAGCAGAACTCAATAATTAATTATTGTAGTATTATGGTGGAATGTGCAAAAGGCTGTTGTTGGACATCACAGTGCTCATCACAGTGTGCTGAAAGCAATCACGTTTAATATTAATTATAAATAATTGTCTATCTTCTCCATTTCTTGTGTGAAAATACATTTGCTCTTTCTTAGAAATTATACTTCATCTGATTTTCTATTCTAATAACTGTCGGGTACATGGCTATATAAGCCAAAAAGCTGCACTTTTTGATTGGGCTGTGCCACTTTCTGTGGTCATAGTTGATGCCAAAAGGTAACTTTCCAGATAGGGAGCCACTTTAAAATCCTTGCAGAACACCAAAATGGCGGCCGTTAAAGATGGCCACCATTACCCACACTAAATGTTTTTGTACCTCAGCTCCTAATAGTTCGATTTTAATTTTCTTTTCTTTTTTTTTGAAAGCTCTTGTCCATATATATTTATCTCTACACCTTAAGGGTTCTGCGCAATTTAAAAAAATTAAATTAAATTTTTCGGAGTTCTTTTTGTAATTTGATGATTTGTGAATTATTTATTTATTTGCACAGTAGATACTGATGTAGTTGTTTTGGCAATATCTTTCTTTCACGTTCTCAAAATTGCAGGACTTCAAGAGATGTGGATTTTCTTTGGTACTGGGAAGGGTCAGAGATACATGAGCATTAATGACATGTTTGAAAGTACATAACATAAAGCTGTTGCATTGAGAGGATTCCATGTATTCACTGGATCAGATGTAACGTCATCATTTGCAATAAAAGGGAAACAGACTGCCTGGAAAGTGTGGAAATCATTTCCTGAAGCTGCTGAAGCCTTCCAAGCTATCTCTATACCACAACAGTCTATTTCTGACGAGACCTTTCAAGTTCTGGAGAAGTTTACTGTTTTGCTTTACTACAAAGATGCAGAAGGCTTCTCAGTCAATCATGTTAGAAAACTTCTCTTTGCTTCAAAAAGTCGTAGTCTACAAAGTCTGCCTCCAACAAAAGAGGTACTAAGGCAGCATTGTCTTCAGCATACAAGGCAGGACAAATTTGGGGTCGTGCATGTTCAGTGATGGACAACCTTCCAAGGCCAGAAGGATGGGGATGGACCATGGTCGCTGGTCTGGTCTTCTCTTCCTTCTCTTATGGCAGCCTGCAGAGAACTAGTTAAATGTAGTTGCTCTGGATGCCGTACACAATGCTCCTGCTCAAAAGCCAAGGTTCCATGCACATTACTTTGCACAAACTGCACTGGAGGTCGACAATGCAGCAATAAATACAATAAATAATACAATAATAATAATAATATAATACAATATGCGTTTAATTGATTGTCTTTAAATTCGTTTCACAATTTCAAGATCATAATATTGCTTTGGTGATACAATTCCTTAATATAATAATACATAATTATTTAGTTCCAGGGATGAATGGAAGATAAAAAAATGATTGCGAGTGATCTAGAGCCGTAAAATCTCCATCCAAGTACATGAATATTTCTTAGTATTTAGTAGTTTTTTGTTGGCAAATTTTTTTTTACTTAATGTAATAAATTTTTTCGAAATAATTAAAATCACTATTGTTTATGAAAACAAGTCTCTATTGACATATGCGGAACACCATATACATAAACCTTTTTTATGGGGAAAAATGGATATTGAGCACAATTAAAACTTACTTATCAATGAAATTTGTGAGAAAAGTGACATTTTCAAGTTTTTGAAAATTGCGCAGAACCCCTAAGGTGTAGAAATAAATGTATAGGGACAAAAAAGTGTACTCTTTACAAGAGCTTTCAAACAAAAAAAAGAAAATATAAATCGGACCATTATGAGCTGAGATAAGAAAAAATATTATGGCTAATGGCAGCCATCTTTAATGGCCGGTATTTTGATGACTTGCACTGATTTTCAAGTGGCTCCCTATCTCAAAAGTTACCTTTTGACATCAACTATGACCACAGAAAGTGGCACATCTCAATCAAAAAGTGCAGCTTTCTTTGGTGTACCCGAAGTACTATAATGAAAAATCGTGCAACTAGAGCTTGAAAGATGCTGTAAATCCAGAACTAATTTAATACGGAATTATTAAAAAGCTTTTGGAATAGGACTTGTGCTTAATAATACTTTTTGTACTGAAATTATGATTTTCATTTTATACAAGTGAATGTTGTCGATATTTATTTTTTAAAATGAATAACACGTTAAAAGCGTTTTTTGCTTTTGCTGAGAAGGGCGGGGAATGAAGCATTCTCATATGCCATTGTTGCCATTAAAAACACTTTTAGCTTAACAATGTATTATTTTTTATGTTCTCTAAATATATAACGAATTACAGTGAGACAATTCATGAATAAAAAAATCTTTTGTTACCTCACTAGAGCTCAGGCTGTGCTGTGCTACTGGACACAATGCAAAACTTTTCAGAGTAACCTTTAGAATACCGGTGACGTGCAAAATTACTCTGTAAAAATTACTGTACATAATGAAAATTGTATAAACAAACCAAAAAAAATATATAATTATAACAACGTCGATTATGTTCTCTTGTGTACGACCAGTTATTTTAGAGAAAAGAAATTGAAAAACTGACATTTTCCAATTTACGGAAAACAACGTTAAATACTAGTTATGTATGTACATTATGCGAACACTGTTTGCTCATAATGACACAGGCCGGCGGAATTATCTACTAGTAGTAGTGATGTTGAACATGCCCATTCCCTGTGGAATTAAATACTTGGTTTTAATCGCATTATTTACTTAGTATCCGATTTATTTCCGATACTGCACTAGACATTGTGATTTTTATGGTGAATATTTCTGTTGGACGGGTATATTTTCTTCTAAAAAAGGATAATAGTAAAGTATTTTAAACGAAATATAATTCCACAGCCCCACAAAAAAAAAGTTCAAAGTAGCGAACCAGACCCATGTATTCCTATGTATTTTCGGTTACTGAATCCGAATCCGAGGTCAAAAAAAATCGTACACCCCCTAAAATCATTAGCTAGAGCCAAAAAACACCCCTGAAATAGGGTAAAAAGAATATTAAGCTACGAGAATAATTGTTACATCCTAATCAATCGAATTATACAAATCAAGGTTAAACAGTAGCGTACATACAATAGATATGAAACACACCCCCAGGGAGGGGCGAAAACTAGCCCCCATATATAAAAAAAACCGATCCAAAACAGCAATGACTGCTGAAAAAGCTCAACATGTCTAAGTTTTGTTAAAGTGATAAGAAACTGCATCAGGTTCGACGTAATCTTCATAAACTGCCCCTATGGAGTTGAGAAAAACCATCCCCAAGTTTAAAGGACACGAGAAAAACAAGGAAAAACGTAAAATGCAACAGGATTTTCATTTTCATGGATGCTAGGATTGGCCTGAAATTGCGTAGTACTCTAAAATAGAATTAGAAACTTACGTACCATCAACATTCTACAGTGTCAACCCTCAGAGGGTGTGAAAACTACCCCCTATGTAAGGTTTGACTATAAAAAGTTACAGTGACTTCTATAAAAATTCGAAACACCTGCGTTGTGTGGAAGAGAGAAGAAACTAGATTATGTTCGACGATGTGCTTGAAAACCACCCCCACGGGGTTGAGAGACGCCACCCCTATAAAAAAAACTATGGATATGAAACAAATAAGCAACAGTATAGCTTTTTCGTTACATCTTGAATTACGGTAGTTTTCATCCTTTCTGAGGGTGTTACTTAATAACATTTATAGGACATGAGTTTCAGACTCTAAGTGTGCAACACGATTTTTGCCAATCCACAAAATGCATCCACATCCACAATGCATCCACATCCACATTGATTGTGGAAGTTTTTGTAATTTTTAATTGTAAGAAATTGTACGCTGCGCACTTACGTATTTGCTATCTGCAATAATCTGTAAATATAACACAGCCACACAAAAAAAATTGTTCTGTTCTGGGGATCAGACCTTCATATTCTGTAATATTTTGACCAGCCAAGATTTTCTGCAAAACTGAGATGTGCTGGCTCAAATCTGATGACAGATTTGGATTCAGCGGGTCAAAATACTATAGGATATGAAAGTCTGATCCCCAGATCAGAACATAAAAAATTCTTTTTTGCTTGGCTGTGCATAGCCGCACATTTTTTTCTGATCTCGGGAGCAGACTTTCATATACAATAGTATTTTGACCAGCTGAATCCAAATCTGCCATCAGATTTGAGTCAGCACATCCAATTTTGCAAAAAATGCAAAAAAGCGTGAAAATGAGCGCTACAATCCCAATGTTTTTTTGCATTTTCTGCAAAACTGAGACGTGCTGGTTCAAATCTGATGGAAGATTTGGATTCAACGGATCAAAATACTGCAGGATATGAAAGTCTGATCCCCAGATCAGAACAAACATTTTTTTTTTGTGTGGCTGTGTAATCTGTACAAACAGTATTTTGTTAAAAAAGGAAAAAATCACAAGTTAAATGATTTGTTTAAGCAACCGGGGCAGTCGTTCATTCATTAAATAACACGTTCAAGAGCCAAAGAGGCTATCTATGCGTTAAATATGTTACTTTTAATGTAAACGCTGATTTCATGTGACGCGAAAACGCAGCAGCCGGTCGCGGAAAATAGTCATTTAATTCAATTTATCGCCAACCACGTTTTGCAAATGTCTAAGAAAAGTTGCAAACTTTCTTTTGGCACTTGTTTCAACTTTCTAATCATTAACGGAGGTCAACCGTTTTAAAAAAAATGCATTCTTAAAGGGTTGGCGTCGGTAGCAGAAATCAACCTCTATCGAATGGCAGCTTCTTCATTTTTCTGTCACAAGGCAAAAAAAATCATTTTGAAGTGGAAGTTGTCTTTTTTAATCATGGGCGTTCCATGCGTGGCTGTGAACGAGATTCGGTTTAAAATGAAATAAATGTTTCTACCTTATCACGGAGGGTTTCAAGCAATCAACGCTTAGTCCAGAGGTACGTATTCGCATTCTTTTCGCTCAGAAGTCTTTCAGAGCATTTTAGATACACCAGAGTAGACTGCGGTAAATAGAAATTAGGTAAATTTTCAATACTTATCATAAAAAATAATTATACTTATATATTAAAATTGGATTTCGCACTGATATTCACAATGTGAATAATAGAATTACCTTATGCCCCTCCCCCTACCGATACACTTCAATGTTCAAAAGGTCATTTTTATACGCCATTTCGGACTATACTAACCTACCTGAATGGTAAAAATTAAGTAACGTATCTACAATAACATTCAAAAACATTTATTTGAAATCACACTCGATGAACACTGGAGAAAACTGTAAACAGGTTCTCTTCGAACTTGGCTCATCCAATTTCTCTGCGTACCTGGATACAGTAACATTGAGAGTAATGAGCTGGCAGATGATATGGCCAGAGGGGGCTCTCAGCGGCCCCTAATGGGTCCAGAGCCGGCTCTCGGTCACCCTAGATCAAATGACAAGAAAGCAATAGAGAACTGGACTTGTTCCCAGCTCTTTGGCTTCTGGGTCTCCCAACTTCAGCAAGTAAAAACCTCTTATTTTAAGGTCCTTGCCTAAGCGAGTAGAACAATTCATGTGGCTAAACAGGAAACATGTCAGAATCGTGGTAGGTCTTTTAACTGGACACGACTCTTTCAGAGAACACACACACACCGCACACTATTGATAACCCTAACTGCAGGTTCCGCGGAAGTGAGAAAGAACCTCCCATCCATATCTTAACTTCTTGCCCTGGTCTTATAAACTTAAAGCACAAACACTCTTTCGTTGGTTTTCCAGTGCTGGAATAAATAAGAGATGGCCCCTATAGGAAGGGTTTTGACATTTGGGTTAGAATCTGGCCTGAATGGGGAATGCTCTGAATTTATAGCGGAAGCACTGCACGGACAATATTTTTCTTTCATACTTAATTATTGGTACGTCCACCTTAATTTGTTTGCAAACTTCATTACCAACATAGAACGTTATAAAGTTAGTGAAATTTTTCAAAATATATTACATAGAACCTTGTAATAGTGAGGTAGAGATTTGGGTTAGAAGTGAATGGAAGAATCCCCTGAATTTATAGCGGAATCACAATAGGCCAGAGGAAATAATGGATAGCACCTAGAGTAAAGATTTTGGAATTTGGATTAGAATTTGGCCTGAATGGGAGAATCCTCTGAATTTATAGCGGAAGCACAATAGGCACAGGAAATAAGAGATGCCCCTATAGGAAGAATTTTAACATTTTGGACAGAATCCGGCCTGAATGAGGAAATCCTCTAAATTTATAGCGGAAGCACAAAGGTCAAATGAAATAAAGGATAACCCCTATAGTAAGAATTTTGGCATTTGGGTTAGAATTTGGCCTGAATGGGGGAATCCTCTGAATTAATAGCGGAAGCACAATAGGCACAGGAAATGAGGGATAGCCCCTACAGGAAGGATTTTGATATTTGGGATAGAATCCGGCCTGAATGAGAGAATTCTCTAAATACATAACGGAAACACAATAGGCCACAAAGCTTGGATGAGGCGACCTTTCATCGCCTCTCTAAAAGAAGAAGAAGAACACTGGACAATAATACTACACTGATAGTAGTGTAATAAAATGCCAAAAATTGAACTGTCAATTTCTTGTCGAAAATTAAGGTCGATCCGTCATATACAGTTTTTCAAATAAGCCTTCCCTACCCCCTTAAAAGGCCGTGCTAAGAAGCAATTTTTAATGTTTATCTCAAAATATCATAAATGGGAAAAAAATCAAAATTAGCATATCTCTTTTGGTAATAAAAGAGCATCTAAGGAAATTTTTCATCCACCTAGCTCATTTACAACGAGTGAAAATAACAGCCTACTCTAATACTTTTCGAAATACATTTTTGCCTACTGTTTTCTTTTTCTGTAAAAGAATATTCACTAAATTTCTTGGTTAATTTATACACTTTTTATCTCTTGAGAAAACTTGATAATACCAACTCTTTTTGACAAAAGAAAAATAAATTAAATTAATAGGTAATCAATGGAATGCAATGATATTTTTTCGTTAATTTTTTTATATTATGGTGATTTTGAGTATGGATCGATAAAAATAGATCGATTAGAGTCATATCTGGTCAGTTTATATTCTTTACTTTCTATAGTATTTTATCGATATTCTTTAAATTACAGTGATTCGGATATGAATTAATGAAAACAACTGGAATCAAATCGGGCGAGTTTGTATTCCATTGCTTTCTATGGTATTTTACCGATCATTTTTTAAATTATAACGATGACCATTTTTGGTACGTCTGCATACAGATTGATGTAATTAAGTTAATTGGGTGATATCGGGTCAATTTGTATATCACTGGTGTTTTATCGATAATTTAAAAAATTATGGTGATTTCAAATACGAGTTGATGAAAATAGATCGAATTTAGTTCAGTTTGTGTTGTTTTGCTATCTATGATGTTTTATCGATAGTTTTTGGTATTTCTATATGAAAATCGATACAATTAAGTTCTTTGGGGTTGTGACGAGACGAACAAGTCTAGGATTCATTGATTTCAGTCATATTTATCGATCATTTTTAAGCATCTGCAAACAAATCGATGTAATAATATTCATTAAGATCGGATCTGGCAAGTCGTAAGGTCAAAGGCCTCATCAATGTAATTTCCCAACCTAGCCCAGACGACAGAAAATTTTATGGTGAAATCTTCAAAAACTTGCAAAATGAATATTTTTTTTTTTTAATAAGTTTGTGAAAGTGTATAGAATAATATCCTGAAAAGTTTACATTCCGCTCGGATGTAGAACATAAAAAAAAGTGAAAAAAACATTTTTTCAAAATATTGAAATTAAGTCAGGGTAGGAAACAATAAAAAATACAGGTGGATAGACCACGTGTTTCTGAACAAAAAAAAAAAAAATAGTGAAATAACATTGTCACTCTGTGCAGCTGGTGCATACTATGAACCTCTAAAAACTCTTAGCAGTTCTAACAAGTAAAATAAAGCTTTTTCCTCTTTCTGATTACACATTTTTGACATTTTTCTTAGTGAATAGGAGGATAAATAGTGAGTATAGAGGGAAAATATATAATTATGAACGCATACGTAGACACCACACATAGCCACTATAGAAGCAGATCTGCCGTGCCGTCATTCGCATGAATTTTACCTGCCTTTAGTGTATTGCATTTATTACAGGTATACCTATCCACATTTCAACTATATCCAATTGATTCCTTATACATTTGTTAATGTATAGAAAAGTTCCAGAATTTATATTCAAAACCATAGAGAGTTATAAGTGAAAATTGCTATTTCTGATCATGATGGGATTAATCATATTTTCGAAAAAATGCATACAAGTAAACGAATTTGCGTTTGAAAATTCGAAAAGTATACATTTTTTCGGAAATAGTGATATTTTATGTTTTCCAATGGGCCAAGTTCTTGGCAAGTTACAGCCTCCTATATATATATTTATCAAAAAAATCAAGCAAGGAAATTAAAATGAACTGAGGTATACTTTTTTTGAACCCACCTAACTGCAACTTAATAAACCATAATATTCATGAAGTGTACATACTTTTTAACAGTTCTCAATGAAGAAAGAATTTTTTTGAAGAGCTTTTGTTTTTTTCTATATTTTTTGTGACGATTGGATTTGGGCGTGATAACATACATAATATTGATAACATACGTAATATGGCGTGATAACATACATAATATTTTTCCCATCCATCTCTTGCTTGTATTGTTTAAAACAAAAAAGCATCGGAAAGCTACAATTTCCATCTTTTAAATGAACCAACACTCATGTAGATTGAACCAATTCTGATTTAGTGACATGTAATTCAGTGCGTTGGTGTCACAGTTATGCGTATTTAAGTGCGCGCACTCATGGATCTCGCTCCGAGTAATAACATTACTTGATTATTCTTTTCCAGGAATGCCATGGGTTTAGCGATAAATTTTGTTATGATATTTTTTGGTCATAAACGCGTGATGTATCATCTGTATTTTTTATTTTTCCTACCTTGACTTAATTTAAAAATTTTGAAAAAGTGGACGAAAACAATTTTTTTTTCACTTTTTTTTTAAATGTTCTGCATCCGAGGGAAATGCATACTTTTCAATATATTAATCTATACGCTTTCACGAACTCATTAAAAAAATATATTTATTTTGCAAGTTTTTGGAGGTAAATATCTCCAACGACTGGGCTAATCTGTCAGGCCACCTTCAACAATGGATTAAACATTATGGATCCAGCAGAGTCCAGCTGAACCTTCTCAAAGCTGGAAATCAGTACTAAATTTTATACCGAAAGAGAACGTGGGCGGGTTCAGTAAATCGCGAAACCCTCTGTCGAATTCAAAAATTCGACACAACACGAGAATACAAATACGGTCATTTTTGGATCAGACCTTTTCTTTGTGTTGCGAAGAAGACTAGCGTTTCCTAGTACAACTAACAAATTCCACCTTGCATAAAAAAGGAATATTTTTACCTAAAGCAATATTCAGTCGAGGACAGTTATACGTACAGCTTTCTATGGTCAGATCATATACCGTCACTAGAACGAAGGAAGGTTTTATACCAAAAGAAGAGAAAGCTATAATCATGAAAAGGTCTTCAATAACATTTTCTAAAATAATAGCATACAAGGAAGTTTTTCAATAACCAAACAGTTATTTAACGCCTTCGCTTTCATTTCTAAGAGTCTTAATAAGACTTAGACTTTGATCTTGCCTGTTGGGCGAGGCTTTCGTGTTAGTTTGAATAATACAAATTTTAAAAACATTGCCGTATTCGAGCAAATCATTAATCAAGTAGGTATCCGCATCAGTCGGCGCGACTGACTGCAATTTCTACTTGTTTATATTCTTCCACTAAACTTTAACTTCTCAATAATTCTATCGAAAGGCCCCGCACATTTCTTATGTAAATTGGCTTAGAATCAAATTGGCTGAATTTTTAATATGTTGTAGATTTCGACTTTCTGATCAAAAGCTCTCATAGGCCCAACTCGATCCTAAGACTAGTTTCCGAGATACAACTATAAATTCTTGTGAAATTCTGTATCTTGTCGAACTTTTAATTTATTGATGGGGTATTAGAGGTCAAAGGAGCTAATTTCCGAAAGTTTTTCAATTAAAGTTTTTTGATCAGGAAGACACATACTTTATGTAAAAAACGTTTTAGCGAATTTGACCGAATATTTTTTTCACTCATTATTTTTATATAGATTTCCCGGCGCCAACATTTTTCAAACTAATTTTTCAGTCAACGAATTATTATAGACTACATGGAGGGCGGCAGAATTTTTGACTTCGGGGATGGATTTGGGGTAGTTAGCAGAGCTGGGTAGTATTCGAATACATTTGTATTCGAATACAGTTGTCGGATACTTTTTCTGTATCCGAAAGCTGTATTCGAATAATTTCTTAAAATTGTATCCGTTATCCGTATCCGACACAAATTAATAAAGTATCCGTTATTCGAACACATTAGGCGAGTATTCGAATACTGATAAAAGTATTCGAATACAAATAAAAGTATCCGAATACACCGAAAGTATCCGAATACACTAAAAGTATCCGAATAAAACAAAAGTATACAATAAAAGTATTCGGATACTGAAAATATCCGAATACCAAAAAATATATATTAAATATTATTTTCTAGTCATTCTTCATAAATAGGTTTAAATATATTCTGAAAAGTCCTTTTAGCTATAGTTGGAATGTCGATATAACGTAGAGTGGTTAAAAAATATGAAAAGTTGAAATTGTTACAAGAGTAAAGTACCAGTTTTTCAAGTAAAAGTTGAAAGTATTATAGGAGAAACTGTTCCTAATGTTAAGATAGAAGTTCTGATATGAAATTTGAAAGCTTATTTCAATTTTTTTTGGCATCTTTAAGATTAAAGTAATTTTGCAAAGTTAACCAAAGTAACAAAGTGGCTAATTTATTTGATAACATGAACAGTTTAAAAGTGACTGTTTTGTGATTATTTTATTAAACAAATTAATAAATCATCCACTTTCTTTAGTTACTTTTGCAAAATTAATTTAATCTTGGTGCCAAAAACCTAGATAATTTAAATTAAATCTCATAATATCTGAACTTCTATCGACATTAGGAACAATTTTTCCCATAAGATTTTAAACTTTTGCTTCAATTTCAACAACTGGTATTTTATTCTCTGGTATTTTTTAACCACCTTGTACGTTATATCAAGGTTCTAACTATAGTTAAAGTAGTGAAGTATTTTTCAGTATAAGCAAAACTTTCTATAAAGAATGACTCCATGTTTTAGTTTTTGTTAAAATGTTGAATAATTTTTTTTTCTAGGTGATTTTTTGCACTTAATAGTGCCTACATTGTGTATCTAGTAGTAAAAGCAATACATTCTAGGACAACGATATAAATTGTTGGCCGACGCTTTAAGCCGAGGCCAACAAGCATTGAAGTCCGCGAATGTACTTTTAGTACGAAGTACTATTTTTCCGGAAATCGCAATCAATATTATTATAAATTAAGGAATTTTTATTGTTTTGAAAAAAGTCAGAGATTCAGTGCTTATTATTTACTGTCTAAAATATATATATATAAATTATATTTGTCCATAGTTATATGTTATCTTGTTTTTGGTAACACCCTGACAATATCTATACTTATGTAAATAAGTCACAGAAATTAAAATCTGTATCTATCTATCTATCTATATGTATAAAAAACAGTCCGCGAAAGTTACTTCGCCGGCCTAGTCGGGAAAGTAACTTTTATATATAGAAAACAGTCCAGGAAAATTACTTTCCCAGCTTAGGCCGGGAAAAAGTAAAAGTAACTTTCCCGGACTGTTTTCTGATATTTGCTTAGCAACGGACTAAAATGCCAGAATGGCGTATTTTGGGATCTAAAATTGCGCCGAGAAAGTATACATTATACATTAAAGTACATTCTTGACCGATTTCGGAAAAAATTAATTTTTTGTTGGTGGACTTTGTTTTGTTACAAAAAGAAAACAAATAAAATACCCATATATTTATTTAAAAGAAACAGATAGGGTCTCGGACAGCTTTATAGAAAACTGAATTTTATAAAATATTTCTTTCACAAACGAAAGAAAAGTATCCGGTATCCGTATCCGGAAAAAGTATTCGAATACAAGGTATTCGCCTACTTTTTAAAGCAAAAAGTATCCGTGTCTTGTCTCTGGTATTCTAATACATTTGATGTATCCGTATCCGCTATTCGAATACATTCTAACTGTGTCCGACCCAGCTCTGGTAGTTAGGAGGTAAACATGCTAAAGGGTCTCGGACAGCTTTATAGAAAACTGAATTTTATAAAATATTTCTTTCACAAACGAAAGAAAAGTATCCGGTATCCGTATCCGGAAAAAGTATTCGAATACAAGGTATTCGCCTACTTTTTAAAGCAAAAAGTATCCGTGTCTTGTCTCTGGTATTCTAATACATTTGATGTATCCGTATCCGCTATTCGAATACATTCTAACTGTGTCCGACCCAGCTCTGGTAGTTAGGAGGTAAACATGCCAAATGTCCCTGACCCTAGGAGGTGAGCCTTCCGGAAGGCCCTAAATTTCGACTTTATTTGGTTTTTCGCTTATAACTCGATAACTATTGGTTCTTGAGAAAAAATTATTCTTACCTTTTTGAAAGCTGACAAAATTTCCTACATTTTTTATAAAAAGTTTCTGTCTTCAACCATTCTCGAGTTACTCGCTTCTGAAATCGCCGATTTTCGGAAAATGCTGTTTCGGATCACATTTTTCGTCATACTCTGCTCTTAACTCCTCAAATCTTCTTTAGGAGGAATCTTCTTTAAATATAAGAAATTTTGTCAGCTTTCAAAAAGGTAAGAATAATTTTTTCTCATGGACTAATAGTTATCGAGTTATAAGCGAAATACCAAAAAAGTCGAAATTTAGGGCCTTCCGGAAGCCCCCCCCCACGAGGCTCACCTCCTAGGATCGGGGACTTTTAGTATGTTTACCTAACTACCCCAAACCCATCCCTGAAGTCAAAAATTCTGCTGCCCTTCATGTTCAAATCAATTCTATTAGGTAAATTTCCAGAAAAGCTAAAAACAGCTCTCATAATTCCCGTTTCAAGAAAGGAGATAAACGTGATATAAAAAATTACAGGCCTATTTCCCTACTCAGTGTATTTGCCAAAATCATAGAAAAAATTGTGGCAGTTAGACTCACAGACTTTCTTAATAATAAAAATCTATTAACTTCATCACAGCATGGTTTCAGAAATAAATTCTCCACCGAAACAGCTGCAACTGAATTAATACAAAATATTTCCAACGACATTCATGCAAAAAACTATGTAATGGGGGTATTTTTTGATCTCTCTAATGCTTTTGATACCCTGGATATACCCTTCATTAGTAAGAAACTCTTCAATCTAGGCATACGTGGCGTCCTAAGTGACTGGATAGTTTCTTATTTAACAAATAGGAAACTTCTTGTGAAAATCGAAAAGGAATCATCAGAAAAACATAATGTGAATATTGGGACTCCACAAGGCAGTATACTGGGTCCTCTATTATTCCTGTTGTTTGTCAATGATCTACCGCAGCATTTTGAGACTGTAAGAGTTTACATGTACGCGAATGATACATCATTTATAGTATACGCAAAAGGCTTACCAGAATTAAGAGATAAAGTCAATGATATCTTACTAATGTTTGAAAAATCGCCTTATTATAAATTATGACAAAACAGTTTGTATTAACTTTAAAACAAAGCAAAGAAATGTAAATTTTAATTTTAATTTAAGTTTTAATAATTATCCAGTAATTTTCAGACAGAAACAACATTTCTCGGAATACTACTTGACGAGAACATTAGTTGGCCCAGACACTTATCCTCTAAGTTGGTACAATCCCGTTTTGCGATATCTAATTTAAAAAATAATTTAGACCAAAAATCTGTACTTTCGGTATACTATGCACTAATTTACTCAAAATTATAATATAACATAATAGTGTGGAGTCAGTGCGTGGATATTCAGAGAATATTCTTACTACAAAAGAGAATATTAAGAATTATATTTAATATCGACTTCCGAGAATCTTGTAGAACAACATTTAAAAACGAAAATATTCTGACTTTACTATCTATATACCTTTACAAACTATTAACTCACATCCACATAAACAAACATAAATTACCAATATCTAAACATCAATACGCCACACGCAATAATGATGATTCCTACATAAATAAATATAATCTAACAACTTACAGGAAATCACCTATTTGTGCACTATTATTATTATGTAGTCTAAACTATATTGATAAATTCGTTGACTGGACTAAAGCTGTTTTTATTAAAACAACAAATGTTTTTGGTGCAAAATATTATAAAGAGTTATTAGAACAGAACACAGTACAAAATGTATGAAAAAAATCATGAATTCGAAATTTTTTTAATTGTGCAAGAGGTCATTCTTGTACATTTCTTGAGCTGTATCTCGGAAATTAGACATAGGGTCGAGTTGGGCGCATGAGAGCTTTTGATCAGAAAGTCGAAGTCTACAACATATTCAAAATACAGCTAATTTGACTGTAAGCCAATTTACATAAGAAATGTGCGGGGTCCTTTATGTCCCAAATTTTAAATCTGTCATGAGCTGTAATGACTTCTGTGTATAATAACTACCAGGACGGTAGTTATATTTATATTATACTTGTATACCTCTTAATAATGAATTAAAAAAAAAACATAAATCTGAGAACTAGAATATTTTAGTTCAATTAATTAAATCTCAGTTCGTTCCGTATAGGTATTATATCCAGACCTCCGTTGTCATCCTTGTTGTCAGATTCTCTAATGCCCCGACCGACCCCTGGGCGAGAAATGTATATCCTTTGTCTTAATTCCCTTGGCGCTTTGAAATACACCCTAGGTCTCATTTTTAGAGTAATTTAGGTTAAAACCACAGTGACAAAGTAGTCTGGATAATTCAATTTTAGAATCTTTGATGTCCCCTTTGAAAATATTCTTAAGAGGATGAAAATATTATCAGAACTACTTTGCACAAACAGACTTGTGTTCAACTCTCAACCGGTATTTTATATTATAATCCTTTGCAATAAAAATGATGTACTTTAATAAAAAATACCTAGTTATTAAAGCTTCTCAAATATTATATCAGTACACAGTCAAATAAATAAAAATGAACTAAATCCAGCGACATTTTCACCCTAAAATGTTTTTTGTAGCAATGTTTCTAAATTTTGTTTCGGTTTCAATATAGAAAAAAGGAGAAATGGCGTGAGGGAATTGGCAGAAGAGAACTGGAGTAGTTTAATATGATTTTGTACCCAGGAGAGAGAATATTTTATGTTGAAAAAGCAGTTAAGGAACGATGGCAGGTCCTGGAGAGCATCAGGATCAACCCCATCTCTCTGCGCCTGTAATCCAAGATAAATGTTTGATAAGATCATATAAGTAGACTACAAGAATTTGTCGTCTTTACTCCCTGACTTAAGAACTGTTTACTAAAAACGACGAAGGGTGGTCAGCCTTGTGAATAAATTCATTATTTCCACAAGCTGATTTGAGAGAAAACAGTATTTCGGAATATGTTTAGGGTGTTAAAGTAAATAAAAACATTGTCTTCTCAACCGTTACATAGATCGTTCATTTTATAGTTGTAGAACGTATACATCTTTGTACAATTTTAGATGAAAGGAAATTATAACTTTCAGTTTATGAATCAAAATTTGATCTATAATTATAGTGACCATAATTTTATATAAAGAAAAGGACAAGAATAATTTTAATAATGGGTATATACATACATTTATACATTACCTACTTTTGGGCAATGATTAGTGACTCAAATGAATAAGGAGAATGTGATTATTCTAACGATAATTTTCAATTCATTTATTTCATTTGAGGTGCTGCCGACGAGGACAAGGAAATACTTCTTGTTTATTGTGTCACTCATGTTTTTCGGAACTTAGAATGAAATTTAATAATTTCGAATTCCTTTTGAAAAATTTAAACCTTTCATTATATCATCAATATTTGTAAACATTTTCGTGGCTTCTAATGTTTGAGTATTTAAAGTATTCCTTTCAGATTGTATTATTTGCTGTTTTCAAAATTATAACTATATTTTTATGCACTTTACTATATTTTTAAAGACACTAGGACGTCATTAAAAAAAAAAACACTGTTCTACTAAATAAGTACATAACTTCTACTATCTATAACTTCTTTCAGAGTGATCCTATAAAATACATTCTAAGGAGCTCTTTAGTATAGCATAAAAAATGAATAAAAAAGTCGTTAAAGAAATTTGGTATGTATTATTGTTTAGATATTATTACACTCTTATTTCTTTACGTTTAATTGCACAATTTTCAAATTAAAGCTGTGGTTAAGAATCTTGGAGGACCTTATAAAAGCACCTAAAACGACTATAATTAAACGAATAATCACTGATCGTTACTGTAGATCATAGCACCGCTATGTACGCTGCGGTAATTCTAGGTCTCAGTTCAATGTAATATTTGCTTTGATAAGACGTCGTTGTTTAAATCAATGAGCAAATGACTATCAGCCAACTTGACTGAATCTGAATGCGAGACCTAATTGATCTTATTCACTATCTTTTACTAGTCTCGGAAATGTTTCCAACTCAATAAGACTATTGCCATGAAAATTGCAGCCGGGCTTTGCCAAATATCCATTTGAAACATAGAAATAACAGCGGTATTGACTGTGTGATACATTTCACTGGCACTTCATAAAAGTGATTTGTGTCACGTTAGAGCAAAATGATAATCAAATAAGTATTATTAGTCGTAGGTATTCACATCCGACTGAAACTTCTATTCATAGTATTTGTTTTTTCTAACGCCTTATTTATATTAACGAAACGTCCTGGCAGAGTTTAGCTATTCGACCACTCAACTAGGACACGCACACATAGACCAAGATCTGTAGAGTATAAGGATTTGCTTTTTAGAGCAGCGATTTCGAAAGTCTATCGTGTCGTTTTTTTTTTTTTGGCGTAGAACCAGGTCAAACATATTAGGTTCCTTTGAGTATGTCACCGGGCATATGAAATCATATTTTAAATCAATAAAAAGTGAAAAAAATGTATTTTTAAAGAAAATTGTTTTTTTTTTGTTTCCACCGCCATATCTTTAAAACTATTAAAGGTACCGAAATTTGTTTTGTATCAAATTAAAGGTCACACTGTAGCGCTTTTAACAATATAAACGGTTTGGGTAAAATTCGCACTTTCATTTCTCTAAAAATTAGATAAACTAAAAATATATATTTTATGTATTGAAATCTTCACCAATGGATAAAGTTTTTTATTTTTGAAAATATTTACATACATGCAGCAAAGAAAATAAAGCCTAATAATCACAAAAGTTTTTAAAACAATATATTTTTTCCTAAAGTGTACCGTTTGGCAACAGCGATTTTTTTATCAGCGCTAAATGCGAAATTGGGACGCAATTAATACACCTCGCATGCTAGTTACAGTAACTAGAGGTTAACTTCGGAATAATGTCATATTGAACGGATTTCGTTCATTTTTGGCAGTATAATAGTAAATGCTCCACAGAAAAGTTTCTATATTGTGCGGGGGCTTGCTAATTTATAGGGGGTGGATTCCACCCCCTCTCAGGGGTGGCACTTAAAAAATAGATTTGTTTATTGGAGCTGAAATAGAATCAAATTTTAAGAAGAAAAAGTTCTATGCAATTTTTCACATAAATTGATAGTTTTCAAGTTATAACGACTTCAAAAATGCGATTTTAGCTTAAAAAAAGGTATTTCCAAACGTCGTCAAGTTTCTCGAAAAGTATTACTTTATCGAAAAAATGTTACAGACCATTACAGAAAGTACAAACTGGGAATTAATTATATTTTTGTTTATTGATGTAGGATTAATAATTTCGGAGATATTTAAGTTTATATTTGGTAGTGTTCCGAAATTAAATTTAAAGTTTAAAATGCACTTTTTTCTATAGCAAGTGTTTTAAATGAGCAAAAAAATTTGAGCATCTAGGTAATGCTACATCTTAACGAAAAACTGTATTTGAGATAATTTTTCTAAATTACTGGCTAATTAGATTAACAAAATGGCGACCTTTTTATATAAAAAAGTATAAATACGCACATTTTTCCGTCATAACTTCTTTATTTCTTATACTACAGGAACGAGTAAAAAATAATTTGAAATCGCAATTAATTGTCTTTAATTTCATTTTTTAGCGTGCGTGACGTAGGTGTCACAATTTCTGAAATATTTAACATTTAAACTGCATTTTTTGTCTTATAAACGTTCGGACGCCATTTCTAACTTTCATATCTCCGAAACCATTAAATCTATGTAAATAAATTAACAAGCGAAATTCATTATCAGTTTATGAGCTTTATTTTTGGTATCTACCCATTTTTCAATAAAACTAATATTTATTGAGATATTTGGAAAAGGAAAAAAAAAATACGTTTCATCGAAAATACCTTTATAGTTTAAACTGTATTTTTTTCTAAAGCAAGTACTGTATGCAAACCAAAAAATTTGAGCATCTACGTCATGCTATATATTAATGAGGAACAGTGTTTGAAATTCCTTTTTTTAATTACTGGCTAATTACAGTAACAAAATGACGACGTTGTTATTAAAAAAATGTGTAGAGGCACATTGCTTCGGTCATAACTTCTTTGTTTTTTATGCTACAGAAACAAATTAAAAAACAGTTGAAAGCTTAATTAATAACATATTATTCTACCTATTAGCACCCTTGACGTAGGTGTCACAGTTTCTGCGAAATTTAACTCTCACTCTAAATAATTATCTTATGAACACTTGGATGCCAAATGTAAACTTAAATATCTCCGAAATTATTAATCCTACATCAATAAATAAAACATATAATTAATTCCCAGTTTGTACTTTCTGTAATTGGTCTGCAACATTTTTTCGATAAAGTAATACTTTTCGAGATACTTGACGAAAGCCGTTTGGAAATACCTTTTTTTTTAGCTGAAATCGCAATTTTGAAGTCGTTATAACTTAAAAACTATCAATTTATGTGAAAAATTGCATAGAACCTTTTCTTTTTAAAATTTGATTCTACTTCAGCTCCAATAAATATATATATTTTTTAAGTGCCACACCCTGAGGGGGTGGCAACCACCCCCTATAAATTAGCAAGCCTCCGCACAATATAGAAACTTTTCTGTGAAGCATTTACTATTATACTGCCAAAAATGAACGAAATCCGTTCAATATGACATTTTTCCGAAGTTTTGCATATTTTTTACCTCTAGGTACTGTAGTATGCAGGGTTGGTCAGATTAGTCGCGTAGAAGTGGCGGTTGTCGAAAATCATTAAGTATTCATTGTTCGGATAAAAATTGTGACAATCGAAAATGTGCTTGTTTTAAGGAAGGCCTAAAATGTTGCAACAAGTGCAAATGTCGTTCCTGTAACAACATTATTAAAGATTTCGAGGCAGATATGAACGAATTAGAATGCTATTAATGTAGGGCCTACATAAACTACATACTACATATTTATCTATCCAAATAGAAAATTTATTTCAACAATAAAACTCATTTTATGCGTACGTTTTTACTTTCATTCATTTAAAAATGTCTAATTAACTTACTAATTAGATGGGTAGTTAGTAACACTGACTGATATTTATAGATTAGGTATTTATATCTACCTACGTCTTTTTATTATTAAAAGGAGACTATTTAATATTTTTTGTACAATTTCTTAATATTAACAACATATGATCAATACTACTGTACAATATATGAAATATTGAACAATAATATTGATCCCCTAGATTTTTTGATCACTACTGGTTTTGTACCTATTGATATAAGTTAAACTACTACATACACCCCGACCGGAACCGTCAGATCGTTGCAGTCGGCAGGCTTGCTACAGCCGAGCGCGCAAGAATATGACTTTGGCCCGTTAAAAAAAAATCGCTGACTCAATACTATCAACGGGACTTGAAAAATTTTTATCCTAAAAACTTTTTTCAACTATTGGCTTCAATTTGTACGCAGCATGTATATACAAATTTTCATAAATAAATTTTTTTTCTCGATTGCCTAAAATTACGCTACTGAAAATGACAAGTTTGAGTTTCCTATTATTTTACCAACTCAAAAAAAAATAAATCGGGTTCACGTGGGACGTTGTTCGAAGCGCTATTGTGTCTACTTTAATCTAAAAAAAAATAGCTTGATAGCACAAATATTTTCAGAGATATAGCGGTAGGGACGTTAAAAAACATATTTCATTAAAAATCTATTTTTTTGAGTTTTTCCGAAATAAAAAAGTTCTCGACCACCAAAAAATGTCGTAAAAAATGATTTCGTGTACACGATTATCTTACTAAAGAATCCCACTAGGTCTGGTTTGGTTCTACGCCGGTTTTTTTTTTCTCGAAAACTAAGCGACTTTACTTCCAGATTTTACTCTACTATTTAGGCGAGACGTGAGTGCGCCGATGAAAAATGAGACTATCCTTGTTCTTCTAACGCGTAGTAGCGGCTCACTCTAGAGGACGTATTGGCCCGAAATGTGGTCTGAAGTATACTATTATCTGTAGTGTTACATTCTACAACTTATCCTGATTACCACCATACAAAACAGTGATTCAAAATGCAAGGATAATTACCCCCGACCTCAAATGGGTATTGCGAGCCTGTTCCAGTTACGAGTTCTCTGCTTAATTAACATTACACAAATTCTTAGAAGTGTAAAAATAGGTTTGTTCCAAGAACAATCACGGACTAGTTAGACGCAATACGATTGGTTGAAAACAGTTCGTGGTTGATCAGCTGACTACGTTAGATAAAGCTCATTGGCGCTGACTAGTTTGTGACTTCTTGCTGGAACAAACTTAATCTTGCACATAGACAACTTACCAACACACATTCCCTGCGACATTGCCATCTGCCCAAGAACCGTAACCGTCAAGGATAGCCAGATCCAGCAAATCTGTTCGCGTGATGCCGCCATTGCTATGACGTAGCCGCGCACCCTATTCCAGCACGCTGCCGTTTAATATGCATTGTGTGAAGCATATTCTTTTAATAATATTAAATCACACGCACAATTTATTGAAATGATTGAGACATACAACATTTTTTTCTATATTCTTTGTATATAAATATCGTAAACTAAACTAGCCCTGTCAATGAACGTTCAATAAGGGGTCTAAAAGGAAATGCCGAGATCACAATTTTTGACTTGAGGACTATTTAGGAGGTGCACATACCAAAAGTTCCCGAACATAGGCGGTGAGGGGGTACAGGGAGCGCGAGAAGGTTCGGGTTTTTGATTTTTCGGTTATAGATAGATAGATAGATAGATATTTATTGTCCCATTATTTAAATACATTCCTCTTCATATGGTAAGTCAAGCAACATTAAAAAATATTAAAATATATCCAAAAACATTAACACGTATAGATTAAAAACAGACACACACAACATCATTTATATACAAACAGATACGCATAAAAATAAAAACAATAGATATTAGTACAGATAGATTATAAGGTATTTATAGAGTAATAAATTATATTTATAATACATATTTATGTAGATAGAAACTCTTGTACAGAATAAAATGCCTTATCCAGGAAATATGATTTTGTTTGCTTTTTGAAACTGGAGAAACTTTTTATATCTTTTAACTTTTGAGGCAGCGTATCAAATATTTTTATGAAGTTGTAGGCAGGGGATTTTTTATAAGCACTTGTCTTATGAGTAGGTATCATTAAGTTGCTACCATGTCTTGTACTGTAACAGTGGCATTTTCCAACTTCTACGAAATTATGTTTATGTTTAAAAACATAAAGCACACATTTCCACATAAATACAGAAGGTACCGTTAATATATTTTCTTTTTTGAAATAATCTTTACAACTGGTTGTAGGTTGTAGATTAAAAATTAGCCTAATCAATCTTTTCTGGGATATCAGTACTCTGCTTATGCCACTACCAACTCCCCAGGATACAATATTGTTAGCCATATGACTATAAGCCAGAGAGTAATATATACTTAGCAATCCTTTGTTGTGGAGGGTGGATTTCATTTGTAATATCGCATAAAAGGCCGAATTTAGTTTGCCACAAACAAAGTCAACATGGTTATCCCACCTTAATCGACAGTCTAGTACATATCTCGAAAACGGTTAGCCATAATCAAAAAGTGGCTATAGGTATGCAAAATTAAAGCTGACTAAATTTTTTACATTAATGTTTCTGTTAATTTTTGTTGTATCTGTTATGTTTCAGTAATGGATTGTATATTTTTTAACTGTATTCCAACTTTATTATAAATTTATTATAAATTGAAAAAAAATTAATAATCACCGTGGAAAAAAATTTGTTGAACTGATATCCGTTTCATAGCAGACTGAACTCAAATATCGAATAAAAAATGTGTTTGTGTCTATAAGTGTGTGTGTGCGTGTATATGTATGTGTGTGTATACCGTTTCTTGTAAACACGATAACTTCTGTTAGACTCAAAGCATTTAATTACAATTTGGAACATATGTACAACAGCTTGGTACAATAATCCCTATTGAAATTGGGCCATATCTGTAATACATGGTCATAACCAGAGGCCTACAAACTCTCACTCTTACGTAAAATAGGTTTTATTTTAATTTCAGAGCAAAATGAGTTTTTTTGATTAAGCATAGAAAAATATGAAGATGTATAAGATTTATAAACCCCAGGTGTATGTTAAGTTCAAACCAACTTTATTTAAATTAGATGATATATCAATGTTATCCTAAAATTTGAAACATGGTGTTTTTAATAAGATTATTATGTTTTGAGAATTTGTAGGCCTCTGGTTATCACCATGTATTACAGATATGGCCCAATTTCAATAGGGAATATTGTACTATGCTGTTTTACATATGTTCCAAATTGTAATTAAATGTTTTAAGTCCGACAGAAGTTACCGTGTTTACAAGAAACGGTATACACACATATACATATACACGCACGCACACACTTACAGACACAAAGACATTTTTCATTCGATATTTGAGTTCAGTCTGCTATGAAACGGATATCTGTACAACATTTTTTTTCCACGATGATTATTAAAATTTGTTTTCAATTTATAATAAATTTTTAATAAAGATAGAATACAGTTAAAAGATATACAATCCATTACTGAACCATAACAAATACGAAAAAAATTAATAGAAACATTATTGTAGAAAATTTAGTCAGCTTTAAATTTGCATATAGCCACTTTTTGATTATGGCTAACCGTTTTCGAAATATGAGCGAAAACCAAAAACTTTAACCTTCTTCGTGTCCCCCAGCATCCCCCGCACCTCCTGTGTTCGGAGACTTTTGGTATGTTTACCTCCTAAATAGTCCAAACACAGCCTCTCAAGTCAAAAGTTGTGATCTCGGAATTTCCTTCTAGAAACCATTCATTGACAGGACTAAACGTGTGTGGAAAGTTTCAAGAATGTAACAATTTTTTCCTTGTCCACTCAATGTCAAATTATAATGTATTGTTGATTATTCAGTTTATTTTATTTAATTTTAGAATTTTTTTTCTGCTTGAATTAGAGCCTGTATTTTTCCTTTTCGTTGCTTTAACCTGATTTGCTTTTAAATTCCTGAAATTCATGCGAATTACAGCGCAAGCAGGCAAAGCTTAGAAGTTTCTGTCAAAAATTGACAAAATTATGTCAAATACGGCGTTATATGGCGGATATTGATCCTTGATTCACAATAAAATCTGATAAAAATTATCTTTCACAGAAAAATCTGATGAAAATGATCTAAACAAAATATTAAATTATGAAAAATATGTATTATAAACATTAACACCCAGTATAACAAAACATCTCGGAAAAGTAGGTACACATATAACAAATTATACTGCCTTTTGCAACTGTTTTTCCATTCACTTCTCATGGTTTTGGACACCAGGTATTTGAGTTTTGGAAAAACGGGTAAAATAATATTTTGACCAGTAGATTTTTTTATACAATACGTGTTATTACAATTATACACTACACACCTTGTTTCTTCACTTGCATCTGAATAATAACAATATGCAAATCTAATTCATGAATTATTAAGCTTCTTTTACCTTCTATAATATATACAAAATCACCAAAGAACACTAATAATAATAATAATTGTCTTTCAAATCCCAAGGTCCAAAACAGTGCAAGCAATAGTATGTCCCTGTTTCTGCACACAATTTCACTGATCAAGAATGTTTTTATAACTCAAAGAAACACACAAAGATGTGCATATGAGATTTACAAAGAATAACCAGTAAATAAGTAGACAAAACTTAATAACTACACCACTAAACAAAAAGAGACAATGCCGTCAGAAACGGAAACAACAGATTTAAGTCTCGCCGTGACGTCACATCTTTGCCGGCAAGTGGCGAACGTTGCAGCTTAGGGAACTGGCTATCCTCCCTCTGTTTATGGTTCTTGCCATCTGTCGAAGCTGATACTCGAACTCAGGAGAGGAAAGTGACTAGCCCTGTTGTCTCACACGCAAACACGGTCTAGCCTACTACTACCGTCACGGCAACATGTGAAAAGCGACACTACACACCGATACCCTAGCTAGGATCCGAATCCGGGATCTCGTGGTCACAAGCCTAACATAGTTATTGGAGTGTTCACTTTCTTACATGTTAAATTATATATTCCATAGGTACCTGATCACCGTAAGCACTGCGCCACTGAGGCGTTAATTCTGTTAAATATTTTACATTCATATATAATTGTGTTGTATTCAAGATGAGTAGTCGACGAAATTGCGCCAATGTTAGGAACATTATCTGCCTTATATATTTGTATCACATGCTTAATATATTCAGGTTTTCTAATTTCCGCCACTTACTATGTTTATTCAAATGTACTGTTGTTAATTGAAACATGTCCATTTATCCTAATTATTTAAGTAAATATATTCACCCATGTTATGGTAATGTAACGAGAATTTCATGTATTTTCATAATATCTAATAGTAATATATAATATTTTGATTGTAGTCTGTATTTATTGTAGTCTGTATTTTAGACAAATTATTATATCTGTGTACTTTTGTAATAAAAGTATGTATGAATGAAGTATCGCAGGTGGCTTTGCCTTTGTAGCAACCCAATGCTTTTCTGGTCATAAGTAGATTCTAATTTGTTCTATGCTTGAGTAAAATTTGATTCAAATCGGAAACAAAATAAAAAAGTTATAAGAGTATCTTCATTTTAAGTGAGTCACACTGTATATTTAAGGCAATGTATAGATTTTGACAAAATATTACTTTAGTAAATACGTCGAGTGTTGTAAAATAAAGATTGTTTTGTGACTGTGATTTATTAGCAGACCACGGTAAACCGCTTTGATAGAAATATTCAAGGTACATAATTGATTTTTTTGTATCGATTTTCGCTGGCGAGTATCTCGTAAACTATAAGACATAGGAAGAGAATGAATATAAACATTCTTGTTGAAAATTTAATTACGTTTAGTTTTGCATAGATTACCTTTTCCCAAGCGACGCATCGTTTCCAAGTTATAAGCGAAGAATCGAAAAAATGAACCTTTCTCCTCCTCCCCCCCTCTGAAGCGGCGTGGCTAGGGGTGGTCTTTCAGTATTTTTACCTCCTAACTACCCCCAACACATCCCTGAAGAGGAAAATTCTCCCCTCCTAAATGTTCTCTACAATTCCCTCATTGATTGGACTATGCCTATTCCGCGACACCACTAAATGATTAATTATAATTATTATTAACTATAATTTTAATGATAGTATGCTCACGAAATTTATTTTTACAACAAAATATTTATATAGAATCGTCGAAAAATATAAATATTTTTACAAGTTTCAAGCTAACTTTTATAAGAGAGCAGTGACACTGGAAGTCTATTTATCTTAGTATCAATTTAGCTCACATCGTTATTTCGAGTAATTCAATTTAAGCCTGATTATATCAAAATTACACTATATTGGAAATTTGTTATCCCTTTATTGGTAATTGAACGCAAGAACTAAATTGGGGTAACTCTCGAGCGAACCACAAAATCCATTTGATCTCCTATTACCGATAATTGATTATTCTGACGAAGCTTCTGGTGAAATATAGTATCTTTGAAGTGTGTTTACTATTTTATCCAGACATATAATTGCACTTTGTTTTATTTACTATTATATACACACACATTTAAATCTAGAAGATTCAGATTCGTTTACGAGAATTACGCTTAGTGTGTCTAAAGTGATGGTGTATGGTTGAAATTCATATTGAAATATTTGTATACTAAAAACAACATGTTGCAGTTTAGTTCTTGATCGAAATTGATACGTTTAAAAGCTCAATACTAAAAGGGGGAGTGTTCTAAGTTTGACATGTATGTTTATATGTCCGTCTGTGTGCCTGTCTGTGATCAAGCCACAGACAGACCCACAGACGGACATCTATACAACGGGTGATTTAATTTCGATGGGATTTGTTTTAAATGAGAATTTTGTGTGAGAGTGTTTTAGCAAGATTTCATATTGGTAGACCATCGGGGAATTGCACATCAGCAACAAAGATTGAAAGAAGACAATTATTATAACCAGCATATTAACAAATTTGACGATATAAGTTAAAAACTTAGTTTTCGATTTATTTGAAAGAGTATGTATAACAAAGGAGTACCGCACTGTCTAATAAAAAAAGATAATAAAAGCCTGTCTTTATGAGAGCACTGCGATACAATGGTTCGGACAAATGATGGAAATCAGACAAAAAACATGGGAGTCAAGAAAGGATGCCCTCTATCGCCTCAACTATTCACCACCGTCCTAGACCAAATGATACAAAGCACATATAAAACATCAAACACAACGAAGACACGGAGACAATGAGAGACTCAATCGTATTAACATACGCCGATGACCTCCTAATCGTCGCAGAAGAAGAGCAACTCATTCTCAACTTCCTAGAAAACATAAAACCGCATCTGGACAAATCTGGGCTGAAAATAAACTCCAAGAAAAATCTAAGAATCGAGCGAGACCCGTCAACAAAATATAGTCGGGCCAGCGGAGAAGAATACAAAATAGGCGACTACTCTCTAACAAACAAATTGAAATACCGAAGAACATATGTGACGAACCAACTGAAAAGGGGAGGAACTGTAAAGAAAAGAATAAAAACAGCATACAGAATTACAAGGGCAATTATACCGTTCATCGAGAAAACAAACTATCATGGGGCCTGACCAAACAGCTGTACATAACCATCATACAGCTAATATGTCTGGAGTTTCTTAACATGGAGTTAAAAATAAAACATCAACACTACTAGGAGGAAAGGCAATTAGGAGACAAGACCATTAGAAGACAATTACAAATGTCCAAAGAAGGGACCCAACACATCTACTGAAGAAAGTGCTAATACTGAACAGCAGCAAACTAAAAATAGGGAGACCATGTTACACGTGGAGAACAAAAATCGAGAGGATAATGAACAAATTGGGAAAGAACCAAACATACTAGGAAAAGCCGAGGGAAAGAAGTACAAAAAGAGGAGCATAAACACTCACATCACGATACAATGTGGCGACGCATTTCACGAGCACCTGCAGATATATGCTCTACCAGAACCAGAAACGGAGGAATCAGAAGACTCCGAAGAAGAAGAAGAAAACCCATAGAAGCAGAAACACAAAAGAGATGAGTATAAACATTAAACATCACGAACACAATGCTGCAACGCACAAGGGGGGATCCAGAAAGGTTACTGGAGGGGGGGCGCTAACATTTTACGTAAAACTAACAATTTTTTTGTAATGTAGAGAATTGGCAGATGTATTTCAGTTGAGGCTGTACCCATACCTTCGTAGGGTGTAGAGTGGGAGTGTATGCAATCTATTATAGGTATGTGGCGGCAGTGTTGTGGTTGAAATGTAATTAAATATCAACTACCGCCGAACGATCAATCATTATATCGACATTTTCAATATTCAATAATAAATAATATTAGATCCTATTCTTCTCGGGGCCCTCGGGGGGGACAATTGCCCCTGGTGCCCCCCTGGATCCGCCCTTGGCAACGCATTTCACAAACACCTACACTCCTGTACCATGTGTCAAGTTTACTAAATATTATATTGTAAATCATAAAATTTCACACCGCCCCCATTAACAAAAACTTCAAATCTAACAATCATCAATTAAGTCTTATCAATAATAACATAAACAAGTCACTGTATTCAAAGCAGACAGGCAATACTTAATTTCAGTTTTTAGTTGCTTTTAAACACTCAAACAGAATACACCTAAAATATAAATAGTTTTAGTGTGTAATTCAATAATATTAATTATATTCGTTTGTTTTAAAAAAGTAGCACATAAAAAAACCTTTGTCTTACATATTTGTAGTTCTTTGACGATGGTTGAATAAACCAAAAGGTAAGGAAACGATAATTTTATAGACCGATAATCCCAAGTTAATTTGATACCAACAGTCAAGAAAATAAAAACATCTAGTTATAACCATTAGTTCTAGCAATTTCTTTATTAATCCTAACTTCTTTTTGATAATTTTCTTGACTTAATGGAAAGGATAGCAAACGATAGATGAATGAATGGAATTATGCCATTTTTATTTGGGTTGATTGTTTGGAGTTATTATGTATGATTTTGTCTGTGCAGACATTCCAAATCTTCAGGTTATTATAAAAATACCGCTACATACTGCTAGAAGTTTTTTAAGAGCATATTTATTAATCAGGATTACAATTATTGTAAACAATGATTCTAAAAATGTTTAAAAATTATACATTCATAATTATTTTAGGAATGGTTTTTCATTTCTAAGTTATTATTCTAATATTAAGTAATATTACGTACATAGATTTAGATTTTTCAAAATATACCATTTTATAAATCAATTGTGGAAGCCGTTACTTTGTGATAGTTTATCATGATGATATGAGAAAAACACTTTACTTTGTTTTTTATCACTAGTTTATTGTAACATACACGTTACTGCAGTTTCGGCACATTAACGTGCCATTTTCAAACGTTGATTACAAATGAATGAATTAGCAAAGGGCTGCGCATATAAATAAATAACCAGGTACTAACAGGTTGACATCATCTTCCCAATATAACAATAAACATTAAGATTAAAGTTGTGTAAATAAGTTTACAAGGGATTATAATTGAATACATCAAAGAGAGTGGACCGATATAGGTTCAACTGGTCATTTAAGAGATTTTTGTCGGAAATTTTGTTTGATTTGAAGATTTCTATTGATTCCAGTAAATCTAATTTAAAACCTTTCTCTTGGACATGTAAAATCTTTAGATCGTTTATATTAGGAAAATTGTGACTTGTTTCTAAAATATGATTTGCGAAAGTTGATTCTGTGTTTTGACTATTAAAAGAGTATAGGTGTTCTTTATACCTTATTTCAAATGAACGATCAGTTTGACCTATTTACAAGGCATTACAATCTGAACACGTTAGTTTATAAACTTCTGATTTTTTTAGGGGATCAGTTTTATCCTTAGCGTTATACAACATGTTTGATAATTTGAAAGGTTGACTTAAAGCTGACTTTCAAATTATGTGTTGACAAAATGTTCCCAATTCTGTCAGATACGTCGCCATAATACGTAAGGAACACATATTTATTGTCACTGCGGTTTTTAATATGGGGATATATACTGAAACAAGATAATCTGAACTGTTTTAAATTAGATTTACTGGAATCAATAGAAATCTCCAAATCAAACAAAATTTCCGACAATAATCTCTTAAACTTGAACCTATATCGGTCCACTCTCTTTGATGTATTCAATTATAATCCCTTGTAAACTTATTTACATAACTTTAATCTTAACGTTTATTGTTATATTGGGAAGATAGGGTCAACCTGTTGGTACCTGGTTATTTATTTATATGCGCAGCTCTTTGTTAATTCATTCATTTGTAATCAACGTTTGAAAATGGCACGTTAATGTGCCGAAACTGCAGTAACGTGTATGTTACAATAAACTAGTGATAGAAAACAAAGTAAAGTGTTTTTCTCATATCATACTATTTTATATTGGTTAAAATAATAACGTATTTTTCTTGCAAGAGATGAATTAATTCAGTAAACTTTCTGTCAAAAATGTTCAAATAAACATATGCAATCTTCTAAGAAATGATTCGAGTCAGTGTTACGGTCAACATTTCGCTAGACTAAGTTAAATGTATATTACTCACTTTGCTCTCAATGCCAACTGCCTGTCATTCGGACAAACAAATCTATTACCTCTATCACCAGATCCACAATCCACCATTATGCTTTTGAAAACGGAACAACAAACAAATATTTTCTTCTAATTTTACCTAAAATACGCTGTAAAAGAATACATGTCAAATGTAAAATGTAAGAAAATTTATAAATTTGAACTCTATAGTAGGTATATATTATAAACATAACACAGGTCTACAAAAAAAGTCCTGTCTTAAGGTTCTAATCTAACTTTTCTGAAGTATTTTGATGCGCTGAAGCCAATTTTGGATTAAAAAAATTTTCTATCGTGTTTGTTTTCCACTACCACCCCCTTTTATCCCCATAAAAAAGCAAAAATGAGGTTTTGCTTTTCTTAAGGTTCTGAGCTAACTTTTCTAAAGTATTTTGACGCGCTGAAGCTAATTTTGGGCAAAATTTGTTTTCTACTATGTCAGTTTCTCCCAACCACCTCTTTTATCCCCTAAAAAAGCCAAAAAACACTTTTCTAAAGTATTTTGACGCGTTGAAGCCAATTTTGGACAAAAAATTTTTCTATCGGGTCAGTTTTCTTCTACCACCCCCTTCATCCCCTAAAATTTTGTTTGTCCAAAATTTGTTTCAGCGCGTCAAATTACTTCTAAAAGGTTAGATGAGAACCTTAGGACAAGACTTTTTTTTTGCCTTTTTTAGGGAATGAAAGAGGTCTTAAACTGGCACGGTAGAATTTTTTTTTGTCCAAAATTGGCTTCAGTGCATCAAAATACTTCAGGAAAGTTATATAAGAACCTTGAGACAAGACCTTTTTTTTTGTAGACCTGTGTAATTTAAGTGACACATGTTTTGATAAATTATACCTGTCTTAAAATAATATCGCTGTGAATGGTAATTCCAATATCTAAGGTGCCTCGTATGTTTCGTTACTCACCTAATGATAGGTTAATGATAGTACAATATTTAGTATATTGCGACATACAGCGTCAACATTATATTATTACAAAAAAAATAGTTTTAAATGCCACAGCTTTCGTAACATTGCAAAAAACAAAAGAAAAAATTTAAATCATGTTTTTGTGACTTTAAAGGTTCATAATGCTTAATTTTATTTACAATTGAAATGGAAGTAAACAACTTATTACTAAAATTTAACATAACCAGAGACAATAAATTGGCTCTGACACAACCAACGCACCAAGCCTTTCTTCTCCAACCGAATTTCTGAGAACAGTCATAAGACTAATATATTTTAGATAGAAAATGATCCTTCATCAGTGCAGTTTCTTACCACAACGCTCATAAAAACCTATTGGCAATGCCAATATTTGAAAACGTGTTTTTGTTTAGCGACGAGGACGGACGGGCGTCGCTTTTTAGTGGTGCCCATAGGCAATTGCCTATGATGCCTAGTGGTAAAATCCGCACTGGATGCTGAAAAATAACTCCACAGTGTTACGTGCAAACAAGACACTATGTTGGATTTGTCAACATTTCCGATTTAATTATCTCGGGTACCAACTAACTGATTTATTTGAAACTTAGAAACCACTTTTAAAATACAAGATCCAATTTTGCAATATGACATTCTTTTATACTACCCACAATCACTTCAACTTTTAAATTTCAAATAGCAACTTGTAGTTATAGTAACTTGGTAATCTCACTTCGGACTAATTCTATAGCAGTTTTAATTTCAAATAGTTTTGGATAGTTTGATTCAAAATGGGTCAAATTAATCCACGCAAATTAGACTTTTTAGGAGAAAAAATTCATATACAAATTATATTTGGGCTATGTATAGTTCACAGGAGTAGAATTAAGGATCCGAAGAGTACCCACCTTATCCGTTGATGGAAACACCTTTTTGGTGTGAAAAACCACCCCCAGACGGGACTTATTCTCATTTTTCTTCGGATCCGTCTTTCCCACGAAAAACAGGTATAGGAACAAAAATATTATTCATTAATTTCTACACAAAAAAAGTTCTATGGTCGATTTCCGTACTCCCCACCGATTTCTCGCTATCGACGTTCATAGTAGGGGGTAGTTTGGAGCGCTCGGCGAAAAATCGGTGGTACGCGATTTTTCACAGCGAATATCCGAACGGCTACTTTGACGTCAAAAATGGTTATAATGAAACTTGTAGAGCGGATTCTCCTCTACAAGATTCATCTTGTACTTTTCTATTTTTTTTATTATTTCCGTTGAATTTTTTCGCTTTTTTCGAGGATACGCACTTTGTAATATAACCTCGTTTCGACACCACCCATGAGGTAGAGGTAGAGGTGCGTTTTTTTTTTTGTAAGTGGTTTCCCCTGTAGGCCTATTCCACTGTCGTCATTGTCCGTTTCAGTCGTCGATAGGGTTTTCTTCAATCAACTCATCTTCGGTAGGTGAATTTAAGCAGACTTGTCCGTGACAGTTGGAGCACATGGTTGAGCAGCGCAATCCTATTTTTACACACCCGCATCGTTTCCCGCAACCCATCCTGCAGTTGCAAGATATAAGTTACAGAACGGAAGGCGGAGCTGGTGTCTAAGGTATAAAAATGGGTGAAAGAGTTTTCTTCCAACCCCATTGTGTCGGATCAAGGTTTATTCCTCTCCATAACTGAATTTGATGAAAAACCCTATAAGCATGCTGATGAGAAGCGGCAGACGTTGGCGGTAATCTCGATAATAGTACAGCGTTACTTGATTTCCCAACCAATTTATTGAATGTGAGAAATTTATGTCTATTTAAAGATTTCTCTTTCTTTGGAGCTTTATATAACGCCATCGTGAAATGCTCTTCAGCAGTTGCGACTTCTTCTTTTGTTGATTGAGGGTTGTTAAATATAGACACAATGTCATCCAAATCTCTTCTGTTATTAAGTATAGTTACAGTTTGTGCTTTGCCTTTACCGAACAAAGCAGAAGTAGTGTCGCAACCACTAAATGTATGTGCAAACAGCACAATTTCCTTACAGTTTCTCAAGACATCCGAAGACTGTGTAAATAGCGAGAACTGTATATCCTCTCCTTTAGGTTTCCCTGGAATTCTCTAAAAAGTCGAATGTCTTTATGTTGAGGAGAAAGGGCTATAATGAGCACGAGAAGATCGACGTCCTATCCAACGATGAAAACTGTCTCATACTGCTATTTCTCGATCGCAGTTTGCACGATGAGCAAGTCGGCATCATCTTCCGCAATGAGCGTATTAATTCCTTCCTCTGCGAAATGAGGCGAAATGAAACGTTCCTTATTATGGTGATTGCTGAGAAATTTTTTTGGACGAACAGAAATAATAAATATTAAAATTATGAAGTACACGTTGTGGATAAAAGCGAGAAAATTCAACAAAAATAATAAAAAAAAAGAAAAGTACAAGATGAATCTTGTAGAGGAGAATCCGCTCTACAAGTTTCATTATAACCGTTTTTGACGTCAAAGTAGCCGTTCGGAGATATTCGCTGTGAAAAATCGCGTACCACCATTTATCGCCGAGCGCTCCAAACTACCCCCTACTATGAACGTCGATAGCGAGAAAACGAAACGAAAACAGAGCTATTTCTATGTAGAATTTAATGACGAATATTTTTGTTCCTATACCTGTTTTTCGTGGGAATGACGGATTCGAAGAAAAATGAGAATAATCGTAACTAACTCCTGTCTAGGGGTGGTTTTTCACCCCAAAATGGTGTTTCTATCAACGGGTAAGGTGGGAACTTTTCGGATCATTACTTCTACACCTATGAACTATGCATGGCCCAAATATAATTTGTATATGATTTATTTCTTCTATTCGCTATTTTTTCGTCTAATTTGCGTCGACTAAATATGAAGTATTGAAAAGAAATGAAGGTGCTTTTTCGTTGGGGGGTGAGTTTCACCCCAACTCAGGGATTTCTAAAAAAAAAAGATATTATTGGAATGTGTAAATCGTCGAATTCTATAACGTTATTTTTGCTTTAATACACGCCGAGTTACAGGGGGTTAAAAATGTTGAATTTTAAGCAAAAAAACACTTGATTTTTCAAAGGTTTTAAGCAAATTACTCAAAGAGGATCACATTTTCGAAAAAGTTTGCCATAACAAAAAAGTTAGCTTATGAAATAACAAAAATAATCCATGAAATAAAAAATTGCGTATCATTGCCGAGGCACAGTAAATGTTAGGTAACCATGAAAAGGCCACGCTCTTCAAACAGTCATCTCTGGGTAAAAATACCTTTTAACATGTACCTTGAACCAAATTAAAGCTTATTACAGTAGCTTAAAATTTTCTTATGGCAAATTTTGATATCTGCAAAATCAAAAATGATACAGGGAAAATAAAGAGATTTTTTACACAAAAAGGTGCCCGTTTTTTGATTCCAGTAAAATCCAAATTGAAATAAATTTCAAATCGTATTTTTTGTTTGTCCTAACTATTATATTACGCTCAAATTTGTTTGACCGTGATGGATGCATTGTCTAAAAGATTTTACACTTGTATTTTGAGAATTTTTGAAAAAATGAATCTTCTTGTGTTTATGATTAAATAACTTAGCAGGGAAGCATCTTAGCTGAATGTTACTTACTACAGACAACAAATTATGGCAATAAACTAAAGGAAATGTCGCTTCTTTATTTCTTTTTTTGATAAAAATAATAGCTTAGGAGATAGAAGTGTTTGAAATTAACTTTTAACGTTTTTTCTTTTTAATTGACGTAGTTAAGAGGGATATAGAAAAACTGACAACCTCTGTACTGTTTTGACCTACCTAACCTTAAAGATGATTAAAAGATCTTCAAAAAGTTTTTTTGGATGATTTTTAGCATTGATTGCAAAGGAGATATGACCGAAATAAGGAGCCTGTCTCGTAATAGCGATATTGCTCATTTCGCCGTAAAATGTCAATATTTTCAATTATAAAGGAATAATCATAATGTTTATACTTTTTAGATACTCACGCACATTTCTTAAGTCGTTGGAGATATGCTGTATGTACTTGTGTAAATGTATATGTATAAAGATGAAAATGGCTCAAACATTGATGATGAATAATTATATTAAATTTAGGTTAAATCTCTATAAAATTAATAAAATTGAAAAATATGAATTATTGTTTTATTAATTTGCTACACCTTAACACAAAAACCAGATCCAAATTCGTAGTCAGCAACCCCAAAATCATAAATAATATTAGTTTCATCAATAAATTCCCATTACATCCTTTATAATTATTTTTTGACTTTAAGGGTAGTTTTCACCCTCTTAGAGGTAAGAGCAATTCGTTTTTTTATTATAGGATGAGTTTCATGTCTCAAAATGTAACAATCTGCTAAGAAAGTCCTCATTTCTCAAAATAAACAAAAAATAATTAATTCGTCCATTTTACCTCTTTTATATTGGCCATATTGAGGGTGCAACACAAAATTTTAAATTTCTGACTTCACATTCGTGATCAGCGACCTGTGAAACATAGTAAGTTTCATTAATTCATTCTCGGTACTTCGCTAATTTTATTAATTTCTTGAATTTGGGGGTGGTTTTCACCCTCTTAGATGTAAAAGCACATCTATTTCTTTTTAATATTTAAGTTTAAGAATCTGCAAAAATTAAGAAATTCCAAGCCGCTATAGAAATTTGGGTACTTTTTAACCCCCGTCCCAAAAAGAGGGGTGTTATAAGTTTGACGCGTATGTTTGTATGTCTGTCTGTCTGTCTGTCTGTGGCTTCATATCTCTTCAACGGGTGATCCGATTTTGATGCACTTGTTTTTATTTGAAAGAGTGTTTTGTCGAGAAGGTTTTTACCATATTAGATTTTGATGTTTGGTCGCCATCTTGATTACAAGCTTTTATTTAACTTGCCTTGTACTTGTGGGTCAAATCTTGCAACTGAATTTTAAAATAGTTATCCCCAACCGATTGAGCTAAAATTTTGCATACACGTTTAGTTTGGATGACAATGCATGGTTAACTAGGTGACGTCATTCCAAATCCAATATGGCGGACCAGTTATTTTTTATGCACCCCCATGATATGGGTATCAAATGAAAGGGTTTGCTGAGAAGAATACAAAAATGAAATGACGTCACACTAAATTCAATATGGCGGACGTCCCAAGATGGCGGACAAAATTTTTTAGTTTTAACACTATAATTTGTTCGTATAGTGTATTCACTCATACGTTGCATTCTAAGAAATGGTGAAGGATTCGGTTTAAACTATAAGTTTTATATCGGATATGAACAACGCAATGAATATACACTTCTCCAAGAAATTAACGCACCGCCAAAAAATAACCAAAAGTTTGAAGCTAGTTAATTTTTAACTCCCGACCCAAAAAGAGGGTTGTTATAAGTTTGACGCGTATGTAAGTCACAAGTCACGAGATTGTAAATGGTTAAACATGAAACAGAGACGAACACTTCATTGCGGTACTTTGTATCATAAAGTCATCGTTTCAAATAACCCAAGTTACTTATATAGGAAGATTACATTTCGCACAGATGTACACAATTTAAATTTAAGATGTAAAGGAATATTATCCCCACCTATGCATAAAACAGCCCTCTATGAACGTTCGTTTACGTTTTGTATTTATAAATTATATTCATCTAAAGTCATGCAGTATACTCTCTTTTGCTAAAGTTTTTAAAAAGAGTCTTTTCGTTTAGCTAAAGTGTTCATTTTGCCATATTTTTTTTTAATAAATTTATTACATTTTCTATCGTCTTTTTAATGGAATTTATTTATGTGTTTTTTATTTTTGTATGTGTATATGTAGGTATATAATTATAAATAAAAGTATGTAATGTACATATATATGTGTATATACTAATTTTTGTCAAATTCATACATATCTGCACCATGCGGGTTGAGTGTAAGAACAGCTGACATTGGCAATCCATCAATTTCAGCTGAACTCCGCCCATTCATTTTTTGTCAATTATATTTATATTTGGATTCATAACATGTAATTTTCGTATTTGAATAAAGTGTATTATTATTATTATTATTATTGTGTTTGTATGTCTGTCTGTCTATGGCTTCATATCTCTTCAATGGGTGATCCGATTTTGATGCACTTTTTTTTATTTGAAAGAGTATTTTGTCGAGGAGATTTTAGGCCATATTATATTTTGATGTTTGGTAGCCATCTTGAATTCGCCATGTTGAACTTCTCTAGAAATTGTCCTATTGAAGTAAAATTGAAAATGTACAGACAATTATGGTAGCCGAATATGATTTCGGCCTCATTTTGATTCGGTCATATGAAACTGGTACGATTAGATACATTGATCGGGAGTTTTTTAAAATGTTCAATTTTTTAACCTCCGACCCAAAAAGAGTTTGACTCGAATGTTTGTATGTTTGTTTGTCTGTCTGTCTGTCTGTGGCTTTATATCTCTTTAACGGGAGATCCGATTTTGATGCAGTTTTTACTAAAATTAAATATAAAACATAAATATATTTATAATAGAGCCGGTCTTGTAGACCGTGCGCGGCTAGTAGAATACAAAATTGGACCGCGTCGGCTTAAAGGTTAAAAAGTTCTGTGTGGGACTCGTGATATAATAATACGCTATGATGTATGTATACGTTTAGTTTAAAAAGTATAAAATTAAATTAAATTACAATTTAAAAAAAACCCCGACACAAAAATATCGACTAAATAACTAATATAAAAAAAATAAATTAACACAACTTTAAAAATTATGAAATAATTTTGATTCTATATACGAACTCTTATGATTCATTTAAATCCAGCTTACATTTTCTTTATGTTCTCGACATTTGCTTTGTTATACGCATGAATATATTGGGGGCTGCTGTAAAGACGAACTACTAAATAGTTATATTCAAAACAGCAGCTTCCGATATATTCATGGGTATAAGAAAGCAAATCTCGAGGACATAAAGAAAATGTAAGCTGGATTTAAATAAATCATAAGAGTTCGTATATAGAATCAAAATTATTTCATAATTTTTAAAGCTGTGTTAATTTTTTTTTTTTATTAGTTATTTAGTCGATATTTTTGTATCGGGGGTTTTTTAAATTTGTAATTTAATTTTATTGATACCAAGTGACTGTATTTTTGTTTTATTTATGTCTAGATTTTTTTTTATTAACATATTAATATTTTTAATGAATTTGTCCATGAGGACACAATAAACTTTTTCTGTAATAATGATATAACGACATGTACAGGTTTCTCAATAAACAATGCGCAAAATTAAAACACATTATAGAAACAAATTATAGGTCGTTCGTCTCTAAAAATGTTCAATCAACATTAAAATTATACTAATTGGGTCTATTTCTATATTAATGAAATCTATTTATAAGATGTGAAGTTTGAAATCTTGTAAGTCTTCATATATTGCGCGAGTAACTGAATAACTACCGCATTAGGATACACTACTAGAATTGAATGATAATTTTCACTAATTTTTTGTTTTTTTCCTTGATAAATAGCTACTGAATGTCAGGTTGGAATACGTTGTTGGGGGCATACCGCATAACCCATTATATGAAGAATTTTGTTCTGAAATCATTGAAAGATTTTAAGATAGGTGTTAACGACCTTCTCTCATAGTTGAATGTCGTACACTTTATACTGGCTTAAGAATTATTTTATAGAGTAATATTTTATTTTGGGGTAGCGGGTAGAAGCTCTCTTAAGAATTCTCTTGAGATATGCTCCTACTTCAGGGAAATGAGTGTTCCTACCTACGTGAATAACGGATTCACCCTGACCAGAAGGGAGGAATAACCAGTAAGGGTTCCTTTATCAGGGTCACAGTAAATGCTAATGTACAGGTGTGTTATTATTATTGCATCGAGACTTTAAAGGCTGTAATAGGAAAGGAATTTGTAGCAATTTTAATAGCCTTGTGTCTGCCTGTAAACCAGCAACAGCATCTAACCCAAAACGAGCTGCTACAACCAGTGTCTAACCCAGAGTAGGCTGCTGTCCCCAAAAATGCAGAAGCACGGGGAAATTACTAAGCTCAATATGTTCCCACGGAAACCTATATAAACAGGAACTCTAGTGAGGCCTCGGATGTGCTTCACGCTCAAGCTTCAACTGGCGTTTGTCTTTTTTTTAATCGAAATTGACTACTTGATGCGGATAGTTAGCTCACGAGGCTCCTTGGGTGAAATGGAGTACCACGGTGGACAAAATGAAAGCAGATCGGATCAGTGGAATTATTAAGAAGACAGTTAGAATCCCATGAATAAATACATCACTAATTCTGTCGCCGGGGATACATGTAAAACATAACTAATTTGTCTGCAAAATATCAGAATAGGCAATATCCTAAAAAGTAGACTGAAATCATGAACTTCTCGGTTGCTATATTGAAATCTATGATGTATACTCCCGTCTATTTGCAAATGGAGACTTATGTTATTCATTCTGCTACTTTAAATGAACAAGTACCAAAAGATGTTCCTATTATATCATCAACCTCCGTATTTTTGTGTTTTAAATGTGGTTTCTAGTTTTCAAAAAGATCATTTAGGTAATGGACACCAGAGGTAATCACAAGTCAAGTTTTTGATGTAACACCTTATATAAAATAATATTACGTATTTATTTGATTTTTTTATTTTGCTCATAACCATATAAAGATATCAATGCAATTAATCACTGAGAATTTTCGGGTAATAATTTAAGATCACTCGGTTAAAATATTACTCTTATATTAGGGGATGAGGTAAGTTCGCCGATTTAAATTCCGATATTCGAGTATCCACTACTCATGCTATCCATTCAATATTTTTATCTTAGTAATACCATATTATAGATGAAAAACTTCTGTATTGAATGTACCTACATTAATTTATAAAAGTATAGAAAGCAGGAATAAGCACTTTATGAGAATAAAAGTAAACATGTTTTAGCTTCCTTATGCCTCCTACATCAATCCGTAGTTAACTCATAAAGTCATTTTCCATGTAAACAACGTTATATCAAAAGGAAATTGATTTATCAAAATAAATTTAATATGTTCTAAATATTGACTGAAGTGTTTTAGCCAAGTTAGTATGTTTTCAAGGATTGATTGAAAACATATGTTTATCAGGTATTTTGGTTTTTAAAAACTCATTGCTAAAAACAGTCCTTGTAAACATATTATGATTTTTGTTTTTATAAAAATATACCTCTAATAATAAAGAGGAACAATAGATTAATACCTAAATAATAAATAAATACTTAAATAAACTATATTCTATACTCGAGGTCAAGCAGAAAATCAACATTTCTAATCTGTGACATGTATCTTTTCTTTGGGGGCAAACAACACTTAAAAATTACTTTATGAAGAAAATCAGGGAAACTTTACAAAACTTACTTATTGTAATTTTATGTAATGGTATATAATATTTATAGGTCAGTTGTATTGCGGGAAAATATCATTTTATGACATTTAGAGTTGCGGTCGTGTTTGCAATTGATTTAGAATTAATATGGTCACAGAGATTATAGGTCCCTGTTTCCACAACTATCTCTCAGTTTTTTTTTTTTGTTATTAACAATTGCTAGCTAGCTTAAGAAATTTGTTTGTCTGTGTCCAACAGTGACGATATTTCTTCTCTCTCTGCGCGGCCACTTGCCAACTTAGGATGGTTGACTAGTACAATATAATGCCTAATATCTACTATATTAAACCAACCAATTGCAACCAGTCTAAATTTTTTATGGTGAATCTCAAAATACTAGTCAGCCATCCTAAGTTGGCAAGTAGCCGCGCGGAGAGAGAAAAAATATCGTCACTGTTGGACAGAGACAAATAAGATTTTTAAGCTTCTTAAGCTAGCTAGCTTAAGAAACTTGTTTATCTGTGCCCAACAGTGACAATATTCCTTCTCTTTCTGAGCAGCTACTTGCCAACTTAAGATGGTTGACTAGTAACTATATGTTGTTTCGTATAATTGCCAGACTGACAGGTTGAACAGAGACGGAGGTGGTAAGCCCACACAAGAATGCGCCAAAGTGCGTGATTTTTATGTAAGCGAAATTGATATATCTTTAAATATATTGTAAGTAGTTTAAAATGACAAATACAGAATGGCAGAATAAAAACAAGAGGTCTAGCGGGATAAGTTAGGTCAGCGACCCCAGAAAGTTATTTTCAAAATAACTTATATTATGACATCGATGAGTAATAAAGTTACCATTGACGCAAATTCAGCCTCCTATCTTCCTGCGTTCTTGAGATAATTGACCATATATAGGCTAGAGCGGGTATTATTGAAAATTATTTAATTCTAAAACAATTGCAGCTAAACTAGTAAAACGAAAACTTTTTATTAGACAATACATTGTTCTATATTATATATTTTTTGTAGAATTTTTCAATTATTTAAAAAAATTAAAAATAAAAAAATTCTTATTTTTTCTTCATAGTTCACACAAAGGTACAATCACACAAAAAATATATAATGTAGCTTACTACGTCTAGTATTATCACCAAAAAGTGCATTCAAACAAAATGGGTGCCACACTTCTTAAAAAAACAAAAACTCGTTATGACCATCCTGAAGTTCTTACTACTTTACATCTCTCTTTAATATAAACTTGCTTATAAATGTATAAACAAGTAGTTATATGTTTGTAATTTAAATAAAGTAAATGCTCTGAATTACATTTATTATTTACGTTAAGAATAAGAAAGGTGCAATTTAGATAAAAGTAAAGTCCAAGAAAATATTATTTATTATGATACAAATTATTAATTATTACAATATAATTAATATTCGTCGCTGTCCTCATGAATAACTACGTAAATATTTTCTGAAGTAAATATATTAGATAAAATTTCTGCTGGACGTACTATGCGGGAAACATACCCAAGCAGCATTCAAAGTGATGGGAACTGGCATCTGAGGCATCGGAACTTTAATACAGTAGGAATGTCATAACTGTTACTAAATTTGCGCCTCTAAGGTAATGTTCACTTTGTAGTATGCATTTGTACTTTGAAGCATCCTCAACTGCAAAGTGAAAATTGGTAGTAATAACGACCGCACAGCGTTACCAAAGGACCACTTCAAAGTAACGATAATTTCAAGTGTTTAATTTTAAGTCCCTGATACGTTGTTGGGAAATTTTCTGGAACTTCAATGTTGTCTAACTTATTAGTAACATCTTGAGTAAAAAAGAGGTTATTTCTACAAACATAGGGGCTTTGAAGTTATTTTTACTACTCCCCACTAATTGAAAATGACTACAAAGTTATATATACCTTAAAAACCTACTATAAAGTGATATCAACTTTTAAGACAATTTATATCATTATTGGCATTGAATAAAATGGCGGCATCTGAAATGCTCAGTAAAAGCAAAATAAAGTTTATCGGCACTCATCCATGTTTTATAGAAAACTGAAGAAACAGTTAAACAGTAAGAGAAATAGTGATTCTTCAGAATATGATGCAAACATAAAATATTATTTCGCCACAGCAAAACCATCATCTTTGGTAACAAGTGCAAAATTGTTCCCATCAACACAAGGAGAAGAATAATCGAAAACTATAACAGTTGTAGTGATTAATGATACTGTGTACTGCTCGAAAATTACAACTTGTCTTTAACACACAGATAGTTCAGTTAGTGATCCACTGAGCATATTAAATGAATTTGCCAATTAAAAATTCCAAATTTAATAAATATTGTGTCGATGGAGAATGGACAATGTCGGTATAACGGCATAAGACATTATTTATGTACAATAAATTGAATTGAATGAAATTAAATGTAAACTGATCACTAAATAAATATGAAAACTCATGTATTTTTTCCATTTTTTCCATTATTACACACCTTACGTTAATAAATATATTTATCCAACACTTTCATATAAAGTGATCTTTATTGATGAGATTTTGAAGGTATGAAGTGACCCATAAGTCACTAGTGAGATAAAGTAGTAAGCTAAATTGAGGTAAAGTGAATTAGTCACTAAAGAGTAATTTTAATATAAAGTAAAGCTCAAGGAATTTATTTATTGTCCCCATTATATGGAAAATTAACAAAACAAAGAACCCATGCACTAACACTTATTTATTTATATTTTTGTTAACATTTATTGTCATCATATTCGATTTTTCACAAAGAAAACTGCTACACATTTTTTCTCTATACTAGTAACGACGTCTGTATCGCCTGACTCGTTGTGCTGCTCTCCCTGAATTTTTTTAGCAATAACAATCTTGTTGAGACTGAATCTTCCAAATAACCCTCACCCTCACCCCCAGCATTGGCCAAAAGAGTTGATGAGGAACGGCGCATGCTATGGCCAGTATACAAATCTGCATCTGGCAATTGCAAATAATCAGCTACAATTCTTGGAATTTTTGAGAGCTTATTTAATCCAACGCATTGGACAGTGCACTTTCCCTTTTGAAAATTCACGAAAAATCTTTTGTGAGACACATTTTGCGGTCTTAAAGACACATATTTCCTAATCGAATCAAGTGAGTTTACCGAAAATCCTTCATTTAAAACTGTGAAACTTCTTGATTTATTCGTCTTGGTATCTGGTATGGATATATACAGATATAATTCTTTATCTATTATATCTTCGACGCTTAAGAAGGTCAGTGTAACCTAAAAAACCCAAACAATTAAATAGATACACAAAAGCAAGATCATAATAAACACCTACCTCTGACATAAGATGCTCACCGTCAGGGGCATCCATCAAATATTGTTCGATATGTGCTCTTTCCAAATAATATCTTTCTAATAATATCAGATAATAAGTACTTGTAAAAGTATAACAAATGTTATTTTTAATCCACATATTCCCATCACACACAGTGACAGTGACACTGCGTTGCCGATAAAAAAAAGGAATTACCTATCTCGTATCTGCCAATTGTACCAATATGAAAATAAGTTGATAGCAATAGTTACCAAGATCTTATACCATCATTGGTCCCATTGGCTGCATCTAGGTAAATATATCTACGCAGTGAAATTGTTGTAGTTCCCGTCACCACTTTTAAAGTAGCAACAACTATAACGTTGCGTTGGTGGCATCTGCTACTTTATGGTAAATGTAACTTACAGGGAAATAATTTTGGTTTTTGCAACCTCTAAGTTACTGCAATTAAAATCGCCATTTTTTTGTTGTTGAATGAAGACGCCATATCGACACGGATAAAAATATAATTCAATAAAAAATTTCTTTTTATTATGGTCATTTACAAATATGTTTTCTAAATAGATTATTACTTTATAATATATAGCACTTAAAAAAAACGTTTTCCATAAAAAATTTTGCAGTTTTGCTTGTACACATGATTTTTGCAAAAAAATGTTTTTCCGAAAAAACCATTTTCTCGAGGGGGCGTCTTTTTTATCGAAGCATCATGATAACATTTTACAGAAAACAGGTGGTGGTTTTAATATCCACACCCAGGGTAAATGCAAAACATGATGATTTATAATATATGCTTAGGCATGTTGTATATAATCACCTTAACTTGGACCTTGGACATATCATGTGCTCAAACTCGGTAAGTCATTAATTTGCTATTCGAATAACAAAGAGCCAAATATATAGTTTGCGCTCTCATTTCGGTCAGCTGAGCTGTCCCAAAAGTTAGTCATTTCTACTACTTGGTTACGTCCCGTTTACGTAATAACCTAGTCCTCGACACGGTAACGGTAGAAGTACCGGAATAGTAATTTTCCACGTAATTATTATTTCCCATTTTGGTGAATACTTGGTAGAAGGATGGTTCCCATTACGTAATAGTCCTTAGTTGCGGAAACCTTCCCCTAATGCCAACTATTACGTAGAAACTATTAAAAATGCTGCTTGGGTATCGGGCATGAGAGAAGTAATATACGGCTGCGGCCTTTTCAGTTAGAAAACCCTACTGGTAGACTGCGACAAACATCCCTCATCTTGCGTACGCCTCTAACGGCAAGTTCAAGAAACAAGCTACATATCTTTTGAAACATAAAAAAATTCAATATACGAGTTCATACACTTTTTGTAGATAGTTCAGTTTTGAACAAAAAAGTATATACGTCATAGCATCATCGTAGTTTTTATTAATTTATCTAAATAATAATTAATAAAAATATTGAAAACAAAAAAAACCGCAGTTAAAAATATGTTTGGTTTGTTATTTATTACACCGACCTCAATATCTATATTAGGTAATAAGGTCCAATGAGCTGGTCGACGGTGAAATTTAAGTAATTTTTAATTTTTATTTTGAAGGAGGTTCGATTTTTGGAAAAAAAAAATTTCGCCGCTTTTAGTACATTCATGCTTAGCTTCTACATAGTGAAAGAACAGATTGTTAGGTAATAATATGCAAGACATTTTATTATAATTGCATACCTACACACACCTTTCTAACCACGCGCACGACGAGAAAATTTGATGATATATAGGGTTTTTCAGTTAAAAGTCCCTGGGCTATTGTCTCGAAAAATAATGAAGATATTTGAAGTTTGTAAATGGCGTATGAATGATACTAAAATAGACAGTGAATAACTGAATTTAAAATGTTTCTCTCGCAGTGCACAGAGATGGAGCTGCGGTGCTAAATTACTTTTCGATGACTTAGACCCTGGAACATGACTCATATGATTAAGAAATACATTATGAACAATTTTTATTGTATAGAAAATTTTGAAAAAACCAGCCATTTTAGAGCTAAATGTTTTTTTCTCAAATTTTCTTTTGTTCATTAAAATTTAAAAAGTTCCTGTACCTTGTCAATAATTTTAGAACATCGATTATTTAGAACTTTTAATTTATTAAATAAAAGATTATTACATAATTTGAAAATTCTTGCTAAATTCCAGTTTTAGAAATATTGTTGCATTTGAAGAATTATTGAAAATCATAAAATTTCAAAATATGTAATAAAATTATTAATAAAAAAGTTACAGGAGATTCCACAAAAATTATTTTGTTTTTTTGGTGCACATTTTTTTAGTCACTGGTTTATGGGAAAAAATCCATTTCTTACATTTTCTTATTTTATACCTACTGATTCTTTTCTAAAAACCTGTCATTATTCCATTTTTTTGAAGTGAGGCCTCGGGTTTGGGTTATGATGTCTCCTTTAAAATAATAATAATAATAATAATAAGTATATTTTTTGGACGTTTAATTCCTGGAGTACCCAAAATCGGTATATATTCACGAATTGGGTTCCCTACATCGAAATAGAAAAACGGAACCTCAATTATCTCCGGAATGGTTAAAGATATCAAGTTGAAATTTGGCACATATGTGAAGGGCTGTAGATACAAATTTTTTCAAATTTTCTTGTTGTGTTTTTCACCCAAAAAATACAAAAAAACGTGAAGAATTGTATGTATATCTTTTTAATGGAATAAAATGGATCCTAAATAAACAATAAAATAATATTTGTTTATTTGTTTTTATAAGCACTATTTTTATTTACGATGTCAACTAAAGAAAAAGGAAAGAACCACACCTTTTTACCACTAATGGAGCAATAAAAATAAAATGTGTAATAGCAAGATATTTATTCACCATGAATTGAAAGTACGAAAAATGTATTTATTATTATTACTGTTTTAGTCATATGTTATTATAATAACCTACAACGATCTGCTTTTACTAAAGCCAATAGGACCCAACGGCAAAAAATGGGAAAAATTACAAGTTTTTAGAAAAAAATCGGTATCTATAAAATAAGAGAGATATCAAACATTTGAGAAATTGATTTGTCACTATAAACCAATGATAAAGAATGCGCATCAAAAAATATAACATAATTTTTGTGGAATCCTGGAAGTTATAAAGTTTGGTAAAGAAACACAGCTTTCTCTCACACCCTGTAGATAGTAACATGCTTCAAAATAAAAGCATCTGGCAAAACTCGCTGTTTCACAAATAAATTATCCCTTAAAACCTGAAAACTGCATATTGATATCTATTCTCGTTCTCAAAAAATGTGGATTTAAATTCAACCCAAAAATTCGCTTGGTCCGTTTCAATTGGCCAGTATTTTAGAAAATGGATAGGTAGAGAGACACATTTTTAGAATTACATTGTAATTTTGTATAATGATTTTGGGTATGGAAAGTAACCATATTAAATTTAATCAATAGTATAAATTGCAAAAAAAAACATAGATAATTACTTGGCCATTGAAGTGTCATACACATTATTAATGAATCCTTTTTTTTAATATCAAAACCAATATTGCGAGTACTATTACTAATTTTCATTAAATCGGTTTAAAAAATATAAGGGCAAGCACGTTCCAAAACAAAATATACCTAAAAGAATGATCAGTGAGACAAAAATGAGTAAAGGTAATGTTTTTGAAAATTGTTTGTAAAACAATATAAAACAATTTACATCTATAGGATTCCTAGAGATATTTAAAATTAAAAATATAGATTGTGACAGGCTTCACATCAGTATTATTAACAAACAATTTTCTTTTATCATTACTACGATACTATGAAATATACAATTTATTGTTCAAAATTGAATTACCTAGAAAAAATGTACCAACTCATATATTGATTTTTTTATAGTTTAAAAGATATATAACTTGTTCCTTGGACTTACGTCTAGAGGCGTACGACAAGATAAAGGGTTTGTCACAGTTTGCCAGGGTTTTTTTACTGGAATTTTGTTCTGCCATTCTAAATATAGAATTCTAAAGTACTTAACGATAAATTCATAATTTAAAAATAAAACGTTTTGTCGCAATTTTTTATGGGTCTATCGCCCCCTTCTGCTCAAGATTTCATTTTGTCAACTAATAACATATCAAAAAAAAAAATCTATTTCTTCTAACTTTTAAAAATACATTTAAGCCACCTAGACAAACAAAAACTAACAACTTTTAATACAACATAATTAATGACTGCATTATGGTACACTTTATTTAATTTTTATTTACTAGATGTAAAATAGACTTACTTACATGTTTCGACACTATCAAAAAATTCTGGTTATCTTGCAATATCTATTTTTATATTTTTAAAACCGCGCTTTCTATTTATTTTCTAAAAATAATTTTGCGACCCTTTGCGTATTTAATGTGAGCTTTGGCACACACGACTGCTTTCAGTGAAAGTTGAAAACAAACTGACGCCTGTTGAATAGCCTGTTGAGGCGTCGAGACGTCGTGACGTCACCTAATCAATATCTCTATCATTGTCTGCACTCAATTTGAAGTTGCAGTTTATTGGACTGATAAGATTTATGATTCAACTATTCAGATTCAATTGAGTTCTGATTTGAATAATAAAATCTTAATGATATGTCTATTTGAAAGAGACAGTAATTTAAATTTTATATAAGAGAATTTTTTAATAAAAACTCATCATAAGGACATTTAGTGAGATATTTTTTTCCAAAAGAAATGTCTTTTTCAGAAAAGTTATTAGTGGAGTCAAATTGGGATTTTTGGATTGGGGGTCAACTTAAGTTCTCAGCTCAGTTTTGCAGGTTCTGCGCATTATCTACTTAAACAATTTAGATTTTTAGACCGTGATTTTCATCGGTTTTCTTTAAATATCTCGAAATCTATAAGACCTATGGAAAACAATAAAAAAAAGAAAAATGTTCGAAAAAGTACATAAACTATAATTTCAATTGTTATTATTTTAAAAAAATGAACATTGTAAAATTATGCGTTTTTAAACAAATCATTGTTCTTTTAAAAATAATGGATAATACTCAATGAAAGGGCATAGCAGGATAAGCATGTGTTAGGTGCCCTCGCACCAATCCGGTCGAAATTTTTAGCACAAGTTGATAGTAGTGTTAGATGAAATTTCCCAAAATATTATTTTTGGAAAACCATTTTTGCGGGAGTTATGCGGGTAAAAAGAAAAATGGAAAAAAATTTTTTTCTCGAGAACGGATAAACCGATTTTCATGAAAAAAATATATGTTATGGCTTCTGATGGTGCAAATGTGGGAAAAAATTATTGAGTCCATTTGTCGAAAAAAAGTGGTGAAAAAATTTTTTTCAAAATAAAAAACAAATTTTTTTAGGGGATTTTCTAGAGGCACACCCACCTTCCAAATAAATGCTTATATGCCCCTTTAAAACATATCCAATTTTCAAAGCGATCGGAAGGGTACAACATACTCAAAATTGATAATCATTGGCAGACTGCGGGCGGCGCGTAGTCTATGTAATGAAGCATTATAAGACGACTTCTTTGTAAATATTTCGTGCAAAGACGAAATTACCTACCCCCCCCTCGTTTTCGAGGGTGCTGAACACGATGCAAGTGGTGGGAGAAGTTTTAGACCACCGCAACCCCCTGCAACTTTTTTGAAAAATTTTTTCAAAATAATTTTTTTTTATGGGATGTTCTCGAAGAATGAAGACTAAGAGAAGTCTCATCAATATAGAGTAACCTGATTCGTGAGAGGCAAGAGGACTCACGCAAAAAAGTCAGCCGGAATTGTGAGAGGCAAGGGGACTCATAATAACCAAGCACCTCGACTAATGAGAGGCAAGGGAACTTAAAATAAACAAGCGACCTGACTAGTTAGAGGCAAGGAGACTCACGATAAATAAACACCCCTACTCGTGAGAGGCAAGGAGACTCACAATAAACAGGCACCTTCACTAGTGAAAGGCACTGTAACCTCCTCGTAGTGGACTTTGAAAACTAGTTCTTTCGTAGGCTGACTGCAGATGTCATCATTGCAAAATCTTCAGATTTTCAAACTAGATTTTGTTTGACCCCACAGTTGACGTCAGAGAATTATTGCGCCACACTTCTTGAAGTTTGATACTGATTTAAATGCTAGGGATGTAATGGCCGCCAGTGACCGTGGTAGTAAGATGTAGTAATGAACCGCTAGTCTATGTAATAAAGGCAGAAATAGTGTAAATATTTCTTGCAAAGACGAGAATGCTTATCCTGCTATGCCCTTTTGGAAAAATATGGCTCTTATAAAGTACAAACACCACTTAAAATTTAAAATCAAAATTATTACTAAAATGGCTCAAATACACAATCGTTCCTAAAAATTTGTGAAATCCTGCCATAAAGACCAAAAAATGTGTACTACGGCTCAAATTGTAAGTACTGGGTCATGGAGAAAAACATTTTTTTTTTTTTCGAAATTTAAATTCATTTTATTAGTTGTTTATTGATTTCGAAATTTTAGTTATAAACAAATTCAAGTAACTCTCTGGTTTTTTATGAAATCAAAAACGGTAAACTAACAAATGAAAGTAGATTAAAAAAGCCAACTGTAAAAAAATTAAGGCTCTCTACTTTCATTTGAAGCTGAGATACGTTAGTTTTTACGTTTAGAACGCTTATAAATAAACAAATCGATATTTCTTCTTGAAATTTGGGCTGGTTATTCTCCAATGCTTATTATTTTGTTTCTGCTCTTTGATGATAATCCAAAGCTACAATTGCCAAAATAACATCGAATAAAGCGGCTTTGAGAACATAATGCACATTATCATTTTTTTTATTGTTTTTTAAATTTTTGTCACCTAAATGGTAAACCAACCTAACTTAAACAACTACTTTTATGTTCATGTATACAGCTTTATAAAACTTTTAATATTACTGATGCAATAAAAAAGCATATTTCGCGAACAGGATTTGAACCCGAAACGTCCGCATGCTGAATAGAAAGTGCTCGTCACCTTACCTATTCGGCTGCCTAGTGACTAAAATCTGGTTTGTAAAAACATAATATAACATTTGGGCATATTTGGTGATTTTTCGGATTTTTAACAAAATCGCTAAAGACCCTCGGTCCTCTATACAGTATTTTTTAACAATTAGGAAGTTTCCATTTTTCTCATTTTCTCGTAAGAAATAATCGTCAAAATCTAAAAAATATCTGTAATTTTTTTTTAAATATCTCTATAAATAAAAAAGTTAGCTCTCATCTGGGCTGAGGCTCGATTACGTCACAGTACATGATTCCGTCAACAGCGAGCGGGCGCGGGCACCGGCAGTTTAGTTCATTCAGTGTTATTCATACCGGATTCAGCCTAAGATATTTCTGTACTTGGGCTAGTGACGTTTTAATCGTTTGAAGAAGTAAGTCATGCCTAAAATAACAGCGAGTTGTGTACTGTGACGTCACAGTCGAGCGCAAAGTATTCAAATAAGAGATTAAATAGGTTCGTGAATTTTTCAGATATCTAGATGATTTTTTTTTTTGTTTGACTTCTTAACTGAAAGACTACTAAATGAGGTTGAATGTACATGATATTTCTAAAATAGGAAACTTCCTAATTGTAACTTTGGATTATCTTCAAGTAGCAGAGACAAAATAATAGACATTGGAGAATTACCAGTTCAAATTTAAATAACAAATATCGATTTGTTTATTAAGTGACCTAAATGTATAAACTAACGTATCTCAGCCACAAATGCAAGTATTAAGTTTTTTTTAAAGTTGGCTTTTTTAATCTACTTTCATTACTCCTTTACCATTTTTTATTTCATAAGAAAACCAGAAAGTTATTTAAAGTTTATAACTACAATTTCGAAAATTATAAACAACTACATAAAAAGGGTTTAAATTTTGAAAAAACAAATTCTCTCTGCGTGATCTTAAAGTACTTATAAAAAGTTACAATTTGAGCCATCGTACACATTTCTTGGTTTTGATAGCAGGATTTCACAAGAGTGCAAAGTTTTAGCAACAATGGTATATTTGAGCCGTTTTAATAATCATCTTGATTTGAAACTTTAAGTGGTGATTGTACTTTATAAGAGCTATATTTCTCCAAAGTTTAATTGAATATTATCCATTATTTTTTAAAGAACGGTGATTTGTTTAGAAACGCATAATTTTGCAGTATTTAATATTTTTTAATTAATAATAACAATTGGAATGAATTATAGTTTATGTACCTTTATTGTAACGAGCATTTTCCTTTTTTGTTGTTGTTGTTGTTTTCCATAGGACTTATAGATTTCGAGATATTCAAAGAAAACCGATGGAAGACACGGTCTAAAAAATTAGATTGTTTAAATAAACAATACGCCGACCTCGCAGAAACTACAAAACTGAACTGTGAACTTAAGTTGATCCCCCGAACACGTTAAAACAAAAAAACTGCCCTGACCAGACAATTCACATTGCGAATTTTTTAGTCCTAATTTGACTCCACTATATTTTGAACAGATTATTTTGAGTTCCAAATGTTTTAGATAGTGTTGGGCGTTGCATCCAGGATCACAAATTTGTAGTACGTGGCAACAAGTCGATGAACACTGGGATGAGTTCTAGTCAGATCAGTTTATATTTCAAAATATCTGCATCGCGCTGCACCAAAAGTTTAACAATATTCACGGTATATTAAATTCAAATTGAAGTGAGACAGTCAATTGGGATGAGGCATGTCATTATGTGTACGGGGAGATTGATATTTATGGCATTTTTATAGAAATTTATTTACAAAAACAAGATTAATCACATTGTAAATGGAGAACATATAACCTGTTGTACAGTGCGATATTCCTCCTTTTGATAGAATATTACAAGCTGCAACACCACAGTACTAGAAAAAAATATTACTATACCACCTCTAAAGTTGCAAACTGTAACACGTGGTTAAAAAATGTTATTTTGAGTATATAAATAACTATAATGACCCAGAAAAACAACGGGCCATTAGATTTATGATTGATGAAGTGTTGGCAACTTTTGCCAATAACTGAAAAACGAGTACAAAACTGTTTAACATTATATCATCTGTCCTGTAATGGTAAATTGATGGCCCCATGTGTTTATTGCGCCTTTTTGTTATTGCATACTTGGAATTATTTCACCATCGTTGATACGTTAAATATATAAAAATACTCTTTTGTCAATACCATTATAGCTCCAGTGTTGTGATAAAATGATAGCCCTATATGTTTAAATCGCTCTTTTGTTATTGTGTATTTGGAAGTATTTAACCATCACTGGTACATTAAATATATAAAAGAATTTTTTTTGCCAATAACCGATAAGCGAATATAAATTACTTTTCTATAATCATTATAACCTCCTTCAGACCTTTAGAACAAGATGGGAGGCATCCATGTTTCCAATCGATCGAAAAGTAGATCTAGTAAAATTTTATATCATTTTCTTAATGCTTATCCAAAGTCACATTTTAACTCGCTAAATCAATGTATTAACTACTAATGATTACAGTTGATGACGCTGCCATCTTTAAATTTAGCAAAAATATAAATATTCAGATTCAGTTCTGTTACCCGTTCTTAAAATTTTGATATTTCTGTGATTATTTTATACAGGTTTACAGTAAAATTTATGTTGATACAATGTTCTAAAAAACCGCTGCCCAAGGAATCACATCCAAGTCTCTTACAACAAAATACTATGTGGAAATAATTGTTTATGGAACTTTAATGGTATAATATTTGAAATCATGTACCCCAAAACCCCATAAAATTATATGCCACATCTGTAATAGAGGTGGAGGATGAATGAAGTGAAAAAAATTCTTGATGACTTTGGCTCTTGTACACACACTAAATCACATTATTTTTCCACCACCTTTTATAATAGGGTGGGGGTGGTAATAAGGATGGCTAATGCCATTTTCTTTTTGAGGCCTTAGCTCTTCTTATATTTACTAAATACCAATTTTATGAACTCTTACTTGCTTGATTTACCTATTTACCTCCATTTAACCCAATTTACCCTTCAACTCTGCAGCGGAGCAAGATCAAAATGTAATCTAGTTCCAGATCTCGTTAAAAAACATACATGTGCCATATTTTAAGTGAATATCTTAAACGGTTCCAGAGTAATCGTGGGCACCAAAACGATACAAGACTAACAGACAGACTGGCGCAACAGACAAATTTATTTTGCTCAGACTTAAAATATTGACGTTTCCTGATATTCTAAGCCTATTTAAACAATAAAAATTTCCAAAATTTTTTTTGCGTTAATATACTTCAACTGAATGTCAAACTAATACGCAGAAAATGGCAAGACAAAGATATAAAAAATCGTTGTGTGCCGTAAACTACACGATAGAAGTAAAGCCTCTACTACAAGCATTTTCTTCGAGGAAACCTACTACGCATCCATACTACTCAAGGTAACCCACTGTGCATCCATTTTACTCGAGGAAATCCACTGCGCATCCATATCATTTGAGGTAACCTACTGCACATCTATAGCACTCGAGAAAAGCCACTGCGCATCCATACTACTCGTGATGACCTACTGCGCATCCATTGTACTCGAGGAAAGCCACTGCGCATCCATACTACTTAAAGTAACCCACTGCACATCCATACTACTTGAGGTAACCTACTGCAATCTATAATACTCGAAAATAATCACTGCGCATCCATAATACTCGGGGAAACCTACTGCGCATCCATATTAGTCGAGAAAAGCCACTGCGCATCCATACTACTCGTGGCAACCTACTGCGCATCCATTGTACTCTAGGAAAGCCACTGTGCATCCATACTACTTAAAGTAACCCACTGCGCATCCATATTACTTGAGGTAACCTACTGCGATCTATAATACTCGAAAAAAGTCACTGCGCTTCCAAAATATTCGAAGAAAGCCACTGCGCAATTGCGCATCCATAAACTCGGGGAAACCTACTGCGCATCCATAGTAGTCGAGGAAAGCCACTGCGTATCCATACCACTCAAGGTAACTTTAACAACATAATATTTGAAATCGTCTACCCCAAAAACCTATAAAACGATATGCTACATCGGTAGTGGGGGTGGGGGTGGTGGTAGAGGGTTGGTAGTGGGGGTGGATGAAGTAAAAAAATATTTTGAAGCTTTTGGTCTTGTACACACACTAAATCACAATTTTTTTTTCATCCCCATTAATAAGGGGGTGAGGGTGGTATTTTTTTCGCTCAAACTTAAAATCTCGACATTTTAAGCCTATTTGAACAATAAAAAATTTTTTAAATTTTTTTTGTCGTTACTATACTTCCACTGGATGTGGAAGTAATAGTACATTACTGTATTATGTAGCGGATGCATTCGTCATTCTCTGAATCTATCCCTCTCGAACTATATCTGCAATTCCCCTATATCAGTATACTACCATATATCAAGGCAATAGTTCGTTAATCATACTTTCATTAAAGGCACGAGAAAAATAAGTTAATGTTAAGAATCTAGTCTACCATTATTGGCAAAGTATGTGATGGCCGAGCGCTGGCCGGTGTGGCACTTTATTCAATAAATTTAGCGCTTCTTGTCAGTACTTTTCCAATTATGTAGTCAAGGCATTTAGGTAGTTTATTAATGATGGGCCAATTATGTGTGCTTGCTGGGGATGAGAGCAGAAATAAAAACGATATAGATAATTTTTGAGAACCAAAACATATAGATTATAAGTAAATTAAATTTAATACAGTATAGGGACCATGTAAAATTTGAATAACTGGTATAACAGTACAGTATCTATAGGTAAAAAGTATGTAAAATTTCGGAATAATCTCGTATGTAATCATTTTCTTTATGGGTTATTATTGTAGTAAAAGGTATCATATTCAATTTTTATATAGTCCGGACACTTGCTCTTACCCTCGAAGGGCGAGAGAACCACACCAAAATTTAGATATTTCATACTTGAAAAAATATTACTGATTTATTTTTGAAACGTAGGATATTTATGTTTTTGAGATCGGTGATAACGAATCTGAAATCAAAATTTAAAAAATCTAGATGGCGGCTACAATATGGCGGATGAATTTATTTCTAAAGCAAGTGTTTTAACGGACAAAAAAAATTGAGCTCCTAGGCCGTTTTATGAAGTTCATATGAACATATGTCCGCAATGGCTTAAATTTTTTGCTACAGGGTGTTGAATTTTTTTTTCAGTCGTTATTTTTTGATGTCTCAGAAAGTACTTTAGATATTATTTTCAATTTTGGTATGTGTTAAGGTTATAAAACCACATATTTTAGTTAGAAAATATATTTTATCGCTCCACCAGTAGAGTCCCTGCAAACATGTCCCCTGATATTTTTTACCAAAAAAGTGGTACGCCACTGACATTTTTCCACGTGGATATTTTTTCTGATTGGCCTAGTCAATTCTACATGAAAACTGTCTCTTGCATTTTTCTCCTCAGATTAGAACAATTAAATTCAAATTAAAACTAATTTATTATTAACATTGATAATGATAAATTTTGTTTTATAAAAACTGTTGGAAATGGCCACCTTCACTTAATAGGCATGCTTCCGTCCATCTTCGCATCGAATTGCGCACTCGTTCAAATATTCCCGGCGTATTCCGTATTCCCGTATTGTTTCATCCAAACTATTGAGATCTGGGGATCTTGCTATCCATTGCTGAGGTCCTCCGCGACCCTATACAATGATTAGGATAAACTACATGTAAATAATCGCGAAGATTTTCCATTAAGGCGTCTTGGCAGAAAAAAAGGGCCTATAAAATTATTACCAGTAATTCCAACCCATACATTGACCGAAAATTTCTCTTGGAAATGGTTTCGGTTATGGCATTGGAGTTTTCGTTCTCCCACACATGATTATTATTGAAATCTGAAATTTTGAATAGCATTCCCAGAAAAATTTGTGACAAACTGCGAATTCTTAAGGTACCATTGACAGCAGTTCACATGCTGTGGAAAATCCCTGGGAAGTAATGCCTGTACTCTTACAATATGGTACGGATACAACAAAAAATCAACCAAAATTTGCCAAACAATTTCATGACAAATATTCAGAGCTCTAGAAGTCTTCGTCGTACTAGTCTCAGAATGTTCGTCGACTTTCTCAATTTCGGGTGTTCTGGCAGTTGAAAGTACCTTTTTGAAAACTACCACTTGCAAAAAGACGGCGATGAATAATCGAAAAGAATCGGCTATCTGGCACGATTAGGATATCTTTCCTGATACATACTTCTGGCTTTTGTTGTATTACGACCTGCAAGACCATATACGTAATGCATTGTCGATATTTCCTCCTTCGTATAATTCATCATATTTACTGAGATATTCGAATAAAAACAGCGAAAACATAAAATAGATTCAATATAAAAATCGAAGAAATAATACGATGAGGTGGTTTTGAACACCAACTTACTTCGTGTTAACAAATATTGTTTTGAAAATGGTGTTTGTAAAAACGTCATTTATTTCAGGATAACTGGATTTATGTGTTCAAAAATTATTAGTCAATGCTGCTAATTGAAGCAATTTGAATTTAATTGTTTTAATCAAGAACGTCTGACGAGAAAAACGTAAGAGACCATTTTTTATGTAGAATTGATTACTTTTTTGGTAAAAAATATCAGAAGACATGTTTGCACTTTTCTAACTAAAATATGTGGTTTTATATCCTGTATCCTATTAACATATACCAAAACTAAACAAAATATCTAAAGTACTATCTGAGATATTAAAAAATAACGATTTAAAAAAAATTTCAACACCTTGTAACAAAAAACTTAAGCCGTTGCGGACATATGTTCATATGAACTTTTCTTCATAAAATGACCTAAGGAATCACACCCTTAGCACATCATTAAGGAACCCTATATATTAACAGACTATTATTGGAACAATAATTTAACTTTTGAACAGTGATAATAACAAAATGGCAAAATTTTCTTTGAAAACATGTGAAAACGCACATTGTTTCGGGCAAAACTTATCATGATACAGAAACACTCAAAAAATCATTTTAAAGATGATTAATTATGTAAAATCCTATTCTTTAGAGTTTTTGATGGAAGTGTCATAATTTCCAAGATATTCAACTTCATACTTCATCCTATAAACGTTCGGATGCGATCTATAAATTTAAATATCTAAGAAACCATTAATCCTTCAAAAATGTAGAAAAAAAAAACAAATTCATTCTCAGTTTATTAGCTTTATTTTTGATGTCCGCCCTTTCTTCACTAAAACTAATATTTACTGAAATATTTGCAAAGAAACAATAATTTTACGTTTTTTCAATAATCTCTTCGTAGATTAAAATGCAATTCTTTTCTGAAACAAGTGCTGTAAACGGACGAAAAGAATTTGAGCACCTAGGTCGTCCTGTATGTTAACGTAAAACAGAATACGAAAATATATTTTTTTTAATTATTGACTACTTACATTTTCAAAATAGCGAAATTTTTATTAAAAAAATGTGGAGAAGCTCGTTTTTTCTGTCATCACTTCTTTGTTTTTTAAGCTATAGAAAAATTATTTGGAAACCTAATTAATAGGCTTTCATTTTGACCGTTAGTATTTTTGACGCAAGTGCCATAGTTCCTGAAATATTTAATAATAATTTAACCTAAATACTTGCCAGGTTGAAATTGGGCAGTCCACATAGGGCTCTATTATGTGCCAACTGTCGGTGAAGGTCTTAAATAGGCCGATATAGATATGAATGCACAAATAAGAGTACTGTGTACTGTGCTTTCAACCTTCAAGTATTGCTCCTATATGTCCTTTCCAGATCCTATTTGTTGCTACGCTACGCAGATGAGGAACAAACACGTGTCCGTAGCTGCTTCGTGTTTCCTCTTTGGGGTGTAAGGCGCTATTTTCCTCACTAAATACTTTATCTTATAAACGTTCAGACACTATCTTTATATTTCCAGATCTCCGAAATCATTAATTCTACAGAGATTAGAAAAAAGTTAAATTCACCCTCTAGTAGCTTTATTATTTTTCTCTAACGTGTTTTGACGAAACACGTTTTGAAATACGTGCTTTCAAACTAAAATCCCAATTTTCAAGTCGTTATTACATCAAAACTCTCAATTTATATGAAAAATTGCATAGAACCTTTTCTTCTTGAAATTAGATTCCCTTTCATATCCAATGTTTTTGTTTGTTTTTTTTTTAGGGTAAATTAGCAAGCCCCCGCATAATATATAAACTTTTCGTTGATGCATTTACTAATAAGTTGCCAAAAATGAACGAAATCTAGTTCATATGAAATTATTCCGAAGTTAAAACCTCAAGTTACTGTACTATAATAAATTAAAACAAATAATTCATTGTAGGTAACCGATATATTGCCATCTATTTATTTTAACAAGACATTGATTCTCCACATTCGAAATGCTTAATACCTCTTAATTAAATGTAATTGTCGCCTATTTCACTGTTGGTCGAAGACTTGAAGTAATCGCCCCTTTACCATGAATACTAACTAATGAATTAAGGGGCATTCATCTACTTGGGAAAACAGAGACCACTTAATACAGATTATCGTTTTGATGCTTACTCAAATGTCTAAGATAATTAGAATATAAATCTATATATCCACTAGACAGAAACAGATAGTGTTTTAGAAATAATAATTTTTTTAAAGCTAGAAATAAAAATGGGAAATCCTTAATTTCTAATTATAATTTTCCGAAAATAAATAAACCTGTTTCATTAATTAAAAACTATTATTGTTTCTATAGTAAAATATGACTTTATAGTACGTCGGGTACACCAAAGAAAGCTGCACTTTTTGATTGTGGTCATAGTTGATGCCAAAAAGTAACTTTTCAGATAGGGAGCCACTTGAAAATCCGTGCAGAATACCAAAATGGCGGCCATCTTTAATGGCCGCCATTAGCCACATTAAGTTTTTTTGAATCTTAGCTCCTAATGGTCCGATTTCGATGTTTCTTGTTTAAAAGCTCTTGTGAAGAGGACACTTTTTTGCCCCCTATACATTTATCACTACACCTTGAGGGTTCTACGCAATTTTCAGAAATACAAATAATTTTTAATATTCACGGACTTTTGGAGAATAATGTGATACGGAATTCAAAAACAGAATTTTGAATTATGCTGAGAGGTTCCATGCAAACAGAATACAGATTTCTTGGAATACTTACCCAAAAACCTGTCTGAAGAACCAAGCGAGAGATAAGAGAGGCATTGGTCTTCATCGCCAAGTAGCACAAGAAAATATGCTACCAAAAAATTGGAATGCAACCAGATTAAGACGGAACTCTTCAAGTTACTTGGAGAATATGCATTTTTGAAGTTTTATTGGGCTCACATCAGTACTGAGATTGATGGCATAATTCATTCATCTCGGCCGGATGGAGTAAAATGCAGGAAATAGGAAGAAGCAGACAGCAGGATTTTTCTCCACGTTAAAGACAGTGTTGAGGATGGAGCAAAAAAAAATAATTATTTGCACAGTAGAAACCGATGTAGTTTTTTTTGCAATGTCTTCCTTTCACAATCTCAAAATTGCGGGACGAGATGTTGATTCTCTTTGGTGCTGGGAAGGGTCAGAGATACATGAGCATCAATGCCATGTTTGAAAGTATGGGCATTCACTGAATCAGATGTAAAGTCATCATTTGCAATGAAAAGAAAACAGTGTGGAAATCATTTCCTGAAGCTAGTGAAGCCTTCCAAGCCATCTCGCTACTACAACGGTCTATTGCTGACGAGACTTTTCAAGTTCTGGAGAAGTTTACTGTTTTGCTTTTCTACAGAGATACAGAAACTTCTCAGCCAATCATGTTAGAAAGCTTTCCTTTACTTGAAAAAGTCGCAGTCTACAAAGTCTGTCCCCAACAAAAGAGGCACTTAGGCAGCATTGTCTTTGATCAGCATACCTAGCATGGACAAACAGTGATGGACATCATTCCAGGGCCAGAAGGATGGGATGGACCATGGTTGCTGGGGAATGGACGCCGGTCTGGTCTTTTCTTCCTTCTATTAAGGCAGCCTACAGAGAATTGGTTAAGTGTAGTTGCTCCGGATGCCGTACACGATGTTTCTGTTCAAAGACCAAGGTTCCATGCACGCTACTTTGCACGAACTGCATTGGGGGTCGACAATGCAGCAATAAATACAATAAAAGGTATGCGTTTAAATTATTTTTAAATTCGTTTCTCAGTTTCAAGATCATAATATTGCTTTGTTGATTCAATGCCTTAATATAATAATAATATATAATTATTGTGTTCCAGGGATGACTTGAAAGACGAATAAGATGATTGCGTAATCTAGAGTCATGAGAGCTGTATAGAAGCAGTTCATTTATATATTAAATTCAGTTCAATATTGACAGCGACGGATTTACAAAGGACTTCAGTGTTCCGGATCCACTGCCCCACAGGAATCCGACTAGCAACTTTTAAAAAGAAATTTTATGGGCATTAAAATAAACTTAAAAATATAAATTACGCATATTAATGATATAGGTATTTTTATTATAGTACAGTACCTAGAGGTAAAAAATATGCAAAACTTCGGAATAATGTCATATTGAACGGATTTCGTTCATTTTTGGAAGTATAATAGTAAATGCTACATAGAAAAGTTTCTATATTGTGCGGGGGCTTGCTAATTTATAGGGGGTGGATGCCACCCCCTTTCAGAGGGTGGTACTTAAAAAAATATATATTTATTGGAGCTGAAGTAGAATCAAATTTTAAGAAGAAAAAGTTCTATGCAATTTTTCACATAAATTGATAGTTTTTAAGTTATAACAACTTCAAAATTGCGATTTCAGCTTAAAAAAAAAGATATTTCCAAACGGCTTTCATCAAGTATCTCGAAAAGTATGACTTTATCGAAAAAATGTTACAGACCAATTACAGAAAGTACAAACTGGGAATTAATTATATCTTTTGTTTATTGATGCAGGATTAATAATTTCGGAGATGTTTAAGTTTACATTTGGCATTCAATTGTTCATAAGATAATTATTTAGAGTGAGAGTTAAATATGTCAGAAACTGTGACACCTACGCCAAGGATGCTAATAGGTAGAATAATAGATTGTTAATTAAGCTTTCAACTATTTTTTTTATTTAGTAGATATGCTTCTAGAGGGCAGAATATTTACTAGTGAAATATTTTGTCGAACTCCTCTATATGTTTCCTTAAATATATAAGGAATAAGAAACCAGACTGCAACCAACAGCTATTCTCCGGACTAATGCCCCGCCAAGCGCTGAATTACGAGTTACAAGCCTGGCCGCGTTAAGTACAATAACTATGTATTGCCACAAAACGCTAAGTTTCGATTGTAATAGACACCAGCCGAAAGACTTATTCCCATTCAAAGGAGCTCTCGTGCCAGCCACCCCATACCACTTGCAGACTGCAGTTTCGAGCTATTGGCTCTCGTCAGTGCAAGGTAGGTCTGAGACGGCTGTAACGAGGCATTTGTTCACTCTTGGTACATGACGAGATTTATAAAACCACGACATGCAACAAAAATGACAGGCTCCATCTAGCGGCTGATATCCATTACAATCGAAACAGCAGTAGCCCTGACATGGGCACAGTTAGTAGATATGCTTCTAGAGGGCAGAATATTTACTAGTGAAATATTTTGTCGAACTCCTCTATATGTTTCCTTAAATATATAAGGAATAAGAAACCAGACTGCAACCAACAGCTATTCTCCGGACTAATGCCCCGCCAAGCGCTGAATTACGAGTTACAAGCCTGGCCGCGTTAAGTACAATAACTATGTATTGCCACAAAACGCTAAGTTTCGATTGTAATAGACACCAGCCGAAAGACTTATTCCCATTCAAAGGAGCTCTCGTGCCAGCCACCCCATACCACTTGCAGACTGCAGTTTCGAGCTATTGGCTCTCGTCAGTGCAAGGTAGGTCTAGAAGCATATCTACTAACTGTGCCCATGTCAGGGCTACTGCTGTTTCGATTGTAATGGATATCAGCCGCTAGATGGAGCCTGTCATTTTTGTTGCATGTCGTGGTTTTATAAATCTCGTCATGTACCAAGAGTGAACAAATGCCTCGTTACAGCCGTCTCAGACCTACCTTGCACTGACGAGAGCCAATAGCTCGAAACTGCAGTCTGCAAGTGGTATGGGGTGGCTGGCACGAGAGCTCCTTTGAATGGGAATAAGTCTTTCGGCTGGTGTCTATTACAATCGAAACTTAGCGTTTTGTGGCAATACATAGTTATTGTACTTAACGCGGCCAGGCTTGTAACTCGTAATTCAGCGCTTGGCGGGGCATTAGTCCGGAGAATAGCTGTTGGTTGCAGTCTGGTTTCTTATTCCTTATATATTTAAGGAAACATATAGAGGAGTTCGACAAAATATTTCACTAGTAAATATTCTGCCCTCTAGAAGCATATCTACTAACTGTGCCCATGTCAGGGCTACTGCTGTTTCGATTGTAATGGATATCAGCCGCTAGATGGAGCCTGTCATTTTTGTTGCATGTCGTGGTTTTATAAATCTCGTCATGTACCAAGAGTGAACAAATGCCTCGTTACAGCCGTCTCAGACCTACCTTGCACTGACGAGAGCCAATAGCTCGAAACTGCAGTCTGCAAGTGGTATGGGGTGGCTGGCACGAGAGCTCCTTTGAATGGGAATAAGTCTTTCGGCTGGTGTCTATTACAATCGAAACTTAGCGTTTTGTGGCAATACATAGTTATTGTACTTAACGCGGCCAGGCTTGTAACTCGTAATTCAGCGCTTGGCGGGGCATTAGTCCGGAGAATAGCTGTTGGTTGCAGTCTGGTTTCTTATTCCTTATATATTTAAGGAAACATATAGAGGAGTTCGACAAAATATTTCACTAGTAAATATTTTTTTTATTTGTTTCTGTAGTATAAAAAACAAAGAAGTTATGACCGAAGCAATGTGCGTCTACACATTTTTTTTATTAACAACGTCGCCATTTTGTTACTGTAATTAGCCAGTAATTAAAAGAAAGGAATTTCAAACACAGCTTCTCATTAATATATAGCATGACATAGATGCTTAAATTTTTTGGTTTGTATACAGCACTTGCTTTAGAAAAAAATACAGTTTAAACTATAAAGGTATTTTCGATAAAACGTAATTTTTCTTTCCTCTTCCAAATATCTCAATAAATATTAGTTTTATTGAAAAATGGGTAGAGACCAAAAATAAAGCTCATAAACTGATAATGTATTTCAATTGTTTATTTATTTACATAGATTTAATAATTTCGGAGATATAAAAGTTTACAAATGGCGTCCGAACGTTTATAAGACGAAAAATGCAGTTGAAATGTTAAATATCTCAGAAATTATGACACCTACGTCTCGCATGCTAAGAAATGAAATTAAAGACAATTACTTGCGCTTTCAAATTATTTTTTACTCGTTCCTGCAGCATAAGAAATAAAGAAGTTATGACGGAAAAATATGCGTATTTATATTTTTTTATATAAAAAGGTCGCCATTTTGTTACTCTAATTAGCCAGTAATTTAAAAACATTATCTCAAATACAGTTTTTCGTTAAGATGTAGGATTACCTAGATGTTCAAATTTTTTTTGCTCATTTAAAGCACTTGCTTTAGAATAAAATGCATTTTGAACTTTAAAGGTAATTTCGAAACACTTGGATACCAAATATAAACTAAAATATCTCCGAAATTATTAATCCTACATCAATAAACAAAAAATATAATTAATTCCCAGTTTGTAGTTTCTGTAATTGGTCTTTAACATTTTTTCGATAAAGTAATACTTTTCGAGATACTTGACGAAAGCCGTTTGGAAATAACTTTTTTTTAGGCTAAAATTGCAATTTTGAAGTCGTTATAACTTAAAAACTATCAGTTTATGCGAAAAATTGCATAGAACCTTTTCTTCTTATAATTTAATTCTATTTCAGCTCCAATAAATATATATATTTTTTAAGTACCACCCCCTGAGAGGGGGTGGCATCCACCCCCTATAATATAGCAAGCCCCCGTACAATATAGAAATTTTACTGTGAAGCATTTACTATTATACTGTCAAAAATGAACGAAATCCGTTCAATATGACATTATTCCGAAGTTAAAACTTCTAGTTACTGTACTATTATCTTACCCGTTGATACCAAATGAACTTAATAATAATAATAATAATATTTATTAACCACATAGAAGATACACATGGTACATATGGCATTTCAATGCAAAAACAAAATAAAACAATATAAACAATACAAAACAGTATGTTATATAAAAACAATACACATATATAAATAACAAATACATGTACAAAATTTGTTTTTCATTTTGTCACAAAAATATGTAAAATGAGTGTCAAAATTATTCTAATAATAGATAAAGAAGAGAAGATATAACTAAGATATCCCGGACACAAACTCGTCAATACCATAAAAACCGCCTTCCAGTAAGATGGTTTTAACTTTTGTTTTAAATAATATAGTACTGCTGATTTCTCTCACTGTACTTGGTAGTGCATTGTACAAATTGACACAATTATACCATGGGGAATGTTTGAACGTGGTAGTTTTATGAGCTGGAATGCTTAAGAGTTCCCCACGCCTAGTGTGATATGGGTGGGTATTTGATATTGTAACAAACATTAAAATTTTGTTTAACATGCATTATACATTTAAATATGTATACGGAGGGTAGAGTTAAGATTTTTTTTTCTTTGAAAACCGTTCTACAACTTTCACTAGATCTTAAATAGCGCAGGAGTTTTAGTCAATATATAGCTTCTACCCGGAATTAATTATTGTAAAACTGAAAATTTCCAGAATTATAGTTTTGGTCCAGGACAACACGTAGCAAAAAGTCTCCTACTCTCCCTCGTCGGCTTCCCTGTTTTTTCGGAGCAACAAGGGCAAGCTGGCTATAAAGTGCAACAGAAAAGTTGTTACTGGTCCGATTTGGGTAGAAATGATCATAGAAGATTAGGAGAAGCATATCCGTTCATATTTCAGATGTTTCATGCATATTTGTTTCCATAATTTTCCGTTCTAGTTGTCAACATTTCAAAAATTTTAAAAAATTTTAAAAAATCCGAAATGGCGCCATTGCGGATAAATGAAGACCCGGGGGGAAAAACGTACCTCAATAAACATTTCTCATCATGCTTTGGGCTTTCCATTGGTATGTCTACTTTCTTTGTAGCATCACCCGTTACGGAGTTACGCCACTCTGAGTGTCGCAGCGGCGACACTCAGAGTGGCGTTCATTGTTGCGTCTATCGCGTCTAGTCTAAACAATCAAGAAGGCGCAGACGAGCTATACTCTCAGTTCATTAACTTTGACAGTTCCTTAAGTGCCCGAGATGTCAATACTTTCAAATCGTGGCTGCAAGATCACTCTCCTTGGTCTACCGAGTCAGATCGTCTTCGTTCACTAGCTTATGGGATTGGAGGCGGTGAGACTACCAACTGCGACACAGCCAAAGCCGCAAGTGAGGCAGCCGCCAAGATTTTGACTGGACAATTCTTTGGTGATGTGAAGCTCTTCAGGAAACATCGAGTAAAGCCGCTTGCATCAGTTCAAAGAGGTGTTGTTGTCCGCGACGAAATCGTGGCTGTAAACCCTCAGCAACTCTTCATGCGGATAGTTTATGTGATGAAAACCGAGGTAGCCTTGAAGAAATACCTCAGTTTTGAACTGTCTGCTAGGCCACCTGCTCTCTTCGATGAGGTGTCGATGCGGAAGACTGCAAAGTCAGTTATTCAAAAGCACTTCACTTGAAGCACTTGCTGACAGTGAGGTTAGTTGCAGAGTGCTTGACGGTGGTTACCTTCTTCACGACCTTGTTTGGCCGCGTCCATCAACTTTTGGAGAAATACCCCAGTCATACGTCAGGTTTGTTCAGAAGCGATTTGGATCATCTATTACTGTGGTGTTCGATTGGTATGAACAAAATTCAACGAAGGCATAGAAACAGTAGCGCCGTTATTCTAAGCGGGCACCCGTAGAAGTGGTCTTCGACGAACACACTTCATCTGTGCGGACCAACCAGTCAGACTTCTTGAGCCACCCACAGAATAAAACGCGTCTCATCGACCTCCTCTCTGATCAATTCCAAAATGCTGGAGTCACTGTCATCCGGGCTGTGGTAGATGCAGATTCCCTTATTGTTAGGGCAGTTCTCGACATGGATGTGTCAGGACAGCGGATCACCATCATCGCCCAGGACACAGACATCGTGGCCATGCTAATCGCCAGACTCATAATGATGAGTCCGGCCTTGGGCAATTCAAGCGGACGAGTGTTTAAGATCCAGGAGATCAGGAGCGGTCCTGATCAAATGAACAACTCCGTTCTCTTCTGCCAGGCCATGACAGGATGCGACATCACGTCAGAATATACAGAATGGGAAAGCAAAAGACGTTGAAGCTCCTGAAGAAGAGACCTGAGATACAGGAATGCTCCGCGGTCTTTTCACAACCTGCATCTGGCAAGAGGACTGTGGCCGCCGCTGGGGAACGATTTATCGTAGCCCTTTATGGAGGCAATGAGCAGGAGAGCTTGGACGAGCAACGAGTAATTCGATAAAACCAGAGCGTGGCGAAGTAGTCGGTGACAGCCTGCTTTGATTTGGCAAGCCTTCCGCCAACAAATGCCGCATGTGAACAACATTCATTCCGCGCATATTTTCAGGTGAAAGCGTTAAGGAGAATAGTGTGAGGATTTAATCTCCCGAAAAGCTTTCAGCAATCAAGTAATGTGCATGTGCTTTTTTACAGGTCCAGCAATGGCTAGACGTTAACCTCAACTCGGAGGAATAGAGGTGGAAATCAGGAATCCAGAGCCTGGTTCCTATTCTTACCACAAGGCAGCCAGCTCCTGATAGCCTGTTATGGCTAATTTCCTGTGCCCGCAAGGCGGACTGCGGTGCCCGGTACGAGTGCAGGAATTCTGGTCTGAACTGCAGCATCATGTGTAGGAGCTGTAGAGAATCTAGCTGCATAACCAGCCAGTCAGTGGATATGAATGATGATCCGGACTACCCCTTTTCTCAGTAGATCAATAATGTCTTGCCGAATGAAGTCATTTACTGAGTCTGACAAGTAAAATTAAATTCAATAAATCGTATAAAACACCAATAATATATAAACAGAAGTATGGAGTATGGAATTAGCAGGAGGGTGGTCAAAAACCACAGCACTTAGGCCCCATTGGACCCCTTGTACATCCTCCCTCTAGGCAGACACTCGCCTAAGCCTCCAACCAACCTATTCTTTCGAAGTAGGTGGTGATGTTGCCTAGGGGCATCTCCCTTACATTGGCCAAGGTAGGCCAACGCTCTCCCAAGATGGATTCTCTAATTGATGAGACGGCTGAACAGTCACAGAGTACGTGTTGAACCGTCTCATCTTCTTGTTCACAACCTCTGCAAAGAGGTGTTTCGCTTAATTTCATATTGTATAGATGTTTCCTTAGCAGACAGTGTCCAGTCTGGATTCCTGTTATAAAACGTAGATTCCTTCTGGTCATTGCCAGGTAGTCCATTGCTGTTTTCTTGTTGGGATACGTGAGTAGTTCCCTAGCAAGCTGACAGCTGCTTGTTTCATCCCACAGCTTCTTAAATTCGTTGTGGGTGTTCTCCTTAATTAATTGTATTATCGCCGTAATCGGTAACAGACTGGCCGGGCCTGGTCCAAAAATAAATTGGCCTGCTGCCTTCTTGGCCAGTTTGTCGGCTTTTTTGTTGCCACTGCACTGTGCGTGTCCTTTCACCCAGCATACCGAGATGTTGTTCGTACTGGAGGCACCCACAAGTGCTTGATGACATTCCCATACTGCTCCTGTGGTTATTTTGTAACTTCTCAGGGCTAGTAGTGATTGTTTACAGTCTGTGTAGATCCTGATTGTTTTGCCCGTAGTTTGTCTGCGGACAATCTCTTTTGCGGCTATGGTTATGCCCGCCAGTTCAGTTTGTACTATGCTGGCTCGCTCATCCATAGTCCATTTATATTGGATTTGCAGGCTTCTGGAATATATTCCACATCCTGCCCCCTCCTTCTTCCTTGATCCGTCTGTGAAAATGTTAATCACACCTTCACCAGCGGTCTCGTTTTCACTGTTTGTCTGTATTGTGTAGGGTCTATCAAAGACAAATCGGGGAGAGATACCATCTGTGCATGCCTGTAGAAGAGGCGTCTTCCTGACAGCCTCGTTCCACAGGCGACTTTTGGTCTCCCCACAGCCTACATTTGGTTGTAGGCCAACGGACTTGAGGCGTGCCATTGTTATTAAGGCCACTTCTCCTAGATGTAAATCCAGTGGTGGCAAACACAGCATTACCTCCATTGCTCTCGTTGGCGTTGTTCGCATAGCTCCTGTTATGCTTAGGCAGGCAAACTCTCTGCACTTGACTGAGCTTGGCTCTCGCTGTAGTCTGTTTACCCTTAGGCCACCAGACCACAGCTCCATAGGTTATCATTGGTCTTATGATGGCAGTGTATATCCACATGACCACTTTGGGTTTCATTCCCCAGGTTTTCCCCACGGTCCTGCGACACTGCTCATAAGAAATGTAAGCCTTTTTTAGTCTTCTGTCTAAGTGAAGATTCCATGTTAGTTTGGCGTCAAAGGTTACCCCAAGGTATTTCACTTCTGATGCGAAACTTAGTGTTGTGTCCAGGAGAACTGGTGCTTTCAGTGCTCCTGGTTTCCTTTTTCTTGTGAAGAGAACCATCTCCGTCTTCCTGGGATTAACAGACAGCGAGTGTTCTCTGCACCATTTTTCAATTATTCTTAGAGCCCCCTGCATCCTTTCACAGAGGACTCCTTCAAATTTTCCGTTGAGCAGTATTGTTACATCATCTGCGTAGGCGATTGTGTGGAAACCCTCTGAGTTGAGGTGGTGCAAGAGGCTGTCGAGAACTAAGTTCCATAGCAGTGGTGATATTACACCTCCCTGCGGGCAGCCTCTCGCGACCATTCCTCGCACAGAAGCGTCTCCCACACTGATTTGTACAGCTCTTTTGGAGAGCATGTTGGATATCCAGCTTCCCATAATCGTGGGGACGTTTCTCTCCACTAGGGCTGCCGTGATTTTTGGGAAGGTGGTTTTATCAAACGCACCTTCTATGTCTATGAATACACCTAGGGTGGACTCTTTATTGTCCAAGGATTTCTCAATCCGCCTCGCGACCGCATGGAGGGCGGTGTCGGTGGATCTTCCCAATGTGTATGCGTATATAAACAGGAATTCGCAACAAGTCTCATCAACGCAGCCAGGACAGTTTCAACGGGAGGATGACGGGCGCGGCCGCCGCGCTGCGACACTCAGAGTGGCGTAACTCCGTAACGGCTGACGTTACAGAGAAAGTAGACATACCAATGGAAAGACCAAAGTATGAAGGGAAATGTTTATTGGAGTACGTTTTCCCCTCCGAGCCTTCATTTATCCGCAATGGCGCCAATTCGGAATTTTTAAAATTTTTAAAATTCTTTAAACATTTTTGAAATGTTGACAGAACTAGAACGGAAAATTATAAACAAAAATATGCGTGGAATATCTGAAATATGAACGGATATGCTTCTCCTAATCTTTTATGATCATTTCGACAGAAAAATCTGACCAGTAACAACCTTTCTGTTGCACTTTATAGCCAGCTCTACAATTTTTGCGACTTAAGCTCTTGTTGCTCCGAAAAAACAGGGAAGCCAACGGGGGAGAGTAGGGGACTTTTTGCCACGTGTTGTCCTGGACCAAAACAACAATCCTGGAAATTTTCAGCTTTACAATAATTAATTCCTGGTCAAAAGCTAAAATTCCTGGGCTAAAATCGAATATCAAACGAATTAGTCTTTTCTGTAGAATGAATACCCTACTCATTTCTCTGCCGCATCTCCAACTCATAATATTTAATGAGATGTGTGAGTAGGCCAAAGCATAATAAATATTCAGTAATCCATTTTCATTCAAAGTGTTTTTCATTTGCAGGATGCCAAAATATGCTTTGTTTAATGTTTTACATACAGTGTCAATATTATTATCCCATGATAACTTATAATCCAGTACAGTACTGTGAGTATACTTTCCGGTGAAGCCGGAAAGTGTCACTTTTGGCACCTTAGCAACGGTTCGGTTGCTCGGGCGCCACCTTTACAAATTTTTACGTGGGGCAAAGGTCCCACACTAGCCTCTTAACACAGCCTGTTACAGTAGGGCTGGGGTAACTACAGTGGAGAAAACAGTAACTTCCAGTGGGTCAACTGGGAAAATTAGATTTTTACACAAACAGCAGTAAAACACAGAATTTCGAAATACCAGTTATTTATTTCCTATAAGCTACAGTGATAACGACTCTATTTACAGCTTAACTAGTTTAATATGTACAGTACATTCATAATTTACACAAGAGAACAAACCCAGGCTGTGACGTGATGACGATTACGGCAAGTGCTACCATGCGATACGGTGACATTATTAGCGAAGCAGCGGTATGACGGTAAAAATGGCGGTGATAGGCAGCGGTATGACGTAGTCGCGGTAAGAGAAATCTTCGAGAATCGGTACTTGCACGGTTAGCGGGGCTCCTTCTTACTGCTGGATACGTCACGAGTCGTGGAACGGCCGATCACGACTGTTTGTTATCGCGAGTTTTAATAAAGACTTTCCTCTTTCAGTAAGCCGGTAGAGTGGGGGAATATGCAGACACGGTGCGTAGCGGTAAATGAAAACTTGTATTATTTACAGGTGAAACGGTTAGATGAAAATATTTTGCAAGTAAAAAATCGCGGACTGTACCATTATTTTCTGTCTCCCGGTCTTAGAAAAATTTCACTTACTCTTATTTCCAGAGCTCCCTGTAGTACGCCTTGCTGCTGGGGTGGTTCGTGAGGAACTGTCCTTTCTGATTTCAGCGCGACTGGTATCTAGTCCACTATCCCCTCTATTCACGGTAATGACGGGGAGACGGCGCGCGTGAATATTGATCGACATAGGTAGTTCAAATATTGTAACTTACGTCTGCTAGTGGGTTCCCTGGAGAAGGCATGTCCTCTCGCCTCGTTCACTGGTAGCAACTGACTGCTTTCTACAGAGATCACGGGTTAGTATACACTTTCAGAACGGTTGGACCTGGTGGGGCCTATCAGGATTTGCGATGCGGTGTATTTAGGCAGTAATATAATTGTTTTTCACAGCCTGGTAATTTTTATTAAATAATTCAACAGAAACATTCATTTTTGGAAAATATAAATGTTTATTCGGGTTGAAAATATGCTTCATTACAGTACCAAGATATTTCGTTTCATCCTTCAGTTCGATATCCAAGATATTAAAATTTGTAGGTAGTGATTTTCTTATATGAAAATTCATTACTACAGTTTTACCAGCATTTAATATTAATTTATTACTATCACACCAAGCGCTTAAAACATTAATAACATTTTCAGCCTGTAGCTGAATTTCATCCACATTAGTTGTTGAAACAGTGGTGTCATCAGCAAACAGCGTAACATACCCTTCATTTCTTACATAAACTGGAATATCATTTACAAATAACATAAATAATAAGGGCCCTAGGACCGAGCCCTAGGGAACTCCAAGTTTGACTTTATGAGTACTTGAGTTTGTATGATTATAATTTACTATTAATGACCTTTCCTCCATATAAGGTTTGACTCACCTCAATTCCTAGATGATACGATTTTGATATTAGTATATCACAGCCAATGATATCAAAGGTTTTGGATAAGTCAAAAAACCTTGATACAACATACTTACCAGCATCTAAACAGGAATGCACATAATTAAGTAAATAACAGGAGGCCGTTTCAATCGATCTGCCTGATCTAAAACCGTATTACGATGGCGTCAATATATTATTTTCCTCTACAAAATTAATAAGACGGATATGAAAGGCTGTTTCTATTATTTTAGATAATGTGCTAAGCATAGATATCTGCCTGTAATTATCAATGTTTTCTGGAAAGCCTTTTTTAAAAAGTGGAATAACAGGCGCAATTTTAAAAACATCGGGAAAACAACCCTGGCAGAACGACTGGTTTATTAAGTATACTAGTGAACAAACAACATGATCAATAATATGCTTTAGCATCCATAGAGATATATCATCAATGCCACAAGAATTTTCATTTTTTAAATTACTAGTTATGTTTATAACTTCTTATTCTGTGACGGGCTCAACATGTTTTGCCCGAAATGCCCGCCACCTTATGTTGCTACAGTGGAGAAATAGGAAGCGAATAATTCACTCATTTCAAGATTCAGATACATAATCCGCGTTGTACTTAAGAATGATATTTGCATTTTTCTTATTATTTCTGCCAAGTTTACTATTTATAATATTCCAGGTTTCCCTGGATTTGTTTGAAGAATTTTTAATTTTTTCATTAAAATATTTCTGTTTGGCTACTTTCAATTTTTTTTGTACTCTTTTTTTCTAGCTTGATAAGCGATTTTAATTTGATTGCAATTTAGAGACTTCATAAGCCAAAACATATTTTTTAGTTCCTCACTTTCTTGAATCAGTTCCTCGGTTATCCATCTTTTGTCATTTATTTTACTTTTTATACATATATGTATATCTTGAGATTTTAGGTCTTTACAATAAAAATTACTTATTTTCTTAAACCGAAACGTAAGAAATTTGGTAATCTTTATAATAAAGAAGGAAAATCCCAGGATATTCATAAATTTCGTATATATTATCGCTCAAAATTACAGTGTCTATTATGCTGCAATCAAATTACTCTAATATTTAGGAAATAATTAAACTAGTTGATAATGAGGTAAATTTTGAATATGTTCCTCAATGATTTACAAATAATGAAATAAAATTCCTCGGCGGACGAAGCTCAAGGATAAATGATTGGTAATCATTCCTCCTTGAATTTCGTCCGTCAACTTGGGAGAATGCTTGTTAGGCTGCGTCTAACGAAAATAATATTCAAACATAAATTGGAGAAGATATAAAATATCTTTCCCACTTTTTTCTTATCTGAAATAATTCCAATGAATTCTTGAATTTTTACCCAAAATTAATACCCGTTAATCTGTCGATTTGTACGCCCTGAAAAATCATTAAATAAAGCAGATGTTTCCAATACTGCGGGAGGGGGTTAGTGGCCAGACCAGCGACCGGCTAGGCGGTCAGGGCCGTATTATGATCGGTATATAGATGTAATTGGCGAATAAAATAAATTATAAACTTTCACGATAACTTTTAAACCTGTAATCGTACAAAGAAATTGTTGAAAACTTTGTCCTCTACAAAAGTAATAATAAATATATTTTACGTAGGATCAACAGGAAAGAACAAAATGGCACCCCCTCGAGGTCGAAAAATTTTATTCTGATTGAGGGGGCCCGCTTCCTTACAATGTTATAAACCAATAAATATTTAATAATATTTTTCCAAATGTATATGTTGACTGGAGTATAAATTGATAATGCAATTCTAGCTAATAATTTAACAGCACCTCCAGTGGGAGGTTGTACTTGTTGATAGTACTAACAAGAAAAGTTGACAGAAAATAACAGTCATTTTTACAAAGTCAAACCCAGTTATTCAAGAAGTGAATAACTTGAACCAATTGAGTTGCTTTATAATCTGTCAGCATTCTGTATCAGTCACCTCAACCAGAACATTTTTACAAGCTTTTGAAAATTTTAACATGTCTTTTAGTTTCTTGGGTGGCCACAGATGTAGTTAAGTCCCTATTCTATGCTCTCAATCTTTAGTCTGTGAATTCATTTCACATTCGTTGAATTACTAACATCGATGCATCCTTTTGTTCCCTTTTATTTGTTGGTGTTCTTAATTACATTATTATATCCTTTGCAAATACGAAAACAAAAATAAAGCTTGCAAAAAAATATTCATTCAATTCTACAAACACAAAAGCACTGCATAGTACACTGACGAACGTTTCACCAATTAGATTAAAACAACTGCTAAGAGTATACTATAAAATGTCTAATGATTGTATAGAGAATTCAATCATCTGATGAAGAGTATAAAGTTTTATTTACGTCGAGTGGTTCTGATATTGTGTCATCTGGATTTTGTCAAGGAAAACCAAAATATTTCAAATTACTACAAAATCGGGAAGGCTTTCGTAAATTTACAAGAATATTTCATTCCAAGTCAGTTTTAAAGATTGAATTCCTGAAGACTCCCAAGTAGCACAGAATTCTTTAAGATATCTTTAAGAAGTTCTATTTACTGCCCGCGAGGATATCTTGTATTTATGTACTCTGGAAGTCCTTCCGAAATCAAAATGAGAAATCTTTATATGTGCTCAACTTTTATGCACTGGGGAAATGTAAACTGGGCATTATATAGGAATTTCAACTTTTGTTAACCCACAGATATCTACTAGAAGTTCTAAAAGGGAATTACCATACAGCTCAATTTTCTAAGTATTATAGAAATTAAATAAAGTATTAAAAGGGACATAGTATTATTATCCTTAACAGAATACTTGTAGACATCTTCTAGAAGTTCTAAAAGGGAATTACCATACAGCTCAATTTTCTATGTATTACAGAGATCAAATAAAGTATTAAAATGGAAATATTATTATTATCGCTAATAGAATACCTATAGAAATCGCAAGAAGAAATTCTTTTAATGCATAAAATTTGTTTGGTTACCGCGTAGTTTGTTACAAAAATTATTCCTAGATGACGCCACGTACAAACCACTGACGATAATCAGTCATGCATTATCTTATACTCATAAATTTATAGAACATTAATAACATTATTGCAACGTTCAAATTCTCTCAGGGATCATCGATTTATTTGGATGAATCTTATAATGATCTCTAATCTTTGGTTTGGTTTGGGCCTGATGTCTTATACTAAGATTTTGATTAATCAACATTTCACCAGCTGCCACTGGTATTTCCATAAGAAGTGTATGTTGGTACATCTAATAGAAATCCTATAAAGATGTTTTTCAGTACCGTTTATATTGGTAAGCGATAAAATACCCGAAAGATTACTACAAGAATTAAATCTGTTTGCAGGATTGATGCGGTACATCTAACAGAAATCCTATAAAGATGTCCTCGGGACCATTTATATTGGCAAGCGATAAGATATCCTAAAGATTACTATGGGAATTCTATAGCTATGCAAAAGGCTGCTCACAGGATTCTATACTAATAGCTTTTTTCGATTACCATGGGAAGTACTATTTAATACTGATATGCTGACATTTGCCCATCTTGGGGAACTCTTACAGACCTCTAGAAGATATTTACTAATTCCTAAATTTTTATCCTGGGATATCTTGAGGAATTAATTGTGCTACTTGGGCTAGGGAAAAGTTTCTGTTGGCGTTATATGATGCGCCTAAAAAACTTTAGATTCACAATGTATATAGCTAGTTTGGAAACAAAAGTACCATTTTTCTAAGTGTGAAAAGGTTATCCTCGGTCCAGATAGCCTAAATCACCTGTCTGCATGTTGTGCCCGAAATTGGGCAATATTTGCGAAAAATGCTGATATTTTCATTTTTCTGTTCATAAAATTGCCTATATTTTAGTTCCCATTGGCTTCATGAAAAATTTGCATCAACATAAAATTATAGTGAATTTTTTGTTCGTTATTTTTATACCCAACAATTTTTGTTGTAGAACCAATAACAAGAGAAGTATTCTTTGAAACCTAGAAATGGCCGACATTTTTTCAATATGACTCACGAAGTTCAACGGGAAATTATGAGGAATTTTGGAACATTATTTGCAAATTTATTTATTAAAGAATGTTATACTCAGATTTTGCTATTTTACTGCATTAATTCAGAAGCAACATCGATCTGCGTGTTGGCGTAAACAATTTCAGTAAGTACAGCCAAATAAGAACTGCGATTAACCTTGCTCTATTTGAGTTTTCTGTACTATTTTTGTGTTTCTATTTACCTAAAATAGAGAGTCGATATGAGTGTTGGCTTAAACAATTTTACTAATTAACGCCAATATAACGCTCTGTTTAAGCTCTATGTATTAATTTTAAGTTTCTGTTTACCTATATGCCACAACATTCGATGAAAGTGTTTGACTAAACAGTTTTGGTAATTAACATCATTGAAACTTGTAATTGACCTTGCTCTTTTTACGCTCTCTATATCATTTTTCTGTTCCTAGTTACCGACGAGTTATCAATACATTTTACTTTTCAGTGGTAAATTCGTTGTACTGATTTTTTCGTGCTAATGCTCATGCATTTTCTGACTTTTTGATAATAAAATTAAAACTAATATTCTGATCTATGGCACAAATATCTCTTGTGCAAGGGCAACTGAGAAATTTTAAAACTTGCGCGTAATCAATATTTAGTATTTTAATATGATACAAATTATAGCGGTGCTTCTGTTCGTCACTCAGTGACACAACTGCACTTTAAATCCTTTTCCAGTTTATCCCCCCACCCCTCTTGTCCAGAAATTAAACGTAAATACGCCACTGCTTATCGACATCCTCAGATCCTCTTCGGAAATATCCCAAATTATTATTTGTATTGTATGAGCATTGCGAGCTTGTCTATGCTTGTACATCGTAAAAACTATTTGATCGTTCCTTTATTCAATTTTAACATTCTAAAGAGTGAAATTGAAGCCTTTATAGATTAAGAAAAATTATATTTGCAGTGCCGTTTAAATATTTACCATTTTTTATACTTACAGAGTGCTAATACTTTTCAAGCAGAGTTTCCATTATAAATAATTGGTATGGCCACGCCAAACTTACTTCCTCGCGTGAAAACTTTTGTTCATCAGTAAATTACTTTTATGTGAATTTTCTGGAAAAAGCAAATAATGGTATATTGTCAGGTTCATAATATACTATTAACGAGACTATTAATGTACAAAATTTTATTAATATCGATTTTTCATTTTTTCGGTAAAGTAAACTGCGTTTATCTGAATTTTTCGGGAAAAACCAGTAATGGCATATTATTACGTTTTTAATGTACTATTATCATACGAAATTTGAGCAATATCGTTAGAGCCATTTTTGAGAAATTCGAGATTTTCGATTCTTTCACATCAGTAAACTTACCCTTAATTTTAGGGACGGGTGAAAAATGAAAAAAAAAAACACTGGAGATATTTGTAAATGGACTTTAGATATCGAGTTTAAAGGTAACCGATTGATTAATTTCGGCGCTAGGCTAGGTGACGATCATACATACACAGATAAATTAAAAAAAAAAATTAACTATTTTTTTTTTCAAGATGGTGGCAAACCTCTTGTTCGAATAATCCGGGGGATGGGGTATATGTCTCAGTATTCTACCAGACGTGTTTCACTAGAAACATATTGAGTAACTGTAATAGTTATAGACCAGGCGTTAGCGAATACGCAACCAGAACCAGGCGCGCAGCCAGGGGGGAGCCATGGAGCCCGGGCATCCCCCAAGCCATCTTTCATGAACCAAACAATAAAGAAGCATAATCTCTATCAGTATAAAGCAGTATCCAAATTAGCCATTGAAATAAATATTTTTTAATTAATGCCAATATTATCTAGTAGAGGAATCTATACACATCTGTTTTCAACCATTTTCTGAAAAGTCTTCCTCATCCTCTGGGGAGGCCAGTTCTATTGCCCCCCCCCCCCCACCAGATGAATTTTCTGGCTGCGCCACTGACCAGAACTATAGATACAAAAGGTTAGACTAATTTCACAAAGAACTATTTATGTAGGGATATATAAACCATCCGTTTGTGTTAACTAAATGACAACGTTATTGCGGAGGGGGCCTAAAAAACTGATATAAATGGTCCATGGTAATGAATTTCACAAAATATAAACTTTATCCGAACTACAAGGTACACAAAAATAAAATGCAAACCTGCCTAGAAAATATTTTCAAAATATATCTTCCGTACATTTATATACAGATAATGAAAATTTAATTTAATGAGCAAAAATTGTCACCAAGAACGCAGCATCATATCTGTCTGTCTCACTCAAACGTGAATCTTCCATATTTATTCATCTCTCTCACGTGCTCTTTCTATTGAGCTTATGCTATAGTTCGGGTTTTTGTTAAATTTATTCGGGTCTGCCCACGTTAACCTACCAATCATATCGGTTGTCGTCATAAAACTATGTAATTTAGAGTTTCTTCTATCAAAAGGTGTGGTTTGTTTCTTTGTACCTACTTGGGTACAAAGAAATAAACCAGGTTCTTACCTAGTTATTCGGATTTGGGTCATTTTTATCAGTTTACCGCGCTGCCCCCGTCATAACACTGCCACTTGTTTAAGCAGTTTAAGTATCATTATATAAATAGTTTTCCGTGAATTAAGTCAATCCTTTTGTATCTATTGGGAGTTAGCATTACTCATCTAAAAAAATCGCAGTATATATACGTGAAGTCTTATCTGTTTTCCGACGTGAGACAAAAGTTACAGTTTTTTGGAACAACCGAAGTACTAGCGGATTGCGGAAGACCTTCTAAGGTTAACAGGAGCCCCACTGAGTGCAGCCAGCCCACGAGGTACCGAAATAGTGAGTTTTCTTCAAAAATTCTAAATAGTGACATTTGATAGATATATTCCGAACAACAACTTCCGGTGTCCCATAAGAATTTTTTCTGATAGCTAAACCTCAAAATTATATAGTGACATTTCCGACAGCTAAAAGTTTTTTCTCTTTAACTAAATTCCCCCCCCGACCGGTTTTTTGGTCGAAACCGGTCGAGGTCTCAAATATCTCTTAAGATCGCTCAAATTTCCCAAATTTTTACCAACTCACAGAACCCTTTTGCGAGTCATCATCCACCACAGACATAATGCAATGAGAGATGATTAACTGGCCATCCCTTCCACTGACCTCTGGAACTGACACGGACGTATCCTGTGTCAGCTTGGACCGGAGGTCGGTCATGAGGAGACCGATTAAAAGGAAGCCGGCCAAGTCCGAACGAAAGTTAACGCTGAAGAGCGGCTCTGACAATAGTCAAGATAGCGTCAAGACAGTGCCGACACGAAAGACAAGTGACAAAACCCGCTGAAGCACCGGTAACGAGTTCGAGTACGAATAACCCCCCCAACCAGATGGCCATGCTATTTGAGGTGCGGTCCAACAAAAAGAGAAAACTATCAATACAGGAGATAGAGAACCCCAGTTTTACCCACCCGGCGTCGTCCAGGAAACCGATGCCACCTCCGTCGGCGCCACCAGTCGCGACCAGAAACCGCCACGAAGGCAATGTTACCATGGATGAGAACATGGACGTGGCTCAGCCTGAACCCGAGACGCGAACCTCGCATTCCCCAACAACAAAGAAGCCGCCGCCCATTATTATCCACGGGCGGCTGGTAGACTATAAAAAGCTTAACATCTTTTTGAAAGGAACACGACGTTACAATTAGAAAATAGGAATGACTGGGTTGTGGTCAACAAATCCCTCGAAGAAGGACAGATTGAATACCATACGTATGAGACGAGAAGAGCCACGCTTTCATCCTTAGGAGTCTGTACAACGAGGTGGAGGTGCAGGACGTGAAGGACGAACTAAAGGATACGCAGAAGATCGAGGTGAGGAACCTATACACCCTGAAGGGTACGCGTCACCCCACGTACATGATCGTTACTAACAATGGGGTGACGCTAAAGGAATTGCAGGCGAAGGTCCGGTGTCTCGACAACACGGCCGTCTACTGGGAACGATAAATTAATATCAAACGCATAATCCAGTGCCATCGGTGCCAACAATGGGGGCATGCCACCTCCAATTTCCACGTTGCCCCCAATTGTCTGAAGTGCGCCGGTGGTCACCTGACAAAGGATTGCATTAGGACACGGAATCAGCTTGCCACGTGCGTGAACTGTGGGGAAGCCCGCGAATAGCATTTCGTGCAGGGTGTATAGACGGAAAATGGAGCAGATGAACGAGAGAGCAGGAAGAGTCCCACCTCCACCAGAAACCAGATAAGTAACGGCACCACAACCGAACGTAAACGTATGGGCGCAGAGGGCGCAGCAATCGCAACAATAGCAGCAGCAGCAGCAGAGAGCCCAGCAGCAGACGCAACAGCCCATGTCACGTAGAACCTCTGAGAGCCCACCCCTACCAGCATCGAGTCAACGGAGCCTGCCCCAAACCTTAACACAAATTCCATGGAGTCAGGCATGGCTAAACTGCGTCTGATAAAAGAACAAACAGATAAGATGGCCTCTTTAATAAATATAGATATACTGCTGACACGGATGACTGAGCACAATGATGAGCTCGAGAGATGTACCTCCACCCTGGGTAAGTTTCAGGTTGTGTTATCACTCTTTCAAGGTCTTCCTGTAGATGCATTCCAACTTAAAAATTTCTTCATGGAACGCCAATGGGAAACAATATTCCTTTTTTAATTAACTATTTAGCGAGGCACAAAATCGACATTATGCTTCTGAATGAGACGAAACTTGACAGACGGTATAAGCTGCGCTTTCGTGGGTACACGACAATACGAAAAGATTGGGCTGACATTAACACAGGAGGCGGAGTGACTGTGCTCATTAAGATCGATATTGCACACACACATCGTTCTCTGCAGAACACTTCCGTGGAGAACATGTGTGTAACGCTGGACGGCGGCATGAGCATTGTTGCCGCATATAATCCGCCTTCGAACGGGTTCACGGCAGGTTGTCTTGAGAATTTGCTGAACGTAAGCCCGCGCTGCTTGCCCATAGGCGACCTTAACGCACGACATCGCTCATGGAACTGCTATCTCAACAATGCCAACCGTAACACTCTGAACGATTACGTCAATAATCGTATTGTCATGTTACAGTATCCGGATGATCCCACACATTTTCCGGATAACGGCACAACGCCTACCACCCTCGACATAGTGGTCAACAGAGGTGTGAGGAACTCCACGCTACCGGTGGCGCTGGAAAAACTCACATCCGATCACAACCCCCATCTTTTTGGAGTTGGAAAATATGCCGAGGGAAGATACGAAAAATTACGTCTTATAAAGATGCCGATTGGTGTCTCTATAAGACACATATAAACACAAACTTAAACTAACACCCAACATTACTACAGCCTCCAAGCAAGAAAATGCAGTGGAGAAATGCACAAGGATACTGGAAGACGGCAAACAGTGTTGCAACAACGATAACTATAAATTCCTACAGAGACCGACTCGACGCAGCGATCATACAAGACATTAGGGAGAAAAAACAACTGAGACGACTTTGGCAGCGAAATCGCGATGTCGACGCTCGAGGGCAATGAGAAATACGCGGGAATCCATACCCGCCTTGACAAATGCGAACGAACGTACGTCTATGACGGACACACAGAAAGCGAATGACCTAGCTGACCACTTTGAAGCTATTCACAATACGAACATACCAAACAATGTTGAGCACGACTGCATAGAAAACGAACGACATTAACGAAGTGATTGGCCATGACGTTCAATTGACTAGACGAGAAATTCTAAAGGTCATGGCCAAGCCCTCGGAAGTGGCTGGTATTGTCCGAACATTACCCAACAACAAAGCCCCGGGGAAAGACATCATCGAATATAAGCTACTCAAATATCTCCCGAGAAAAGGCATTGTACAATTAACGTACATTGTCAACGCGATCCTGCGGCTGCAACACTGGCCCGGTCAATGGAAATGCGCCGTGGTCATCCTGATCAGACTAGACTCTGCTCAGGATGAACTTGACATCGACGATGAGTACCAGTTCGGCTTCAGGCGGAGTAGGGGCACTGTGCAGCAGGTCGTCAGGATCGTGAATGATGTCAAGATGCAATGCAACCTCGGGAAGAGTACCGTTATGGTGCTCCTCGATATTGAAAAATCCTTCGATACCGTATGGATCCTGGGCCTTCTATACAAACTGAATTCACTGGACTTTCCCATATATATAACGAAACTTATTCACTCTTTCCTGACAGGTAGATCACTGCAGGTCAGATAACAAACTATCAACTCGGCGGGACATTCACGCGGGCGTTCCCCAGGATCGTGCCTGTCACCTAAACTGTAGAATCTATACGCTTCCGACTTTTCGGAGTTTCCTAATACGAAACTTGCCAAGTACGCCGACGACACGGCCATGTACGCGCACTCGTTCAACACTCAGGCGGCGAATATGCTGCTGAAGGCGCACATAGCTTGTGCCACGGCATATTACGACAAGTGGAAGATTCGGATCACCGCCGAGAAGTCAGAATCTATACTCTTCACGCGCCGGTTCACTGAGAACCGCATTCTAACGCCTATTTCGATGGGGGGGTCGCCAAATTCCTATTAAACGGTGCGTGAAGTATCTTGGGGTTAATTTAGACAAGAGACTGACGTGCAACATGCACATCAACGAGACTGTACGGAAAATCGACTCCATGTCCAGAAGTATGTATCCGCTGATGGTCAGGGGTAGCGGACTAAACGGGACCAATAAAAAATTATTATACACGATGGTGATAAAGCCGGCCATCACATACGCGGCGCCGGTGTGGTGCAGCATTTCGGCCATGACAATGAAGAAACTCGCGCCTTATTTCTGATTCGGACAGATACACCTCACTCGATCTGTACGCCCGCTGCAACGACATACCCCACTAGCAGACTACGTCAAAGAGATTTTGCAAAAACTTTACGAATTCAAACTGGGCGATAGTCCGCTAACCCTCAACATAACACACATCAGACAGCATAATGCAATCCTATTTAATTTGAAACACCCATTACCATACCAGGAGTTGCCTATTTTCAGGCAACTTCCTCCTTAGTCTAACTTCTCCACAACTACAACTTACCTTTACTCTATCTTTATCTGTCAACTTTGTAACCTCAACCTCTCTCTATCCCTTGTATGTTCATTGTTTTATCCTTTTGTTCTATTTGTCCCTCTTCGACCCCAAATTCAACCCTCGGCCAATAACTTCTTTGAAAATTACAACCTTTAAAAAACCAACTTCTTTATACTCTACTTTCCTGGCGGCAGGAAGACCACCAGGGCAGGGCGGTAATTACCTCGAACGGGTTTTCGCTGAGCTTTTTCCCGTGTCAGCAATCCAAATTTTTTCTCAGTGTCTTGTGCGCGTAATAACGATAATTTACAGTTTTAGTCCTTAGTTAGTTGTAGGCCCTTGTGGACAGCGTAGTTAGCGATATTGTTGTTTTTAAACCCGCCCCAGGCGGATAGGAGTCCCAACTGTTCCACCATTTATTATTCAAGCCGAACCGGACCTGCCTCGTCCAACTCACATTCACCACAGCGCTGTGCGCCGTGGTTGTTTGGTTGGCTCCGGGCCAGGCTCCGGCTAGGCGCATTCTTGTATTTTAACTTTAAATACATTTTTTTATTGACTGATTGATTGTTAGCCGGTCTATTATGCAAGCGTCACCACATTAACTTCTTATGAAAAGTTATTGTAACCCTTACCACGTGAGGATGATATCCTCTTGAAAAATTGAATTATTTAGCTCATGTAGTCAATGTTACGGATTCTAGCATATTTTTCGATTCGTTATTAAATGACAATCAGATGTAACATGCGTAACATGCCCATGTGCCCATACGCATGTATTAATTTTTGCATATAAGTTGAATGATATATTCATTTTTGGATTGATTCGTTTTTCAGTGTGAAATCTGTATTTGTCAATGATAATAGGTAAAACAAGATTTGAATTCATAACACGTAATAATATATACAAGTTTTATTCCCAAAGTATAATACAAGCGAATGTACAAAAACAATAAATTTAAAAATACCAAGAAAAATGTATTTTGTGCAAATATTTTAGGTAATTTTTCCTGAGATTCACACATTAGAGATGTTTCATTCTCATTTGCATCTCTATGTTCATCATCATTCATTATAGGTACCGTTTCAGAACTATCCTTCTAACTGGAAAAACCTTCATTCCCTTCCCTGTTTGGTCTATATTTTAGGAGCATCCGAACAGTCGCTAGTTTGTTAACTTTTGGACAATAAAACTGGATTAGTTATTTCAGGAGCTTTCCTCTCCTTAGCACCGATATCTCTGCCAGCAATTAACAGCAGCGACTTCTTCCAAAAATGTCTTTGGGAAGCGATACAATATAGACGAAATTGTTTCTTTTGACTCTTATAACGTTCATTCCCTGTTCTGTAGTTTTGATTGAAAATGTCCTTGTCTAATAATACCAGTGTTATTAATTTCCAAAAATATAGTAAATTAAAGTGTTGCATATATACATAATATATATATTCTAAGTTGGGATTGGAGCATGCTAACACTATGCAATATACAAAATTATATGTTAGGACCATGTAATGTAGTTTTGTATCCATATTTCTTCGTTCTTTTCCATCCATTTTGTTTAAATCGTTCCTTCTGAATTCTAAGCAAGTTTGCTGATGGTTCTCGAATAATATTATTTGCTAACACGTGCGGCAGAGGATTATAAGTTGCATAGTTATCATTGTCCCAACTTTTCTCCTGAAAATTACAAGCCATTTTTTAACATTGTTTAATTTCCAAACAACAAATAAATTTAGTGGCGGGTCCAGAGTAGGCTTCTGGAGGAGAGGTCGGGGGCGATAAAATATGAAGAGACATTTTTCAGCATGTTTTTAGAGCCAGTGAGCTATATCTACGTCGAAAATTATTAACTACGAAACTAAATGATGGTAATTCTCCTAAAAAACACTACGTAAGGTTTGACGACATAGTACGGGAATTGAAATCAGCAGGGACAAACCTGGAAGTAACCAGACGTGCTACATTTTATTAACTTTTTCCAATCATATGAGGACATTAACCTTTTGAGTTTGTTAAAGAAAATCTCCTTGAGTCAGAAATGAAGTTGAAAAATCAAAATACTGATAGAGAAGACATCCTATTGGCAGCTTTTTCAAGTAATACAAGTATGATTAACATGCATAAAGTTTACCAATACCAACATCAAGAACAACATTATCAATAATTGAGAGGAAATATGGATTGTTTTTCTTGGTTGTGTTTAAGAGATAAAACTAGGAAAAAGGCTGAAATAAAAGAACCGGGTGCTGGTTTAAAATGAAGCGAAATGAAGTGATGGTGAATCATTATCAAAAAGTACGTGGTTTTTCTAGCAGAGACGCAACTGACCAGCTTTTCACAGGCTGATGGTCAATCTGGAAGCAATTCCATTATTAAATGCTGCATTGGTTCAGTAACTATAGTTGAAGTAATCTTAATAGTGAGCCGTTATGAGGGGCGAGGGGAATGAATAGGCGGCAACTAGATCTCCCGTCTTTACTCCACGTTTACATTAAGTGAGAGAGAAGATACCGGCCATTCGATGTCGACTATCTGACGTGGCGTGTGGGAGTATACCTTTGAGTCTGGTGTTTAATCCAGGACCGAGTTAAAGACACCTCAGTCGAGCTTATACTGTCGGGGTGAAGATATAATTCGATAATTACTTTATATTTTTTTATTTGGTAATGTGTTTTCGAAAATAATTTTAGTAAGTTTTGTTACCAATTCATAGCAATTCTTTGGGAGATATTGTAAGTGTAATATTATAAATTATTATTATTTTATATCTATTTATTTTTTAAATTGAAATATATTTTATATAAAAATGTTTCGGCCATGTGGGGCATCTACGTCTACATCTAATCGTGTTTGTGCAAATGAGAGTGATAGTGATTACAGAGATAAAGAAAATCAAAATTCATCAGTGTTTTCAGTAAGAAAAAAACGAGTACATTTGGACGTGGACGGAAAACAAAGCTTAAAAGTTTACGATAGTATTTTGGAGCGAAAAGTTAATGTGGATGATTTAGATGTAATAGATGAAACAGCATCTCTAACAAAAGTTCCCCGTTCCACAATACACAAACTGGTGAAAGAAGGTGCCCTTCCAAGAAAACAATGATTCGACGCCGCTAAATCGAAAACTCTGGACCCATATTTAGCGAAACTTTTAAAATGTGTAGTTTACGACGCATATCAGAAAAATGAAATTCCAACTCCTACGTTATAGACAGAAAACTAAAGGAATTGCATTATCCTCTAAAATATACCAAAAGAAATTTAGGAAATTGGATGAAAAAAATTGGATTTAAATATCAAACTATTAATAAACGAATGGCGATTATGGAAAGCAGACGAATAGTAGATTGGTGAAATTCATATCTAGAAGTGATAAAACAACTAAGGGAAAATAGGCCCATTTATTATCTAGATGAAACTTGGTAGGTACACTGTAACATGACACTTTAAAAAAAGGATGGACTGACGGATCCAGGAAATGTCAACCAATCTCATTTCCCTCTAATAAAGACCAAAGGGACTCGGTTGATCATAATATACTGTGGATCAGTTGATGGATGGGTTGATGGTGCATTGAAACTGTGCGGAAAAAACATGAAAGACTGTAACGTGGATTACCACAAGAACATGGAGGAAAAAATATTTGAGGAATGGTTTGAAAAGACCCTATTTCCAAAATTAAAACCGAACAGCCTTATTGTTCTTGATAATACGAAATACCATTCGAAACAAATTCCTAACAAGAGTTCTATTAAGGCGGAGTTACAATTTTTTTTAATGGAACATGGTCTCTATTATGAGGAAAATTATAATAAAGCACAACTCTTGGAAGTCCTGCGAACGACAAAATTTGCGAAGAAGTATGTTATAGATACTGTAGCGGAGAGATATGGCTACAAAGAGTTGAGATTACTGCCATGTTTCTGTATTTTCAATCCGATCCAATTAATCTTGTGTGAATTGAAGGAAAATGTCAGAAAAGGAAATACTTTTCCGAAATTCGACAACAAAGTCGAAGAGTTAATTCAAACTGAAGTATCGAAAATTAACAAGGAATATTGGGAAAAAATAATTGAGAAAGTATTAAAACTGAAGATGAATATTCAAAATTGGTCCATATAAACGGTGGAAATAAATTTATTATAAATTTGAACGAAAATAGTAGTTCATCTAAAAATGAAGATGAGGATGAAAAGGGCGAGGATTCAGAGGAAGACGCGATGTGAGGTGAGATAAAGTGAGATGAGGTAAAGTGAAGTGATGTTATGTGAATAAGTGAATTTTGTGATATCCACTGTATTATGTATTTGCGTTTTTGTGTTTTCGTAGTGCAGTGAGGTGAGATAAAGTGAAGTGATGTGAGGTGAAGAAGTAAATTTTGTGATATCCGCTGTATTATTTATTTCCGTTTTTGTGCTACCGTCGTTCAGTGCTTCAGAAATATTATTTTTCAGTATGTTATTATTTATTAATGTAATTTTTTTTTTAATTTTTGCAATGATTCATCTTTCTGTTTTTATTGTAGTAATAACTTTACTATTACAGTTTATTTTTAGTTTATTTATTGAGAGACATATTTGTTTCTGTTACTATTTTTAGAGTGTATTTTTTTTTGTTTTAATTTTGTTTGTTACTTTTTAAATAATCTCTTTATCGTATATTAATATTCCAAACCCATCCTTTCCTGTTCATACCTCCTCGCGATTCTTGCTGGGTAGTAACAATTTATATTAAGCGAACTGTATATACTGTAACTACTATAGGTATAGTCACTACTTTTATTTCAAGTTCGTCAAAACGAATTTGCAAAACTGCTTTATTTTATCTTAGTAGTCACGCCATAAAATATGGCTTGTGTCCCATGACTCAATACTAAGATACTACCAATCTAAATTTCACAATACCTACATTGAAAAAGTAAACGAGCGAACAATATAGTTAAATTTGGTTCTGCGTTCTGCACCCCTTACCTCTCAACGTCGCTCATAAATGCGATTGCTTCAACTATACTAATCATATGATAAATAACATAAACTATTTCATAATTTTATAAAAGCCTTTCAATATGTGTGTTGGTGAAAGTAAGAAATTTTTATCTGCTACAAAAGATTTTGTGTCTGAAACCGAACAAATCTCAATATTTTGTAGAAATTAACAATATGTCGTATATTGAAGATTTACGAAATAATTAATCATCAGTTTAAGAGTTAAAGGGAAAGTCAAAGTTAAAATTGGTTCAAGCACTTTTAAAAGTAATCCTTGTAACCTAATCTGTCAAAACTGCAGTGATTTTTATTTACACGTTGTGAAACGTAGTTCTCCAAGTCCAGGGGCATGGCCCCCATGACTCCTTTCTGGATTCGCCACTGAGGAGATAAACACTTACACAAGGTACGTTCCAGGCTGGGGTTGAAGTATTTGCATACGATGGAGGCTTGTGTGTTTGACAGGTATCTTCGTCCCAATTTTCTTCCTAAAAATGATATAGCATATTAATTGGTATGGTAGTAATACGATAAGAGTGATCAAACTTAGAACTAATTCCTACAGAAGGTTTAATGGTTTTTTAGTTTTCAATTATATCTGTTTTTATGTCGTCATAACCGGGAGATTTCTTATTTCTTAAATTTAATATATATTTTCGAATTTCTATATCTGAAGCTGTTTCTAAGAGAAGTGTTTTTCAGTATCTGACTCTCAAATGTTCTATATTATGAATCTAGATGGGTGGTGGCGCCCAAAAAAATATAACCAATGGAACTGAAAGATCATCAAATTTTGAGAAAAAATGTCCATGCAATATTTCATGTAAATTCATATTCCTTAAGTTATACTTTTTTCGCGACTTGAAAATTGTGATTTTAGCTTGAGAAAAGAGACGTCTCACAACGGTTTTCGTCGATTAACTCGAAAAATAATACATTTACGGAAAAAACGCTACAGGTCAATACAAAAGCTTATAAACTGGGGACGAAACTTGTTTTTTCTAATTTCTGTAAATTACTAGTTTCGGAAATATGAAAATTTAAATACGGTGTCCCAATGTTAATAAGACGAAGTATTTAGTTTAAATGTTAAATATCTCAGAGACTGTGGCATATATCAAAAATGCCAGCAACTAACATAGATTACACAGGCACACAAAATAAAAAAAGCGGTCTTTTTCTGGTACTCCATTGGATAACCTATATGTAATTCGACGTGTTGAATACGAATCAGGTGTCCGTTTAGCTTCATTGGCCACACTTTTTTTGTAAATCGCGAAAATAACCTAAAGAAAAAATCATAATTTAGGTTATTTTCGCGATTTACTAAAAATTGGTGGGTAACGGAGCTAAACGGATACCTGATTCGTATTCAGCATGTCGAAATGCATAGGGGTGGCTCAATGGAGTCCCAGTCTTTTGTATGTGTCTGTATTATATGAATATAACCGGATCCTCCGCCATTTTCTAGAAAGTCGGATATGCAAATATATTACAGACACAAAAAAAAGTGAAAAGTGATCTTTTTCTGGACCTCCATTGGTGGCCAATGGAGCTAAACGGACATCTGATTCGTATTCAGCATGGTCGAAATACATATAGAGTACCAGAAAAAGACTTTCTTATTTTGTGTGCCTGTGCTATTAACAACCAAGCTTTCAAATGATTTTTTGTTTATTTCAGTAGCATAAAAAATAAAGAGTTATGGTAGAGACAACGTGTCTCTTAACATTTTTTTAATAAAATCACCATATTAATATTGTTATTAGCCAGTAACTAAAAATAAACCTTAAATATTTTTTTCATTAACATATAGCATGGCCTATATGCTCAATTTGCATGTTTACAGCACCTACTTTAGAATAAAATGAACTTTGAATTATAAAAATAAAAAAAGTATAATTTCTGTTATTTTGCAAATATCTTTTGCAAAAAAAATGTGCTAAAACTACTGAAAACTACTAGATAATTATTTCAATAGTTACCGGTACTTATTTAGAAAACAGATATTTTATCTTCATCAAAATTGTAAAAAAGGAAAAGAAATATTTTCATAAAATACTGAATCATATATGATTTAAGTAAGTGTTTTTTATTTATTTATTTATTTATTTATTTGTAAAAAAATTGAGAAAGAAAAAGTCTGTATTATAAAAATTAGAAATAACAGTACACAAACTTTTTATTTTGGACACAAATAGTTTTTTTTTTGCAAAATGATATCCATACATATATTTAATATACTGACTGAAGTAACATCTACAGCCTGTAAAAAAATATCTGTGGGAATTTATTCAGTTCTGCTCTACTAATCATAAAAAAAAATCAAAAATACTTACATGAGGTACATCCCAGGTTGTGGTTGAGGGTAAACTTTTGTCTTGTGGCGGCGACTTCGATGTTTTCTAAAAAATGAAGAAACCATTGTATTCATATATAATTTACTTAGCAGTGTCTCCAAAAGTATCCAATATAAAAAGTACACAAAATTTAAGAAATTTTTACCTTGCTAAAATCATTTGTTTTGGTTATAGATACAACTTTCTTCGTTTTCTCTCTTCCATTTATTTTTAATTGTTCTTTGTGTTTTCTAGAGGATTTTGTTGATGGTTGGTGAAAATTGCCATTTTTTAGCATCTTAGGCAGAAATTTAGAAGTTGTGTAAGTTGTGTAGTTATCATCATCCCAATTTTCTTCCTGAAAATTACAAACTCTTTTTGAAAATTGTCTAATTTTTAAAGTAAATTGGAAACGCCCTTCTAGTGCGAAGCGTCCAACTTTATTTTCGGGAACAGTGTAGTCCCTTTTTGGGTTTATATAGCTGATTTTCTTCATGACACTCAGTTCAGTAACCTGGTTTATTGCTTTAGCTTGTATAACCCCTTCACTGGTTGAGTGCCATACTATACTAGACTATTCAGCTTTGATGTAATGCTGTTTCTCTTTACATCTTTACATATTTACATCTTTGTGGGCTGATTTTTCAGTACCTACATCATACCTAATATGTTTATTCGACAGTTAGATAGCCTATGATATAGAAGTTTTGTACACTTCTACGGCACTATTGGAAAAATGCCTACACAAGATACATTCAAGACCAGGATTGGAGTATGTTAATATTGGGCGATATAAAATGTATATAAAATTTAACAAACAACAAGAAAATTATAATACTTACATGAGGTACCTCGCAGGCTGTGTTTGGACGCCAAATTCGTTTTGACGATTTGAATGTTTTCTAAAAAAATTATTAATTTTCAGGTTAATCTACTTAGTATAACCAAAAGTGCGCTATATATAAAGTACACATAATTTATACAATTTTTACCTTGTTACAGTTATATGTTTTGGTTCTGTTCACAACTTTCTTTATCCTCTCCCTTTCATTCATTTTTACTTGTTCTTTATACTGCATGGAGAGTTTTGTCGCTGGTTGGCCAAAATTTTCATTTGCTGGAACGTTAGACAGGACATTGTAAGTTCTACAATTATTATCATCCCAATTTTCTTCCTGAAAATTAAAAATCATTTTTGATAATAGTTTAACTTTCAGCCCACAAGTAAATTATAAATGATTATACAAAAAACATTCCAGGCTGAATTTGAAGTATGTTAGTACTAGGCGGCATAAACAATATATATCATTTAATTTGCAAACATCAAGAAAATTGTAGATACTCACATCGGGTACCTCGCAGGTTGTATAAGGAGGGAAAGTTTTTCGTTTTGATGATTTGGATGTTTTATTCTAAAAGTTCAAGAAACATTCGTTTGTTAATTTATTCATCAATGTATCCAAAAGTGGTATATTTATAGGTATACACAATTTATAAAATTCATACCTTGTTAGAATCATTCGTTTGGGTTGTGTTTACAACTATCTTCGTCCGCCCCCTTTGGTTTATTTTTAATTGTTCCTTATGTTGCTTAGAGTATTTTGTCGATGGTTGGCCAAAATTGTCTTTTGCTGATACGTAAGGCAGGAGATTATAAGTTGTACAATTATCATCATACCAATTCTCTGTCTGAAAATTACAAATCATTTTTAAAAACTATCTAACTCCCAAACCTAGCAAAAATTATGAACGCTTGCATAAGATTGTGTTAATACTGCGCGATATTAAAGTATATATAATTTAATGATATATAATTTAGTGATATATAGTTTGCAAATATCAAGAAAATAATAGATACTTAAAACGGTTACTTCACAGGTTGTATTAGGAGCGGAAGTTTTTTATGTAGATGATTTAGATGTTCTATTCTAAAAGATCAAGAAACATTCGTTTGTTAATTTACTTATCAATATAACCAATATAAATTATACACAATTTATAAAATGTATACCTTGTTATAATCATTTGCTTCAGTTGTGTTTGCAACTCTCTTCGTCCTCTTCCATTCATGTATTTTTGATTGTTTCTTAAGTTGCTTAGAGTGTTTTGTCGATGGCTGGCCAAAATTGTCATTTGCTGATACATTAGACAGGGAATTATAATTTGTATACTTATCATCATCCCAATTCTCTTCCTGAAAATTACGAATCATTTTTAAGAACTATCTAACTCTTAAACCTAACGAAAATTATGGGCGATAAAAAAAGGATACATAATTTAGTGGTGTTTAATTTGCAAATATCATGAAAATTTTAAATACTTACGTGATGTACTTCGCTGGTTGTGGTTGGAGTTGGAGTTTTTCGTTTTGACCATTTGAATGTTTTCTAAAAAATCAAGAAATATTATTTCGTTAATTTACTTATCAATATATTCAAAGATGTGCTTTATATAAGGAATGCACAATTTATGAAATGTATACCTTTTTATAATAATTCGTTTTAGTTGTGTTAACTTTCTTCATCCTCTCCCTTTCATTTATTTTTAATTGTTCTCTATGTTGTTCAGAGGGTATCATTGATGGTTGGCCAAAACTGCTATTTCGTAACACGTTAGGCAGAGGTTTATCAGTTGTACACCTATCATCATCCCAATTTTCTTCCTGAAAATTAGAAGCCATTTCTAAAAATTGTCTAGCTTTCTCAACTAAATTATGAACTCTTACATAAGATGCGATATAAAAACTATACATAATTTAATGATGTTTAATTTGCAAGCATTACAAATACTTACATGATGTACTTCGCGGGTTATGGTTGGAGTAGACATTTTTCGATTTGACGATTTGAATGTTTTCTAGAAAATGAAAAAATGTCAATTTATTAATTTACTAATGAAAATATCCAAAAGTGTGCTATATACAAATTGTATAAAATATAAGAAATGTATACCTTGTTACCATCATTTGTCTTAGTTGTCATTGTAACTTTCTTTGTTCCCAACCTTTCTTTTGTTTTTAATTGTTCCTTATCCTGCTTTGAGGGTTCTGTCGTTGGTTGGCGGAAATAGCTATTTTCCAACACGTTACGCAGAGGTTTATCAGTAGTATAGTTTTGGCTCTGAAAATTACAAACCATGTTTGAAAATTGTCTGATATTCAAACCTCAAGTAAATTATAAACACTTACACGAGGGGTGTCACAGGTTGGAGCTGGATTATTTACGTATGGAGAAGAATTATGCGTTTGATAGTTATCATCATTTTCTCCCTGAAAATTTGTAACGTTCCGCTTAGATTAAAATGCATTTTTAATTAAAATCTAGCAAAACACACTTTATTTCAGTACACACTGTACTTTATATTTACTATCCTTAAATTAATAAAGCCCAGACATCTAATTATTCGATAATAGCCTTGTGTTATTCGATAATAGCCTTGCGTTTAGATGTAAGATATACCTTTTCGTGTATTTATTTTTCTTTTTGTTACAGCTCCTTATCATTATTGTTTCACATATAACTTAAAAGGAACACCGTTTTATTTCGAGTCGTATTAAATATTCCGTCTAACACAGTTTGTAATGGAAGGTATATGATTTAAATTGCACACAACTATATTATGTTGTCTAAATGGCAAATTTCTCAGCTTTAGTTCTATTTTAATTTAATACGGTAATCTTGCGCAGACTAAAGAGTAGGGGTCAGAAGTTATTTCTTGTAGGACGCATAGACTGGGAACTCATTTCCACTCTATAGTAGCACTAACAAGTAAACTTGACGTAAAGATATATAAAATGTCACTTCTGTAGTTATCTGAATTTGCGTAACCGATCCATCAAATAAAAGGTAATTAATTTTTTTTATTTCATACCTCTAATCGATATTTTGCAAGTAGAAGCCATATTTTTCAAGTGATTTAAATAATTTAATTTATTTCACATCCTAACCTTTATTTTACAAACATGTGCTAACGAGAACTTTTTCTCTCTTTCCTAACGTAGAGTTTTGCTGCCGAAAAACTTAGTTTTATCAAAAATTTAGTTTCATCAGTTTATTTAAAGTCCATAGACCGGTTTTCGGCCTAATTTATTTTTGAACAGAAATTACTGAATTACGTCAAGTTTACTATCAATATCGAATCGATTCCACCCCAAACGAAACTTTCCTCCACCCTCCCTTTTTTACCCCCGTTACCCCCTCCCTACCTTCCACCTCTTCCTAACCAGCATTCAGTTGATTCTTTTGCAGATCATTGAAACATTTTAACATGACTGTTGCTGAATAAGGATATTTTTGATTTTGTACGTGTATGAAAATACACGTACAAATAAGGATATTTTTGATTTTGTACGTGTATGAAAATACACGTACAAAATCAAAAATATCCTTATTCAGCAACAGTCATGTTAAAATGTTTCAATGATCTGCAAAAGAATCAACTGAATGCTGGTTATTTAATTTAGTAACTGCTAAGACTTAATTAAATTAAACTTTGGTTGGGAAATCTGTTTAGTTTATGTTTATAATATTTTTACCAATATCAAATTCAATTTGGAGACAAGTATTTATCAATTAATGGTGTGGTTATTATTATCAGATGGATCCAGATAAATTATAATCAATCTGGAGTCCGTAATACTAAATGTTATTTAATCATGGTTAACTTGTGGTTTATAAATTTCCAACTATAGTTCAGTCAACTTTGCTAATTATGAGACGACATCAAATCCAATTTAATCCAATGTAAATTCAGTCCAGATTAGTTCAAGTAAATTTATTATTGTAGGATAGTCACGTCTTACTCGCGTGACAGCAAAACTTATACTTATATCCAGGTGTTCCCGAGTAGCCAATTTGTGTCATACCGCCATCTTGCAGTTTCCTGAGATATGTGAAACAACATGATGGGAGCTGAGGAACCTCCCCAAGACTCATCCTCAATTTATCTATCAGGAGGTGGTGAGAAATGTGTTTACTTCTATTGTAATTATTTGTCAGAAAGATTTCAGTGAATTTTTCACTTTCGTTAACTATTCATTATTTTATAATTTATATATTTTTACATTTGTTTGACAATTTTTTATTTTAAATATTTATTGCTTCTTTAACGGATTATAAAATGATACTTAAGGTATGTTTACCATCAATATAATTAATAATCTAGCTCTTTTAATAAATATTGTTAACAACGATCATTTGGATTATGTGGTCATATATTTTTTTATATATAGTATTACCATTTTGAATTAGTTTATATATATTTTTTTTGTATTTCACTGAATTTTCATATTTAAAAGATGATTAATAAATGGTACATTTTTATCTTAAAATTTACATCTTTTTATTTTATTTGCTTGTGTCAGGCTTTTCCATGTGGTCACATATTATTTTATAAATAATATTACTATTTTGAATTAGTTTATATTTTTTTGTTTGTATTTCATTGAATTTTCATATTTAAAAGATGATTAATAAATGGTACATTTTTATCTTAAAATTTACATCTTTTTAACTTATTTGCTTGTGTCTGTCTTACTATCAGGCTTTTCCATAGCAGTCGGTTTTATGACTAACGAGTGTAGTTTATTATTAATTTTACTGTGGATTTCCCCATTTTTATTAATAACTATATTTTTATTCCTTTTTTTATCACGAAACAAACTAGCTGGGCAAATACCTATGAAATTATTGGTTCTCTCTCTAACCTATAAAAACTGGATCCACGAACCCAGCCCCACACAAGATCAACTAGTCGTTAGCCGCCGTATTTGTGATTTGGTTGAAATATTTTTATTTATTGTCAAAATCAGGTATAAATAATTGTAATTTTTCCGAAACCAAGGACGAGTGTAACAAATTATAAACCATGTTTAAATATCGTCTAATTATCAAACATCAGAACTTCACTTACGCAAGATTGGTCCCAAAATGTAGTTGGAATATTCAGTGGTGGAAGATTATATGTTTGAGAATTATTTTCTTCTAAAGGAGTTGCCAAATTTCCTTTCTAAAAATTACAAACCATTTTTGAAAATTGTCTAACTCTTAAATCTCAAATAAATTATGACGCTAACACAAGTATGTGTTAATATCGTGCAATATAAAAGGTATACATAATTTAACTGTTTATTCTACAAACACCAAGAAAATTATAAATAAATACTTACGTGAGGTACTTCGCTGGTTGTGGTTGGAGCAGAGATATTTCGATTCGATATTTTCGATGTTTTCTAAAAAATGAAGAAACGCCAGTTTATTAATTTACTTTTTCTACGACTATTAAAAAGCTATACTGTTTTCATAATTTTTAGTGCGTAAAACATATGTTTATGGCAACAGTGAAAAAAAAGAAAACGCGTTAAAAAATAGTGCATTGTGTATCTAATAGTAAAAGCAATACATTCCCGGACGATGTAAACAACAACAAGCATTGAAGTCCGCGGATGTGCTTTTACTACTGTTTTTTCTGAAATCGCAATCAATATTATTATAAATGTATAAAAATAAAAACGTATATACATATTAAAGTATATGTAAAACAGTCCGGGAAAGCCGGCCAAGGCCGGGAAGGGTAACTTTTCCGGACTGTTTTCTGATAGTTGCTTGGCAACAGATTAAAATACTAGAATAGCGTATTTTGGGATCTGAAATTGCGCCGAAAAAGTAGTCATTCTTGATCGATTTCACGAAAAGTAACATTATTTCACTCTTTTTATGCACAGCCGGATCAATGAGGGCATTGAAAACAATTGAAGTTTTCCACGATATTCGCTCTAGAAACGTCAAGTTATGGATATTGTTTTTATATAAACTAGTCAGGCCCGTGCGGTGACTTTTTCAAAGGTGAGGCCATGCTTTCGAATGCCCCCCCTATATCCACGTTACTAATAAAAGCATACTTTTATGAAGGCATTTACTTGTTTGCAGGGCCGGATTAAGGATTGGCGCGCCCCCAAGACAATGAAATATTTATGTCTTTTTATTTATAGATGGGCACAGTAGGCTAGAACCACCTTTAAATGAAATATGCATGCACTCTCTCAATTTCTATGGGAAATGGTAGCTTTATCTGTCCTGAAACAATTTCCGTAAAATATGAAATTATTCCCTTGGTCGTTTTCTAGAAAACTCACTTTTAATTTTTTTTTCTTTTTGAAAACTGATTTTTTGCATCGATAAGCTTGTTAAAATGTCAATCAAGAAAGTAAAGTTAAACATTCCCATACAAATTTAAACTTAAGGCAAGTTTGCGGAAATAACATACAAGAAACCTTCATGCTCGACAACTCCAGACGTTTTGATAATAATCGGGTTATATAAACTTTCCAAGTAGTCAATTTAGACAAAATCATTAGATTTATTCCATTGTTATTTTGAATGACAGCAATTTTTGTCTACCAATATATCCGTAACCAATAAATAACATTACTATTTGCGTAACTGGATTTGCTAGGGAAATCTGAGCGCCTCTACTGGCTGTCTGAGTAGACTTTCCATTCGCTCAGTCAGATAACAGGTGAGTATGAGAACCATACCATCGCCGATGAAGACAAACCACAGAAGAGACATGACGATAAGCCAACTACCCACCCACTACCCTGCAGGTACCGGACGAAACGCTGTCCAGTACCCGTATTCACCTAGCTCCGTGCAGACCGAAAGTGCTACCAAAGCACTAAGGTCTTCACTTTCTTGAGCTACATAGCTCATCCCTACCTAACTGATGATCCGGATGGCAGGATGTCAATTGACATTCTGCGTACTGGCAGTCAATCCCAGCCAAAAATACCCCAAAGTTTCCGAACAGACAGATGACTTGGGGGTGACAAGCTGGCGAAGAAAGATAATCAAGACAGAAGAGCGCCAGAAGATAAAGACCTTAGCCAGCAAGGTCCAACAAGCCAGGACCCGGAGAGGTGGGTCGAAATCATCCACACCGCTCACATTTGTGAGTGCGGTTAATGTAAAGTAAGCTCGGCCACCCCGCACGAGGCCGGTTCAGGTCTACAGTGATGTACTAAAGAGTACTACTAAAGAGTAGTAGTCCTGCTCGACCCTAGATATCTGAGACCGTCATCACTGCCAAAGAATATTGGCGTCGCTCGGTCAGTAACTCTTTAGACTTCACTAGGCAAACAATCCAAGACTACAAGAGTGAAAAGTTTCTGTGACCATGATTAAAATCAAAGCAATCATGCAAAAACGCACGATGAAAATAGATATCGTCTTTGTCTATTGTATAAACGTAAGAATCAGGGATTGAAGAAGATAACTTAACTTGATGATACTTAACTGATAGGTTGTTTGAAATATGTCCGGGTATTCAGAGACTTCAAAAATGTAGTACCTAGATTCTTGTTTTTATCAGTGCAAAAAATCAGTTTAAAAAAAAAATTAAAAGTGAATTTTCTAGAAAACGGCCAAGGGAATGATTTCAGATTTTACGGGAATTGTTTCGGGACAGATGAAGCTACCATTTCCCGTAGGAATTGAGAGAGTGCATCCATATTTCATTTAAAGGTGGTTCTAGCCTACTGTGTGGGGTTATGGGGTCCCAAAATGCGCCGCAGACGAAACATTTTTCAAAGTCAAGCGAAATTAGAAATTTTATATAAAATTATATTTTCTTCGAAAAGTATAGGTTTCGTGAGCGCAAGACTAAAAAATATAAAATATCAATAAAAAATGTTTTATTATAAAAAAATTGCAAATATTTTTCTCTGAATTATTCATAAATATTAAATATTATAATCATAATAGATTGAAAATAAAACTTATATCCTTTTTCGACTTCTTGCTTCCGAACTATGCTATAATGTATTCCTATAAACAATTCTGTAAAATATTGCTACGGTGTGGAGGTAATACATTCGATAATTCTATCAAAATAAAATAAAAAAGCAAGAAATAAATAATTTCCTTGTACATATTATTTTTCAACAGGTCAATAGTAAACGGTAAACGGTAAACGTCGGCCCTCGGCCTATGGTCCATTATGGATAAACTAGCTTCGCTTTTGCTTGCATTTCTTTCTTCAAAAAAATCGTTAGGGTCGTCAGTCATCTTTAGATTTTTTCTTATCGATCCTAGTCAAAATGCCGTCCCTGAACTGTGCCGCCTGAGGCGATCGCCTCGCTGCCTCCCCCACCGCACGGCCCTGAAACTATTTGTGCCCGCGACTACGTTCGCGTGAAATTTTGAAATTAACTAAAAGGCTTCTTTGTAAACGACGTTTAAAGTAAAATCACCAGGGACATGTACAAAGAGATTTTTTGCGTCACTGGCACGGGAGATAGCCACGTAGAACTGGCCATGAGAAAAGTAACTGACACTGAGGTCTACATCCGCAACGCACAGCTGGAATATTCCAGAACACCTTCGAATTTTCTGAAATATTACAGAAGTTTAATCACGAAAGTTCATGTCGTGCAAATACACTTATTGTAGAGATCAAGCTGTATATCCGGTTCTACTAAACTGATTTTCATAAAACTTGGCTTAGAGTAGGCCTATTTCGACGAAATAAAAACTAAATGTTACTCCAAGCTTAGATAGATTTACCTGTGAAAACCCTATTCAAATTGCTTCAGTAGTTTCTGCGTGATACGCGTTCAAGCAAACAGACAAAAAATTCCAAAAACTATTTTAATGTATTCTATTACTCATGTTACATCCACTCAGATCAGTTTTTTTGCAATTATTATCAATGTACAGACAAGTCAACTGTACTGATTTAGTGAGAATGGATACGTCTTTCTTTCCCTAATTTATCTGTTTTCTTTCTTGTGCTCGTTTATCTCAGGACCCATATATAAAGCTACATTTCCCGAATCTCTACGTATAGATATGGAAATTAAGCAGTCGTAGAAAAAATGTTGTATGAAACTCATGCGTAAAGTGCCTTTTTTTCACGCATGCGATTGTCGCACTCACCTACGGCGCGTGCGTCAAACTGTATGCACTTGAAATTACTATATAAATATATTCAAAAGTGTGCTATATGCAATTTGTACAAATTATAATAAATATATACCTTGTTACAATAATTTGTCTTAGTTGTGATCATAACGTTCTTCGTTCTCGCTCTTTCATGTATTTTTAATTGTTTGTTATGTTGCTTAGAGAGTACTGTTGGTTGACGAAGATTACCATTAGGCAGAGGTTTATCAGTAATATAGTTATCGCCATCGTTCCAATTTTCGTTCTAAAAATTACAAGCCATTTTTTAAATGAATTTTTAAACCTTAAATAAACAATAAACACTTACACAATGTATGTCCCGGATTGAAGCTGGAGTATTCACAGCTACTGAAGGATTATATGTTTGATAGTTATTGTTATCAAAATTTTTCCCCTGAAAATTACAAACCATTTTTCAACTCTGTCTAATTATTATCAAACATCAAAATTACTAACACTTACGCAAGGTTCGTCCCAAAATGTAGGTGGAATATTCGATGGCGGAAGATTTTCTTCCTGAAAATTATAAACAATTTTTGAACATTGTCTAACTTTTACAATCAATTATTTTTTATTTATTTGCTTTTATCATGATTAGAGAATATTATTTAGGTATTATGCAAATCACAACTTACACACTTTTATTTTCATAATAAAAAGTGTGTAAGTTGTGATTTGCATAATACCTAAATAATATTCTCTAATTGTCTAACTCTTAAACCTCAAATAAATTATTATGCTTATACAGAATTATGTTAATACCATGCGATATAAAAGGTATAAAAAATTTAATTATGTTTAATCAGCAAATATCCAGAAAATTACAAATACTTACTTGGGGTACTACGCTGGTTGTAGTTGGAGCAGAGATATTTCGTTCCGTTAATTTCGATGTTTTCTAAAAAAAATGAATTAGCGCTATTTATTAATTTACTTATAAATATATTCAAATGTGTGCTATATAAATTTAATAAATGTATACCTTGTCACAACCGTTTGTCTCAGTTGTGATTACTTTTTTCTCTCTCGCCCTTTCATTTATTTCTGATTGTTCTCTATGCTGCTTAGAGAATTTTGTCGCTGGTTGGCGAAACTTGCTATTTCCTAATGCGTTAGATAGAGGTTTATTGGTTGCATAGTAATCATCGTTCCAATTTTCGTCCTGAAAAGTTCAAGCCATATTTTAAAATTGTCCAGTTTTCAAAGACAAGTAAATTATAAACACTTACATAAGGTGTGTCACAGATTGGAGCTGAAGTATCTCCGGGTGGTGGAGGATTACACGTTTGATAATTATCGTTATCATAGTCACCCTGAAAATTACAAGTGATTTTTAAATTCTGTCTAATTATCAGGCATCAAAATTACTAACACTTGCACAAGGTTCGTCCCAAAATGTAGCTGGAATATCCAAAGGCGGAAGATTATATGTTTGATAGTTACATTCCTTCAAGTTTTCTTCTTCTGAAGGAGTATCCAAACTTTCTTCCTAAAAATTATAAACCATTTTTGAAAATTGTCTAACTTTTAAACCTCAAATAAGTTATGACGGTTATACAAGATTATGTTAATCGCATGCTATATAGAAAGTAAACATAATTTAATGATATTTAATTCAAAAAAATTACAAATACTTACGTGAGGTACTTGAGCAGAAATATTTCGTTTCGATGATTTCGACGTTTTCTAAAAAATGAAGAAACGCTAGTTTATTAATTTACTTATAAATAAATTCAAAAGTGTGCTATTGTACAAAATCTAATAAATGTGTACCTTGTTATAATTGTTTGTCTCAGTTGTGATTTTAACTTTCTTGTTTCTCGCTCTTTCATTTATATTTAATTGTTCTTTATGTTCTTTAGAGAGTATTGTAGTTGGTTGGTAAAAATTGCTACTTCCTAACACATTAGGCAGAGGTTTATCAATAGTATGGCTACTGCCATCGTTGCAATTTTCGTTCTAAAAATTACAAGCCATTTTAAAGTTGTCTAATTTTTAAAGCACAAGTAAATTGCAAAAACTTACATAAGGTGTGTCACAGATTGAAGCTGGAGTATCCACAGATAACGGAGAATTACACTTCTGATATTTATCGTTACCACAATTTTCTTCCTGAAAATTACAAATCATTTTCGAATACTGTCTAATTATCAAACAGCAAAATTACTAACACTTACGCAAGGTTCATCCCAAAATGTGGCGGGAATATTCGATGGCGGTAGATTATATGTCTGATAGTTATATTCGTCCAAATTTTCTTTTTCTGAAGGTATGTCATAGGTTCTCGTTGGGGTAACAGTATTTCTCTTTGCCGATTCGGAAGTATTCTAAAAAACCAAACACATGAATTTATGAATTTACTTACCTACCAGTATATTCAAATTCAAAATATTAATACTGTGTTGTACAAAGCGTACATAATTTAAGAAAAGTCTACCTCATTAGAAAAATCTCTTTGGGGTTTGACCACATATTTCCTCATTCTCTCCCGTTCGCTCATTTTAAATTCTTTTTTCTGTGTCTTAGGCATATTTGTTGGTGGCTGGCCAATCATTTCATTTGCTAATACGTATGGCAGAGGATTGTATGTTCCATACTTAGCATCATCCCAGTGTACTGCCTGAAAGTTACAAACCATTTTTGAATGCCGCCTAATTATTAAACATCAAAGTTATTAATACTTACGCAATGTTCGTTCCAAAATTCAATTGGAACAACCACGTATCGCGTTTCATAGCCATCGTCGCTCAAACTTTCGTCCTCTGAAGTGGATTCCAAACTTTGTGCCTAAAAATTACAGAATATCCTTTAATAGTGGCTAATCTTCAAGCCTTAGGTGTAGTATATAAAATATTAGTTCAATGTACTAATACAGAGCGTAGACAGGGTATAAATAATTCTACCTTGCTGGAACCGTCTATCTGGGTTTTGCCAACAAATTTCTTCATTCGTTCCCATTCACTCATTTTAAATTGTTCTTTCCCTGCCTTAGACGTACTCGCCGGTGGTTGGCGAATAATATCATTTGAAAGTACGAGTGGTAGAGGCTTGTAAATTACAGAGTTATCGTCGTCCGATTTTTCTCCCTGAAAATTACAAACAATTTTTGAGTTTTGTTTAATTTCCTAAGCAATTAAATGTAGCTACATAGATTAGAATTATTTTTAATGGTTTAAACACTTTCTAAAATATAAATAAATATCAATTTGTTAATACAACATTATGTTAACTTTGTGCGATATACAAAATAGTTAATAATTTATTTAATTGTACCTGATTAAATTGATCAGGAAAAAATATCTACCCTCTCAGTTAGCAAAGCTCGATTGTATTTTCTATTCTTCATGATTTAATCTTGACATAATAACATAAATAATATAATAAATAATTATTTAATTTAAATGAAATATTTTCAGAGTTTTAAACTATTGTCATGCCTAAAACGTGCTCAAGCTGAAAAAATCTGGACTAAGACGATGAATTAACTCCGCTGCACTCCAACAAAACAATATTTATTTAATAACAACAATAGATAACAATTCACTTTACAAATATCACAATTACGATCTGGGATATAAACCCATACTACGCTTTCAACGAACATAGGCCTGTGCCTAGACACCCCGGCGTCCAGGTTTTCGTTTAAATACCCCGGATACATGATATACAACATTCACAGTTCAATGTTGATTTTGTATACAAAATATAACTAACCTTGTCAACTCAGCAATTCTCATTTATGCTTGTAGACATGAATGTTATTGAAATAATTAATTGTGAATTATATCAAACATTATTCTGCACATTTGTTATGAATTCTCTAAATAATCTATTAATAAATTAAATTAGGAATTACGTTTGACACTAAGAATTAATTTGTTTACTAACATATTTTAGTTTACTTCGACAATATATTTTAGTCTCTTTCGGAATTCACGTCTATATTAAATAAGTTACTTACCTTTACTTCCACGTCCAGTGGAAGTATAGTAACGGCAAAAAAATTTTTAAAAATTTTTATTTTTCAAATAGGCTTAGAAGGTCATGAAACGTTGAGATTTTAAATTTGAGCGAAAAAAAAATTCTGTCTGTCTGTCGGTCTGTAACTTTTTTTGTGCGCACGTTTACTCTGGAGATATTGACTTGAAATTTGTACACATATGTACTTTAACGAGATCTACAACTAGATTATATTTTCATCTTGTTTCGTCGAAGGGTTGGGGGATAAATTGGGGTAAATAGGTAAATCAAGCAGGTAAGAGTCCATAAAATTGGTATTTAGTATATACAAGAGAAGCTAAGATCTCAAAAAAAATTTTGGCATTAGCCACCCCCATTACCATTTATTAAAGGGGATGAAAAAAATTGTGATTTAGTGTGTGCACAAGAACCAGAAACCTCAAAATATTTTTTTACTTCATCCACCTCCACTACCACCCCCTATCACCATCCCCACCCCACTACCGATGTGGGATATCATTTTATGGGTTTTTGTGGTAGAGGATTTCAAATATTATATTATTAAAGTTTCATAAACAATTATTTCCACATACAAATTTTTCGTTGTGAGTGACTTGGATAGAAAATCTGGATGTGGAAGTAGTGATTCCTTGGGCAGAGGTTTCAACTTAGGATTATTTAATAAATCAAAGTAAGAAATGTATTCTGCCAATTAGGTCTGAATAGCGGTGTTAGATTTAAAATTAATTTTTCACACTGTGGCCTATACTACTGGAGATGGGAACACCTACGTACCTGGTTTTCATATTTTCCAAATGTATGAAAGAACTCTACTTTGATGATAGTCGATAACATTAAGTCTGATAAACTAAAACGTGACAAAGTTTTGTCATCAAACCCTAGCCTCTTTAACATCTATATTGTATTCTTTTGTTTTCGTTTTTTTTTTTTTTTAGACAATAATAATACATTATGAATACATGATGCTATGGAGTACCCCGAAATTTCGAAAATTTTTGTAGATGGTACCATACCACCTTATTGCAACACGAGTTGCAACAGTTGCAGCAAATAAAAATGAACCCATTCTCTGGGTTGGCATTGACTACGGTTTAAGTATAAAATAAAAAAAACCGCTGCCCCATCCAGATTCTTTTCCAAGTCACTCACAATGAAAAAATTTTTGTGGAAATAACTGTTTATGGAACTTTAATAATATAATATTTGAAATCCTCTACCCCAAAAACCCATAAAACGATACCCCACATCGGTAGCGGGGTGGGGGTGGTGATAAGGGGTGGATGAAGTAAAAAAACATTTTGAGGTTTCTGGTTCTTGTACACACACTAAATCGCATTTTTTTTTCATCCCCTTTAATAATGGGGTGAGGGTGGTAAGGGGGGTGGCTAATGCCAAAATTTTTTTTGAGACCTTAGCTTCTCTTGTATATACCTACTAAATACCAATTTTATGGACTCTTACCTGCTCGATTTACCTATTTTCCCCAAATTTACCCCAATTTACCCCCCAACCCTTCGACGGAACAAGATGAAAATATAATCTAGTTCTAGATCTCGTTAAAGTACATATGTGTACCAAATTTCAAGTCAGTATCTCAAACGGTTCCAGAGTAAACGTGCGCACAAAAAAAGTTACAGACAGACCGACAGACAGACCGACAGACAGACCGACAGACAGAATTTTTTTTTTTCGTTCAAACTTAAAATCTCGACGTTTCGTGACATTCTAAGCCTATTTGAACAATAAAAATTTTTAACATTTTTTTGTCGTTACTATACTTCCACTGGATGTGGAAGTAATTACAACGAAATGAAAATTATAATTGTAGACCATGCAAATCACAACCACTTTAAGGATTTTTTAACGAGTTTTGGAACCAAGCTTGGTAACACAATAATTTCCTCCAGCTTTATTTACACCTCTGAGATATTTAAGTCTCTAATTATCAAACATCGAAAGTTACTAACACTTACAGAAGTTTCGTCCCAAAATGTAACCGGCATATTCACGTAGTTATTTCCATCCCCGATTTCTTCCTGAAAATTACATGTCTTTTATCACCGTCTTTTCAAACATCAAGTAAATAAATAATACTTACATAAGATACATCCAGTATTGTGGTTGGAGTACTATTTCGTTCTGGCGATTTGGGAGTATTCTAAAAAGAAAACAAGCATTAATTTGTTAATTCACTTATATAAGTATATTCAAACTATTAATACTATGTGATAAGCAAAGCATACATTATACATATAACAAAATTCTACCTTCCTAGAAACATGTGTTTTGGTTTTGACCACATATTTCTTCATTCTCTCTCGTTCACTCATTTTAAACTGTATTTTCTGCGCCCTAGGCATATTTGGCCGTGGTTGACGAATAATCTCATTTGCCAACACATATGGCAAAGGATTATAAGTTTCGTAATTATCTTTGTCCCAATCTCTCTGAAAATAAATTACAAAACCATTTTTAAATACTATTTAATTTTCAAACGTCACCTTAGTTAAAAGTACTTACCCAGAGCATGTTCTGGGTTGAAGATGGGTTAGAATTAGTTCGTTGTAATGATTTAGTCATTTTCTGGAAAATAAAATAAGAATCAGTTTGTTATATCATTATGTTATACCAATATGTTAACTCTGTGCAATATACAGTGTGTTGTTTATAAGTATAATCATTATTTAACTGAAACATCTTCAATGTATTAGAAATAAGAATAATTTATTTAAATATTTTAGTTTAATGCAATATACACTTCGTTTTTGCGAAGAGTATAATAGATAATATTAGTAGATTGTAAAAATTCAAGGATTTTTAGAAAAATGCTTGGTAAAAATTGCTATTACTTATATAAAATGTCACCGTCCAGCAAAAACAAAGCAACGAGGAGGTGTGACTAATTTTTGCCAGGATAGGAATAGGAAAGGTTGGAATATATTTGAAATTAAATAATTTATAAGTATAACAGGTCCATAAACTTAAATAAATAATCCCTTGAAGTAAACCTTTTACCCCAAAAGATCTGCGACCGGACCATTTTCGAGGGCGGGGAACACGATGGTGACAATATTTTCCGACTTACCTCCGGTGCTCGGAAAATTTTGTTTATGAAAGTTGTTCAGGATTGTCCAAAAACCTTTCTTTTGGTTTACCTCAAGGGACTAAAAATATAAAACTCAAACATTATAACTTTTAAAATAATAAATAAAATAATTATTAATATTAAAATATATTTCAAAATGTTTAATATAAGAGAAAATTTTCAAAAATGTATACCGTGTTCCATTTGAGAAAATCACTGTTTTGCCCATTCTATATGTTTTGAGTTATAAATTATTTTCGGTTAATTTAACATGTAACATGTACAATGCGCAAACACACCTCTTTGTATAAAATGACTACCTATTTTGAATTTTGTTCCCCATAAAAGCAGCATAATTGACAAATAAATGGATGATGAGTTGTACAAATACCTCAGACCTTTTCCGCACTTGATACTATCCTTATTATACTCTTCGCAAAAACGAAGAGTATATTGTATTTGATCGGCACATTTCTAAATCAGTAAATATCGCTCGTAGAGAAAAATTTTCATATCATTATTGTGACGTGTTTCCACCCCTAGGAAACCACCCTTAAAAATTCCGTGGGTTCCAAAAATTATAACAAAAGATAACCACTAACACACTTTATTAAATAATTTACTGGATACTTCACAATACTATTATTAATTTAAATATACTTTATTGACTAAGAATAACAATGTTTATCACTTTGTTTTCACTTTGTAGTCTTAACCTCACTTGTCAAATCAAAACTTTTCTTAGCGTCCGGCCGAGAATACGGCCTTATATACCCCTAGCGATTGCTTCCTGAATTATTCTAGAAACGGCGCGGCGTTATCTAGAAGTCTCTTTTCTCTAATGTTCCAGAACGTTTCTACTGTTTCTACTGTCTCACAGATGGCAGAGTAAAAAAGTGATAGACTAGGCCCAATTATGCCGTACAAGAAGTTATACGAGGATATGTATAAATTGCATTTTTGTACGCGGGCACCTAGACTATAAAGGATGAACTGAAAACTACCCACAATGTTGAGGTCAAACAATTGTACCCTAAAAGGTACTAAGAACCCACTTTATATGGTTGTCACAAACAGCGGGGTGACGCTAAAAGATCTTCAAGGCAAAGTGAGACACCTCGATTATATCTCCATCCAATGGGAGAGACACATAAACAATAAAGGAATTATTCAGGGCCATCGGTGCCAGCAATGGGGGCATGCCACCACGAACTGTCGAGCGTCCCCCAATTGCTTGAAGTGCGCCGAAGGGCACTTTACCAAGGACTGCCCGAAGAGTAGAGAAGAACCTGCGAGATGTGTAAATTATCTAGAGGCTCACCCCGCAAACAGCGTTACTTGCAGGGTGTACAAACAAAAAATAAACCAAATCAACTTGGGAAGAACAAGAACTCCACCTCCCCCACAAATGAAATGTGTGGCGGCAACACTGCCCAAGACCAATGCGTGGACCCAAAGGCAACGAGAGAGACCTATAGTCCCTCCCCTGACCAGAAGATCAGAGAGGTCATCGCAATCTTCCACCAGCCAGCGATGCCAACCGACCAATGGGATGGTGAGCTCCGACATGTCAAAGTTGCGGATGCTAAAGGAACAAACAGACATCATGGCCTCCTTGGTCAACATTGACCAATTGTTGATGCGGATGACGCAATTGAACGAACAACTCAAGAGCTGCGCCGACGCTTTTGACAAATTTCATGTGGTGACGGCCTTCTTCCAATGTCTGCCCGTCGATGCCTTCTAGGCTTAGGCTTTCTTCTTGGAACGCCAATGGTGTAGGTAACAAAATTCCTTTTTTGATCAATTATTTAATGAGGCATAAAATAGACATTATGCTACTGAACGAAACAAAACTCGAGAGACGCAACAAGCTACGCGTCCGAGGGTATACGACAATCCGCAAAGATAGGGCCGACATCAATAGGGGAGGCGGCGTGGCCATACTCATAAAGTCGGACATTGTGCACACGCACCGTACTTTACGGAATACTTCCGTGGAGAACGTGTGTGTGACGCTGGAAGGCGGCATGAGTATCGTCACCGTGTATAACCGGCCCTTAAACGGGTTCACGGCGGGTTGTCTTGAGAATTTGCTGAACGCAAGCCCGCGCTGCTTGCTCATAGGCGACCTTAACGCGCGGCATCACGCATGGAACTGCAATCGCAATAATGCAAATGACAACACCCCCCGTACGATTACGTGAGTAATCATAACGTCGTGTTGCAGTATCCGGACAATCCCACACATTTTCCAGATAACGGTACAACACCTTCGACCCTCGACATAGTGGTCAATAAGTGTGTGAGGAACTCCACGCGACCCGTGACGCTGGAGGAACTCGCATCCGACCACAATCCAATTCTCTTAGAATTGGATAACATGCCGAGGGAAGACATGACACGCAAGATCACATCTTATAGAGACGCTGACTGACGTCTCTATAAGACACATATAAATACTCATCTAACACTTGCAAACAACATCACTACAGTCGCCGGACTGGAAAATGTAGTGGGTGAGTTCACAAGGATGCTGCAAGATGCCAAGCAGAATGTTGCCACAACCATAACGATTAATCCGTACAAGGACCGACTCGACGCAGCGGTCATACAAGACATACGCGAGAAAAATCGACTGAGACGGCTTTGGCAGCGAAATCACAATGTCGACGCTAAGGTCGAGATGGGTAGGCTGCAACGGCAGATCAATACCGCAAAAAACCGGAAATGGCGGGATGGACTGGAAGCGTTGAATCCTAAACACAACTCGCTGTGAAAGCTGTCGAGGGCCATGAAAAATACGCGGGAGGCCATACCCGCCTTAACAACACCAAACGGACAGACGTCGATGACAGACTCACGAAAAGCAAACGACTTAGCTGATCAATCATCCCATTGACGAGACGCGAATTTCTAAAAGTTATGGCCAAGCCCTCGGAAGTTGCGGGCATTGTACGGACTCTACCAAACAACAAGGCTCCGGGTTCAGACGGCATCGAGTATAGGCTACTCAAATATCTCCCGAGAGAAGGCATTGTACAATTGACGTACATTGTCAACGCGATCCTGCGACTGCAACACTGGCCCAGCCAGTGGAAATGCGCCGTGGTCGTGCCAATCCTAAAGCCGAATCAGAACGCGAAGCTCGTCGGCAGCTATCGACCGATCTCGTTGCTGTCGGCGATCTCCAAGTTGATGGAGAAGGTCATCCTGACTAGACTAGACGTTGCTCAGGATGAACTTCACATCGACGACGAGTGCCAGTTCGGCTTCAGACGGAGCAGGAGCACCGTGCAGCAGGTCGTTAGGATCGTGAACTACGTCAAAGTACACCGTGATGGTGCTCCTCGATATTGAGAAAGCCTTCGATACCGTATGGATCCCGAGGTTACTCTACAAACTAAACTCATTGGACTTCCCAACGCACATCACGAAACTTATTCACTCCTTCCTGTCTGGTAAATCGTTGGAGGTGAATAATAAACTATCAACTCAGCGGGACATTCGCGCGGGCTTCCCACAAGGATCGTGCCTGTTTCCAAAGTTGTTCAACTTGTACATCTTCGACTTCCCGGAGTTCCCGAATTCGAACTTTGCCAAGTACGCCGACGATACAGCCATGTCGTGCATTAGCATAACGCGCAGGCGGCTAATGTGCTGCTGAAAGCGCACATGGCCCGTGCCACGGCGTATTACAACAAGTGGAAATTGGAAATTCGGATCAACGCCGAGAAGTCAGAGTCGATTCTGTTCACGCGCGGCTTCACAGAAAACCGGATTCTAACGCCACTTTCGACCGGGGGTAGAGAAATTCCAATTAAGCGGTGCGTGAAGTATTTGGGGGTGAACCTAGACAAAAGACTGACTTTTAATACACACATTAACGAGACGATACGCAAGGTCTACTCGCCGGTGTGGTGCAGCATCCCGGCCACGACAATGCGGAAGTTAAGAGTATTAGAATACAAATTTATGCGCCTCATTTCAGACTCTGAGATCTCTATGCACCTTGCTATGACATAACCCCACTAGCGGACTACGTCCAAAAAATCTCGCAAAAATTCTACCAGTTTAAACTGGACGGTAGCCCGCTTACCCGCAACATTACCCGAATCAGACAGCATAATGCCATACTTTTCGATATAAGAAACCCCCTACCATACCAGGCGTTGCCTATCTTCCGGCAGCTCCCCTAGCCACACTTCCTTCTACGATAACTTACTCCTACCCTTTCTCTTATCTTTCCTCAACTGTACATCTTTCCAATCCCTCTTTCTCCCCATTTATGTTTGTACAATTTTGTTCTTTTATCCTTTTTGTTATTTTCGTTCCTTTTTTGTCTCTCTAAATCACCACTAGGCCGAAAACTTACCTAAATCCTAATTTTTTAAACCACAATTTTATTTCCACCATACCTTCCTTGTCGGCGATCAGACCACAAGGTCGTCATTTGTTCGAACGGGTTTTTTCGTTTAGTTGTGTTGTCCGTATCAACAGTCAAAATTACGAAGTGCGCTCGCCTACGATTTTAGTGTTCTCAGAGTTGAGTTTATTTTTAAGTTACTTTTAGGTCCATGTGGACACATCAAAAATTTTAATCTAGTTTTTAAGTCTGCCCGTGGCAGACAGGAGCTTCTAGTACCCCCCCTTGAATTTATTTCCAAGCCGAACCGGACCTACCCCGCCCAGCCTGTTGTTGTTATCTGACAATCCAGAGGTCTTGTGTTCGAATCCCGGACAGGGTTTTTTTCTTTTTTTCTTTTCATATATTTCTATTTTACAACAAAGTTGGTATCACAAAATTTTCAATTTCCAAAAACTAATATTATTTACAAGAAAACTGTGAAGAATGTGTAACAATTATATAAAAAGCTCAGTATATCGGCGAAGAGTAGGTATAATGCTTCCACCAGTTTTTATCTGTGCCACAAATTTCACATTTATCATTCATATTATCTGAGCAACGGACAATATCATTTTGTAATTCACGTCTGAATTGACTCATGTCTTCTTTTATTTCTAATGATTTTTCCAGGGTTTTCTGTTTGAAAAAATAAATAATAACCATACCACAAATGTGGGCCACAATTATAACCATAATTTTGAGTAATGTAGTTTATAGGTAAAATAGTCCATTTGGTGTTATTGATTTTGTTTCCATCATTCATGTTGTACCTTGTACCATTGTACCTTTGTAAAAAAAAAGCTACTGGAAGCGGCTGGAACCTCCCCACACGATGGATCTTTATAAGCTGTCTTTGAATATTACATCGGAAATCAGAGCACTGAGCAAACAGGTAAATTACACGTGACTTTGGAGCCATTTATTTCATGAACAAATATCGAACGAACTGAAGTGGACTACAAGCAATCTGTTAAAACATAACCTCTCATGTTTGTTTATGTTGCATGTTAATCAATTTCCGGATATTATAAGGGTATTAACAGATAAGATTTCGAAGATTTTGTAGAACATTGGATAGCGAAAAAAATAATAACACAGAATTTAGCCAAAATAACACTCTAACCTCAACAAGTCAATAACATTATAGACAATTCAAGCAGACTACGCATGCGTCAAATTAAAATCTTCTGCTCGATCAAAAAGGTCCAGTCGAGCTTCGTCCGAGCCCTTTATTTTGTAATATTCGAACGTTTCAGATTTAGCTCTGTTAGATAAATTTGCATTAAACGAACGATTGTGACACGCCCCATCAATCAGACGTAATATCCGAACACGGCTATAAACAATTATTATTACCTTTAAAAAAACCAACTAAGAGTTATTTATGTATCAAGGGAATTAAGTAGATGTTTATGCCCTGAGGGCGACGATCTTACAAACCCGAGGACTTCTGAACCGAGGGCTTCTGACCCGAGGGTTTGTAAGTCGCCCGAGGCGATTTTAAAACGAAAGTTGATGGTTTACGAAATCTTGGGGGGGGGGGTGTGTAATATTTACCCATTACCCCCCCCCATAGATCCGCGCTTGATGAGATGTTTTTAATAAACAAAATTGCATTAATATTTGATCTATTTGGTGGATGTCGACGACAAGAACTTGTGAATATGCTAGTTACTCACGTAGAAGATAGAAAATCAGTTTTCGTGGTAAATGTACCAGAGACAAAAACCGATAAAAAGCGCGTTTTTACCATTGTTGACGAAGACGAAATGAATAGTTTGAAGCTGATAAGAGACTACATCTCTTTACGACCACGTGGTTGTTCAGAAAAAAGATTTTTTCTGACCTATAGACAAGGTCGCTGTACTGTACAGCCAGTTAGAAAAAACACTTTTGGAAAAATCCCGTTCATCATTGCGAAATATCTGGGCTTGAGCGATTCTGATAAGTATACAGGACACTGTCTGCGTCGAACATCGGCAACTCTTCTGGCAGAGGCTGGAGCCAGTATGACCACGTTGAAGCGCCATGGTGGATGGAGGAGTACGTCGGGTGCTGAAGGATATTTAGAGGACAGTATATCTTAAAAAAATACGGTTTCAAGGATGCCGGCATTCATACCTTCTGGATCTGGCTTTTCCTTACAGAAACTTGGTATCCAGGTTGGTAACCTTTGCGAATGTTGATTTTTAGGTTATGAAATATATGTGAATGAATCATGTTTAAGTTTTTCAAGTTTATTTTCATTTCTAATGTTTGTATACGCATTTTTAGCTTGGAGCCACAGTGGTTCCAAGCAAATATTTAAAAAGTCACTTTAATAAAAATAGACTGCTAATTACAGGTTAGATTTCCAACTTACAAAAAGAGTCCTATTTTATTAGGGCGAAGTATTTAAAACTACATAAACATTACACTGTACTATATTTTACTTGAAAGTACGGGAACCATGCAGAAATTTTAATGATAGCTACGTAATATTCTTAAATCTTAAGAAATATATATTTTTGAGGTTAGCTGTGACGTCAGGTGATAAATGTACCATAACCTATAAATCAACATTCACAGAGGTTACCAACCCAAATATTTTTGACAGATGGCAAAATACATTTTCCCCTAACAATAATATCAATAATATTTTTTGGATGCTGTCATGTGTGCACATATAACGAATTCTTTTTAATTTTTTTCACGGAAACCAAATCGAAAGGGTGCAAGTGTGATATATCGTTGAAATCGGGTTTTTTACTGCTTTTCAGTAGTTGGATTATAAATTGTAAGTAATCATAAAATAAGCAACTTGTGCCAAAACGGCACTAAAAATAATTCGATCTCAACCAAAACCTTTTCAGATCGTCTGGACTAAGGAAACCCTCATGCAAAGTTTCATCCAAATCCGTTTAGCAGTTTCGCCGCCATCGTGTTCACACCTACACACTGGACTAAGGAAACCCTCATGCAAAGTTTCATCCAAATCCGTTTAGCAGTTTCGCCGCCATCGTGTTCACACCTACACACTGGACTAAGGAAACCCTCATGCAAAGTTTCATCCAAATCCGTTTAGCAGTTTCGCCGCCATCGTGTTCACACCTACACACACACACACACACACACACACACGCGCACACACACACACACACACACACACACACACACACACACACACACACACACACACACACACACACACACACACACACACACACACACACACACACACACACACACACACACACACACACACACAGACATTTTTTAAAAACAACTTTTTGGGTTCCTGAGACCTCAAAACGTAAAGATTTGATGTTATCTCAATTTTCGATTTTGGACTAATTGTAATAATGTACCACAATTTTATTGAGGGGAAGAAAAGAAGTCTTTTAAAATATATGTTGGTTTGTGCTTTCGATTCAACTTTTGTCTAAAAAGGAAAACGTTTTCAAATTAATATCTAGGAACACAATACAAAAATGGTGATTTTTTGTAGAAGCGGTATTACAATACAGTCTTTTGTTAATTTTATGGTTCTAATAGTCTTTTCATTAATTTTAGAAATATTTTCAGGAAATAGTATCCACGCTTTGTTTTATTCAATAACCTGACAATTGTTTGCTGTCTTAATATTTTTTGTATTTAAATATATATCAACCACAAAATTACTGAACCATTCGGTTTTAGACTATAAGTTATGAAAACCATCATTAGATACGTATTTAAAGGTACATGTAGCGGCACTATACTGACCAACAACATGGCGTTTTCCAGATTTTAATGGACCGTAATAAGATGTTTCAGTACTTAAACCATTATCCAATATTGTAAATGGAATGTTACCTGCATTTTGGGAATCATTTGATAATAATAGCTTTAAGTAATTAAAACAAAATATATTTAATTCTGAAAACACGTTTTGCCAGAATTCTCTATCTCTACGGATTCTTTCAATTTTGATATCGTTCTGAGAGTATACAATAAAGTCACCCCATTCACTATCTGTTATTTCTAGTTGGCCTTGCGTTTCTTTCTCTCTTTCACCCACAAAGGTCTTTTTGATTCTTCGTATGTTTTTCAATTTTTTAAATATATTTTCCTTTATACAAAAGATACAAATGAAACCTCCGCTGTAACTTTCTTGCCTATTAGTGGTATCACATGTTGCATTGCAACATAAGCATATCATCATGTCCATTGAATTGTTTTCTTTCATCTCCATTTTCTGTAGAGAAAGAAGCGGCTGCTTGAAAATGGCTCTTACGATTTTTTTCTATTTTCTTCCATGACTCTTGTGAACTTAATCACTTGTCGTCCTTATCAAAAACTGATACGTTAGTGGCACATTTCTTTGCTCTTATTTTAAGTTTTGTTTCCTTATGTACCTTTAAGACATAATTTCTTATCAATCTAACAACTTTACTGCATTAAGTGTTTTTTATTTTCCAAATTTGAATTCTTTAATATACCAAAGAAGCATTCTACCGGAGCATTACTCAGTCTTTTATCATTCATTGAAATTCCACTCCATAAAGACAGTAGAGGTATATATTTTTTCAAAATTAAATTCAAAAATAGTGGGTTGTAAAATTTTTTTTTTTGTGAGACTATAGGAAGTGTGTTCTATTTTTTTGTTCACATGTTCTTTTATTATACCAAATTATTGAAAAAATGTATTGTTCCAATAAGCCGAATTTTTAGTTTGATCAAGATTTCGAATAGGTCGTCGTCACTTTAATCAGGAAACTCTGTTTTTTTAAACGAATTAACTAAAGCAACTAATTCTTTTATGCAGGAATTTAAATAATTGGACCACTATTTACTAAATAATAAATAAGCTGTATATCTAAACCACTTTACGATTTCATTAATTGATTTTAAATTAAAAGGTATCGCTATACTATCTTATCTTATCAATCAGTTATAACCATTATTTTGAGTAATGTGGTTTAAAGGTAAAATAGTCCATTCACATCATTGTATTTTTGTAATAAAAAAAAGGGATCTTTTAAAATATATTGGTTTGTGCTTTCGATTCACCTTTTGGGTCTAAAAAGGAAAACGTTTTCAAATTAATATCTAGGAACACAACATAGAAATGGTGATTTTGTAGAAGCGGTATTACAATATAATCTTTTGTTAGTTTTATGGTTCTAATAGTCTCTTCGTTAATTTTAAAAATATTTTCAGAAAATTGTATTCACGCTTTGTTTTGTTCAATAACCTGATAATTGTTTTCTGTCTTAATATTTATTATATTAACATAACATATATCAACCACAAAATTACTGAGCCATTCGATTTTAGACTCTAAGGTAGGAAAGTCATCGTCAAATACCTATTTGAACGTACATGTAGCGTCACTAGGTTGACCAACAACATTGCGTTTTCCAGATTTTAATGGACCGTAACAAGATGTTTCAGTAATTAAACCATTATCCAATATTGTAAATGTTACCCTGTATTTTGGAAATTAAGGTTTAACTTTGATAATAATGGTTTTAAGAAATTAAAATAAAATGTATTTAATTTTGGAAATATGCGAGAATTCTCTATCGCTATGGATTCTTTAAATTCTGATATCTCTCTGAGAGTATGCAATAAAGTCACAATATTCTCTATCTGTTATTTCTAGTTGGCCTTGCGTTTCTTTCTCTCTTCCACCCACAAAGGTGTGTCTTTTTGTTTCTTCCTATATTTTCAATTTCTTCAATATATTGTCCTTTAATACAAAAGATACAAATGAAACATCCGCTGTAACTTTTTCCACTATTAGTGGTGTTTGGTGTATCTAACCATGACTTACATCGCATTGAACCCAGTTTTCTGTAATATCCATCAACCTCTCATTGCAATATAAGCATATCATCATGTCTATTGATTTGTTTTCTTTCATCCCCATTTATTTTAGAGATAGTTTCAAAGCATCTACTTGAAAATGGCTCTTATGATTTTTTTCTCTTTTCTTGTGAACTTAATCCCTCGTCGTCCTTATCAAAAACTGATATGTTAGTGGCACATTTCTTTGCTCTTATTTTATGTCTTGTTTCTTTCTGTACGTTTAAGACGTAATTTCTTATCGACCTAACAACTCTACTTCATTTTAAGTGTTTTTTTTTTTTCAAAATTGAATTCTTCAATATACCAAAGAAACATTCTACCGGAGCGTTACTCAATCTTTTATCTTTCATTAAAATTCCACTCCATAAAGATAGTAGAGGTATATGTTTTTTCAAAATTAAATTAAAAAAACGTGGATTGTAAAATTTATATTTTGTAAGAGTATGGGAAGTGTTTTCTATTTTATTGTTTACTTGTTCTTTTACTATAAAACAATATTGAAAAAATGTATTGGTCCGATAAGTCGAATTTTTAGTTTGATCAAAATTTGGAATAGGTGAAGCCTTGTCGTTGTTTTTATAGTAAAATCTGTTTTTTTTAACGAATTAACTAAAGCAACTAATTCTTTTACGCAGGAATTTAAATAATTTGACGAACATTTACTACATAATAAATAAGCTATATATCTAAACCACTTTACGATTTCATTAATTGATTTTAAATTAAAGATATCGCCATAATATCTTTTATTTCCCTTCATATGTTATCAATGTCTTTCAGTTATTGTTTATATCGTTACATATCGTTTTAAAGAAATGTGGACAACACATCCGTAAATTAATAATACCTACTTTGAAAGGAATGTTTTAAAAAATAAAGTCAAATGTACAATTTAAATATTTCTGAAAAGACATATGGTTCCAAAATCAGGAAATAAATAGCATTTAAGAAAGCGAAACTAAAATCTGTGACTACTGTATCATATAATGGCCATTTATCACACATTTTAATAACAAACATTTTAAAGTGCATCAGGCACAATCCATCGTGATGAGAGGATATTAATTCGAAAATAGGGACAACCCTTGAATTGCTGCCAGTTTGAATGACGCCAGCATAGTAGTATATTTTCTTATTGTCTTTCAGTATACATAATTTCCTAATAATTGATCCGGTAATATCTAAGAATAGTGTAACTGATTTGTTATTTTTTACTTCGTTAAACAATAACTCTAATTGTACTGTACTAAATATATAAACAAAAAATGAACATTAAAATCATGTCAAAAACGTCATCCTGGTGTCGGTCACTCATTGACTTTTTTCAGATCGAATTTTTCTATATACGGAATCTGATTTTATTCTACCCATATTACCCGTTTTCAATATTTTTGTTGAAAATTTTTTTATACAACCGTACTTATAAGGCAGAAGTTTGCAGAATATCAATTCATTTCTCATTATAGCTCTTTCCATGCGCTGTTTTGTGGTGTGAGTAGTTATAATTCAGAGAAGAACTGAACACATCAACAATATAATCTTGAGCAGAATTAATATTTTTTATATTTATAACTAAGACTTTACGGTTAATCATCATCTTTTTTATTGTATCTCGTAGGTTTTATATTTATGCTACAAATATCAACAATATTAATTTTATTTTTAATGAGAAATATGCAGCATTTGCGCAATTTATTGTTAATATAAATACTTTTCAGTTCCTCACTTGTAATTTTAAATTCCCTTTTTTTGACTTTACTATGTTTGTACGAAGATCTATGCCAATTATTTTGATTCAAATTAATTGCTAATGTTGGGAGAAGCATTGAGGGAGATACAGTGTGATTAATTTTTTGAAAATTCTCCGGAAGTCGAAACTTGTTTTAATTCCCTAAAGGAATCTTTATTTGTTATTATATTTTGAGATATGCCCGCATGATTTTTCTTTACTGAAAGCACAAACTCGTATTTGGGCTTTTCGGTTCCATCAATTGCAGAAATGTCTGAAATATCGGGATTAAAAAGATCTATTGTAACTTTCCTTCTACTCTACTCATATTTAGAAAATATGAAATATTTTTAAACAATTGATAATTTTTTAAAGAATTTATTGCTTATTGTTTTCACAGTTTCCAGAATAAATCAATCATTGTTTAAACAATTTGCAGGTTCCAACTCTTAATCAGCAAAATTAAATAACTGACTTGTGGAATTAAAAAAAACACGATAATTTTACAAATATACTTATAACAAATTACAATTGTTGAAATAAATTATAACTGCTTAGACAATTTGGAATACGTTAAATGATATGGTAGCCTTAAAATGAAATGAAAATTCATCCAAAATTCATGGAAGAGGAGTAAATAGTGATTTACACATTTCCATTATTGTTTGAAAAATTATTACTATTAGCAAGAAGCTCCTCTCAAAATGTCATTGACTAAGATTTTCCGCTTAGTAAAAGTCTAACTGTGATCCGTTAGAAATAAATTATAAACTTTCATTTTTCTATAGTATAATTGAAAATTGGGATCTTCTTGCAATTTGTGTTTGATAAATATGTTTTCTTAAATCCTACTGTAAAGTACACATATGTTTTGGAGTTGTTTATGCTTTAAGCTTGAATATTTACAGTTGCTGATTACACAGCCCCACAAAAAAAAGAATGTTCAAAGCAGCGAACCTGACCCATGTGTCCTTATTTATTTTCGGTCGCTGAATCCGAATTCGAGGTCAAAAAAAATCATACACCCCCAAAATCATTAGCTAGAGCCAAAAAACACCCCCGAAATAGGGTAAAAGGAAGATTAAGCTACGAGAATAGTTGTTACATCTTAATCATTCGAATTATACAAATTAAGGTTAAACAGCAGCGTACATACAATAGATATGAAACACACCCCCCAGGGAGGGGCGAAAACTAGCCGCTATATATATAAAAATCGATCCAAAACAGCAATGACTGCTGAAAAAGTTCGAAATGTCTAAGTGTCGTTAAAGTGATAAGAAACTGCATCAGGTCTGACGTAATCTTCACAAACTGTCCCTATAGGGTTAAGAACAACCGCCCTCAAGTTTAAAGGACACGAGAAAAACAAGAAAAAACGTAAAATCCGACAGGAAATTGCGTAGGACTCTAAAATAGAACTATAAACTTACGCACCATCAACGTCCTACAGCGTCAACTCTCAGAAGGTGTGAAAACTACCCCCATTCAACATTCAACTTGAAAAAAGCTGCAGTGACCCTCGAAAAGCTCAAAACTCCGGAGGTTTGTAAAAATGAGAAGAGTCGGCAGTAGTTTTAGCTCAATTATTGAAAACTTTTTTATATGATTGGTTAAAATTGCAAATTAAAATTGCGTAATACTCAGAGTTAGACCTAGAATGTCACGTATCACTGTTGTTATTCAAGTCCACTCCCCTAGGGGGTGAAAACTACCCCCTGTGTAAGAAACAATTATAAGAAGTCACAGTGACTTCTGAAGAAACTCGAAGCGTCATAGTAACCATAAAAATGTAAATCCGGTTAGTTTCTCTCTGTTTTTCCAGCATCCTAGGAGTGGTTTTCAAGCACAACGTCGAACATAGTCTAGTTTCTTCTCACTTTCACACAACGCAGGTGTTTTGAATTTTTATAGAAGTCACTGTAACTTTTTATAGTTAAATCTTATATAGGGGGTAGTTTTCACACCCTCTGAGGATTGACACTGTAAGACGTTGATGGTACGTAAGTTTCTAGTTCTATTTTAGAGTACTACGCAATTTCAGCCAATCATAGCATCCATGAAAATAGAAATCCTGTTGGATTTTACGTTTTTTCTTGTTTTTCTCGTGTCTTTAAACTTAAGGGTGGTTATTCAACCCTATAGGGGCAGTTTATGAAGATTACGTCGGACCTGATGCAGTTTCTTATCACTTTAGCAAAACTTAGACATTTCGAGCTTTATCAGCAGTCATTGCTGTTTTGGATCGATTTTTTTATATATGGGGGCTAGTTTTCGCCCCTCCCTGGAGGGGGTGTTTCATATCTATTGTACGTTGCTTTTTAACCTTGATTTGTATAATTCGATTGATTAAGATGTAATAACTATTCTCGTAGCTTAATCTACTTTTTACCTCATTCCAAGGGTGTTTTTTGGCTCTAGCTAATGATTTCGGGAGTGTACGATTTTTTTTGACCCCGGATTCGGATTCAGCAACCGAAAATACATAGAGATACATGGGTCTGGTTCGCTAAAAGAATACGCTTCCGTTTACAAAAAATTATATAAATATCTCTAAAACAGCTTTCATGAATAGAATTAATAATAAAATTTTAATCAACTATAATAAGTTTCAGAGATTCTTTCAAAACAAATAATCTAGACTTTAGTTTTGTTTAAATAAGGGACATATACAGAGTCTTCCCAAATTTGAATGGAAACTAAGTACTTATATAATATTTCGATGCGTAAGTTAATTTGACTTTTTTTTTACTTTGTGGCCATTATTTTCTGGGAAAGTAACTAAAATAAATTCCTGTGTATGCGCTAACCTGTAAATGTTAAAAATAGTTACGTTCATTGCAGAATCGCACTAGCGAAATGTAAAAGTCACTGTTCATTCTTGTATACTCTAGTAACTGTCTCGGAAGGATTATTATAATTCTTTGATGGTACTGATGAGTTATAGTTCCGTCACTATCGTATACTTAAGGGATGATTGGATTACTCCAGGTAGATGGACATAGAAACTTAATGTAATTCCTAATCCGTATTACTTTAAATCATTGTTTATTCTACTTATTTATCTAATCTGTGCAATATATCTTGCCAATACCTTTAACTATATTAAATGTATTCGCCTACCTAAATATTGGGTATTATATACAGTGTGCTCCTAATTCAATATCATATTCTAGATTTTTATATATAATAGGGAAAAAATTGTAAAATTTTATAGTAATTTCAAATTTGGTTTTAAAAATATTTTAACTCGTTGTGGTTATTGAAATATTGCATAAATCTTATATCTCAGAATTTCTTTTCTTCACATGATTTCTCTTCTCATTTGTGAGTTTCTAATGGTTTAACAATATAAGGCATTTTAAATATTTTATATCATTTTTTACAGGTATTTTTGGTGTTACTTCGAATAAATAAATGTTTGTGTGTGAAGTGCGTAGACTAGCATCGATGCAATTAATAATAAAATTCTAAATAGCTTCTACTGCTTCAGTGATTCTTTCTCGTGAAATAATATAGGCCTTAGTTTTGTTTAGATATGCGAGATATGCGGAGTCATCTCAAATTTAAATTGAACCTATCTCTATAATATCTTATTAGGTAAGTAAGTTATTTTGATTTATTTTTCATTTTGTGGTCGTTTATTATTTTCTGTTAAAGTATCTAAAATAAATCCCTGTATATAATTCTAGTATACTCTAAACTGTCTCAAAAGAATTATGATTTCTTAATTGTACCTACTGCTGAATTATGTTTCCGCCACTATCGTACACTTAGGGGACGATTGGATTACTCCAGGTACGTGAATATAGAAGCTTAATGTAAACCCTTATCCATATTACTTTAAATGATTATCGACTGTACTTCTATTTGTAATTTATCTAATTTATACAATATACCTTCCAATAAATGTATCCAAAGTATTTGCCATTATATTACTATATACAATGTGTTCCTAATTCAATTACATATTCTAGGTTATTATAGATTATAGAAAGATGGTCAATAGGCCATTTTGTGGAACTTTACAATAATTTTATCTTTTTAAGAATATTGTAACTCATTTAGATTTTTGAGATACCGAAAGTAACTTAGATTTCGGACTTTCACTTTTCATCTTTGGGTTCCCAGGAATTTAACAATATACGGATTTTTTAAAACATTTTATATCATTTTACAGGTAATTTAGTGTTATTTTGACTGAAACTATGCACTTCTGAAATATTGCCCCATACTTCTGCATCACTTCGTGTAATAAATTTACTCCAGGCGTTTTAGACTTTTGCAGCCAAATTCGTGCCCTACGGAAAATTTGTGTTGTGTTTATTTGGACGTCTTGAATAACACTTGGTAGTTACGCCACGATACACCTGGAGGAGAGTTCGTGAAAACCGTGTCAGAAAGTCGCGGAAACCACGGATTCGCGATTAACTCAGTTTTTATGTCCCAAACGGGAACAACACCTATTATAAAAGTTGTACATCTATAAATTCTCTACTTTACAGATCCTATACATTTTTTTCGTACGCCTAACGTTTTAGAGATACGATGCGAAGTGAAAAATGCATTTGGTTCCGCCAAACCTCTTTCGCATCGCATATTTCGCAATTATCTTGCTTTCTATGTCTCAGAATGAAAATTAAATATTGCTGTTATAGAGCTCGGTGATCTTTATTCTCCAGAATGTCTTATACATTTTATTTACATTTATTTACAGTGAATAAGTCAAAAATGCATTCATTTCCGCACCATCTTAAAGGTAGAATGCTCGGCGCGCTTTTTTTTACATGGTTTCCCCAGGAGGCCTAATCCATGCCGGATCTTAAATTAGTCAAAATTGCCGACTCCTTCGGTATCTGAAACGTTACCGTCCAATGACAAATCGTTGTCATTATTTTCATTCTGATAAGATTCTACGTCGTCCATTTCGTCATTCATAGCACATTTTAGGTGCGGTATTCAAGCAGGAGTGACCGTGGCAATGGCCACAGGCTGTTGAACAATTCAGTCCTACTTTCCTACAGCTACATTTTCCTGCACAACCCTTTGTACAGTTGCAAAACATTGAATTTAAAAATATGTCTGGTGCTGGTGGTAACTGCGCACTGGCTGCAAAATATCATTCTTCCTAATCCAGCCCCACTGCTCAGGATCAATATCTTTTCCCAATCAGATTTGAATTTGATAATACATTCTACATAAATACTGAGACATAGAAAGCAAGATAATTGCGAAATACGTGGTGCGAAAGAGGTTTAGCGAAACTAAATGCATTTTTCACATAGTCCGCATTGTATCTCCAAAACGGTTAGGCGTACGAAAAAAATGTATAGGATCTTTAAGGTAAAGAATTTACAGATGTACAACTTTTATAATAGGTGTTGTTCCCGTTTGGTCCATAAAAACTGAATTAATCACGAATCCGCGACCATCCGACGCGGTTTTCACGAAATTCTCCAGGTGTATCGTGGCGTAACTACCAAGTGTTATTCAAGACGTCCAAATGAATACAATAAAAAAAACATTTTTCGTAGGGCACGAATTTAGCAAAGACGTCAGTTTTACAACCAAAACGCCTGGGTTAATTTTAGTTGGAGGAACTAAAAATAACTAAATACAATATAGCAAAAATCGTATTATTTTCATATTTTACAAATAAAATGCAGGATATTAATATTCTATAGCAAATGAAGCTTTCTGACGAAATACCCGCAGAAAATAAAAAAAAATTGGAGAAGATGAGAACCGTTTTAAAAATATTACACATGAAGAAGTCAATTTTACATGAAGCAATATTCCAAATTGTTAATTATTTTTATTATACTCTTCGCAAAAACGAAGAGTCCGTCCGTCCGTCCGTCACGTTTCTTGTAAGCACGATAACTCAAGAAAGAAAAATCCGATTGTATTGAAATTTGGAGAGTAAGTTAGTGTTAGCTAGAGGAAGAACCCTATTGGTTTTTAACAAAATAGATTGGTAAATAAAAAAGTTATTAGTAATTTAAAATTTAAAAAAATGTTTTTTACATTTTTTTATGATTTGTAATAAATAGAAATCTTGCGAAATGTTATTTCCTATCACTATTTATTTTTATACATTTTACTAATGTGTGAGTCTTTTTTCATATATTTTTTTTTTCACAACAAAGTTGGTATCACAAAATTTAGAATGTCCAAAAACTAACATTATTTACAAGAAAAATGCGAAGAGTATCCTATAGAATGTGTAACAATTATATAAAAAGCTCAGTAAATCGGCGAAGAGTATAATGCTTCCACTAGTTATAATTTATGTTTAAAACAAAATGATCCAAAAATGTGTTTAAAATAAATATAAAAATAGGTGGACAATGTTTGCAACTGTGATTTATGTTATAACAATAAATATCTCGATAACAGTACATTTTTGAGACATAAGGAAGTAAACACAGTTCATTATTCTCTAGTGAAAAATCATGACCCAAAATAAATAAAATAAAATTCGTAGGCTGCCAATTAAAAAAAGTTTGTTTTAACAAATTTTTGAAACAAAAGTTTAGTGATATTTTTTGCCGCGTATAATTATGCTTCTATTGCTTTTGTTTATATTTACTTGAATCTCTAGTATTCTGGCAAAATGCGCCTATTTGCAATTTGGCTTAGTTAACATCTGTCTAATATTCATTATGCGTTTTTAAAAGGTCTGCATTTGCCAAAAAAATTAAAATAAGTGAATACCGCCTAAACCTAAAGTTTCTGATATGAGGTATGTAACATTATAATTTACCCTAGACTCTAAAGAGAATCTATCTTGGATTTTCGAAGGGATGGTACCAAAAATATTAGAAGCTTGCCACCAAGTTCTTCGAATATCAATTTTTTCGGAACAGTTACAAACATTTTTTCCGAAGCACTTATATTTTTGTTTCCACACAAGTTTTATAAAATACCTTTTAAATGACATTATCTACTATTTGTAAATTACATCGATGAAAAAAACTGAAATGCTTCAAGTCAACACGACGGCGATGTTAGAACACATCTGTCATTTGACTAGCCCTTGACATTGTTTCATGTTTTACTAAATATGTTTTTGAAAATTTAATTGGCATTAAAAATAATTATTTAAAATATTTAATAATTCACCCATTATTATTTTTTACATGAGAAAATTACATTTCGTGGATAAATATATTAAAATTGATTTAATAAATAAGCTTTATACTCCTGTTTTCTTCAATTATCTTTACTAGAACTAGAGAAGGAATTTCAACTTGGCAACACCACACTGTTTTGTATAAAACCATTCTATCAACAAATCCATACAAACTACCAACGTCATCGGCAAATTACCTACTACACCAATTTAAAACACCTGTTGCTCCACTTATTTTAACTTGGAAGGCTTGTTTGTACATACTCTATGATATTATTCAATAAAAAAAAATAGGAAAATACCCCATTGTAGATATAGAAGAGAGCTCTGTATTATTTTCTTAACACAAATCTATAGAAGTTGAAGTTTGGGCATTCTTTTTATCCACTTGCAAAAAGTAGCTTCCTTTTTATTCAGGGTCAAAATAACAGATTGACTTGTAACATTGACATTTTGCTTAACATAAGAATAAAGTTAACAACAATAAAATTTTACATAACTATTAATTCCCGTGATTTTTTTTTATTTCGAGAAAATATATAGACAGTTTGTTTACAATGATCGAGATAATATACTATAATCCTTCCAAAATTGAACAACTTTGCACATGAATGTTCACTCTGTATCTTAAATGTGTGAGTTCATCATTTGCTATTTTTTTCTTCTCAAAACGATCTCCAAAATCAATTCCAGTTGTGTATCTAATTAGTAAATAATAAAAATACTTACAATCGCAAGAATCACTGGCACTAAGAACAAATCACTTGTAACTCTTGTTGGACACAGAAGAATAATGAATAATTTGTTAATGCCACTTGTGGTATTTATACACAAAATTACATTAATAAGCCAAATGTACCCCACTACAGTACACTCAAGGGATGATTCATTCCAGGTATGTACATTTCCAGGCATCATATACAGTGTGTCCCAGACTTGAACCTCTCTCTAATAGTGAACGTTTATTATATCTATTTGATTTAATCAAATGAAATAAATATATAATTTATACTTTTATTTTTTTACTTATGAACCAATTAGCAAAAACCAATAATATTGTCGGAAAATATCCAAAATTAAATTAAATTATTGTATTTTACGTTAGAAAATAGAAATTATTTAAATCGTGTAATTATTAGAGACATAACTTCGCGTATAGGCAACGGAGGTAATAGGATATTTCCGTTGTCTATGCAATCTTTCACATATTTATTGGTGTTCTTCCATAGAGGCATTGCTCTAGCAATGAACTCGGCAAATTGCTGAGTAAGGAAGAGCACGAATAAGTATTGATGAAAGAAATTAGTAGAGAGAATTCATTATTGCGTTAGCTCCGGAAGGAGACGGTAGCCGAGTGTCATTGAAGAGAAAAATCCCGAAAGGGTGAAATTAATATTCATTAACGCGTTAGCTCCGGAAGGAGACGGTAGCCGAGAGTCATTGAAGAGAAAAATCCCGAAAGGGTGAAATTAATATTAATTATCGCGTTAGCTCCGGAAGGAGACGGTAGCCGAGTCAGTGAAGAGCAAAGTCCCGAAAGGGTGAAACTAATTATTGAAATTTTCTAAGTCCAGCCGCCAGCCGCCTACCCATGTTGAGAGTTCAGGGAAGAATACTCCTGTAAGTATAATCATTCTTTTGTGTACCAGTTTTCAAATAAATTGTATTTGCCGTTCAGTAACAAATAGTTTCACTTGTGTTCGTGTGTGTGGTCCTACCCCTTTCTGTTGAAGATACCCGGTTCCTCGGGAAAATTAAGTCGAGTACCCAAGCGAGTACCCCATTTTGAAAGGGGCCGCCCCCAGAGGCTCGACATATGGTGGAGGCGCCGGGCAAATTAAATTTTCACATGTGTTAATGTAATATTTTATATCTAATAAGGGAGGTGCCATACTTAACGAAGTCGTTTGAAAGGGCTGTTTGGTGAAAGCACCGAATTGTTAATTTTTTTAAAAATTTTTTTAAGTTACTGAACGACAAATAGCGGTAGCGTTAGGTTCTACGCATTTTTAATTTAATAAGTTACTGGGCGACCTAATTTGAAGTGATTTTTCTTTTTTTTCTTTTTCTAAATTAGTGTAGAAATCAGGGATTCAAAGTTTTAGTGGTAACAAGTGATCTGTGGTACTGACTTAAATTAAATTTAAAATTACGCGTTCATTTAATTTTCTTTAACGTAGCTATCCTTTCTCTAAGCGCCCGTAGATCTGGCTAGAGACAGCGTAGCAATATATTTTTTTTTCTCCCGTTTTCAAAGCAATTGTCAGGAAAGTCTACACTTTTCCCGATCAGCCTGGTTCTCAGGCCGGGAAAATTACAGGACAAGTTGTAAAGTCAAGGCCCTTGACTATCGCCCGTATACCTGGCTAGTTAAGTTTGACGTCCAACTGCACTCCTATAATTGTTTGAAAATATATTTTTATTTATTCTTTTTATCATATGTTTATCATATGTTAGTAACCAGTACCTCAAGTCACCTTGTTTGTTAAAATTTATTTTTTGAATATTTTTTTTTCTTACTTTAATTTTTATTTAAATGCCACGCCTGAAACCGGGCAAAAAAGAAAGGCAGGAAAGAAGGGAGGCAAGGAGGAAAGCTCTTGCGTCGCATTCATTAACCCCGATTGAAGTTGAGTTAAATCAGTCAGGTCTGCCTATAACCCCACGAATTGAGGGAAAAAATTGTGAGGAAAAGGAAAGCAATTATTTTTGTTTTCCGGAGGTTACAGTTGCTGCAAATAAACCCGTAAAAACGGAAAATATCGCGCTAAGTAAAGAAATGGCAATTAAATTTAAAATTTTATTTGGGGATGATGATGACATGCAGTAATTGAAATTTTGCATTTGTTGGGGGTGAACATTTATTTTCTTTTTGTACACGAATTATTGAGGGAGGTTCATATAAGTAGAAATACGGAAATATTTGAAATTTTCACTTGTCATATTCGTCTGACATAAAAAGACACATAGTCCCGAGGAGAAAAATTATTATTTCTTAATTATTTTTATCATTCGTATTTTTTTTAATTTATTTTTTGTTTAATTTCATTTTATTTAGTTATTATTTTTAATCTAATTTTAATTTAACTTTTTGTCCGACTTAAAAATTATTTTTACTGATTTATCTGAGCTGCCTGCTTGTTATTTGTAATTAGTATTTTCTTAAATTATATTTAAAATATTATGGCCAGAGCAAATAGAGAAAATTGAGCTGGCAAGAAAAGAAAATAAAATATATTTTACCAAAAGAGGTAACCGAGCTGCCAGAAAATGAAAATAAAATAATTTTCTTGAGTAAACAGAGGGCGGAAGGCCATAAAACCCAGAAAATTGGCGGAAAGGACAATATACTTTCGGAACCGGAAGGTATTCTGACAAGTAGAGTCTGTGGCAGCGAAAGGCTGCCGTCCCCTAGAGAAAACGACACCAAAGCGAAAATAGTAGATAAGGGGTGCAAAGAAGACGAAGAAACTTACCCAGAATCCCTTATGAACAATGTGAAAATCAGAAATAGTAATAAAGATACTAGTTTTAAAATCGATAAAAATAATGTGCAGAAACTTATTTACGCAGCAATGTTTATGTACAATTATTTGGCTGCAGGAAAATGCAGAAATAAATAAGTATAATATAAGTAGTTTAACTAAAAATATGAATATAAGTAAATAAAACAAGTTGATATAAAAGTGGATCATAATTAAGAAAGAAGTCAGTTGGAACGTTTATTGAGTAAATATTGTTACTTATAAGTATTAACTCTAGCGAACACCCGAGATTCAACAAATTAGGGAAACCATACTAAGACCAGATTTCAACTGCACATGTACCCCCTCTTAGGACTAATTTGCAAAAATCAAAATCGTACATTTTAGAAACGAGCGGCGACGTTGACATAATTACCCTCAAAGAAAAGAAACAGTTTGAGTGTGTTCTAAGGCAAATTGATAGTCCGTCACAAGGTACAAGCAGTGAATGTGTCTAATCTAAGTAAACAATATGAACATTCCCAGAAAATTTTCTTTCTTTCTGACATAAATATAGTTATAAACTGAATTATTTTCGGTATTAAGGGTAGAGTATAGTGTAGATTAGCATATTTTGAGTCTATTTAATCGCAAAATAAATTTTTATCTGTAGAAATATAAGTTAGATGTAAAGGCTATAATAAATATTTTTTACTTCTTTCAAATCGATGCTCAAATTTAAGATTTGAATTTGTATGGAGCTCTGGTAAATTAGTCAAAAATAGTTGAGAAATAATGAGAGAAATTACTACCAAATAGCATCCTTTTGGGAACTTGTTAAGTTCGTTCATTCACCTGACTCACAAGAATTAGTGAAAAATAAGGAAAATATATAATCCCTCATTACGCAAACTGTGGTATAAGTAATTTATTTAAAAGTAAATAAAACATAATTACGACTGGAGGATAGGTGTGATAATCTCGTTCAAAGTCATCTGTGTTTAATGACAGATACCTATTAAAAATCCAAGAATCACTGATACCAATAATATTTCTAATTCACTATCATGTTTCAGATTTGTTATCCACCGAAAATAAAGAGTCCTATGATTTAATATATAAAAAATAAATCGCAGCGTGCACGTGAAATGAAAATATTTAATATTTCAATCCAGTATTATTTTCAGAGATACCGACCAAAAATGAAGAGTACTTATCATAGAATTTGTAAATATAAAGGGTGTGCCAGGAGTAGAATTAACACCCAACGATGCAACCAGATTGTTATTAAACTTTTTTTAAGAAAGCTACCGATCAGTATAGTTCGAATTTAATTACCTGTAGGAAATGGAAATCCGTAACACTTAGCAACTTTTCCACACATTGACCACAAAAACACTCGATGGAAAAACACACTCACTTTCACCATATTCACTTTCAGTTGTTAAATTTTCACAATCGGGAAGCTTTAAAATAAAAACGATTTTTTTTTTCGGGAATATGAGTTAAATTAGAGCCACATTAGATTCACGTCGGAACTCAACTGAATAGAAAGCCAGCACATACTTCTTCGTATGGCGAGAAGATAAAAAAAAGTGCGATTAGGAAATGCTGAAATTATACTTTGGTTATCTCAACGGTCTTTAAGGTCATTATACAACGGAATATTCTACTTCTGTAAAACAAAATCTCTTTGAGGCATATTACAGGGTGAACCAATTAATTGCGAATCTCGTGCAGGGCAACCTCAGCAGAGAAAAGTGTTTAGATACATTTTTCTTAGATTAACAGACAGTATAAATTGTCATTTGAAAGAAATTTGTTAGTTAAAATTAGCATCAAACACTAGATTGTAAGCACTTAATTAAATAATATTTTAGTCTTGTTTCACTTTAATTATTATTACTTAATTAATAGTAGATAAATATTAGGGCCTGGAATGAGCTTATATTAGTTAGGATCAAGTAGATATTTTACCAAAATATATGTCAAATGTGGCGAAAAAATTCGCAGGCTCAGATGTTGACAAACTGTTCTTATCCATAGCCCTAAATCTAGTAGAGAGCTTCATTTCTTAAGATTATTATACAAAGTGGAGAAAATGTATTCTCTAATTCTTAGGTTGTATTACGGATAGAATTACATTTTATTAGTATTAAGAGTATATATCAGAGTATGTGCTAACACTGTTTTCTTTTATTTTCTATGTAAAATCCGGCGAACACGCTAAGCACAATAGCAGAAAATATCAACGGATCCCTCACCCCCCACATACAGTAACCAATCGAGCAAGGGGACAACCTGTGGACTTCTGGAGCCAGCCGTACAGATACCTAGATATAAAGAGAGAAATCCAGCCTTTTGTGGAAATCCAGTTAATTTGAAAAACAAAACCAAAGATGAATGCAGATGATTAATATGTGCCAGCAACGCCCCAGTATGGCTAAATGTGGATCACTCTGTACCTACCAAGGTATAGAATTACACCCCAAACATTTCCCAGTGAAATGTGGCTGAACTTCGAGAAAACCTTGAGAAGATATTCCTGTGACGGAGATAAGATATGAACTAGAGCAATGAAACATTCTCGCCGGTCACGTAATTAATAATATAATATAAACTATTATATTTCATTCGTAGCAAAACAAAAAGTGTAAGTGATAAGACATCATAATGGTACTTTTTAAAAAAAAAAAAACCAGGATCGAACTTCCATAATACAGGCGGGCCAAATAAACTCTCACAAATGAAGTCTTACAAATAAACTCTCATAAACTTAGTGCGGCTAGGGACTCTTACAGTTCATTAGGCAATCCCCATAGACATAAAACTTCCAGTGGCGTGTAAGAGGGTAAACGAAAACATTAACAAAATTGTGCGTGTTCCGTCGAGGTTATTTTAAAATGTTTAAAAATTGCAAAGATTTTAGGTTAAGTTAAATTGTATGTCAATTCTGATTTTGTTAGAATTATAAGGATTAGATTAAGTCAATTTTTTTTATCTTTTTTTTCATTCAATTTTTTAAATTGTACTTCATAAATGGACGGTGGCTGGCGTATTTGGTTTGGACCGGATTTGAGGAGAGACAAACACTGGCAACATATACCCTCTCTTCCCACCCAATATTAATTTTTCATTGTTCTTAATAAAAGTTGGCATCACTGGAGGGCCAGTGATCATTGCGGTGGTGGGGTAATGTCGGAAAATATCCAAAATTAAATTAAATTATTGTATTTTACGTTAGAAAATAGAAATTATTTAAATCGTGTAATTATTAGAGACATAACTTCGCGTATAGGCAACGGAGGTAATAGGATATTTCCGTTGTCTATGCAATCTTTCACATATTTATTGGTGTTCTTCCATAGAGGCATTGCTCTAGCAATGAACTCGGCAAATTGCTGAGTAAGGAAGAGCACGAATAAGTATTGATGAAAGAAATTAGTAGAGAGAATTCATTATTGCGTTAGCTCCGGAAGGAGACGGTAGCCGAGTGTCATTGAAGAGAAAAATCCCGAAAGGGTGAAATTAATATTCATTAACGCGTTAGCTCCGGAAGGAGACGGTAGCCGAGAGTCATTGAAGAGAAAAATCCCGAAAGGGTGAAATTAATATTAATTATCGCGTTAGCTCCGGAAGGAGACGGTAGCCGAGTCAGTGAAGAGCAAAGTCCCGAAAGGGTGAAACTAATTATTGAAATTTTCTAAGTCCAGCCGCCAGCCGCCTACCCATGTTGAGAGTTCAGGGAAGAATACTCCTGTAAGTATAATCATTCTTTTGTGTACCAGTTTTCAAATAAATTGTATTTGCCGTTCAGTAACAAATAGTTTCACTTGTGTTCGTGTGTGTGGTCCTACCCCTTTCTGTTGAAGATACCCGGTTCCTCGGGAAAATTAAGTCGAGTACCCAAGCGAGTACCCCATTTTGAAAGGGGCCGCCCCCAGAGGCTCGACAATATCAAAAAGTAATTGACGGCTGGTAGAATTTCAATACTAACCTATGAATGGGGATACACAGAGAAATTACGATACAAGTTCGAATAATTTTATATTTTTTAAACATAAGTTTATTTTAAAGGAAAAATATTTCAGGAAACTTATGGTATTTTTTTACATTGGTATTATACTTTATAATACTTTTATAAATCGGAAAATAAAACATTTCATTACAAATCATAAACCTCCTTCGATGTGGGTTCTATGTTTCATAACGAAGAAATAAAAATAGAAATATTTACCAGGCGCCATTATAAATAAATTACGCCTTCATTCTCGTTTGAAAAACAATGGTGTTGAAAATAAAATAAACTTTCATCTTAAATGGCAACTGTGAAAATGACCTTTATCTAAATTAATTATTAGATATACCGAACATAACCTAATTTCTGCTTCTACTTTGTCTCCATCACTGATATGTTTGAGTAGATATAAATTAATCGCTCTCGGTGGGATTTTGGTTCTCTAATTGACTTTTAGGTCTAATTCGATAAAAAATTGTATCCACATTAAAGTTATCGATAGTCGATATTCTTAACGATGGTGGATGGTAATAGCGCAGATATTTTTTTTAAGGACCCTCTACTGATAATACCGATTTAAAAAAAAGATAGGGATTCTAGAATACTATCCTAAGATGCTACAAAAAAATATGATAATTTTAACATCAAGGTATCATAATTAAAAAAAAGGACATAACTTCCAAGTACCCATTTTTGATCGTTTTAGAAAAATTATGTGTGGGAAAAAATCATCCCAAGATTCTACAAAAAAATTTTCCTTGCCAGATTTTATTTCAATTTATTCCACGTTTATATTCTTGTAGTGTCTATAATTCGTTAATATTTTATTTGAATCGGTTATTTCAATAGATAAAAATTATTTTAGAAATTTTTCGATTTTCTTTTTCCCGAAAACGGTTTATTATTAAGGGCTGAAATTCGGCAAAATTGTAAGTGATACTGATAACAATCCAAGCCAAAAAAATTAGCACCATCCGTGTAGGAGCATCTTAACCAACTATCAGTGATACTACCAGTCTCCATCGCTAAAAATATCGACCATCGATAACTTTAATGTAGATATTTTTTTTACCGAGTTTGTCCTAAAAGTCAATTACAGACAATCGATAAATTCCACCGAGAGCGATTAATAATACTCAATAATAATGGAGTGAACTTAGCTCAAAATAATATGTAAAAAGAGTTATTTTTACCAGTGCCATAAACTCGTAATAGGGTTTCTACAGACGAGTAGATAAAATGAGTTAAACAGGGTCGATAATTTTATCGACTGAACTGGTAATAGTGTAGAAGAACGCACTACCGGGCGTCAAAATGACGCGACACCAATTTATTTCTCAGGGGGCGCCAGTCGCGTATTACCCCGTTCTTCTACCTCCCAGGCGGGTTCGAGATAAGATGACTTCGGTAGCCGAAAAGCGGGACCAAGGCTGCACTACCACAGATCGGAAACTACGCTCTCTCTGGACCCGAATTCCCTCGTTAGGGGTTTAGGCACCTCTTAATTTCCTGAATTTTTGCATAAAAAAAATCCCAACCGAAGAATTTCTCTGCGGAGGGATTAGTTTTGGTACGCGAAAATCGCGTTTTGGTCCATTAATAACGGAATATATTTCTCAAAAAACGCATAAAAAAATCCCTATCGAACCTCCGTACAACAACCAGAAGGTCGAACGTTAATGCGAATTAACTCGACACATCCGGTTTTCTATACGAAAGTTCCAGGGATTATAGACCGTCAACAGGCCTCAAGATCAATTAAGAAACATTAGTTCAAAGAATCCGTTTATTTAACAGAATTGGTTATACAAAATTCTCAAGAAAGAATCGTGCCTTCCCCAATCAAGGTAGTGACTTTCAGACCATACAAGCGAGAGCGCTCGCGCTAACGATCAATTAGGTAGAAAAGATTCATACGTACCTTCTCAGAATCAAAATGCGAGCTTTTAGAATCATTTCAGACTCTGGGTAAATGAATAATTAAGGCTGACTGAAATTAACTTAAAAAAGTTTTACTAAATGAATTTAGTTTCGCTAGAGACTACCTAGCTTTAAAGTTCTTGTATCGTGGAAATTCACGTACTCAAACACATTCAGAGGACTTATTACTGCATAAGTTGAGTGGCGTTCGATCAGTCCACGACTTACTAACCCTTATCACAGTCGATTAATAATATCGATTTGGCAGCGTCTCACCTTCGAGCGACTATTAGGCAAAATTGAATTTTTGGATTTTTATGCACAAGGCGTTTTCCTCTATAACTTTGTCATTTGAAAAGCCCCGTTATTGGCTTTTCTACCATCGCTTTGTCTGGACTACTCAACGCGCTCGATCAAATTGCGAGCCGCTGGGTCAATCCAAACTCTTTCCATGCGAGAAACCGGCCTTGTACATGTGCATTGATTTTTATCAATTTTTGCTTATCGGCACTACGCCGGCTTTGACAAAATCTTCTATTTTGCCTTTTGGATGCAGTGCATCGTTAAAATTTTATGCTCATACTTTAGAATTGGGCTTTCAATGATCGTACCTCAAAGGTCAATGTCTTTGGTTGAGGAATAAAAAATAAAAAATAATTTAAAGTATATTTTCGTGGTACTTTTTAAACTGACTTCGTGGTACTTTTGAAAAATCCAGTTTAAGACCAATTTTAGCGTACTTTTGAAAAATCGATTTTCGAGCCAAATTTCAAGGTACTTTTGAAAAACTAATCTGCGGGTGAAATTTTGGCGTACTTTTGAAAAATCGATTTTCAAGCCAAATTTCAAGGTACTTTTGAAAAGTTAATCCGCGGGTGAAATTTTGGCGTACTTTTGAAAAATTGATTTTCAAGCCAAATTTCAAGGTACTTTTGAAAAGTTAATCTGCGGGTGAAATTTTGGCGTACTTTTGAAAAATTGGTTTTCAAGCCAAATTTCAACGCAGTTTTGAAAAATTAGTCTGCAAGTGAAACTTTGGCGTACTTTCGATAAATCGATTCTTGGGCCAAATTTTGACGCCCTTCCAAAAATATTATTTTTCAAAGTCCAATTTATGGTACCTTTGAAAAAGTATATTATTCATAAATCTTTGTCATTATATACTTCTACTCTGATATTCTGAACCAAAAACATTTTTTCTAAGTGAAAATTCGGTGTTTCTTCGAATTTTCACCTGGTCATTTCCAACGCCTTATAGAACCCAAAACGGTCCTTGTGGACTGATCTGCGCCTCTGCAGACTCCCAAAAATGTCTTTAAATGAAATTTTTGCCTAAGTCGAATTTTGATTATGTCTTCAACTTAGGACGATTTTGGAGAGTTCTACAACACTCCCCTCCTTTGGTTGAATCTTTTCTACTCATCGATCGCCTTTAATTTCCATATTCACTTGTATGTCTGTATGCCTTCATTTGACGGTCTGACCTATGGTACAGATGTTTTAAAAATAACGGCCTTAATTGGGGCAGACGGCTGATTCGCCTATCTAACTTAAAAATAATTACATTTTTTAAACAATACGACAAGTTGATACAACATTTTTATCAACTTAATTACACCCGCGTCGAGGTGCGAAGCGTAGCACAATTTTGATTAGCGTCCACTCTCACTAATTCGTTGCACTCGCTTTTTTGCCCTGGTCTCGCTCTTGCTTAACTTCGGCCCTTTCTAGAAGAGTCTGTCTATATCTCCATGCCGCAGCTTGGACGGTCCTCGCCTTTGAGTTCCAGACTTCACCATGCCGCGCCCTTGCGACAGGCTGGGTCATCTTTCCATTTTTGCACATGGAAAATGCAGTTCTGCAACTAGATTGACTTTTTAGCAAGTCGTCGACTGGAACGCGTCGACTAACAAACACAATGTGTTGTTTTTAATGAAATATTTTTCTAACATGAATTTTGTTAACTTATAATGGTTAGAAATTGGTTCTTCGTAAGGTAGATTGAATCGGCTTACGATACTCGTGCGGTCATCACTACTTTGTGAAAAAAAGTATAAAAAAAAATTGAAGCGTCTTCTTGAGTGAAGAACGGCTTCTGAAACTCGTCTCGTAGTTTCTCCTTCGTAAGGTAGATTAAATCGGCTTACGATACTCGTGCGGTCATCACGACTTGTGAAAAAAGTATAAAATAAAAAAAAAAATTGAAGCGTCTTCTTGAGCGAAGGACGGCTTCTGAAACTCGTCTCGTAGTTTCTACTTCGTAAGGTAGATTAAATCGGCTTACGATACTCGTGCGGTCATCACGACTTGTGAAAAAAGTATAAAAAAAAAAAAAAAATTGAAGCGTCTTCTTGAGCGAAGAACGGCTTCTGAAACTCGTAGTTTCCATTTGGGGTATACGTTAATTTTGTTGACTTAAAATGATTAAAATTGAAGTTGTCTTCTTGCATAAGAAAAACAGCTTCCGAAACTCGTACTGATTCGTACTTATGCCTACGTCCATTACTCGAACTTGGCGGCTCTCGCTCTTGAGAAGCTAGGCTTACCGGATCGCGCTCTTGCGTCGGGTTCGCCGTCTTTCCATGTCTGCTCATGGGGTAGACTTTAAATTTTCGATTCGACCGCATACAGGTCAAAATCGCCACTTAGAATTTTGAGAAAAAATATAAAAAAAGCGAAAACGGCTATTAGCCGTGGTCGACCTCAGAAATATCTAGAGGTGACTCTTCTATATCTGGCTCATCTCGAGCATCTTCGGGATCTCGACTTATTACATCCGGCTCATCTTGAGCACTTGCGGGAACATTGATTTGAACTAGTGTGGTATCGCTACGTCGCTCTGACCTGGGCGCGATCTCATTGTCTGATGAGGAAGCGTCGTCACTAAGATGAATTTCATCCGGACTATCTTCTGATTCTTCAGACAATTCCAATTCAACATCGGGGTCTCCCTTAGGTGCCGGCCTGATGGCATCGACATGTAATCTCGTCGAAGTTACCCCCTTGTGAATGAGGTAAACTTCATTGGACAATCTCTTTAAAACCTTGTGTGGCCCACTCCACGACGGTGTGAAGGTATGATCCTTCCTGATCCTTTTAGTCATTACCATATCTCCCACTTTATATACGACCGGCGTTACCGCCACTTTGGGCGCGTAACGCCATTGGTAATTTGTTTGATTTTTACGAATCTCTTTGACTCTTTCAAGGCGGGGAACGTCCGCTTGATTACGACGTTCTTGTCTATAAGCGAACATATTCCAATCACCAATCTGCGGTAATTCATAGCCGAGCACTACGAAACTGGGCGTATGCCCCGTAGCGGCGTTTTTTCTTGTTCTCAAGATATATGCCATCTGACTAACATGTCGATCCCACTCGTCGTTGGGTGAACCATATAATAAGGTTTTTAAGATCTTCTTGGCTTCTTGCACCCTCCTTTCTATTGGATTGGCCTGTTGGTGGTAAGCTGCTGTGAAGAATCTTTCAATATTGTTACGTGTACAGAACGTATCGTAAAAGCCGGAATTGAAGTGGCCTCCCTGGTCGGAAATGATGACCCTCGGAACGCCATATCTCGCCACTAGTTCCTCTTCGATAAATTGTGCTATTGTTTTTCCACTGACTTGGGTGAACGCCTTGGCTTCGACCCACTTACTAAATACATCCTCTACCATTAATATATATCGGTTATCTGCATCTTTGGTTCGCTGAAGCGGTCCGATTACATCGACGCTTAGAACTTCGAACGGATGCGATGGAGCATGGCTTCTGAGAGGAGCCTTCGGTTGTGACTGTCTGCTTTTTACGGAATTACAAATAATGCACTCATTTAAATATTTGTTAACTAGTCTCGACAAATTATTAAAATAATAGCGGCCCGAGATGATTCTAACAGTTTCATCGCGGCCGGGGTGACCTACTTCCGGTCGGTCGTGAAAATGAGATATTACTCTCATGACCATACGTTTTGGTACGTATAATTTTTCTATAACATTTTCGCCTCTCGTCCAAAGTGTGCCGCCTATCACTTGTCTTGTATTGACGAATTTCACCTCTGCCTCGGTTTTATCTGCTTGTCGCACTAGAGTATTCCATCGTTCGATTTGGTCTTGGATATCTCTGGAGTGCGTTTGCGCTTCTCTGACCTGATCGTTTAATTCCAATGTGGTAATCACTGATATTCGTTCCTTGTACGAGAATTTTGGTGGGTACATTCTCTCCTCTTCGTCGTCTGCTTCGACGTTTGGGCCTTGAGGATTTCTGCTCAAATAGTCTGCCAATATATTTTCCTTGCCGGGACAATGTTCTATTGTGAAGCTGTATTCCTGAAGTAATAATGACCAACGTGTAAATTTCGTTTTCTCGTCCTTATGCTTATTTAACCATAGTAAAGCTCGATTGTCGGTTTTGACTATAAATGGACGGTCTGCCAAATATATTTTGTATTTCCTTATATAATTAACGACGCTCAAACATTCCAATTCATTGATATGGTATTTTCTCTCCGTCGGAGATAACGTATTACTAGCATAAGAGACGATGTGCTTCTGGTCATTATCCCCCAATTGATATAATACTGCAGATAATCCTATTAAGGATGCGTCCGTCTGCAGTATGAACATTTTATTGAAATCTGGCCGGTGCAGTCCTAGAGGTTTATTCAATACTTCTTTTAGTAAAATAAAAGCTTCTTGGGCTTCCGGATTCCACTTGAAGCGCCAGTCTTTCGAGAGTAGTCGGGTCAAGGGCTTTGTAATTATTGCAACATTAGGGATATATTCACGTACCCAATTACATAGACCAAGGAAACTCTGAAGCTGGCGCCTTGTCGTAGGGGCCGGATAATTTTGTATCTGTAATATGTGTTTTTCTAATGGTTGAGTGGTGTTGGCATTTATTTGATGCCCGAGATAGGTTATGCTTGACGTGGCTACCACACATTTTTCCGGTGACACCTTTAAATTATGCAAACGCAGGCGTTCAAAGACGGCTCTCAGATGGTTTACATGCTGTTCTATATTTTCGCTGTAGATGATAATATCATCGAGATATACTTTGCAGAAATGATGCAAGTAGCCGGTCAATACGTCTCTTGCCATAAATTTTTGGAATGTACATGGAGCGGTCTTCAATCCGAAAGGCATCACGTTAAATCGGTAAGATGCTCCATCTAATGTTGTAAACGTAGAATAGTTTTTTGACGACTCCTCAAGAGGGATTTGCCAATATCCGCTCTTGAGGTCCAACACCGTAAATATGTTGGCGTTTCCTAGATCCTTTATACTCTCGTATATCTTTGGTAAGACGGATGCTTCGTCTTCCGTTACTTCATTTAAGTGACGATAATCAATGCAGAAGCGAGGCTTCTTGCCGGGCCTTTCAATTATAATGGGAGGCGAACTGTACTGAGCGGTACTCGGTTCTATGACCCCGGCTTTCAGCATCTCTTCAATTTGATCGTACATAACTTTTTTCTTAGAAGGAGACATGGGGTAGGGTTTGATATTGAACGGGCGGTCGTCTTTAACTTTTATTTTATGTTTCGTTGTCACCGTGGTAGCTTGGGTAGGCACCGCGGTGAACAATTCAGCGAATTCCTCGAATAGAGGTTTTAAATTATCGTTTCCGATGATCAGTTCTTCGGGAAGCCGGCATTGCTTCCTTGCTTGATGTGCCGCTTGATTCCAGAAGACGGTTATTCGCTCTTCGGTGCCGACGTAGACACATTTACGTTGATAATCGAATACGACATTGTGAGCATATAAAAAGGGGGCTCCCAGAATGAGCTCTTCGTTTAAATTTTGAATGACCTGAAACGTGGTCTGAAAGGGTACATCTAGTACATTAACGTTTATGGTCGTAGTCCCGAGGGATTCTACTAAACCATCGCCACAAGCCATAACAAAAGTTTGGGGAGCTGTAAGTTGATCAATGTCGTTCAAAAATTTCGGTTGGATAATATTCCTTGTCGAACCTGTATCCAATAAAGCGTTAACCGCTCGATTATTAATTATAATCTTAATGCGAGGCAGAGGGAAAGCGTCGTTGGTTTGATTGATAGATTCTAATGGAGTGAATCGGTGGGGAGATAGGTTGACTTCTTGATCCTTAAACAGGTAATTAAGGTCAGGAAGGTCATCGAAGTTTTTTAATTTAAACTTCTTGCTTCGGAGCTTCCCCGAGGGTCGCTTCGAGCCTGCTGGGGCCTGGTAGGCGGGGCTGGTACAGTTCGGCCTGGGCCATCGCCTCTGACCCCCGCTTGGTTTCCCGTATTCATATTACGATAGGGATTGTTTGGGCATTCCGCATGAAAATGCCACTGCTCCGTTGGGCAATATCTGCAAGGGCGATACGGGACTCGGGAGTTCCTTACGTCTCCAGTACCCCTTCTCGGTATATCCCCTCTAGGCAGCGAGGAAATATTATTTGCAAAATGCACCCTTGGTGCTGGCGGATTATCTCTTCTTTGAGATCCATTGAATGGTGTCCTAGATGCACCAAAGGAACTGGAGGACGGCTTCGCTAATGCGGAGGGTTCCGTTCTCCAGTTACTGCTCGATTGCTGATTCCCTTGAGCTGAAGCGGTAGAGGTGGACGCTTCTCGGTCTTTGCTTTTCTTTGCATTTTGCAGAATCTCGAATTCTTTATTCTCATCCATGATTTTGGCCATTTGTTCGGTCATCGTCACTAGTGTATTTGTATCTAGTATGACGGCACTCTTTAGGAGCATTTTCATATCAGGTCTCAACTGATTGAAGATGGTAGCCGCCTTCATCGCCTCCGGCTTAAACGGATCGATCCTCTTGAAGAGGCATACCTTCCTTGAAATAAATACTGACGTATTTTCCTCGGCATCTTGTTTCTTGCCATATAAATTAGCTACTGCTTCGGTGAGTACTTCACCTGAATCATAACGGCTTCTGAACCGCTCGAGGAATAGAGGATACGTGGTAATTAGGGTTCGATATTGTTCGAACCATTTCTTAGCATCATCTTTGAGCTGTTCTGATATTTTATATAGTCGGTCGTTATCCTGCGTAATTCGTACTCGGACGAAAAATTCCTCCATTTGATAAATGAAGGTTTCAGGGTCTTCGTGTTCGAAGCCATGAAATTCCGCATTTGGATGCTTCGACCGATACTTATGCTCGTGCGTGGCTTCGCTTAGAGCTTTGGCAAGACCTGCTGCCATTTGGGCGAACACTTGTTCTGAGGAGGGCTGTATGACTCCTTCAGTGGTACTCGGGCCAACCCCCGAACTACCCAGTACATCCTCCGCGCACGGCCTCTCTAACCCTCTAGAGACGTTGTCCATCACAGATGTCGGCTCGTCGTAAAACTGGAAAGGCGTTGATTCATCCATATCCTTTCCAGAAAGCCCTGCTGACTAACAACGCCCCACGTTGGGCGCCATGTAGAAGAACGCACTACCGGGCGTCAAAATGACGCGACACCAATTTATTTCTCAGGGGGCGCCAGTCGCGTATTACCCCGTTCTTCTACCTCCCAGGCGGGTTCGAGATAAGATGACTTCGGTAGCCGAAAAGCGGGACCAAGGCTGCACTACCACAGATCGGAAACTACGCTCTCTCTGGACCCGAATTCCCTCGTTAGGGGTTTAGGCACCTCTTAATTTCCTGAATTTTTGCATAAAAAAAATCCCAACCGAAGAATTTCTCTGCGGAGGGATTAGTTTTGGTACGCGAAAATCGCGTTTTGGTCCATTAATAACGGAATATATTTCTCAAAAAACGCATAAAAAAATCCCTATCGAACCTCCGTACAACAACCAGAAGGTCGAACGTTAATGCGAATTAACTCGACACATCCGGTTTTCTATACGAAAGTTCCAGGGATTATAGACCGTCAACAGGCCTCAAGATCAATTAAGAAACATTAGTTCAAAGAATCCGTTTATTTAACAGAATTGGTTATACAAAATTCTCAAGAAAGAATCGTGCCTTCCCCAATCAAGGTAGTGACTTTCAGACCATACAAGCGAGAGCGCTCGCGCTAACGATCAATTAGGTAGAAAAGATTCATACGTACCTTCTCAGAATCAAAATGCGAGCTTTTAGAATCATTTCAGACTCTGGGTAAATGAATAATTAAGGCTGACTGAAATTAACTTAAAAAAGTTTTACTAAATGAATTTAGTTTCGCTAGAGACTACCTAGCTTTAAAGTTCTTGTATCGTGGAAATTCACGTACTCAAACACATTCAGAGGACTTATTACTGCATAAGTTGAGTGGCGTTCGATCAGTCCACGACTTACTAACCCTTATCACAGTCGATTAATAATATCGATTTGGCAGCGTCTCACCTTCGAGCGACTATTAGGCAAAATTGAATTTTTGGATTTTTATGCACAAGGCGTTTTCCTCTATAACTTTGTCATTTGAAAAGCCCCGTTATTGGCTTTTCTACCATCGCTTTGTCTGGACTACTCAACGCGCTCGATCAAATTGCGAGCCGCTGGGTCAATCCAAACTCTTTCCATGCGAGAAACCGGCCTTGTACATGTGCATTGATTTTTATCAATTTTTGCTTATCGGCACTACGCCGGCTTTGACAAAATCTTCTATTTTGCCTTTTGGATGCAGTGCATCGTTAAAATTTTATGCTCATACTTTAGAATTGGGCTTTCAATGATCGTACCTCAAAGGTCAATGTCTTTGGTTGAGGAATAAAAAATAAAAAATAATTTAAAGTATATTTTCGTGGTACTTTTTAAACTGACTTCGTGGTACTTTTGAAAAATCCAGTTTAAGACCAATTTTAGCGTACTTTTGAAAAATCGATTTTCGAGCCAAATTTCAAGGTACTTTTGAAAAACTAATCTGCGGGTGAAATTTTGGCGTACTTTTGAAAAATCGATTTTCAAGCCAAATTTCAAGGTACTTTTGAAAAGTTAATCCGCGGGTGAAATTTTGGCGTACTTTTGAAAAATTGATTTTCAAGCCAAATTTCAAGGTACTTTTGAAAAGTTAATCTGCGGGTGAAATTTTGGCGTACTTTTGAAAAATTGGTTTTCAAGCCAAATTTCAACGCAGTTTTGAAAAATTAGTCTGCAAGTGAAACTTTGGCGTACTTTCGATAAATCGATTCTTGGGCCAAATTTTGACGCCCTTCCAAAAATATTATTTTTCAAAGTCCAATTTATGGTACCTTTGAAAAAGTATATTATTCATAAATCTTTGTCATTATATACTTCTACTCTGATATTCTGAACCAAAAACATTTTTTCTAAGTGAAAATTCGGTGTTTCTTCGAATTTTCACCTGGTCATTTCCAACGCCTTATAGAACCCAAAACGGTCCTTGTGGACTGATCTGCGCCTCTGCAGACTCCCAAAAATGTCTTTAAATGAAATTTTTGCCTAAGTCGAATTTTGATTATGTCTTCAACTTAGGACGATTTTGGAGAGTTCTACAACAATAGCACCGAATGGCCATTATAATCACAACTACTTACTTACGTTACTGTCGGGGATCTAATTTACACTGTTTACATTTGCCTCCTACAAATGACGCTTTTGATAGATGACAGTTTTGAAAAAAAAAACATTTTACAGCTTTTTTAATTCCTAGTATATTCAGAATATAGGCTATTAAAGAATACAAAGATCGGAAATTCATAGTTTCATGAATATATTTTCTTTTTTGATTTTTCATACAAAACTCAAGAACGACGGCTTACTTTTTTTTTTTTCGTCATACATGGGTATCAAATGAAAGGGTAGCATACGATGAACTACGTGACGAAGACTGAAAAGTTAAAAATAAATGAATTTAAAAAAAAATTTTTAGAAAACAATGCGCAATGCAAATTGCACCAAAAAGTAGAGAATAATTTTTAACTTTGTAAATAGAAAACCATTGGGCGCTCATAAAATGTAAACGTAAATTAAAATGATTAGACAAAATAATATTTTATGGATGCCCAATTGTTTTCTATTTACTTACAATACAAAGTTAAAAATCATTTTCTGCAATTTAATTTTAAAACAAAACCATTGTTTTATAAAAAGTTTTTTTTATTTATTTCATTATTTTGAAGATTATGGCCACATTGAATCCACCATTTTGAAAATTGTATTCAGCGCCCTCAAAAAGCAACAAATATAATATTTTTACTCAATTACTTACACATCCAGTGGAAGTATAGCAACGACAAAACATTTTTTGAAAATCTTTATTCTTCAAATAGGCTTAAAATGTCATGAAACGTCGAGATTTTAAGTTGGAGAAAAAAAAAATTCTGTCTGTCTGTACCCTTTCTTGTGCGCACGATTATTCTGGAACCGTTTAAGATATTGACTTGAAATTTGGTACACTTATGTACTTTAACTGGATCTGGAACTAGATTATATTTACATCTCATTCCGTCGAAGGGTTGGAGGGTAAATAGGTACAAACAAGTAGTCCATAAAATTGGTATTTAGTGTATACAAGAGAGGCTAAGGTCTCAAAAAATTTTTTGGCGTTAGCCACCCCCATTACCACCCCCACCCCATTAATAAAGGGGATGAAAAAAATTGTGTTTTAGTGTGTGTACAAGAACAAAAAACCTCAACATATTTTTTTTTACTTCATCCACCCCCACTACTCCCACCCCACTACCGATGTGGTGTATCGTTTTATGGGTTTTTGGGGTAGACGAATAAAATTTTTTTTGTTGTAAGAGACTTGGATAGAAAATCTGGATGTGAAAGTAGTGAATCCTTGGGCAGCGGTTTTTTTAATAAATTTTCATGATTTTATAGTTTAGGGCGGTCTCATAATTGTATTCAGCGCCGTCAAAAATCTCCCGAATAATGATTTTGGCGTCAAATGACTTGAAATGTCTGAGATACAACATTTTTAAAATTATTTTAGATAAAACGCGATTTTTTGAGTTTTGAAAAATTGAAAATCTAGAAATCCGTTATAATGAGTAAACTTTGACCTTGGCACTTAAAACAAAAGGTTTCAACCAAATCGTTCAGGTTTTGTGGAATTTAGAAAGGAGGGTCTTTTTATATCTAATCTGACTACTATTTTTTTTTTTAATTCCGGTCTTTACCTGTAAATACGATCAAATTTTGTTAGGCTTTAATAACGGGAAAATACTCAAGAACTGCTTTTTTTCTAAATCTGTAAACAAATACATTTTTTCTTCCCTTGTATAGCCACCCGGTAAAAAACCAATTTGTATAGTCCTATAAGGGTTTCAAGAAAAGCAGAATTTATTATAAAGTTTTCTTGGTAAATCATTAAATAAACAAGTGTTTCTATTCAGAATTGTATCCGTATCTTATACAATATTATTAATAGAGCACAACTACACGGCCTCAGGTAATAATGGTCACAAAAGTTTACGACCCTTACAGTCATTAATTACTTAAAATATGAAAATTTTTGCCAAGGCAAATTTGGGATTCAAATCAGATTTTAATATATTTTAGTAATAGTCCGGGAGCTAGGTGCCTTTCTTTGAAACTCATATCGTTACAGAATTCTCTGAGTTGATTAATTATGTCGAACATAAATTACGATAAAATACACTTCTGGTATATATCAGCCCATCGACTTGGCTATAATTCATGACATACAGTGTGTTCATGAATGGACTTAACTACACTTTTAAAAAAATTTATTTTCAGTTTTTCAAAAAAAAGGCATTCTTCATATTTTTTTGCTTGTTGGTAAATACGATTTAAGTTGAGAAACTTTTTATTTAAAATTTTTTAATTTTAAAAATCTACATTTTCATATTTTTTGCGCCCACTGTACAACAAAATCGAAGTTTCTCAACGGTAATCGTATTTACATAACGAGCAAAAGAAATTATGAAGAATGACTTTTTTCAAAAAACTGAAAATAATAATTTTTAAAAGTATTCTTAAATCCATCCGTGGACACACTGCAGAAAAAAAAAAAATTATTTCATCATTGTAAGGTTCACTTGTATGTGCTTATTTTTATGCCCAATTTAAATAAAATAACGTAGCTACAATGTGTGCGACGCCAGGAAACGCAACCAGAAAGGTCAAAGTTGTAAAAAAAAAAATTAAGTTGTAACATGTAATCGTTATAAGCCTTGTCCAGATTTACAATAATTTGTAATGAAGCATTCTTTAAATTCCTGCTCCATTACTAAGATTCCAGATTTACACACGACACCAATGTGCACACGGCCCGCAAACCTACCCATCTACCCGTCTAGAGGCATGGATTTGCACACGACACTAAACTATTCGCAGTTCTACGTCACCAGTAAGCGAGGATTCTCGGATATAAAAGCCGGCCACAAATCAACATAATTCAGAGTGGACAATTCTGCCAATCTGTCTACAGCGTGCTGAGCTGGACATATTGCAGTTTTGTGCATCTCCCGACGCAAACACGACGGAACGAATGCAATCTGACTCTGGGAATCTTACATCGTGTTGAGCTGGGACCCCCTCGAGTCGTTAGTCATTCCCCGGCTCCGTTTCGCCGCCAAAACCAGAGCGAATGAGCCTGACCTGGAGACCTCCTACAGCGTGTCGAACTGGGAAACTTCTTGAGTCGACGATATCCACCCGACGCCCGATGCCACTCCCGTAGCAACAACAAACGTCGCATCGCAATCTTTACACTCTCTCTCTCTCTCTCTCTCTCTCTCTCAGATAATAGAAAATGTTGTCCTAAGAACCGTAAAAGATACGGACATATAACCTGTACCTGTATGTTATGTAACACTGCCACACATTACCTGTTTGGAAAAGTAAATAAATTGTTTATATCTTTATTGGGCTGTCTTATTAACTAATCTGGACCCTGATTAATCTCCAAACCAGCTACCCGACAACAAACCGTTACATAATTTGACGCCCGAGCAGATTTCAAAAAAACCGTTACAAATTATTTAAGTAAACATTGTGAAAGCAGAAAACTATTCCCAGAACGGAAACCAGTTTAACCAGTTAGTTCAACTAGCCAAAATTTTCCCAAATTTTGGAGACAATCAGATTTTATCTCAAAACTCTAATATTCTCGCTCTAAAAGTTCCTTCTCTCACTTTGTAACGGCCTCTAGTGGCCATTACATCAAATTGAATTAATAAATTAAATTAGTACGAATAAAGTTACAGGGATCTGAAATGTTAAAGCAATAATCAAGTTAACTTCATTTAAGCCTGCGTGAATAAAGTTCGTCCGAGTCTCGTGAGGGCGGTACGATCGGCAATTCGGGTAGCCAGGAATAGCAATTAGCGGAGCTCGTTCTCTCTGATTCGACTGCCACAACATATAGACGTTTTTTGGCCACACTCCGCCAATTAAAATTTCAATCTCTTAAATGGATTAACTAAGTAAGTTAATTGTTTGTTAATTATTGTATTAGTAAATATTAATCGAGGTTATTTTATTTTAGATGTAGATTGATCTGAAATTTCAGAGTTAAATCTCAAATGCAATTTCACATGTAATTTTCAAACGTGGACGCGACTGGATATCGCCATTTTTAAAACCTCGTCCTTGATAAGTAAATCTTGATGTACGGTGTAATGCCTTGGTAGACGCTTATGGAAGGTTTACCTTATTATTAAATCGAACTGGACGTTTCTTGTGTCACAGCAGGGACGTATCGGAATTATTGAAATTATCTCGTTATTATGTCCCGTATTTCCTGCCAACTGTGAAGCTATGAGTAGTCTTAATCGGTCTATTATTTCATTATAATCATCAAAATGTTTATATTCAATTTTTTTATTATCAAGTTCCATCAGTGTTAATGCACCACCTTTTTTTTTTTCATTATTTGCCTTCCTTATTTGTTCCCTTGTCTTTCTCATTTGTTCAGGTGAAGAAAGTGAACTCACTCTCGATCTCGTCACGGGTGGCTTAGCTTCTGAAGAAAATGTATTTATTCTTGGTCTTACCACAGCAGGTATTGCCGATGCACTTTTTTTATTAGCCCTTTCTTGACTCATCGAGTGCAAGGTAGAAACACGTGGTTTAATAATATCTATAAATTTAGACGCATTTGATGTAGATAGACCTCTCTCCGGATCATAACCTAGGTAATGAGCATTACTCCTCCTAATTATATCAATATACTGATCCACATCAGATGCTCGATGCCCTGCTGGATGCTTTTTGAACATTAATTCATACAATCCTGGCGTACCTTTGTATGGAAACTGATCATCAATAATAAAATTAGCACCATCAAAATCAACAGTTGCAGTGCCAATAGCGAATTTCTTCTTAAATGGGTCGAAGTAAATACCAAAGGTATCATCAAACTCGTTTTGTGAATCCTCAATTTTATCTTGTATGTATGCTCGCGGTAGAGGTGCATTAAATTGTTGCAAGTATCTCTCATTTTCTGATAGTACGGATGGATCTACTACCTGTGATGGAAAAGTTTCATCAAAGAAACTCCCTACATATTGAGGTCTTTCTTGGGTAGAGTCAAAATGAAATGTTTCATCTTCCAAATTAGTGGGTGCTGTGTGATAAAATTCAAGAGGGACTGGATCAATTGATCGCCTGTTTAAACTCTCATTTTTTATTTCTGTTTTCAAAAAAGATTTACGTGGATCACTTTCATTATTAACGATAGTTGTTACTAATTCACGAAGAGGTCGCGTTATCGGTTTATAAGTTTCCTCCAATGCTAACTGAGATTTAGCAATATCAGTTTTCAAACTTCTATACTTTTGCCTTAAGGCATCTCGCGTCTTTAACAGCTCTGCTGCCACTCTACTATCCATGGTGAATGGTTGATAATATTAATGTCTCTATTTTATATATGAAAAAATTGATCAAAACCTTTTCGATATCTCCCAGAGTTGATTGGACAATCTTTATCGATTACAACGAATCCATATTTATCATTCCAACAAAATGCACAAAGTTCTTTGAAATCTTGGAAACTCATATCAACGTTTACATGATCATCATAGATATGTTTGAGATTGGTAAGGTCCTGAGGAAATATCACAAGAAGATTGGCATTGTCTCTACATAATTGTTTAGGGATAGCAGCGTAGGTTTGACATAAATAAAAACAATCAGTGTTTTTATGACGCCCAAAAGAAAAATAGCTTTTAATAATACTTTGATCACATGATACCAAATCATCGAATATTATGACTGAATTCGGTTTTATTTCTTCTGGAGGTATCACTGCATCCCCGTCATTATATTCGAAATATCCAATTTCATTCATAGGTTTCACAAGCATCCTCAGATATTCATATTTCGGTTGGTATAGAGATTTAGAATATAAATAAATATTTTCAAAACGTAAACCGTTAGGATGTTCCAACAAACTAAGCATTACATTTGTTTTTCCAGACCCAGAACTTCCAACTAGAAGTCCCCGTTTCGACTGTCCACCAAATAAAATACCATGTTTTTGAAAAGTCTTTGTCTTGGAAATTTTGTCGTGATTGACTATTGGTAAAATTGTTGCTTGCTGTTGAATCTGCATTGTGCTCAAATAATCACATCACACTAGTGTGAAATCGAACTGCATTAGAAAGAGAACTGCTAAAAACTGATCAAGCATAACCCTCTACTCTATATAAAAGGGTATTCTACAAAACCAAGAATCAGTTTATTCCATAATTTGGGATATAATGGGTCGAACCAAAAGTTCACAGCTTACTTGTACTAGAAACTCTAAAAAGAGAGGACGTGGTCTGCTCAATAGTATAATAAATAAACTTCCCGTGGAACTACATATACCTGGTTATAATTATTGTGGGCCAGGAACTAAACTCACAAAACGCCTAGAACGAGGTGATAGAGGAATTAACCCATTAGATGAAGCGTGTAGAGAACACGATATAGCATATTCCAAATTTGAAGAGGTTGAAAAAAGGAATCAAGCAGATAGGGAATTAGCTGAAGCTGCATTTAAACGTGTAAAAGCACCCGACTCTGGTTTTGGTGAAAAAGTCGCTGCATTGGGAGTTGGTGGGGTAATGAAATTAAAGAGTAAATTGGGAATGGGTCTTAAGCGACAAAAAAATCGTGATTCAACGAAGAAGAGGAAGAGAGGTGGACAAATAAATGTAAAGGTTGCTGTAAAAAAAACATTAAAATCAAAGAAGCGAGGGAAAAGAATTCTCAACACTCCAAAAAGAGGGGGGGTTCTTCCACTTCTGTTACCTCTTTTGGGAGCATTAGGAGCTGTTGGAGGGGGTGTAGCCGGTATTGTGAAAGCAGTTAACGATTCCAAGTCAAATGGTAAGGTGATAGCTGAACAATTGAGGCATAATTTGGCGATGGAACAGGCCGCTAAGGGGAAGGGTTTATATTTAGGCCCTCATAAGAAAGGTTCTGGATTATATCTTAAGACGTATAACAGCAAAAAAAACTAATTAGGCTACCTCACCGTCCACTTACTAACATAGATTTAATGAAATACTCGAAAATTCTAAAAATTCCAAATTTTCGAGGTATTTTCATGAGAGATACACTCCCCAAAAAAATTAGGAAAAAAGAATCTGGTATAGTAAATCTGGATATCAATGATGGAGATGGAACTCACTGGATTGCATATATAAAGAAATATAAGGAAATAGTTTATTTCGACAGTTATGGAAATTTAAGACCCCCAGATGAGTTGAGAAAATATTTTTTAAGTGATGGTAGCCTGAATGAAATAAAATATAATTATGATTCTGTACAAAATTATGATTCATATGTCTGTGGACATTTATGTCTATTATTTTTATATAATCAATGTAAATAAGTTTTTCTTATTCATTTTCTAATAAACGTTCAAAGTATCACTATGTCTTTTACATTCGCTCTCAGTGGAGAATCTTCTGTATTAAATTACAATTTCAATCCACCGATATATTTAGATGATGAGGCAGATTATGAAATTGGATTAACTAATTTTGATACTTATAATATTATCCCAAATATTGACAACAACAATAATAAATTTGCGTGGGGAAGAAATAATGAACATATAGTTCAAATACCTGTAGGGTGTTATGAAATCGATGATATTTTAAAAATCATGACAAATAAAATAGTTCAAGAAGATGATGAAGCAGTTCTTAGGATTGATATAGATATTAACACATCCAAAATTATTATAAGAACAAACAGGATAATTAATTTTAACGTGGAGGATTCGATAGGTCCAGTATTAGGCTTCAAGAAAAGAGAGTTAAACGCTAATGATACTAATATTTCCGATGATCCAGTAAAGGTTTCCAAAGTGAATGCTATCTGCATTGACTGTAACATTGCTGTTGGTTCTTTTTTTAATGGAAAACCTGTTCACATCATTCATCAGTTCTATCCAACAGTTCCAATTGGGTATAAAATAGTAGAATCACCTCTAAATATTATTTACTTCCCAGTGAGCGTTAAAACCATCAACAACATCACAGTTAAAGTGATTGATCAAGAAGGACATCTTGTCAATTTTCAAAAAGAAACGATAACTGTTAGACTACATCTTAGAAAATCAATTCGATAATAAAATGGTGTTGATATTTAATTCAAGGTCTCCCATTCATACACAAAAACCACACTATAAAAGGATACGTAGGAAAAAAGTCAACAGTTCTAAAAACACTCTCAACAGAATAACATCAGCAAATCGACGGTTCTTAAAATCACTTGGATTCGAAGTATTAGTATAATGGAATTACTTAATATAACCGAGCAACCCATAATTGACAACTCCGTAGTAGAATATCAGTATCATTCATATCAACCCAATATATCTGGAACTCTAGATTATAATGATGAAACGAGAATTACCATTCAGGATTTAGATACCTATACAGCACCATGTTATAGCTATTTATACATCGAAGGAAAATTAACAAATGAGGATGGAACTTCACCTACCAACTTAGAGTTTATCAATAATGGTGTTGCGTTTTTATTTCGAGAAATTAGATATGAGTTAAATGGAATAGTAATAGATTCCGTGAGAAATGTTGGCTTAGTTTCAACTCTATTTAATTATCTATCACTGAATCAAAATGAAAGTGTTTGTATGGAAAATGCTGGATGGTTCCCAAAACAGAAAAAAGGTAAAAAACCTAAAATTTTGATAGATACAAGTGGAAATTTCAACGTCTGTATTCCATTAAAATTCCTGGTTGGTTTCTTTGAAGATTTTCAAAAAATAATCATTAACATGCGACAAGAATTAGTACTGGTACGTAATAGTAATGATTTTGACTGCATTACAAATACTAAGGATGAAGTAGATAAAGATGGTGTTGCTATAGATGAAAAGCCGAAAATCACGATTTCTAAATTATTTTGGAGAGTTCCACATGTTACCGTGGGTATTTCAGAGCAGCTTCGATTAAATAAAATTATAAGTAGGAATGTGGATCTTCCTATAACATTTAGAAGTAGGGAACTGATTGAATATCCATCTCTACCGGCCTCAAGCAGACATACGTGGCCTGTCAAGACATCTACTAAAGTTGAAACTCCTAGGCATGTAATAATAGCATTCCAAAAAAATAAGAAAGGAAATATTAGGGCTGATATGAGTAAATTTGATGATTGTGATCTTAGAAGCATTAGAGTTTTCTTGAATTCTGAAAGATATCCATACAATGATTTATATCTAGACTTCAAGAATAACAAATTTGCAACTCTCTATCAAATGTTTGCCGATTTTCAAGAATCCTATTACCCCCACCAAATAAATCAACCCATTTTCAATCCCACTGAATTCAAAGATTTTGCACCAATAGCTCATATTGATTGTTCTCGTCAAAAAGAAGCTTTACAAACAGGATCGGTGGTTATGAGAATAGAGTTTGAGACTGGCACCCCTACTACCACGGATACTAATGCATATTGTCTCATTCTGCACGAGAAGCATTTCACCTATAATCCTCTAACAAAAATCGTTCGTCAGCAGTAAAATGCGCATGACATATTTTTACCTATATATAAAAAAATTATAATGTAAATTATTAGTATGAATATGAGATCAGACTATATTCAAAAGTTAAAAGAACACAGAAAAAAATTACGTGACTTAAGAAGAGCGATTGAATTATACTGTATAAAAGAGAAGATGCTAAGAGAACTACAACGTTTAAAGATATGAAAATTATTATCGATGTTCAAGGATTTCGAATCGAAAACAATAAGTTTATTGTTAAAGAACTGGCAGGATATGATGGAATGAAAACGTGTCACTATATATTTAAACCACCCTACCCATTTAAGATGCTTTCACCAGACTTACAAAAACAAGTGTGCTGGTTAACAGGAAATTATCACTGCATTAAGTGGTCTGATGGCTTTACACCACTACACATGTTTGGAAAGATTATTGATAATTTGGTCACATCTGATGATTGTGTTTACATAAAAGGAGGAGAAAAGGCGAACTACATTAGACAGTTCACTTCACAACCCGTTATTGAATTTGAGGAGCAACCACCTTTACGAAAATCTAGTGCAAAATGTTTTTATCATTTAAATACTAATTGTATGTGTGCACTTTCTAATGTATATTATTTGTATGAAAATTTTATAATGTCATGAGTAAAACAATAAAAAAACTATAAATGAATTTCTGTTGTTTTTATTTAAAAAATTTTATAACAATACAACTACTAACAAATACAATTCCAATTTAGCTACACATCTTCACTACTATCAGTCAGAATCCCCATTACAAGCTATTACCTTGCTGGCAAGATCCGGCTCCAAAAATTGTTTTATCCGATCCAAATATGCGCATAGATTCAAATCTATCAAAGATTGCACAAAGCAGTGCTGACAGATCGCCCTCTCCAGAAAGTTGCAACATTTTCTATATGCTTCATCAAATCTCAAGGCTAGATCGTTACACGCATCCTCTTCGTACATTACCATTCCATAAACTATTTTGTATTTCATATTTGAAAATATATGTCTTAAATAAATCACACCACTTTCTAAATCAACAATTTTGATTTCTTCTTCCAAATACGCCAACATCTTGAAATTTACTGTTTATTTCTTCCCGAACTAAATTGATAGTCACTAAAGTGTCCGTGTTTTATAATGAAATTCCCACCTAAATATATAATTTTATCGTTGCATATACTCAATTTAGCTACACATCTTCACCACTGTCACTGTCAGAGTCCCCATTATAAGCAATCACCTTGCTGGCAAGATCCGGTTTTAAAAATTGTTTTATCCGATCCAAATACACACACAGATTCAAATCTATCAAAGATTGTACAAAGCAGTGCTGACAGATCTCTTCATCCAGAAACTTGTCACATTTTTGAAGACCTTCATCGTACTTCTTGGCTACCTCGTTACACTCTTCCTCTGTATAAAATCTACCCATTCCATAAACCGCTTCATGTTCCGCATCGAATCTCAAATTTGAAAATAATTGTCTTAAATGATTCACACCACTTTGTAAATCAACAATTTCGATTTCTTTCACATACGCCATCCACATTTTGAAATTTACTGTTTATTTCCCCCCCCCCGAATTAAATTGATAGTGACTAAAGTGTTAAATTAATGCTCCAGTTTTATAATGAAACTCCCACCTAACCATATACCCCACCTATTTCTTAAATGTCTATACAAAGAAAACAATTTTATCACTTGATTTACCTACCCAGCTGCACAGACAGCAGTTCTATTTTCAATTAGCAAATCAGCATTTGCATAGTTAACACTTTACAATCAGAATAATGTTATTATTGTATTATCTATCCACACAGTCAGCAGTTCTATTTTTAATTACCAAATCAGCATTTGCATAGTTGACACTTTACAGTCTAGACATAAATGTTATTGCAAGTTCAGCAAAACTATTCCTCCACTTAACCCAGCTAAAGAAAATATACAACTATAAAAGGAAACCTAAGCTTGTGAATGGCAGTTGCTTAATAAAATTTATATAACCCAAATTAAATTTAATATCTGAAATGAGTACAGTGTGTGTATGTAATATGTTCAGGAGTCCTGCAGTAAATTATTGCACGTGGAATTATAAATTGGTGCAAATAATTAAAGAACGCTTCCCTGAAGAATATGAAGTTTTGAGAAATTTACCAGGTCAACGTTGGGTAATAGCTGGCAGTTTTATATGTTTGCTATTAAAATTAACTAACACCAGTGGGGGTATGGACATATTTTATTTCAACAACGAATTTAGTGAGAAATGTGACAAAGCTGATTGGCATCCATCCTCAAGCTACCGCAATGTTTTTAATGTATTCAACCATCGAAAATATAATATACAAATTATAGAATTTATAAATGTAATACCAGGGATACATCTGAGCCATGAAATATTCCAATTGCTGTGGTGTTTTGATTGTGTCTTGGTTAGGAAAGCCCTACATTTAAAAAGTGCTTTATTTGTTGACTGTAATTTTGGTCCTGTGAAATTTGGAACTCCTTTTCGACAAGAAAAATATAAAGATCGTCTCCTGCAACCGATTATCACTCAGCCCAAAACACTGTACCTAATAGCTTATGAATGTATACACAAAATCTAATAAAAAACATAATCAGAGTATTAAAGTTGTTTCATTATATTGTACACACACATCCACTTTCAATTCATATATGATTTAACTGTAATAAGATGGGATGATTAAACGATAAAAAAACACAAAATTTTTATAATAGTGTTTTATTAGACAAAGTTAGTGATGTTATTCATATTATTTACAATAAATCAAAGTCCATTGCTAAATTTTCCTGTTCAATAATTTCATCGGCTAGCCTTAAAAGAATTGTGAGGTTATCTTCAGCGGTATTATGGTCAGCGTTATTGTGTAAATTACTGATAGAGTAATGCCCCCACGCCAAAGTTTTTGTACTCCCGGGTACAACATATCGTTTGTCGTCGTGTGCTGAGAGTGCAACCTTATTTTTTAGTTCGGTATATAGAGTATGCAGATGTGATGAGAATACATACATTTTTCGAAATATCAATCCACCATCCTCAACAATTTGTTTATAATCGATCAAATGTAATTGATTTTTTACAATACTTTTTGAGACTCCTTTAGCTTTCTTTGTGACGTCACCATTTGCTTGAACACAGTAAGCTTTTGCTCCAGTGCCAAAGAAGCTATCTATTGGTACACCTGCATATTCGTCTTTCATTTTGCCTACAACTGATTCCGTTTTTGGAATGTTGTGTATATTTGGAATAGGAAAATTTGATGTGTCGAATAAATCTATATATTTCTTAATGTCATCGTAAACGTTATCAGTGTAAATCTCTAGAATTAAAGAGTCTGTATCGGTGTAGCATAGAGAAGCTTTGTCATCATATTTCTTTTTTATGAAATTATAAAAAAAATCATAAACTATAGTTTTAGATATATCTAAAATGGTAAAACCTACATAGAGCGGCTTATCGTATAGTATTTTTAACAAAGACATTTGCACTGCTACTAAATTTTCCGAAAACACTGTACAGGATTTGAAATTTGGTTTTGCAATTAATCCTTCAGCACCAACACTGCCTATACTATTTGCCCAATGCGATACTAGCCTCACATCAGTTCTATTGTCTACATTTTCCATAGTTTTGCCAAATATTGCATTATTAAAAAATTTAAAAAGATCTCGCTCGAATGCATTTTTTGAACAATTTCTAAGTTTAGTATTCAAATCTATATAAGTTTTTAACCAAGCAGATTGTGAAAATTCAATGACTCTATGTATTTTTTTAAGTATTAACCCATGTTCAATGCATTGTTTTAAATTTCTGTAATGGATTATATATTTATGTTTATCATGTAAATTTAATAGTAATTTTGAATTTTTAGAGTCTGGAGGTATAATATTTTCAGGGCAGAAAGGCAAATCATTATGTTTATCATGTAAATGTTGTGGGTATTCCAAATCTACTTCAAGTACATAACCCTTTGGTGAATCATCACCAAGATTAGTACAATCAAAGTTTTCAATTTCACAATCATTTAACCATCTAAAATTTCCTGTGGGCATACATTGACTCATCGCACAACCGTAAAGGTTTGTGGCGTCTAAATATAATATATATGATGTTGGTTCTAATGGATTATAATTTAAAATAAATGGGTTGTTTGCCACAGCCTTTCTATTACTACACTGACTGACACCACCACGTATTCCCTTCCTAAAAAAATGTAGCATATCTATATCAGTTAAAAGTTCAAGTTGAATACCAGTTTTTCGTAACATAGCATCCCAACTTAATGACGGAGCCGTTAAATATTGTGCAGGATCTAATTTATATGTTTGCATGCATATTTGTCTGAAATTTTCAAAAATATCAGCAAGAAGCAGCACGTCCGATACCAAGTAAATGTCTGAATATTCACCAAGAGTTTGACAATTAAAGGTTTGCCACACATCACAAGCACGATTATAATCCTCCTGAGAAATTGATTCACCACTCAAAATATTAAAAAACTGTTCAAGTGATGGTAATTCAATGTCATTCAATTTATCCATGGATTCAACGTATGAATATGGGAAAACACCTTTTCGTCTTATTAAATTGAATTGTTTCTCATCACTGTAATATTTTTTCACTTCGAGGCATTGATGTGGTTCCAATGTTTGACTTAATTTATCTAATGAAGCGGGTAAAAAGCGAAATGAATCCACAAACCTCAATTTAATGTAAATATTTTTCGGTTTTTCATCATTAGATTTATCAACAAGAATGTGTTTGGAAAATGTAATATATTTTTCTTTATTTTGTGCAATAACTTGTATTTTTTCTTTCTTTAAGGCTAATTTCTTAATAAATAGATGAGAATCATAATTTGTTAAGTTGTGGAAAAATACTGGTATAAATTTAGGAATTTTGAAATTTAGATTACAAGAAGAATGCGCAGCTCCTCTAAAATTACCAGAAACGTGGCAGTGATCGCGGACCTTTCCTTCATCATTCTCAAATGGTTTATCACAAATATGACAAATTTGACTGTTGTCGAAAAATGTTTGTTGACTTTCTGTCAATGGCTTCATTTCGACTATATTTTTCAAATGATTCTGATACAATTGTAAAACATGTTCTTCCAATTTTTTAACAAAAACTTCCGCAACATCAGTACCTCGATAATATTCAAGTGTGGAAAATTTATCATCAAAATTACACTTTATATAGAAACAAAATGAATATGGTTCATGCTGATATGTTTTAACAGTAAATGATTTACTATCGCATGGTTCGTTGTGATGAATCGGTTTTAATAAACTTTCAAAGTCAGCATATATCACGAAAGGAAGGGGTAATTGTTTTTCAAAATTTGTAAATTTCAGGATATTCCCAGCAAGCCTTTCACCACACTTATTAATTAGAGGTTCTGGGTTTGGTAATATGGTACATAAATGGTTACAATCATTGCTTTGGTGGGTCATTAATTTCTCACGAGAGTTAAAAAAATATAGGCAACCATCATAAATATAATTTCTACCATCATGTTTTGATCTCTGAGAAGAAACTAATCGCGATAAGTCTTTAATAAGTGTGTAGTGACTGTTCCCTTTATTATCCGTAATTAGTAATAAGTTCACATGTGTATTTTGTCGACTATGTGTAAAATATAAGGGACCTACAATCTCACTGACCATTTCACCATTTTTAAATTGAGTATCTATTCCAAATACATTTATAGATATATTATTTAAACTTTCAAATTTATGAATGTCTTTAAGTTTAACAGGAAAATCTATACCTTCAAAATTTAATAATGTAGAATAATGAGGATAAGATGAAACTCTCCTTGGATTTCCATTGGCTGGGAAGATGGCGGCGTTGACAGCCCAAGCGAAACATTTTTCATCCCCACTCTCGATATTTAAAACAGCTTTTCTATTTTCTATTTGCCTCGGCAATTTAATGTATGATGATGCAAATAGTGGATTATACTTATTAATGTTGACCTCGAGAAAACTAACATGTTTCAAAGCCCATCCTGAGTCTCGCTCCTGAAATGTTGAGGCTTTCTCTAGTATCTCCTCCTTAAAGTCATTATATAAGTTTAATAAATCGGTTGAAAGTGTTACAACTTTATTTCTTGTATTGAATGATTTTATTTCTGACAATTCTTTCTCTTCAATAACATATAACCCAAATAATTCCACATTAATTTTTAAGCTCGAGTACATTTTAATATATTCCTCAATCAAACGGAAAACTTTCTCTTTTATTTCATCCAAAAACTGGGATATATCAACACTGCATTCCTTTGAAGAAAAACGAAAACTTGCAATACGATTCTTAAACGCATTCTGCAGCTTTTCAATTCCGTCTCCAGACATATCAATCCCTTTATTGTGTGCAGAACTTCTTAGATGACCAGTTAATTCATTTTTTTTCACTTTTTTATCACATACTGGACAACGAGTCTCTTGTGAATTTGTAGGAAACTCTATGCTAGATGAGGAAGAAGGGCCAGGTTGATTTACTGATTTATCCTCAACACATTGTGAATTTTTTACTTTCATTTTTTTGGTTGTATGACTTTCACTGATCTCTCTATAGCGACAACTTTCCCGTTGATGACGTAATAAATTACCTTTTAAAGTAAACATTTTCAGGCACTGAGGACACTGCATTGTTGAAATGTACGTTCCGATACAAGAAAAACTCTAGTATTAAAAATCAGAAATGTTCACATCTCTTTATATCTCTCAGAAGAAGTGGTGGGGGTACCTGCAATAGCATACTAAATTTACATAGGTCACCGTGTAAAAGATGTGCATCTGAAGTTATCTATTGTTTAAACGCTTCATTGCATAGTGGAATAAAGTTATATTAATCATTTAAGATTTCATTGTAAATAAATTTCATTTAATTAATAATAAATTTATGCTGTAATAAAATAAGTTTTATCATAATAAAATACTTTTTTCTTCAAGCGTATTAAAATGTTTAAATTATGTCACCAAAAACAGAAGTAGAAGTAGGACATTGTTTTACTAGTAACAAAATGTTAGTACCGAACGCCACCGTAGTGGACATTGTTTTACTAGTAACATAATGTTAGTTCCGAAAGCGCCACCGCAGTGGGTATTGTTTTACTAGTAACATAATGTTAATACCGAAAGCCACCGGTGGCGCGCTATCCACTAGCCACTTGTCATATTGTGTCAACATGTAAGACTGTAGTTTGAATATTTGTACATTTATGATAAATAAATGAATTTTTGCATTTTAATACGCTTGAAGAAAAAATAGTATATATTACACGGAGTAGAACGCCTTTTTTTGTGTTTCGCCCAGTTTGCGGCTTCGGCTTCGCCTCAGCCGCAAATCCTGGGCTCAACACAAAAAGAGTGCGTTCTACTCCTAGTAATATAATATACTATTTATTTACTTATGTGTTATTTAAATAATATATGAACAGTAACTGATAAATTGCGAAAATAATAGCCCATTGTTCTATTTATAGCTGGTTTTTATAATGAGGAAGTATTTATTATCTTGAATGAAGAAGCCTTTGTTTGTTATATGATTACACAACTGTGCTTTGATATTTTATCTACGGTGTTATATTTTATTGTCTTGATAATTTTATAAAGGAATGTTATTATAATAAATTGTGTAATAAGAATGGTATATGGACTGTAGGTAGTATACATATTTGTGGTAAGTACTTTTGGGGGGGGGGGGTAATTTTTGGGGGTATTTTTGGGGGGGGGGGGGGGATTTTTGGGGAACTTTTGGGGGGGGGGTAATTTTTGGGGGAACTTTTGGGGGGGGGGGGTAATTTTTGGGGGGGGCTTTTTTTTGGGGGGGGGGTAATTTTTGGGGGTAATTTTTCTGGGGGGGGGGGTAATTTTTGGGGAGACTTTTTTCGGGGGGGGTAATTTTTGGGGGGAACTTTTTTGGGGGGGGTAATTTTGGGGGGATTTTTTTTTGGGGGGGGGGGGTAATTTTTGGGGGACTTTTTTTGGGGGGGGTAATTTTTGGGGGGTAATTTTTGGGGGGACTTTTTTGGGGGGGGTAATTTTGGGGGGTATTTTGGGGGGGGGGGCTTTTTGGGGGGTAATTTTTGGGGGCAATTTTTTTGGGGGGGTGATTTTGAGGGGGACTTTGGGGGGGGGGGGGGGGTAATTGGGGGGGGGGGTAATTTGGGGGGGGTTGTGGTATATAGTGTAAATACAGTGAGTCATATCAATGAATAATACAAATTATGGTACTTCAATACTTGCTGACTACTTCTATTTATACGAACGTTACATGTTTGTTTCATTCCCATCAAAGTATATAACTTGATAATGCCTCGAAAGAGGTGATAAATAACAATGTAGATAAATAAGGAGCCTACATATTTTTTTATCTATTCATATCAATTCTTTACAAACAATACCCGCTTGCAAGTTCAGCACATTATTTCCTTACTTTGTAGTATGTGTTTATAGTTTCTGTATGACTTGACAATGCTTCTTTCATTATTATGATAAATAACAATGTAGATAAAAGACGCTTACATATCTTTTTCATTTCAATGAATTCATTTAGTAAATTATTACCGTACTCATCTATTCTTATCAATTCTTCACAAACAATATCCACTTGCAATTTCAGCACATTATTTCCATATTTAAAGCTTGACTTTATCAGAAATACATTTAGTTTCAGTCTCACTTTTCTTGCGTTATTTATCTACTATAAAAAATCATTAAAAATGTGTGCACAAAAAAGTTTCTCAAGTAACAAACGTTCGGCAACTCCTGATGAATTATATGAAGACATATCATTTGAAGAAAAAGTGTGTCAGCGAATGAACTCAATTCGTTCAGTTGAATCTGTAGATTCTGAGTTCTGCATTACTGAAGGTGATCTTGGAACTCTTCGCCCCATTTTTGAAGCAGTCCCATCAGCCCCATCAGCTCCATTAGCCCCATCAGCTCCATCAGCCCCATCTGCATCACATCAAAGAAGTGAGGTTGCTCGTCGTAGTTCTGAGGAAAATGAGGATGACTCGGAAGATGAGCTCTTCACAAATTATATTCATCAAGTTAAGAGGAAATGTGATGCTCATGATGATGAAATGAAGGGAGCTAGAACTAAATTCCTGCACGAGGTACGGAAGGTATTAATTGTTGAGTCAGGGAGGTATACTCGACACTGCCAAAATCAGCAAAATACTTTAAATAGGGAACTTAAAAAAATTGAAAAAAAACAACGAGAATTAGCCGATTTACACTCCCATATAAAAACGAAGCAAAATGAAATTGAAGGAAGTTTGGAATATGTGAGAGACTTTGTAGTAAATTTTCCATTTAAATAGAGTATTTTTTTATTGCTTTTTAAATTTATTTTAATTATTATTATTATTATTGTTAATACTCATTAATATATGCATATTCATAAATTGTATTTACAAAAATAAATGTATAAAATTAAATGTGTATTTTTGTTTTCTTATTACAACTCTAATTATACAGGGTGGTTCAATGAAAAATTAATTTATTTCTTAAATAAAAGGACACACATTATTGTTTGTTTTTTTATTATTTCACCACATAAAAAGGTATTATCATAAATATTTACAATTATTTAACACAGCATAAATCACCCACATTTTTGAAGCCCCCATTTACATACATTACATCTGGATTGCGACTCTGGTGGGCCATCCACATGACTATGCCATTCTGGTCGGTTATGGTGTACAAAGCAAGGTAGTTGAACCATTAGTTTAAAATCTTGTGTATATACTCTTGGTAATTTAGACCATGCATAAAGAAGTTCAATGGGTTTGACTTTTTCAATCAGATATATTAATGGGAAATGTTGTAACTCTTCCTCAGTAAAATCATACAAATTTTTACCATGCTGGTGCTCTTTTATTAATTCACTTCTTTGACAGTGTGGGCAGCTCAGTGCTGAATCCATATTTTCCGAAAAATCCTTACAATTGATCTGGTAACTAATCACGAAGAACACAGTGTGATGTAGTAAACTTTTACATCCGACACATTCATACACGATTAGTATAATAATGTTAAGGTGTTTAGAATTGTGGTAAAATATGTACTGATTAACCTATGACATCTCAGATTACCCTCTTCCATGGTAATTATGGGGGGGGGGGGGGGAATTATAGTAGGGATGTGAGGTGGGGGGTTTGAATTATGGTGGGAGAAAGATTTTCATGTATTCCTTTAATACACTCTTATCTGATACATATTCATACACAGACGGGCATAATGATTAAATGTTTGGAGCAATGGTAAAATATGTACTGCCTAACCTATAACATTTCCGATGAGGTAGGGAGGTGATGGGTGTGGCTTATGAAAAAATGGAGGGGGTTTCTGAGAAATTGGTGGGGGGATTGTGAGAAAAGTAGAGGGGGGATCGAAAAGTGGTGGGGAGATTGGGCGGGGCTTGGGGGAAAATGGAGGGGGGATCGAAAAGTGGTGGGGAGATTGGGCGGGGTCTGGGGAAAAATGGAGGGGGGATTGAAAAGTGGTGGGGAGATTGGGCGGGGCCTGGGGAAAAATGGAGGGGGGATTGAAAAGTGGTGGGGAGATTGGGCGGGGCCTGGGGAAAAATGGAGGGGGGATTGAAAAGTGGTGGGGGGATTGAAAAGTGGTGGGGGGATTGTCACAGAACTGTCATTTCTTTACTACTCTCGTTGAAGAAATAAAATTTTAGAATTTTTTTGTCTGGAAGCCATTATCTGGTAGAGCAGTGACGTAAACGACAAGGATGGTAGATTCGAGTGACATTTAGCTGGGGGAATTTTGTTTCGTGCCGAAAGTGGGCAACTAACCTGTAGAAAAGTGTCAACTTCGTATCGACATCCAGTGGACATCACGTTTTTTTCATTTGAGGATCCCTCGAACTAAGACAACAATAACGTCTTAAAACTAAGATAAGTCTACCATTTTATTAACCATTTATAATACCCTTCTAACAAAGTTTTATCGTGAGGTCATAGTAACAGCTGCTTAATATTCCAAATTGTTAATTATTTTTATTATAACTCAAGAAAGAAAAATCCGATTGTATTGAAATTTGGAGAGTAAGTTAGTGTTAGCTAGAGGAAGAACCCTATTGGTTTTTAACAAAATAGATTGGTAAATAAAAAAGTTATTAGTAATTTAAAATTTAAAAAAATGTTTTTTACATTTTTTTATGATTTGTAATAAATAGAAATCTTGCGAAATGTTATTTCCTATCACTATTTATTTTTATACATTTTACTAATGTGTGAGTCTTTTTTCATATATTTTTTTTTTCACAACAAAGTTGGTATCACAAAATTTAGAATGTCCAAAAACTAACATTATTTACAAGAAAAATGCGAAGAGTATCCTATAGAATGTGTAACAATTATATAAAAAGCTCAGTAAATCGGCGAAGAGTATAATGCTTCCACTAGTTATAATTTATGTTTAAAACAAAATGATCCAAAAATGTGTTTAAAATAAATATAAAAATAGGTGGACAATGTTTGCAACTGTGATTTATGTTATAACAATAAATATCTCGATAACAGTACATTTTTGAGACATAAGGAAGTAAACACAGTTCATTATTCTCTAGTGAAAAATCATGACCCAAAATAAATAAAATAAAATTCGTAGGCTGCCAATTAAAAAAAGTTTGTTTTAACAAATTTTTGAAACAAAAGTTTAGTGATATTTTTTGCCGCGTATAATTATGCTTCTATTGCTTTTGTTTATATTTACTTGAATCTCTAGTATTCTGGCAAAATGCGCCTATTTGCAATTTGGCTTAGTTAACATCTGTCTAATATTCATTATGCGTTTTTAAAAGGTCTGCATTTGCCAAAAAAATTAAAATAAGTGAATACCGCCTAAACCTAAAGTTTCTGATATGAGGTATGTAACATTATAATTTACCCTAGACTCTAAAGAGAATCTATCTTGGATTTTCGAAGGGATGGTACCAAAAATATTAGAAGCTTGCCACCAAGTTCTTCGAATATCAATTTTTTCGGAACAGTTACAAACATTTTTTCCGAAGCACTTATATTTTTGTTTCCACACAAGTTTTATAAAATACCTTTTAAATGACATTATCTACTATTTGTAAATTACATCGATGAAAAAAACTGAAATGCTTCAAGTCAACACGACGGCGATGTTAGAACACATCTGTCATTTGACTAGCCCTTGACATTGTGTCATGTTTTACTAAATATGTTTTTGAAAATTTAATTGGCATTAAAAATAATTATTTAAAATATTTAATAATTCACCCATTATTATTTTTTACATGAGAAAATTACATTTCGTGGATAAATATATTAAAATTGATTTAATAAATAAGCTTTATACTCCTGTTTTCTTCAATTATCTTTACTAGAACTAGAGAAGGAATTTCAACTTGGCAACACCACACTGTTTTGTATAAAACCATTCTATCAACAAATCCATACAAACTACCAACGTCATCGGCAAATTACCTACTACACCAATTTAAAACACCTATTGCTCCACTTATTTTAACTTGGAAGGCTTGTTTGTACATACTCTATGATATTATTCAATAAAAAAAAATAGGAAAATACCCCATTGTAGATATAGAAGAGAGCTCTGTATTATTTTCTTAACACAAATCTATAGAAGTTGAAGTTTGGGCATTCTTTTTATCCACTTGCAAAAAGTAGCTTCCTTTTTATTCAGGGTCAAAATAATAGATTGACTTGTAACATTGACATTTTGCTTAACATAAGAATAAAGTTAACAACAATAAAATTTTACATAACTATTAATTCCCGTGATTTTTTTTTATTTCGAGAAAATATATAGACAGTTTGTTTACAATGATCGAGATAATATACTATAATCCTTCCAAAATTGAACAACTTTGCACATGAATGTTCACTCTGTATCTTAAATGTGTGAGTTCATCATTTGCTATTTTTTTCTTCTCAAAACGATCTCCAAAATCAATTCCAGTTGTGTATCTAATTAGTAAATAATAAAAATACTTACAATCGCAAGAATCACTGGCACTAAGAACAAATCACTTGTAACTCTTGTTGGACACAGAAGAATAATGAATAATTTGTTAATGCCACTTGTGGTATTTATACACAAAATTACATTAATAAGCCAAATGTACCCCACTACAGTACACTCAAGGGATGATTCATTCCAGGTATGTACATTTCCAGGCATCATATACAGTGTGTCCCAGACTTGAACCTCTCTCTAATAGTGAACGTTTATTATATCTATTTGATTTAATCAAATGAAATAAATATATAATTTATACTTTTATTTTTTACTTATGAACCAATTAGCAAAAACCAATAATATCAAAAAGTAATTGACGGCTGGTAGAATTTCAATACTAACCTATGAATGGGGATACACAGAGAAATTACGATACAAGTTCGAATAATTTTATATTTTTTAAACATAAGTTTATTTTAAAGGAAAAATATTTCAGGAAACTTATGGTATTTTTTTACATTGGTATTATACTTTATAATACTTTTATAAATCGGAAAATAAAACATTTCATTACAAATCATAAACCTCCTTCGATGTGGGTTCTATGTTTCATAACGAAGAAATAAAAATAGAAATATTTACCAGGCGCCATTATAAATAAATTACGCCTTCATTCTCGTTTGAAAAACAATGGTGTTGAAAATAAAATAAACTTTCATCTTAAATGGCAACTGTGAAAATGACCTTTATCTAAATTAATTATTAGATATACCGAACATAACCTAATTTCTGCTTCTACTTTGTCTGCATCACTCATATGTTTGAGTAGATATAAATTAATCGCTCTCGGTGGGATTTTGGTTCTCTAATTGACTTTTAGGTCTAATTCGATAAAAAATTGTATCCACATTAAAGTTATCGATAGTCGATATTCTTAACGATGGTGGATGGTAATAGCGCAGATATTTTTTTTAAGGACCCTCTACCGATTTAAAAAAAAGATAGGGATTCTAGAATACTATCCTAAGATGCTACAAAAAAATATGATAATTTTAACATCAAGGTATCATAATTAAAAAAAAAGGACATAACTTCCAAGTACCCATTTTTGATCGTTTTAGAAAAATTATGTGTGGGAAAAAATCATCCCAAGATTCTACAAAAAAATTTTCCTTGCCAGATTTTATTTCAATTTATTCCACGTTTATATTCTTGTAGTGTCTATAATTCGTTAATATTTTATTTGAATCGGTTATTTCAATAGATAAAAATTATTTTAGAAATTTTTCGATTTTCTTTTTCCCGAAAACGGTTTATTATTAAGGGCTGAAATTCGGCAAAATTGTAAGTGATACTGATAACAATCCAAGCCAAAAAAATTAGCACCATCCGTGTAGGAGCATCTTAACCAACTATCAGTGATACTACCAGTCTCCATCGCTAAAAATATCGACCATCGATAACTTTAATGTAGATATTTTTTTTACCGAGTTTGTCCTAAAAGTCAATTACAGACAATCGATAAATTCCACCGAGAGCGATTAATAATACTCAATAATAATGGAGTGAACTTAGCTCAAAATAATATGTAAAAAGAGTTATTTTTACCAGTGCCATAAACTCGTAATAGGGTTTCTACAGACGAGTAGATAAAATGAGTTAAACAGGGTCGATAATTTTATCGACTGAACTGGTAATAGCACCGAATGGCCATTATAATCACAACTACTTACTTACGTTACTGTCGGGGATCTAATTTACACTGTTTACATTTGCCTCCTACAAATGACGCTTTTGATAGATGACAGTTTTGAAAAAAAAAACATTTTACAGCTTTTTTAATTCCTAGTATATTCAGAATATAGGCTATTAAAGAATACAAAGATCGGAAATTCATAGTTTCATGAATATATTTTCTTTTTTGATTTTTCATACAAAACTCAAGAACGACGGCTTACTTTTTTTTTTTTTCGTCATACATGGGTATCAAATGAAAGGGTAGCATACGATGAACTACGTGACGAAGACTGAAAAGTTAAAAATAAATGAATTTAAAAAAAAATTTTTAGAAAACAATGCGCAATGCAAATTGCACTAAAAAGTAGAGAATAATTTTTAACTTTGTAAATAGAAAACCATTGGGCGCTCATAAAATGTAAACGTAAATTAAAATGATTAGACAAAATAATATTTTATGGATGCCCAATTGTTTTCTATTTACTTACAATACAAAGTTAAAAATCATTTTCTGCAATTTAATTTTAAAACAAAACCATTGTTTTATAAAAAGTTTTTTTTATTTATTTCATTATTTTGAAGATTATGGCCACATTGAATCCACCATTTTGAAAATTGTATTCAGCGCCCTCAAAAAGCAACAAATATAATATTTTTACTCAATTACTTACACATCCAGTGGAAGTATAGCAACGACAAAACATTTTTTGAAAATCTTTATTCTTCAAATAGGCTTAAAATGTCATGAAACGTCGAGATTTTAAGTTGGAGAAAAAAAAAATTCTGCCTGTCTGTACCCTTTCTTGTGCGCACGATTATTCTGGAACCGTTTAAGATATTGACTTGAAATTTGGTACACTTATGTACTTTAACTGGATCTGGAACTAGATTATATTTACATCTCATTCCGTCGAAGGGTTGGAGGGTAAATAGGTACAAACAAGTAGTCCATAAAATTGGTATTTAGTGTATACAAGAGAGGCTAAGGTCTCAAAAAATTTTTTGGCGTTAGCCACCCCCATTACCACCCCCACCCCATTAATAAAGGGGATGAAAAAAATTGTGTTTTAGTGTGTGTACAAGAACAAAAAACCTCAACATATTTTTTTTTACTTCATCCACCCCCACTACTCCCACCCCACTACCGATGTGGTGTATCGTTTTATGGGTTTTTGGGGTAGACGAATAAAATTTTTTTTGTTGTAAGAGACTTGGATAGAAAATCTGGATGTGAAAGTAGTGAATCCTTGGGCAGTGGTTTTTTTAATAAATTTTCATGATTTTATAGTTTAGGGCGGTCTCATAATTGTATTCAGCGCCGTCAAAAATCTCCCGAATAATGATTTTGGCGTCAAATGACTTGAAATGTCTGAGATACAACATTTTTAAAATTATTTTAGATAAAACGCGATTTTTTGAGTTTTGAAAAATTGAAAATCTAGAAATCCGTTATAATGAGTAAACTTTGACCTTGGCACTTAAAACAAAAGGTTTCAACCAAATCGTTCAGGTTTTGTGGAATTTAGAAAGGAGGGTCTTTTTATATCTAATCTGACTACTATTTTTTTTTTTAATTCCGGTCTTTACCTGTAAATACGATCAAATTTTGTTAGGCTTTAATAACGGGAAAATACTCAAGAACTGCTTTTTTTCTAAATCTGTAAACAAATACATTTTTTCTTCCCTTGTATAGCCACCCGGTAAAAAACCAATTTGTATAGTCCTATAAGGGTTTCAAGAAAAGCAGAATTTATTATAAAGTTTTCTTGGTAAATCATTAAATAAACAAGTGTTTCTATTCAGAATTGTATCCGTATCTTATACAATATTATTAATAGAGCACAACTACACGGCCTCAGGTAATAATGGTCACAAAAGTTTACGACCCTTACAGTCATTAATTACTTAAAATATGAAAATTTTTGCCAAGGCAAATTTGGGATTCAAATCAGATTTTAATATATTTTAGTAATAGTCCGGGAGCTAGGTGCCTTTCTTTGAAACTCATATCGTTACAGAATTCTCTGAGTTGATTAATTATGTCGAACATAAATTACGATAAAATACACTTCTGGTATATATCAGCCCATCGACTTGGCTATAATTCATGACATACAGTGTGTTCATGAATGGACTTAACTACACTTTTAAAAAAATTTATTTTCAGTTTTTCAAAAAAAGGCATTCTTCATATTTTTTTGCTTGTTGGTAAATACGATTTAAGTTGAGAAACTTTTTATTTAAAATTTTTTAATTTTAAAAATCTACATTTTCATATTTTTTGCGCCCACTGTACAACAAAATCGAAGTTTCTCAACGGTAATCGTATTTACATAACGAGCAAAAGAAATTATGAAGAATGACTTTTTTCAAAAAACTGAAAATAATAATTTTTAAAAGTATTCTTAAATCCATCCGTGGACACACTGCAGAAAAAAAAAAATTTATTTCATCATTGTAAGGTTCACTTGTATGTGCTTATTTTTATGCCCAATTTAAATAAAATAACGTAGCTACAATGTGTGCGACGCCAGGAAACGCAACCAGAAAGGTCAAAGTTGTAAAAAAAAAAATTAAGTTGTAACATGTAATCGTTATAAGCCTTGTCCAGATTTACAATAATTTGTAATGAAGCATTCTTTAAATTCCTGCTCCATTACTAAGATTCCAGATTTACACACGACACCAATGTGCACACGGCCCGCAAACCTACCCATCTACCCGTCTAGAGGCATGGATTTGCACACGACACTAAACTATTCGCAGTTCTACGTCACCAGTAAGCGAGGATTCTCGGATATAAAAGCCGGCCACAAATCAACATAATTCAGAGTGGACAATTCTGCCAATCTGTCTACAGCGTGCTGAGCTGGACATATTGCAGTTTTGTGCATCTCCCGACGCAAACACGACGGAACGAATGCAATCTGACTCTGGGAATCTTACATCGTGTTGAGCTGGGACCCCCTCGAGTCGTTAGTCATTCCCCGGCTCCGTTTCGCCGCCAAAACCAGAGCGAATGAGCCTGACCTGGAGACCTCCTACAGCGTGTCGAACTGGGAAACTTCTTGAGTCGACGATATCCACCCGACGCCCGATGCCACTCCCGTAGCAACAACAAACGTCGCATCGCAATCTTTACACTCTCTCTCTCTCTCTCTCTCTCTCTCTCTCTCTCAGATAATAGAAAATGTTGTCCTAAGAACCGTAAAAGATACGGACATATAACCTGTACCTGTATGTTATGTAACACTGCCACACATTACCTGTTTGGAAAAGTAAATAAATTGTTTATATCTTTATTGGGCTGTCTTATTAACTAATCTGGACCCTGATTAATCTCCAAACCAGCTACCCGACAACAAACCGTTACATAATTTGACGCCCGAGCAGATTTCAAAAAAACCGTTACAAATTATTTAAGTAAACATTGTGAAAGCAGAAAACTATTCCCAGAACGGAAACCAGTTTAACCAGTTAGTTCAACTAGCCAAAATTTTCCCAAATTTTGGAGACAATCAGATTTTATCTCAAAACTCTAATATTCTCGCTCTAAAAGTTCCTTCTCTCACTTTGTAACGGCCTCTAGTGGCCATTACATCAAATTGAATTAATAAATTAAATTAGTACGAATAAAGTTACAGGGATCTGAAATGTTAAAGCAATAATCAAGTTAACTTCATTTAAGCCTGCGTGAATAAAGTTCGTCCGAGTCTCGTGAGGGCGGTACGATCGGCAATTCGGGTAGCCAGGAATAGCAATTAGCGGAGCTCGTTCTCTCTGATTCGACTGCCACAACATATAGACGTTTTTTGGCCACACTCCGCCAATTAAAATTTCAATCTCTTAAATGGATTAACTAAGTAAGTTAATTGTTTGTTAATTATTGTATTAGTAAATATTAATCGAGGTTATTTTATTTTAGATGTAGATTGATCTGAAATTTCAGAGTTAAATCTCAAATGCAATTTCACATGTAATTTTCAAACGTGGACGCGACTGGATATCGCCATTTTTAAAACCTCGTCCTTGATAAGTAAATCTTGATGTACGGTGTAATGCCTTGGTAGACGCTTATGGAAGGTTTACCTTATTATTAAATCGAACTGGACGTTTCTTGTGTCACAGCAGGGACGTATCGGAATCTCGTTGAAGAAATAAAATTTTAGAATTTTTTTGTCTGGAAGCCATTATCTGGTAGAGCAGTGACGTAAACGACAAGGATGGTAGATTCGAGTGACATTTAGCTGGGGGAATTTTGTTTCGTGCCGAAAGTGGGCAACCCATGTGAGGAGCTGTCTTTCTAACCTGTAGAAAAGTGTCAACTTCGTATCGACATCCAGTGGACATCACGTTTTTTTCATTTGAGGATCCCTCGAACTAAGACAACAATAACGTCTTAAAACTAAGATAAGTCTACCATTTTATTAACCATTTATAATACCCTTCTAACAAAGTTTTATCGTGAGGTCATAGTAACAGCTGCTTAAGCAGGATATAAATTTTGAAACGTACTATTGATTGCTATTGAATGAGAGAGCCATTTTACGATTTAGTCGTATTTTCTTCTAATGTTTTGGTCGATATAGTCCTCAACTCAGGGGGGTTATAGGCCTGTGATAACAGTACCATTAGTGAGTTCCACTAATTTATTGTGTTTAAAGGTTTATGTTTGGTACTGCCATAAAACCACGGGGTTGGAGTGGACCTTCAGCCACTAGCCCTGATATCAGTGTAACCTTTGGTTCGTGCAAATTTTAATAGCTATAAGATTTGACCGTGTGGTCGTATATTAAGGTACAGCTGTGCTTTAAGCTTTGTTTTATCCCTTGTGGGTTACGTTTTTGTTGTATATAGTCATACCAATTTTATAGTTTTAAATTATTTAAAATACCCGTTATAGTAACACTATAATTATCATTAGCTTACTTAGGTTAGTTTCTACGTTATATTTAGTGATAAAATTTTTCTGGGATCGTGGGATTGTGAATTTATGGTGTTTTAGTGATAAACAAGTTTTATTAACAATCTACAAGGTTGTGATTTTTTTGTAGAGTTTTTACTCAAGTACGGTAGATTTCATAGCGTAATTCCTGTTACTCCAGTAAGAGTTTTACCACCAGGTGAGGTTAGAACCTTTTATTGCAATTTTGTTTGTCAGTGCCTCAAGGTATTTAATAGTCAAATTTTATGAAACAATTTCAATATTTATAGTGAAATAGTGGTAGGAAGTTTGCTTCCGTTTGTGTATTTGGTTGGGAATTTGCCTATATATTTCCTCAACCGTCCTGAATAGCTCACTGTAAATGTTTGACCTTGTTTTGCATAAACTTCCTTCAGAAATTTAATTGTTAGGGTTGGCCTTTAATTATTCTCGTTTCAAACTGGCCTAACTTGTACTGGAGTTTTGATTATTGTCCAATTAAGCTAGGTCATTATTTATTTTCTGTAGTTTACGAAATTGTTTATTGCTAACTTCATCCAGAATACTAAATTAGGAATATAGAATACTAACCCAAGTTATCGTCACCAATTAGATATTTTTAAGCATTTCAAGCCATAAAATTGGCCAGACTAACGTAGTTGTTATTCACTAACCTTGTTAAAATTTTGCTAGTGACGAATTAATTTCGTATTAAACTGTTGTCATTTTAAATTCGTGTTTCTCTGATGTATGTGTTGTATAGTACCCTTCCTTTCTGATCTTTCTATAGGATCTGGCGCCCAAGGTACTCTTGAATTTAAGCCTACTTAAATTCAATATTTAAAAAAAAAAAAAAAATTTTTTGACAAAAAAATAATAAAATAATAATTTTCCATCTTTTAAATTTTTATCACGTAAATCACTCTTGGCCTTACTAGGAGCGTTGTTTACGCTTACCCATGGCCCTTGGCCAAAAAAAAAAAAAACTGGCTAGCCGAGCCTAATTTGTGTTGGTAACGAGTTATAATCCTTGTGTACTGTATTTTTATAAAGTCCCCAAACAAATTAGTTTGTGTCATAGAGGGAATGTCAACTGGCCTAATAAATACTACAAGTTAAATTGTAAGTGATGATGTCATTTTGGGCTCATCCTAATTAAATATTATAGTAAGACCTCAGGATCCAGAACTCAACCACTATAGAGTTATTGAATAATTCCCTAGATGAAAAGAAGGTAATTACAACTTAACAAAAATTAACCTTTCCAGAACATTATTATCGTTAACAAAATTACTACAAGTTCTTAAATGTACAGGAATTTAATTTTTTTTTTTTTTCTAAATTGATTATTTTTAAATAATTAATAGACAAGGGACCGCCTGCTTTACATCCCCTCCGAAGGATGGTATATCCACTACGTAATCCTCGTCTGAAATTACGTAACTTCCGAGTATACACTGATATACAAACCTCTAGAAGGTGGGACGAGAACGCTGTATTTCCCAAGATGGGAGCCCATCCAAGTACTAACCGCGCTCGACGTTGCTTCAACGGAATATCGACTGATATTCACATTGAAGTCGTCTCTACGATCGCCCCCGTTATAAATCTTCTGAACAAGAAATTATGCACCCCAAGACTAAATTTCCATCAGAATAGTTTTTGTACGTATAAAAAAACAAAAAATGGACGAATTTATGCGAAATTAACGTTACCGTCACGTCTCGGAGATTATAAATTATTGTTAAAGTTCTGTCTCTTTTTTTTTGTGGCTTTGGTTTCACCATTAGCCAAAGTCCAATGTCTGGAGATTATAAATTATTGTTAAAGTTCTGTCTCTTTTTTTTTGTGGCTTTGGTTTCACCATTAGCCAAAGTCCAATGTCTCTTTTTGTCCAGAACTAAATTACTTTTAAAAAGTTGTAAACGCAGGAAACGGTATTTTAGTAAAATTAATGCGATTTCATTGATTTTTAACAGGTTGAGCGCCACAGAAATTTCCGCCTGGACCAACATATTCTTTTGTTGAATTTTCAAACTTTTTTATGGTTTGTTCTCATTTATGATGATATTTTAATTTTTACTCAATATTTTTCAAAAGGGAAGAAGCGGTCATCGATGTTCACCATGGCCCTGCAAAAGTTTCGAGAAACCGCCGATATCCGCTTTGGCCTGTGCGCCAAGACAATTTTTGACAAAAAAAAAATTCTATCATGTTAGTCTTCCTCTACCCCATAATTTTTTCTTTGTACAAAATTGGTTTCAGTGCGTCGAAATACTTTAGAAAATTTTGGTCAAGACCTTAGGACAAGACCTTTTTTTGTCCTTTTTTAGAGGATAAAAGGGATGGTAGAGAGAAACTGACACTATAGAAAAAAATTATCCAACTGTCAAAATTGGCTTCAGCACGTTAAGGACCTCAGAAGAAGACCTTTTTTTCGGGGATAAAAGAAGTGGTAAACAAAAACTTACGCGATAGAAAAATTTTTTTGTCCAAAATTGCCGTCAGCGCATCAAAATATTTCAGAAAAGTTAGATGATAATCTGAGAGTAGAGATTAGATCTTTTGTAGACCTATGTTATTAAATGGCACCTTCATTAAGTTGACAGAAATATTGACAGCTGCCAGAAGTAAAAACGTTATTTTAATGTCAATTATGGAACTAGAAAGTTTTAAAACACTTTATGTCTCTACTTCTATGAAAATCCACATTATTTTCAAAATAACGAAAGACACACTTGTAAATTTTTAAATTTGACAGCCATTTTGGCAGCTGTCAAGAATAAAAAAAAGAAAATGAAAGATTTACCTTGGCAGATCGATATTGTATTTGTAAAATAAAGGTTTAAATCTAAAATTGAGAGAATCTTGATATATTTGTGACCTTCAGATTGATTTTAATTGAAAAAAACTATATTTTCTAGTAAAAATTCAATTTTAGATTAAAATTATAAAAAATTGTAGCGAAAAATAAAAAATCCGGCTCGGCAGATTGATAGAGAATTTCAAAACCAACATTTAAAAAAAAGTTTCTAATAAATTTAACGTGACGACCGGTAGAGTGATTTGGATGACACAGTCGGGTTTTCGCAGTGGCGAAAGCACATTTTCTCATTTTCATTAATAAATTCGGCTAAATCGTAGTTTTTTAAATGAGTTTCAAATAGAAAAGTATAGTGCAATTTGTAATTTTAGTACATATTTTTAGTTTTTAATCCCGAATTCGCCCCTCCCCCCTCAGGAAAGAGTCAAAGCCGCCCCTGGGTTTTTGTCCCACTGTGCAGCGCTGAGGGGCAAGGAGAACGATTTCATTAAGATATCAGAGAAATAGAGCGCCAATATCAAGGGAGAAGAGATGAAAATCTGGTGGCTGACCACTGTTAGATGCGGAAAAGAGATGGACCAGAAAACGTAAAAAAAGCGAATGAGAATGCCACTACGTAAACCTTTCAAATGTAAAAGGGTGCCTTACAATAGGCAAACATGAGTTAATATTTGCATATATGAATGTTAAAAATAAATGCGGATATCACTATCCCACTTGATTTGGAGTAACTTGTTTTTGCGCCATTTTTTGAGAATAAAAGAAACCGTAACCCGGTAGATTTAATTTTGAATTTGGAATGAATGCATGAAAACACGTAATGCTTTGAATTACTTTAATGTGCAGATCAGTTAAAGCTTCAAAAAAGCGAATTTTTTGTGAATTTCTAGTAAATTTTTGAGGTTAGAAAAAACCGTGACGAGATGGAGCAACTTTAATGTCAGATTTGGATTCAGCGCAAAAAAATACAGGATACGGTGGTCTGGTCCTTAGTGCATTTTTTGTGTGCCTTTGTTATGTATAGAAAATGCAGGCCTGTAGCTAGAAAGTGCTTTCAAGGCGGGCAAACAATTTTTCAGGGCGGGCCCGTAAAAAAGTCCGAAAAATTTTTTGATGAGCGGGGGGAGAAATCCAGAAAAAATTAAAAAATTTTTACCCAATCTCTTTCAAAATGTTAAAAAGACAGTTAAAATTGCCCCCATTACGATCACCGTAGGTCGGGCGATGCCCGTCCTGCCCCCCCCCCCCCCTAGCTACAGACCTGAGAAAATGTGAAAAGGTTTCAGTTGCTTAATACCTGTAATCATATTTTTCTAATCACAAGTAATAAGAAGAAAATATATAATGCTCTCAAAAATTCAACAGTTCACTTCATCAACCAACGTCAGAAATGATTAATTTAGCGCAAAATGATAAGTATCATGTCGACTACACCTAGTTTTCTTCCACCGCCACTACAATTAAAGAGTTGATTTTAATATTCTCCGAATATACAAATTACCTCGTTATTATTCACCACAGATGCTCCCCATCATCTGACATTTACTTTTCGCCATAATGAACAATTTTAATGTTCGAAACCGTTTTATTGTGATGCAAACACTCGAGATTAATGTCTAGTCACGTCGTAATTAATCTTAAAAGGTATTTTTAGATATTTAGAATATTATCCTAAAACTGTCCTGCTATAAAATTGAAATTATTACTGTATAATATTTTATGGATTTTCGATCATGAAGAAGCTTCTTTCTTTATTAATTTGTTCGTTTATTTGTCCTCACATAATGTGAAAACGTCCTTACCGATGTTGACAAACCTTTTCGCATAATAATACATGTCCATTAATAGACAAAACACATGAAAATAAATATCTTGGTGTTTTAGTGGATCAGCACATGAGAGGGGATGAACACACTTTCTATACAGGGTGTCCCAAAATCACCGGAGGAGCTCGTAATGACAGATTCTTTACAGCATTTTCAGATAAATACCTTAATGCAACTATATCGAGTCTCAAACCATTTTCGAGCTAAACCGCGCCCAAACTTTTGTACACCAGATTTTCTCTTTGATGAAGATTACACAGATTTCATCGAATTTCCTAAGATTTCCTCCAGATCTCCTAAAATTTCCTGGGATTTCCTAAGATTTCTTCGGATTTTCTTCTGAGTGTACACCAGATTCCCTTCGTGGTTTGCCCTTCGAGCTAGACTCTATTAAAGTTTCTGTATATGTAGGCGCTGTAAACAAAATGAATTATGATAACCGTAATGAATTTATTAGTAATATCTGTCAGTTACGTACATTTGCTATTATTAAGTTTCTCAATATCAAAATGAATTACACTTCAGAAGAATATTTCAAAATGATAATAATTTATGGTGAATATGAATATAATTCTGAAGCTGCTGCGCGAGAATATGCTCTTCGGTTTCAAGAAAAAAGACCGATCCGAATGGAAATGTTTTTTAAGACTGATAAATCGTAGCAAGAAATACAGGTACTTTGGTTCCTTCGTATAAAAATGTAGCTGGTCAACCACGAACGGCACGAACCATGGCAAAGGAAGATGCTGTAGAACCAACGGATTCTGTACGAGGAGTAGCGCGAATGTTAAATATTTCAAGAAGCTCAACACAAAGAATCTTGAAGGACGTCAGATATCATGCCTATCATTATACGCGTGCACAAAATCTTATGCCGCAAGATTACCAGGCCCGTAATGATTTCTGCACTTGGATTTTAGAACAGGAACGAATCGATCCAAATTTTTTGCTTGAGGTACTTTTCACCGATGAATCCAATTTCTCGAAATCTTGAATACACACAACTGCCATATTTGGGCCAATGAGAATTCACATGCTTTCAAACTCAGAAGTTTTAAGAATAGGTTCAGTGCAAATTTATGGGTGGGTATTTTTAGGAATTCTTTGGTGAGTAAATGATTTTAAGAAGAGGATTTTAAGAAGAAAATTGCTTCTACAGATGGAGCCTTTGAACTACCTGCTCGCTTGAACGGACAAACCTACGGAACATTTTTAACCGAAGATCTACCAGAATTGTTGGAAGATGTACCTTTATTACAACGTAGTAACATGCGGTTTCAACTCGATGTTGCTCCACCAAATTATGCATTACCCATTAGGGTGGAGTGAAATATTAAAAATTAAAAAAATATATATTTTTTTTAATACATACTACGGATGGTGGCCATTTCCTGGGCTTCTCGATAATAATGATTCAGCACAATTCCCAGTGGCTACTGCCTGACATATATCATATAGATATTTTTGATCGAAACTAAGGTCCTTAATTTTTGATATATCTAGAAAAACTCTGAGTATTTCCGGAATTGATTCAAATATCGCCAGTGGTGTGTTCTCACAGCTTTCCATCTTTTTTCCAACCAGTCCAGAGAAACCAGGTGGTCCTGCTGTGGGGCCATCTAAATGTTCTAAAAGGTGTCTCAGAGGCAGCTCGTTACAATGTAACAAGCAAATACACCATTGCAAAGGTCTTCCCACAGCTTCTTCTATCAGCCTTACAACACCACCTTTTATACCAGTATTGCCAACGGGCACTAACTAAGATAAAGGAATTTTATTTTTACGCAGATAATTCATTATTGAATCTTTAATGCTTCTTGATTTTCCATCGCAAGGAGAAACATGTCCTATATAATGTGACCCCGGTTCTTGAATAAGGGAAATATGTTCTTTCGCAACAATTTTGTGGTATGTTTTTCCTCCGCGTTTGATTAATATTTTGATCCGACCTCTTCTACCATCAAAATAAAGACTTTCAAGGTGGGTAACTTCACATGCAAGGCCTAGGCTAGGTGATTTTAACCGCCTTTGTTTTGTAGTCACACGATTCGGCATTTTTTTTTCACTGGTGAGTTAGTAACAAAATCACTATCATTGTCAGTTGTATCATAAGACTGGCGTCAATTGAAATATTTGTTTCAGTTGTTTTTTTCGTTGTAGCTTCTATATACCACGAATAATTCAGAATTGGTGGCGGGGATATTGGAGGGGATACTTGGTATATGAGTCAGTTGCCAAATGCGGATGCATAAAATAACACATTATAAATGTTCGAGGTCGTTGTGAACCCTCGTAGTATTTTTTGATAAAGCTGAATTTTTTTTCATCATTATGAATACAAGTGTCTTCAGTTTTCCTTATGTATAAGAAAATAATAACAATAAAAAAATCATATTTTCAATCGTTGTGAACCCTCTAAATATATTTTTTTCTAGCTGAAACTTTTTTCCATAATTCTGAATGCAAAAGGCCGCCATCCCCCCTATGTATAATAAAATAAAAAAAATAAATAAAAATTTCACTCCACCCCATTACACATCCGAGTAATATTAAACAGAACGTATCCAAATAAGTGGATATGCCGTGATGGCCCTATAAACTGGCCTACTCGATCGCTTAACTTAAGCTCATCGGACTATTTTCTTTGGGGTCATTTAAAATAATATATTTACAATAGGGAGATTATTCATACTCTAGAGGACAAAATAACCGAAGCATTAGCGACAGTTATACCGGAAATGGTGAAAAGAGCTGTGCAGGATCTAAGTAGAGGAGTATGTTTTTGTTTGCAAATGAAAGGAGGCTATTTTGAACATTTAACTCACTAACTAAAACTCTTTTGGTTACGTCCAAAATATAATTTTGTCTTAATTCATTTTGTTTACAGCGCCTATCTACAAATTAAATAAATCGTTAGCCTCGCAAGTTTTATCTTCTAATAGTGAAAATACTTTTCCTTTTTAACTCCGTATAACAAAAATATTTAGTTTTTAAATTTCAAAATAATATTTACCGTTGCCACAAAGCCTATTATGTAAAAAAAACAACAAAAAAAACAATCATTGTATTAAAGCTATTTTAAAAATATCGATAAGTTTATATTATGCAAAAAGTAAAAGAAAGAAGTGTTGAAGTCCTGTAATGTGTCTGTTTTACTTGAGTTCGAGTCATAACAGGTTAGTTTTGGTTAGTGTACCGAAATAACATAAAGTGCGCTAATGATATAGCTAATGAAATTTTGGTGTATTTTCAAAATAATAATATAGTACAGTCACTGAAGGTTTTCACCTCCGATTTCGTTGAACCTCCATCGATTTTCATGAAAATTTGTGAGTAGTTAGAGGATACCTCAAGAAACAAAAGTGAGATAGTGCCAACTTGCGCTTTTACCCTGGGGGTGGATGCCTTCTCGGGGGTGGACATTATTTTATGAAAAATAACCCCAGGAATCGATAGAAAGAACAATTCTAAGCAAAATTTATTATATAAAGTTATTAAAATAAATCAATACTTTTTGAGTTATTAAAGAACAAAAATTTTGATTTTTCGTGAAAAAATGCATGTTTTAAAGCGGTTTTTCATAAATAACTCAAAAACTATAAGTTTTTACAAAAAAGTTGTCATTACCAAAATTGAAGCTAATAAAAAAACGAATAAATTCCTTCCTTAAAAAACCTTTTAGTATTAATTCAAAGTGAGCTATAGGTAATTGAATGTATATTTTTTTTCGGCGAGTACTCAAATCTAAGTATTCAAGCTTAAATAACGGGAAAACGATGCATTTTATAAAATATACTTACTGAACACTTTTCAAAGTACTCAGTAATACCTATCAAATGAGCTGTAGAAAAAGTTGATAGCATCAAAATTAAGCAAGTTATGATGAAAATAAGAGGACCCTTTCGAATTTTTTAGGAAAAAGTGAAAGATAAAACCTACGCCATTTCCACAAAAATTAAAATTTATAGTAATCCCTATAAGACTTTCTTTTATTTTAGCATAAGTAATGACTTTAAAAATTTTGACCGGTTTAGAATGCATATTTTCGGAAAAAAAATATGATTTAAAAAATCAGAATTTTTCAAATTTTCGTAAATGTCATTTTCTTTTGATAATAATTCCAAAAATACTCGATATACGTAAAAAATAATAGAGAACGAAATTTGAGTTTTTTTTTTAACAAAGATTTTGGTTTTTTTTTAATTTTTGTAGGATAAAAAATAACTGAGATAGAAACGTTTAAAGCCTAAATTTTGCTGCGAGAACCATGTAACCGGGGCCCTTTAACCTTTTATGTTTTAAAAAATAAGGGTTTTAAAAGATTAAATTTAACACGATCTTATTGCCCTTGAAATTACCTTTCAAATGGTTTTTGGATGAACCTGATATCATAAAAATTAACGGAGTTATTGTAAAAAAACCAATAACATTTTTTTGGAAAAATTTTTTGAGCAGAGATTTTATATGCATATATAAGAAAAAAGATAGATAGTAAGAAGTAGACGTGTCGATAGGTACATGCTCACAAAATATACATATGTGAGTGTGTGTATGTTTCTTTTGAAGATAGAAAAAGTGAAAGGAATTCTGAACATCTGCTCGAAAACATAGTGGGGTTATTTTGCAATGCAACCTGCGGATCATGCAGTGGGGACAATTGCCAAAATAGCCCTCCAATTAATGAAGAAGGAGAAGTTGGTGAAGAGAGCTCTGATGAAGAGTGAAAAATTAAATTTAATGTACTATTAATATTTGATTAATTTATGAAACATTATTTAAATAAAAAATGAATAAACTTTTCATATATTTTAATATTTATTTTAATACATTTTCCTCTTAATTAATAAATTAAATTTTTATAAGTCACATAAGCACTGCAAAAATTGTTTCCAACGTTAAATTATGCGTTTTCATCAATTTGTGCACGAAGGGTAGTTTGGGGAATGTGGAAAGAATAATATTAATTAAGTTTGAAATATATTAATAAAGTTTATCATAAGTAATAAAAAAGATTCTAAATAATTAAAGCTATTAAAGCTGATAAAAAAAAATTTCCATTATTTTTATGACAAGTGGTAGTTTTTAAGGGTGGAAAATTTCGCAATAAATAAATAATTACTTTAATACTCAGTAAATGAGATTTCAATTCAGTAATGTATTATTCAAATGATTAAAGTTTCTTGAAACCAATTTTTTCAATGATTCTGCATTAAGGGGGTGGTTTTTAAGGGTTGAAATTTCACAGTCAAACCAAAAATTATATCATAAATATTAAACAAACCGTTTGTGTAATGTTAATATGCGATTTCATATTTCAGAAATACAAAAAATGATTTTTTCATGATTTTCGATTTAAGGGTTGAAAAATTAATTAAAATCATAAATCATGCATATATGTGTTGAAAAATATTTATTTTATCTAATCTAATTAAACGAGATTACTTACGCCAGAATGCTTAAATCTGCAATTTTTAACCTAAAATGCAAAAAGCGCAAGTCGAGCATATGTCACTTTTGAAGTTGAGGGTAAAATATACTCAATCCCAAATTTTCATGCAAATCGATGGAGGTTCACCGAAATCGGAGGTAATAGTTGATTTTCACCTTCATTCACTGTACTAATATTAATATTTCAAATTTAAAACTCATTGGGAACCGTCGTCAATACGGGATGACGGGATGTAAATCTAGAGTTATCAAAATATTGGAAACAAGACTAAAAAGACTATCCCTTACAATGGATAATTTGCTTACTACATGCAAACGAGCTTCCCTTAAGGCAACTCGATGGGAAAACTGCAGGTCCTAAAAGATTTTCTGGTCCAATAGGAAAACAACTTGAAAAATGCGAAGATATGGACATTAAGGATTTAAGTACCGACCAGAAGTACTTGTTCTAAATTTTTCAAGCGGTGTCAAGCGGCATATTTTCGCAAGACTTAGCAAAAAGGAACCCAGGAAAAATAGGTGTCGTTGGTTAACAACAGCCAACAGAATTTTGCGTTTATTGTGCGTATCCTGTGAAACGCCTTCTCCAAATTTACAGGTTCTTGCCGAGTATGTCATTAAAGTTTCTAATTATATGTGGTTCAAAATTAAAGTAAAACCTTCTTGCAAGGATGGATCTACTCATTTGTGGGAAATGATTAAATGTTTCAGGTACCTCAAGAAACAGAACAAGGATATCATCGATCCGGTAATTCAAAGGAATGACTCTTTTGGCAATCCTGAAAATATACTTTTGGAAATGATAACTGATTCCCGGCGATATATTAGAGAATTTGGGCTTAGGAGAATAACTGCGGCAAGATCCAAGCCTAATAAACCTGTTTGGAGTTTTGGAGTTCCTCCCCTTAACTTTGAAGCTCCTGAGTATATAGATCTAATAAATTGGGATGATTGTAAAGTGACGGAACCTGCTGTCTTGTCAGACTTATCTGGCGAAGAAGTAAAAAAAATGGTACAAACCGGAGAAACACCTGATTTTCCACGCTTTCCGTGTCATACTCAAGCCGTAGAAAGGTGCGTCAAGATTGTCACGGAAGCCATGTCAGTCGTGTCTGGATTTGAAGCTAGAAATGGTTTTATCTTGGGAAAGTTGAAGTCTCGAAGTGTTATGCCAAAGTTTAATACTAAAAAGGACTATAGGCCCATAGATTGAATAGCTAATATAACAAAGGGTGGGAGGGAGGGTGGAAGTCGATACGCAGCCACCTTTTTGTGGTGACTTCCGGGTAGAATTTGCTTAATATATAGCACATTTGAGCTAAGAGCTGCGTTTTTTCTTTTAGTTACTTTATATATAGATTTTAAAACTTTGACGCCTGTGCGGCACCGGAAAATAAATGAATATCTATAAAAGCTTTTTACTAACGTTTAGGAATCCAGGAAGGAAAACAAATTTCACTATTACATATCAAAACAAAAAAAGTTTTATTTTCACCTAGTTAGTAGTTAAGTTCCATCACAGGAAACTTTTTTGCGAAACTGAGAGTCTAGCTCGAAAACTGTTGGAGACTCGACATAATTGTATTAAGGTTTTTGTCTCAGAATGTTCTAAAGAATCTGTCATTACGAGCTCCTCCGGTGATTTTGGGACACTCTGTATAACAAGGAGACTTAGACAGCATATTTATAAATTTTATACTTATACTAACTAATCCAGTAAATAAGCCGGAAAAAAGTGTAAAATGTGGAAAAGTGGTGGAACAGCACCGATTTCAAAAATTCCTTTTTTCACGTATTCCCTAGACCTCCAGGAACATTCATCAGCATTGACCCTTGCGTTACCTCCGAAAATGAGAAAGTTAGGGGGGTTTGAAGTGCCCCAAAAAGTAGCTGTCATAAAAAAAATTAGAAAATCAATATTTCACCTCTGAAATGGGCTCTAAGAGGTTTTTCGGATCACTGATTACGAATCCGAGGTCCAAATTGAAGAATTCCATATTCCAGTATGGATTTCGTGCCACTTTTTGATGAAAATTCCACTTTTTCGGGCGGAAATTTAAATATGAATATAGTGCTGAGGAAGTGTGCTCTAGGGGATCTTTTGGAGCGCTGATCACGATTCCGAAGTCCAAATTGAGCAACTCCATGTTCCAGACTGGAATACGTGCCATGGAAAATTCCATTTATTCAGAAACAATTTAAATATTAACGTTTTTCCACGAAAATATGCTCTAAGAGGTTTTTTTGGTCGCTGATCATGATTTTGAGGTCCAAATTTAAGAATCCCATATTCCAGACTGGAATATGTGCCACGGCAAATTCCATTTTTTTCAGAAAAAATTTAAATATTAACGTTTTTCCACGAAAATGAATGGATTTGTCCGGTTGAAATATCGGATGAACAGGAAGATGAAAGTGACACTGAAGAAGAACCAACAAATCCTAAATTATCAGTTCTCGAATATGATTCAGATTATGATTGATGTACTAACTAACTATTTTATCACACAGAATACCACCTTTTGTACCAACACAATAAATGCTATATTTTTATAAAAATTTGTTATCTTTTAATCACTTACCTCACTTGAAAGAAGAAAAAAATTGAAATGCTCGTAATATTCATACATAACTTTTTTCTTCAAAGTGAAATTCGACACGAAAAATGACACAAATTTCAGTACAGAATACGGAATTCTTGAATTTGAACCTCAAAAAGCGACCCAAAAAACCCCCTAGAGCACACTTCCGCAGCACAATATTCATATTTAAATTTCCGCCGAAAAAGTGGAATTTTCATCAAAAAATTGCACAAATTCCATACTGGAATATGGAATTTCTCAATTTAGATTCGTGGTCAGCGACCCAAAAAACCCCCTAGAGCCCATTTCCGAGGCGAAATATTAATTTTATACATTTTTTTATGACAGCTACTTTTTGGGGCACTTCAAGCCCCTCTAACTTTCCCATTTTCGGAGGTCAATGCTGATGAATGTTCCTGGGGGCCTAGGGAAAAAAGGAATTTTTCAAATCGGTGCTGTTCCACCACTTTTCCACATTTTCCGCCTTATTTATTGGTGCAATAGGTTTTAAGATATTGCATTAATGCCTGGGGTGGTTTGTTCAATAGCATACTAAATAAACTGTAATGTGTACAAAATACAATTGTCAAAGGAGTTTTTTAAAAAAGTAGACTATATATACAGAACTCTTATATAATGAAAGCGACCTATTCAATATAAGAAGTTTTTGCACTTAAGAACCCCTAATGTGGATGTTTTTTAAATAAAACAAGTTATAACGCGTCACAAGAAACTAGGCAAACTAGATTCGTTGGGAATTTATCCATTAAATCCACTATTTAAGAAGACTTACAGACTCACACGCAGAAATGCGTCTTTTTTTCGCTTCTAAAATATACAATCAGTTACCTCCTGACCTAAAAAAAAAAAATAACAAAATTAATTTCTTATTTTTTTTTGTTATTTTTAGGTTGTATTTCCACAAAATCGACTCCTGCAGGTGCACCAGCGGGCCAACCCCTGACAGTGTCGCTGGCTCTCGTACTATAATCAAAGTACGGCAGTCCCTGAAACCAATAATGCAAAAAAGCTAACATTGAAAAATGTCTCTGAAGTACAAAATTACATGAACCGATTTTCGATATAAACATAACATTTGTATATTACAAACTTAAAAAATAATTTACATGTAAATACTTATTCTTAAACCATCCATCATAACAAAATATCACCTCTACTTTCTTAGAAATAAGATTAAAATTATAGATTTTACCTAAGTTTACAAATAACGCATATTTATGTATGAATAATCATTGAATAAAATGAATTTTAAATATATAAACTTAAGAATTATTTGATCAAGTAGGCGACCCAGGGAGAAAGAATTATTTTGGGTTTACCTGTTCACATTAGAATGTTGACCCACGCCCCAATCAGTAATGAATTCATGAATTTAAAATCCGGCCACCTCGATAAATGGTACTAATACTAGAACTTAGTACAGTACAGTAGCTAGAGGTAAGAAATATGTAAAATTTCGGAATAATTTCATATGTACTGATAATTTTTCTTATTACAGTAAAAGGTATCGTCCTCAGTTTCTATATGGTTCGGATACTTGCTCTTACCCTCAAGGGGTGAAAACAGACCCTAAATTTGAATGCTAAATATTTGAAAAAATTGTACTAATTTATTTTTGTAACGTAGGATAGTTATATTTTTATGGATTTTTTTTTCTAAAACAAATGTTTTAAACGGACAAAATAAATTGAGCATCTAGGTGATGCTATATATTAACGAAAAACAGCATTGTTGAAAAAAAATCAATTACTGAGCAATTACAGCAACAAGATGGCGACATTGTGTTAAAAAAATATGTGAAAACACACATTGAATAGGCCATAACTTTATTTTTTGTGACGTAAAAACAAAACAAAATATCATTTTAAAGATTGATTGATTATCTTTTTATTTCGTTCCTTAGAATTTTTTATGGAAGTGTCACAGTTTCTAAGGTATTCAACATTTTAAACTAAATGCTTCATCCTAAAAACGGTCGGATGCCATCTATAAAGTTAAATATCTCCGAAACTATCAACCCTACACAAATATATAAAAAAATCAAATTCATTTTCAGTTTATAAGCTTCATTTTTGATGTCCATTATATTTTCTCTAAACTAATATTTATTGAGATATTTGCAAAGAAACAAAAATGTTACGTTTTTTCTAAAATTCCTTTACAGTTTAAAATGCATTTTTTTTTTAAAGCAAGCGCTGTAAGCAGATGAAAAAATTTGGGCATCTAGGTCATACTATTTTCAAATTCAAATTTCTTTTTAACTATTTTTGCTTATTCCACTTGAAAATTCTAGAAATCGAATAAAGAACTTGTACACAGGTATCAATAATATGAAATTATGAGCTCAATTTCTCGAGCTCGAAAAATAGAAATGATAATTTTTTCGGTGCTCTAACTTATTCAATGCAGTTTCTTTCCGGTCCCATTTTGCGGCTATCTATCAAGAATACCTTTTTAACGTAATTTTGTTCAAATAATCTAATGTCAGTCCCGAAAAGTCTGAGACGAAAAATATGACAAATCATGGCCCTGCACGATTCTTTTTATAAAACTATTAAATTAAATTTTCTTGTCCACCATTTTTGGTAAGTTAATAAATTATTTTCTTTCAGCTGTTTGGAAATATATTTTTAAAAGATCTTCCTAACGAAACTTAACAAGATAAGCGATGAACCATTTTATTCTTAAGTATAAATGTTATAAGAACAACTGAATTATTTCTTAAGCAATGGATTATTATACTGGCGACTCATAATGGACAATTCCACATCGATCCAGTGATTTTGTTTTTCAAATTGAGGCAGTGTCTACTTAGTACAGTAACTAGAGATTTTAAACTTCGAAATAATATATGAAACGAATTTTGTTTATTTTTGGCAACTTAATAGTAAATGCATCAAAGAAAAGTTTCTATATTATGCGGCGGCTTGCTAATACCTTTTCAAGGGGTGGCCTCCCTTTTCAAGGGGTGGCAACTACGAAAATATTAAAAACATTGGAGCTGAAAGAAAATAAAATTTTAAGAAGAAAAGGCTCTGTAAATTTTCATAAAAATTGATAGTCTTTAAATGATAACGACTTGCAAATTGGGATTTTAGCTTAAAAAAAGGTATTTCAAAGCATTATTCGTCAAATAACTCGAAAAGTATTATATTGGGTGAAAACATGCTAGAGACAAATAAGAAAGCTACTAAATTGAAGATGATTTTTTAAATTTCTGTAGATATGGCGTCCGAGCGTCCGAACGTCTATAAGACGAAGTATTTAGTTTAAATGTTAAATATCTCAAAAACTGTGACACTTACGTCAAAGACGCTAATAACCAAAATGAAAGACTTAATTAGGCTTTCAATTAATTTTTTTTCTGTTTCTATAGCAGAAAAAACAAAGTTCTGACAGAAATAATGTACTTTTTCAATTTTTTTTTTATAAAAACGTCGCCATTTTGTTAATGTAGTAGTCAGAAACTAAAAAAATATATTCCCATATACTGTTTTTCGTTAATAGAACCTGAAGAACCTGCTGATATCCATTTTTATTATTGACTAGCCAACATAAATGCCATGTTAAGAGTATAATCTGCGGTCAGTGAAATGAAGAAACGAATTATTCGGCTTATTTTTGAAGATAGAAACTTCAAATTTTGTACGTATGTATTAAAATATATATTCTAGTTCGTCACGTTTTTATTTTTTTGTTTTAGTCAAAAACACGTGATCAACGAAAAAATGGACGTCGAAAAATTGGAATTTACAAAAAACGAAATCGTGACGACCTAGATAGTCCATAATTAATTACGTGGATAAAATATAACCTCTTAATTTTCAAACATAGATTCAATAAATAGTTTCCAATTTTGCCGTCAATAGATGGCACTCGCCTCGGCATTCGCATAGCTTTACACGCTCTCAGACTTTAGGGAGGAACTTGTTGTCATGGAGACCTGACGCGAATGAATGCTTGCCAGGGAAGCATTTAGGAGTTCTGGTAATATCTTAAATTTATTTATAAATTATTTTATCTTACAGGAATTACTTAATAGATGAAATTCTTGAAAATGTTAATACATAAATAAAAGGTGCCAAATAGAGAGGACCGGTTTTGTATAAACACTCCTACAAATTTTATTATGAAAATTTGAATGCGGTTTTTAGTTAGGTCAGAAATCAATTTATTCGAAATTATTACCAAGCAAAATGTACAGGGTGTCCCAGTCAACGCGCTATGCTGGGTTTTCTCGGTAGTTTCTGAGATAAGTTTATGGTTCAAAATCCAATCTGACGTAGGTTTTCCGAGGAATCTCATACTGCTAAGATATTTAGGAATCCAAAATGACGGACGAATTTCGTCATCTACGATCCTATTCGACTGAAAATCGATATCTGGGGGTTTTCGGGGATGCGGTTTACGAATTTTTGGTCAAAATTTAGGAATCCAAGATGGCGGACGAATTTCGTCATCTATGGACCTATTCGACTGAAAATCGATATCTGGGGGTTTTCGGGGATGCGGGTTATGAATTTTTGATCAAAATTTAGGACTCCAAGATGGCGGACGAATTTCGTCATCTATGGTCCTATTTGACTAAAAATCGATATCGGATGGTTTTCGGGGATGCGGGTTACGAATTTTTGGTCAAAATTTAGGAATCCAAGATGGCGGACGAATTTCGTCATCTATGGACCTATTCGACTGAAAATCGATATCTGGGGGTTTTCGGGGATGCGGGTTATGAATTTTTGATCAAAATTTAGGACTCCAAGATGGCGGACGAATTTCGTCATCTATGGTCCTATTTGACTAAAAATCGATATCGGAGGGTTTTCGGGGATGCGGGTTACGAATTTTTGGTCAAAATTTAGGAATCTAAGATGGCGGACGAATTTCGTGATCTATAGTCCTATTCGACTGAAAATCGATATCTGGGGGTTTTCGGGGATGCGGGTTACGAATTTTTGATCAAAATTTAGGACTCCAAGATGGCGGACGAATTTCGTCATCTATGGTCCTATTTGGCTGAAAATCGATATCTGGGGGTTTTCGGGGATGCGGGTTACGAATTTTTGATCAAAATTTAGGACTCCAAGATGGCGGACGAATTTCGTCATCTATGGTCCTATTTGGCTGAAAATCGATATCTGGGGGTTTTCGGGGATGCGGGTTACGAATTTTTTATCAAAATTTAGGACTCCAAGATGGCGGACGAATTTCGTCATCTATGGTCCTATGTGGCTGAAAATCGATGTCTGGGGGTTTTCGGGGATGCGGGTTACGAATTTTCGGTCAAAATTTAGAAAACCAAGATGGCGGATGAATTTTGTCATCTGTGATCCTATTCGAATGAAAATCGATATCTGGGGATTTTCGGGATGCGGGTTACGAATTTTTGGTAAAAATTTAGGAATCCAAGACAGCGGACGAATTATAACTATATTTTGACCCCCTTTATTTATGTTATTATTGGAGACAAAAAAAAGTTTCGTATAAGAGTTGTAAGGTTGTATACATATTTTTTTAAATGCAATTAAAAAACAATTGCTTTGATATGTCACGTGATATAACAATGAAGGTTGCTTTTTAAATGAAAAACCCTGTATATTTTTACATATTCTTTTAGATCCTTTATCCCCGATTTCAAACATATAAGGATCTAGCTGTAATATTTTTTGATATATCGGACATTAAATATGCTCCAAACATGCTTATAGGTATTTTAGGGTTTCTGACGGAGCGCAGTCAGTGGCGGATTTAGGGGGGGGGACTATAGGGTAAAATCCAAGCGCGGCAATTTTTTTGAAAAACACCAAAGACATAAAAACAAAAAATTATTATTATTAATATGTTCTATCAGAACATGTTTAATTTATTTGAGAACGTGTTTTTTATAATAACTAGACTAAAGTTCCTTATTATAGTCAACAGTACAGGGTGGTTGTGCAAACGTTAAAACCTCATTTAACTTCTTTATTTTTGGAGTTACGTAAATACGTTCAAAAATAAAAGTTATGAGATATCACATGTATTTTCCAAACATCATTTCAGCAAAACAATTCAAACAAGTCGAATTTCGGAGATATGAGCTTTACCTTGGTTTTACTTCCACATCCAGTGGAAGTATAGTAACGACAAAAAAATTTTTTTAAATTTTTATTGTTCAAATAGGCTCAGAATGTCATGAAACGTCGAGATTTTAAGTTTGAGCGAAAAAAAAATTTCTGTCTGTCGGTCTGTAACTTTTTTGTGCGCACGTTTACTCTGTAACCGTTTAAGATATTGACTTGAAATTTGGTACACAAATGTACTTTAACGAGATCTGGAACTAGATTATATTTTCATTTTGTTCCGTCAGAGGGTTGGGGGGTAAATTGGGGTAAATTTGGGGTAACCAGCTAAATCAAGCAGCTAATAGTCCAGAAAATTGGTATTTAGTATATACAAGAGAAGCTAAGGTCTCAAAAAATGTTTGGCATTAGCCACCCCCACCCCATTACTAAATTTTTTCGTTGTGAATGAGTTGGATCGAAAATCTGGATGCGGAAGTAATGATTCCTTGGGCAGCGGTTTTTTTAAATAGAACACCCCCATATATTTTTACACTATTTGAAAGGCCATAGAAAAATCTTTTCAATGATATATGACCCAGTCTGTTCACTTTTTAAATTTTTTTTCCGATTTGAATCTAATTTTACTTATGGAACAAATTAGGATCTACTTATTACCAGAAAAAAATTCACGTCCTACAAATGCAAAGCCACCTGCGGTACCAAAATATGCGGATAAAATCAAAAAATCATATTAGGCATATTTTTATTGGAAAATTTTGTTAATGAAAGAATTGTTCAGAAACCTTAAGTCCAAAATTTAATCAAAAAAAATATATAAATTTTTATTAAAATAATGTCCAAGTCCGAAAATATCATTTGAATGGGTTTTTTCGTTTAGAAAACTGTACTATGACAATTTTGTTTGAAATTAAACCCAAGCTGCAGGTAGTTGTAAAACAGTTTTTTTTTAAATACCTAATTATTTTCAAAATTTTTTAAATTTCAAGTTTTTCATTTTTTAATTTTGATTAAATTTTGGCCATTTTGGACAATTCTTAACAAGTTTTATTAACAAAATTTTCCGATAAAAAAATGCCTAATATGATTTTCCGATTTTCTCCACATATTTTGGTACCGCAGGTGGCTTTGGTACCGTAGGAGGCGAATGTTTTTCTGATCATAAGTAGATACTAGTTTGTTCTATACTTAAGTAAAATGCGATTCAAATCGGAAAAAAAATAAAGTTATTGGGGTGTTACCATTTCAAGTGAAACACACTGTATCAATTATTGAAATTCTCCATTTTATTTAAAATAAAGTGAAATTAGACAGAACTAACATATTGTTTATTTTAATTTACATACTTTTGTTTTCCATGGCTAATTTGATAAATTGTAAATTTATAGTAAATTAGACAAAATTTGTTTAAGATAAGTACCATGTATTATATTATAAATACAAAGCTTTTTTTATGGCGTTTCAAATGGTACATATATGGAGTGTTCCTTTAAAAAAAAGCAAAGTAAAGTTCATATCTCCGAAATGCGACTTTCAATAGGCATGTCCACAAAATTTTAATTTCAATTGGGAATGATAGAATTATCGATATTGTACACTAATTTAACAATAAAAAAAACCGCTGCCCAACTTCCACATCCAGATTTTCTATCCAAGTCACTCACAACGAAAAAATGTTGTATGTGGAAATAATTGTTTAATAATATAATATTTGAAATTCTCTACCTCAAAAACCCATAAAACGATACCCCACATCGGTAATGGGGTGAGGGTGGTGATAGAGGGTGGTAATGGGGGTGGATAAGGTAAAAAAATATTTTGAGGTTTCTAGTTCTTGTACACACACTAAATTAAATTTTTTTTCATCCCCTTTAATAATGGGGTGGGGGCTAATGCCAAATTTTTTTTTGAGACCTTAGCTTCTCTTGTATATAGTAAATACCAATTTTATGAACTCTTACCTGCTTGATTTACCTATTTACCCCAAATTTACCCCAATTTACCCCCAACTCTTCGACGGAACAAGATGAAAATATAATCTAGTTCTAGATCTCGTTAAAGTACATAAGTGTACTAAATTTCAAATGAGTATCTCAAACGGTTCCAGAGTAAACGTGCGCACAAAAAAAAAGTTAGACCGACAGACAGACAGAATTTTTTTTGCTCAAACTTAAAATCTCGACGTTTCATGACATTCTAAGCCTATTTGAACAATAAAAATTTTTAAAAAATTTTTTTGTCGTTACTATACTTCCACTGGATGTTGAAGTAATATATGTATCCTTATTTTGCCAGTTATTCGTAATAGGCATCGCCCCAACATAACGAGGATTTTTGGTAATTTTTCAATAAAAATTCTTGGCCTATGGTAAAAAAATATTTTGAGGTTTTTGGTTCTTGTACATACACTAAATCACACTTTTTTTTCGTCCCCTTAAAAAGTGGGGTAGGGGTGGTAATGGGGGTAGCTAATGTCAAAAATTTTTTCGAGACCCTAGCTTCTCTTATATATACTAAATACCAATTTTACGGACTCTTACCTGCTTGATTTACCTGTTTACCTCCCCATTTACCCCAATTTACAACCCAACCCTTCGATGGAATAAGATGAAAATATAATCTAGTTCCAGATCCCGTTAAAGTACATAAGTGTACCAAATTTCAAGTCAATATCTTAAACGGTTCCAGAGTAATCATGCGCACAAAAAAGTTAGACAGACAGGCAGAATTTTTTTTTTGCTCAAACTTAAAATGTCGACCTTTCATGACAGTCTAAGCCTATTTGAACAATAAAAACATTCAAAAATTTTTTGTTACTATACTACCACTGGATGTGGAAGTAATCAATATTCTATTTTCAAGAAAAAGAACGCCATTGCCATGTAAACCGGAAGTGATATTTAAAATTTACATGCCTTTTTTTACTTTCCTTTAATGCTTTAATAGTCAATTAAGAACATAAATAATCCGATCAATTCTTCTTTGATGTTCAATTATATGTTTCTTAGCGGCATAGATTCCCCGAAAAAAAAAAATACTTATCTCAAAAACTACCGAGAAAATCGGACATAACACGTTAACTAGGACACCCTGTACACTGTAAATATACATTATGTACCTACAGATAGTTTTTTCTTTTAATTAAAAACCACTGCCTAAGGAATCACTACAACCGCATTCAGTTTTCCTACTCAAATTATTTTAAATAAAAATTCTTGTGCACCCAACGCGAAATTCGACTCTGTACGACAGAAATATATTTGAACTATTTCTCTTATATATTACACAATATGTTATTCTCCGCCTTTTTACTTGGTCGGCATATTTCATTGGTCAAAGGTGCACGCCCACCCGTATATACCTTTTTCATATATATCAATGAAAATATGTTTTGTCTTACTGCAGATTGTCCTCTTAACCAGTAGATTGTATTCTGGGATTTTTTTAGAATCATGAGTGTATGGTATGCATACGTGTTCACGAAAAGGCGATATAAAAGTGTATCAAAGAAAATTCGAATGTCAACAGACATTTTCAGATTCTGGACTCCTTAGCAAACTTTCTAAAATTTATGAAATGATAACCACAATGGAAAACTAAAAATATTCACATATCAATTAAATTTGACACAATGACATTTTTTTTTATTCCTAAGAGATTTTTTTATAACTTTTTTCAATGTTATACAGAAAAGGCAGATTATCTGCAGCAATTTGGATATTAAATTTGCAGTTCTTGTGAACAAGTTGTATAGTATTCAAAAAAAAACATAACTACTGAATTTAAAAAGAGTTAACAATTTGAGCATTTTTATTAGTTTTCTATTTTTGAATCATTTAATTAGTGTTACTAAGTTATAACTACTAGAAATTTTTTGAAGGGAAAAAAAATCTTCAATCTCCGATCTTCAGAAAAGCACAAGATTTTTGATCATGCACAAGTGATGTTGAGGATTTTGACGAGGGTTTTTCTAAGTTGTCATTAAGAGTATGTCTTTTTTTATAAATGTGTTTACACAGTGCAATTACAGCAATAAAATGTATCTATACTATGTAAAAATATTCAAAATGTGTACAAACTTCTTTTGTTATATTGCTATTGAATTTAAAATCGATTTTTTTTACAGTTCATTAATCATACCTCTAAAGAAAGCTTTTGTGGCTACTTCGGTGAAGATACTCTTCCTTCCAGTTATGGAGGAAAATGTAAACTATTGAGAGAACTGGTGAAAGATTGGCAAGAAGTATTAAGCGATAATGCAAATTGGTTTCACGAACAGGAAAGTGTCAAGATAACAGATGTAATCCCAGAGGAAATTGAAAGCATCTTCTACTTCAATGAATAACTAGGTGTTGATGGTAGTTTTAGAAAATTAAATATCGATTAGGATACTTTGCTCAAATATATAATGCTAGAATATGAGTAACAATTTGGAATTAATATTCACTCATACGCGATATTGATATAAATATAAAATCTAAGGGCAACTTTTTGCAAGTAGCATTTAGACGATAGTAAAGTGTACTTGAAATATAATCATGATTTAGATCTAGTTTGTCTAAAAACAATTTTGTGTTAGACAAATTCAATTTACGATTTCTATTATTTCTATTATGATTTTGTAACACAACTTTCATCTGTTTTAAAGTGAATTATTTCTTATTTGTTTATACATAGTTACAGAAAAAATATAAATCATATAAAACGTACTTTTACTTCCATATCCAGTGGATGCGGCTAATAATGCCAACAAATTTTATGGCATTATTAGCCTCCCCCATTACCACCTCGACCCCATTATTAAAGGGGGTGAAAAAAAAATGTAATTTAGTGAGTACAAGAACCAAAGGCCTCAAAATATGTTTTTACTTCCTTTCGTTAATCTTTCAATAAAAATATGCCTAATATGGCTTTTAGAGAAATCGAATCCTTTTTTCTCATTAAAAATGCACGTCAATGACTGAAATAAGTTTTTTTTTTTTTAATCAAAAAAGTACAGACAGACAGACGATACCGATCCAAATTTGATTAAAATCGGATTGCTAATAACTGAGAATGGAGCTCCTCCTCAAAAATTAAATTAATTGAGACATACTGTATATGAAGGAACATGTAACATGTACCAATATTGATCTGTCCAATCAATCGTTTGGGTAGTTCCGGATGAGCCAGGAACTTGAAATTTACCACGGAGATAGGACCACCTTTCTGACCCCCCTTCCCCCCTCCCAGAAAACTCCAGAATTTGCAGAATTCAAAGTAGCGGCTCCAATATGGTAGCCAATCTATGAATATAGAGGGCAATAAGTACATTAAAATGAAGACACTGCCAAAATAGCAAGAGATATGAAAAGTTGAAAAGAAAAATGTTGAAAATTAAATGTTTTACAAAAAAAGTCGGTGAGAGCATATGTCTATATGTTTTATAGTATCTGCACAGGAAGCGTGCAAAACGCGACGTCATGCGGATTTGTCGTATTTAAACGCATATATTGCCAAAATAATAAAAGGTACATATCGTCCCTCATCAGACGTAAAGTCATATCTGAAAATACATTGTTTTACAGTAGAGCATGGAAATGAAATGAAGTGGTATTCAAATTGACACAGTATACAGCTAAGTTAGTGAGATGCTGTAATTTCTTGGAAATAGGTAAGAATAGGATTTTGCAGAGTGAGAAGGAAATATGCGTTTATTTTTGGTTTATTATAAATTATTAAAAAACCAAACATAGTATTGTGACGTGTTTCCACCCTTAGGAAACTACCCCTTGCAAATTCCGTGGGTTCCAAAAATTATAACAAGAGATGTCCACTAACACACTTTATTAAATATTTACTGGATACTTCACAATACTATTATTTACACTTTACTGACTAAAAATCACAATGTTTATCACTTTGTTTATCTTTGAAGTCTTAACCTCACTTTTCATACTTTCTGAACTTCTGAACTACTCGCTGAGAATGCGGTCGGTCGGTCTTTTATACCTAAAAATGACAGATCTCGATTTTTCTGTGATGACGCCACCATTCTCTAGATAATTCCAGATGTCACCAGAACTAACTTCTGGTAGGTTTCTCGAGTAGGTGCAAATACTACTACTTTTTAGTAACCAACATAACCTTAAATTTTAAGGGGTTGCAACATATTACACTGCCCCCTCCTTAAGCCTGAACGTCCCGGTCAGGCAATTCAGCCTCTTTCACATACTTCGCCAGTCTATCCAAGTGTACGATCTTCATCTTGGACTTTTTGTTTCGTTGAATACGATAGACGACATCATTAATTCGGGTAATAACAGTATAAGGTCCTTCCCAAGGAGGTTGAAGTTTCGGTGACTTCCCTTTCTTCCGCTGTGGGTTGTACAGCCAAACCAGATCTCCTGCCTTGAACCCTTCTGAACTACCCTTACGGTCGTATCGAGCCTTCATTCGGTCACTGGCTATGGTGATTTGGTCTCTAACCAGCTCATGAACATTTCTTAGCCGTTCACTCATTTCATCCACATAGCTGTTCACAGGAAGCTGTTCTCCGCCTGGTGTTCCGAAAATCAAATCACACGGCAGTCTGATCTCATGACCAAATATTACACGGGCTGGTGTTTGTTTCGTAGACTCGTGGATAGCAGCTCTGTATGCCATGAGGAAGAACGGTATGTGGAGATCCCAATCGCGTTGATTCTTATGAACCACTTTAGAGAGATGTTCTTTCATGGTCTTGTTATGTCGTTCCACCATTCCATCTGATTGCGGGTGGAGGGCTGTTGTCCGTGTTTTGTGTATCCCCAATAACTTGCAGATTTGCTGAAACAGCCCTGACTCAAAGTTCCTCCCTTGATCTGAGTGCAGCTCCAGGGGTACACCAAACCGACATATCAAATTATCTACCAAGACTTTGGCGACAGTGACTGCTTCTTGGTTTGGAATTGCATAGGCCTCTGGCCACTTACTAAAATAGTCCATGGCAACCAGTATGTACTTGTTCCCATCCTTGGTTACTGGGAATGGGCCGGCTATATCCATCGCGATCCTCTCGAAAGGAGCTCCGACGTTATATTGCTTCATTGCACCCTTACTTCTAGTCTGTGGTCCCTTACTGGCTGCACAAATTTTGCAATTGCGACACCAAGCTTCCACATCTTGACGACTATTTACCCAATATAATCGTTCTCGTACTTTATTCAGGGTCTTATTAACGCCGAAGTGCCCACCGGATGCTCCATTATGCACTTCCTGAAGTACTTTCGGTACTCGACACTTGGGAATCACTAGACGCATAACAACTTCCCTGCCATCCGGGCTTTCCCAAGCTCTTTTTAGCAGCCCGTTCATGACTTTAAGTGAATCCCATTGGGCCCACAAAGCCTTCAATCCAACTGCCTTATCCGAAACATCCTTCCACGCTGGTCGAATTCCGTTCTCCTTTGCTCTCAATATAGCCCCAATTTCTGTGTCATTCAGTTGTTCTTGTCTCAGGTTGTCCAATCGTCCGGAACCTCTATTTTAATAGTGTTGACGGCCACCGTACCCTGCAATTTCTCAACGTGGCGGCAGTGCTTGCAATCTTCCTTGCATGGTCTTCTAGATAAAGCGTCTGCGTTCTTATGAGATCTTCCAGGTCGATGTTCTATTTTGAAATCATACTGTTGCAACCGTTCTATCCAACGAGCCAGTTGACCTTCAGGGGTTTTCAACTGCAACAGCCATTTTAATGCAGCATGGTCGGTCCGGATCTTGAAATGTCGTCCATAAAGATATTTATGAAAATGGTCCACTGATTTAACGATGGCCAGTAACTCTTTCCGAGTTACACAATAATTTCTTTCCGGTTTGGACAGCACCTTGCTGAAGTACTCGATCACTCTTTCCTGCCCATTCTGGATTTGGGACAGTACACAACCGACCGAAGAATTGCTGGCATCCGTGTCTAAAATAAAAAGTCCTTCCCGTTGTGGGTATGCTAGCACAGGACCAGTACATAAAGCTGCCTTCAATTTTCTCCATGCCGTTTCACATTCCGGTGTCCACTGGTACTGCACTTTCTCTTCTGTCAGCCGGTGTAGTGGCTTCGCAATTTCTGCAAACCCTTCCACAAAGCGCCTATAATAAGTGCAGAGGCCAAGGAAGCTCCGTACTTCATGAACGTTAGATGGTCTTGGCCAATCTCGTACAGCAGAAATTTTGTCGGGGTCTGTTTGTATTCCATCCGAAGACACCACATGACCAAGAAATTTGACTTCTTTCTGGAATAGCAGGCATTTCTTCGGGTTCAACTTCAGATGGGCATTCCTCACTCGCCCAAATACTTCTTGAAGATTTTTCAAATGTTCTGTAAAATCCTGTCCCATAACAAGCACGTCGTCAAGGTAAACCAGGCACGTCCTCCAGGTTAACCCTCGCAGTACGAATTCCATCAATCTTTCAAAGGTAGCTGGCGCATTGGAAAGTCCATAAGGCATCACAGTAAATTGATAAAGACCACTGCCTGCTGAAAACGCTGTCTTCTCCTTATCATCAGGATGAAGCCCCACTTGCCAGTATCCACTCCTAAGGTCTAACGTAGAAAACCATCGTGAGCCTGCCAACGTGCTTAACGTGTCGTCAATTCGTGGTAATGGGTAACTGTCTTTCTTCGTGACATCATTTAATTTTCGATAATCGACACAAAATCTTAATGTTCCGTCCTTCTTGGCAACCAAAACTACTGGCGATGACCAGGGACTCGTCGACTCCTCAATGACTCCATCTTGTAGCATCTTGTCTATCATTGCCGAGGCATCTTCTTGTTTTGCTAATGGAAGCCTCCTAGGTGGTTGTCGAATAGCGGGTGAGTCGCCAGTATTTATCCGATGCTGGACTATGTCTGTTTTTGTAAGGGCCTCTGTATTCTTGGCAAATACTGAACTTTCCTTTTCTAGGAACTTGATTGCCTCCCTTCGTTCATCCTCAGATAAATGCTCCAACTGGGTAGTCAGCAAGGTCAAAACTTCCTGGTCTATTTTCATAGATGAACTTCTTCCCTCTGTTTGTTTCTCGCACCTCGCTACCCATGTGACCTGTTCATAGGAGCCAATCGGTTTGCCTTTCTTAATTGTCACAGAGTGGGAATTTAAATTAACGACTCTAATTGGGATTTTGTCTTTAGTCCGGGTTAAGGTTCTCGCTACAATAATATTGGGTAGGGACTTAATCGATTCGTCATCTTCAACTAGGCCAACACGGTACCCTCCAGGATTTCCTTCTACGGCAGCATCGATCATTTGTTCTGAATGAGCAGGAATCTTGATCGTCTGTGTTGTTAACAATCTCGCTTTATGGAATTGGTCGTCTGCGGTTGCCAGAATAAATTCCTCATTTCCAATTTTTAAGACTCGCTCCCCTACATCAACAATAAATCCCTGCTCTCCCATGATGTCCAGACCCAAAATGAAATCATCCATAATGTCAGCCACAATGACCTTGTAATTGAACCTCAACCGTCCAACCTGCAGTTCCAAGTCGACTTCTCCATGGACCGCAGCCCTGTCCCCCGTGGCTGTCCGAATGATTACTCCATTTTGCCTCTTGTCAATCTGCAAGCCTGATATAAACCCTGGCCGCACTATTGATGACGTAGCACCGGTGTCAATAGTAAACACGCATTTTCTTCCATTCACATATCCTTGCAACAACAGACTGCTTGGAATTCTTTGAAGCTGGGAAATCTTTATTTCTCTGGGGGCACCGCATTCCCTAGCCAACACAGCCCCCTTGGTGCTGGCTATCTTTAGTTTTCCTGCTTTTCTTCAACATTTACAGCATTTACTCGACTCTCCGAGTTCTGCTGTCGACAGTCTCGTTTCATATGGCCCACCTTGCCGCAGTTGTAACATTTAATACCACCACTCGGCTTTCCTTTATTTTGCTGTTTATCCTGCTTTCCTAGGCCATCCAATTTATCGCATAGTTTGGTAAACATTTTCTGCATCTCAGTCAACATAGGGTTCTGATTCATTTCTGGTTGCGATTCTTCGAGAGTCACAGCTCGCACTCTCGACCTTGGAGTATCTCTGTAGGCGGCTTCTACTTCAAGTGCACGCACCAAAGCTTCGCTACTACTTTGGTGTCTCGTCAGCCTCAAAACTCGCCTGACCTCTTCGTCCCTTATACCATCTAAAAAGGCCCCCACGGCTAATTGTTCCTGGAATTCTTTAGGTGCACTTGGATACGCCAGGTGCGCCAGTCTCTCTATCGCAGCTTCAAATTCTTGTAAACTTTCCCCAGCTTTTTGCATCCGGGATTTCAGCTGAGCCTGGTATAATTGGGCAAGGTGTTGATCGCCATACCTCAAGTCCAATGCAGCTTCCAAGACTTTGAAGTCCCTTTGTTTCTCCACTGGGATAGTCTGAAGTAATTCTGAGGCCTGGCCCCTTAACGCCAGAACTAATGCCATAGCCTTTTCCTCGTTATCCCAGTTATTCGCCGATGCTGCTGCCTCGAATTGTCTCTTGTACGTCGTCCATGAGCTTTGGCCGTCAAAGGAGGGAGGTTTTAATCGAGGACCCGATGATGTTACTAGCTGGCCTCCTTTCTCTCTTAATTGTCGTTTAAGTCGCTCCACTTCTCCTTCGAACTCGCTCATTTTTCCTCTGATGTCACTCACTTCCTCTTTTACATGACTGACTTCCGTCTTGACTTCAGAAACTTCAGACTTTACGCTACCCATATCATCTTTGATTTCTTTCTTTAGTTCCTCAGTAGTGGAAATGATAGCGTCCTGTTGTATTTTCATTTGTTCATTCAGAATTTTCCTTAATTCTTCCTGGCGTTTTTCTTGTTCTTCTTTCTCCTCTTGCTGTCGTATCTTCAGGTCTTCCATAATTTCTCTCAATTCGGCTTTTTCTTCTTGGCATCTTGTTTCTTCATCCTCTTTTTCTTTCTGACGTCTTGTTTCTTCACCCTCTTTTTCTTTCTGACGTCTTATTTCCTGATCATTTTCTTTAATTCGTTCCTTTCTTCTTGACGTAGTTTTACTTGTTCTTCTTTTTCTTCCTGACGTCGCTTTTCTTGTTCGACTTTTTCTTCTTGACGCCGTTTTTCCTCCTCCTGGCGCTGCTGTGCCATAATTTTTTGGAATTGTTCGAATAAGTCCTGTATTTGTTTATCGGATGCCATACTTCTTGTTGTTACGGGCATACGATGAAATTAAAATAAAATAAATTTAACTGTCACGTCAATATCGGTAATGGAACTTCCTAGACAAATCTCGAAATAGCACGAAAAAGTCTTATCCAGAGTCTTTTGTCACTATCCAGTTCAGAGAATTTAATAATCTCCACTAATGTCCAAATAGAAAAGTTCTAGAAATTTTCACGCACTAAATGAGTCTTTTTCAGTGTCTCTATCACTTCTCAGTTCAAAGGATTTAATTATCATACTAATGTCCTAATAAAATGTTCTACAATGTCTCAAAAATGCACTTAACACTATTTTCCTGTTCGAAAATAACCCTCGAACAATGTCCAGTAAATGAGTCCTCTGTGCTAACTCGAACACTCCAGCACAACTTCAGAGCTCCTCTTGTCATAAAATTCCGCTTGTGACACCAATTTGTGACGTGTTTCCACCCTTAGGAAACTACCCCTTGCAAATTCCGTGGGTTCCAAAAATTATAACAAGAGATGTCCACTAACACACTTTATTAAATATTTACTGGATAATTCACAATACTATTATTTACACTTTACTGACTAAAAATCACAATGTTTATCACTTTGTTTATCTTTGAAGTCTTAACCTCACTTTTTATACTTTCTGAACTTCTGAACTACTCGCTGAGAATGCGGTCGGTCTTTTATACCTAAAAATGACAGATCTCGATTTTTCTGTGATGACGCCACCATTCTCTAGATAATTCCAGATGTCACCAGAACTAACTTCTGGTAGGTTTCTCGAGTAGGTGCAAATACTACTACTTTTTAGTAACCAACATAACCTTAAATTTTAAGGGGTTGCAACATATTACAGTATAATCTTTAAAACTGTTTTAAATAATTGCTATTATTCTAACCAATGCAACTATAAAAACTTTTATTGTAAATTTCTGTTGTACTTGAATATCGTAATTTGTCAATGAAAATAGTTCCTAATTTCATTATTAGAGTATGGCGCGTTTAACTATATACTTAATTTATGATAAAAACTATATAAGGTTGTATTTCTTAAAGCAATGAGAAGTATCTGAAATTATTTTAAAGATTATACCATTTATTATTTTTTAAATATTTATAATAATCCGAAAATAAACGCATATTTCCCTCTCACTCTGCAAAATTCCATCCTTAAGTACATATATCTAGGGTGAAAAATACTTAATGCTTTAAGAAAAAAGTTCATTTGCAACTTCTCGTAGGTATAACTTTCGTCGGAATTTGAGAAACGTTGTTTAACAGGAGATGATATTAAAATGTTAGTAGTTTCAGAAAAAGTAGCATTAAAAATACTTGAGTATTCGTAAAAAATGCACACGATTCTGTTAGACAGTTTTTGCTTACATTATTTAAATAATTAAATTACTGATAATGAAAAATAAAAATAATTAAAAGCTAAGAAACATTGCATTATTATTACACTATGAAAAAAATAAGCTTAAAACAAAAACACAAAAGTATATGCAAGTTTTTAGTATAATTTTCCATTTTCTTCTTCACGACGCAAAGATTTAAAAAGTCCTAGAAATTCTGGATTTACCACCACAGGCGTGTCTCCTCTGCAAAGTGATATCAAGCCCTCATACTCTCTAGCTGCTATTTTATTCAGTTTTTTAGTCAGTGGTGAAAGTTTTAAGTGTGTCAAATAGACATTATTGTAGGCTATTGACTATGTGATTTAGTAAGGAACAATTGCGTTAAAGGGTGTTTATTGTTTCATCCATTTATTGGGCACCTAAATATGATAAAATTACAAACTGCTATTAAATTTAGGGTGTACATTTTTGAGAACGCGGTGAGAGAGGTCGTTTTTTAGTTTTTTCAATATAACTCAGAAACTAAGCGGAATTCAAGAGTATTTTTTTGTAGAAAATTTAATTTCCCATTGAAATGACTTTTTTCAACCTCGAAAAAAAAAAGTTTTATACTAAATGTAAGCATAAACAAATCTGCAAATTTTTTTTACATTTTTGGTTATAACTTTTTCTGCGAGATAGGTAAAGAAAAATAAACAAAAGCGGTAAAAATCGACAAACAATAGCCAACTTTGAACAGCAATATCTCAGTCAATTTTCATCACAGCTCATTTTAACGATTGGAAATCTCTACTTTCTTTTCTCTGAAGCAATTCCTATACCTATCTCTGCTCAGAAAATTTGTGCGATTTTTCGCATTTTTGCAGGTTTATTCTTACATTTACTATAAAAATATCAGCAGCTACGGAAAGCGGCTGGAACCTCACCACCCGGTGAATCTTTGAAGCCGAGAAAAGCACTAAAAAATATGAACGATCTCATTTAATTATATTTATTTATTTATTTTTAAAAACCATACAATTCTTTGTGGATAGCTTCTCTGCCAGCTGTGGCCGGTGAAGTGTTCATTGGACACTTTCAATTTGAGCTGATGGATATTATTTTTATCTTCTGGCCTCGACCGATTTTTCATTAAATCGGTCGGGAAAGGTTGTTCAGAAAGGTTGTTTCAGGAGAAGATTTTGGTTCGTTTGGTTTTTAGGTTATGTTAATGTTTTTGAGGTCGTGATTGCAGGAAATTTTTGCGGCGTTGTGCCGGAAATGTCACTGTCACTTTTAATAGTTTTGGGCAAAAAACTTACTTTGGTTCCAGTTAAGGACCGTCCGCAACCACACGGGCTACTTATGGGTTGTGTAGGCCTCACACGCCCGTAGGGCCGTGTGAATAATATTTATAATGTTGATAATAGAAAAAAATGGGTAATATACTCAAAATGTATGAATTTTTGTCAAAGTTACACGTCACTTATGGGTCGCGTGCGCCGACGTCACAGATTTTGAGACCTTAGGAAAAACAAACAGCTGTCAAATGTAAATGTCAGAAGCGATTTATGAGTTAGTGGTTTATTATTAAGTAAGTATGTACCCTGTCAAAAAAATCTCATCAATCCTTATTGAAAATTATCAAAAATTAATAAGTATCTATGAGAACCTATATTGTCAATAAGTTTCTATAAGAGTTAGGTAAAGTTGCTGTTGAAATTGTTATCAGTTTATATCCGCATTGACCAGCAAAATGAGTCAAGCCATATCCATTTGTTAATCCAAACATTTACTTATACCATATCAATGAGAATTTATGAGCACAGTATCTAATGTAATTCACGCGGCTTTCCGTGATTAAAAGACAAGTGTTTCTTTAAGAAACGAGCTGCATTAGGTTAGAACAGTTTGGATTTGCAATTGCAGATTACAAATTATAATGTTTGAATAGGGATTTATGAGATCAGTTTCTATGAGTATTAATGTTTTTTTTCAGTAATATATTAAATGTGTTTTCATTTGTTTGAATGGGTAAAAAGAAAGGTCAGTTTTCAACTGCAATTACAAATACAAGTTTAATCGCTTCGAATGGGATTATATGCGATCAATTTCTAAAAGTATTTATGCTGTTTTCCGAATATAGTTATGATGAGGTTTAATCAGTAACAAATTGTTAACTACTTGTTATGATATGGTCGGAAATTCCAAGTACACATTTAGTATTCCTTCAAGAGGATTGATGAGAGCAGTTTCTACGAGTATCTATTTGTTGTTCCTATAGTAAATTATATAAGTCTTTATCAGTACAGATTCGGATTTAATTTAAATATAAAAATTATATCAGAATAAAGCAACTAAATATTTTAAACAGTATCTATTTGTAAATCCAGACATTTACTTATACTATCTCAATGAGAATCTATGAGGACAGTATCTAATGTAAAACGTGCGGCTTTCCGTGGTTAAATGGCAAGAGTTTCTATAAGAAACGAGCTGCATTAGGTTAGAACAGTTTTGATTTGCAATTGAAGATTCAAAATTATAATGTTTGAATAGGGATTTATGAGATCAGTTTCTATGAATGTTAATGTTTTTTTTTTTCAGTAATATATTAAATGTGTTTTCATTTGTTTGAATAGGTAAAAAGAAAGGTCAGTTGTCAACTGCAATTAGAAATGCAAGTTTAATCACTTCGAATGGGGTTAGATGCGATCAATTTCTCAAAGTATTTATGCTGTTTTCCGGATATAATTGTGAAGAGGTTTAATCAGTAACAAATTGTTCACTACATGTTATGATATGGTCGGAAATTCCAAGTACACATTTGGTATTCCTTCAAGAAGATTGATGAGAGCAGTTTCTACGAGTATCTATTTGTTGTTCCTCTAGTAAATTATATAAGTCTTTATCAGTAAAGATTCGGATCTAATTTAAATATGAAAATTATATTAAAATAAAGCAACCAAATATTTTAAACAGTATTTATTTGTAAATCCAGACATTTACTTATACTATCTCAATGAGAATGTATGAGAACAGTATCTAATGTAAAACGTGCGGCTTTTCGTGGTTAAATGGCAAGTGTTTCTATAAGAAACGAGCTGCATTAGGTTAGAACAGTTTTGATTTGCAATTGAAGATTACAAATTATAATGTTTAAATAGGGATTTATGAGATCAGTTTCTATGAGTATTAATGTTTTTTTTCAGTAATATATTAAATGTGTTTTCATTTGTTTGAATGGGTAAAAAGAAAGGTCAGTTTTCAACTGCAATTACAAATACAAGTTTAATCGCTTCGAATGGGATTATATGCGATCAATTTCTAAAAGTATTTATGCTCTTTTCCGAATATAGTTATGATGAGGTTTAATCAGTAACAAATTGTTAACTAGTTGTTATGATATGGTCGGAAATTCCAAGTACACATTTAGTATTCCTTCAAGAGGATTGATGAGAGCAGTTTCTACGAGTATCTATTTGTTGTTCCTATAGTAAATTATATAAGTCTTTATCAGTACAGATTCGGATCTAATTTAAAGATGAAAATTATATCAGAATAAAGCAACCAAATATTTTAAACAGTATCTATTTGTAAATCCAAACATTTACTTATACTATCTCAATGAGAATTTATGAGAACAGTATCTAATGTAAAACGTGCGGCTTTCCGTGTTAAATGGCAAGAGTTTCTATAAGAAACGAGCTGCATTAGGTTAGAACAGTTTTGATTTGCAATTGAAGATTCAAAATTATAATGTTTGAATAGGGATTTATAAGATCAGTTTCTATGAGTATTAATGTTTTTTTTCAGTAATATATTAAATGTGTTTTCATTTGTTTGAATGAGTAAAAAGAAAGGTCAGTTTTCAACTGCAATTACAAATACAAGTTTAATCACTTTGAATGGGGTTATATGCGATTAATTTCTAAAAGTATTTATGCTGTTTTCCGAATATAATTGTGATGAGGTTTAATCAGTAACAAATTGTTCACTACATGTTATGATATGGTCGGAAATTCCAAGTACACATTTGGTATTCCTTCAAGAGGATTGATGAGAGCAGTTTCTGCGAGTATCTATTTGTTGTTCCTCTAGTAAATTATATAAGTCTTTATCAGTAAAGATTCGGATCTAATTTAAATATGAAAATTTATATCAGAATAAAGCAACCAAATATTTTAAACAGTATCTATTTGTAAATCCAGACATTTACTTATACTATCTCAATGAGAATTTATGAGAACAGTATCTAATGTAAAACGTGCGGCTTTTCATGGTTAAATGGCAAGTGTTTCTATAAGAAACGAGCTGCATTAGGTTAGAACAGTTTTGATTTGCAATTGAAGATTACAAATTATAATGTTTAAATAGGGATTTATGAGATCAGTTTCCATGAGTATTAATGTTTTTTTTCAGTAATATATTAAATGTGTTTTCATTTGTTTGAATGGGTAAAAAGGAAGGTCAGTTTTGAACTGCAATTACAAGTATAAGTTTAATCACTTCGAATGGGATCAATTTCTAACAGTATTTATGCTGTTTTCCGAATATAATTGTGATGAGGTTTGATCCGTAACAAATTGTTCACTACATGTTACGATATGGTCGGAAATTTAGTATCCCTTCAAGAGGATTAATGAGAGCAGTTTCTACGAGTATTTATTTGTTGTTCCTACAGTAAATTATATAAGTCTTTATCAGTATGCATTCGGATCTAATTTAAATACAAAAATCATATCAGAATGAAACCCCAAATATTTTAAACAGTGTCCACCTGTAAATCCAAGATAATATTATAATGAGAATCCATCACAACAGTATCTAATGTAACGTGTGCGGTTTTCCGTGGCTAAATTTTAAAATTATTTGCAACAAATAAGCTTTAACGGATTCGAACAGTTTTGCATTTCCAGATGAATAGTTTTAATTGTTAGGGATCTATGAGGTCAGTGTAATGTTTTTTTTTTCAATAAAATGTGTTTTTATTGGAAAATAAACATTACACAAAGACACTGATCTCATAGATCCCTATTTAACAATTAAAACTATTCATCTGGAATTGCAAATTAAAACTGTTCAAATCCGTTAAAGCTATTTATTAAAAATACTTTTAAAATTTAGCCACGGAAAGCCGCACGCGTTACATTAGATACTGTTCTGATTGGTTCTCATTAAAATATATCTTTAAATGTTTGGATTTACAAGTGGATACTGTTTAAAATATTTGGTTGTGTCATTCTGATATAATTTTTGTATTTAAAGTAGATCCGAATACATACTGATAAAGACAAATTTTCTATTGGAACAACAAATACATACTCATAGAAACTGCTATCATCAATCCTTTCGAAGGAATACTAAATATGTACCTGGAATTTCCGACCATATCGTAACATGTGGTGAACAATTTGTTACTGATCAAACCTCATCACAATTATATTCGGAAAACAGCATAAATACTGTTAGAGACTGATCGCATATAACCCCATTCGAAGTGATTAAACTTGTATTTGTAATTGCAGTTGAAAACTGACCTTTCTTTTTTACCCATTCAAACAAATGAAAACACATTTAATATACTTATTACTGAAAAAAAAAACATTAATACTCATAGAAACTGATCTCATATATCCCTATTCAAACATTATAATTTGTAATCTTCAATTGCAAATCAAAACTGTTCTAACCTAATGCAGCTCGATTCTTATAGAAACTCTTGCCATTTAACCACGGAAAGCCGCACGTTTTACATTAGATACTGTTCTCATAAATTCTCATTGAGATAGTATAAGTAAATATTTGGATTTACATATAGATACTATTTAAAATATTTAGTTGCTTTATTCTGATATAATTTTCATATTTAAATTAGATCCGAATGCATACTGATTAAGACTTATATAATTTACTATTGGCACAACAAATACATACTCGTAGAAACTGCTATCATCAATCCTTTCGAAGTAATACTAAATATGTACCTGGAATTTCCACACGTAACATGTGGTGAACAATTTGTTACTGATCAAACCTCATCACAATTATATTCGGAAAAGAGCATAAATACTGTTAGAAACTGATCGCATATAACCCCATTCGAAGTGATTAAACTTGTATTTGTAATTGCAGTTGAAAACTGACATTTCTTTTTACCCATTCAAACAAATGAAAACCCATTTAATATATTACTGAAAAAAAAAACATTAATACTCATAGAAACTGATCTCATAAATCCCTATTCAAACATTATAATTTGTAATCTTCAATTGCAAATCAAAACTGTTCTAACCAAATGCAGCTCGTTTCATATAGAAACTCTTGCCATTTAACCACGGAAAGCCGCACGTTTTACATTAGATACTGTCCTCATAGATTCTCATTGAGATAGTATAAGTAAATGTCTGGATTTACAAATAGATACTGTTTAAAATATTTGGTTGCTTTATTCTGATATAATTTTCATATTTAAATTAGATCTGAATGCATACTGATAAAGACTTATATAATTTACTATTGGTACAACAAATACATACTCGTAGAAGCTGCTATCATCAATCCTTTCGAAGTAATACTAAATATGTACCTGGAATTTCCGACCATATCGTAACATGTAGTGAACAATTTGTTACTGATCAAACCTCATCACAATTATATTCGGAAAACAGTATAAATACTGTTAGAAATTGATCGCGTATAACCCCATTCGAAGTGATTAAATTTGTATTTGTAATTTCGGTTGAAAACTGACCTTTCTTTTTACCCATTCAAACATATGAAAACACATTTAATATATTACTGAAAAAAAACATTAATACTCATAGAAACTGATTTCATAAATCCCTATTCAAACATTATAATTTGTAATCTTCAACTGCAAATCAAAACTGTTCTAACCTAATGCAGCTCGTTTCTTATAGAAACACTTGCCATTTAACCACGGAAAGCCGTACGTTTTACATTAGATACTGTTCTCATAAATTCTCATTGAGATAGTATAAGTAAATGTAAAGACTTATATAATTTACTAGAGGAACAACAAATAGATACTCGCAGAAACTGCTTTCATCAATCCTTTTGAAGGAATACTAAATGTGTACTTGGAATTTCCGACCATATCATAACAAGTAGTGAACAATTTGTTACTGATTAAACCTCATCACAATTATATTCGGAAAACAGCATAAATACTTTTAGATATTAATCGCATATAACCCCATTCAAAGTGATTAAACTTGTATTTGTAATTGCAGTTGAAAACTGACCTTTCTTTTTACCCATTCAAACAAATGAAAACACATTTAATATATTACTGAAAAAAAAACATTAATACTCATAGAAACTGATCTCATAAATCCCTATTCAAACATTATAATTAGTAATCTTCAATTGCAAGTCAACCTAATGCAGCTCGTCTCTTATAGAAACACTTGCCATTTAACCACGGAAAGCCGCACGTTTTACCTTAGATACTGTTCTCATAAATTCTCATTGATGTGGTATAAGTAAATGTTTGCTGCTTCATTCTGGTAGAAACTGATAGAAATTTCAGCAGCAACTTTACTCCAGGCTCCAGTAGAGGGAGCTGTATACGTGTAGCTAATTCATATCTAATCTAATGTCACCTAAGGAACTGAAGTGTGTTTGTTAAATTAAAAACAAAGCAGTATCTTTCACTGCTAACTCATTCATTGCTTCCAGGCTAGAACAAGAACACCCGAGGAAATAAGGACTTGCAGAATTTTGTGTTTACCACAATATTAGTATTTCTATTTGAAATATGCAATTTAAACTGTATATTTGTCGGCATGCATATCCAAATTAATACTAATAAAAAAGCAAAATGGAAGTTTACAATAAAAATACATCTGTAAAATATACAATTGAAACTGTACATTTGTTGACATGTATATCCCCATTAATACTAATAAAAAACAATGTTGGAATTTACAATAAAAACATGTTGATAAATGGTGTGTTACATACGATAGATACTGGAGAAAGGACGGACTGGAACTCTTATGATATTACTTATAGAAAAGTTTAGAATCTCTTTAAAGTTGTATCTGTAATTCCATATGTTTACAGATATAAGGGCAAGGGTGCATTTGCAGACACTAAACTGTAGATTTGTTGATGTATATTTCATATAAGTACTCATGAAAGGGCAACATGATAATTCCAAATAGCTCATTCGGAATTACTGTTTCATAACCGATTTAAAACTTAATAAAACAGATAAAATCCTGTCTGTATAATACTAATATAACTTATAGGAACGATAAAACCGCATCACTTTTTTTTTATAAGTTTCTATGTGGAATTTTTGGCAGGGTAGTATTTAATGTTTACAATTTTTTATAAAGAACATATTTATATAATTTATTCTATATCTACTACAAAACATAGAAACGTTTATTTTAACAATAAAAATGTGTTTTATTTTAAGTATTACATCATGGATAATAAAAGGTGCGCAATTTTTTTTGCCGAAGAGAAGGATATTCTCGTAAATTTAATAGAAAAATAGAGAAATATTATAGAGAATAACAATGTATTATTCAAAAAACTTAAGTCTACACCGGATTACCTTGGGCCTTCTTGGCTCCTCATCACTGCTATATGCATTTACTTCGCACGTGTCCATTTTTAAACGAAATATCAAAACATTATTTTGTGACAGTTATTTTATAGATTATAAATTGCTAGTAAACTACCAACTTCTAGTTTACTCACACCTCATCTGCTAGTAAAGTTAACTACTGGATAACTACGACCTTGAAAATGACCAGCTATTGTAAGGGCCGTTACTTTCGATTCCGATTAAACGTTAACGGTGGGTCAAACCAATTCAGTTACCATGGAAACAATTGTACTTGCAATACTGCTAAAAAAATTCAAATTTCGTCGGAATTGCATTAAAATTGGTAGTTTAGAAGTCGCTGATACTGAAAAATTCAAAATTAAGAATCTAATGTGTTTGCAATAATTGCAATATTTTGCATATTTACATGAAATTTGTGATACATTGATATTTCAAGATTTTTTGATAACAAGCCTGATGTTAAATTTTAAAGATTTAAAACGACGAATATTTTCTTTTGCTGTGTAGAAGCTAAATGAAAAACAAAATTGAAAAAAAATGAACCTCCTTCAAACATTATTAAATAAAATGTTATCGTCGCGTCGCCCAGTTAATTGAACTTTGTCAGCTAATATCGATATTGAGGTTGGTGTAAAAGTAAACAAAAAACTATTTCAAACATATTTTTAACCGACTTCAATATATTATTATAATAATAATAAGTTTATTAACCAATTTAGATACATTTAAGTACTTTTGGTAGGTCAGGTAGAATAAATATAAATAAAGTAAATATATAAAGTAATAACTAAATAGGCAAATACTGAATTAAATAACGACACTATAGTACATTTAACAAATAATAACGGTAAATACAATAGTATTGACATAGTCTAAACACAGATAAAAAATAATAAAAACAGTCTACCTTAAGGAAGACAGAGTTAAGGACATATTTATATACATATTATTGCAATATGAAAATAAAATATAATATATTTAGTTTGAAGTAACCGTTACTGCCTAACAGTTATCCTCCATATATTCTCTCACTGAATAATATGATTTTGAGATTAAAAACTCCTTCAATTTCCCTTTAAGCTTCTCTACTGATCCAATATTTTTTATTGCTGGTAATTTATTATATAAGACTGTACCAGAATGATTGGGTGAATTTTCATACAAAGTTGTAGAATAACCAGTAGATCTCAAATCATTGCCTGTTCGAGTTGGATAATCATGAAAGTTTCCAATCTGTTGATAATATTGTAGGTTTGTCTTTATGCAATTTATGCATTTTAATATATATACACAGGATACAGTTAATATCTTATTTTTTTTTAAGTGTGGCCTACACGATTTTCTTTGATCCAGATCAAAAATTAATCTTAGAACTCGTTTTTGCAATATGAGAATTCTTTCTGTGCCACTACAGTTTCCCCAAAGTGCTATATTATACTGTATGGCTGAGTATATTAATGCATAGTAGACGTTAATTAATTGGTTATTTTGCAGGGAAGGCTTAAGCTGCAGTATTGCATAGTAACCGCTATTAATTTTTTACTTATGGCATTTATGTGTGTCTGCCATCTCATATTTGCGTCAACATGTACACCAAGAAATTTTACACTGTCAACACTGTCGATCAATGCTCCATTTACAATTACTGTATTTGGTACAGTAATTCTTTTATTATAAAAGTGCATAGATACTGTTTTACTCGCATTTACCAGAAGCTTATTTTTATTGCACCAATTCGTAAATTGGCTGGATATAATATTTAGGTTATCTTGGAGTTCTTCATGAGTATGGGCAGAAACAGCTATTGATGTGTCATCGGCAAAAAGAACGACACAGTCAGAGCTAATTTCAAGTGGTAGGTCATTTATATATAATAAAAATATCAACGGACCTAAGACTGATCCCTGCGGAACTCCGAGGTCAATATCATGAGAATCTGATGCAGTATTATTAATACTAACGTACATTTTCCGACTGTGAAGGTAAGACATTAGCCAGTTTAACACATTTCCTCTAAGGCCAAAACATTCCAGCTTTTCCTTTGCAAGACTTAAATCTAAACAATCAAAGGCTTTGGATAAATCGAAAAATACTGCACCAACATATTGTCCTTTGTCTAAGTTAAAGTAAATATAATTAACAAATTTGTATGCAGCACTTTCCGTGGATCCACCAATTCTGAATCCATGTTGATTGTCAGATAGCATACTGTATTTATTTAAATAGTCCATGAGTCTATTATACATAATTCTCTCAATGACTTTACTTATGACTGCTAAGATAGTGATAGGCCTATAATTGTCTATTGATTCATTACTATTACTTTTTAGTATAGGTATTACTGTACCTATTTTAAGGGCGTCAGGAAATTGGCCAAATTCCACAGAGATGTTTATGATATGTGCTAAGGGTTCCGCAATAATTTCGGATATGTTTTTAATATTTTTGTTGAGATACCTCGCCCATTGATGTCGTGTTTTTTAAATTTTTTATAACATCTATTACTTCTTGAGCATGTACTGGATAAAATGCAAATGATGTAATGTGGGTGTTTCTCTGTTGATGTGTTAACAGGTGCAAACCCGGTAGTACAACTTAACACAGCATTTTTGGCAACATTAGCAAAATATTTCGCAAATTCTGAAGCTACCTCATCTTCCCTAGTGATATGTAGCCCATTTATGTTTAAATTGATTGGTAAGTTTTCTTTTCTCTTACCAGTTTTATCATTAACTAATTTTCATATTTGCTTCTGTTTTATAGTTTCGTCTTTACTTAATTTATTTTGAAAATGGGTTTTTTTAGTATGTATTATAAGAGACTTAATATTCTTTTTTCTTTTGACAATAATTATTTTTTAACTGATTATCCCCTGTATTTTTAAGTAACCAAAGCATATTTTTAAGTTCGGTTTTTCGTGCTATTATTTCAGGAGTAACCCATTTATTATTGTTATCACTAGCATTTTTTTTTTTAACTTTAAACGTAGGGCAGTTAATTTGTATGGCAAATTTTAGAATGTTGATAAATTTAGAATAGATGAAATTAATATTACTATTGTATGCATAAACAGAGCAGAAACTTTCATTTCTTAAATATGTTCTGAGACGTAAGAGGTTACTCTCAGATTCATTTCGAATATACATTTCTCTATTTAATTTGGCATTATCTTGGAGATCTAAGTCAATGTTCATCTTAAGGGCAAAATGATCACTGATATTTAGGTTGTCCACTTCCACGCTATACAGAGATCTATTTATATTTGTTAAAATATAGTCAATTTTACTCGATGTTATGACAGAGTTTCGGTTTATGAAAATTCTTGTTGGATCAGTATTGGTAACAGTTAAGCAGTAGCTAGTTAGAAGATCAGTGAATAGTTTGTTACAGCGAGATTCTTTTAGGTAATCTATGTTCATGTCACCACATAGTATAATATGTTTAAAGTTTAGGAGTTTAATATTAAGGACAACTTATTTATAAATAAATAGCAGTCTTTATGTTATTTATACAAACTGATACCGCACAACACTCAATATTCATTTCCATTGACATGTCATTAATATTAGTTAAATTTCTATACATTATACTGTTTCTTACGAAAATTAAGACACCACCATGTATATGCTCAGTTCGACAGTAGTTTGCTGCTAGATTATAATTGTATGGAGAGGTACAGGTTATATTATTACTGTTGCACCAATGTTCTGATAGACATATATAATATAATCTCTGGACATTCTGTTTGCCCTAATATTTCCAGCTCAGTGATTATATTTGTCACTGATTGAATATTCAGACTATATATTTTGTAAACTCTTTTTATGGTAGGAGTGACATTTGTGACAACCTTGGGTATAAAAAATTATCTTCCACATTTGTAGGCGCATTGTTGAAATGCGTGGTATCATTTAATACTACGTTAGAAATTATATTAATTGATTGGCTCGTTGATATGTCCGCTTCTCCCACTACCTCAATAGGCTCTGTATTGTTTTCTTGAAATACTCTATTTTCTCTGGCATTTACAGCGCGTTCGAGTTGCTCCTCAGAGGTTATATTGTCAGTGTGATTTGTTGTTATTGGCACAAAAATTAATGTTTTAGATGAGGCACTATTATTACTCACTATGTTTTTTGCTAGTACTGCTGAGATTACACGTTTATTTATTTTATTGTTTCCACAGTTGATTTCACGGTACTGGACATTTACTTCTGTAACCTTATTTAATTTTATTAGAAATTCGTTTAGCTTATAGTTAAACTTGTAGATGCGTTTGTTGATATTTTGGTTATTTGTGTAGGCTACTGAAGAAAATACGACGTTAGTGTTACATCTTTTTAGTTTATTGCAAATGAGTTTAAAAGGTGGAAAGGATTTTTGTTCAAAATCATTTTTTCCCGCTAATATAACAATGCAGTCTTCTTTTGATAGGTTTTCTGCTTGTTTATCAATATCCTTAATTACTACAGATAGTGGTGCATTTGGTTTGATCATTGATTGCACATTATAATTATTAAGATTTTTACGTAATAGAATATTCATTCCTTTGCCAGATTCATCGGACAGAAGCAGAATTTTATTTGTTTCTTGTTTTCTGGGAATCTTATCGGTTACAGGTTTTTTATGGCTAGATGTATTATTACCAAGATTACTTTTAGCATTAATTAATGTGTTCTTCTTTGGTTGAGATTGTTGGGGGCAAATATCTGCTTTTTTAGATTGCACTATTCCGAGCTGATTATTGTTTAGGTTATTGTTATGCTGCATTTTAAAATTATTTAACTCATTTTTTATTTTATTGTATTGCTCCTCTAATAATACATTTTTATTGTTTATCTTCAAAATTTCAGTCTCATAGTTCTTTATTTTTTTTACTAGAATGTCATAGTTATCGCAAGTAATTCTATTATTTACTGTTGTCAAAGCTGTTTGGAGATTTGTTACAATTTCATTTTTGTTTTCTAATTTCATTTCAAGATTAGCAATATTTTGATCTTGTTTGATATAGTCCCTTGAGGTAAAGCTTTTACCCCACAAAAGTTGTACGACTGGATCGCAAGACATGTACCCCCCCGTTTTCGAGGGCGGGGAACACGATGGTGACAATATTTTCCGACCTACCATTCAAGAACTACCTCTAAACCGGAATAATCACCTCTTTTCCGATTTTCCGGTGCTAGGCATTTCCTTATCGGAAATTTGATTAATGAAAGTTTTTCAGAATTGTCCAAAAACCAATCCAATATTTCATGAAAATAAAAAAATTTAAAAATTTTAAAAAATTGATAAATTTAAAAAAAATAAAAAAGGCTCAGGTTTAGGTATATTTTGTCTATAATGTGTTGGTAAATGTTCGCTCCTGAATATCTGCAGTTTATAGTAGTTTAAAGTGGCCAAAAAAATTGGATTTTTCATGTATATGGAAGTGAAAACCCCATAAATTTGATATGTACCAGGTATTTATTAAATTAATCAGTAGATCTTGGACAATTCAACTTAATTAAATAACCATATCTGTAAATTAAATATCAATTAAGTGAGAACAAAAACTCATAATTCTCAAAAAAAGGAAACAAAACCAACTAATGAAACATAGATAAGCAGTGACACAGGCCCGTACTTTAAATATTGCTTAAATTTGTTCGTTCCACCTAACTCAATGGGCAATAATGAAGAAGGTAGAGATCATGAAATTACAAATAAAGACATCTATGAATTGTTAAAGGCGGTAATGGAAAAGAATTCAGAACTGCAAAAACAACAGGAAAATATAAAAGAGGAAATAAAACAAGAAATACACAGTACAAACAAGCACCTTATAAATGCACTAAAAGAATTAAAACAAGAGAATAAGGAACTTAAAGAAGAAAACAGACAGTTAAAAGAGAGGCTCTTAGCCAATGAACGGAAAGCTAAAAAATATAACCTGATAATATACGGCAAAACAGAGGAAGAAACCCATACTTTGGAAATTGAGTCACTTCTAAAAATTATAAACGATCATCTCGAAGTAGACTGTCATTATTTAACTGATATAAGAGACCTATTTAGAATAGGAAACAGAGAAGACGGAAAAAATCGCCCCCTGTCCATCGAGTTCGTCAACTACCAATTAAAAAGTGAGATACTAACAAAGGCAAAGAAGCTGAAAGGCACCAGACTCTCTGTTGCGAATGATTACACCCCTGAAGATTATAGGAAAAGAAAAGTTTTGTATGAAAATTTGAAAAAAGCCAGAGAAAATAACTTTGAAGCTACTATAAAAAACAATGTGCTAATAGTAAATGGAGACAAATTTACCTTCGAGGATTTATATAAACAACAAGAAAAACAACCTCAACACCTGATTAAAGACGGAAGCAAATCATCAGATTCACCACTACCATCTGCTACCACTGAGAAAGAAAAAAACAGAAACGACTATTTTGAAACCACGACTGGATCGGAAAGTAGAAAAAGAAAGACATCTCGTGGAAATGACGATCCGCAAAAGCGATCAGCTAGATTAAAAACAAAAAAATAGTGCTTTAGAAGTTCTCCTTTTCTTCCTCTTTATTTATATATTTGTGTTACTTTACTTATGTTTCTATCCACTATTAACATATTGATATACAAATGCTTACTCGAAAATATTAACTATAGTTTATTTATTTATTCACGCCCATATTATTATTATTTACATAGATATATGTTAAAACTTATCGATGAATGTATTACTATGAACCTTTATATCAGAGATTTCAAATTAAATAGCATAGAAACAAAAATTGCAAAGAACATAGATGAATCAAAAAAAATATTAGATACTCATTGCGTGAGCAATTTTTACATATACCACTGTAATATCAGAAGTTTAGAAAAAAACATTGACGAGTTAAAAATAGTGCTCAATGAATTCAAAAGACACTTTGAAGTGATAATACTTACAGAGACTTGGAAACTGGAGGATATATCATCCTACAATTTGCAAGGTTATGATACTATCTACAACCAAGGGGAGATAAACCAGAATGACGGTGTAATTATATACATTAGGAACAACATAAATTACAGCTTTAACATCATAGATTTTGATGGTATTAAAGTAGTCAGTTTGGAAATACACCACTGCAATAAAAAAATGCATATAATTGCCATATATAGGTCACCATCTACCTGTCCGCATAGTTTCAATAAAAACCTTGACACATTTTTAAAATCAATAAATAAAAACTTATTTGACATAAAACTTTTAGTGGGTGATATAAATATCAATTTATTTGGGAAAGATAACTATTGTCAGGATTATCTGAACATTTTAGGAGAATGGGGTTATGTATCTGCCATCAATGATTATACAAGGGTGTACGGAAACAGCAAGACATGTATAGATCACCTATTTATAAAAGCTGGTATCGCTAGAGAACATTTTATACCCCTAATACTTCAAACACACCTGAGTGATCATTATGCAATTATACTACAAATCCATTTTACAGCTCCTGAAGCAAAAAATGAAATGTTAAAAAAAATGATAAACGTAAACAACGCTTTTTAAACAAAAAACAACTTATTACACTAGTAAGAGATGAAAAATGGGAAGACGTTTACACAGAGCAAGATGTTAACGTAGCAACAAATTCTCTAGTAAATAAAATAAAAAACTACACATAGGGCATTGTACTCAAACAAAAACATTACTACGAAACGAAGTAAAAAGAAATGCTTGGATCACGTCAGGTCTAATAAAATCAATAAACAAAAAAAACGAAATGTACAAAAAACTGCACGGACGCACTAAAAAATACAATAAAAACAGTCAAAATAGATTTTTATAAAAAACAAATTAATGAAAATAGAAACTACCTAAAAAAAATATGGGATGTTATAAATAATATTAATGGCCAAAACAGAGTAACATCAAATGAAATACAAAAAATAAATAATGAATACGGTGAGCTAATTACAGATAAACAAGCAATAGCCGAAAGCTTTGTCATACATTATACCAATATAGGTAAGCGGCTGGCTAATAAAATTGCAGCGACTCGGAACAGGCCAGCTCATGTAACTAGAGTTCCAAATTCTATATACTTGGCACAAACTGATCCTCATGAGGTTAAACAAGTCATCAGAACATTAAAGACTGGAAAATCTCCAGGACTAGATGATTTAAGATCCGAAACAATTAAATATATTGGTGAATATATATCTGGACCTCTCTCCTATATTATAAATAAATCAATTGATACAGGTATCTTTCCGGACTTACTCAAAGAAGCACTAATAAAACCAATATATAAAAATCTAGACAAAAAAGAATTAGTAAATTACAGACCGATATCCTTAATTAGTACCCTTGCAAAAGTATTTGAAAAAATTCTCAAAACACGTATTACAGCATTTCTTGACAAATATAATATAATATCACACAAACAGTTTGGTTTTAGAGAAGCTAAATCGACCGAAGATGCAATGGCAAGCGTCGTAGCCAACATATATAAAGCCTTAGATGAGGGAAAACCCGCCATTTGCATATTTGTCGACTTAGCTAAAGCTTTTGACACGGTATCTCATAATAAATTATTGGAAACTCTAGAGAACATTGGTTTTAGGGGAATGGCACTTAACCTCCTACGTAGTTATTTAAATAATAGGCAGCAATGTGTAGGTATCGGTAATTTTGTAAGTTCTAAAAAAACTGTAGAATTTGGAGTGCCCCAAGGAACTGTCTTAGGACCCCTGCTGTTCAATATATACGTGAATGACTTGTTCAATCTCAACACTTTAGGAGAAATCTTCAGTTTCGCAGATGACACTGCAATATTCTACAAAGATTCAAACTGGATTCAACTAAAACAAGCTATTGAACAGGACTTTATAAAAATAGTTGATTGGTTCAATAGCAGATTGCTAACGATAAATTTCAGTAAAACCTTTTTTGTACCATTTAGTTGTTACCAAGATTCGCTACCAGAATATGACAAATTAGAAATCATTTTAAACCAACAACGAATAACAATATCATCCAAAAATAAAATAAAATACTTAGGAATAATTATCGATAGCCATCTGCGTTGGAACCACCACGTTGACTATGTTGTACAAAAGATTAGAAGAATGCTAGGAAAATTCAAGACATACAAACAAGTTTTTAAAGAAAATCAATTAAGAACTTTGTACTACTCATTGGTTCAATCGCACATTACATACGGTATATTGGTCTGGGGGGGTGCAAACAATAACCACTTAAGAAGTCTAGAGACAATACAAAAATGGATTCTAAAAATCATATATGGAAAAAACTATACCTATCCAACTGAAGCCTTATTCACGGAATCCAAAATGTTGGATATAAGGCAGCTTTTCTTCCATCGCTTAGTAATTAAACATTTTAAATGCCATAATAGTCTTACACCAATAATGCACCAGCACAACACCAGATTTTCCAAAAAAACTACTTTAATACCTAAAATGACCAAAACTATCAGTCAAAGATCTTTTATCTACCTCTGTCCTATCGTGTATGCCGAGATACCAGAAGAAATAAGGAAAGCTTGTTCTCTTGTAGTGATGAAAAAGAAACTCAATAACTGGTTGTTAAATATCCCTAGAATAAAAATTCATCAAATAATAGATAGAAAGAATACTTATAACTTTTAACTTCACTTTGTGTATATGTATAAATTGCGAACTACACCATCAATTACAATTATGATTATCTTTACCCTGCCCACATATAAAAATATAAAAAGAAACAAATATAGCTAATATAGATATTCATTTGCGATTTAGTTGATTACTTTGCTCGTAGCAAGGTGCCTAATATGAAATAATTAAAACTAACATAATTCTCCCAGAAAAAGGCTAAGAACATAGTGTGTGAGTCTATCATTTTTAATTTTTAATATTATTCTGCTGTTATGTATCAAATAATGAAGTCTACAGAAACTAAATAATGTAATAATGTACTAGTAGGTACTGTCCACACGCGGATTTTTCCTTGTGGACTAGTACTTTACTCTTGCATGTTTTTAGTTTGGATTTTTGTTTGTTATGTTATATTTTACTTACTACTGTCCCCCGCTGTGGGTACCCCAATGTTTGTTTACCACATTATTGTAATTTTTATTGTTGAAATGTATGCAAATTTTTTATTCGGTAAATAAACTTTATTATTATTATTATTATTATTACTACTAATTACTTGACAACTATTTGACAGCTTGGGTTTAATTTCAAACAATATTGTCATGAATTTTTAAAACCCATTTAAATTATATTTTCGGACAATATTTTAAACAAAATTTCAATATTTTTTTATTTTGATTATTTCACTCATTAACGCTATAGCCAATGAGAGCCCGTTTTTTCACAACATGGGAACCAATCAAATTTCATTATTAGTGGTAATTCAAGCTAGATCGGCTTTTGACAGTACCAACCACTGAACTCTACTATATAAATGGAAGGTCAATATCTATACCAATTTTTACGTGAAATTGAACCTCGCGCAACCTGGCGACCTTAAAGCCAAGCGCAATCGCACTACAAAATACGTCAGAGCCGGTCTTATTGTTACTGCAACTGTTAAAACCCGGGACTTTCCAACGATTCTTGCAACACACAGTACCATACAAGATTGCACCATATTGTCTCAATTAACTGTTTATAACATTCACAAAATATATTTCACAAAATAATCAATTTATAACAACTTTACATAAATGACAGAAATAAACAAAGAATAAAATGAGTGACACCGACTCTGGAAATTACATCTAATCCAAGACTTACGCTACGGAATCTATGGGAAACGAATAAAACACAGAAATCGCGTCAGCGCATAACTTCCGTAGACAGCCGTTTGGTTCAAGCACAGACATCAATTTCTCTACTGCGTCGACGCGTGGCTTAATATTTTGAGTTTTAATCTGTGGCGTAATTGCCGTATTTTGTTCACGCGCATATACCTATATTGGCCTTCCATTTATAATAGTAGAGTTCAGTGGTACCAACATGCAAAATTTATCGCTCTAATTTTTTATGTCGCTGCAGCGGCAAATACTACGGTAATTTTTTGACGTTTTGTTTCATGAAATATTTTCCGCAAATAGAGCAATTCGCGCTTTTAAATTTTATCTATAAATATCTTCTCTAGCTTATTACTAATTGTTAACTTACCTTGTAAATTGTAATATTGTATTATGTACTAGCAAACATAAACACACCACATATATAGTAAACAATCGTCAGTTCCAAAGAGAAGCCTGTCTGAAATATATAGGCTATAACCCTCATCTACCTGTAACTATTTCAATTTGCCTACTTTTCAATCAGGTAACAATAATATACGAAGATTGTACTTAATATACCTAGCTCATAATACAGGAACAAGTCAAGCACAGCTTTCAATCAGCCCCATGATGGAACGTTTACGTTAGTCATAACACCTATGTTACGGTCATCTGTCTCTCTCACTCTCATATATTTTTTGGTTAGCGCTCAACATAACAGTGTATGTTAAATAACGTAAACGTTCCATCATAGGCCTGATTAGCTCAATAATGTAGTTACAAACTCATTCGCTCTGGAAACAAACTAAAAATGTACCTAGGTACCTACTTACATACGGTAATCTATCAAAAAGTAACTTTAAATCAAAGCTGTGCAATATTTTAATTTGTATTTAAAATTCACTCTGCCTAACGAAGCAAACCTCAACATAATTTGGAAACTTCGTAAATATGAATCAATGAACGATTATTATGAAATGTAACTCTATTAGCGGTAGCGCTAGATGGCGCTCTCTATGTCAATCTTGGAATCATGAGTGTATAGTAATAAATAGGCGGGATATCGGGAATAATGTAGTGCTCTCTCTATCGTTCCTCGTCATATTGCACCTCAGAAACGCCTGAAAGGTGTTAAGCCAATCTATATATTATAATATCTAAGGTTTCAACTCGTTTTATTTACTAGTTGCCATAGAAATGTCACTAGATTATTTTAAAATATAGCGAATCTCCGTTGTTTCTACTGCGTTTGTTTCAGATTTGTTGTTTTGACAATATGAGTCGGTTTGGAAATATTTCTGTATATCAAATTAATGAGGAAATTGAAAATAAAGGTCAGTAAACTCTAAAAAGTGACAAGAAAACGACTGAATGAGAAAACATAATATTAAAGATGTACTTCATGAATTATTTATTCGTGAAATATTCTCCTCAAATACCACTCGTGCTTTAAATTTTATCTAAAAATTGTTTCTCAAGCTAAGTTGCCCCTAGTTAATATAACTCGTGCAAATTGGTAGTTTATTATCAAAGATTATTTCACTCATTAACGCTATAGCCAATGAGAGCCCGTTTTTTCACAACATTGCACCAATCAAACGTCATTATTAGTGGTAATTCAAGCTAGATCTGCTTTTGACAGGACCAACATGCAAAATTTATCGCTCTAATTTTTTAGGTCGCTGCAGTGGCAAACATTGCGAAAATTTTTTGACGTTTTGTGTCGTGACATATTTTCGGCAAATAGGACAAATCGTGCTTTTAAATATTATCTATAAATATCTTCTCTAGCTTATTACTAATTGTTAACGTAAATTGTAAATTGTAGTATTGTATTAATAACCTAAAAAGCAAATGCTGTGTGGAACTTATATAGGTTCGGGATAAGTTATAGGTACACAGCTTTCAATGGCTTAATACCTAACATAATTACAAAATAATTTTCACAACTAAAATTAAATATGAATATCTACGAAGCAAACAAATCAGTTATTTCATGATAAATACACAAATGTAGTTACTTACGTATGGTAATTCATCAGTCATTACAAAGCAGCTAACACTTATTTGGAAAATCAAAACTCTGCAGTATTACTATATACATTATAATTCGTTGTACTTAAAGTCTCTCTACTTAAACAAGTAAACCTTAACTTAACTATCAAACTTCTCAAATTAGAAATAAGGATTAAATACATAAATATATAATAAACACTTTAATATAATAATTCAATTCACTATTTAGGCTAGTAACTAAGTTAAGCTAGCGTTACTAGATGGCGGTACCGTACCATCTGAGCCGGCAGCCTTAGAACGTAAAAGGGATAAATTGGTAATATGCAATTTGTGTGATTTCACCGGTAATGTGATTGGTCGAAGCGTGTTTTGTTGTGATGACTAGTCTTATAAGTTACAGTACCTATGGTTTAACGTATATTGTTTTTCTTGATTGTCATAATTTAAACCTACTTTGTTTTTTATTAGATGAAATGCATTTTTATGTGACGTAAATGATGAAATTGAAGATAAAGGTGAGTAATCTCTAAAAAGCAACAAGGAAACGTCTGAAGGCAATTAATTACTGAACATAATATTGAAGATATACTTAATGAATCATTTATTCGTGAAATATTCTCCACAAATACCACTCGTGCTTTAAATTTTATCTAAAAATTTTTTCTCAAGCTAAGCTGCCCCTAGTTAATATAACTCGTGCAAATTGGCAGTTTATTATCAAAGATTAAATCCCTCCCGCTAAAGCGGTCGGGATTTAATCAGATAATAAACTGCCAATTTGCACTCTTTATATTACCAGGCAACACGCTTTCGAAAAAATTTTCGATAAAATTTTAAGCACTAGTGATATTACATACGATAAAATGTTCGTATAAAAAAATGCTAGCACCGGAAAATCCGGTTTGGGGGTAGTGGTTGGAGGGTAGGTCGGAAAATATTGTCACCATCGCGTTCCCCGCCCTCGAAAACAGGGAGGAAGATGTCTTGCAGAACTTTTGGGTTTTTTGCCTTTTTCTTATTTACCTTAAGGGACTATTAGGTAATACAATTCAATTAACTGGGTATGCGACGGTAATTTAATAATATTAGCGACCTTTTTTGAAGGCGGTTTAATTTTTTTTTTTTTCAAAAAACTTTTTTATGTGAAGTTTCATTCTTTACAACTTTTGTTCCTATAGATTTTTTTCACAACTCGTACCATTTTGGCAGCGTATTAATTTTAAAGCAGGTATTTTTTGCTTCTTCAAGGGGACGTAGACAGTGTTACACTCAATTTATAAACTTTGACGTTGCCGTTGCCGTTGCCGTTGCCGTTGCCGTTTCCGTTGCCGTTGCCGTTGCCGTTCAACGTTCCCGTTCCCGTTCGACGATACACAAAAATGGACCATTTATAAACTTTGACGTTCGTCGTTTGCACATTTGCATTTTTGACATAAGATGTCAAACTGAGAGATTGTATTTGTGATATATTTTTTGCATAACTTCACTTTATTTTTGAGTCTGTGTGTTTAATTTAAACTAAATAATATTCTGCCGACGTAAGTATTCGATGTTTTATGATGATTATGAACTTGATAATGATATTTTGTGAAAAATCCTTAGAAGGGTGAGATTTAAAACAAACAAAAGCATATCTGAAGAGTAAAACGACTATGGTCGCTCAATTTTAGAATCGCTGTGGCTCTTCTCTATGAAAAGAATAAAATTAGAACAATTGAAGGATATCTAATAGATCCATCTTATACTTTCTTGACTTGGAATAATTTGCGTAAAACGGCACTTTATTAAAATATTCCCATTGAGTTTCTTCTCGATGAGCTGGAAACTTGAAATTTGGCATGGAGGTGGAGCGAATACTTCTCGATACGCCGAAAATTCCAAGACTTGCAAAACTCGAAATGACAATTTCAATATGCCGGCTAATCTATATTGATATAGGAGGTAATACCCACATTAAAATGAAGACTTTACCAAAATGGTAAGAGCAGTAAAAAAAACTATAGGAACAAAGTTGTGGTGAATAAAATTTTACATAAAAAATTGAGTAGCTGCATATTTTTATTGTTTTGGCAATATATGCGTTTAAATGAGATAAATCAGCACGACGCTGCACTTTGCACACATTCTGAGCATACACTATAAAAGTCAAAAAGTGATTTTTTGTAGAAAATTTAATTTTCTACAACTGTCTTCTCTACAATGTTTTCATATATCTCTTACCATTTTGGTAGCGTATTCATTTTAATGTGGGTATAGCCTTCCATGTATTATAGATTGGCCGCCATTTTGAGTTTACCAAATTTTGTAATTTTTTGAGGATCGGAAAGGTACTCCCTATCTGTATGCCAAATTTCAAATTCCTAGCTCATGGTAAGTACCCAAACAATTCACCGGATAGATAAATATAAATTAAAACAAACAATGTTATACTTTCCTTCATAATATATTGATTTATGTAGATAAATACTCGAATTTACTCTAAAGCACTTAGGACAATATAGTTGACATGGAATTGAATGAAACTTTGACATTCATTCACGTGACAAAACGCTTGACACTTTCATTGAATATCCCGCAACGGCACCGTTAAAAACATAAAAATTGTTCATCTCTAACGGACGGCAACTTTTAATCCTGTGGGAAACATCAACGCCAACTTAGAATATAAAAAACAATCAGTGTTTTGTATGTTTCATCTTTGAATGGCGACGGAAACGCCCAACGCGAACGGAAAATGTTGGGCATCTCAAACTGACGGCAACTTTTGATCCAGTAAGAAACGACGCCAACTGATCAAGTGCATTATGTAACTAACATAACCTCAAATATTAAGTTTTTCAAGTTTATTCTCTTCTTTAATATTTGTATCCGCAATTTTAGCTTGCAGCCATACTGGCTCCAAGCGAATATTTAAAAATGCCCGCAAATAATTTTTTAAAACTGTTGATTAATAAAAATAGACAGCTAATTATAGGTTTCTAACCTACAAAAAGCGTCTAATTTTATTGGAACAAACTATTTAAAATTTTATAAACATTACATTGAACTAGATTTTATTTTAAAGTACGGTAATAAGGCAGAAATTTTAACAATAGATACGTAATATTTATAAATGCTAAGAAATATATATTTTTCAGGTTAGATGTGACGTCACGTGCACGTCTTCAATTGTTTTTTTAGCCCAGGAATATTAATTAAAATTTTAAAAGGTACCCTAAACAAATTCCTTGCAAAGCAATTTTTGCTGTGGTATGTCAAGTTGGTGTTCCCGATAACATACCAAAAGTCTCTAATGTTTCGACTGGAGCTTCAATGCGTCACATCGATTTTTCTAAAAGGGGTCTAAGTAAATAGATTAGGTATATGAAATTCTGTTGTAACACCAACTTTTATTTGTAAATCAGTGTGTTAATATTTTAACTTCCCTACTGGTTGACACGTTTTTGTTCGCTACTGTTTTTTTTTAGAATTTGATCAACGAGGTCTAAAGTATAGAGGGGCAATCCCAATTCAGTATACATACGGTTTGTTTGGCCATAGAATAAACGCTGGAGGGACGCAGTGGGGGGTCATTTGTTGGCCCTAGTTGCCATGATTTGCAGTGGAGTACTGCTTTGAGGGATATAATTAATGAATGAATATTGTTTTTTATCACTGTTCTATTATTAGTTAAGCTCAAATCTATTAATCAAATTGCTGTAGAAGTAGTAATAAATTATATCATATTTAAAAACGGAATAAATGCTGTTCTATACATTTTTAAAATATTCGCAAATTCCATAACGTTAAGTTGAAGTGACGCCCATGCGGACTAGTTGCTTGAATATGTTCTGGCCATGTGCCACGCCTACTTTTCCAGTCTCTCCTTATTATGTCGCTGAATTTGATGTATTCGATAGGAAGCGCGCAGGCGCTGCGCCGCACCGCCCACACGTATACCCATACTAGCAATCGCGTTCAAACAGGTTGTTTCACATTTTCCAACTGTGGTAGTCGAAGTGCATTATTTGTGTGTTACCTAATTGATGTTATTGACTTTTGTTGAGGTTTTTATTGGTTATGCAGCAGCATTAAAAGATTAAGGCCCTAATTTTATTCTACAATTCTGGTAAGTTTAATGTTAATAATAAATAAAACGAGAACGTGAGTAGTAAGAAAACCTGCGGTTTTGGTGTATAAATATTTCGAATTAGGGCGTTTTTAATTTACTAGGTTTTCCATTTGTAGGTTAGGTTAATGGTGACCCAATAAAACAATGGAGAACTGTTTGCTATGCAACCAACCACTTGCAATTAAAAACACGATCACAATAAAACGGGGCCTTGATACCATTCTTGTTGCAAGTAAAATCAGAGAAGATGGATTAGCAGCATCTTTAGAGTCTACTAATCCCCTGATTCTCCATACCGATTGTCGAAAGGGGTACACATTACCTTCCAATTTGAAGAAAATACAAAAAGTTAGGGAAGCTGAAAAAATCAATCTGTCTCGTGCCGCAGTAGCAAACCATTGCTACGTTCCCAGGTTCCTAATTTCGATTTTAAGAAAAAATGTGTTGTATGTGCCGGAACAGCCGATGTGATTAAAGAAAAGAAGAAACCAAAACATGGGTGTGAGAATATTCGCGTTATTCATACAATCATTTGATGATGTATCTGTGAGGAATACTAAAAAAATCTGTGTTAAGGGCAATTTTTTAGTTCGAAGTACCTTGTGAAAACAGCGTGCCGGCAGAGACCAACTTCATAATTGATGGTGGATTCTTACTTCATAATTGCCTATGGCCAGAAAAGGAAAAACATATGGAGACATCTGTAATAGATATGTTGCACATGTCATATCCCGTTACAAAAGAGCGAGTGTAATATTTGCTGGCTATGACTGCCCACCCAATATAAAGTGTGAAGAGCAGAAGCGCCGAAGCTCTAAAAACGTCTGTAGATTTGACAATTCATGAAAACGCCGTCGACGACCAGTCAGGAAGATTTTTTAGGAAATGCAAGGAACAAGGTCCAGCTAATATCAATTCTAAACCTATGCAATATTCGGAAAAGGGAAGGAACTCGCTTACAAGGTTTTAAAATCCAATCCAGAACTGTGTAGAAAAATTAAACTTTTCTATCAACCGTTGGCAGCCCGATACGATATTGCGTCAGTTGGAGAAGAATTTCTGCTCGCACTGTACAATTCCAAGAGGTGCAGCAACTTAAATGATTTGCGGTACTTCATGTACAGCAAAACAGAAAGGAAAGAGTGCAATAGATCTATCCAACCTTCCACCAACAAGTAATGCAGCAAGGCAACACTTTTTCCAAGTATATTTACAAGTGCAAGATTGATTGGGAACAAAATGGTGGCTACTGAGTGGGGATGGCAGAAAATAAATGGCACCCTAGTTCTTGTCCATAGTGTATTGCCTCCTGCACCAGATGAACTTCTACACCACATATGATGCAATTGCAAAAAAGGTTGCCAAAGAGGGTGTCAGTACAGGATAGCAGATCTTAACTGTACTTCTATGTGCGGACATTGCAATAATATACCTGTCGAGGCAGATGAACTAGACCATCCATGCAGTCAAGAAGATGATGGTGATGATTGACCTTTTAGTGGAAGAAGAGGTACTATAATTATGTGGATTTTCTATTAAAGGTAATAAAATGTTACTTTGATAACGATAAATTTATTTTAAAATGTTCCAGGCTTGATGAGACCGACCGATTACATCGTAAAGGAATTATTTTTGTTTTGTTCATTCTATTTCCATTATTTTGTTACAAAATGTACATTATTTTTAAAGATTATATATATTTAATAGACTTTTTTAAATATTTTCTTTTAAATATTAATTCTTCAAGTGTTAAAGTGGATTTTAATCGCTTCTCAAAATATTTACTACGTGTTACGGTATGAATTCAGTCACTATCGACCTTTTTGACTAGATCAAAATGAAGCTCCAGTCAGATCTCTAGAGACTTTTCATTCATTAATAAGAGACATCAAGTGAACACTCTCTGCCAAAAATTAGCTTGCAAGGAATTTGTTTAGGGTTGGAACTTCATTCTCCTGGGCTATTTATATTTCATTGTCGAACGGGAACGGCAACGTCAAGTTTATAAATTGAGTGTTAGGCTATAATACCAATATGGAGGTCTAAAGTTGAGTTAACTTATCCGGAACTTTCAAACTTGCGACATTCATTTAATAGATAATAATTATTTGAATAGTTTAGTTTGTGCTTAATAAAAATTGAACGAAGGTGTTCATTATTTTTAGTAACCTTAACGAATCCGTGGAACACGGGTATTTTGCTAGTGTATATACAGGACATCACAGTTAGTGGCCTATTAGATGTTTTAGAAAAACTACAAATAATGAAAATTTAGAAAGACAGGTTTTATTTAATAAAAATATTGCCACGTATGTGACATTTAAACGACATGCCTTATTTTTTTATGCCGAATTCGAATTCTATTCATTATTCTGAGGTAACTTTCAACATCATTCCCTCTCTAAAACACCAGTAGTTTTTTAAATATTTCGATTTTAATGAAATCTGATGCGAAAACTAATCCATAGTTGGAAATTAATAACCTTCGTAATGGTAAATTCCGATAACCAATTCTTCTCTCATATGTATATGAGAAATGGAGCTAACGTGGGCTCTAGTTACAAATTCCCCAATATATACAGGGTGCCCAGAATATGAGGTCCAACTTCGACCTCCATTAAATCACTTATTTCAAATGGAACATACTCTATTTTATAATCCTATTCGCTTCACACTTTTATTACCTATTAACCTATATGTGCATTCCCTATAGATAAAATGTACGGTTATTGAGTTGTTTAAAGTTATTCAGAAAAATGGTTAAATTCAAGATTTGTAGAGTATGAGGTTCCTTAATATACAGCTTTTAGGAGAGACGATGGGTGCGGAGATGAAACGTTATACTAACCTTTTTCTTCGAACGTGCAGTAGCAGCGCAGTTATCTCACTCTAGAAGAACTGTCCGTACTGGCCCGAAATATGTTCTACAACGTATCCTGATTACCACCATGCACAACAGTCACTCAAAATGCGAAATAATTACCCCCGACCTCAAAAGCGAGTAATTGTGAGCCCGATTCAACTACGAGTTCTTTCCTTATTTAACAGTACACAAATTCTTAAAATATTTTGAATAAGGCCCTGCATCTGGTGTGATTTCACACCAGCTGCTCATTGGCTAATGGCATTTTTGGTGGGGATCGTGAGTTATTAGGCCACCTTATACTCTACCAATCTTGGGTTAAATTAACATCAATATCGACATGGAGAACACAGTAATTTACAATAATTTTGTAAAAGAATCACAGTAGATTCATTAAAGTTGCTTAAAGTTCTTCAGGGATGGTAAAAGTTTGATTTGTTCGTGTTTTGTACTATCTCTCTCTCTCTCTCTCTCTCTTTCGAAAAAAAATTAGATGTGCAGAAAATACACGTATAATATCAAAATCATTTCCTACAAATAAATCGAACTTTTTACCATCCCTGAATTTACTGCGATTCTTTTACAAAATTATTGTAAATTACTGTGTTCTCCATGGCACACTATTGTCGATATTGATGTTAATTTAACCATTTTTCTGAATAACTTTAAATACCCCAATAACCGTACATATTATCTATAGAGAATGCACATATAGGTTGAAAGGTAATAAAAGTGGGAAGCGAATAGGATTATAAAATACAATATGTTCCCTTTGAAATAAACGACTTAATCGAGGTCGAGGTCGAAGTTGTCGAAGTTGGACCTCACTTTCTGGGCGCCCTGTATATTTTGGGGCATTTGCAGCTTGAGCCCACATAAGCTCCATCTCTCATAGACATATGGGAGAAAAATTGGTTAACAGAATTTACCATGGCGAAGGCTATTGATTTCCAACTATGAGTTAGTTTTCGCATCAGATTTCATTAAAATCGAACTATCTCAAAAACTGTTGGTTTTTCAGATAGGGAATGATATTGAAAATTACATTAAAATAACGAATAGAATTCGAATCCGGCATAAAAAATAAGGCATGCCATTTAAAATCAGGAAGTTGATGTCAACTCCCCGTATAACCGAAAGTGTCGCATAAGTGAAGTTATTTTCATTGAATAGGACACCCCTGAAAGCATCTCTTCTTAAATTTTCAGTTTCAAATTATTTGTAGCTTTTCTGAAACGTCTAAGCGGCCACTAACCCTGATTCAACCTACATATAAAGGCTCCACTTAGGTACTTTGTAAGCAATTAACTTTTAATATATTTTCCAGCCTCCTGTTTTTATATTTTTAAATGAGAATATTAATTTTGTTTTTGTGTAAACATGCTGGGAATTTCCTTCGTCTCTGCTAAGTGAAGGTCATGTGTGTATTAAATCATAATACGTTTCAGTGATTTCTGCTAAATTTGAATATTTTACTGTCAGCTGTTTCCTTACACTAATTAACACGAAAGAAGTTCAAAGGTAGCTTAAATATTTCTTCAAAACAAATATTACTGAAAATTAAATTATGCAAATAATACAATTTGTCTATATACATAATAAACTGATAGCCATTTAAAATTAATAATGAAAATTTTGAACCAGAATATTCCCAAAACGAAAAAATGTACGTATTGGGATGCGGTTTTCAACATTTCCTTGCATATTTCCGAAAATGTAGAACTATCTAGGTTCTCACCTATTATATTAGGACAACAAACTAGATAAAACAATTTTGAAAATTGTTTGACATCTGTGCTTTGATATTTCTGAAGATATATTGAAGAAACATTTTTCTATATTGATCTGTCACTTTTCAGTGAACAGCCGAATAATAGTATATTATTCAACGAGCATATAATGATGGCTATTAATCACGAGGGTGAAGTTTAAGACACGAGCCGTAGGCGAGTGTCGTAAATCACCATAGTGAATACCCATACAGCACAAGTATATTCTATGTACGTCCTATGGATATCCGCATTGGACATGAAGGACCTAAAGCGGATATCCTTTAGGATCACATATGGACTACATAGGATATCCTATGGATATTCTTTTGTCACAACTTTGGACGTCCATAAGATATCCATCGTAAATCCTTAGGGATATCCACTGGACATACATAGGACGTATTTGTACTTCAGTAAATGGACATAAAGCGGATATCCTTATGGATCATATATGGACCACATGGGATATCCAGTGGATATTCTTTTGTCACAATTTTGGACGTCCATAAGATATCCATCGTAAATCCTTAGGGATTTCCACTGTATGTCCATAGACCATACGTTTGTCACAAATTAGGACGTCCATAGGTAACACATTTTGTGTCCGCTTGTGGACATCCACTGGCCATCCCGTGGACGTCCATTAACTGCAGGTCATTCAAAATAGTTTTGTTGATCAGAATTTACTTATTTAGTCAACATCAACAATTAATTTATAGGTTTAGGATTGACTATATAATTTTTGCCTTTTGCACCAAGTATACAGTCAATTATTCTTTCCTAAATAAATTAATCGTTAAAGCCAATTCTGACTAAATAAACAGGATACTCATCAGCAAAGCCCTTTTGGTTGACCTCTACATTTAATGGATATGTCTCACAATATGTGCACTAATTTCATTATTTAAATATCAAATAGCAAAAGCAATATTTCGTATATGGTGATAAAGGAGAACTTATGCTTACTATATGCATCATACCTATGCCAACGTTGTTTATGACTTATTTCAAATTGGCTTTAAATCCGTTAAAACTACTACTTTCAAATCAAATAAAAATAAATAGGTGGATAAATAGATTTAATACATTTTATGTATTTATAACAACAATCAATTCAAATAACTGCAACACTTTTGACTGTTGATTAGATGTTGTTATTATATATTGATATATGTATGTTAAAATGTAAAAAAAAACGTTTTATTCTAAAATTAAATTATTTATACATCAGTTCCATTATGTTATCATATATATTTTATCCTATTCTATTTTTCCTCATGTTTTGTCTCTTCATGGCTCAACTTAATCAATTTTTTATTGCATCCACAGTGCCAGCGTTACGATGTATTTCTGCCGCACCTAAAAATTGTAAATTATGTAGAAAAATCTGCTTAATTTCTGCATGATTATACTCAGACAAAACTAGATGTTTTTCAAATATCAATTTTCTATTTTTAAGTTAAATTTATATTTGTTTACATATACAGGGTGAACCAAATTAGAAGGGATTTGGGGTTTTCTCTAAAACTATGGCAGATAGACAAAAACCAATATAGGTGTCCTGAGCTCGATTTTCGAGAAACAAACAATGGCGTAAACCGCGATCGTCTGTCTTTTTCGACTATCAAGCCACAGAGTGTTTTTGAAAAATTGGCATTATCTCAATTACCAAGTGTCGAATCGAAAATCGAGTAATGGAACAAAATTATTAAAAAAACACAAATTATATCTATACCTCGAAAACTGAGGCATGCATAATTTTCTTCTTATCAGCAACGGATTCTACTCGAAAAAATCGATTTTTGATTCGACACTTGGTAATTGAAATATAGAAATCATCCAAAAATGACAATTTTTCAAAAACGCTCTGTAGCTCGGTAGTCGAAAAAGATAGACAATCGCGGTTTGTGCTATTGTTTGTTTCTCGAAAATCAAAACACCCATCTATCTATCTGCCATATAGTTTTAGAGAAAACCCCAAATCTCATCTAATTTGGTCCACCCTGTACAGGAATGTAAAAGTTATCAATAAGCTACTCCTCTAAATCCCTAAAAAAATCATAGCAATTCAAGAGCACTCATGCCAAATGTATCACCAGATTCAATCATGGTAGGGCAACTCATTACCTGCCGAAACGTGCGGGGATGGCAGTTTCAAAATTATATAAACAAGTACGATTTCTAAAATCTATTTATTTTCTGCAACAAACATTAAGTGTGTCATACGAACTTTTTTGGAGATTTTTATTCTGCTTAATTTTTATTCAAGACATATTTTGAGAGGGGTGGGGAAGGAGTTCATCTAATTGATAGTGATTTTTCAGGGGTTCATATAGTTCATACTCATAACTGAAAGAAACAATTCATGAAAGATGACTCCTAATACTTACATAATAAAATTGAATTTGAATTATTGTTTGCTGCAAGCATCGATGTATCGAATCGTATGTTGTTCTTCCGCCCGGTTGTATTAAGTCCTTAATCTAAAAAAAATTAAATGCAATAAAAAAAAATAGAGTAAACAAATTAAACTGGCAACTAATTACTTTTTGGAAGAAAGCGAGCCAATTCGCATTATTAGTTAACTGTATGTATTTGCTGTTAAAGAGTCTGATAAAATTTATGTTTATCGGATTTTTCAAATTTTCTAAAAAGCAATAAATAGTATAAATATAATACTTAAAGTACATTTACGAAAAAAATTTTTATGCAATTAAGCGAAAAAAAAATGAGAAAGTTACGGGACCGGGGAGCGAAAAGGGTGGAGTAACAGTAACCTTTCCAACGGTGCATAATTGTGATTTTGCTTAAAAAGTGGAGTTAGCTGGTAAACATTTTAAGCCGGGGATATATGTGAAATATAATTTTATATAAACAAGTTGGAAGGTTACATAGGTAAATATAAACACATTTTCATAGATAAATGGAGATAAATTCAACTTACCACCAGTAGATTCAGGTTTTAAACTAGATAAATTGAAATCAGAGCTGCTTCTATTTGTTGAAGCCAAATTTTCTGTCTGCAGATTGAATCTGGGTATTTCACCATTAGTAGTTTGCACTTTTAATGTAGAGATAAAAACCCTGTACGTGTTCCTTGTACATCACTATTATTATTGTCGTTTAAGCCACCAGATATTCCTATATTATGTAGAACAGAGCTAAACAAACACTTAGAACTGGAAGCATTGACATACAATAGGTCGATAACTGGAAGCCATTTGTAAACGTGACTAACGGGAGAGAAGTCGCTGGTCGTTGTTCATTGGTTCAGTTGACCAACTTGAGTCAATCAAATTATAGTATCCATTTACAAAGCGCGCGGTTTTTAAACATACGTGAGTTATACAAATACATAAATATGGTAAGAAGCTAATGGCTTTGATTGAAATATTCCAATCAACGGTAAACAGTTCGGCCATTTTGGCCCATGAAGAATAGTTAGCAATAGTTAGCATAGCATAGGTAATACTTAAATTCATACCAATTCTTGCAATCCAGATAGACAATGAAACAAATTAATAAAATTTAAATTTGACTATATCTTAAAAAAATTAATAAAACATGTTTCTTCAAATATAAGGTCCAAGTTGCTATATAACTTGTTTAAGTAGGTACGGCTTTTTGGTGGATATCCACTGTATGTCCAGTGGATGTCCAAAGAAAAATATCAAAGTTAATCCACAAGTGGACATCCAGTGGATATCCGTTTGTGGTACACGGACTTCCAGGACTTCATATGGACTTAATATGGACATCCAGTGGGTGTTCTGTGCTGTCTGGAATCGACAATTTACGGATATATGTTGATGGATAAAAACGGATATCCAGTGGATATCTCTCAATGGACAAAGTAAGGATGTTTGTTGATGGATCACAAACGAGCATCCAATGTATATCCCTTAATGGACAATGCACGGATATTCGTTGATGGATAAAAACGGATATCCAGTGGATATCTTTCGATGGACAATGTACAGATATTTGTAGATGGATCAGAAACGAGCATCCGATGTATATCTCTTAATGGACAATGTATGGATATTCGTTGATGGATAAGAACGGATATCCACTGGATATCTCTCCATGGACAATATACAGATAGTAGTTAAAGGATCAGAAACGGGCATCAAATATATATCCCTTAATGGACAATGAATAGGAATATTAGTAAATGGAAAATAAATGGACATCTAGTGGATATCCCCCATGGATAATGTATGGATATCCATGTACGGACATAAAACAGACGTCCATAGGATATCCATACTATGTCCTTGGACATGCGGACATGATATGGACAAGAAATGGATGCCGTATGGATATCCTGTGCTGTCTGGGTAGTAGCCATTATATGCGAGTAGAATACTATACTTTGTCCACGACTTTTAAATATTTTTGATTAAATTGTTTACTGAAAAAATCATTTAATGAATTAATTGTATTACTCTTTTTGAGTAATATGTAAAATTGTTGTAAATAACGTTGACGTTTAAATTTAATTTGACAAGCCGTTCTTTTGACACATAACGGCCTACTTAATCAAATTTAAAAATGAAATTGTATGATAAAAGAGGGTATGTTTCTGAAACGCTAAATGAAGTTATCTATTCATAAATTTGATAATAACAGTAAAATTATTCACACAGTTGACACTATGACAGTTAACGAATAATTCTATTTAACGTTTCAGAAACTAGCCATAAATTCTACTAAAAAGTTGCGAGATTGCACTTGAATTGCCCTGCCCGTGACTTCTTATACTTCTTATAAACAACTGACTGTCCTCATTATTCACTAGCGAATAATGAAATCATTATTCACTGCAGGAAATAATGGATAGCATTATCCTTGAGGAAACACATATATAACGAGTACATTATTTAATAATCGTGGACAAAAGGTTTTTTTTTTTAGTTTGGTTCAGTAGACACGTCTACTGAATCACGTCCCCACAATACCCGCAATTTAAATGTAGTTAAAAATTCAATGTGTGGAAAATTGGAAAATTATTTACTTTCTTTCATATTGTTGCCTGTAAAATTTTGAATACGTTTTGGAAACATTAGGCAAGGACAATATTTTGCCCGAATTTTTTAAGTTTCTGCTTCAACTCCATTTTATTATTGAAGACAAGTAAATAAAAAAATACGATTTAAAATTATACAAAGGTTTATGATAATAATAATAACTTTATTGCTGGTAAAGGTTCATGGGTGTAGACCAGAAAGGTGTTAGGAAAAGACCTTTTTAAAACTTTTTAAATAGTCGACGTTTCCTCACCATTTATTGCCATCCTCAGGACTATTTAGGTGAGTTTTCCTTTGTCACATTGAGTTTAAATAATAAAACAAAACACATTGATATAAACAAATACTTTTTTAAGTAGTCGACGTTTCGTCAAAATTTATTGACATCCTCAGGACTGTCAAGATGTCAATACATTTTGACGAAACATCGACTACTTAAAAAAGTGTTTCTCTAACACCGTTTTGGTCTATATCGTTAACCGTTACCAGCATTAAAACACAGACCATCAACCACTAATCAAAAATACAACAAAACTCCTCAACGTATGAGTAACCTAGTCTATACTGTCAGTATAGACTCTGCTGTCATCCGCATACAAAACTAATTGCATTTTAGCCATTTTGCATATATATTTTTCCAAGTCATTAATGAATAATGTAAATAGAAGTTGGAATGGAACGCTGTTCTGAGGTACACCATATTTCAAATATCTCAAATACGATCATTCTTGATCAATTGTAAATTCTACTTTACAGTTAGCCATAAAAAACTTAATTCAATCGTTCATGCAACATCTAGTGCCTATCGAGTAAAATATTTTCACCACAAATTCAGCCACTACACGTTCAAAGAAACGTGTAAGATCAAATAAAGTATAGCTGTTTCTTGAATGCATCGAACTACTCTCTTATAGGAAGCTTATGGTTGGTTATTGCTATGTGTAGGTATTTATAAAGACACAGATATAAATGAAAAACTTAATTTTTGTCAAAAGATATGTTATGTCTTCTTATCTCTTCGCATATATGAAATTGAAGAGAATATTGCGTTTGATCGGCACATTTCTAAAACCGTAAATATCCTCACAAAGAAAAAATCTTATTATTGTGTTAGTTCTCGAACTCCATCACAAAAAGACTTGAACACGTTTGCAGAGATGTAAGGCACCAAAAGTGAAAATTCGAAACTGTATCGAATTTTCACTGAAGGTCACTCAAAAACGAAGTTATATCACAAACCCCGTTTTTGGGTTACATGCCGTCAGTACGTCACCGCAAGGAGGCAGGAACACCTCGTGTAACTCATATATTGCCGTAAAACGCATACATCGCATTTATCTGATGATAAGTTCTTGTGAATGATAAAATCACTATTGAACTTATAAAGAGTCTCTAGTAAAATATTAATTATTTAATATTTTTATATATTTCCGTCAGTTCCAGAACCAAAGTGCTTTTATGTCAAGTCTATTGTTACTATACTCTCTCCATTGTCTAGTGGTTGTGTGACGTGTACTTCCCGGTGAAGTCGGAAAGCGGTCACTTTTGACACCTTAGCAACGGTTCGGTTGCTCGGGCGCCACCTTTACAATTTTTACGTGGGGCAAAGATCCCACACTAGCCTCTTAATACAGCCTGTTACAGTAGGGCTGGGATAACTACAGTGGAGAAAACAGTGACTTCCAGTGGGTCAATTGGGAAAATTGGACTTTTACACAAACAGCAGTAAAACACAGAATTTCGAAATATCAGTTATTTTATTTCCTATAAGCTACAGCCTAACTAGTTTAATATGTACAGTACATTCATAATACACAAAAGAGCAAACCCAGGCTGTGACGTGCTGACGATTACGGTAAGTGCTACCATGCGATACGGTGACGTTATTAGGGTAGGCAGGAGTGAAGCAGCGGTATGACGGTAAAAATGGCGGTGACGTACAGTTGACAGCAGACAGTGATAGGCAGCGGTATGACGGTAAGAATGGCGGTGACGTACGGTTGATGGCAGACAATGACAGGTTAAAGGAGCGAATTGCGGAGTTAATTAGGTTACGGGTTGTCGTTAGATACCAGGAAGAAACAAGCAGTTAACATACAAAGCAGCAAAATTAATTATTCTAAGGGTCAAACTTGGCTAATACTAGAAATCCCAAAGCTGGAAGAGAGGTATGATTAGTCAAGCGGCATTCTGCAACTCCTGGCCTGAAACAAGGTATGATTAGAGTGGTATGCACACCAACGGTCTCTGGGAAGAGCGGCTAGACCCCAGAGTGGTCAGTGTGCTGATTCTGTGCCCACGACGTACCTTCAGGGAGGCGGCTAGACCCTCGGGTACCCCGAGAACACAGAACTCTACCTAACAGAACAAAAGGTATCCTGAAAGCGGCAACCCAGCAGATGCTCCCGTCCCCCTGGCCTGAAATAAATGTATGATTAGGGCGGTACACACACCAACAGTCTCTGAAAAGAACGACTAGACCTCAGAGTCGTTAGTGTGTGGATTCCATGCCCACGACGTACCTTCAGGGAGACGACTAGACCTTCTGGTACCCCGAGAACACAGAACTTTACCAGTAACAGTGTTATAGGTAACAAAGAATGATTAAAGCGGTAAACACACCAACAGCCTCTGAAAAGAACGACTAGACCTCAGAGTCATTGATGTGCCTAACCTATGTCCACGACGTACCTTCAGGGAGACGACTAGACCCTCTGGTACCCCGAGAATACAGATCTTACCAAAACAAATAACAGAAAGATATGAATCCCTAGTATCAGCCAAGTCGTTACCTTTACCTAGTATTTTTGAACCTACTCACTCTCGTCCTGGTCCCACGTCTGGTCCGGTTACGGTCTTGAGCAGCACTGCCCGGTCCGGTCTTCTCAGCGGTGACTATAACAGAAGATTCACGGTTAGAGTGGGGGACTATTTGCTGCGTGCGATAATGACGTAGTCGCGGTAGGAGCAATCTTCAAGGATCGGTCTTTGCACGGTTGGCGGGGCTCCTGTTTACTCTGGGTACGTCTTGAGTCGTGGAGCGGCCGACCACGACTGTTTGATATCACGAGTTTTAATAAAGACTTTCCTCTTTCAACAAGCCGGTAGAGTGGGAGAATGTGCAGACACGGTCCGTAGCGGTAAATGAATACTTGTATTATTTTCAGGTGAAATGGTTAAATGAAAAATATTTTAAAAGTCAGAAATCGCGGACTTTACCATTATTTTCTGTCTCCCGGTCTTAGAAAAATTTTACTTACTCTTATTTCCGGAGCTTGCTGCAGTACGTCGAGTTAGTTGGGTGGCTCGTGAGGAACTGCTGTTTGCTCTCCGCGCGTCCGGTATCCAGTCCACTATCCCCTCTATTCACGGTAATGACGGGGAGACGGTGCGCGTATATATTGACTGACGTAGGCACAACTTAGTACAATGTCGCGGAAATATAATTCAAATATTATAACTTACGTTTGGCTAGCGGGTCCTATGGAGAAGGCACGTTCACTCGTCGTCGCTTGCTGGTAGACTGTGACTGCTTTCTGCAGAGCTCACGGTTTTAGTATACACTTTCAGAACGGTTGGGTCTGATGGGGGCCTATTAGTTTATGCGGTGATATAATTATTTTTCACAACCTGGTAGAAACATATTTATTTTTGGAAAATATAAATGGTTTATTCGGGTTGAAAATACGATTCATTACAGTTGAGATATACGTCCTCTAGAGGAGGCATTCGTCCTTGCCCTGTTTGAGGGGGCGATTCTTTCATATATCATTGCATATTCCTGTATAATTTTAGATCAAACCAATGAATAGTATGATTTGAACTGTTCATTGAATGAATGATTAACTTTAAGTCTATCCTCTTGAGGGCTTTTGCGTGTTGGGTAGGCACTGAATAATGGGATCCTCATGGATCTGAAATTCAGAACACCGATCAGATCGCGAAAGTTTGAGGGGGCATTCTAGAAAAATGATTACGAGATCTTGAAGTGAAAAGATCCAATACAGTGTTAAATAATAGCTAAACTTTATATAAGCTATCCTGGTACCAACCTTTCACGAGGGTGGGGTTTAAGCACCTGCCAGGCGCGTCTCCAGATGGCGGATAGCAGAACGGCCAGACTCCGCTAGGAGTAGGGCTAACGTGGTCATACTGCTGGGGGGTAGGGCTAATAACCCAGTCCACCCCGGCTAAAACTACGTCGCGGACCAGCTCACACACCGTAAACCGCTTGGAGTGGCAAGGACCCACTGACCCAGGTCAGGGGTACGTGTCTCCGGGAGGCACGGGTGTCTTGGCTTCACCGCCCGGGCCACGTGGTGTAAGTACCACCATAAAAACTTCCCCAATCCCAAGGTATTGTGCGCACCGAAGGGACGTATGGTCAGGGGGGAGCCCGACCACTAGCGACAAACCAAGGGGCACAGGCGCACCCCGTGGTATAGATGCCTTCCACGTATGTAAGGGGCTCCGTGCGTGGCGACCATCCTTTCCCCTTTACTCGTGGAGAGGGAGGTGGTTCCTCAACTTGTTCTGTGCAGATCCCCCGCATTACAAAGCCCACGAGCGCAGTGCGGAAGGTGAAGGAGCTGGGGCCGGGAAGGGGTGTCCGTGACCCCGGTCAACACTAAGGACCTTTCAAAGTGCTCGAGCCTCTCATCTGGGTTCCCGAGCCAGGGGAGAGTAACCCTCAAGAAGGATAAGGAAAAATAGGCCCATTCCAGCTGAAGGTGCAGATAAACCTGCATCATAGTAAGGAGGCCACAGCGGTCCTTACTAAAGTGATGCAGGGGTGCAAAGTGAAGCAATCTCGCGCGCGACGAGGACTTGACTGGGGTGGTTACCAGCGAGGAACGCCGCGTAGCGAAGCCGTTGCTGACAAAGCATACTATACGACTGCAGGGTCTGGACTGCAGGATATAATATCAACGCGGAAAGTCAATGGACCTGGCAACTACCATTCCGCCCATTTTCTCAGACCTGCTGCCAACGGCACAGGAAAAATGGGTAGAGTGAGTTATAATATCTACGGGCAAACACAAATAGATCCGGAGACCATCATAACTCGCCCATTTTCACACCTGTATCACCTTGTCAGTGATACAGGAATATTTAAAATGGGCAGTGTAAACTAAGATAGGGAGAGCACAATAAGCCCAGGAGGCTGCAGTGCCCTCGGAGTTCTAGGAGGAGGGGTTTTAGTCAGTTAGAGGCCAGCACTCAGACCCATTCCAAGTTGGGATGGGTAGCCCGTGTGGATTTCCCCTCCTCAAAAAAAATATATAAATATAAGCTAAAGTGCATCGAGAAAAAAGGCAATCTTGGAAAGAGAGAGCAGTTAGTAATCCACGGAAGGACAACTTTTACCTTTCTCGTCTATCAAACATCTCAAAAATATATAGAACTCGCCTGTGAGTGGAAGTTGCCATGCCACACATAGTAAAAGGGATGAGCGCGGCTAGTAAATTAGTGTCACGTCCTTCAGACGATGTGTGGTAGGTTCCTCTACAGTAACTCCAATTTTAAAGATGCATATAAGTTACATTTGCGTTTCTCTCGATAACCATCAATTGTCAACTATAAATTCTTAAGAAAAAAAGTTTAAAAAAAAATAACGTATAACATGAAATAAAAGAACTTGGAGATTAATGAATAGACAAAAAAAGTTCTAAGAGTGAACCACCCCTGTCTCCAATAACCATCTTGTGCTTTCCAATTAATTTCAACTTAGTAACAATTAAGGTTGGTAACATCCCAAAATTGAGTACCAAATTGGAACCTTCTTAGTCACACAGTTATTTATTTTCTTAATCATAACAGAGCCGTTGGAGAGCTGAGGAGATCTTCAGGGTGCAACTTGGTATCTATAGTAGTTATTCGATTGCACCAAAATGTTTTCAGCTCATGTATCTGTCACCAATATTGTGCCAAATTTTAGTAAAATCAGTTCGTTAGTTTCGGTGCTGTCGTATCCACATCATTTTACATTTACATACACAGGCATTTTTTAAAAAACCACTTTTTCGTACTCCTGGGACCTCAAAACCTATAATAGTCTTATCTCAATTTTCGAATGTGGTCCACTAGCACTACTAGCAGTAACCTCACCGTTTTTATGGGTTAAAAAAATCGTACAATGAACAAAAGGTTATAAACGAATATTTAGGGTTCACCCCATACAAACAAATATACCTAGAGGCTATCTTTTTTAGTCGAGGATTAACCACAATTTGCTTTGAGACGATTAACAAAAACGAAATATATATTTTTGTATGTATTGTTACTGGTAACTCGACGTATTCCTGTCAATGGTTGTTGGAGGACTGATTTACAGCTGATTTCAGCTCACATGCGTTATATGCAAAAGTTTTTAGTTTTCGAGATATTATATCAAATTTTCACTTTTTATCGAAAAACTCCATTTGCATACACAAAATTAAATTTAAAAATTACCACTAATTCAAAGGCACTGATTTTAATTTTCGTACTTAGATAACTCTTTAACAATGCATTACTACCAGTAAAATGTCCAAAAATACCCAATGGTCCAAAAATGCAACAAAAAATAGACAATTTTTTTTTTCGATTTTTCGTAAAAATTATTTAAAAAATTTAACATCTCTCTTTTCTTATATTTATACAGTAATATGTATTGTTGCAGCTTTATACCCCATCTATAGGAATTTCCCCTAAGTTCCATATGTAAGTAACAGAGAATTAAACTGGTTGGTTAGTTTGACCATCATCCTAGAGATGGCGCGCGCTGTCATAAACTAGAAAGTTACAGATAAGGTGAGAATATTCTGGATCCCTCATCTTTGGGTATATAAAGTCATGGAGAAGCCGAGTGAAGGGAGTACAGTTCAGTAGGAATTCAGTTCATATAGCAAGATCAGAAGGATAAAAGTAGTGTGTTTGAACATTCGAAAAATAAACATTTTTTCCAAAATAGTGATATTTTATTTCTTCCAATGGGTCAAGTTCTCGGCAAGTTACAGCCTCCAATATATATATTTATCAAAAAATCATCAAGCAAGGAAATTAAAATGATTTGAGATGTACTTTTTTTGAATCCACGTTACTACAACTTAATAAAGCATAATAATCATGAAGTGTACATACTTTTTAACAATTCTCAATGAAGAAAGAATTTTTTTGAAGGGCTCTTATTTTTTTCTATATTTTTTATTGAGTTCTGGCGTGATAATATACATAAGTATATTTTTCCCATCCGTTCTTTGCTTGTATTGTTTAAAACAAAAAAGCATCGGAAAGCTACAATTTCCATCTTTTAAATGAACCAACACTGATGTGGATTGAACCAATTCTGATTTAGTGACATGTAATTCAGTGCGTTGGTGTCACAGTCATGCGTATTTAAGCGCGCGCACCCATGGATCTCACTCCGAGTTTATTTATTAATTTTGTATGATTAATTTTTTTCAATTGCACACGTTGAATTCATTACGGCTAGAATTTTTATTTTCTGTTCAATACAACACTGTAGCTTAACTATTGATCAGTGTTATACAAATTTCTAGTTACAAGTTATTATACAGTGTCATTTGTAGAATATTTTACAAATTATTTATACTATTTACATTCACTTATTACTAGTAATATTTGTTTTGTTAAGGGTGCAATGGCTATTTCTTAAAATAAAGTAATTTTTTTCATGTTTATCGCTTCTTTTTTCCTTAATTTTTAAGAGCTGAACAAAAGATTATAGTAAGAAATGATCGGAAGAGGTAGAAACAACCTCCTTTATCACGGGTTCCGTAACTTGAAGAATTAGGTCAAAAATGAAAAAACATATTTTTTGCCCAAAATAAGATATTTTTACTCTTGTGAATTTTTTCGAAAAATGCATATTTTTCGAGATATGGCCATTCGAAAATTCATAAAAGTGGGGAAGGGGAAATGTAAAAGTTGAAAAAAAATCTGAAAGAATTCAGTATCATCGAAATCACTTTTTTTTATTTGCAACTTTTTTGTAAGGTGCGTTTTCACCGAGTTTTTCCGGAAAAACATGAAAAACTACTCATTTCTTTGAAATTCACAGATAAAAAATGTTTAGAAGGCCTCAATGTATATGTCTGAATTTTCAAACTTTCACATTACATATTTTTAAAGCGCTACAATTTCAAAAAGGGGGTAGTTTTTCATGTTTTTACTGTAAAATTCAGGGAAAACTCACTTTACAGAAAAGTTGCAAATAAAAAAAAGTCTTGTATTTCGATGATACATTCACCTGAATTTTTTCAGATTTTTTTTCAACTTTTACATTTCCCTTCCCCCACTTTTATGAATTTTCGAATGGCCATATCTCGAAAAATATGTATTTTTCGAAAAAATTCACAAGAGTAAAAACATCTTATTTTGGGTCAAAAAATATCTATTTTCATTTTTGACCTAATTCTACAAGTTACCAAACCCGTGATAAAAGGGGTGTTTCTACCCCCTTCCGATCATTTCTTACTCTAATCTTTTTTCAGCTCTTTTATTAACGTCATTACAAAAACATTGCACAAGGTTTCATCAAATTCCATTCATTAGCACTCAATTTAGAGGTTTCACCCCAGACAGCACTCGATAGCCTTAGGACAACCACTGGCCATACTTGTAGGATAAACGGGACGTCCTGGGGACGTCCTAAACTGGGTTAATCCCAATTTCGGACCACCTGTGGATATCCTTTTGGTGCAAATCGGGTTTGCCCATGGATGTCTTCGATGGGATAGCCAATGGTCGTCCATGGGAAGAAAAAGGGACCAATTTGGGTTAAAATCGGGAGAACCTACAGATATACACAATAGGATAGCCCGTGGTTGTCCATAGGAAGAAAAAGGGACCAATTTAAGTTAAAACCTGGACAACCACAGACATCCACACATAGTTGCATCTGGTTACCCATAGTATCTACACAGAATCAAAATTGATCTTGTGTAAAATCGTGATTACTGTCGACAACTTAAAATTTGGGGTATACTCACCATCCTTGCGTAATAAATAAATCTCATATTGCAAAAAAATTGACTCTCGTAAAAGCGGCATTTGCAAAATATGTGCACTTCCTGCGTAGTGGATAGATTACACAACCTCCCCCAAGTAACACACATGGTACCAAATCCTTTCGGTTTCGGTTTTGCTACGAATCCTTAGTTCCTGGGGTACACCCAGGTACTAATATTGCTACATTATTGGGTAAGGCTACTTTACATGGTTCTTTTAAAGTAACTGTTACCACACCGATACCATTTATTGGAACTGTAAACACCCAAAGTCAAAGTAACATTTGGGTAGTTACTGGAACTAGGCAGTATCATTTCATTGTTACTCTATAGTGGCAAAAACTATATAGTACCAGTGAATCAGTAACTGCCACCCACCAGTGCCACTAAGATGCCTAAATAAAGTAACTGGGTATATAGAAAGGCAATCTAGGCTCCAGAATAGTTCCAGTAACCTTCACTTGGAACTTTACAAGTATCGTGGCATTTTAGTGGCAACATGGGTAGCGAAATAGTTCCTGTTGGTACTTTACAGTTCCAAAATAGAATCTGATACTATAGAGTCACATCAGGATAGTTGCTATTGGGTCACCAAAGTCACAGATACTTTATGGTGGAGGGTCTAACTTTATAGTAGCTTTGTTAAAATCGGCCATTATTAGTTGTTGTTAAAATTTTTAGAAAGAAAAAAATAGACAATGGTTATGTTAATATCTTATCATAAACTTTTACGAAAAATTATTTTGAAAGTATTCCAAATGTTTCCCTAATAAATATTTAAATTTTTTAATCTTGCCTTTCTAAATTATTTTGTCAAAAACTTACAAAAAAAGGTTATTTTGAGGGCGCGTTGAAATTTTATCATTTAATATGTCAACTTATATCAAAAAAGTAACTTGCGTTTGAAAAAATGGCTAAAGAAGTACTTTAAACACGCGCCTAAAGTACACATCTTTTTGGTATAATATTATTCCACTGCGCCATTATTATAAAAGAAAAGGAAACAAAGAGGTCGCTAAAAGATAAACACAATTTTAAAAAGTGATAGTGGCAGTTACTAGGCAGCCACGTAGCGGTTACCAGGCCGCCGAGTCGCGGAGTAGTACCCGCTACTACCCCGATCCTTTATAGTAACTAAACACAGACACATCTATAGAAGCCGGGACTACCCGAAACACTGCCCGGCGACTAAAAATTTTTCCCCATTTTAGTGGCGGCTACGTAGCTGCCACATAGCAGGGACGTGGCAGCCTATGGTAGCGGTCCACTTTATCGTGGCTTTTATAGTCACCGATACGTTCCCGCGACTTTATGTGTTACTTGGGCCAGTTTCAGGCTTATTAGGTGAGTATCGCAACAGAAGGTAATTTGCACCTTGCAAGGAGAGCCATCTAACATGAATTATTGAAATTAGCGCTAAGAACGAGCTAGTCAATATCTCCATTTTGGCTGTTATTAGGACCATATTTTATAAGTAATGTCTTCCGTCAATAAAATTCATTCGTCACAATGAAAATATAATGCCAAACTAAATAAAAAAATTCTCATTTGTACGTGAGTTTATCAATTATCATGAATCATGAACCCACATTAGCCCAACAAGTTGACCTATCAGCGGCGGCTGGTGAAATTTCAATATTTTTTTTTCTCGTCTGTGGCGCATGGGACCCATACGAAATTTGGGAAATAACATCTAGAGAAGCACTTCTCTAATGACCCCTAAAAAATTTTGAAAAAGCAGTTTGCGAAAACATTTTTGAAAATTCGTTAGCCTCCCCTGGGTCTAGGAGCTCCTGTTTATTTTTATTTTTTATTGCCATATGCATTTGACTTTTCATAAAAATACAACAACAGATTTTGGAGTTTATGAAAATATCGGTGCCCTATCGGTGCGCCACTGGACAGCTTTACTATGCACGCCACCAGAAGTCCGGAATGCTGATGCAGCTTAATGCTTTTCAACTGCTATTGTTTGTGTTTGCGCTATCTGTAATTATTCCTTTGCTTTTGCTTCACCGTTAAACTTGTAATATTTCTTGAATAAATTTGTTGTATAAAGTGATTTTTTCCTTTAATATAACTGGCGCAGTCAGGTAGCATTACACTCGTGGCTAAGTGTTACATAGTGTTCTCACTAGTTACGTGAATTTTTAAATTTTTAAAGTGTAAAGAAAACGAACCCGTGCTTTCTGTGGTGCTTCGGACAATCCAAAGTGAAAATCTAACGAAGACATTCATCAGGATACTGGAGCGACGCGAGAGCTGGAATATTCAAGTTACCCAGGGTGCTGAATTGAGTAGGTACCTGAGAAACCATCAAGGGGGTGAACTGAGTAACCTTCTAAGAAGACGAAGCGAAGAAATCCTAGGACTCGAATTTTCGCACAACTAAAGTGGTAAGTGAAATTTCTCTATCCTAGTATCCTTTAAGTTTTATCCTACCTAGCTTTCATGATAAAAATCGATTTTGTCAAGTTATGTGTAAGTAACGTAGTGTTAAAAAACTTAAATCCAGTCTATCAAAGACAAAACGTAGGTTAGGAAATTGAACTAGATTTTAAAATACCACAGGTATTATTCGATTTATTTGATTGATTGTTTGATAAAAAAAATATATATATAACTATATACTTTGCGAATTTAAAAAAAAATAGTAAAACCATTAAGTGTTTAGTTAATGTCTGATATTGAGGAGTTAACTGATTTATTAAATACTTCTTTATCTTGAAGTGAACATTCAGATTTAAGTAATAACTTAAGTGAGCAAAATAACGTAAAATCAAACATGCCTGACAGACCTTCAAACATGCCTGATAGACCTTCAAACCTACAGTTGTCATCCTCATCAACAGTAATTAATACACATTTATTAAATCAACATATCTCTCTCATACCAAACTTTAATGGCGATGCCAACAGACTAGAAAACTTTATAACTATTTGCGACAAATTTGTAACACAATATCATAAACAAAATGAGGATGATTTCAATTCATTTATACTTTTAGCTATTACTAGTAAACTAACTAACGATGCACAAAATTTAATTTATTCTCGCCCAGAGTTAGATACATGGGATTTAATTAAAAACGCCCTTAGAGTTGGGTTTGGAGAACTTCGCGATAGAGAATCTCTAGAGCAAGACTTAATAACTATTACACAATGTCGTAATGAAAGTTTGATTGATTTAAGTGAAAGAATAAAAATAGTACGTAGCAAATTAAATTCAAAAATTAGAGCAGACTCTACGTTAGACTCAAACATGAAAAAAATCTACCTAACGCGATATGACAAATTAGCTTTAAATACCTTTATACGAAATTTACGAGGTGAAATAAAAACAATTATTAGATTAAGAAATCCTTCCACTATAGAACAAGCTATTAGTTTGGTCATTGAAGAAGAAAATTTTAATCACAACGCTACACAATTACAAAAAAGTAGTAATAATCAAGCTACCAGCAATAAGTTACTCGCTAATAAACCTAATAATTCGAATACGAATTTTCATCAAAATTACAATAAAAGTTATTATCAATCGCCAATGACATATCAAGTTTCACCTTATCTTAATCAACAACAAACCCAGCAAAATTTTAATTTACCAAATCGTAATTTTCAAACTCGACCAACTTTCCCAAGTCAACCGATAAATATACAGCCTCGGCAAATAACTCAAAATTATCCAACGAATAGGCAAGTTTTTGGACCGCCCCAAAACGTTTTTAAACCTCAACCAAACCGATTAATAAATGACAAGCCCGAACCAATGTCAATACAAAGTAGAGTACCAACTAATTTTGACAGAAATCCAAATAATAATTTTGCTTCCGATTTTAATCCATCTTTTAATAAACCAGTTCAAGGACAATCACGTGAACTAAATAATATTAATGAATTTCAGGAACCTTATTATTCCGATTCACTTGAGGAAACTATTTCTAATAATATTACTGAAAACTCTAATGATTATTGTAATAATTGTAATATGACAAGTATAAGTATCCCTGAGCATCAAACACGATTATTCGAAAATCCTGTATTTGAACCCACATCAAACGAAATCGACTTGAACCCTCATTTCTATCAAGAGGCGAGTAAAAATGAAAATTTCTGTACGGACAGTCAGACAGACTATCCGAACGTAGTTGAAATAAATGCAAACACAGAAAATGCTTTACCTTATATACAAATTCAATCACCACCTCTTAAATTATTAATTGATACCGGATGTTTTACTTCAATAATTAAACCCTCAATAATTGAAGAATATTTTCCAAATTGTATAACACATTCACCTTCGATGATTAAAACAAGTTTAGGAGAAAAGTTAATACGCTATAGAGCTAAAATACCGGCTTTTGACGAATTTCAATGTAATTATGAAATCGACTTTATGTTATTTAATTTTCATGAATTTTTTGATGGCATCATAGGACTGAGGGAACTCATTGCTATGAACCTAGCTATCGATTTTCAAAATCAGAGGTTAGTAAACGAACATCACAAAATACCATTTTATTATAGACAACCTTTTGAGACTTCTTTTAAATTTGAGATACCAGCTAAAGAGACTTTAATTAAAGATTATCCTGTTAACGACGAGCACGGTGAAATAATTGTACCACCCTGTGAAATTAATAATTTAATTATTCCAGAAACTTTAACATTTGCAAAAAATTTTAGAGCTTATTTCGAAATCTATAATTACACAGAGAAAACAATCGCTGTTGATTTAGCAGAACCTTTTACAGTTATTCCTTTGTGTAACCAATTTGAAATGCATACTATTAATATTAGTTATGACAATTCTTGCCAAACGGTACAAAAGTCTGATGTTTCTAATTTAATTCGAACCGATCATATGAACGCTGAAGAGCGAAAACCTATTATTAACATATGTGAAAAATATAGCGATATTTTTCATAAAGAAAACACAAATGCTGAGTGCTTATCGCGAATTCCAATTAATGTTCACGAAAACGAATCAGTTATCCCAAACTATGACCTATCTGAAAATAATAAGTTAGCTACCGATTTTTCAGATGCTGCACGCATTGAAAATACTGATATAAATCCTCCAAGTAGTGATGTGAATACCCAACACTCTTCTGCTGAAAATCCCATAATTAATATACCGATTACCGATGATCCAGTAAACATGTACAAAAATCAATTATTAATCGTACATTCAAAGGAATCACTAGCTACCATGATTAGAAAATCACGTGAAAATCATTTCGACAATACGAGACACACTCTTATTATTCCTAAAGTACCAAACGAGGAAGCTCTAGTAGGCGCTCTTAAACAATTCTTCACCCCACGTATTACATATACACTAAAATTCATAGACATAGATGTAATGCATTTTGTAATAACAACCATCCAAAATCATTTCAAATATGACAGTCTTAAATTCGGTCAAAGTAATATATTTCTAAAAGACATACCGGAAGAGAGTAAACAAAAAGAATTAATTAAGTACCATCATGAGAGTAAAACATGTCATAAAGGCATAAACGAAGTAAAAACTAGCCTGTCTAAAATTTATTATTGGCCGAAAATGATAGACATCACAGTCTACATTAACTCGTGCGAAATGTGCCAAAAAGCTAAATATGAACGACATCCAAACCAAATCAAATTTCAAAATACGCCAATCGGTAATAAACCGTTCGAATCAATATATATTGATACTTTCAAAATATCAAATCAAGCATTTTTAACAATTGTGGATAGTTTAACTAAATACGCACAAGCATACCCTATCTTCTTAAATTTAATTGAGGTACTGAACTCACTTCTTATATTTATATCACATTTCGGTATTCCTAAACAAATAACAAGTAATGGAGATAGCAATTTTCACAATCATGCTTTAGCAGAATTTTGTAAAAAACATAAAATTAAGTTACATTTTACAAACAATCCAAATAGGAACAGTCCTATCGAGAGATGCCATTCGACTATTAGCGGAGACCTACGAATTTTGAAATTAACTAATTCAGCTAAAAACATTAAAGTATTAATGTCTCACCCAATAATTGGGTACAATAATAATAGTTATCATTCTTCCACGAAATATACGCCGTTTCTAATGATTAGAGGCGATGACGACAGACATACGCCATTCGACTTAAGCGATAATCACATTATACCACAGTATGTACAAAATCACCAATATTTGATATCTACTATATTCGAAAGAGTTCAAATAAATAACGATGAGCCTCGAGTTATTGATAAGACAAACGCTGAGAGAATTCTTCCAGCCAGACTTGAAAAAAATGAAAAAGTTTATTTAAAAAGAAACCTTAGAAAAAGTAGAATAACACCAAGATATAAAACAGCTGGAATTAAACAAGACTTAGATAATAAATTCATGACTTTAAATAATAAAGTTTATCATAGAGCCAAACTGAAACCTTCACGGAAACTAAATCCGCCTATTGTGTCAGAAAATGCAGTTCACGGTGATCATAACTATGCTCGTCGTACTACTCCCCTTGATAACGAAATTCCTGCATGCTCACGAAGTAAGATTAACCATATTAGTAACCCAATCTTATCTCACCTCTTGGGTAATAATGCTAGAATTACAGACCGACATCATACGTTTTTACATTATTTAGTTATCAACAAACTAAAACCAACAATTTCTAACGTTGCACCTGAAATAAGAAGCATGAAAATAATGATTGATAACAAACCTAACTTTGACAAACAGCATGCGATACGGACATTCTTAGAACATGCTGAACACCTACTTGCTGAGATAAATTTAAAATATAACAATATAAATCCTAATCGTAGATTAAAACGTGGATTAATTAATGTTGTAGGTAAAATTGAGAAATGGGCATTCGGAACTTTAGATTCCAGTGACGGAGAATATTATGATAACGCTATATTGACGTTGCAAAATAACCAAAGTAAATTGTTAGAAAATCAAAATCAATTATTGGGTTTGACAAAACAATTAATGGAGAAATATAACAATACATTTTATCGATTAGAACAAAACCAAAGACTTATATACAATCAAATGAACCGATTGATATCTGGTACACATGATGTCCAACATGAAACTGTCCTTAACTTAATAATGTTAACATGTAGAGACATTATCTCATTTTTGGATAATATTGAAAATTCCGTCGTATTTGCTAGACTAGGAACTTTGCATACTTCTGTTGTGCCTGTCATAACAATGTTCGAGTTGATAAAATAATTAAAAATTAATTATTCTCAGGATAGTATACTTACCTTCGACAATATCTTATCTTACTATGTTGTAACAACAACTCAGGTATTTTTCCAAAAAGACAAAATCGTTTTTACTATACACTTTCCTATAATATTACCATTCGTTTACAATCTGTTCCATCTATTTCCTATTCCTAAAAGTAATGTCATGATAATACCAAAGAAACCATACCTTCTGAGAAATTGTTCACACCATTTTTATGTTGACCAAGAATGTCAGGCGACCGAAGATGAATGTATATATCACACAAAGAATCAATTACAGGAAATTGACTGCATTACTCAGCTACTAGATGGGAAGGCTAACACATACCCATTCACGCCAGTACAAGTACAAGAAAATATTCTCGAAGTTATTAACGAAGCAACCTTAATTGCTATACCCAAGAATGCGATAAAAATTCATACGTCCTGCACCAATAATGGAGTACGTGAAATTAGAGAACCAACCGTTATAACAATTCCACCAAAATGCTTTATACAGGTGGATGGAAAAACTTATAAAAAACACTGGAGTGAGCGAAACGTTTATCGACCTAACTATTATTGAAGATAGCTTGATTCAGCCATTACAGTTAAAAGAAGTTAAGTCTAGAAGAAATTTCTAAATTGAAGGTTGACATCGACAAATTAAATTTTGAACCCTTAGGTTCAACTAACCAAACCAATATGTCTACCTGGAAAATAATATGCCTAGCATTGATTTGTTCCTCAATCATCCTTTATTTTATAACTACATGGTATCTCCGCTATCAGAGAAATGTTAAATCACAGATAAAGGAGACCATTACCAAAACAGACCCAGAGACCCAGGAAGGAGGACAATCTGGAAAACAATCTCTTGTTTTTCAGTCTTAGAAGGGAGGCGTTATGTATGCCCCTTGCGAAACCCTATCGGTGCGCCACTGGACAGCTTTACTATGCACGCCACCAGAAGTCTGGAATGCTGATGCAGCTTAATGCTTTTCAACTGCTATTGTTTGTGTTTGCGCTATCTGTAATTATTCCTTTGCTTTTGCTTCACCGTTAAACGTAATATTTCTTGAATAAATTTGTTGTATAAAGTGATTTTTTCCTTTAATATAACTCAAGTATGTTCGTGGCGCCATCTGTTGACAGATAGTATAAAAATCTACCGCCATCGTGGCACTCTTAACTTTATAACTTTGGTCTATAGATGGAAGCTAAATCAAGATATGTTGTTCTAGGCACGAAGGAAGTCTTTTTCCTTCGTGGTTCTAGGGCTTCTTGGTTCTCAAGATTGATAGAGTATGAGGTGGCCTAATAACTCACGATCCCCACTAAAAAATGCCATTAGCCAATGAGCAACTGGTGTGAAATCACACCAGATGCAGGGCCTTATTCAAAATATTGTAAGAGTTTGTGAACTGTTAAGCAAATAACTCGTAACTGGAACGGGCTCACATGCAGTTACCCGCTTTTGAAGTCGGGGGTGATTATTCCGCATTTTGAGTCACTGTTCTGCATGGTGGTAATCAGGAAAAGCTGCAGAATGTAACACTAACACTACAGATTATAGTACACTTCAGTCTTCAGGCCATAGTTCGGGCCAGTAGGGACAGTTCTTCTAGAGTGAGATAACTGCGCCGCTACTGCACGTTCGAAGAACAAGGATAGTCTGACGTTTCATCTCCGCACTCAAGGGGCCATCCAGAAATGACGTCACGCCAATTTTTGAGATTTTAACCCCCTCCCTCCATTTACTAGTAAGTGAACTGATCGCCACACTTGTCACGTTTTGTCACGCTGAGTTAGACCCCCCCAAAAAAATTACGTCACGCTTATAGAGACCCAGGCGCGGATTTATGGGGGGGGGGGGGGTAACGGGGTAATTACCCTCTCCCAAGATTATGTAAATCATCAACTTTTGTTTTAAAATGGTATGTTTTTTGTTCATTTTGGGAAGAAAAAGAATTTTAACAGGGTAATTACCACCCCCAATAAATTTTCATTTTAAATTGTTTAGGATGAAAAAATTTTTTTTGGATCTCCTCCCTCGCTCTTCAAAAAAATGTTGGGACGAAAAAAATGTTTTTTCGGATTTCTCCCCCCCGCTCTTCAGAAAAATTTTAGAGCTAAAAATTTGGATTTCTCCCTCCCCGCCCATCAAAAAATTTTGGGTTCAGTGTTACCCCCCCCCCCCAAGCTCAAGGTCCAGATCCGCCCTTGTAGAGACCCCCCTTATAAAAAATTTTGATGAGCGGCGGGGGAGAAATACAAAAAACAATTTTTTAGTCCGAAAAATTTTTGATAAGCGGGGGGGGGGGAAGAATTCCAAAAAAAATTCGTTACGTCACACTGAGTCAGACCCATCCCCTCCCCCTTATCACACTTAATCACGTAATTACGAACCCCCCCTGGAGCCCCTGTCAAAAAATCCTTATAAAGACTAAAAATGTATAAAGTTTTTATAATTTTTGACGTATGTATTTGAAATGTGTTTTAACTGTAAATCATATGGTATCTACCAGTATTGATGAGCTGTTATAGTATATTTAATTAAAAGTTTTATAGGTTTTTATAGTGTTTTGAATATAAATTCCCATATGATATTTATTAGTATTGATGAGTTTTTATAGTACAATCAATTAAAAGTTTCTATAGGTTTTTATAGGTTTGTATAGTGTTCTGAATGTAAATTTCCCATAGAAATTCTATTAGCATTAATAGGTTTTTTTACAGATTTTGGTTGTGTATTTGAAATATATTTTTAATGCCAAATCCCATAAACTTACATAGGGAAGTAAATATTATTTACTTACTATTAATATTTCAAATATCAATAGTAATATAGTGGTAAACACTAAATACTGCGTTCTAGTCTAAACGCAGTTAATAAGTTAGCAGTAAAAGAAACTGCTTTACTTTGAATTTAACTTCGTTAGTGTGCGCCTATTGGGCTAAGGCTTTCCATCGGCTGGGATGCTTGCCTCGGGTTGTGAACATTTTTGTTGTAGCTGTGCTCTAGGGCTGGGCTGATTTGGTTTATTTAATTATATTAGTGTTTGTTAGTAATTGGTTGTTCTGATATGTAAGGTTGATTTTTGTTTTGGTTGTTTTTTTTGTTTTGTTTTTTTTGTTTTGTTTTTTTTTTTGTGCACACAGTGTTTGGTGTTGTTTTGTTGGATGGCTCTTTTGTTCATTATCTGATTTAGCTTTTTTTTTTTTTTTTTTTTTTTATAAGTTTATCTTGTAGTGGTAGTATTTTGATAGTAGTTTTTTTTTTATTTTTTTGTTTTTTTTTTATTTTATTTTTTTTTTTTTTTTCAAAACAAGTTAGTTTACATTTCTTAGTTTGGGGTGGGGGTATAAACATAATTAAGGGATGGGTGTTTAGGAGCGGTATAAAACTTGGGTGTTAAGGGGTTGGTCAGTGTCGGGTTACTGGATTTAGTTAGGGTGTTGGCCAGGTTTGGCAATAGAGTTTTTAAGACAAAGTCGCTTAGTGTAGGAGTGCCAGAGATGTTATGCAGGTCGGTGATGGGTAGATATCTATGGAATTTGTTAGCGATCCTGAGTAATTTATTTTGGATTCTTTGTAGCTTGTTTTGCGCAGTGCGGTTTATAAGAGGGTACCACACAGGGGAGGCATATGTGATTATGGGTCGTAGATATGATTTATATATTGTTGTAGCAATGTGAGATGGGGTAGTTTTGAGAATAGGGTACAAGCCCACGCTAGTTTCTTAGGTCACATTAGATTAGATATGAATTAGCGACATGTATAACAGCTCCCTCTACTGGAGGCTGGAGTATGTAACACTAAACTTTCATAAGTTTTAATTATGTATGTGTGTGTTTTAAATGTACAGTCCTCGTTTGAAACCTATTAGTATACGTAAGTTTTTATAGTATTTGAAATACAAAGTTTTTTTTATAAGTTCTAAATGTGGTCTGATGTGCGGCTATTTGAAATGTGTTTTTAATGTGAATTCCTTGCCTGAGGTCTGTCAGCATTTGCATATATTAAGAGGAAATGCGAAGTTTTTATAATATTTGCTACGTACAATGAGTTTTTAATGTAAATTACCTATATAGAGTCTATCAGTAGTTATATGTATTAGTATATTTAAGTTTTTATAGTATTTGAAATACAAAGTTTTTTATAAGTTCTGAATATGGTTTGATGTGGCTATTTGAGATGTGTTTTTAATGTAAATTCCTTAACCTGAGGTCTATCAGCATTTGAATATATTAATAGGAAATACGAAGTTTTTATAAGATTTGCTGCGTACAATGGGTTTTTAATGTAAATTCCCTATATGGAGTCTATCAGAGTCTATCATTACGTTTTCACGGTAATTGAAATATGAAGTGTTATAGATATTTTATTTGTATTTGAAAAGTATTTTTAATGAAAATTCTCCATACGAGGCCTATCTGTATTTGTAAGTTCTTATATGGTGTTTGAAATGTGTTTTGAATGTAAATTCCTTGCCCGAAGTCTATCAGCACTTGCACGTTTTAAATAAACATGAAGTTTTTATAAAATTCTATGAGGATATGCAATGGGGTTTTAAAGTAAATTCTCTGAATGAAGTCTATCAGTATATTTACAAGTATTTATGGTAATTAAATTGCGAAGTTTTATAGGTTTTTATATGAATTTGAAAGATATTAATGTAAACTCTCAGTACGAGGCCTATAAGTTTTTATAAGTTTAATGGCGTTTGAAACATGAAAATTTTATAGATTCTGTGAGTTTTAAAGTATATTCCTCGCTTGAGGTCTATTGTAAAACTTTTATACTTTTATGGGAATAAGAGGGTTTTCTAAAATACAATGTGTATATACTTACAATGGATTTTAATCTTACAATGGATTTTAATGTAAATTATATGAAATCTATGGTATTAGTAAGTTTACTTTAGTAAGTATTGTAACTTTTTTAGGTTGACTACTATTGAAATCCCATAAAAACTTTTCAAATTAATAGTTGTAAATAATACTTTTCAGTGGGTGCACTGAGAAATCCTTATTAAATTCTTATATAAAACTAAACTAATAATAACCCTTCAAATCTTATATATACTAATTATTTCTTATTAAATGTTATAAAATTCATCCCTGGTTTCCTGATGAAACATTATTAGTTTTACTAATATTGGAACTCCATGAACACTTATCAAATTAATAGTTGTAAATCATTATTAATACTTTTTAATAGATGTCCCTATAAATCCTTATTAAATTCTTATATAAACTAAACTGATATGGACCCATGAAGTTTTATAAAAATAAGTACAAATATATTCTTATAAAAATGTATAAAATGCCTACTAGGAACTCCTTATGGTATATCTTTTCAATTTCATTACTCTTCAGATGCCAAAAAAACTCGCAAAAGTATTCGATAATAACTTTTTAACATGCATCCTTACATGTTTCCATTAAATTCTTATATAAACTAAACTGATATATACCGATGAAGTCTTATAAAAATAAGTACAAATATATCCTTATAAAAATGTATAAAATGTCTCCTTGGAACTCCTTAGTATATCTTTTCAATTTCATTACTCTTCAGATCCCATAAAAAGCCACAAAAATATTCGATGTAATACCTTATTCACACTTTTTAATACGTATCCTTATAAATCCTCATTAAATTTTTATATAAACTAAACTGATAACAACCCCTCAGATCTTACAAAAACCATATACTAATTGTTTCTTCTAAAAGATTACAGAACTCGTATTTGATTTTACTGATGAAACCTTTTCAGTTTCAACACTATTCAGATCCCATGTGAACTTATCAAATTAAAAGTTGATATGCCATACAAAAACTGTTTTTAGTATAAACACTTATGGAAACATACTAATAACAACATGAGTATTCCAACTCAATTAAAACTCCTTTAGATACTTATTCATCCCAATATAATTTCTATATGGCAAAATTAATGTACTGTGTAAAACCTTATAAACCAGATAGGCTCTTATGATTACCCATAAAAAATTTATAATTATCTATAAGTTTGAAATAGGATTTTTTGACAGGGGCGTGACGTCATTTATAGATGGCCCCCGAACGTCTCGCCCAAAAGCTGCATATTATAAGGAACCTCATACTACAAATCTTGCTTGGCTCTAGGGTTGGTTCAAGTCCAGATTTGTAGAATGTAGAATATAAGGTTCTCTCACATTCAGCTTTCAGGCCAGACGTGAGTGCAGTGATGAAGAGTCAGACTATCCTTGTTCTTCGAACGCGCAGTAGAGGTTCAGTTATATTTTTAGAAGGACGGTTCGTACTGGCCCGAAATATGGCCAGAAGTATACTATGATCTGTAGTGTTATATTCTACAACTTATCCTGATTACCACCATGCAAAACGGTGACTCAAAATACAAGGTAATTAACCTCTACCTCAAGCGGGTCATTGCGAGCTCGCCCCAGTTCGAGTTCTTTGCTTAATTATTATTACACAAATCATTATAATATTTTGAATCAGGCTCTGCATCTGGTGTGATTTCACACCAGCTGCTCATTGGCTAATGACATTTTTTGGTGGGAATCGTGAGTTACGAGCAGGGGCGGCTTAAGGGCCAATTTTTTTTCAATTTTTAATAGCATCCCCGTGAGGTGAAAAAATTTTTTTTTCGGATTTCTATTTACACCCTCCTCCATGAGGCGATAATTTTTTTTTTAGATTTCTAATAGCACCCCGCTCTGAGGCGAAAAAATTTTTTTTTCGGATTTCTATTTGCATCCAAGGAACATTATTCAACCCCACTATAACTTTTTACCCGTCGTGCGATTTTGAAAACCAAAATGAAATTTGTTCGCTGTTACTTCTAGTAGTTGACTGATTAGTTTTTTTTTTTACTTTTTTCAAATGAACAAATTTGTGGGAGGGAAAAAACCTTTCGGATTTTTTTTTAAATGCGTTTTCGAGTGTGAAGGAAAGGATTCAGAAGAGAATTTTTTTTACAGGTAAGTGAGGATTTTTTATATTATTAATTTAAAAAAAAATCGCAATCCAAGCATAGGAAGCAGTGGCGCAGCCAGAAAATTCATCTGGGGGGGCAATAGAACCGGCCTCTCCAAAGGATGAGGAAAACTTTTCAGAAAATTGTTGCAAAAGGATATGTGTATGTATATGTGATTCCTCTACTAGATAATATTGGCATTAATTACAAAATATTTATTTCAAGGGATAGTTTAAATACTGCTTTGTACTGATAGAGATTATGCGTCTTTATTTTTGGTTCATGGTGGACGGCTTGGGTGGGCATGGTTCCCGTCCCTGGCTGCGCCCCTGATAGGAAGGGAGGGAGAGGGCATAATGCGTTTGAGAGAATAAAGGGTTAAGGAAAGAGATAGAGACTTCGAACCTTGATATTCGACAATATATAAAAAATCTTTTATCCATCTTAATATTTTATCAATGTATCCTTTACTAAATATTAAGCCTAGTCCTCATAACGGCGAATTGCGGATTTATTTCTGCGGAATTAATGTGATTGGTAGAAATTATTCAAAAAGTCAGATGCCGCGAAATTCCGGCAAATATTTTAACTTTCTGCGATGCCGCTGAAAAGTTCAACTTGTTTTAACTTTTTAGCGGATTTTGTGTTTCTGTCTTTGTCTTATTAGTTTTGAAGGTTATGGTTTAAAATGTTGCATGAAGAATGTCAAGTATGAAAATATTATTTGCATGTTATTCGTATGTAATGCAAATAAGCATACTGTTCTTGTATTTTGGTCCATTTTAAAACTTTATACACCTATTTATTTAAACTTAGTTTCTGACACCTGACGTCAGTAAACACTGAAGTGTCAAAATTCCTTTGGGATATTTTAAAAAGTTACTAAATAAAGGACACTTAAAAACGCAAAATCCGCTGAAGTAAGGACTAGGCTTTAAACTGCCGAAACGGCAGACAGTGCAGTAGTGGACATTCTCTTTTAGAAATGTGGCAACGTAGCTGGTTACTGTCAAATGTAAATTGCCCCTGTTTTTAAGGCTATTAGGTGAGTTCACGAAATTGTGGATTTTTTTCTGCGGAATTAATGTGATCGGTGGAAATTATTCATTCTGAATAATTTCCACCAATCACATTAATTCCGCAGAAATAAATCCGCAATTTCCCAGTTATGTGAACTCACCCATTACGCTGTTAGTGCTATTACGTCACGAGATATCCAGCAAACTACCTTATTTTAAATCCACTCTGATTTTAAGCATATTCATTTTACAATAAAACCAATAATGGTCGGTAAAATTACCTTGAAATTAAATTTATAACATATTGAAGTGTCGTGCTATAATGCTATATTATTAATATTGTCGTTTTCGTTATTGTCTACTAGTCCATTATATAGACGAAAAACCTAATATTTTGCAGGGAACCTTAGAAACTCATAGTTTTTAACTAAACTTCATTCAATTCCGAGTTAAAAAATATCTCTTCCGTACATCTTTAAATACATAGCAACAGAATTGCTTACAAGATTAAACAATCTCTAACAGTAGCCCAGTCACTTTATACAAAAAAAAAAACTCCAAACCTCTAAAAAAATCCAACTTAAGATTTTCCAGCAGGATTCTCTTTATTTTGGCGTCACAAATAATTTCTCAAAAAAGTCCATAAAGCCAACTGGACGGCTACAAAAGTTACAGAAGGTCAAAAATCAGTTTCTCTCAAATATCTCGTAAATTATAGGTTTTACATTAATTTTGACTATTAGAAAATTTGTTCGTGAGATAAATCTGCATAAAAAAAGGTTCTATACAGAATTTACGTAGAACCAAGTTTTTGAGATATTGGGCTGAGAAATTACGGAGCAAAGTGCATGCGCCACTATTCTATACATATAGTGGTGTATGTAGATAACAAGACCTATGTATACATAGGAACATCGTTTATGCACATATACCCGCATAATTTCTTTCTGAGATGTCCTTGAAATGGACTCTTCTTCATAATAATAATAGTAACCAGCGTTGATGTATGAAAATAACTCAAAAATCCACTGATATGCTTTTCAAAGAGACAACGCCAATAGAATAATTCTTGTCCAATAAATTGAATAAAAATGGATTTATTTCTTTACTAATGACAAAATTAGAAATGCTTAAAATTGATAGCATACAGGCCCCGGATGATGCTCATGTTTTAATCATAGAAACAGCTGTGAAGCAGTCAATTGAGTGCCCTATACTTGTTGTTGGAGAAGATATTGATCTCTTCATAATTTTAATAGGATGCACAATATCTATTTTCCTAAACCCGGAAAAAGAAACGTCCAATTGAAGATCTACAATCCCTGGGCAATCCAGAAGTATGCAGATTGTAGAGAACATATTCTATTTTTACATGCCGTTAGTGGTTGCAATACCACTAGTGCTTTATTTCGAAAAGGAAAAATAAATGCATTTAAAATATTACAAAAAAAGACCAGATTTACAGGAAGCACTGGCGGCATTCAAAAAATTTGCTAATAAATAGTGCCACATTGTTTATTTTAGCTATAGAACTTTATTTTCCCATTTGGATCTAGTATAAGATGTACGTAGTATGTACAGAGCTACAAAAAAGATACTTTTTTGAAATATTATAAACGTTCCGAGTTGAATGCTGGACGTTACTGTATCAATAAATAATATTCTTATACACCTTTAATCTGATGCTCTCTATTGTATTTATTTGTTTAGAAATTATTTTTAATAAAATGTAAAATTGAATTTGAAAAGATATAAATTTGTTTTATAGTCTACCTTATTCAATTGACTAGCCCAGAGCGCCAATATCTTTCGGTATACCTAATTGAAGAGCATGATAATTATAGATACTTTAGTTTTGCAGAATGCACTAGACTAAATAAGCCTCTGCAATTGTCGTCACTTCCATCCACAGCAGCAGCTACTCAACATCTATTCAAGGTATATTACCAGATGCAAACTTGACTGGGAACAGATTTAGACCCTCAGCAATGGGGTTGGACTTTAAACAATAATTTATTAGAGCCAGCAACTACTCTGAGTCCTCCTGCACCAGATTCAATTTTCTGCAGTTGCACAAAAGGTGGCATCAATTATGGATGCAGAAAAATGGGATTGCCATGTTCCGTAGTGTGTGGCTCTTGTCGGGGCCAGGCATGTCTCAATACGATGTCCGAGGATACAATCGTTGAATCTGAGTTCAATGATGAAGCCAACCTCATTTCGTTATTTTCCGCTGAGATGATTGTTGATTAAGATGAAAATATTGAAGAAGTGGAAATAGAAGAGATAGACGGAGACGAAGAATAAGAAGTCGGCAAAGACGAACATTAATCAACGAAATTATAATATTGTAATCCATGAATTAGGCTTACAAGATATACCTTGTAAAAACACCTATATCTCAAAAACTATTGGTTCTACGTGAGGGGGCAACCGCTGAGGGGAAATAGTGTACAAATCGGAGGAATTAGGAAGGAATTAGGAAGGAATTGAAGGTATTTCGGAAGGAATTATTAGGTATTAAGGGAATTACAGGGGAATTTGGAGGAAATAAATATTATTACGAGGTATTAGAAGGGAATTGAGAGGAAATAAAGGGTATTAGGAGGGAATTAGAGTGTAAAAATATTGAAATGGAATGTTTATCTTGAAGAATTACATACCAATTCTTATATAAAGGACGTCAGTGTTGTAAAAACATTAGCGCAGAGATTAACGCTAAAAATATCTAGTAAAGAAAAAATGTTTAATTTAATTAAACTACCGATGATACTATGGACTTCTAGTTCAGTAATATAACGATATGTATCGGGCAAAATTCATAAAGTTTTAAAAATTGGTAGAAATGTTAAGGATAGCATAAGAATTACTAAACCGAAAAGTTCCCACCTTCCCACTCCTAAATAGTGTGCTTTATCCCCTAGGACGCCGTTTCCACCCCCATTTTGAGGTTTTCTAGATTATCTCGGAAACGGTGCACTTTTTGATCAATTATTCCTTATAAAATTCTCTATAAAAAACGTCTCTACACTTTTTTTCCTAAAATTAATAGTACCGTGAGAAATAAGGCTCACACATAAGGGTTGGTTCCGGTCAACACAATAAATTGTAATCTTTACTATAATCTACTTTAAAGTTCAATGCTTAACGCTAAAGCAGTAGCTACTAAACTCCACCTAAAATTATAATAAATATACTACTTTCACCCTCTCACCTCTATAAAATAACGCGATTTTTAAAGAAGCGAGAATATTGTATATTGTACTTGTTTCCACGCCACCATAGAGGTAAAGTACTTGGCGTGTGGTGTCCCCTGTAGGCCGAATCCACCAATTAATCTTCATCGTCTTCCATAGATTCGACATTCATGCATGCTTGTCCGTGGTAATGGTAACACATTGTGGAGCAACGTCAGCCTGCTCTTCTGCAACTGCACCTGTTTTCGCACCCTAATTTGCATGAACAAGAAATTAGTGTTATAACAGATTCGGAAGCCGGTTCTTTTGTTGTCATAGTTGGGGTTAATATACCGCCAATTTTTTTCCATCCCCAATCAGTAGCTTCTAGCGCAACGTTTTTCCATGTTTGAATTTGGTAAAAAACGCGATATGAGTGTTGCCAAACAGCAGCAGAAGTTGTTGGTAGTTTTGATAATATTACAGTATTGTTCGCTTTACCAACAAGTTTGTTAAAAGTCATGAATCTGTATACATCTAGACTTTTTCTGCGGAGGTAGAGTTGTATAAAGCTAGAACAAATCGCTCTCCTACGTCTACAATTTCTCCACGACTAGCTTTTTCATTATTAAAACTTTGCACGATGTCTTGTAATACTTCAGTAATATAACAGTTAAAATTGTAATATATTGGACAAAATTCATAAAGTTTCAAAAATTGCGTGCTCATCCCCTAGAGGACGTCGTTTCCACCCCCATTTTGAGGTTTTCTAGATTATTTCTGGAACGGTGCGTTTTTCCATAAAAAAACCTAGATACAGAATTATTCCTTATAAAATTCTATATAAAAAACTTCTCTAAACTTTTTTCCTAAAATTAATAGCACTTTGGTAAATGAGGCGCAAATGTAATCAGCGCAGGTCATATAATTCGCTGAATATCCGTATGGCTATTTTCAAAGCTGTCTTTACGCGAAAAAAGTATAAATATCTATACACCACCACAATGTAAAAAATTTCAATTTCTCCCACTACATCTCAGACGACCCAAGGTCACTGCATTATTTCAGAGCTTGCTGTAAACGCTGTTACTGTTCAGGGCTGCCAATGTGCGGAATTTTACGCAAAAACCGGGTACTTTAAACCCACTTTCGGGTAAAATCGAAACCGGAAGTTCGGCCATTTTGGTTCTTTACATTATATAATTGGAAATTATGTCCAATACTACTACACCAAATTTGAAAAAAATTCATTGGCCCATTCAAAACTTAGACTTTAGTAGCTACTGCTTTAGCGTTAAATATTGAACTTTAAAGTAGATTATAGTAAAGATTACAATTTATTGTGTTGACGGGAACCACTCTTATGTGTGCGCCTTAAATCCCACGGTACTATTAATTTTAGGAAAAACGTGTAGAGACATTTTTTGTAGAGAATTTTATAAGGAACAATTTTGTATATAGGTATTTTTATCAAAAAGTGCACCGTTCCCGAGATAATCTAGAAAATATTAAGGTATTAGGAAGAAATAAAGTTATTTGAGGAATTAGGGGAATTACAAGGAATTAAAGGGGAAATAAAGGGTATTTTTCTAGAATAGGTATTAGGTGTACAAAATTTCGCCAGCGGTTGCCCCCTCGGTTCTACGTAAATTTCGTATGCAGATTTATCTCGTAAACAAATTTTATAATAGCCAAAATTAACGTACAACCGATAATTTACGAGGTATTTGAAGAAAACTGATTTTAGTGACCTTTGTAACCTTCTGTAACTTTTGTAGCCGTCCAGTTGGCTTTATGGACTTTTCAGAAAATATTTTTTACACCAAAATAAAGAGAATCCCGTTGGAAAATCTTAGGTTGGATTTTTTTAGAGGTTCATGTATAAAGTGACTGGGCTAGACACATCTATTTTTTACAGTGAAAAAATTATTTATAATTATCAATGAAACTTGGCAAAAAATTATAATACTGTGCAAATAAATTGTTGCGTTAAGTAAATCCTAAAATATCGAAACTTTTACAAATACCTACCTTCACAATTTAATTATAGATTACATGCCACTTTCTTTCTACTGCTACTGTCTTCGTTCATTTAAATAAACAGAGCAATAGTAAATGTATTGACCACTCTTGACCTTTTGCTTGAAAATGTTTTTAACCTTCTAGGTCACTTCAATGACACTCTTAAGTCTAGGAAATCTAGATTTGTCTGAGTAAAGGATATCAGAACAGTGTTTATAGAAATTAAATTATCTTTTTAACAAAAACAGTTTTGTTCAAAAAATTATTAATGATTACCTATGGTGGGGTTAATTTAAAAGAAAAAATGCAAACTTAATTACATTATTTTATTTTCCACAAACAAATATTACAAAATAATAACTTTAAATATAACAACAAAGGAAATTGGCAACTTCCTAAAACTACAAAAAAAAAAACACTGATATATGCATTTATACTACTAAAAGTATAAAGAAGTTTAATGAACATACATATAGGTATTATGTTTTTTCAAAACTAGTGCAGTACAAGTACTGACAGCGAAATGTCTAAAATGTATTACAGTCGGATAAAGTAAGCAATAATATTTTAGAGCAAATCGCTGCATTTTTTCAAATTAATAATAATTACTGGATATACATATAAAATAAATTAAGTAATTACTTAGTTTTAACAGTCTTACCATTTTTAACTACACAGGGTGTGGTGTTGGCATTACTTAAATAATTTTTATTTTATCTTACCGTTAGCAGTTCAGTAATAATTATGTTATTATTAGGAAAATATAATCGAGGATGAATTATTGAAGACAATTTTATTTAGCATAAGAACGTTACGGGGGGCAGAGAAATTGCTAAATAACATCAAATAACTTCGATAATTTGACATCATTGCATTCAAATAGGTAGATATTTAGGTAAAAATTATTCGTGGAAATCACACTCGGTGACGTTTTACCGGTGACATTCTGAGCTAGATTAAAACTGCCCTCAAGAATCAGTGGCCTTACCACCTTTTTAAATTTTAAGTAAATATTAATTCTTACAAATAAAAATAATTCTATTTTCAGTCAAAATTTCAGTGTAACAATGCACCCTGTACAAGTTTGAACAAAGCATTTATTTTTACAAAATGCTGAAGCTGAACTGCTAAATTAATACAAAATTTAATTGAACCTAGACAACAACAAAAAATTATACCCAAGCATTTCCACGATTCAAAAAATTAGCTTTGCATTTTGTAAATATATAACAATCTAGATCTACAAAGTGTACTAATACTATATTAAAAAAAACAACTTGCCATACAAATCAATCGAGGAATTCCAAAATTTACCATATTTACTAAAATAAGTCACTTTAAAATAGTCTTTAAATATCATACCATAAAAATTCACTTACTGCATGTCTACATCACTTGACCTCAAATAAGAAGTACACCCTGTATATTAAATATTAAATATACATCAACATTATCGGCTAATACTTGACTAGATTATACAAACGTGAGTAAATATCCATATAAAATACTTTTAAATATTAGAATCTTTATGTAAAACATTTATCAAAAATCGCTATTAACGTTACAACATATTAAAATTATGTTTTCTTTGGCAAAAAAACATGTTGCAGTAATAAAATGGAATTCAATTCTACAGCACAAAATTTTACCTGCTGCGATGTATTATATTTAGAAGTAGTTGGTTAGAAAAATTAAATCAATAATTTCTTATCAAAATAATACAGAGTATGGAATATGTACTAAGAGAATTATCTAAAACCCAGAATAACAAATTATACATGAAATACATAAGAAAAAATACATGAATTATTTCCAATTCTCTTTCTTACCAAAATAGATGAAAATGAAAAAGCTGTTATCACAGAAAATAATAAATGCAATGCTTTATAAATATTTTAAGTTTCAAAATGCTTATAAATAGCCGTTACATAACACATAACTTGTTGCCAGTCTGGGCGCTCCAGTTGGATCATATCATTGATATTCTGAAAAGAAAATATTTTGGTGAATTTTACACAAAATCATTTATATTATGCTTGTACAGTTGTACACTGTAGAAAGGACTAACAATATAAAGACAAAACACTTGAAAATAGACCGTTGTCCGCTGAGAGAAACAGGCAAGACCTGATTTAAATAATAATAATTTTATTGATCTTCAGAAAATTTTACATTTTATAGACAAGTCAAAGAATAGAAATATACTTAGAATATACTTGGATTCGAAAGTTGACAAACGGAAGGTATAGATGCATCGTAAGACACTCCCGAAATAAGTGCTAAAAATCGGTTAAAACCCCAGTAAACTTAATCAAATTTAAGCCACCGATGGGCCAAGAAATTCTGCGTAACGTGATATGTCATAATAGGAAAAAAAGTTCATATACAATTAATAAACTGAAAATTACTATTAGTGTTTTTTAAATAGTACCAAAAATAAAGTGTAAAGCTGTGCCTTAGCTGATGGTGGATGGAAATAGACCTATCTATATATCTAAAAGACCCATTCAAGTGCTTTATTGCGTTAAAGAAAGCAATAAATGAACAACACGTGTTTATAAAGCAAAGCAATACAGACATACTAGACGTAAAAGCACAGACTAAAACAAATCAGATGTTTCACTTAACAGTATTCCCTATGTAACCAGTTTCATTTTTTGTCATGTGACGTATACCTGCCAGGATTCTGTGCAGAAGACGTAAACAGAGGAACCTTGCGGTTGACATGGAAGTTAAGACTAGCGAGTATAATATCACAGGAGAGATGGAAGTCGTCATCAGCTACACCGGTGATATTAATTATTTTGGAATGTGGTGTATTGTATTGAAGGTTAAAGTTGTTATTGTAATACATTTTAGTGGTTTTTTGAGTATTTATTAGGTGACTTTTAATTATTGTTACGTATCATAAGCTCCCTCCTGTGACTCTATTCTCGCTGGTTAAGACTGATTGGACAATGCGCAGATCACCGCACAAATTGGTACCTGCCTGGGGTTGATTTATTATCTAAACCATGATACGTCATAAGTGAAACATCTGATTTGATTTAATTTGTGGTAAAAGTATAAATAAAAAAATAATAAATGTGTGTGCAGTGGAAAGTTTTTTAAGTGTACTACGCCCAAAAAGAAGAGAGAACAAAAACAGCAATCACAACGCCAGACGCCACAGAAAGCAAAGCTATAAACTAATTTATTTTATTTTATTGAATTTAATTACTTTAATAACTTTATCAACTTAATCTCAATTAACCTAATTTATTAACTCAAAAACCTAATCTTTTAAATAGACAAAACCATTGCAGTGATTTTTAGGTCCAACCTCTAGCTATATACAAAGGGTAAAGGATATAATTTTAAGGTGTTAAGTAAGTGACATAATTTGTATTTGTATTAAAAAGAGTGTGTTTTTGTGGTGTTGCATATTTTGCATTATAAATGCTGTAATAAACTGCTAAGGGGCTGATTCAAACGAATTTCTTAGAAAATCTGAGAAGTAATTATACATCTAAGCCCTTGAAAATGTCGATGCTGTCACCATAAATTTAAAATACAGAAGAAATGATAACACATGCACGAGAAGAGGCATACCACGGCAACAGTGGTCACAAACTGGAGGAAGGAGAAAGCAAAAAATGAATGAAAACAAGTAGTGGACTATATACAAAACAACACAGATTATTTCATCCCGTTCATGCTAGCATCCATCAACACAGCACCAACAAGGAAAAGCTAGAGGCGTTCATCGGAGACCTGAGAAAAGACGGTTTCTGGGGTGGGCAGGAGACGATAGCAGCAACAGCAAACTTGTAGAGGACAATAATAATACACCAAGAGGAGGGCGAAATTATAACTTTTCACCCCAACAAGAAGACGACAAGATGCCAATTGAGATTGTGTACAGGAAGCAGGGAAACAACAAATATAACAAATTTTGAGTTGTCAGGTGAGTGATGGGTGTTTCAAGGGTAATAATCCGAAACTAGGTACAGTGTTTTTGGTGTAATGCAATAGAACAAGTCAAAAAGAGAAGGGAATGGAAGGGAAGAGAAGTATCACAGATAGGGGCTGTTGATCTTAGACTTTTGTTGGTATCTGGTTTAATAGGTGTGTGTTTTATGGTACTGCATGTTCTTTGCGCCGTGGGTGTTATAATATAGTGTTGAAAATCTGATTTCATAACATTTTCTTAGGTAAATTATCAAGTGTTTTCCAGATCAAAACTGTGGTATCTGGTTTAATAGGAGTGTGTTTTATGGTACTGCATGTTCTTTGCGCCGTGGGTGTTATAATATAGTGTTGAAAATCTGATTTCATAACATTTTCTTAGGTAAATTATCAAGTGTTTTTCAGATCAAAACTGTGCTCATTGTTAAGTGAAAAATTCTACATTAAATTATACACTAAAAACAGGGAGACCAGATTACATGTGGAAAACAACAACCGAGAGGATCATGAACAAATTACCAAACATACTGGGAAAGAAAAGCAAGGAGAAAAAATGAATTCCACGCAGAAATCGCCCCTCCACTAAAAACCTCTCCCTATAAACACAGTCTCTAACAATTTTCAAGGTGCATTTTTTTTTAAAGGAAATATGCCTCAGAGTGTTTCACATTTTTTAAATGCAAAAACATCTTAGCACGTCTGTTACTAAATGCTGGTTATTTAATAGTTTAGGGGTATACAAAAAAGGGGAGGTGAGTGGAGGAAAGTTTCGTTTGGGGTGGAATAGAAATTAGACCGAAAGCCAGCTTTATGGACCCTTCTCCTTTGGCAGGGGTAATGTTTATATTTTAATCTAAATAAAGACATTATTATTATTATTATTATTATTATTATACACTCAAAAAGATGAAATATTTGGCCATGTCTGAGTTTTCTTCTCCGGTTTCATGGGAAGTGGCCTTCATTTTTGTAAAGTATACATTTTTGAAATCATCAAATTCTGAGTACAATCGAACTATTTTGATTTACTAAGTCAACGGATTTTTTATAACCAGTTGTTACAGATTTGTATAGAATTATTTGGAAACTAGTGGAGATAATTAAATTATTTCAACTGGAAAGTGATATAGACATTAAATAAGACTTATTTATGTCAGTTTGAGAAAACTTTTAGAACATTTTATTTGAAAATTACTGGAGATAGTGGAATTCTAACAACAAAGGACCTACTTGCAGAATTTAGAAAAATGATGAAGAACCTGGATATAAAACGGCCAGAGAAAAAAGAATAACAGGAAAAGCAACGTTAAGAAGAAAAAGGGGAACAAGAAAAAAACGTCACGAGGAAGAAAAGCGGCGTCAAGAAGAGAAAGAGGAACAGGAAGTGACATCAAGAAGAAAAAGAAGAGTAAGAAAGAAAACGTCAAGAAGATGACGTCAAGAAGAAAATGATGGAAGATCTGGAAATAGAAGCCAAGAAGAGAAAGATTAACAAGAAAGATGACAGGAAGAATTAAGGAATGTTATAGTCCTGATCCAAAAAGATTATTTTTAACTCGCAACTGGTTCTGGTCACCAAATACCAAGAAACAGTGGAATAAAAATTGTCCCATAGGTAGAAACGGGGTATTGAAATGGACAAGAAATACAACTGAATAAATTGAGCAGAATTCTAAAAATATATACAACGTGATCTACCATGACATGCGGAAAATTTAACCGAAAGGAGTTAAAAAAATAAAAAATCTAAAAAAAGACCAAAAAAATTACCTTATTTTTTTGTACAAATGCGCCGCCAATGACTTTAACTAATCTGACGTAACGCGGTACAACCATATCACTTTATCAGACTTAGGATTGACACTATTGACAGTAAAGCTGGAGAGGATAGAAGTGACTTTGGTTTTAATCAAATCGCACTACAAAAATAGCGAAATAAATCGAAAGACATTGACCCTACTGTGAAACAAGTACCTAGATAAACGAGATATATTCAATAATACACCAGTGTCCTGATTGTTCGACCGAAAGCAAAAAACGCGGCACTTTGATCTGTGCTTTGACCGCCCTTGGCGGCTTCACTTTTTATGCCAATTAAGGAAATGTAAACAACTCCAATACGTTCTTTCACAAGTAAGTTCGTCGACCTATTCCTGACCTACTCAACATCAGTAGTGTATCTTCGCAAATTTTCTAATAATTTAATATACTAAATTACCTCAGAACCCTCTAAAATTCTGCAGGGGCTTTCCCACATTGAAGACTAGTACACCATTTTATTTTCCGCATATCATGGTAGATCACACTGTATACCGGGTGCCACAGGCTAGTGGCTCCCCTCCCCCCCATATTTCTTTTATTTTTTAAATTATCCATTTGAAATTTTGGGTGCATAAACTACCTGTAAAAATGGATTTTTGAACATAAAAAATGGTATGAGACTATTTCCGGTTTACCCGTAAATGACCGCAACTCTCGATTTTTAAATGGAACACCCTGTAAATTTTTACACATTTGGATTCAAGACAACATTCTGAGTATACCATGAGATTTTCGCGAATTTTTGAGTCGATGTTCAGTTTTTTTTAAGCAAACATTTTAAGACATTCGTCTAGGAGTGTTTTGGGATACCAAAATTTGTTCTACGACAGGTAAAGCCCAAGGGGAAAAATATAATTTTTCGTTTAATTTCATTAATAACTATTTACAAAGCCTCCAAAATTGAATAAATCACTTTTTATCGAAAACTTTTTTTTTTCATATGGGAAGGTGGTGGCTCCTATTAGTCCGTCGGATGGCTGGCTCTATCGTTCACTAACCCAATACCGAGGTATAACCAAATAAAACCTATTTCATTTTATTCAGAAGGTTTTTTTACATAGGAAATCACTTTTGACGACACTCTCCATTGGTCGAGACTGAAGTTACAAGAAAAAAACAAAAAAAAATGAAAATAACAAAATTCAAATTCAACCACGAATAACTTTCAAACGAAAAAAGATAAAATTATATATTTTTTTTAGTTTTATAGTACAAACGATTCTCTTTAATTTGATGTATAATTTATTACAAAAGTAATAACTTTAATATTAAAAAATTGACGTTGATTTAGATGGTACACAAATTGTCAATTTTTTTGAAAGGTCTAACTCATTGCAACTCGCTTATGTATTGAGATATTCGAATGTTTTATTCACCAAAAACTGCCAAATTTCATAGACTTCATTTTGTCTCAATTAATGCTAGGTCTAGCTCTGTAAATAAAAGCGGTACATCCTTTTAAACACAACGAAGCGCGCTACGGCGACGGAGTCGCGAGGCTTCCCCACTCGGTCCCGGTACATCCCGCGTTCACCATAAATCGCGCAAGGCTACATTCAGCGGTCGTGGATAAAGCAAAAAAATATTTTGAGGTTTCTGGTTCTTGTACACACACTAAATCACATTTTTTTTCATCCCCATTAATAATGGGGTGGGGTGGTAATGGGGGGTGGCTAATGCCAAAATTTTTTTTGAGACCTTAGCTTCTCTTGTCTATACTAAATATTAATTTTATGAACTCTTACCTGCTTGATTTACCTATTTACTCCAAATTTACCCCAATTTACCCCCCAACCCTTCGACGGAACTAGATGAAAATACAATCTAGTTCTAGATCTTGTTAAAGTACATATGTGTATCAAATTTCAAGTCAATATTTCAAACGGTTCCAGAGTAAACGTGCGCACAAAAAAAGTTACAGACCGACAGACAGACAATTTTTTTTTCGCTCAAACTTGAAATCTCGACGTTTCATGAAGTTCTAAGCCTATTTGAACAATAAAAATTTTTAAAAATTTTTTTGTCGTTACTATACTTCCACTGGATGTGGAAGTAAAATCATGCCAGCTAGTAAAGTTTTTACTTTGCTTCGTATATTTTAATATTTTCCATAAAATGTCAGAGGTAACCACATAATCAAAACAATTATTTGCCATGCTTTCACTAACTCGTAGAGGCTCTGAACGATTAGTTGGATTTTTGTACATAACTATATTTTTGTTTTCATGTAAACTTTTCATGTAAATCGGTTAAAATTGGATAGACGAACTAAATATGTTTGTGTAAATAGGCTGTTCTTTTTTTTTAAATAATACTATTCCTAGTGGGATTTTTACCATCTAGCCTGTCTTCGTTTTGATCAAAATTATCGCTGCGATAAATGTAATTGTTTTCTTCAGAACTTACTGGAGGAACTCCAGGTGGTATAAAAATGTCGTCACCAGTTTTTACTAATACGTGACTAGCTAAAGACGTTAAAAATGTACGTATTTCATCGTAGGAATAACCATAGCCAAAACAATAAAGCATATCATTAAGTTCTTATTCTTCTGACGGCACGAAACACATGTAGTGATATGTAAAGGATTTAAAAAATGGCCTAAGCTGATTGTTTTTTTTTCCATAAGTATTAATATAAATTCCATTACTATAGAAATAACGTTTAAATCAAATTTGTCTGTCCTGACATATTTAGTATCCACGACATAAATGTTTATAACAAATCTGAAACTTCTTGTTTACATTTATGTTCATTCAGATTAGTAGTTGTTTTTTTTTATAGTTTTAAAACATCCAGCTATAGCTGCTCTTAAGATACCGGCAGCTTTATCAGGAATTGTCAATTCATTCTCATGAACCAAGTTTTCTTCGCCTGATTCACTTGTGACTGACAACAAAAATCCTTTTAGCTTTATTATCACTTGAATGAACTGTTGTATTTTCTTTGTGTTCACAAAACACTTTGTTTGCTTAAATGCTTTTCTAATCTCTTTCTTATATTTCCACTGCTATAATAATCTAATTTTTCTTCCGTCATTTCTTCAAATATATCATTAAGGCGTGTTTTTAGATATATTAGAGTTAAGAATTATTTTTTGCAAAACAGCAAGATAAACCTCCTTAAATAAAATATTTAACACTACTTTAAATTCATTTTTTTCTTTCAGTTGTTTAGTTTGTACACATTTAATTTTTTTTTGCTAATATATTTTGCATAATAAATTTTATGATAATTTCCATTAGCCCAAATAAATCTGAATAAATGTGTAACCTGCCTTGTATTTCTGTATCACAATGCGACACTCCAACTTTAATATATACTTTTTTCTAGTTTCCGCACCCGTTCCTGTACAAACTGGTACTTAAAGATGTTCTTAATTTATTCTTAATTTTTCTGGATTTTCCACAAATCAGACAGTGCCATTTTATTTTAAACTGATTTTTTTTCTTTATTATAACTACATGAAGGCTCACTTGCATTTCTTTATCGCGTTACTAATATCAGAGACAATACGTATTATCTTTGCTAATGTTATTTATTACAAAAAATGTCAGACAAGAATAATGAAATCGGTATCGTGCCACCACTTTGTTTTATAAAAATTTTAATGAAATTGCATATTTTTTTTCATTTGCACAATTAATAATAGACCTGATGCCAGTAACAGTTGGTTTTTTACCATTAGATCTTCACTGCTTTCAGCAGTTTCGTAAAACAAACATGTAGTTTTTCTCCATTGATAAAAATGAATCTACAATATACCGTTGAGTGAAGAGTCCTTATAGAGATGCAGCCGTGTACTTAATATCGTAGTGCGGGCAGGGTCTGTGGTATAGTTAGGCGCCACCGACATTGAGGTCTAGCAATCTCGTCAATCTCAGTCCCTCAGTCGGCTGATAGCACTCGCATGGTTCGTGTCATTTGTTGTATTAGTGCACCGTAAAACGAGGAAAAAGCAGCTTCCTTCTTGAAAAAAAATTTTTGAAGGTACAACCACATGGGACCTTCACAGCATGATAGATTAGGTCCTTGGCCATCTGTAATGTCCAATTACAATATTTTTTGGGAGGTCAAACTATTTTTATGACGAAAAATGTTATAAATCTGTCAAAATTAATTTTTCTTACATTTTCACACATCCCTCGTGATATCTCCGGAACCAATTGAGATCATTATACGTATTTTTTTTTTAATTGATGGAGGAAATGTGGGCGAAGGTCACTGCTTAAATTTTGTTTTTATGAAAAATCTAATTTTTCTGTAAAACGAGGTAAAACTTGAACATTTACTTCCCTTGCAGCGCTTTTTTCAGTAAGCGAAAAACTTTTTTATTTTAAGGAATTTTGACATACCATCTGCGTATGAAATAAAGTCTACACCTCAAGGAAGTTTTTAAAACAAAAATCAGGTCTCTACGACTTATAGTTTTCGAAATTTTGTTATTTAAAGCTGAGTTTTTCGATCCTAGAGGCCTAGATGTCCGGCAAGTGTGGACTATCTAATACAAGTAATCTTATATTATAGGTATTATGCCAGTTAGAAACAAACTTTTCTTTATATAATGTGAATGCAAATGAGTATTAGTTATTTTTATTGAGTTATTACATATTATTTAGTGCTTAACAATGGAATGTTTATTCTGTGGACAAACTTTGAAAGATAATGACAAATTAGTGAGACAAAATCCTAGATTGCAAGGAGTAAAAACAATTATATATGCCACGGTAAAAAGGCGAGACATTTGTGTCGAAAAGATTTTGCAACAAGAGGAAAATATTTTAAGTGGAAAAGTCAAAGTGAAATTTCATATAGCCTGCAAACAAACCTATATTAGTTTGTAAAATCTTAAAAATCTTTCCCAATTCAGTGAAATTGAAAATGTATCTTCGTCTTCGGTAAGATGCAATAAATTTAATATTCGGACAATGTGTTTAATATGTAATACATCGAGAAAGAAAGGCGTAATATGGTATACGATAATTCTCTGTAGACGTGATTTATCTTTATATTTCTTTGCCACCTTATTATCAGTCTAGTCGATACATTGTTGACAAGGGGCCGACGCGACATTTTTATTGTTAATGATGGGATTTTGGAGAATGAGAGGGGAGTATGCGTTTATTTTCGATTTATCGCAAATATTTGAGAAACAAAACATAGTATAATTTTTCACATCCAGTGGAAGTATAGTAACAAAAAAATTTTTTTAAATTTTTATTGTTCAAATAGGCTTAGAATATCACGAAACATCGAGATTTTAAGTTTGAGCGAAAAAAAAAATTCTGCCTGCCTGCCTGTCTGTTTATTTTCATAACAATTAAATATAAAAACCCAATGAGCTGCTGGCAACATAAAACATTTTTTTTTCCCAGTAAAATAAACCATTTTGATATAATATTAAATAATACATAACAAAGAAAATTAAGTAAAAGTTCCATGTACCATGTGCATCACAAATGCGCACAACGTGATAAAGTGAATTTTATTACTTTCACATCAATCACATCCAGTGGAAGTATAGTAACGGCAAAAAATTTTTAAAAAACTGTCATTGTTCAAATAGGCTTAGAATGTCATGAGACGTCAAGGTTTTAAATTTGAGCAAAAAAAATTTCTGTTTGCCCGTAACTTTTTTGTGCGCATGTTTACTCTGGAACCGTTAAAGATATTGACTTGAAATTTGATACACGTATGTATTTTAACGAGAACTGGAACTAGATTATATTTTCATTTTATTCCGTTGAAGGGTAAATTGGGATAAAGGGAAGGTAAATAAGTAAATCAAGCATGTAAGAGTCCATAAAATTGGTATTTAGTATATATAAGAAAAGATAAGGGCTCAAAAAATTACTCCCATTACCACCCCCACCACACTATTAAAGGGGGGTGGAAAAGCGTCAACATATTTTTTACTTCATTTGCCCCCTCTACCACCCCCTTCCACCACCCCTCACTACCGATGTGACATATCGTTTTATAGGTTTTTGGAGTAGGCGATTTCAAATATTATGTTATTAACGTTTCATAAATAATTTTCACATAGTGGAGTGCAATTTTTTTCTTCTTTGTGAGAGACTTGGATAGAAAACGTGGATGTGGAATTTTAAGGTTTATAAACATGTTGCTAAATTGATACCAATGGTTCAAGGATAGATGAGGATATAGCAACGCGTCCTTGCGTGTGTATCTAGCTTCTACGATTTTCAATTAAAATACCATGCAACCTGTTCGGTGTTTCTATTATTTTCTTTATTCTTTAATAAGTGGGTTATCTCGAGTAGTATATAGATGCGCAGTGGATTTCCTCGAGTACTATGGATGCGCGGTGGCTTTCCTCGAGTACTATGGATGCGCGGTGGCTTTCCTCGAGTACTATAGATGCGCAGTACGTTACTCCAAGTAATATGGATGCGCAGTAGATTTCCTCGAATAAAATGGATGCGCAATGGATTACCTTGAGTAGTATGGATGCGCAGTGGGTTTTCACGTGTAAAATAGATGCGCAGTAGGTTACCTCAAGTAGTATGGATGCGCATTGGGTTTCCTCGAGTAACATGGATGCGCAGTGGGTTACCTCGAGTAGTTTGGATGCGAAGTTGGTTATCTCGGGTGGTATGGATGCGTAGTAGGTTTCCTCGAGTATAATGGATGCGCATATGCTTTCCTTGAGTAGGTACTGTTGATGCGCAATAGGTTACCTATACGGATACGCAGTGGGCTTCCTCGAGTAAAACGGATGCGCAGTGGGTTACCTCGAGCAGTATAGATGCGTTTCCTCAAAGAAAGTGCTTGAAGTAGATACACCGTGTACTCTACGGCACATTATAATTGTTTATATTTTTGTCATGCCATTTTCTACGTATTGCTCCCACTTCCAGTATAAGTGTAGTAATTTTGAAAACATTTATTTAAATAAGCTTAGAATGTTATGACATGTCGAGATTTTAAGTTGAAGCAAAAAATAATTTCTATCGCGTCGGTCTCTGACGTTTTGGGTGCACGATTACTCTGGAACCGTTTAAGATATTGACTTGAAAATTGGTACACATATGTATTTTAACGAGATCTGGAATTAGGTTATATTTTGTTCTTATTCTGTTAAAGAGTTGAGTGGTAAATTGGGATAAATGGGGGTAAATAGGTAAATTAAGCAAGTAAGAGTCCATAAAATTTGGTATTTAGTTTATTATTATATAAAAGAAGTTAAATTCTTAGAAAAATGTTTGGCATTAACTACCCCCATTATCACCCCCCACGCGATTATTAAAAGAGGTGAAAAAAAAATTGTGATTTAGTGTGTACAGGAACCAAAGGCCTCAAAAAATTTTCCACTTCATCCACCCGCGTATCACCTCCTACCACCACCCCAACCCCCACTATCGATGTGGCATATCGTTTTTTGGTTTTCATTTAGAAAATTTCATAAACAATTATTTCCACATGGTGGAGTGCAAATATAGTGTTTTCGTTTTGAGAGGCTTGGATAGGAAATCTGGATGTGGAAGTAGTGATTCCTTGGGCTGCGGTTTTCATTTTAAAATGTTAAAACCGCTGCCCAAGGAATCACTACTTCCACATCCTGATGTTCTATCCAAGTCGCTCAAAACGAAAAATATTTTGATACTATATTTGCACTCTACTATGTGGGAATAATTGTTTATAGAACTTTAATTATATAATATTTGAAATCGCCTACCCCAAAAACTCATAAAGCGATATACCACATCGGTAGTGGGGGTGGGGGTGGATGAAGTAAAAAAAAATGTTTGAAGCCTTTGGTTCTTGTACACACACTAACTCACCATTTTATTCCCCCCCCCCCATGGTTAAATTTTTTGAGACCTTGACTTCTCTTGTATTTACTAAATGCCATTTTTTGTCGTTGTTGTACTTCCACTGGATGTGGAAGTAAAAGGCATATTGACATTTTATGATGAAACTGTTATTTTTAAGATATCACAAAATTATCCATTTTGCACCTTTCTTAACCGTCTTCACCCTAGTAAATTTTGAATATGTTTTAGATGACATTTTCCTTTACTACTGCCGCAAAAATATTACATGTTGCAATATTTTTCGGGTTTACACCATTCCCTTCTTTAATTCTGCTGAACTGTAATAACCAATTTGTACAAAAATATTTTTTATCCTCTCCCAAATATACTGCTACTGCAGTGATGGGTTCATTTAAAGTTATTTATTTGTTTATAGGCTTTTCTCTGTAATTGCTTTTTTTAATAATTAAAACGAAAAAGCGATTTTATTGGGAAAAAGAGTAATAATTAGTAAACATAATAAAAAAACCGCTGCCCAAGGAATCACTACTTCCACATCCAGATTCTCTATCCAAGTCACTGACAACGAAAAAACTTTGTATGTGAAAATAATTGTTTATGGAACTTTAATAATATAATATTTGAAATCCTCTACCCCAAAAACCCATAAAACGATACCCCACATCGGTAGTGGGGTGGGGGGTGGTGATAGGGGGGTGATAGTGGGGGCTGGATGAAGTAAAAAAATATTTTGAGGTTTCTGGTTCCTGTACAAACACTAAATCACATTTTTTTTTATCCCCTTTAATAAGGGGGTTAGGGTGGTAATGGGGGTGGCTAATGTCAAACATTTTTTTGAGACCTTAGCTTCTCTTGTATATACTAAATACCAATTTTATGGACTCTTACCTGCTTGATTGACCTATTTACCCCAAATTTACCCCAATTTACTCCCAACTCTTCGACAGAACTAGATCAAAATATAATCTAGTTCCAGATCTCGTTAAAGTACATACGTGTACCAAATTTCAAGTCAATATCTCAAACGGTTCCAGAGTAAACGTGCGCACAAAAAAAAGTTACAGACCGACAGACAGAATTTTTTTTTGCTCAAACTTAAAATCTCGACGTTTCACGACATTCTAAGCCTATTTGAACAATAAAATTTTTTTTTGTCGTTACTATACTTCCACTGGATGTGGAAGTAATTAACTTAATTTGAATATCTGCGGAAAGACTGGTTAATTTTTTTCTATTACAAGTAGGTATTACTTTTTCGAGAGCATAGTTTTCGAGGCGATAAAGTATCGCACAAATGGTACACAATGCACTTTTTATAAAGCATCGAATTTTGTACAAAAAAGTCCCTGAGAGCATATTTTTATCTATTATGGCTCACATGCCAAAGGCGCCCGCGCGCAAACCTCAAAGTAACTGTTTTTCGCGCTGTTCTCCAAGCAGCCCGTTAAAGCAGTTAAATATTATTTGTCCAATGAGAATTTGTGGTCGATTTTTTTATTTATGAATTTCTGATCGCTCTGCACGATGGCGTCCTTCATTTTTCTTAAATATGCGTTTTTTAATGCAAAAAACATTAAAAAAATCGTACATTTGAACTTTTCCACCTTGTAGGAAGTAATTTTCTTTATTAAAAAAATGTATCTATTATTGACATATCATTTTGTTTTTATTTATCACATATAAACAATTAATATTACGGCCGAAAAGTGTAATTTTTTCATTTTCATCGATTTCTATATAACTGGAACTTGCCGCATATTTTTATTAATTAGTGTTTTTTTCTGTACAATTGTACATACATTTCAATTACACAAAGAATATTTAACTATTTTTTTATTTTATTTCAACATTTTTTTAATACTTGTAACTCCATTATTAATATTATGCATCGAATAAAAAACAGTTTTAAACAGAAGTTACTCATTATGTTTTGTGTAATTTAAATTTGATTATTAGCATCGCCGTTTTCTTAATTTTTTGTTTGTTAATTAAGTCGCCAGTGCCACTTGCAGAGTAGCGTAAAAAACAGTCATTTTTATGTTTACACGTGAGCACCTGTAGCTCGAAAACTATAGTAGATAAGAATATGCCCTCGCGGACTTGTTTGTAGAAAATTCCATGTTGTACAAAAAAAAGTGCGGTGCATTTTCGTATTTATTACCGTTCTCGCTACGCAAGCGCTGAAAGATCAAAAACACCATCCTCGACATTTGCATACTCTTTTTTCTAATTATTTTAAAAAATTGGGAGGTCTTAAACGTACTCATAAATACTATTCCATGAAGCTGAACCGAATAGCAAAATAAAATATTTTTAATTTATCACATTTTTATAAATTTCAGAAATTCAAAATTGAACAAAAATCTCAAAAAAACATTTTTTGAACCCCAAATGGGTCTCGAGGACAAGGAACAATTGCAATTTCGAACAAAACACGATTGTTACAGCGCACAACGTGGCGACTTAAAAGATGAAATGCGACAATAATTGATAGTTAAAGGTTTCTCTTGTTTTTGAATTTTAAGTGAAACTAGTGAAAGAATTATTTATCTGAGATTTTTGTTTGTAAGTTTTTATTAATAAATTTGTCCTAACAGTAGTAACTTGTAAATGTTTTTTATCAGGGCGGCAAGCAATAACTGTTTGCTACAGGTGCCAAATGCCCTGATGCCGGCACTGATTGCGCCAGTCTACAACCTGCCTGGAGAATTATAACTTAATAAATATATTATGTACCCTCGTTCGCTGGAAATCAACGTCCAGTATTTCTATTCGCGGTTCGCGCAAAATAACACCACGCGGTGGCACCACAAGTCAACGAACAATATGTGGATAGGGACGTGTGGGGGAAGCGTGATGAGCGAGGAACGGTTTTGGCCGTATAGTTGCGTATCTTATAGACTCTTCAATCAACGAATATACATAAACTGTAATAGCCTACATGTAAGTAAAATAGTATATACTTATTAATATTTATCCAGACAATAATGAGGCCAGCAGCCGATACGTTTCTTGATGGGCCGAGAAAGTAGCGGGGGCGGGAAAGGAAGCCTCGCGTCTTCGTCGCCGTACTGTGCTTCGTTGTGTTTCAAGAGCTGTAGCGCTTTTAGTTAAAAAATTAGATCCAGCATTAATCGAGACAAAATGAAGCCTATTAAATTTGTCAGTTTTTGGTGAAAGAAAAAATTGAATACCTCGTTATATAAGCGAGTTATGGCGAGTTAAGAATTAGAAAAATGTTGCTGATTTGTGTATCTTTTTGAATTTTGCTAGTTTTTTTATGTTAATTTTTTAATTATTGCAATAAATTATACTTCAAATTAAAAAGCAAAGTTTATTTGTTAAAACCAAAAAAAAATTGTATTTTTATCTGTTTTAGTTCTAAAGTTATATTTGATTAAATCTTAAATTTCTAAATTTCTTTTTTTTTAGTTTTTTTCTTATATATTCGGTCTCGACCAATGGAGAGTGTCGTCAATTTTGATTTCCTATGTAAAATAACATGCTTTAATAAGTAGTGAAGGTCCCATCTGGTTATACTTCAGTATTGGGTAGGTCAAGAAAGAGAAGGCTTTTCGCGCTCTGCCCGACGGGCTATATAGTAGGGCCAAAAAGTGTAGTCAGTAGAGGAATGCGAGTACGGGCTCCTAAAAGTGGAGCAGCACGTGTTTAGAATACGTATAATACGGCAGTGTGCGCCGGCTGAGAGCGGGCCGCTCCACTTTTAGGAGCCCGTACTCGCATTCCTCTACTGACTACACTTTTTGGCCCTACTATAGTGTTCAATAAATTATCGATTTTTCTCTGAATTCATTGATATCCATTTCAAATCTATGCTATTTGTTTTTCAATTTTATTAAATTTATTTAAAAATAAAAAATCACTTTCAAAATAATTTTTATTGATCCTTACACTTTTCACTAGTGGTCATATCTATCAAGAAACAAAAGAGAGAACCAAAAGCACAGAAGACTAAACAATCAGAATGGAAACTGGCGGCATATCCTTTGTACAATTTAACTCCAGAATCGCGTATCTTGTTGGAATAGATATCAGGGGCGTATTTTGTAATGTTGTAGTCAGGGTCGCAATTAGGAGTTTATAATTTAATTTTGCACAAATCTTCAACTTTAATCAAATTTGCAAAATCACTCTTTCTGAATTGTCTAAAAGTTGTCTTGGTTTGACATAATGCTGAACTTGTCATTTTGTTGATTTTTTTAATCTATTTTCAAAATTACAAAGTATGTAACTACTAAATTATTGTACAAATCAGATTTCTTTGTACATCTGGCAACTCTGTATTGAGTACCAGATTATTTGTTGTTCTCAATATACCAAATGTGGCATCGCTATATTCTATTCCAGGAACATATGGGGATTCGATGCGTGCTTAGAAATGCGCGAACCTTCCCCCTCCCTGAAAGATTCCATTCTGATTGTTTAGTCTTCTGTGCCAAAAGGCTATTATTCACAAAACAGGTAGTTATTCATATTTCATTAGATATATGATTTTTGCAAAGGCAACTACGTTAAAGTTCAAGAAAAATTATATTGAAAGTGATTTTTTTATTTTTAAATAAATTCAATAAAATAGAAAAACAAATAGCATAGATTTGAAATGGATATCAATGAATTCAGAAAAAAATCTATAATTTATTGAACACTAGGAGCCATCACCTTCCCAGAAAAAAAAAAGTTTCCGATAAAAAAGTGATTTGTTCGAATTTGGAGGCTTCATAAATAGTTATTAATGGAATTAAACGAAAAATTACATATTTCCCTTGGACTTTACCTGCTGTAGAACGAATTTTGTTATTCCAAAGCACTCTAGACGAATGTCTTAAAATGCTTTAAAAAACTGAACATCGACTCAAAAATTCGCGAAAATCTCATGGAATACTCAGAGTGAATCCAAATATGTAAAAATATACAGGGAGTTCCATTTAAAAATCGAAAGTTGAGGTCATTTCCGGGTAAACCGGAAATGGTCTCATATCGTCTTTTATGTCCAAAAACCCATTTTTACAGGTAGTTTATGCACCTCAAATTTCAAATGGATAAGTTAAAAAATAAAGAAAATATAAGGGTGAGCCACTAGTCTGTGGCACTCGGTATAAAAATGTAAATTTGAAAATTGTTAAAATTATATCACCTGACAAAATAAAAATAGTTATGAATTTAGATTATTCATTCTTTTTTTTGGCATCAGAAAAAATTCGTACAGAATAAATTAATAGGTAAGAGGAGACCAATATTCTAAACACAAAAATAATAATAATCAGTTTGTACTCACTAATGTTGTAGGAATCCCCACACTTTCTGCTGCCGAGAAGGCCAGAGAAAAATTCCTCCTTTTCTCTTGAGGAGTCAAACTATCATATGGTATTCTATCAGGTAAGTATGTGTGCAAGAGGGCACACAAGGCCAGTCCGTCATTCCAGGAACTGCTGAAATTTGTGATGTCAATATTCCGATATCCAACTGTTTTGTTTTGACACCATTTTAGAAGGGCATTACGTTTTGATCCACCATTTTTAACCAGACCATTAAGAGGATCTTTTCTTTCACCTGAAAAATAAAATTAAAAAAATTAACATGCAATAATATCCAATTTAGTAAATGGCTATTTTTTTCTAAAACCATTAATTTATAATATATATGATTATTATAATTAGGGGCCATCCATAAATGACGGCACGCTCCAGGGGGGGGGGGGGGGGAGAGGATTCGTAATTACGTGACTAAGTGTGATGGGGGGGGGGTCTGACTTAGTGTGACGTAACGAATGGTGAACGAATCAAGAAAAGAACAATATTGTAAAAATTTGTTTTTTTTTGATTTTTAGTAGCATTGCGCCCATGGGGCGATAAAATTTTGGATTTCCACTAGCACCCTCCCCCATGAGGCGGTAAATTTTTTTTTCGTACTTTTACTACCTCCCCATGAAGCAGTACATTTTTTTGGACTTTAATAATTTTAAATAGGCCAGTCAATAGAGATAAAAAAGTACCTGACCACGAAAAAATTAGATACTAATTTATTACTTGTATATAAAATGAAAATACATTTTTTGAAATCGATCGGCAATGTCTACATTTTCGGCGCGATTTCAGATCGAAAAATGCTCAATTCCAGTATTTTAGTCCGTTGCTAAGAAATATTAGAAAACAGACCGGAAAAGATCCATTGCCAAGCAATGATCAACAAAACCGTACGGGAATGTTACTTTCCCGGCCTAGGCCGGGAAAGTAACATTCCCGTACAGTTTTTTATGTATATTTTAGGCAGTAAATAAATACACGCAGACAAACCAAATCATATTAAAATTGCATTTATTAGTAAGCAGTTAGATTGTAATGAAGAAATGTTATGCATTAATACAAATTTCTTAATTTATAATAATATTGATTGTGATTTCAGAAAAAATAGTATGTGTACTTCGGTGTGAAAGCATATTCCCGGACTTCGATGCTTGTTGCATCGTCGTCCGGGAATGTATTGCTTTTACACTTAAATACACAATATACTATTTTTTAACGATATAGGTAAATCTAAAGGGGATCTGCAGCTATTAAAGCTTCACAAGTCGTCGTCATAAAAAAATGGAAATGTTTTTAGAGTACCATATTTATTGGGAAATGTAATTTTTTTTCATGGTTAAAAAGCATTAAAATAATGGGACTTTTACTTGTATTTTTTCACATTTTCACCAAGTAACCTTTTTGTATGCAATCGGGCAACAAAAATGCACATAAAATGATTTGAAGTACATCAAATAGGTAATGAAAAAAATGAGTTAAAGAAAACTTTCTATGACTAATAAATCTGAAGTTATGGTGCCTCGAATTACGTCCTGCAGAGACTTAAAGTCGGCTTATTCAGCAGTCTTAATTTTTTGTTTGAGAAAAATGAATTAAACTGAAGAGAAAAAACTTCTTAGCGCTTTTACTTCTATGCATGATTCCTCTAGAATGAAGTGGAAACAATTTTTGCAAAAATGTCGATCTGGACACTACTTTGAAACATCGTAACTTTGGACCTAGTTGGTAGTAGTCGTAGATAGTTTTTCTTATTTAATTTCTCTCATTATGTGATGTATTTCGAATCACTTTATATGCATTCTCGTTGCTTCATGCATAGAAAAAAACTGCCTGATGAAAATTAAAAAATATGGATTACCAGATACCTTTAAGCATTTTACTTCCATGTTCGTAAGGAAAACAAACAAAAAGTTATGAAGGTTTCAATAAACATCCACATATCTGTTCTGGGGTATATTAAAGGACTTTCTAATATAATTCTACTAATTTCAAGCAACAAAATTACATGTAGACTTACAGAATAAATAGACAGTGGTACTTACTTAAATCAGAATAACTATTTCTCCTAGAAAAATCGATGCCCTTTTGCAATATTGATTCCCTATAGCCATCCTCTGGTTTTGATTTTACCATATCAGTCTTTGGAATGGAGTCTAAAAGATAGAAGAATAGATATATAGTTGTCTGTTTCAAATTTCTCATTGTGAAATAAACTTCGCTTTGGCCCCATACTTTCATCTATAGATAGTGATATTTATTCTGCAGAATAAACTTTATCTCGGAGATATGCAAAAAAATCGATATTTTCACCTACAAATAGTGACACCCGCCAGATAAATATGCTTTACTCCTAGGATAACCTATTCAGCAACTAGACCTTCGGATAACGCTTTTATCTACCGGATAAAAATAATTACGCCCACGTGGTTTTGATATAACTGACAGAAGTGATGCTTTATCTTCTAACCCAACTTTTTGAAAGTTTGGTTTGTTGTATATTGTGTTTTAACTTTAAATTTATAATTAGATGTAAATAATCGTATTTACTAAAAAGACATTAGTAAAAAATAGATTACTTATATTGTAATATGCATATTTTAAATACTTTGTCCTAATAAAATAAGGCTCTTTTTGTAGGTTGGAAATCCAACCAGATAATTAGCAGTCCATTAATGATAAATAATTGTTTCATTATTAAAAACTTACCAGAAATAACATTTTTACTCCAATCTCGGTTTAACTTATTGGGTTGTTGTTCCTTTAATGGCGTTTTAACTTGGGCAACGTTAGTGTTCAATTCACTCCAATCTGAAGGTGTCCGTAGAGGAGATCCTGGTGAAGGTGTAGCTAAGATTGAAGGGCTTGCAGGGCTCCTAATATCAGAGGCTAAGGAATTTATAGAGGAATTGGAACTGCTGCGAGACACTGGGTTTAAGTCTGAAAAAAAAAACAATAATAAGTTTCTCATAATAAAATGCTCTTAATTCAAAATTAAAATAAAGGCAATTACGGAGCAGCGAGACCATGAGGACTTCTTATTAAAGAATGTATACCTAGATACACAATGTGTACTGATTTGTTTGTTGCTGAGGTAGTCACAGTCTAAGGCACTTCAGTTGCAAACATCCCTCAAGTTCTTGATTCGCTAGTCGTTCTATTCGCGGCCGATTCAGACACGATCGGTTCAGTTCGATTATCATAATCTTAGTTTGACATCTCCACTATTAATGTTAATAAATGTTTTTCGTGTTCTCCGATCAAAAAGTGGTGAAGAAGTCATATTTGCACAGTTTAGTGACAATATATTTAGTACAAAATGGTGAAGTGCTGTGCCGTTTGCAGAGAGCAGTTTAGAAAAGAAGAAAATCGATCGTTTCATAAGTAAGTAGGTATAAACTTCATAGTCGTAACATGATGGGGTTTAGTTTACAGTTGTAATAAGGTGAATAGCAATTAAATTTTAATATCATTTCAATACATATTTCCTTTAATATCCTTCAGAAAGCAGCATGTATTTATTATTTTACAATCTTGACATCGAATTCAATAATAAACATAATAAATTATAATGACCAACATTCAAATAAAATATATTAACAATTTAGCCATGTAAATACGTATAGTATTATATCTTATTATATGTAAACTTTCAGAAAGAACATAGCCCGGTCAATGAACGTTCAATAATAGAGAAATATGCCAAGATCACAATTTTTGACTTGAGAGCTGTGTTTGGACTATTTAGAAGGTAAACATACAAAAAGTTCCTGAACATAGGAGATGCGGGGGTGCAGGGAGGCGTAAAGAAGGTCCTGGTTTTTGGTTTTTCGCTCGTATCTCGAAAACGGTTAGCCTTATCAAAAAGTAGCTCTATGCAAAATTAAAGCTGACTAAATTTTCTACAATAATGTTTCTATTAATTTTTGTCGTATATGTTATGGTTCAGTAATGGATTGTATATCTTTTAACTATATTTCAACTTTATTATATATTTATTATAAACTGAAAAAAATTTTTAATAATCATCATGGAAAAAAATTTGTTATACAGATATCCGTTTCATAGCAGGCTGAACTATAATATCGGGGACTTTTGGTATGTTTACCTCCTAAATAGTCCAAACACAGCTCTCAAATAAAAAATTGTGATCTCGGCATTTCCCTCTAGAAACCATTCATTGACAGGACTAATGGAGAAATGTAATTTTTATGAATGTTGAGACATTTACAGATTTGTAACAATAGATATATTTCAATGTTTAGGCTAATTAAATTTGAAATATATCAAGCATTATCTTGGTGTAATATTGCATGCCTACATCACGTTGTATAAAGACCCGGTACTGCAGGAATTGCAATAATTCATTTTAATGAAAATATTTACCCTCCTACACTCCTACACATACTAGCCACTGTTGCTTATGGGATGTTATGATTATCCTTTTTAATGGACATATAATGTGACTATGTTAGGAGCAAACAAAAGGTATGTAGTGAAGAGATAGCTGTTATGTATCTAGAAATAAGTTCTTTGATCGGAAATGGGGACTCGAAACTATGCAAACAATTAAATTCACGAAATGCAAGTTTTATTATAAAGTTATCTTATATATCAATGAATTTTCACATACCACTGTACGGAAAGAATAAAATTGTTGTTTGACGCTATCTTGAATTTCGTAAATATCGCGCGATTTTCAAAATTGGTGATAAGTTGTTTTTCACTTTCTGAATGATACTCTATCTTTGAAAACTAACAGATCAACTTTAACACATCATCTGCGTGGGAGACGATATTTTAACATATCAGCCCACACTATTTTCCCTAAATGGGAATTTTTCCAAAAATGAGTTATCTCAGTCCTCAAAAATTTGTGATTTTACAACTTGGTGTGGATAAAAAAATCATTTCTTTCTCATTTCGAAAAGTAATAATTAAGAAAAACCAAAAAAACGAAGTTTTTACCTGAAAAAAACAATGTTTCCCCCCATTCTTTCCCAGAAAAAAATCACAATTTATAAAACTCCGGTTTTTATCCAACTCTGACTGCAATTTTTAGGAAAATAAAATCAAGCTTTTGGCTTTTATTATAATGTTTTTCAATTGTGAAATGGCCAAGTTTATATGGATTACTATTATTAACTAAAAACAACAAGAAAATTTATTCTATTAGAGATGTGGGGTAACTCAAGTCCATTAGACATATCTGGACAAGTCAATACTTTTCAAAGATGAAAAGTAGAATGTACAATAAATCTCGTAAATATGGGTTGTAAGGTTTGAAAAATGTGGTCAAAATTAGCAGCTAATAGTGGTCTCTGTTGCCATTAAAACTAACAGATTTATAGGATATATATTATAAATGCATGAGTCTTGTAAATAACTAATTAAAGATATTTGTAATAATATAATGGTAATATTATCTAAAATTAAAAGACAATAATATCAATAACAAAGAAAACTAAAGGACACCCTTTTATGAGTAGCGCACTAAATAATTAAAAATAATTAATTAATTATTTTAAATATAAAAGCTTTTATAGCTGTCTAGGCATAGAGAACAAAATGTAATGTAGGTAGACCTCTATATAAGTATGCCACACACTTTTAAATTAAAAATAGTTATTTAATTAATTGGTTAATTGTTTTTAACTTTTTAGTGCGCTATTCATAAAAGCGTGTTTTGTAGTTTTTTAATTAAACTATAATTGGGTTGTTGACGAATTTTCAAAAATGGTGAAATATGGTAGTGGAGGACTTAATTTAGTTATATATTTAATTTGGAAGAAAAATTCTTAGCGCAACATATTTTAAAAAATTGTTAAACTTTGACTATTTGAATGTGCCGCGAAAACGGTAGTGACATCATAACGGCAGTTAGATGTGAACTTATAAGCAGAACAGATGAAGACGAATAAGTTGACATTGCTGACAAGAAAGAAAATAACCTCATATGTCAAAAGTAAATTTGACGTTTAGTTAGCAGTGATTGATGTTTGCAGTTATTGTTAATATTTTTTTACAAAACGACTAAGGCAGTATATCTGTAAAAGCTAATTCTGACATTCTACTTGCAGTAGATATATTTATGGTCAGCGAATTTTTAAAAAGAGACGATCGTTTTCACATTGCAATGGTTGGAAGTGCAAAAGCTGCAAGGTACTTACGTTACAGCTGCTATAGACAGTACAAACTATTGTAATTTCTGCAAGAACTTCCTTTATCTTATCTTATTAATATTACATAATGTCTAATATGTATTTTATTATTTAATTTAGATGAATTTGTTAACTATATACTTTGTATTTTATTAAATATTTCCTTTTCATTGTTTTATTTCCTATTAACTATACTTATACATGCGTATCTAACTGAAAACAACAAAATAAGTTTATCTACTAAAGAAATTATTTATTATCCATTGATACTCACTTCTAAGAAGAGTCAGAATGAGACTAAATAGGTAAGTACTTTATGCTAGTATCTATCTAAGCAATAAACAATGATATGTATTTATAACACACATAATTCAAGGGGCATTTATAACTACAATCGAACACATTCGTAGCCATTTCCGACTGATTGTGTTCACCGACTTTAGACGACTTTCACAGTTTGTTTCATATAGTTTTTCAACGGAGAGTTTTTAAATTTCCTTTCTTAATTTATTAATTATCCTAGTATTATGGGGCGTCTAGGAAGCTTCATAAATAATCAGTAGCTAACAAAAACAACTGCACTTTATTCCAACATAAACTAGATAAAATACATAAAAGCAAATTACAGACATTTCCCTCCTTTTAGGAAGTCAAAGCATGAATAACATTCTAATCTAGAGCCGTTAAGAACACACCCTGTTTTATCCACCAGTTTGGCGGGTAATTTAACTTTGTAACAGCTAGAACGCCACACAAGTCTTGTAATGCGGCCGTTTTGCCTACAACATAAACCCATATTAAAAATAAAATTCCTACATTAAGATACAACTTACCACAAATAAAACGCTTAGAATACATTGTAATTTGTTACTTTACTTGACATTGAAATGGTCTCCACAATAAGAAGACTTGGTCCTTCTCTGGTGGCTTTGAATCATTCATTATTACGTTCAGCGTTTATTAGTGGAACACAACAGTTTTTCTGGTGAATTGGTGGTATTATTTACACAGTACGGCAGAAAACAGTATCTGTACTTATATTTATTCATAACTATAGATGCTGTTAAACTATACCGAATTGTAACATATGAACGTCAGTTGACTTTGACGTTAAATATGTCAGATTAAACTGTCGTGATTTTCTTTTTTCTCCATAAACCCATCGTTTTATAACTAACTTCTCTACAGACTGCCGTTATTATGTCATCTCCGTTTTAAATGCATGTATTTTTGTAATTGATATTATAATATTATAAGACTTTCTTTTCAACTGCTACATGTTTCTAATGATTTTTTATGAATAATTGTTATTGTTTAACATAGATTCTCCTCAAATTTTAACTTAGTGCAACAACCCAATTGTTTTTGATCGCCTAATGTATTCACTCAGACGTATTTTAAGATACTTTAAGAAATGGCGAAGGTGCCTTTGGCATTTCTTTAGAAATTCTTTTTTGAGGAGAGGTATATGCTACTTTTTCAATATTTGAGGTTAGATTTTCTCCCACGTCAATAAAAAAAATTTTAAAAATATTTTTATATTACCACCCCCACTCTATTATTAAAGAGAGTAAAATTGTGATTTAGTGTGTATACATTTTTTTTTGGCATCAGCCACCCCCAGTACCACCCACACTTACCGGTGTGGCATATCGTTTTATGGGTTCTAGGGTAGACGATTTAAGATTTTCTTTATATTATTAAAGTTCTATGAACAATTATTTCCACACTGTGCAGTGCAAATATAGAACCAATTCTTTTTTTTTGTTGTAAGAGACTTAGACAGAAAATCTGGATGTGGAAGTAGTGATTCTTTAGACAGCAGTTTTTTAATTTCTTGTCATTAAAGGGCATATTATTTAATAAAAAATAACTTACTTGTTTTCTGTACAGGCTTTGCCTGGCTTTCTATGCTCTCTATAAGCGATTTTACAGATTGTCTACTATTCTGACGGCTCAAAGCAACATTTTTTCTTCTTAATGCTATGTCATCCCCTGGGAAGCTTGTAGGCCTAATTGGAACCGTTTCAGTCACTAGAAAACAAAATATATATTTAACAGGCGAGGTCTATTTCATCTATTTGAAAAGCAACACATAGACCAATGTACCAGCAAAATACACGAGACAAACAGTAAGCTTATCTTTTCAAAAAATGTTCAATACAATGCTAGACGATGTCACTGTAATTGTAGAAAATATTAAGTTACCTTTTTTATTACATTCCATTCACTTAGTTTCAGCTTCTGCTGATTTTATGCATTGTTTTAATCTTCACTTCAGACATTTAATAATAACAATTTAAAAAAGATGAATTTATTTTTATTAAAAAAAAACTGTACAAAAAATCTACACTATACAAGAATACGGAATTAAAAACTATAAACTTTTTTTTTCATAGGTTAAAACTTTTAAATTTAATTATCTGTTTTTGTTATTTTTTCTCTTTCCACTACATCTATACTGCTGATGCTACATTTTTCAGTTTTATCTGATTTTTCAAGCAAGGAATCTTTCTTTTTTAATTTAGGTTTTACGCTAGTAGATTCTTGATGTGCTTCTAGAAGTGCCTCGAAAACTTTTTTCGCAGCTGAGAAGCTTGTTCTACTACCACTCGGAACACTTGGCAAAGATAACTTGCTTTCTTTAGCATCCTCTAGGTTTAACGCACTCGTTTTCACTTTGGCATTAGCACCAGCAGAGTTTAATATATGGTAGGTCTTTTCTCTTTCTAACGTATTATAATCTGGTAAATTCATATCGTTTTTGTTAAAGACAGGTTCAGTTCCATCATCCAGTGGTACAAAGTCAATGATTCTAGGTTTACAATTTTCCGGAAAATTTTTTGTGTTGTCTAAGCCATGCCTGCTTATATCATCGAGACTTTCTGTATCACTTACTTCTCCTAAATATGCAATATTGAAATAACCACGTGACTTTTTTTGGCCACTGATATCTTCATACATTTTATCTTCGGGAGATTTAAAAAGGCTTAGATAGGATTCATCGTAGCTTGAAGTTTCTAAATGAAACAGGTTTAAACTCGATTCATTCCCATTATTTATTTGTTCCATTTCATCATAGTCAGTGCGTTTAGTTATATCTAACTGTTCTGATTTTCCTGCTACAGCGATCGACGAAAATGAATAATCGGCCTGAATAGAAAAAATATATATTTCATGGGCAAAAGCTCAGGAAAAAAATTGTACCTATTAAAAATATACTTGAGAACAAAATATGTTCTATCTAATAGATTAAATAGGGATGTTCACAAAAAAACAAAAAAAAAATAATAATTTTGTTTAAACATCAGAAAATGTTTAAAAATAATCTCCGTCAGGGCGTATAGTACAGTAACTAGAGGTTTTAACTTCGGAATAATGTCATATGAAATGGATTTTGTCAATTTTTGGCAAATTAATAGTAAAAGCATCAAGGAAAGTTTCTATATTATGCAGCGGATTGCTAATTATAGGGGGTGGCAATTAAAAAAAAGAAAAAGAGAGAATCAAATTTTAAACAGTTTAAGAAGAAAAAGTTCTATGTAACTTTTCATATAAAGTTTTTAAGATATTAGCGACTAGAAAATTGAGATTTTAGCTTGAAAAAGAGGTATTTCAAATAGGTTTTCGTCAAATAACTCGAAAGGTATAACGTTGAGCGAAAACATACTAGAGACAAATAAGACAGCTACTAAATTGAGGATGAATTTCGTTTTTTTTCTAATTTCTGTAGAGTTAATGGTTTCGGAGATGTGGAAGTATAAAGGTGGCGTTCGAACATTTATAAAACGAAGTATTTATTTTAAATGTTAAATATCTCAGAAACTATGGCACTTACATGAAAGACTATTATTTAGGCAAATGGTATTTTGTCTCTTTCTATGGCATAAAAAAGAAAGAAGTTATGACAGAAACAACATACTTTTTCACACTTTCTTAATAAAAACGTCGCCATTTTGTCAATGTAAGTAGTCAGTAATTAAAAAAATATATTCCCATATACTGTTTTCCGTTAATATACAATCTAGATGCTGAAATCTTTTTGTCCGCTTACAGCACTTGCTTTAGAAAAAAATTGAATTTTAAACTGTGAAGGGATTTTAGAAAAAACGTAAAATTTGTATTTCTATGCAAATATCACCACAAATATTAGTTTTAGAGAAAATATGGTGGACATAAAAAATGAAGCTTATAAACTGATAATGAATTTGTTTTTTTTTAATATTTGTGCAGGGTTGATAGTTTTGGAGATATTTAATAGATGGCATCCAACTATTTTTAGGATGAAGTATATGGTATAAAATGTTGAATATCTTAGAAATTGTGACACTTCCATCAACATTTTGAAGGAAAAAAATTAAGGATAATTAATCAGTCATTAAAATGATTTTTTGTTTGTTTCTACATCACAAAAATAAAGAAGTTATACAATACAATATGCAGTTTAACATTGTTTCTAACAAAATGTCGCCATTTTGTTATTGTAATTGCTCAGTAAATATTTTTTTTTTAAATGGTGTTTTTCATTAATATATAGCATCACCTAGATGCTAAATTTTTTTTGTCCGTTTGAAACACTTGTTTTAGAAAACAATCCATCCGCCATATTTGAGCCGCCATTTTGATTATTTTTTAATTTTGACTTCAGATTCCAAAAGATCCCAAAAATATGGCTAACCTACGTTTAAAAAATAAATTAGTAATACTTTTTCAAATATTGAATATTTAAATTTAGAGGTGGACTTCACCCCTCGAGAGTAAGAGCAAGTATTCGGACCATATAGAAACTGAAGACGATACCCATAAAGAAAACACTTGTTTTAGAAAAAAAATCCATCCTCCATTTTGCTTTTTTTAATTTCGACTTCAGATTCGTAATCAGTAATCTCATAACCATAAATTTCTTACTTTTTAATAATAAATCATCAATACTTTCTCAAATATTAATATACCCTATCTAAAAAGTGACCACAAAATAAGCCCGAAAATTCGCCTCTTTTTTTTTGTAATATATTGCGACTGAAGGAAAGGTGCAAAATTGATCTCGTCAGTCTCAAATTAATCTTTGGGAAATTCTAAGGAGAACAATATCTTTTCGTTTTGCGAAAAAACGCAAAAACCACCTCTCTCTATATAAGGGTTGAAAATGTTTAAATGATGCCAATATAAAAATATATTTAAAAAAATGAAACAATTATTATAACTCTGATTTTAATAATAATTGCTACAAAATAATGCTTGAGTAATGAACATGAACCCCACTGCACTATGCGCCATGTAAAACGACCCCTAACGAGGGGGTTGAAAAGCAATAATTACGAAAAACAGTGAAAAATAAACACTTGGACTATAAATGGGCCCTTATATTATAATAAGCTTATTTTTCAGTGTTTTTCGTAATTACTGAATTCCAACCCCCTCGTTAGGGATGGTTTCCTATTGCACATAGTGCAATGGGGTTCATGTTCGTTACTCAGTGGCGACTGGTGAAATTTCAATAATTTTTTTCTCACCTGTGGCGCATGGGACCCATACGAAATATGGGAAATAACATCTAACGACCCATAAAAAATTTTGAAAAAGAAGTTTGCGAAAAATTTTTTCAAAATTCGGTTGACCCTCCTAGGTCTAGGGACTCCTGTTTAAAATTATTTTTTTTTGTCATATACATTTTACTTTTCATAAAAATACAACAATAGGTTTTGAAGTTTATGAAAATATTTTCATTACTAACTGAAATACAACGAATTGAAATTTTATAATTTGTTACATTGTAAATTACAAAATTTCAGTTCATTGTATTTTAGTTAATAATGAAAATATTTTCATAAACTCCAAAACCTGTTGTATTTTTATGAAAAATGAAATGTATATGATAAAAAAAAAATAATTTTAAACAGGAGTCCCTAGACCTCGGGGGTCAACCGAATTTTGAAAAAAATTTTCGCAAACTGCTTTTTCAAAATTTTTTAGGGGTCGTTAGAGGAGTGCTTCTCTAGATGTTAGTTCCCATATTTCGTATGGGTCCCATGCGCCACAGACGAGAAAAAAATTATTGAAATTTCACCAGCCGCCACTGTCGTTACTCAAACGTTATTTTGTTGTAATTATTATTAAAATCAGATATTAGTGTTTTTTAATTTTTTTTCAATACTATATATTGCGTATTTTCGCAAAACGAAAAGATATACCCTCTTTAGAATTTTCCAAAGATTAATTCTTGAGACCAATGGGATCAATTTTGCACCTTTCCTTCGCGAGCAATATACCACACAAAAGGAAGCGAATTTTGCGGTCACCCTTTAAAGGTGGTTTTCACCCCTTGGGGGTTAGAGAAAGTGTCCAAACCATACAGAAACTGAGATAAACAAGTAATTTTCTTATACTAAAAAATCATTTAAAAAGTATATTTTATTAATGATTTTTTTATAATTTTAACAGTAAAAAAATAGGTGACAATATTAGGGAAAGCCACAAGAGAGATTACCCAATTATCGTCATAAGTGACGATAAAAGTGTTTTTACATGAAATTTTCAGTTCAATAAAAATATATTGATATTGACATTATGAAGCCGTTTTATTTTTTAACAGCTATACAAAGGTACAAAATTTTCGGTACCTAATTATCGTCACCCACTTTTCTGAATACTTTGGCAACAAAAAAAAATATTTAAAAGGGTGCGCTATCTATGACGATAATATGATAGATTGAAAAAACACTACTAATGAAAATATTAAACGAAAAATTAAGCAAGTTTCTTGTCATTTTACTTAAAAATTAGAAAAATAGGATCAAAACAAGTTTAAAAGATAAAGTAAATATGCAAACTGTTATTAAAAATAAATAGTAAAGTTAATATATTAACAATTACAATATAAATAAGTCCTCTTTACCAGTGAAGGCCTAAAATGACATTGTGCTAGAGGGGCTGCACACTTCGAGACAAGAGACACACACTGAGTATCCTAATATACTAGGACAAATTTATTTTCCCTAAAAAATTTCAGTGCCGGCGATTGAAATTTGAACCCGGGATCTCGGAACTTGGGGTACGAGTTAAGCATCCTTGACCATCAAACATGCAGTCATTCTGTCATATTAAAATTGGGCATTCTGCTGCCAAATATGAAAATATTAATATATAATGGACTATTAATAAATTTAATATGTAGAGACTACAGTGTTAAGAGATTACACAAAGTGGAATGAACTGACAATATCGTCTATAGGAAATTATTGTAGAATATGAAGAAAATGATATTGGAAAGAAGGTTATTAACAGGAAATAATACGTGTACGAAGTGCTCGATATGCCAAAGAAATAGAATATGTATTTCTGTTTAAAAAATTTTTTACGAACACATTCCATTCGTTTATAGGTATAATTTCATTTATTTCTTGTTCATTTTATAACTATTCTAATTTGTTATAAATTTTAAATGCTTTAGTTTTAAAATAATTTAAAAAATATTTGAAATAAATTTTCTATCAACTAAGACTGTGACGATATTTGGGATATGTATATGACGATATATAGAGCATCAAGTGACGATTATTAGGACAGTCGGTTTTTGTTCCCTATTGCACAAAAAATATAAAACGTTTTTTTCCTGTTAAAAATATCTTATTACTCTCATTTAAAAATAACTCAAGTATCAGAACATTAAACAGCTGTATTAATTTTCAGTTTTCATTACAGTATTATTAAAGTCAAAAGTTAAACTTTTGCTTAACATGACGATAATTGGTACATTTACCTTAAATAACACAGCCAAAAAAATTTATATATTTTGGCCTGGGTGCTACACTAGTATATTCCCATGTATTTTCACGTGCTAAATCTGAATCCGAGGTCAGAATTGGTTGAATGCCTCATATATTCAAAATAACCTCAAAAAATAGATAAAAACGGCTCAAAAATAATCATGAGCACCAAAAAGTTACAGTTAAGATCAACAGATATACCGACGCGACAGACAGGATTTTTTTTGCTCAAACTTAAAAATCTTGACGTTTCATGACATTCTAAGCCTATTTGAACAATGAAAGTTTTCAAAAAATTTTTTTGCATAAGTATACTTCCACTGGATGTGCAAGTAATACACAGAAAATGGTATGACAAAGAAATAAAAAATCATTGTGTGCCGTGGACTACATGATAGAAGTAAAGCTTCTACTTCAAGCATTTTCTTCGAGGAAACCTACTACACACACGAGGTAACCCATAGTGCATCCAATTTACTCGAGGAAAGCTACTGCGCATCCATAATACTCGAGGAAAGCTACTGTGCATCCATGGTACTCGAGAAAAGCCACTGCGTATCCAGTTTACTGGAGGAATCCCACTGCGCATTCATACTACTTGAGGTAACCTATTGCACATCCAAACTACTCAAAATAATCCACTGCGCATCAATGGTACTCGAGGAAAGCCACTGCCATCCATAATACTCGGGGAGACCTAATGCGCATTCATACTACTTGAAGTAACCCACTGCGCATCCATTTTACTAGAGGAAATTCATTGCGCATCCATTTTACTAGAGGAAATCCACTGCGCATCCATACTACTCGAGGAAACCCACAGCGCATTCATACTACTCGAGGTAACCCGCTTATAATAGAATCAAGAAAATACACCGTACAGGTTGCATGGTATTCTAATTTGAAATCATAGAAGCTAGATGACGATATCTCCTCATCTATCCTTGAAACATTGCCGTCAATTTAGCAACCTGCTAAAATAATCTTGAAAGGCAGGCACGCTGATGTTCGTTTGTTCATAAGACTCGAATTACAATACAACCTGTAGGCAGCGTTACCACATTTGGTAGATTTTTATTTCTTTTTAGTAGAATTTTAAGGATTTTTTTAAAGTTTGGTAGGTAAAATTTGCTGGTAGATTTCTGATAATAATTATCAGAAATCTGCCAGCAAATTTTACCTACCAAACTTTACAAAAATCCTTAAAATTCTACTAAAAAGAATTAAAAATCTACCAAATGTGGTAACGCTGCCTGTAGGGTATTTATAAATCTTAAAATTCCACACCTAGATTTTCTATCCAAGTCTCTCACAACGAAAACAATTTTGATACTATATTTGCACTTCACTATGTGAAAATTATTGTTTATGGAACTTTAATAACATATTTGAAATCGTCTACCCCAAAAACCTATAAAACGATATTCCACATCAGTAGTGGAGGGGGTGAGGGTGGTGGTAGTGGGGGTGGATGAAGTAAAAAAAAAATTGATTTGGTTCTTGCATACACACTAAATTACAATTTTATTTTTTTCACCCTTTATTAATGGGGTGGCTAAGCCAAAAAATTTTTTGAGCTCTTAATGTCTTTTATAGATACTAAATACCAATTTTACGGACTCTTATTGCATGATTTACCTATTTACCCCCATTTACTCCAATTTATCCCCCAACTCTTCAACGAAATATCAAAATATAATCTAAATCTAGTTCCAGATCTCATTAAAATACATACGTGTACCAAATTTCAAGTCAATATCTTAAACGGTTCCAGAGTAAACATGCGCACAAAAAAAGTTAGACAGACCGACAGACAGAAATCTTTTTTCACAAACTCAAAATCTCGACGTTTGAATAGGCTTAGGCTTATCAAACAATAAAAATTTTCAAAAAATTTTTTGCGTTACTATACTTTCACTGGATGTGGAAGTAATAAACAAATAAGAAACAATCTCACTTGTGGTAATTCAAGTGGGGTATTACAAAATAATATGTGCAACCTTTTAAATAAATAATAAAATAGTTAGTTTAAGCAATTTCAAACTGTGAAAGAAGGTAGCAGGGTTACATGGCGGCTCTTGAGTAAACTTACATTTGATAAAGGTTAGTTTTAATTTTCCCTGAATTTTTTAAATAAGTTTATAAATTCCCCGACTTTTCCCCGATTCTAGAATTAAAAACTAATTCCCTGACATTTCCAGGTTTTTGCTGTTTTCCAGAAAGTATACACCCTGCGCCATCTTTTTTGGTAAGTGGTTTTCATGAAAAATTAGAATGCATTTGAACGTGCAAAACACTCTGATGTCACTGTCCCCATAGAGAAATATATTATATGGTCGTATGTAGAGTATGACAAGCAGTTGTTAGGAGTGTTGTGCTGTTGTTGAATTATAAAAATGGAAGGATTTCAAAAAGCTAATTCGCACAATTTGCCAATGGAATTTAGTAAGTAACATTTTAAATCATTTAAAACACTACGATTTCCTCTATGGGAAAAGTAGCATAGTAAACTCACTTGATAAAATATCATGGCAGTACACAGCACTCCTCTTGGCACCCATGTTACGTCCTCCAGGTCTGCTTTTGCGACAACCTGTATTGACTTCCTACGATAATGAATTGGATTGGCTTGGTAAGAAAAACCGGATTTATACTCAATTTATTCGTGCATACTAAATAAGCCTAAAATTTCCAAAACCTTTCTTTTTCTGGCTCTTTCTTCACTATTTCAGTGGGAGTCAATTTTTTCTTATCTAGCTGACAAACCATAGAAGACAACTTCAAGTTTTATTTGAGTGACAATTCCACTCAATTCTTGCTCAAAATAATTTTCCATGCTTTCAGATTCAGATTTAAAAAGATGAGCTAGCTAATTGGTCTTCAGCATCGTGACCCCTGCGGCACTACTATTCTAGTTTTACTTAGAGCTTCTTATCCAGCTTTGTCTTTTGTATCAGACTTTATAGCAGGGCTCCTTCGTTGCCCTTGGTTTTTCCTCGCCAAATAGTTGGAATCTTCGTCTAGCTAGGATTCCACAATGGTATAACACGTATACTAGTTTCTTCTTCCTCTTGACAGAATCTGCATGTTGCATCTTCTGCCAGGCCCATTAGAATCTTGTCTATTAAGCCTACAGTGTCCAGTTAGAAGACCCATTATCCTAATGGCCTTTCTATTTTCGTGTAGTAGGTCTTTCGTGAATTTGGCCGATCACTCCTTAATGAACTATTTATTCGGCCTGTTTTTGTCAAGGGAAACTCTTCTGCCACTCTAGAGAGTTATTTTGTACCCATTTATTAATGGATTCCACCCATGTCTTCCTCAGGCTATAATCATTTTTTGAAATTCGATATTTATACAAAATATCTAGTATGTCAATAAATTGGTCTTCACATCATTTTCCATGATACATTCTGTAACTTTCTTCTGGCATCAGTAGACTAAGAGCCAACAACTGATTTACTTATGTTATTCCAGCAGTAATAAAAATGAGCAGGCATACCCTTCTTATCACACTAGACATGGAATGGATAGTCTGTCAACTCGACACAACCGGGTTTAGTAACCAATTCAAATTCAAAATTTTTTTCCATTACCAACCTTCCATTACTAAGAGTAACGCAGGCTGTCAAATTTAAACCTTTTCGTTTCAAAGACCTTCCCCGACCGGTTAGGTTGAAACCGGTCGAGGCCTGAAATTTTTCCAAAATATTTATAAAACACTATTAAAATATAAGAGAGTGTAACGGAACGATACCAGTATCACACTCTCTTATATTTTAATAGTATTTTATAAACATTTGGGAAAAATTTGAGGCCTCGACCGGTTTCAACCAAACTGGTTGGGGAAGGTCTTTGAAACGAAAAGGTTTAAATTTGACAGGCTGCATCACTCTTAGCAATTTGTAGGTTGGAAATGGAGAAAAAAATTGAATTTGAATTGGTTACTAAACCCGGCTGTGTCAGGGTGCCAGACGCTCCATTTCGTGTCTAGTTTGTTAAGGGTATGCCTACTCATTCTTACGACTGCTGAAATAACATAAGTAAATCCGTTGCTGGTTCTCCTACTAAAGCAAACCATTTTCTTTTCAATATTTCTTTCTGGGTTTTTAAATCTATTAAAACATCCAAGTACAAAGAGTCACATATTTAAAATCATTTTAAGCCAACCACACAATAAGTGTCACAAAATTCAAATGATTTGTAAAATACAGGCTCTAAGTCGCACGGTTTATAAGGGCAGTGACATCACATATGATAGCCAACACAGGGAGAATTTTCTAGTATCGTCAAATTTGCTGTTAGTATTTCGCCTAATAGTACAGTAACTAGAGGTTTTTCACTTCGGAATAATGTCATATTGAACGAATTTCGTTAATTTTTGGCAGTATAATAGTAAATGCTTCACAGAAAAGTTTCTATATTGTGCGGGGGCTTGCTAATTTATAGGGGGTGGCACTTAAAAAATATATGTATTTATTGGAGCTGAAATAGAATCAAATTTTAAGAAGAAAAGGTTTTATGCAATTTTTCATGTAAATTGATAGTTTTTAAGTTATAACGACTTCAAAATTACGATTTTAGCTTAAAAAAAAAGGTATTTCCAAACGGCTTTCGTCAAGTATCTCGAAAAGTATTACTTTATCGAAAAAATGTTACAGACAAATTACAGAAAGTACAAACTGGGAATTAATTATGTTTTTTGTTTATTGATGTAGGATTAATAATCTTGGAGATATTTAAGTTTATATTTGGTATCCAAGTGTTTCGAAATTACCTTTAAAGTTTGAAATGCATTTTTTTCTAAAGCAAGTGCTTTAAATGAGCAGAAAAAATTCATCTAGGTAATGTTACATCTTAACGAAAAACTGTATTTGACATAATTTTTTTGAATTACTGGCTAATTAGAGTAACAAAATGGCGACCTTTTTATAAAAAAATACAAATACATACATTTTTCCACCATAACTTCTTTATTTCCTATGCTATAGGAACGAGTAAAAATAATTTGAAAGTGCAATTAATTGTCTTTAATTTCATTTCTTAGCATGCGTGACGTAGGTGTCACAATTTCTGAGATATTTAACATTTAAACTGCATTTTTCGTCTTATAAACGTTCTGACGCCATTTGTAAACTTTTATATCTCCGAAATCTATGTAAATAAATAAACAAGCGAAATTCATATCAGTTTATGAGCTTTATTTTTGATTTCTACCCATTTTTCAATAAAACTAATATTTATTGAGATTATTGGAAAAGGGGAAAATAGTATATTATATTACTAGGAGTAGAACGCACTCTTTTTTTGTGTTGAGCCCAGGATTTGCGGCTGAGGCGAAGCCGAAGCCGCAAACTGGGCGAAACACAAAAAAAGGCGTTCTACTCCGTGTAATATATACTATTTTTTCTTTAAGCGTATTAAAATGCAAAAATTTATTTATTTATCATAAATGTACAAATATTCAAACTACAGTCTTACATGTTGACACAATATGACAAGTGGCTAGTGGATAGCGCGCCACCGATGGCTTTCGGTATTAACATTATGTTACTAGTAAAACAATACCCACTGCGGTGGCGCTTTCGGAACTAACATTATGTTACTAGTAAAACAATGTCCACTTCGGTGGCGTTCGGTACTAACATTTTGTTACTAGTAAAACAATGTCCTACTTCTACTTCTGTTTTTGGTGACATAATTTAAACATTTTAATACGCTTGAAGAAAAATTATGTTTTATCGAAAATTCCTTTATAGTTTAAACTGTATTTTTTTCTAAAGCAAGTGCTGTATACAAACCAAAAAATTTGAGCATCTACGTATTGCTACATATTAATGAGAAACAGTGTTTGAAATTCCTTTTTTTTAATTACTGGCTAACTACAGTAACAAAATGGCGACGTTGTTATTAAAAAAATGTGTACACACATTTCTTCGGTCATAACTTCTTTATTTTTTATGCTACAGAAACAAATAAAAAAAACAGTTGAAAGCTTAATTAATAACCTATTATTCTACCTATTAGCATCTTTGATGTAGGTGTCACAGTTTCTGAGATATTTAACTCTCACTCTAAATAATTATCTTATGAACACTTGGATGCCAAATGTAAACTTAAATATCTCCGAAATTATTAATCCTACATCAATAAACAAAAAATATAATTAATTCCCAGTTTGTACTTTCTGTAATTGGTCTGTAACATTTTTTCTATAAAGTAATACTTTTCGAGATACTTGACGAAAGCCGTTTGGAAATACCTTTTTTTTTAAGTTAAAATCGCAATTCTGAAGTAAACTATCAATTTATGTGACAAATTGTATAGAACCTTTTCTTCTTAGAATTTGATTCTACTTCAGCTCCAATAAATATATATATTTTTTAAGTGCCACCCAATCTGAGGGGGTGGCATCCACCCCCCTATAAATTAGCAAGCCCCAGCACAATATAGAAACTTTTCTGTGAAGCATTATATTATACTGCCAAAAATTAACGAAATCCGTTCAATATGACATTATTCTGAAGTTTTGCATATTTTTTACCTCTACTTTTTACTATAATATTTTGTTAGTATTTTCTCGAAAAATATTTCGTTAGTGATTTCATGATTGCTATGCATTTCTGTATCATTGCTATAGATTTCCATTATAATTAAAAATTAGTGAACATCCCTATTCTTCAACAAATTTAACATAAACTTGATAAAAAATGTATATATCAAAATGGCCAATAACCTGCAAATTGATTTGTGGTGTTAAGGATAGGATTTTGCAGAGTGAGAGGGGATATGCGCTAATTTTCGATTTATTATAAATATTTAAACACCAAACATAATATAATCTTTAAAACTGTTTTAGATCCTTGCTATTGTTCTAACAAATACGATTATATTCATTCTTTATTGTAAATTTCTGTTGTGCTTGAATATTGTAGTTTGTCAATGAAAACAGTTCCTAATTTTATTATTAGAGCATGGCATTTAACTAGATACAAAATTTATGATAAAAAACTGTATATGGCTGTATTCCTTAGAGCAATGGGAAGTACCTGACACTATTTTAAGGATTATACCATTTATGATAAATCGAAAATAAACGCATATTTCCCTCTCACTCTGCAAAATCCTATCCTTAATGTTGACTTTTGCACCAGTATAATTTTGGTGCATTTTAATAATACATGAAACACCAAATAAAATAAAACTGAGTTGGTACATTGCTAAAGAATTTTTAAATAGTACAATTTTTTAAACCTTCAGTTATAAAACATCAAATAATAAAATCTTTATTTACCCCGGAAGCCAAATTATGATGATCGTCCTTAAATTTTATATTTTCTTCGCCGGGCAATTGCATGTTCTCCAAAAACTTGTCAGATTTTTTAATTCCTAATAGCTTTTTCTTCAACTTTTCTTCCTCCTCAATTTGTTTTTGCTGTCCTTCTATCAACAACCCAGGAGCTTCATAAGGCCCAGAAATTTCGGGCCGTTCAAATTTCCCTGCAGAACTTAATTCAGAACTAGGTATTTGTTTAGGCACATTTTCAGTTTTACTTTCACTAAAATTTTTAATATCACTCATATTTGTTTCCTTTAAACACTTGTCATTTTTGACAACAAGTTCAGATCTGTCCAAATTATCGACAGACTGGCTATTTTGATTTTTCGACCTAGGAACTGGTAATGGTTTTTTGTCTATTTTTGAGGTAACTAGAGGAGAATGAGTTTTAGTGGACGAAATCATTTTAAAATTCGCATATACTGGCTCATAGGAAGAATGAGTGTCTAATGAACGTTTTTCAAAATGTTCAGCCCAACTTTTCACTTTTCTTCTGTCCGTTGCTGCTTTCTCTGGGTACAGATTAAATGACTGCCTGGTTGAGGATGACTCTCCAGTATTTTTAGAGAAATAATCTAATTTACTTTTTACTCCTTTATAATTCGTCTTCCTCAAAAAATCTTTAGCATTTACTTTTTCTTTTCTTAGCACACCTACTCTTGTAGGACTTGATAATTTTGTGTCATTACCTGTGACCTCTCTATTCTGATTAGTTCTAACTGGCATATTTTTACTTGTTAATTTAGCCAAAAGTATTTCCACATCATTGCCAACTTCACTTCTACTTTCTTTTTGACTTTCTTCCCTATCTTCGTTTGAGACAACATCAGATTGATATTTGTTACCTTGTTTGCTTAGTTCCACACGGGCTTTCGGTTCCTCTTTATTGTCTGCATTGTGCTCTTCTTGCAAATTATCAAAATTCTGTATGTCTTCCTTGTTTTGCGTCTTTAAAGCAGATAGTTCCTCAACTTTAATACTGCCAATGCTTTCCATTGAGGTATTTGTTGGTATAATGCTTTTTGTATCTAACTCATACTTGATCTTACTGTCACTGCTGATTTTTTCTGTTCGTGGTATTATTATGTTTGAAGCAACTAATGGCTCACTTATTGCATCATTTTCCTCGTCTACAACACACCTCTGCTCTTCATTACTTTGAGTATTGTTTTCTTCACTCAGTTTCAAACTGTCCTGCTCTTGCGTTACTTTTTTACTTTGCTCCAATTGATCAACTTCCTCAAGTAGATCATTACTTATTAATGTTTCTTTTGCATCTGTTGTCACTTTTAGCAAAATTGTGTCTAAGTCATCTTCCTTTTCACTTTTCATAACTTCTTGTTTCAAATTTGCATGGTTGTCATCTATTATTAATATAATCTCTTCTAAAGAATGTCCATCTGTATCTGTATTACCCTTTAGATCAATATCCCCCTTATAAATTGAAACAACATTTTCATCAGCAAAATATCGTTCACTATTCAAACTATCAGCTACTGTATTATCTATGATTAATTTCGACTCTTTATGATCAGTTTTCATGTTATCTTTTGCAGTTTCTTCAACCTGCGCATCATATTTTTCAATTTTTTCACCCATGCCTTTGTTTTTATTTCTTTTCATTCCGATATCTTTTGGGGCAAATATTTTCATCAACATGCTATCTAAATCATCATCATGTTCAGATTTTGTTCTTACATTTTCTTCTTTTTGATTTTTTATTTCTGAAACAATTGTTACCTTAGGTTGGATTTCATCATCCTTATTTTCAATAGTGTCAGTTTGTTTTATTATCTGTTTCTCTTTATCCTCCCCTTTGAGTTCGTTGTCTAAGTGCAAACTGCCTGATGTTTTAATTTTTTCTACCTCCTGTTTATCTGAATTGATTTCATGATCTATAGTTTGCAGTAAATCATTTGGATTCTCAGATGCCAACGCATCATCTTCTAATTCCTCAATGAAAAGAGATTTAGATCCAAAATTTTCTTCATTATCATCAATATCCTTTTTTTTGCTTTCATTTCCTCTAGTATACTGCATTTTCAAAAGATGGCCTGTATCATTTTCATATTTTTCAGAACTGCCAATTGTCATTACAATAAATTCCATCTTCGGTGTTACTAAATTTTTTTCTGTAGGTTCATCAGTTTGTAGTGAAGTTAATTCTTCTGGATCATAACGAGCAGATATTTCTTCAATTCTTCGAAGATCTTCTTCATTAAAATCTGAGAGGGGCCTAGACAATCTGTCTGTTTGTATGGACCTTACAAGATCTAATTCGTCTGCGGACAAATTTGCATCCATAATTTTTGTATTATTGTTTTCCATATCATTTTCAACTTGATTAGGAACATACCTGATAACATTTACGGTAATATCTGCTATACGTTCTTCTTCTTCAATTTGGTCGTGTAATAATTCATCATTTGAATTAGAAGATATAACTGTATCGTCATTTTCATATATCTTAGATGTATTTAAATTTTTCTCCATTTCAACATCAATTTTAACCTGTTGTATATCACTGGCCCTGCTTTTCGTCTCATTAACTTCCATATTTTGGTTTGGTTCTTCTTCTGAGTCACCATCTATAATTTCTCCTGAAAACTTTTCTTTGATATTTTCATTACTTTTTAGTTTTTCAGCAATATTTTCTTCATTACTGCTGGTTTCTTGATTAGTTTGATTTGTATCAATTTCTGAATGTTCTATGATGCATTTGTCTTTCTTCATTGGTTCATTAATATGCTCATCTGTTCTAGTACTGGTTTCTTTCTCATTCAGTTTCAAGTCCATTGGACTGTTGTCTAGACTCAATACCCTTTGTTCTTCAGAAGGTTTTTTGATGCTAAAATCGTTAATTGCTACTTCGTTAGTATTTTGGTCTGCCTCAGTATTTGTCTCTTCCCTAGTTTCATCATCTTGTTCGAAATTGCCATCTACTCTCAATGTGACTTCTTTTAAAGATTGTTCATTGGTGTCCGTATCATCCTTTATCACAAGAATGTTGACTTTGTTTGTCAAAGTAAAATTACTCTCTCCACTTAAATGATCAGCAGCTACGTTATCACTTATTTTTGCTCTTTTATGATCAATTTTTGCTTCATCTTCTATAGTTTCTTCGATTTGTGTAATGACTTTCGACAATGGAGTGTGCAAATATTTTTCAAATATTTCTTCCATTTCTCGATCAATGTCATTTGTATAATCAGTAACTGCTTGTGTATTTGTGTTGCTAGTTTCTTCTGTCTTATGTTTTATGCCGAAAAATTCATCAAAGAATGTATCTTTTTGTTCTGAATCACCATCCTCACGTTCTTCTTTATCATCATTTTCTTCATAACTCCCTGGAAACTTATGTTTAATCTCTTTGACTACATCTTTATAAGCTAGTCTTATATTTAATGGCGATACAACCCCATACCTATTCTCTTTCAAAATTGAATGATAGTCATACTCATCATTAACTTCAGCAATTGCATATTCTGAAGATATTTCTTCATAACCTTGGAAAGTTGAAATATTTTCAATGACATTATTGTCACTTTCTTGTGTTTCCTGCATTTCCATTTCTAATGATTCAACATCGTCATTTTTTCTATTAACATTTTTGTCTCTTGGATGGATATATCTTTTATGAGTAACAGCTGTATTAATACTTTGAACCAAATTAGCATTATCTATTTTGCTGTAATCGACATATCCAAATTTTTGTTTGTTCAAATTTTCGTCTTTACTATCCATCTCATCTATTTTGTGAGGTTTCATGTCTGTATTCAAACTTTCATTGGGTATTAAATTATATTGCTGATTTTCGTTGTTTGTGTATTGAATAGTTTCTGATATCGGCAGATAGTATTCAGATTTCTTGTTATCAGATAAATCCTTATCTCCAATAACACCTTTCTTTTCAAATAACGCTACATTTTTGTTGAGAGTTTCAAAATATCCTAGATCATCGTGTTGGCTAATTCTATTTTGTAAATCCTTCACGTTTTGTTTAGTATTAGTCACTTCTTCAGATATATCCTGATTAGTGTCCTCAGCTTTATTAATAATTTTCTCCTCGGCATACAACTTTTTATTTAGCTTCTCATTGTTATATGACACATGTAAATCTCGATACATATCTTCGTTAATTTTCTTCAAAGTTTCATTATATAATAAATCGAAATCCCGATCGTCTGCATTTTCGTACAATTTTAAATCATTCTTACTAGTATCAAAATCTTCTATTATGATTCTTGGCATATTATTATAATCCAAATCCTGACTTACAGAAACAGAAAATCTATTCACTTTATATGCCTTAACATCCTGTTTTTTCATTAGGGTTTCATTATATACTAATGAATCATATTCGTCTTTATCAATTTTCTTCGATTGTGTATCTTCGTCAAGGCTATTGAGAGAAATAAGTTTATTTCCTTTCCATTTTCTTAGCACCCCGGAATCATAAGGCCCTGTTGCACCTGTTTCAACATTAAATTCAGCACTCGAAAAACTTTCAGTGGAAGATATTCTTCCAATTGTAATTGCAGGATTATCTTCGTCTAAAGCACTTCTGCTAGAATCCCTGCTGACAACGGTATTCTTGGGATAATCAAAAGTGAAAGCAATATCTTCATAACTCTTACTTTGCCTTATAGCTGCTTCAGATAAAGGTGTTCTATCGTCCATATGAATCTCAGAATTCCTTCGCTTAACCGACTTTATTCGAGGATCCAACAAAATTTCCCTAAGTCTAGCGTTCTTCTTTACGGACTCAATTGTTGGAGAACTTATATCCAACTTTTTTACCTTCTGCAGTTTCCTTAGAGTGTTTTTTCGTTCCGCCTCATCTAGAGATCTTTTTAACCTCAAAGCAAACTTTTGTTCGTTAGTTAGTTCTTGTTCGGAAGCATTCTTGGGTATGGAAGATACAATTTGTTCAAGAGTTTCAAAATTTACAGAACTTTTTCTGGTAATCTTGACGCCTTTGGTATCTCTTTGATATTCTTTGTGTTTCCCTACCTGATTTACTACTACAGTGAAGTCCGAATACCGTGGATTAGAAACGGAATCACTCGGAACTATGCTAGAATCTCTCTCTAATACTTTCAAACGGACATCTTGTCTTAAATCTTCGGTTTCGGTACTTCTATATAGAATAGGGCTTCCTTCGACTTCTTCCAAATTATACACATCATCGAAGCTTTTACTTCGGCCTATAATCGATATTCTTTTACTTTCTTCTGGTTTTCCAAAATTTTCACTTTTTCCTTTCCCGTGTCTATTACTTTTATCCAGTGGCTTTCTCAGTTCAGGTTCCTCATTATTATAACTTAAGACCTCGAAATTTTCCATTTGCTCAATAATGGGCACATTTGGATCGTTCACTATCTTTTCCAATTTTGGATTTAAGAAAACCGAATCCAGAAGTGGTTTGCTTATAGCAAGTTGATTTTTTGGTTTATGCGCAATTGGTTTTTCCTTTAAATTCTCATCCTCATAAAGGGTTTTTAATTTTTTCACGACTTTTTGTTCCTCTGTTAAATTCTCCTCTGGAATGTTTTTGTCGATGTTCTCGTACCAGTCATTTAGAGATTTGAGAAGAATTTCTTCCTCCACAGAAAGAGTTTTATTTTTTCTGCTTTTAGTAACTTGTCTGTCACGCTTTTTGACAATTTTTTTCAAAACATCTTTGTTTTTATCAACTTTGGAGTCGCTGGAACCTGTTTCTATACTCTCCTTACTCTTTCTGGGCTTTTCTTTATTTCTCCTTGAGAATTTTAATAGACTGTCCATTTCGATCTTAGAATCCTTTTCCTTCTCAGATAATTTCGATTTATTTGAGGAATTTGTGGAGGACAAATCTCCTTTTTTAGTCTTGTCACCTGTTTTTTGTAAAAACAGAAGAATGTGTAAATCGTTGTTCAGGATGGTAAAAACATTCACAGCACAAAAAGCATATCTAAGTATATCAGTATTGAAAAGATAAACGTACAGGAAAACATAATTAGTTAGGTAACAATAAACATTTAGCTCATTTGCAAAATTCACGTGAACCTCTTAAAACATAAGGATCTATGCGTAAACATTAAACAATCATAAAAGCAAAACATCAAAAATATGTTCGTTCCTACCTTTTAACTTTTCGAGTTCAGCTTTTAGTTGTCTTTCTCTTTCTCTGTAGGACTTATTTTCCATAATCATACGTTGGAGTTCTTGTTGAGCCTCAGTTTTAAAATCATTGGCGACACGTACTGAGGTTAACAGGTCATTCTGAAACTTCTCCCATTCTTCATTCTGTAAAGTGTATTTTCTTTCACATCAGTGTTTCCTGAGTTACTATATATTTACATATATGACATACAAGCTATTTATAATAGGAAAACACACATACAATTTAAAGGATCATGACTAACTGATAAAAGTATTTGGAGTACAATAAATAAAAGTGTATCTTATCTGTTCTAGATAAATTTTTAAATAAACATCAATAATTCTTTTATTGCTTCAATATTTTTTTCATTTTAAATGATGAAATTAAGAAAAAATGTGCTATATAATTTCTAGCTGACTGAAATTATTCAAATTTATTTAAATTAGTACGAAATTACCTCTTCTGCTCTAAGTTTCTTTAGTTCTTCTAATTCGTTTTCCAAATTTAAGTTTCTTCTCTCCGTTTCGCTCAGATTTCGTTGGGTCTCTGATAAAACTGCGGAAAGTTGCCTTTTGTCTTCTAATTGACACTGGCTCTGAACCTGAGTTAAAAAATACAACTGTTAAGAATAATATTTGAGTGAGGTATTACTAAATTCTATCTCAAACTGTAGAATGTGATAAATAATTGCTTTTACAGTTACTCATCACTTTTGCACTACAAGTTTTAAAAATGAAGAAAAAACATATTTTCTTAACGTCTGTTTTTTTTTTTCAATTTGTGATTACATCAGATGATCAGATTATAAAAAATCTTTTTGTAATCAAAAAATGAATGAAGGTATTATATTTTATTTATGCCATATAGTTTAGACATGAACTTAGAAACACTATGTACTTGTTGCAACTAACCTGCAGTTCATTTACAGCATCTTGAAACTCTTGCAACTGGTCATTGAGGTCATTTTTCTCCAACAACAGTTTTTCACATTTATACTCAAGGTCAGATTGTTTGGTTCTTGCATTATTTCTTGTTACCTAGAATACAAAATTAACAATAACTTTCCAAAGTACATTAGAATTTAATTCATAATAATACAATAATAAAAAATACACCAAGTAGATGTGCAAATAATACAGTCAAATTTTATTCAAGTTTACAACAAATTAGGATCTATTTATGACCAGAAAAACATTCGTCTCCTACAAATGCAAAGCTGTACCAAAATATGCGGAAAAAAAATCAAGAAATCATATTAGCCATTTTTTTTATCAGCAAAATTTGTGAGTGAAACTTGTCTTGTGTCCAAAATTTAATCAAAATTAAAAAACTGAAAAATTAAAATTTTAATAATTATTTAAAAAAAATAGAAATTGCTTTATAACTACCTGACAGACTGGGTTTAATGGGCTCATTTAATGAATTTCATTTAGTAGTTGTTACTTCTTGTGGATAAAGTATTACTTAAAATTAAGACGATATTGAAAATTTCAGATGAATCCGATATGTGGTTTTTGAAATATACAACTTTTAAAGAGGAAATTGGAAGCACGGTGCGACCAACATCATGACGTCAGAGAATAGTAATATAAATCGGTGAAAATATTTGATAAACTGAAATTATTCACAAACACGCATAAGTTTCAAAACACACTGCTTGAGTTAACGATTTGTAATATTGTGAAACTATAATAACGCGCTGCGACTAGCCGCTTTGGCTAGCGGGTTCCTATCAAGTGACGTCACAGCTGAAACTGACAAGGCGAGTGCGGTTCATTTTTATGATTTTTTTAAAACCATTTATAGGTCTTACAAAATTCTAGTTTTTTGCACAGGGTCTTAAAATTATAAGATCTTTCTGATAATCAAATTTAAAAAAAGTGCTAAATGAGCCCATTTCAAACAAAATTTTCATAGTACAGTTTTCTAAACAAAAAACCCATTAAAATGATATTTTTGGACTTCGACATTCTTTTAATAAAAATTTCAATATTTTTGATTAAATTTTGGACTTAAGAGGGAGCAAGGCGATCAAATCAGAGGGGAGCAGGCGGCAATGAGCCAATGTGAAGAGAGATCTTCGTAATAAACAAATTTTAGCTAAAAACTTTCTTCAATAGAAGTGTATTATTCATTTACTTACAAGAATATCTTTTTTTCAGTATAATAACGCCAGCCGTTTGGCTAAAAACTGCTTTTTCTGTCAAGATTTTTAATACAGTGCTTTTTAATAGATGGTGCCACCGACCGAACTACAATAGGGCATCTGCATGCAATCAACATAACCTTCAATTTTAAGTTTTTCAAGTTTATTGTCATTTTTAATGTTTGTACACCCATTTTTAGCTTGGAGCCGTATTCGCGAAAATAAAACAAATGAACCCAATAGGGATTTACCTTCGATACAAAGGAAATCACATATAAGTAAAAGTTTATATAAGTAAAGTAACAGGGGAAATTTGTCATGATATATGTCGCTGTCACATATTGATGAATTTGTGTGTATCGAAGGTAAATCCCTATTGGGTTCATTTGTTTTATTTTCTCGAATTGGCTCCAGGCAAATATTTAAAAATACACATAAATGATTTTTCAATATTGTTGATTAATAAAAATAGACCGCTAATTACAGATTAGATTTCCAACCTACAAAAAGAGTCCTATTTTATTAGGGCAAAGTATTTAGAACTTCATAAACATTACACTGAACTAGATTTTAGTTGAAAATGAGGGAACCAGGCAGAAATTTTAATAGTAGCTACGTAATACTCTTAAATCTTAAGAAACACATATTTTTGACATTAGCTGTGATGCCACGTGCAGATGCCATATAATAGCCACACTGCCTACCCTTCGCCCCACTTCAGCTTTAGCTTTACCGATAAAACTTTGTGATTGGCGTTGTCTCCTCTTAAGGTTTTTGGTTTCGAACAAGTTTCATTAACAAAATTTTTCTATAAAGAATTGCCCAATATAATTTTTTTATTTTTTCCGCATATTTTGGTACCGCAGGTGGCTTTTGCATTAGTATGAGGCAAATGTTTTTCTGGTCATAAGTAGATCCTAATTTGTTCTATATTTGAGTAAGATTTGATTCAAATCGGAAAAAAAATAAAAAACTTATCAGGGTGTCTTCATCTTAAGTGAGTCACACTGTATAAATAAGCTATTTGTGTGTTAAGAGTACAATGTCACTCAAATGTATGTTGTATGTTCAAATACTCGTGAGCGACAATGACACTGTGCTCGATTACACCCACGATCTTATCTACTGTTAAAGACTTTTTTTTTTAACTGTTATCAATTTTTATTTCTGTTTGATATATACAGACCACTTCAAAATATCTATAGTCTGTTTTTAAACCAGGAGGGCCGTTTTAAATTTACCGTGCTAAATCATACATCTGTGATTGGATATGCCTTCGCCAGTTTTACACAAGGCAATAATTGTAAATTATGACATGCATGTCAACTAATATTCAATTTTTAGGTTGGAAATGGAAACAAATTTTGAATTTGAATTGGTTACTAAACCCGGCTGTATCGGGGTGCCAGACGTTCCATTCCGTGTCTAGTATGTTAAGAAGGGTATGCCTACTCATTCTTATGACTGCTGAAATAACATAAGTAAATCCGTTGCTGGCTCTTAGTCTAATAACGGAACACATAAAGGTCAAATGGAGGTCGATGTATTATATAAAGTAATAAAATGCTGTAAATATACTGCAGTGGTGTATTGTTGGTTGCTCAAAATGCCAAAAAGATTCTAGTGTATTTTCTGGTTACTTCTATGCTGTGAATGGGACCTCTATATTTAGTCCTGCTGGTTTAAAAACAGACTATAGTTTAATGTGTTACAGACCTATTTGATTGTGACATCAGACTTGATATCCCACTTTCTGAGTTGAGGCGAAAAAAACAAAAACAGTGCTAAAACTCTTGCCCTCCGAATTTCTTTTTAAGACATATAGAAAATTTTAATAAAACCTAATTGCAAAATGACGATTTTTTATCCAATGGGCAGTAAAGATTTGTCAAATAGCAAATGGATTTTTATGTAACCTTTTAATCTCAAGGTAGGGAAGGTATGGCACATTTTTTCTACTTTTCTACATATCTGCATGCTGTCTGTCTTTTGTTTATTGGATATTTCGCATATTTATAGTGTTCACAGTGCTTAATCTATGTTGATTAAACATTTCTTATCAATAGTATATCAATAATTTAATTTCTGATCAAGTGAAACAATTTTAGATATGTACTTGACTGATATTATTTTGATGAAGAAACGAAGAAGAAAGAAGATTTACTTTATTTTCATATGACCCAGAATTAATTTAGATCTCAATGTGCTCAAATGAATATAAATGACATTTCAATTACCTGTCCTCTTCTTGATTCGAGAATATTGTCACGTGTTTCCACCCTTAGGAAACTACCCCTTGCAAAATCCGTAGGTTCCAAAAATTATAACAAGAGATTGTCCACTAACACACTTTATTAAATATTTACTGGATACTTCACAATACTATTGTTAATTTAAATGCACTTTACTGACTAAAATCACAATGTTTATCACTTTGTTTCTTTTTGAACTCTTAACCTCACTTTCTATACTTTCTGAACTTTCTGAACTTTCTGAATTTTCTGAATTCCTCGCCGAGAATGCGGTTGGTCTTTTATACCTAAAAATGACAGATCTCGATTGTTCTGTGATGACGCCATCATTCTCTAGAGAATTCCAGATGTCACTTTGGAATCTTCTGGTAGGTTCTTTTTCGAGTAGGTGCAAATACACTACATTCATTCAGACATTCGATCTGTTGAAGTCTGCCTACTTTTTAGTAACATAACCTTAAATTTTAAGGGGTGCAACATATTACACTGCCCCCTCCTTAAGCCTGAACGTCCCGGTCAGGCAATTCAGTCTCTTTCACATACTTCGCCAGTCTATCCAAGTGTACGATCTTCATCTTGGACTTTTTGTTTCGTTGAATACGATAGACGACATCATTAATTCGGGTAATAACAGTATACGGTCCATCCCAAGGAGGTTGAAATTTCGGGGATCTCCATTCCTTCCGCTGTGGGTTGTACAGCCAAACCAGATCCCCCACCTTGAATCCCCCTGTACTGGCATTCTGATCATAACGAGCCTTCAAGCGGTTACTAGTTCTGTTCATCTGCTCTCGATCATTCTTTGGCTGTTCTCGACTTCCATTTCTGTAGTTGCTCATGGAAAATGGTTCCCCACGGGCAGCACAATTCTTACACTTGCGACACCAGGCCTCCACATCCTGGCGACTATTAACCCAATAGAATTGTTCCCGTGCTCTACTCAATGTCTTGTTTATGCCGAAGTGTCTGCTGGACGTTTTATTGTGCGCTTTCTGGAGTACTTCTGGTACACGACACCTGGGAATCACTAGACGCATGGCAACCTGCTTCCCATCTGGGCTTTCCCATGCTCTCCGCAAAAGCCCATCTACGACCATAAGTGAATCCCATTGTGACCATAAAGCCTTCAGCCCCACTTCTTTGTCGGAAGCATCCTTCCATGCTGGACGCGTTCCCTCTTCTTTTGCTCGCAACATGGGTCCGATTTCTACATCACACAATTGCTCTTGCCTCAGAGTTTTCTTTGACCAACTGTCTGGAAGATCGACCTTGACAGTGTTGACTTTAACCATGTTCGGCAATTTTCTCACCTGAGGGTAGCGCTTGCAATCTTCCTTGTCTGGTTTTCTGGATAATGCAGGAGTTTTGACTGCCTGCGTTGTCAACAGCCTGGTTTTCTCGCATTGGTCGTTCACTTTTGACAGAATAAATTGTTCGTTCCCAATCCTTAACATTCGCTTCCCTACGTCAACAATAAATCCATACTGTTCCATGATGTCTAGCCCCAAAATGAAGTCATCCGTGATGTCAGCCACGATGACCCTGTGGTCGAACCTCAAATGCCCAATCTGCAAACCCAGGTCTACTTCTCCATGAACCGTAGCCCTGTCCCCCGTAGCTGTCCGGACGATCACTTCTTCATTTTGCCTCTTGGTAATCTTTATGCCCGATATAAATCCTGGCCGTACTATTGATGACGTAGTACCTGTGTCGATTTTCTTCCGTTCACATATCCATGCAACAACAGTCTGCTTGCGATTCTTCGAAGCTGGGAAATCTTAATTTCTCTGGGGGCACTGCATTCCCTAGCCAGAACAACCCCCCTGGTACTGTTTTCCTGCTCCTCTTCAAGATTCACAACATTTACTCGACTCTCCGAATTCTGCTGTCGACAGTCTCGCTTCATGTGTCCCATCTTGCCGCAGTTGTAACATTTAATACCACCACTCGGCTTTCCTTTATTTTGTTGTTTCTCCTGTTTTCCGAGGCCATCCAATTTATCGCATAATTTGGTGAATATTTTCTGCATCTCAGACAGCAAGGGGTTCTGGTTCATTTCTGGTTGCGATTCTTCGAGAGTCACAGCTCGCACTCTCGACCTTGGAGTATCCCTGTAAGCGGCTTCTACTTCGAGTGCACGCACCAAAGCTTCGCTACTACTTTGGTGTCTCGTCAGCCTCAGAACTCGCCTGACCTCTTCGTCCCTTATACCATCTAAAAAGGCCCCCACGGCTAATTGTTCCTGAAATTCTTTAGGTGCACTCGGATACGCCAGGTGTGCCAGTCTCTCTATCGCAGCTTCAAATTCTTGTAAACTTTCCCCAGCTTTTTGCATCCGGGATTTCAGCTGAATCTGGTATAATTGGGCAAGGTGTTGATCGCCATACCTCAAGTCTAATGCAGCTTCCAAGACTTTAAAGTCCCTTTGTTTCTCCACCGGGATAGTCTGAAGTAATTCTGAGGCCTGGCCCCTTAACGCCAGAACTAATGCCATGGCCTTTTCCTCGTTATCCCAGTTGTTTGCCGATGCTGCTGCCTCAAATTGTCTCTTGTAGGTTGTCCATGAGCTTTGGCCGTCAAAGGAGGGAGGTTTTAACCGGTGACCTGATGATACCACCTGCTGGCTTCCTCTATCTCTCAACTGTCGTTTAAGTCGCTCCACTTCTCCTTCGAACTCACTCATCTTTCCTTTGATCTGACTGACTTCGGTCTCAACTACATCTACTTTGTCTTCTACCTTATCTACTTTTTCTTCTACCTTGTTTATCTCTTATTTAACTTCACATTTTAGTACTTCATTGGCAGAAATGATAGTGTCTTGTTGTATTTTCATTTGTTCATTCAGAATTTTCCTTAATTCTTCTTGGCGTCTTTCTTGTTCCTCTTTCTCCTCTTGACGTCGTCTTTCTTGCTCTTCTTTCTCCTCTTGCTGTCGTATCTTCAGGTCTTCCATAATTTTTTTTAATTCGTCCCTTTCTTCTTGACGCCGTTTTTCCTCCTCTTGGCGTCTTCTTTCTTGCTGTTCTTTTTCTTCCTGACGTTTTTTCTCCTGTTTTTCTTTGTCTTCCTGCCGTTGCTGCGCCATCATTTTTTGGAATTGTTCGAATAAGTCCTGTATTTGTTTATCGGATGCCATACTTCTTGTTGTTACGGGCATACGATGAAATTAAAATAAAATAAATTTAACTGTTACGTCAATATCGGTAATAGAACTTTCCAGAAAAATCTCGAATTAGCACGAAAAAGTCTTATTCAGAGTCTTTTGTCACTATCCAGTTCAGAGAATTTAATAATCTCCACTAATGTCCAAATAGAAAAGTTCTAGAAATTTTTCACGCACTAACACAAATAAATGAGTCTTTTTCAGTGTCTCTATCACTTCTCAGTTCAAAGGATTTAATTATCACACTAATGTCCTAATAAAATGTTCTACAATGTCTCAGAAATGCACTTAACACTATTTTCCTGTTCGAAAATAACCCTCGAACAATGTCCAGTAAATTAGTCCTGTGTTAGCACTAACCCTCGAGAATCCTTCTCGAACACTCCAGCACAACTTCAGAGCTCCTCTTGTCATAAAATTCCGCTTCTGACACCAATTTGTCACGTGTTTCCACCCTTAGGAAACTACCCCTTGCAAAATCCGTGGGTTCCAAAAATTATAACAAGAGATTGTCCACTAACACACTTTATTAAATATTTACTGGATACTTCACAATACTATTGTTAATTTAAATGCACTTTACTGACTAAAATCACAATGTTTATCACTTTGTTTCTTTTTGAACTCTTAACCTCACTTTCTATACTTTCTGAACTTTCTGAATTTTCTGAATTCCTCGCCGAGAATGCGGTTGGTCTTTTATACCTAAAAATGACAGATCTCGATTGTTCTGTGATGACGCCACCATTCTCTAGAGAATTCCAGATGTCACTTTGGAATCTTCTGGTAGGTTCTTTTTCGAGTAGGTGCAAATACACTACATTCATTCAGACATTCGATCTGTTGAAGTCTGCCTACTTTTTAGTAACATAACCTTAAATTTTAAGGGGTGCAACATATTACAATATATTGGTTTATATATACGCAAATAAATAAATTATTCATATAAAACAAATACTTTTGTTTCAAGAATAATTAATTTACTACCAGCTTTTGACTTGTACTTGCCACGAATGTATTTGTTTTACATGAAGAATTTATTTATTTGCGTATATATAAACCAATATATTCTTGAATCAAAACATTTTTTTTTTTCAACATAAAACCGTAAATCTATATATATATATATATTTTATATCACGTAGAACTTGATTTGCTTTTTAAAAACTTTTATTTTGGTTTTACACAATATTTTATATTATTATATTTGGTTAGATATAAATGTTACAATAGTTAATATGCTTGGTATAAAGATTAAATGTATACTGACTTCAAGTGTATCTCTTGGTCATATTTATAACATCGTTATCAACGTAGGCACATGCATTTCTTAGAAATCATGCTGTGCCAGCGTTTTACATGAGAAAGCTTTGTTTTAAAAGGAAGTTGTTATCGCTTTAGATAAAGTATATCAAATTATATCACGTACCGAGATAAGGATATAAAGTTACTTGTTGGATAAGATACTTATACATTTGAATGAATTAATACAGTTTGTTTAGCATATAACAACTCCCTTTCTTTTTGAAAAGTCGGTGTTATTCACCGACTTTTGGGGAAAATCGGCCATTTCTTCTTCTTCCGTTGGTAGATGAGGTCTTCTTCTCAGAAGGGTGCCAATTCTTTTCAGCATCTCATTAGGGGTGGCGTCCTTGGATTCCTTACAACCACAGCATCTTTTCCTGCATTTCCAGGCGATGAAGGCGGCGAGGAGACAGATGGACAGACCAATAACCGTATACATGCTTAGGGAAAAATGTTTAGTTATAAATGGCTCGTTTATTAGTTTGTCTAGATCTCTAGAGTATTGTTCGATTTTGTGGTTGGCTATATCTAGATTTTCTACATTTAGATGATCGAACTGGAGAGGTTCCAACTTGGGTAGCTGGAGTTTTTCGGGAATATCACTACAACAGTCATAGGGTATAACCACTGGGTGTGAATTGTCCGTAATGTTGATGGTATTGCGGCTTTCTGCTTGCACTTTTGTTATACCGACAAACGCGTAACAGTCCGGATGGAGTTTTAATATAGAGTTCTTATTAACACTGGTAATTTTGGTGTCCATTTTATTACAGTTTATGGTGATATGAATGGGTTCAGAGACAATTATTAACCACACATTGCCTTGTAGTTTCTGAACGTTATAACCTTGTCCGTAGACGAGGGAACTTACACAGTTTTCTGGGATTTTTCTGAAGTTTTTCAGTAGCTGGGCTTCGCATGCTGCACTGCTGTCGATCGGGTAGGCGTAGAGGTCTGAGCATAGTTTCTTATGGGAATCTAGTTGTTTGCATGTACTCAGGTCCTTGACGGGGATGTACATTAGTGAATCATCGTTACGCGCAATGAACTTTTGTGAGAATGACAAGACATGGTGAAGGCCAGTTCTGTTGTCGGGATAGGATACAAATGATACAGGGTATAGAGTTGCTGTTCTACTAGTGGTATTCTTAGAACGAAAACAAGATCTGATTTTGATTGAAAGGCTTCTAGTTCGATAATTTCTAGGTATTGGGGAATTTCTGAATATTTTACTGGTAGGGGTAGATTATTTTTTACTAAGTTTTGAGAAATTTCCTGAAGTGCAGTAATCAAACTTTCGGGTGAAATAATTGAAGAGTGTATTATTTTCAGACGAGCAAATGTGATCGCGTTCAAAATGTCATCAAGGTTGCTCTGGAGGTACAAGTAACTTTCAGTCAATTTTTCACATGTTTCGATAAATTTTAGTTCGGCTTGAACCAGTGCAACTCTATCATTTACTTTATGCAGTCCGATTTGAATCTTTTTCATATCCTCGTTAAACGTTACTATATTAATTTGCATATTTTGGACCGTTTCGTTAAAGGTTTTTACGACGGTAGAGGTAACGGATATTTGATTTTTCAGGAGGTTTTCTATTTGATGTTGATCTTTGTTTAATTTGTTAATACTGTCTGTGAAGAATTGTCCATCTTCAGCATCTAGATTGCCGGTAATTGCTTTAAATATACTACCTGCTCCATTTAATATACCGCGCTTGAATCGTTTGGTGTTAACAAAGATTTCTTCAAATTTTACCTTAAGGGAATTTGATACTTGGTTTAGGAGTGTTATGTGTGTTTTGACTTTGACTAGGAATTCTTTCGTTTCGCGTGTATCGGGGGTGAATATATTGACAATTGATTCTAAAATTTTGTTGTTGTTGATAAAGGCTTCTTCGAGGCTTGATAGATTTTTATGGACTAGCAGAGTCCATTTATTATTGGAAATAATTATCCTCGTTTCGTCGTGGTAATAGACTCCGACGGTGTTATTGATGGGTGTTATTTGGTACTGGGACATGGCTGCTCCGATCAGCAAGGTGAACCTGTAAGGCAATTTAGGCTTCAATATATGGTTTTAACCTGTCAAAGTTAGCTTTAGTTTTTTGTTTTGTTTTTTTGTTAAGGAGGGTGGCTGAGTTTTTGTGAAGTTCCAAAATCTCAAATGGCCCGTTATATTTATTACGTAACTTATCGGTGATTTGGGATTCTTTTAAATACACTTTTTGACCAATCTGATATTCGGGGTTTTCCTTTGAAACGTGGGCGTCGAACCGAACTTTCGCTTTTTGTTTTTGTGTTTCAGTTCTGGCGCGCGCGACTTTATAATAATAAGAGAGGCGATTATTTAAGTCTCTGACGTATTTCGTAACTAGTTCTTCCTGATTATATAGCGTTTCAGGTGGTCTGCTGGATGTGTGTCCGAAGACTAGCTCGTAGGGTGTAAATCCGTGAGTTTTGTTAGTAGAGGTATTATAGCATATTATCGCGTAAGGTAATATGTTGAAGGGGTGTTCGTCAGGGTGTTCTGCCACGTGTGCTCGGATCATTTCCAACAAGGTAGCGTGGAACCTTTCTAAGGAACCATTAGATTGGGGGTGTCCGACACTAGACTGCGTTACTTTGATGTCATAGAGGAGACATAAATCTTTTAGGATGGCGTTATCGAATTCTCGGCCATAATCGCAATGGATTCGAAGGGGTGTTCCGAAGTGCTGGAAGTAAACGAGTAGAGTGTTTGCGATTGATTTTGCTGATTTATCTTTGATAGGATACGCTTGAGTGAATTTTGTAAGTTCGTCGCGTATAGTAAGTGCGTAGTTTTTCGTTGGGACTTCTAGGACGTCTATGTTTATACGTTCAAAAGGGGATTTAGGCGTCTCCGTAATTACGAGAGGGTTATCTAAATTTTTGCGACAGATTTTTGTTTCTTGGCAGATTTTGCAGGCTTTTATGAAATTTTCGACGTCCTTTGTCAATCCTTTCCAATTGTATTTCTCTCGAATACGACGAATAGTCTCATTTATTCCGCGGTGGAGATGAGCTTTGCCAGTATGATGCTGGTCGATAATAATTGGGATTTCGTCGTCACTAGGTGTTCTAGTAACGTTTTGACATATTTTGAGTTTCACGTCTTTTTCCGATAAAAGAAATGACAAAATTTCAAGAATAGGGAGTTCGACATTGTTTTCGATACAATACGTTTTGGAATCGTCGAACTCTTCACGACCTTTGTATAGGGAGATAAATAGATTTTGGATTACGGTTTCGGGGTCGTATGGTAGAGCCACGATAAAGTAATTTCTATGTCGCACCGACTTACTCGATAATTTATTTAATTCTAAATCTCGGAAGTCTGCGTTTTCTTCGAACAAGTCTTCAAGGATTTTATAATGAAAATCTTTGAGATTGTTTTGTTGGAAAAAGGTCACTATATTTTTGTTGGTTTTGTCCAGGAGTTGCCCGTTCGAAAATTCAATTTTAGAATAGTCGATAAGTGACTTTGTTTTATACAATTTTACGAAAGTTTCGAATTCGTTCAGGACACCTTCTTGTTCGTTTGTTTCCGTCGTGTCGCTTGTCGTGTCCTGACTATCAGGATCGGGTTCTATTGGAGTCGAGGGACTTTGAATGGGGTACGTTACTAATTTTGATTCTGCTTGAAAGTTAGAGGAATCTTGAATGTGATTTATCTTTATGCGGGAAAGAGCGTCTGCATTTTTATTAATGCGGCCGGGTTTATATTCGATTTCGTATTCGTACTCTTCAAGCTTCAGTCGCCAGCGTGCTAGGCGGCTACCGGGGTCTTTTATCGAAAACAGCCACGTTAAAGGCCTATGGTCAGTTATTAGTTTGAACTTTCGACCAAATATGTACGGACGGAAGTGTTTCACGGCCCATACTATAGCCAAAAGTTCACGCTCTATGGTTGAGTATTTGGTTTCGGCTTTACAGAGGGTCCTCGAGGCGAAAGCTATTGGTAAGTCTTTGCCAATTGGGCCTTGTGAGAGCACGGCGCCGATGGCGAACGCGCTTGCATCAGTGGTGAGTAGAAACGTTTCGTCGAAGTTTGGGTAGATAAGTACTGGGGTCGAAGTGAGGGCTTGTTTCAATTCCTCGAAGGATTTGTGACATTCTGAGTCGAAAGCAAAAGGGACATCCTTTTGTAACAATTTGGTGAGGGGCTTGGATAGTTTCGCGAAATTACTTATAAATCTGCGGTAATAACCTGCCAACCCGAGGAAGGATTTGATTTCCTTCTGGTTAGTGGGTTGCGGAAAGTTTTGGATGCACTGTACCTTATCGGGGTTTGGTTTTACTCCTTCTTTAGTTATGAGGTGACCCAGGTATGCGACTTCCTTACGAAGGAACTCGCATTTATCAGGTTGGATTTTTAAGTTAGCATTTCGAAGGCGTTTGAACACTTCTGTGAGACGAGAAATGTGTTCGTGAACTGTCGGGGAATATATGATAATATCATCCATATATACCAGACATCTCTCGTTCTGGATGCCCATGAGGATGTTGTCCATAACCCTTTGGAAGGTGGAAGGGGCGTTTTTAAGGCCGAAGGGCATACGAACGAATTCATAGTGCCCGTTGTCTACGCTAAATGCACTTTTCGGGATGTCTTTCGGGTCTATCTCGATCTGGTGGAACCCAGAGGCCAAGTCCAATGTTGTGAAGTACTGGCACTTGCCTAATTGATCCAGGAGATCTGAGATGTTGGGTAGAGGGTATTTGTCTCCTACAGTTAACTCATTGAGTTTTCTGTAGTCTACAACCACACGCCATTTCGGCTTACCCGAAGCATCAAGTTTCTTAGGGACAACCCACACTGGAGATGACCAGGGGGAGTTAGAGGGACGAATAATATTTTGTTCTAACATTTTGGATACCTGCGTTTTGACTTCTTCTTTGTGTATCTGAGGGTATCGGTACGATTTCGTGAATACTGGTTTCGCGTCATTGGTATCTATCGCGTGTTTAATTTCATTGGTGAAAGTTAGTTGGTCACCTTCAAGATAAAAAATGTCCGCATATTCTAGACAAAGTTGAGTTATTAGTTCATTTTCTTCCATGTTTAGGTGGTCTAGACGGAGTTGGTTTTTTATTTCATAATGTCTGTCTACGAAAGTTTGGGAGGTTTCTTCATCCATATAATTCAGTGAGAAATTTTGGATCGGTTCTAGTTTTAAATTTGAAAAATTAACGGTTTTGGGTACCGCGTTTACGTTTAATATAGAGGTAATAAATTCACCTTTATCGTCTATCTGAACTATCGCGTTAGGTAGTCTTACCTTGTCTACTTCGGTAGCTAGCAGTATAGCTTCTGTATTGGACAAGTGACATTTAAGTTTGGTAATTTGTTCTATACGTGGTTCAACTGAAATTATATTTGATATATTACGAGTGGTATCACGATTATCTGGATTTGGGTAATTTTGTATGTTTGGCAGACCCTGGTCCGTGACTTTGTGGATCGGGATTGTTTTGAAATTTGTTACAAGTTTTTTGTTTTTTATATCCACTATACAATTGTAATGTTCTAAGAAATCAGACCCTAGGAGTCCATCGAATTCTATGTCAAGATCACATACATAAATTTTAAATGGTTCATTGTTGTCAAACGGGATAAAGACGGCTTCGTTAATATTTATTTTTTGGTCAGTTATGCCTTGGATCGTAATGTTTTCCGGACATCTCCTACTATAATTTTCACAAATTTTGGGTTTGAATATGGATAGTCCTGCGCCCGTGTCTATTAATAATCTATGCGTGTTAGTAATGTCATAGATATAATACAAATTTTTGGATTTGACAGACAATAAGGGGCTTATAGGAACTGTTGTTCCGGGAAGTTGAGATTCGGGTTGAAATTGTCCAAGTTCATTTTGCCAAATTGGGTTTGCAATACTGTCATCTCGGGGTCTCCGGTTTTGTGATAAGGCGGGTCCGACTGGGCATGTGGGCCTGATCGAAAATCCCGATTATATACAGGTGTTGTATCGAAAGTGGATTCGTCCGTGTAATAATTTTCGGAGGGACTATTAGCAGTATAATAGTCTTCGTTGCTGTTGTCGTATTCCGAAGTATTAGCTGTATAATAGTTCGGACTTGCGTAGGGGTTATTATCAGTATAATATCCCTCGTTAATATTTTCGTAAGGGTTATCGTAAGCGTAATAACTTTGATTTTGTTGCTCCAGATTTTCGGGTTCAGTATTTTGATTGAGATGAAGCGTTTTTCTATTTGAATTTGGTCTATAATAATTAGGGTTAGGTTGAATCGCAGGTGGTCTTGCATTATTGAAATTTGGGTTTGGTGCAATGACTGGTGGTCTTTGTTGCTGGAAGTTTTGTGAGCTTCCGTGGTTTTGGTTATAATAGTTAGGTCTTTGTTGTTGGAAATTTTGCGAATTTCCAGGATTTTGATTATAGTAATTAGGCCTAGGATAGATTTGGGGAGTACCAAAATTTGGGGGTCGAGAACTTTGTTGTCTCTGACGACATTCATTAGCGACGTGTCCCGTACGTTTGCAAAATGAACAATGTCTTGCAGGTAAGGGGAAGTTTTGGTTACGCGTGGGAGTGATTGCACTATTGTTGCGATTGGTTTTTTGTGTTTCAAAGTAATTTAGTTGGAGTTCCTCTCGAACTCTCGTTATTGCTCTTAGCATATTTTCGGGGTCGCTTGCCCTAACAACATGCGCGAGTTTAGGTTCTAGTCCCGTGAGTAGAGTGTTTAAAACCATACCCTCAGTTAATTGCGTTTGAGCTTGTTTTTGTGCCGCCGTTAACCGCTGTTTGTGAACAGAAGCATGCATTTTTGCTTCGTGGGTTTGTAACCGCGCAATAAACGTAAGTGGAGATTCACCGGGAAGCTGCCGCATTCTCTGTAAGTCCTGTATTAAGGAAGTTAGGTCTCTACTATCACCGAAATGATTCTCCAAAAGTCTTAATTTCTTCCCAATGAGTGGGATTTCTAGAGTTCACTAGTTCAGCTGCACGGCCTTTTAATTTGTTTTTTATATGGACAGTTAAAAGTACCACCTGATTGCCAATTGACATGCCATAAGCAGTTCTGCATGAATTTAGGAATGTATTTAAATTTATTTGATTGCCGTCATATTCAGGAATAATTGAAAATATTTCGCTCAATTTATACGGTTCAATAGCATCTGGAGGGGGTTGAGGTTGAGGTTGGGGTTGAGGTTGGATTTGTTGATGTTGCTCTTGCTGCTGTTGGTTTTGCTGTTGTGCGTGCATATTTCTAGTCGTTACTGGCATAAACTAATTTGAGTTTGGAAACTTAGATTTATTTTACTTATAATAGCAAAGGACAACAGAACTGTTCTTTCCACGGACAATACGCAAGAAATGATGCGATTATTAATTCTAATTAAATTTTCACTAAAAACGAGATGATTCAATAAGTACTTACATGTAAATCTTCATTTGTAGGTTCTTTCTTGATTTAGGGATTGGAATCCGCCGCCCGTCGTCAAAGGTCTCCTTGTTCCGGCGATCCTTTCCTGAAGTTAGGCCCTTCTTGGGGTGTTCCTTATTCTTCGGGGAGGTTTTCGTTGGTTAGGCTCTTCTTCCAGGCGTTATTACCAATCCTACCGACTGCGCCACTTTTATATCACGTAGAACTTGATTTGCTTTTTAAAAACTTTTATTTTGGTTTTACACAATATTTTATATTATTATATTTGGTTAGATATAAATGTTACAATAGTTAATATGCTTGGTATAAAGATTAAATGTATACTGACTTCAAGTGTATCTCTTGGTCATATTTATAACATCGTTATCAACGTAGGCACATGCATTTCTTAGAAATCATGCTGTGCCAGCGTTTTACATGAGAAAGCTTTGTTTTAAAAGGAAGTTGTTATCGCTTTAGATAAAGTATATCAAATTATATCACGTACCGAGATAAGGATATAAAGTTACTTGTTGGATAAGATACTTATACATTTGAATGAATTAATACAGTTTGTTTAGCATATAACATATATATATATATAAAAGAATACCCTGACTGACTGAGTACGCACAGCTCAAACCGCTGGGTCTAGAAATTTCAAATTTTGCATAGAGGTTCCTCGAATGACGTATGCAACCACTAAAAAGAGATTTTTCGACCCTTAAGAGGGTGAAAAAGGGGGGTTGAAATGTTAGGCTTTTTCGGAAACGGTTAGATGCGTGAAATTTGGCAGAAATACTCTTTATTGGAATCTATTAGACACGAGTAAGACGAAATTTCGATTTTCACTTTTTAAAGGGGTGAAAACGGGGGTGGTAGATAGTCTAAAGGGTAATCGATATTTCAGCGATGGGTTCTTCTGAGGAAATAAGGACGGTTTTCAAAAAGAGACCCCCGAACGGGTGAACAGAGAGCATGAAATTTGACACATACCTGCCCATGTGCTCTATTGTCAATTAAAATAATTATTTTCTCGTTCAACTTACTCTAACACAAAAATAGAACAATGAATTGTTATCAAATTGCGATACGCAGTGGGTTTCCCCGGGTATCATGCATGCGCAGTGGGTTCCCTCGAGTGTACTTCCTGAGTACTAGAGGAGTACTCAGTGAGTATGTAGTACTTCTTTATAGCATAAGTTAGTATGTCAATGTTCTTAATTCCACATGGACGAAGTCTTCCACGCGAACGAAGTCGCGGGCATCAGCTAGTAGCTGTATAAATTTTTCTGTAGTTTATAACAGAAAATGATAAAAAAATAACTCATTGTAAATCAAATCCAGATCTAGTAGGTAAAATTACAGATCAAACAGATTTTTTTTAAGTTCAAAATGTAACAACAGACCCTAAATAAAAATCGTAATAATCATGTTCTTAGGATAGAGACATAACCATTTAGCAAATTAGACTAAGTAGAGAGATATGTTGCATCAGCAAAAAGGTTTCTTTCAACAGATTTTCTTGTCATCTTTTACGAAACAGGGACAAAAGGGAAATAACGTCAAAATTACAGAGGCTATTAAACTTTTTAAACATTTTTTAATCATTAGGAGAAATTGCTGAGACAGTAAAATAAAAATTGGAAACCGTTTAAAAAAACAATCCGGGATTTCTTACGAAGTCCAAAAAAAATATGGTGACTTTGCGAAAGTTTAGACATCTAAATATGCGACAGTTACATCTGTCGAAGTTGAGTGGTCTTTCTTACAATGTAAATGGATTTTCAATGAAAGGCGTCAAAGTTTAACGCCAAAACATTTAGATCAGATATTAGTAATATACTCTTAGTAATACACTCTTCGAGTGAATGAACAATTTTATCTTATTAACTCTGAATGTTATGAAATTCATTAAAAGATAAAACTATAGGATAAGATAATATATCAAAATGCATGAAAATCTTTATACACTGACACATCACCTAAAGGCAACTGTGATGGTAGCTTAGTTAGTTAAAATTTCGTTCAGAAAACTTTCAAATGTTTCCTTTACCCATCTCTGAAAAAAACTAATATTTTTTGTGTTCAAACAATTTTGATTGAAACAATATCTGCCCAGGTTTTGAGCCGGCTATGCAGCTTGATAATCAGTGCTTGATCCTGAACGTGGTACCAAAAAATAATTGAATCCCAAAAATTTTCTACTCTTGTGCCGATGCACTGGTCTAAATATAAAACATCCACACTATTATTCATCAAATTTTGCATGACTTAAGCACAAATCAACTGGAATATGTAAGATTTAATGAAATTTTGGCAGAATCATATTCTCTTTACTATTATGAACATTTTTGAAAATTTTAGGTCAGTAGTCAAAAATTAGTGTCAATTTGTTGACTGACAGAGTAGTATTTGAGAGTTGTGTTTGTCGGCAATGATTAAATTAAGTGATATAACCGAAATGCAGAGATGGATAAAAACACGTTTTTTTTATTTTGGGTTTTTTGCCGGGAAAAAACCGTTTTTTTTTTCCCGATAACATATTTTCTTATCAGAATGAATTCTGAAAATATTCTTTCTTGCAATAAATGCATCGGGCATATTTTTCGTTACCAATCTTACCTTGTTGTTAATAGTCCATTCATTAAAACATTCCCAAATAACAGATTTAGTTCTTGCTATATTTGAAAACAACAATTCCTTTCAGTATTTTTTTAATTACTATTCATTAGCATTAGCATTATTTTAGCACTATTGGGTATTTGGAAAAAATTCACACCCTTGGCAAATGATGAAACAATGAATCTTTGAGGAAAAGTTAGGTTATAATTAGAGGTAAATTCAAAAATCGGGGAAAAAAAGGTTTTATTTTCGTTCTAACCTTCTCAGGAAAAAAACATTTTTGGGAAAATTCTCGATGAGGGAAAAAATCGATTGCAATCTCTGGCAAATGTCTTCAATTTTTCTTACTGTCAGGGCTGTGTAGACTATGTAAACAGCAGAGTTGGGCAAATTTTAATTCACTACATTACACACAGCTCCTCGACCATGAACATTTTATTGAAATTACACATCCTTAAACTCCAGATGACGTTATGCCACTGGTAAAAATATTCGCACATTGGCTCCATCCCGAGCATCTCATAATAAAACTACTCTACTGAACTTTGTTCACACCCTTTATGTATGTAATCTGCTGTAATCCTACACAAACAATTCATAAATTACAGAAACATTCACGTCACATTATCACAACAATGTGAAATCTTGATAATTCCCTGCATAATCCTCAACCCCAACTTTTAAATGATAAAAAAACCACCATTAGTTATAAAGTAGTATTGTTACAATTTAAATTAAGAGTAATCACTCTTCACATTCATGGGAATTATTGATTTATGTGAAATAAATGTGTCTTGTTTAGTTTATTTCCAGTTATTAGTCATGCTCTCAATAATTTCATTAAACTACGAAAAACCCCATATCAGCAATGAGTTTTGGAATCCATGGCACAGTTTCAAAGGTTGTATTATAAATATTTGGTTATGCTGAAAAATAATAAATTAAAGATACAGTTTAGAGTGGCAGAGACAAGGGCAGCTAGCCTCGTATCGAATTTCTGTAACTTTTGTATCTCAAGCTGATTTACCTAAGAGCTATTGTCAAGAAAACTTTCTCTAAAAATATAGATATAATTCATATAAAATACAAAGAAATATTTAAAATGACTTATGACCACCCTGATCATGTTTTATTACTAGTCCTCTTTTATAGACAGGAGTATAGCATGCAGATAAATGAAAGAATATGTTTTGAAAACATACCTTACATTCTTCCTGCAAGACTGACACTTGCTCCCTCAATTTTTCCGTTTCATTCTTGCTTATGGCTAATTGTTCTTTCAAATGCGCAACTTCTGATTCAAGAGCATCCTTTTCCTTTCTAGCATTATCTAAGAGTTCATCCAGTTCCGATTTGTCACTCAATTCCCTATCTTGTTCTAGTTCACTGATCTGTGAAAAAATACAGATAAATATAAGGATATATAATAATAACTTGTTATAGATATTTATTACCATAAAACGAAGTAAATACGATCACAAGAGTAAGTAGGAGGCGAGGAATGGAAATTATTTTCAAACGGTTTAAAAAAGAATCTCCCTTTATCATAATATATGACATACTTTAATGTCGATTTTGACATCATAAGTTGGCAAAATCAGCTGACTTTTGAAAAACTGAAAATTCAAAAATTGAGAATTTTGTTGTTTATAGTATATACAGTGTGTTCCACTTTTCACGGTAACACCTTCGTAGCTTGGTTATTAGTCATCCAATTTCATCAAAATTTGGATAAGTGTCAAAGACTTTTATTATATCTTTTGTGAGTAAAACAAAACTTATCTGTCACTGCATTTTTATTAAGAAAAAAAAAGGATCGATTTTTCGAGAAGTAATATTAGGCATTTTTTTTACTGAAAAACTAATGAAATATTAATGCAAGACCAAGTGAATGTTGCATTTCAATCATTACATGTAAACATGTTTACCCTTTCACACTCTGACATGACATATTAATAAGTAGTAGGTTATCCCCATTTATCCATATTTAAATCTTGTTTTTTCCCCCACCCCATCCCACCTTCCCTTAATACCCTTGATTATCTTTAATTACCCTCAATTACCTTTAATTACCCTTAATTATCAGCTAATTACCACCACTAACTACCTGCTATTACTCCCCAAGCCACAAAAAAAAAGTTATTCCTCTTTTTCTATTTAAATTTTTTTTCTACCCTAATATTAAATATTAAATAATTAATAACTAGGAAACTAATTGTTTAAAAAAAAAAGTCATTCCTCATTTTCTTTTTAAAATCATTTTGTCTACCATCAACTGTTGTCGACACTTTCAAATTCGGCTATCCTTAATACTTGAATAATTTACAAGGCCGTGGGTTAAAAATTTTTGTAAATTTTTCATGGAAAATTCTTGGCCTATGAAATTTGAAAGTAATATAAATAAGGCATTAAAAAAAAACAATAATAATAATAATAATGCGTTAGTTTTTTTAGTAAAAAAAATGCATAATCATGGCTTCTCAAAAAATTGACCATTTATTTCTTAATAAAAATGCACGCCAATGACTGAAATAAGTTTTGTTTTACTCACGAAAGATCTAGTAAATGCCTTTAGCACCAATCTAAATTTAGTTGAAATTGGATCACTAATAACCAAAGGCGTTACCGTCAAAAGTGGGACACACTGTATATGGCTGTAATTTAACTTTCTTCAGATGTTAATTTGCTAGGTATAATTTAATATTTGCTTTATATTAGAAATTTGAGATTTGAAACACTTTAAAATTCATTCATTCTCTTTTGCACAAGCTATAGACTGTGACATTTACTGACATATGGCTTTGATATTAATTAAAATTCTCGAAATTCAGAACTGTTCCTTCTTGTTGGTTCTAGAGGTTCCCATCAAGAGGACTTCCGAGTTTTCCGGTACATATTACTAAACACTCTTTGCAGGAACAAATCGAATAATAGTTTCACCGAACAAGATTCTGAGTACACTAGTAGTAATAATGGACATAAACTTGAAGCAAAATTTGAGGGAGGTTCTTAGACATAGACACTTTAATAAATGTTAAAACCTTCATTATTTATACAATATATGAAAGGATTTAAAAAAACAAAATTTCAATTGAATAGATCAAAAAACCACCAGAAGCTGTTGTTTGGAATGCATTTTAATAAAAATCACAGTAGAGATTGGTGAAATAAATCGAAAAATAGTGATCATATTAACCTGACTTTACAGTTTCAATCAAAATACTTGTTCAGTTAATAAATAAGTAAAGAATTTACCTTAGTTCTGGCATTATCTAGTAAATCCGTCAATCGATTAATCTCAATTTGTTTGCCACTGCATTGATCTTTCGCCTGCGCTAGTTCTTGATCCATCAGTTTATGCTCAGCATGCTTCGCGTCTAGAGTGCTCTCCAAAGTCCTGACTCTGTTTGACAATTGCAAAATTCGTTCATCTTTCTCTATAATTCCAGTTCGGGCTTCTTGTACTTCATTATTAATTTGTTCCAGTTTAACAAGCAATGCCTCTCTTTCCTCTTGTGCCGATTTCAACAAGTCTACCAATTTTTGTTCTCGTTCTACTGCTGATTCATATTGACCACTTTCGTCTTTCTCTCGGTAGAGCAACTGTTTCAAAGATTCCACCTCAGAACGAGAGTCATTCAGTCTTTCTGTCTGTCTACATAAACTATCAAACATCAGGGTTTTTTCTTCATTTAATCGTTCATTTTCCTGTTGCAACTCGGTTAGTTGGCGTTGTAGATCTGTCAGTTCTTGAAGAGTAGCTTGCAGTTCTTCATTTGTACTGAAATAGCAATGTTATTGAGAAGATTGTTAAAAAAAATATAGTTACAATTAGCAATTTTTTATAGATAGTAAGTAACTAAAATACTCGAAGATTGAGATATTAAAAAAAAATATACTAAGGACCAGGCCACCATACCCTTAGGTATTTTGATGCGCTGAATTCGAGTCTGATGACAGATTTGCTCTATCAAGTCATGTTTTTTCAGCAAATCAAAACACATAAGGGTATGGTAGCCTGGTATTTAGTACATGACAATTTTTTGTGTGTCTATGCATAAGCAAGGGAAAAAAGTGTCATGTACTAAGTACCATACCACCCCTACCCCATATTTTGATGTGCTGAATCCGAATCTGATATTAGAATTGCTCCATCAATTCACAGTTTTTCTCTGACTTCAAAAAATAACGTATTTTTTTATGAATTCTTAGTTTTTGAGGTTAGAAAAAAACGTGACTTAATAGAACAATTCTGACGTCAGATTCAGCATATCAAAATATATATAAGAATAGGTATGACGGTCCGGTACAGGACACTTATTTTTTGTGTGCCTATGTAATTAAAAAGATATATTAATTATTGTACTATTATTGGTGGAGCAATTTGTTATGGAAAAATACATCTTTATAATGTACCTATAGTGTGTCTCCTGCATTTGATTGATTTTGTCTTGTAAACAAGCAACTGACACCTCGCTGACATTGCTCGATGAATGCTTGTCCCAGTCCGGAGTTGGGCATGTTGTGATATCTCCTCCATTTCCTTCATCGATCAACTGCAAAGGAAAATAGTAAATAACTTTGGCCTTATTGCGACAAACCTTAATGTCAAATTATACTAAAAGTTATCCAAGACACAGAAGACAGGAACTATACAGAAACGAAAGCTTGCTGCGGCACCTTTGATATCGGGTGTCTGATTTATGTGACCTAGAAGTGACAGTGATATGCCTTACTACACAGAGAAATGATGTACACAAAAAAATACATCAATATTTCGGTTCAATACACTGTACACTGGGAAAACTGTCTTGTTTTATATTTTGTAGATAGGTACATGAATAGGAATACGTATATGCGGTATTAATGAAGTTGGGGGTCCAAGTCATAGTGTATTGCAGAATGTTCAAAAAAAGAAGTACACTTTTATATTTATATCCCGTATTTCAATCATAATAATGCGCTTTTAAGCCAATGCATTTTTTTGTCATACTGCTACCAGAATATGAAAATGCTATCATGGAAAGTAGTACAATGTATAGATATACAATGAAAGAGACATATATTATGTATATAACTATATTGGCTATATTGTTGAATAGAATATTACAAATCAAATAGTACAGTGAAAAAAATGTTTACGTAAAATAACAATACACGTGAATAGGGCATGTGCACAGCTAACCTCAAAAATATATATTTCTTAAGATTTATGAGTATTTCGTAACTGTTGTTAAAATTTCAGCTTGGTTTCCATACTTTCAACTAAAATCTAATTTAGTGTAATATCTTTGAAGTTCTAAATACTTTCTCCTAATAAAATAGGACTCTTTTTGTAGGTTGGAAATCTAACCTGTAATTAGCAGTATATTTTTATTAACCAACATTATTGAAAAATTATTAGCCTGAATTTTTAAATATTTGCTTGGAGCCAGTATTGGTCCAAACTGAAATGAGTATACAAACATTAAAAATGAGAATAAACCTGAAAACTTAAAATTTGAGGTTGTGTTAGTAATGTGATGCACATTATTACACATGCCCGATTATTGATTTTTTTTAATTGATACAATGAAAAGTTCTTTAGTATGGTACGAGTTGAGAGTCATTACTTAATTACCTTATTCATGGTCACAATACAATTCTGTTCATTAGAAACTGATGAACATATTCTGTAACTTATTGCATTTCTGATAAGAAAATATTTCCTTTCATATTACTTCTTTTCAACTGCTAATTGTTTAGTATATCTAACATTACTTTCTAGTTGTTTCAGTAATATAAATTTGTACATATATACCTTTCAGGATCTTTGGGAAATAGAAAGAAGCTTATTTGTTTCACCTTCGAAGGGCGTGGATGATAAGCACAACCCTTTTATACCATTTAGAACCCATTATAAACAAAAATCAAATAAATAAATAAACTTAGAATAAGAAATTGTCGAAAATTGGATGAAAAAGGCACGAAAATGACCAACCACCATGTAAGAGTTTCAAAGACTGTCAATCGCACAACGTCAAAAATTATCATATGGCTTTTGACAAATATATGTCTTATCGTCATGGCGACTATAAACAAATTTGGTCCCGTCAGAAAGGCCTGCTTGCGCTTCTGTATAGTTCCTGTCTTCTGTGTCCAAGACATAATGTGAATACACGTGTAGCTGCCTAGATTAATACTTGATAGCTTCAAGTGCAGTGGCGGACCGATTATATTTTTTCAGGGTGGTGAGGGCCCCTCATATTTTGACCAATGTAGGGCTACCTTACCAAATGAAGTAAATCAGTACAATAATTTCATTATATAAACAAAAAAATGTAAGAAATATCCAGTCTGGTATAATTATCTAATTATAAAAAATCTTAGAAAAAAAGGACAAAATACGTAAAAAGCATAACTTCTTTAAATCAATTAATTTGAGGAATGAATATCCTAACAAACACTAAAGGTTTGCCCATCAGCGGGCCATCATTAGGCCGGAAATCAAACTTCTGGCCCGGTGATAGCCCGTTGGAAGGCCGACTTTTAGTGTTTGTAGGGATAGTAATTAATCTAAGAGCAAAACTAAAAAATGATATTGACCAAGCATACAAACAGTATGTAAATAAAATTCAACAAGATAATAGTGGCACTTCAAGGTCATTCTGGCAATTCATGGCTAATAAAAAAAGTCAGTTTCCATTCTGAATATAACGCATCTAGATAACCAGGAATGTAAAGATGGAGAGGCAATTACAAATGCTTTTGCCCATCATATGGATCAAATACCTAGCTATAGAGCGTATTACACAAAAGTAGATACACAATGCCATAAAATGATTAGTCAAATAAGGCTGTACCGACTTTCTTGTACACCCGCTTCATTACTTATACAACCCAAGTCAAAAAATTAAAGAATTCCCGCAAATTTAAAAAGAAGTTCGTTTTTGCTCAGTACATAAGATGATAAAACCAACATTAAAAATTATAGAAATTGCTATACTGTCAGTACCGGCCAGGCTTTACGAATGTATATAACTCGGTACACAATAGAATATCCATACACCAACATGGTATTATGAGACATAGGTGAACTGCTAGTAACTTAACATTACTCGGTATATATCGCAAGTAATACATGAGGGTAGTCAGGTATACACAGTCTATACTGACTTTCAAAAGGCGTTCGATTCGTTGTCACGTAGTTTCCTTCTTTGTAAATTTAAAAATGAATTTGGATTCCACGGAAATCTGTTAGAACTTTTTACCTCATTTTTACAAAATAGAAAACAGTATGTAAGTATCCATAAATGGATATGCATCAAAACACTTTATTGCCTTGTCTGGGGTTCCTCAGGGTTCCAACATTGGTGCATTGCTATTTTTCTTGTTTATAAAATAGTTTAACTGAAATAGTTGAATCATCCAAATATTTATTATTTGCAATGATCTAAAAATCTACATTATAGTTGAAAGCAATATGGCTTGTTCCATGCTCCAAAACGACAGAGATAATGTATCTCAATGGACACTATAGAATTAATTATATCTTAATATCAATGAATGTTTCATTATGAGCTACACTAGGAGAAAAAAATCCGATTATATATAACTATAAAATAAATTATACATGACAGGCCAGAGTTGAAACCAAGAGGGACAAGTATAACTTTTGACACCCAGCTTACCTTTACTCGCCATATTGATAAATGATAAATAAAGCTAATAAAATATAGCTTCATAGTATGTAATGCCAAAATGTTTGAGAACACAGGAGCTATTAGACAATTATTAATATCGTATGTTAGATCTGTGTTTAATGGGGTATTTTCCATTTTTTTTTAATTCAGTTTTGGTGATCTATATCAAGTAATGTTATTATTTTAACAATTACTGCATAATCAATTTAAACCAAAACAAAAAAAAGAAACAAGAATACGCCCGTCTAGACACAGATTTCAAATGATTTTATTTGGAGGGAAATAATTTAACCAATAATAGACAACTTTCACTTAGACTGTAACTATCTTATATGAATGCCAAATTGTGTATTTACTTTACATTATTTTACCTATAATATTTCTATTTTGCTCAATATCTTGAAAATCAATAAATATTATTTTATACATGTATTTAGAAGAAATTAAAAGGTATCTATGTTTGTTATTGCTTAGAAGTTATCTTAAAAATGTAAACAAAAACTAATGGCGAGGATCGTGTGGCAACATTATATAAAAACTGCTCTCCATTCTTCCAACTTTGCTTGCGTTGTCATTTCTTGTCACAATACAAGTGAAAGAGACATATTGGTTAGATTTATTTGTTTGCTTATGTGGTGTTTGATTTTGTTATTTTATCTTTTATCAATAAATTAAGATGGAGTTGAATTTTGTGAAAGGAGATTCATGCAATTTGCTCAAAGTTGATTATGACATGATAGATTCTTTCTATATACTCCAGTCATTTTAGACAAAAATATGGCTTCTGATCTAACAAATTATAATCCTTCATTTTTTTTTCTAAATCGCTTTATTTTGGTGTTTTAAAGAAAATATTAAAAATCGACGAGATCACTATGGCATAAAAAATTATTCAAGGTCAAAGTTCACAAAAAACGGTTTTTTGCGAATACCGCGCTTTCTATGGCTCAGAGGCCAATTGAGGTTATTATAAAAATGAAAGATAATGAAATTCCGCACAAAAATGATCTATTCCATTTTTTATGTACAACGAACGGTATTGTACGTAAAAAATTAATAAAATATTTTTCATTCAACATTTGATTATCTTTAATTTTCTTAATAAACTTAGTTAATATAACATATACAAGGAAAAAATCCAATCAAAATTACTGTACTGTACAATACAAATTTGTATAATGTGCTTACACATTATAGGTACACAAATTTTGAACGAAAAATATATTATTCATTTTTTACGTACAACGCCTAAACCGTTCGTTGTACATAAAAAATGGAAGAGATCATTTTTGTGCGGAGTTTCCTTATCTTTTATTTTCATAATAACCTCAATTGGCCCCCGAGTCATAGAAAGCGCGATATTCGCAAAAAAAATGTTTTTTTGAATAATTTTTTATGCCGTAGTGATCTCGTTGTCGATTTTTAATATTTTCTTTAAAACATCAAAATAAATCGATTTAGAAAAGAAAAATGAAGGATATATTTTGTTAGATCAGAAAAGTCTAATTTCACTGGGTTAATAAACAAAATTTGAATTTTTGTAGAGATGGGAGCAAAAATATTGAAAGCTTGCCACGAAGTTCTTCGAATGGCCATATTTTTCGAAATTACAAATTTTTTTTCCGGAGCACTTGATATTATTTGTTTCCACAATTTTTTGTAAAATACATTTTAAATGACATTCTATTTATTATATGTAAATTGCAGCAAATATCTCGATAAAATAAACTGAAATGCTTCAAATCAACACAACGTTAGAACACATCTGTCATTTGACTAGCTGTTGACATTGTTGCCATATATTACTAAATATGTTTTTAAAAATCAATCAGCATTAACAATTATTTAAAATATTTAATAATTCACGCCTATTATTATACTCTTCGCAAATACGAAAATGAAATGTATATTGCATTTGATCGGCACATTTCTAAAACCGTAAAAATCGCTCGCAGACAAAAGATTTTCGTATCATTGTGTTAGTGAACGAATTCTGAACAACTTTCAAAATGTCCGTCTGTATGTCCGTCCATCTGTCTGTCCGTCGCGTTTCTTGTAAGCACGATAACTCAAGAAAGAAACATCCGATTGTACTGAAATTTGGACAGTAAATTAGTGTTAGCTAGAGGAAGAACCCTATTTTTGAAGAAAATCGATCGGTAAATAAAAATGTCAATAATGATTTAAATTTGAAACTATTTTTTTTTTATTGTTTTTTTCAATTACCTATCTTTACTAGAACTATAGAAGAAATTTCAACTTGGCAACACCACTGCTTTGTATAAAACCATACTATCAATAAATCAACACAGACTACCTACGTCATCGGCAGATAACTTACGTCACCAATTTAAAATGCTTTTCGCGCCACTTATTATACTCTTCGCAAAAACGAAGAGTATATTGTATTTGATCGGCACATTTCTAAATCAGTAAATATCTCTTGTAGAGAAAAAATTTTCATATCATAGTGAACGAATTCTGAACAACTTTCAAAATGTCCGTCCGTCCGTCACGTTTCTTGTAAGCACGATAACTTAAGAAAGAAAAGTCCGATTGTATTGAAATTTGGAAGTACGTTAGCATTAGCTAGAGGAAGAACCCTATTGTTTCTGAAAAAAATCAATCAATAAATAAAAATGTTATTAATCATTTAAATTAAAAAAACATATTTCCTTAATTTTTGTCATTTGTACTTAAATAAAAACCTTGCGAAGTTTTATTCTCTATACCTAATTTTTTTTTGTTTATACATTTTACTAATATATATATTTCATAATAATATATCTATAATAATATATCTAATTCTTCTAAAAATCTACAAATATTGTCTGAAGCACCATTTATTTCCCGAAGACTGGAAAAGAGGTGAGATAATAAATATACCAAAACTGAATACTAATCACAAAAAAATTAACAACTATCGACCAATTACTCTACTACCAGTATTAGGAAAACTATTTGAAAAAATTATAAGAAACAAATTATATGATAACACTAGGAACATAATTCCTAATCACCAGTTTGGTTTTAAAGAAAAATGTGCCACCATTCATCCACTGACGATTCTCACCTCAAACGTCCAGACTGCCAAGCACGAAAATTTAAAATCGGCAGCAATATTTCTTGATATCAAAAAAGCGTTCGATAGCGTTTGGCACAAAGGATTACTTTACAAATTAAAAAAAGTAGATATGCCTGATTATCTGATACACCTATTAAGAAACTACCAAGAAAATAGAACCTACACGTAAAGGTTGATGGTGCAACATCGGAAGAATTTATTATTGAGCAAGGGGTTCCACAAAAATCACCACTTTCACCTCTATTGTACAACTTATACAGCTATGACATCACCACTCTACAAAATCCATCTGAAGACACAACATACATACTGCAATATGCTGATGACACGACATTGGTGGGACATGATAAATCATTGCAGAGTTTAATTCCTAAGTTGCAGGCAAAGATGAATGAGGTTCAAGTGTGGTTCAATAAATGGCGTCTACTTCCAAATCCTAATAAATCACAATTCGTTATATTTAACCACACTCCCTCTCTGTCCTCCCCTACAATAAGCATTGCAAACGAACATGTAAAACCAACACCTTCGGCCAAATATTTAGGAATTACCATGGATCAAAAACTGAATTTTAACCAACACTCAGCCATTATTAAATCGAGAATAAAAAACCGAGCAAAACACTTCAAATCACTCACATATAAAAATGAAGGAATATCTACCAAAACAGCCACAAAAATCTACACATCTATATGTCGACCTATACTGGAATATGGACACACTCTATATGTCAACTGCCAAGCGCCGGCACTAAACAACTTAAAAGTTGCTGAAACCTCTTCACTACGCATTATAACTAAAATTCGGCATCCACTCAACAACCTCCACAATCCGCCGAATAATTTACTATATGAAAAAACTAGGATAACCCCAATCTTGAGCAGACTTCAAATATTAACAACCAAATTTGCAAATCGGCCACATAATATGCAACTGTTACGACCTCTCTGCCGTACAAGAAACCGCAACAGAAGATCAAAATTCAAACACCCAGAGATGTCTCTTATTGAAAAAATATCTTCATTAATTCAAAACTAATTAATATAAAAATTTTTTAGATGTATACTTGCACAAAAATTTGTTTGCTTTTTTTTTCTTTTTATTTTTTTTCCATAAAATGTATTCATTTTTAAATATTTCACATAAAATAACGTATCAACAGTAACAATGTAGGAAAAACAGGCTGAAGGACTCCGGTCGATAGCCGTTTGAATATGTATTTTTTATGTGTTCAATAAAGAACTTTTATTATTATTATTATTATTATTATTATATCTAATTCGTTGAAATATGATACTCGAATGATATATACTACAGACATTCGATCATTCTAATGATGTCTGATGGTCCAATGGTTAAAGCTTTGTCAGATTTACATGAACATTGCAACGACACAACACCACTAGTAGACTACATCAAAGCTACATCGCAGAAATTCTATAATTTCAAGCTTGGTGATAGTCCGCTTACAAACAACATCACACAAATTAGAGAGCATAATGCACCTTTTCGCATTAAACACAAATTATCATACCAAGCGTTGCCCATCTGTTGGCAACAATTATAGCCAAAACTCTTTTTCTTCTACTTTAATTGCTATCATAATTCAGTTACACAATTACACAAGTACACAGTTCAGTTCAGTGACACAGTTACACAATTCAGTTACAAGATTCAGTCCTCATTCTTTCATATTTCTTTTCTTTTTGCAATTTTTGTCTGTTATTTTTCGAAATTTTGTACTTCCTAACTAAATGTTTGAATACAATCATAATATTTAATAAACCATAAACAATAAATTAAGTGGTCTAACATAGCCGCTTGCTCTTGCTGCTTTTCCTAAAACAGGTTTGTTGGTTAATAATTTTCCCGTAAAACTAATTTTATACATTTTTTTATGCCTTTTAATTATATTACATATACATTTATACAAATTATTTTAAATTTACATCGTTAGAAAAGTTTTTATTTTAACTGCCTTTTAATTTATTTTTTGTAAAAGGAGTTGGTCACTTGTTTACTATTGTTCCATAATCCTTCCCGGCCTCACTCTGTTCAGCCTTTCAATTACCACAGCGATGCTTTGCACGGTAGATGTCAGGCTGGCTCCAGACACCGGTGTTCGGGTGGGAGAAGCGTAAAATTATCAATTATTAATAAATTTGTTTTGATTTGTTTGCTTTGACTGGCAATCCAAAGGTCTTGTGTTCGAATTCCTGAAAAGGTGTTTTTCTTTTCCTGTATTTTTTTTTTCACAACAAAGTTGGTATTACAAAATTTAGAATGTCCAAAAAGTAACATTACTTACAAGAAAACTGCGAAGAGTATCCTATAGAATGTGTAACAATTATATAAAAAGCTCGGTAAATCGGCGAAGAGTATAATGCTTCCAGTTTTAACTTTTGTTATCTCAAAAAATTGATAATTATTTTTGCGGAAATCTGTATTGGGAGGTTTATTTATACATATTGTATGATATCATTCAATAAAAAAAAAATAGGAAAATACCCCATTATCTGCCCATATTATTTTAAAATAGATTTTAAACATATTAATAAAATTCCATATTATTAAATAATGTTACCATTGTGGATGAACTCTCACAGTGAATATAATTTCTAAAACTATCAATATTTGCTTTATTTTTGAAATCCTTGATGTATTTAAATTCAGAGTTCAGATTGCAACATATGAAGCAATTAAGAGACTTAAGATCATAAAAAAATTGTGTTGAATGAAGATGCAAGATTCGTTTCTGCCACTTTATGAGTCGGTAGCTCATACATACACTTTTGAATATAAATATGTTGATTATTCACCATTATTTAGATCACAGAGGATCTTATTAAATTTGAAACACATCTTTCTGAATAACAATAAAAAAACTCACATTTGTAGCGATAGATGCAGGAGCTGAGCTGCTGTGATGCCTATGGGTTTCAAAAAGTAACTGTTGCTTCTCATTATCAGAAAGTGGAGAGTGTGCAACATTTCTCAGTCGATTCCTGAGGACTGTGTTTTCCTCTGTGAGATGTTCTAGTTGTATATTTGATTCGTCTTGAAAACTCTAAAAGAAAAATTAATTTCAACATCATTGTGATTATTCAAGATATGCTAAAAGGGTAGGTAGGGGAAAGAAGTTTTAGGAGGTTACGGTTATCAGTTTGATATGTGGTTTGTATTAATTAGTAATAGCAGTAAGTTTATTGTTGTATACATTAATGGCGAATGGCAAAGATGTAAAATAATACTGAAACTTCCCATAACCCCCAACACAGTTTACTCTTTTTTCTTTGCTAAGAAACCAAGAAAAAATTGGTAGTGTACGTGACCGTCAATTCGTTATGATAATAAGCTTACGACAATTTCTGTTATAAAGTTTGATATTACTTGTTTCTGTTTACTGATTAACTTTACTTGCCGCAATCAAATTGCTAACTATTACTAAATTTTGTATTTTACTGTACAATTCGATTTTTAATAATGTTTTCACTCTGATAAAAAAATATTTTACTTGATTTATTTTGACTAAAGAACTATATCTCTATTTATATCACTTAGGGCGGGTTTATAAAACATAGATTTCTTCGAAAACTATGTTTTATATCCATCAGTAACTGCCAATCTTAAGTTTAAACTGCAACGGTCGAGGGGTACTACTTAAACTACAAACTAAGGTTTATGCATGCATACATTCAATTAGCAATAGGTTTGTTCAAAAACCCTGCACTATCTGCCCCAGTGCATTGTATCCTCTGTTCAACTTATGTATAGTCTGCACTCAACTCAATGCAACCTTCAACTCGGTTCGACATAACCTACAAACAACTACCTAACCTAAAGTAAAAGTTGTTGTAAAAGATGCATATTTTCAATATTTTTGAGGACATTTTGTCAAGCGATGTCTTTTCATTGATTCAATTTATAATTTTATTTCACTGCCGTTGAAATTTGCAGATCTTTTATCATTCATCGTGAAAACTCAAAGTAACAGTTGTTATGAAGATGACATCAATCGCCTCTAGAAATATCAGACAAATGAGTGGTAAGAAGAACAGCTTAGGTCAGATCTCATACAAAGTACATTAAGCAATAAAATCTTTTCTCATTTGGACCACCCAGGGTAGAGACTGAGAAGTAGTCAGCAATGCAAGTTAATTAGAGTTAAAAAGAGTACCCAAATATCAACTCCCAGAAATGGTCCACATAGAGGGCTATTTACCATGCAATAATGTGAAGACCAGATGTCCACAATTCTAAAGTTATTGACCCACTAAATGAAATTAATTAATAGAAGTCATCTCTGGGTTATACTTAAATATCAATTATCGATATAATTTGTGGAATGGTCAGTACAACTATGTAAACTTCATTTAGTGAGTTAATAACCCTGAAACTATGGTACAGTACAGTAGTAATGACTATTCTATTCTATTCTGTTCATTCCACAGATTGTATCGATATTTGATATTTAAATTTAATCAAAGATAATTTTTATTAATTTACAAAATAATATAATTTTAACGAAATTTATGTACCTGAAGTTTCGAACATTCACTTTGAACTTTGAACGAATTTCAGATGAAAAGGAACCATTAATACCCAAGTAGGACAAAGAGTTATACTCTGGTCATCATCATGTTACAGTAGCTAAAAAGGATGGCTATTTGGTTATAGTGGCGATTATTAAAACTGAATTATTACGTTCTGAAGACGTACTGGTACACTCAGAGAAATTTGGCGTTTAAAAAGCACAAGAAATCACTTGAATATAAATATATTGATGTATTGAATTCAAGTCGTCAAAACTCAACATATCAAGTTTGTATATTTTTATTTTTATATTGATTATTGAACAAATTATTGCTATATACCCTTCAAAATATAGGGAATTTCCTTTCCTTTAATATTTAAAATGACTGTTTTACTTGCCTGACTATATTAATAACTCATCCATATAAACAAAAGTTGAACATTTACATTTTAAAGAAACTCATTGGTTTTGTATATACGATAGTTAACATTTTTAAAGAACAGCACAGTTGAAACAAAGTTATATTATTTTTTCTGATAAATTCAATTGAACATTATGCAGTTATTTTAAAAGGGTCAAATACTTAAATCATCATTGGGCACTTTTGTTTTGAAAACGCTTCACAAAACCATATGTTGTCTTTTTGAATTAACTATAAACACTAACGAGGAAAAAATATATTTGATTTATTTTCAATCATTAGTGATTTTTTTTAATTTTACAATGTTTTTTCTCGGGGAATAATAGTTTGGTCATCAAAAGGCAACTGGAGCCAAATGCCCACAACACACGCAACTCATTTAGCTCTATCTTTGATTTTGATTTGCTTTATTACTAGAAGAAATGGCTCTTATGACGAAACTGGTGATGTATCTACTTCACCATGACTAAATTATGACTTTTAGGCATAAAATAAAACAAGAACACTATTATAGCCATCCTTTGGCTTTAAGCAGGTGTTAGATAAAATGGACATCCATCATACTTATAGTATACTTTGTCCATCTTTCAAAATTATATGAACATCATAATTGCATACATGGTCAATCAAGAGGATTAAATTTTATCAACGAACAATTTTTTTCTGTAAGCTTATATAAAATACTCATAAAAACAAAGGGAGCCCCAGAAATTTCTAAAGGGCATAGCCGTGTAAGCATAGAGTAAAATGCCTTTGATGCAAAACTGCTATTTTTTTTTGTATAGTAGGTATAAGGACTGGTTGTAGTTCTGCAGAATTTTAGCTTTCTAAAACTTATAGTTTTGAGTAAAAAAATAAATAAATTTCGAAAAAAAAATTTTTTCCCAAACTGAATTTACCAATTTACTTGTGCTTTATATATACTACATATCTACTTTAGGTGGATTAGTAATAAAAAAATCAAGCTAATATTCCTCAAAGAAATATGTATTTCAATTTTTTTTATTTTTAAAAAAAATATTTTTGGCATTTCAACGTTAGCGACACCAAAATTTTTTTTTAAAATAATTTGTCATTTAGTGCTCTCTAACATATATTTTTACGGAACAGTTTCAATTGGTACAACATAATGAAAAATTTAAAAAAACAAATTCAGATAAAAAGTAACATTTACGTATATTAAGCATATCAATTATAATCATTAAATAGAAACATAAAACAACATTCTTGTGTATTAATCTTCATCACTATCTTCATTTATTACCACATTGATACCGTCCGTGGTAAATAGTGTGCTTAATGTTTCGGAGAATTTTTGACAAGAACTCTCCCGTATAACAAATAATATACAACAGCTGCCACATGCGAACAACAGCCAACAGTTCGCAATCAGTTAGCGCACTCACAAAAATATTGTTTAATTTCTTTGAGTCCCGTACTATTCGGTATTATATTGCACAAAGCATCGATAATTTTTTTTAGAAATATGACGAGACTGAACTTGAATCTTTAATATATCAGATTGTTCTTTCACGTATCGCCTTTTTAAAGATCCATCATCGTTTAGCATTTCTGCTAAATATGAGATCTTCATGTCATATTCAGTAATTTCCGGAAAATTCATAATACCAGTAGAGGAAATTACTTAGAAAGGGAGTTTTTTACGTAGTCAACCTTTGTCTTCAATTTCTTTTGCTAGGGTATTCTTCATTCTTTTTTTCTAGCATTCTTTCCAATACTTCATTAGACATAGCGCTATCTGAAGGTCAAAAAAGTTATTTTTTTCCCTTTAGCATTCCATGCACATGCACAGCTTCAACAGTCCAACGTACTTTTGCCACAAACCGAGAATCATTTGCCTCTTGCGTAGTGAGTTGCTTTCTTCGACCTTTGGCAGGAGGCATCAATGCCCTAAGGCCTCTCGATTTTAATTAAATAGCTACATCACGAAAACCTCTATCAAGTACAAATATGTTACCTTCCTGCATTAGATTACACAAACCGTTCGGATCCTCTAAAACTTTTCGCAGGATTTCTGCGTCATTTTGATGTCAGTCGTAGAAATCGTAAATTGCTTACATAGTGGTGTCTTTTTTGTCCAGAATATGACTTTCGTTGGTATTTGTTGTTGCTACTTTTTTGATGGCGAGCATACGTGCCCTCACTAATAAGTATTAAGCTATTCTCACAGCCATACAACTTTTTTGCTATATCTGTAGTATGAATATCGATAATCCATTTTCTTGAATGTGTAATATATACTGAATAGTACAGGACTCAATGGAATTAAACAATATTTTTGTAAGTGCGCTAACGGATTGCGAACTGTGGCAGCTGTTGTATATTATTTGTCATATGGGAGGTTCTTGTCAAAAATTCCGCGACCCTCCGAAACATTAAGCACACTATTTACCACGAACGGTATCAGTGTGGTAATAAATGAAGATAGTGATAAATATTAATACACAAGAATGTTGTTTTATGTTTCTATTTGATAATTATAATTGATATGCTTAATATACGTACTAGTCAACCATCCTAAGTTGGCACTTAGCCACGCAGAGAAAGAAGAAATATCGTCACTGTTGGACAGAGACAAACAAGCTTAAAAAAAAAGCTTGTTTGTCTCTGTCGAACAGTGACGATATTTCTTCTTTTTCTACGCGGCTAAGTGCCAACTTAGGATGGTTGACTAGTAAATGTTACTTCTTATCTGATTATGTTTTTTTTATTTTTCAATATTATGTTGTACCAATTAAAACTGTTCCGTAAAAATATATGTTAGAGAGCACTAAATGAAAAATTATTTCATTATTTATTTGTCAGTGTCAGTGTCATATTTTCGCAATGCCAAAATTAACAGAACATGAAAAAAATTTTAATTCTCTCTAAAATTGAAGAGAGATGGTCTATCAGAGCAGTTGCTAATAGACTACAGGCCCATCGTAATCTTTAAGGGGTCAAGTGAAACAGCATGAATTACATTCAGTAGGTATACATTGAATGTGGCATCGTATTGAATATAATTCATGCTGGGTCATTTCACCCTTTAAAAATTATGATGGGCTTGTAGTCTATAACTATTATCAATTACTAAAAGTACTGTTATGAGTGTGAAGGAAAGGTGGGAGAAGAAAGGTAGCGTAAAGAGAAAAGACAGTTCAGGCCAATTGTGAAGTTCAAATCTCGTTCAAGATGAAGCGATCCTTGGCTATTTTAGGGAAAATCTAATTGCTTCTATGCCAACAAGATTTAATCACATTTTGGAAGAAAACGGAACCATGACAAAATATTAGGTCACATTATTTACACAATAAATACAATCATAGATATGTGCAGTCGTATCTGTGAATATTTCGTCAATTTTTAGATTTGTTATAAATAGAAATCATTCCTATCGAATGGTGTAAAAAAGTAAAAAACTTAACATTATTCAAATACCTTACTTATGACGTCTCACAATCAGTGTCAGTTTTTTATAACCTATATGATAATAAAAAATCTAAATTCCAAAACGACTGATTCACACCACTCAATATTAGTAAAAACTGGATTACTTTATTTTTCAAGTGTACAGGATTTCATGGCACAGCAGTGTACCATGAACATTTGGAGAAAATGCTGCCATAGTGTTTCAGCCTTTAACACAGGAGATTACAGTAGTTCCAGTATATCAAGCAGTGCATGTCACTTCTGAGATGTGACATCAGATTTACGTTTACATGGTTTGATGGTTTTAACGTTATTACATAAAACCTTTTATCAAATTTGGCTTGGTTGATCGCACAAAACCCTCCACAATATAATAGAATCATGAATTAAATTTTAAACTGAAGCTCATTCACAGCCCATGGTTGTACAAGTTTGTTTTATAATGGCATCCTCTGGTCCATTAAAGAAAATGTATTTTTTCGCTTTGTGTTAAGACTTTTTTGCGCGACCAGCGGCAGCGATTTTGTACCACATACCAACTCTAGGTCAATTCTTTTCGTCTGCACTATCTGCACCAGTTCAAATATACCTCTTTTCAACGTATGTATAATCTCTCTCTATCTCCTTCTATTATCTGCACTGGTGCAGGTAGTGCCGATGAAAAGAATTCACCTTCTATTTAATTTCAGTTTTTCTACCAAAATTCGTCGATGCTAAATAATTTGGGTGTAGGAGTTCTAAACCAAGTTTTTCAGTAAAAAAATACCTATTATTATTATGACTTCTCGAAAAATCTACTCTTTTTTTAACACAAATGCAATTTTTGCTCAAACAGACATAGTAAAGGTCTTTGATATTAATCGAAATCTGGTTGAAATCGGATAAATATTAACTGTCCAATTTTTGATAAAAAGTAATCTTACCTTTAATTTTTGTATTTCACTTTGCAAAATGGTCAGTTGTCCTTTCTGCTCTCCTAATTGTAAAGCCAAATTACTTTTTTCCTGAGCCATTTCTTGCAGCTGCCTCCTTAATTGTACGAATTCTTCTTCTTGTAAAGAATCTATGGACGGATAAGGACTATCACCCAACTCCAATTTGTTATTATTTTTAGTTACTGCTGGAAATTATAATTTATTTTTATTCATACTAATGACATTGTTTCATAAATCATGTAATTCGTTAATAGTTGGAACTGTGGTGGTTATTAAATTTTATGACGATATATATAGTTGATTCTTATACATCTGTTTAGCGACAATCTCATCTCTTGTTTCTAATTTAGGAACACAATACAAATAGCATACCTATGTTTTTTTTTTAATAGTTCAAAGGCAATTGGACAGAACCAACCTGTTCTGAAAAGTTTAAAATGATGTACAAGGAAATATGTTTATTTCTGTATACCTTAATTATACTTTCAGCAATGTAAGAATATTACAATGCTAGACACGATCACAAACAAACTTAGTTACAATTTATACCAAATTTACATGTCTTTCCTAATAATAAGTTAGGTTCTACCTGATAATGTATGTAATGTGTTTCACATGTCTGTATGTACTTATGTATGTATGAATAGTATACCAAACGGTATTTGACACCATAAATAGTTGCAAAAAAAACTATAAACCACAAAGGCCCGCCGGTACAATTACTAATAAGGTTTTAATGTGTAGGTTAAGGTACAATATAAAGATAATTTTAAAATTACAGTATTTTATCAAAATCAACACATTCATATTTAGCAATTAATGTTAAATAAACTATTAATATAAAAAAATATCTGTTTTAAGAACTAACAAAACTTGGTGATACTATCCGTTACACAAAATATTTATTTCATAGTAATTAAATGTGTGATTCCCGATTCCGCCTCTGTCTTCCTACAATAGAGTACAATAGGCTCTAATTAATAATTCATCCATCATAAAGTAGTCGCCGCATTCTGTAAACTTTGTTTACATTAGTTATTTTTTGTGTATTTTATTGCGAGTCCAATTATCTTTGGTTATACTGTATGTATGTGACTATGTTTACGTATTACCTCGTAGAGCCTAAATCGCTGGACAGATTTTTAAAATGTAAGGTGTTGAAAAAGGTTCATCTTAATCGCACTGGTGACAATTGGTATAAAAACATTTTTAAAAAACAGAATGGCAGATGTAGGACGTATATTTCTTCGGATTTTCCGTCGTACTCGATTTTTTTATGCAAATTGGGTTGGCGCGTGTCGGGTGTAGTTTAGGGTGACCAGATTTTTGTTAAATGAATGCTGGACACTTCTGCCAAGGGCGGATCTGGGTCTTCAGCTTGGGCTAAAAATAACAAAAATTGTTTTGATGGGCGGGGGGGAAATCCGAAAAAAATTTTTTTCGTCCCACAAAATTTTTTAATGAGCGGGGGGGGGGGGGAGAAATCCGATTTGACCACAAAATTTTTGATAAACGAAAAGCAAGTATCCAAAAAAAAAAATTTTCCAAACAAAATGTAATACTGTAACTTCACTGTAACCTAAATGCTGAACTTATGATGGACACTTATAATACTTTCCAACGAAATTCCCGACATATGGTCAGAATGCTGGACTTTCGCTGGACACTTGTAAATGCTGGACAGTACTCCAAAATTCCGGACAATCCAGCGAAATTCCGGACGTATGGTCACCCTAGTGTAGTTAGTGTCTCAAACTCCTCTGGCTTTATTAATGACAGAAATCATTTATAGTAAATTGTTCAAAATTGTAATATCTTATAGCTCGTAGACCGGAAATATCGTCAATTTATAGGTAATTTTGCAAAGGTTCGAGTAGAAATGACGATACCTTTACTAAATGATTAAGCTGAACCAATTATTCTACGAAAACAATACGTGATGTATGATTAATTAGTCACATACAATTTTTTCAAATCTATTTATTTAGGCATACCTACAAATTCCGAGTAGTTGTGAAATACGCCTAATAGGCCAGTAGTGTAAAACCAAAAAAATTAGACAATCGGAAATAATTGCTACAAAAGGTTTTATTGTTTTAATGGCTTCATTTGTTGCCTAATATGACTATCCTAGCCCCCCCCCCCCCCCCCGGCGGAATTGTATTTAAGTGGCGGGGGGTAAAAACGTACCCCCCAAAAGGGGTATTTTTGCGGTTTTACGGTTATATCTCGTAAAGGACTCACAATATCGAAAACATAGTTCTATTAAAAGTTGTAGGGCATTAAATTCTGCATTGAATAAGACCAGATGCATATTTTTTGGACCACCGTTCCCATACTAGTGTTCATCAAAGTTGGACAAATTTTACATACTTATGAAAAAATTTTCGTTTTAACTTCTGCTTTTTGGTAATATCATTTAAACTAACCCATATATCAAGAAAGTGGTCCATACAAAGGTTATAGAGGGATGGCAGGCTTCAAAGTTTGGTCTTGACCCCGTTCCTACCTCCAAGGAACCAGCTCCAGTCTCTTCTCTCCACAATTTTCTGCAAATGCAACAAGGTGGTTGTGGGTGTCGAAAGGCTGAGATTAATTGCTCATTGATTTATGCCAACTGCAAGGGGAACTCCTGCACTAACTCCCTCCAACCAGATGCAATTGAAATATAATCGTCACTCATTGATTTCAAGAATTGTGTTTCTTATACTGCCTCCATCTTTAGAACAGTCTCATCATATTCTATATGAAACCATTTTTTGATATTATCTTTTTATATAATCTACAATTTTAATATTTTATATATTTACTAAGTACAAGACTAGTACAATGGAGTGGTACTATGTTTAATATAGTGTAAATAACACATTTTTCATAAATATGTAAAATGTGTCCAACTTTGATGAGCACTAGTATGGGAACGGGTGGTCCAAAAAATATGCGTCTGGTCTCATTCAGAATGCAGAATTTAAAGACCTACAACTTTTAATAGGACTATGTTTTCGATATTGTGAGTCCTTTACGAGATACAACCGTAAAACCGCAAAAGAACTTATAGGACGACCTATAGAAAATAAACTAAATAAATTGTTTCCTAAGTAAAAGGCCCCAAATAGAGAGGGAAATTTTGTAAACGCTTTTACAGATATTTTGTTTTACTTTCTGTTCGACCACCCCGAGAACTACCCGCTCCGGCGCGGTTAAGATAGTAAGGCAAGTGGAAGCTTTGGTCACATTAGGTAAATTTCAATTATACAGAAATAAAGAAACCTCGAAGAAACTGTACGTACTTAATCTAAAACATATTATAAACGGGGGGAGCGTAAAATATACAGTAACAGCAGTTACCGTGCTTTCGCTTCGTAATTTGTTTCCCAAATATTTAAAATATTAAAACGAAAGTTGATGCCTAAAAAAATGGTGGGAGAGGGGAACTACATTTTAGTTCTTTTGCTTAAATACGCACAGGTCCGCGCATAGTGAAAAACACTTTGGCCTATTCTTCGGAAGTTGAAAGTTAATTTTTCTTTTTATTGGGCTACAATTTTGAATCAGCATAAAGCTATATGTAATTCTTTATTCATACTAAGCAATGTATTTTTCATGCTGCAGTCACATTAATAATTCACCAATGACAGAACAGTTTTGACAATACCATTATCATTTTAAATATCATTAAAACTTACCTATATAATTAGTTTTCTCAGTGATAATATTCAACAGGCAAAACAAACACATTTCTAAGTAATTAACATAAAAATGCTTGGTATTTTAGTTATCTAGGTATTTAATCCTCAACAAAATCTAAGACTTGTTTTCTAAATATAAAGGACATAATAAATCGTAAATAATTAATAAAATTTAAAATGTGAAAATCGTTTCGATCGCCTTGTACATAAAAAATATAATAACAATAATAATAATTAATAACCAACACAATTACATTTGAACGGTTAAAAAACTAATTATAAATTAAGATAACCTTGAGAAAAGCAAATTGAAACTATCTTTATTGAACCATTAAACTGAATGACTGAAGTATGACTATTAGTGGAATAAAACTAGGGATCCAAATCACCTGAAAGGAATTGTCTTACAAATTGCATTTTTCGCTGGAATTTGATGTAATGTTGTGGACATTACAAAACCCTTTTCCTTAAACAAATGCCTTCCGGTACTCGGAGTGTTCCAAAACTTCTTGATACACTTCTTGTAATGTTTACTTTGTTTACAAGTTCCAGCCAAAAATGGGCAGCTAATTTATTAATTTAGTGGGCTCGTTACCTTTGAGCTAAGTGATACAAGTTTCCCTTCCGCGGGAGCTGCAACTTATAGCTAGGGAGCTGGTGGCAGATATTTTTATATGGTTGTATTGTGTGACTGAAGTTGAAAAGTGTAAACACGTCATAATAAAAAGCCGGAAAAACCATTTCAATCATTACGGCGCTGCTGATTAACAGTTAATTAATTATAAATGCAATTAAAAAAAACGGTCCTATATGATTTTATTGTGTCAGCCAATTGTTTTAAACGTTGCTTGGCAATTTATGACATTGATATAAATGTAGTTGGCTGGAATCTATGTGTCTGCATTTTTTTTTGCAATTTATTATTTTTTTTTATTAATTTATGATGTATTAAAAATTAAGTGATTTTATTGTCGGTGTATCAAAAGTTTCGCAAAGTGATAAGAAACAATAAAACAAACTTCAGTCACCTGAGTACTGCTGCGTTTAAAAGGGGTGAATTTTCAAAAATGGGGTAAAAAAAATAGTGGCTGAAATTTGCTATCCTGATTTTTCATTGGCTGACGTTTCTTAAAAATTACACAGGCCGACAAAAAAAAGAGGGGGGGGGGGCTGTTCTTTTAATCCGAACCGTCTTATCCCATGTTTTTTGACAAGCTGAAACCGATTCTGATATTAAAAAAAGATCTACTGCATCAGTTTTTGTTTACCAAAAAGGCAAGAAAAAAGGTCTTGTTCTAAGATTCTGATCTAACTTTTCTGAAATATTTTGACGCGCTGAAGCCAATTTTGGACAAAAAAAAATTCCATCGTGTCAGTTTTCCTCTACAACCCCCTTTTATCTCCTAGGGATAGCAGAGGGAAACTGACACAACAGAAAATATTTCTTGTCCAAAATTAGCTTCAGCACATCAAAATACTTCAGAAAGTTTGATCAGAACCTTAGGACAAGACCTTTTTTTTTTTGCTGGACAAAAACTGATGCGGTAGATTTTTTTTAATATCATCATGTCAAAAAACATACGATAAGACGGTTCTGATCAAAATAACAGTCCCCTTTTTGTCGGCGTGTGGTATTTTTACAAAGCTTTCATCGCTATCTAGGTAGTCCCAAGAAATATATGTTTTTTACAAATATTTTCTTTTTCCCTTGCTTGTATGTGTTTATAGGGTTTCCCGTAATATATTGTGTTGTAAACGTACATTATTTAATAAAAAGCATTTTTTTCGGGTATTAATACACAAGAGGTCGATTTTTTACCGAGTAAATTTTTTTGGACAAAAACCTGTTTTCCCACAAAAATTATTCGAGAATCGCGACACGAAGTGGAGCAATTTTTCCTATGTCCCTTAATTCGAGCATAATTTTCATGGAAAGCAGGTTTGAGTCACTCAAAAAAAATTTACCCAAGTAGAAAATCAACCTCGTGTGTATTACAGAAGATTAATATATGATTAAAAATATTATCTAAAATAATTATCAAAACAACAAAACTGTTTATTTAATGTTTTAAAAATAATGATTTATAATAAAAAATAAAAATATTTTCTAATGTTTTCTATTATGTTATAACCCCAGTCAGTCAGAGGGCCTCGGCTTAAACAACATATATAAAAATCATTACTACTCCACCTTTTGCAGGGCAAAATCCCCGACTGATTGGACTGGTTTCTTACTTGACATTTTTTGGAGTAAATTGGGAATATTTCTAAAAATCAGCAGCATAGGTACACGTCAGCCAATGTTTTTATCTACTTATGGATATAAAAACTAACAAATTAAAACAAATGTGAAGAACAACGAAATGACTTAATAGCGTTTTTTTGCAAGTTAATTCGTTTTTTAAAAAAATCAGAGTCATGGATTTCAGCCAACCATTTTTTTATTGATATTTTTGATAAATGAACAATTCTATAGTAATGCCTGAAACAATAAAATAATATAGGAGCATTTTTTTGCAAATTTGAAATTCATTCATTTAAAAAATCAGCAGAAACCAAAATCGGTAGCTGCTCTAATCGTTCAGTTATATCAAAACCTTCATTCCATATTATTGTTAACTACAATGAAATTATCCCCTTATTGCCACCAGCTACCTAGCTATTATTCTTAATGATCCACGTCATAGGACTCAACATTTTCTTTTTACGCAAAATTACCGGAAAAAAGTTAAGTGTGATATATCGTTGAAATTAACATAACATCTACTTTCGAATGATACATTAAAAATAGGTACCTATTATGTTGAAGAATAAGAAAGTTTATGTACCAAAAGCGTATTAACGCCATCCGATCTACACAAAACCATTTTCAGCTTATGTACGGTACCAATTGTGTCAGATTTCATTGGTATTTCATGAAAATCGGTGCTACCGTCTCCATATAGATAATTTTTAAAAGTTACTTTCCCGCGTTCCTGGATTCTCAAGACGTAAAGATATGGCTTTACCTCAATTTTCGATTTTGGACCAATTGCAGTAACCTCCCCATTTTCACGAGTAGGGGGCTATTATTGCAAGACAATTACCTATGAATTTTAGTTTTATCCCACTATACAAACTATATATATAAAATTAATATTCACACTCACCTTTTTTATCATTTTTCTTGTTCTCTCCAATTTTATCTATTCTGTCCCTGGACGCACTCTTCCTGGGTTTGGCGCCCTTGTTAATTTTTTGTTCAGCATCTAAGTTGGTTATGGAGGAGGTTCTCGAAAGGTTGTCCGGCAAATTTTGCCCATCAATTTTTGCGATCTGGCCTCTGCGAAAGATAGCTTTGATACTCTTCATATTTAAATTTTTGTAAGGCACTTTTTTGGTCGATTTTAGTTTCCCTTTTAAGGCACTTTTTAATAGGTGGAAATGTTTTTTTAGCACTTACAGTTTTTTCTTTCAAGGCACATTTTTATTGTCTCTTAAATGTTAAATCAACAAATAAAAATTCCAGTTCATAAAACCACATTATGTACCAATATAAAAACTGTTTATATGTTGCATATGAGTAGATTTTTTAATAAAAATTGCGTAAAACTAATATTGGAAGTTTTAATTATTCACTTGTATAGATAATACTTTTGTTCGTATAAATTGCACTTGTTCGCTTTTATTTGTTTAGTCTGATGGGAGTCCTAAAATAGGGCAAATTTTATAGTCAATTAAATATTTAGTAGTTCCTCTATCTCTTTACTTAAACTATTAATTACTTGGTGTGTAAGGAAGTCACCATTTATCTTATTTTAAATGTAGGAATTGTTTAAAGGGATAAGAGAATTACAAAATTACGCATTACAATGATCATTTCAATAAAGAATTATACCCGAAATTAAAAATGTATTTATGTTTTTAAACTGCATAGTAAATATTTAACAGCATATTTTGGTATGTAATTAATGACGATTTAATCCAATTTATAAATATATTTCAAATAATTTAAAATATATATTTATATTGGATCTGGAACAAACAGGCAAAAGCTCATGATGATAAATCCATATTTATTGATTTTGAGATATTGACAAAAAAATTGTTATAAGCTGTTTGTGTGTCAAATAATATAACCCTAAACTTTTGTTATATGTTTTTAATATTTGTTTGGATTTATCGGTTATTGCTTGGAATTCTAATTCCAGTTAGTGGAAGTGGAAGAGCGCATTACAAGCGAAAAATTTCGGATTGCTAATTTATAGGGGGTGGATGCCACTCTTTTTCAGGGGTGGCAACTAAGAAAAAATTAAAAACATTGGAGCTAAAATAAAATGGAATTTTAAGAACAAAAAGTTCTATGCAACTTTTCATAAAAATTGATAGTCTCCAAGTTATAACGACTTGAAAATTGAGATTTTAGCTTAAAGAAAAGATACTTATTTCAAAACAATATTCGTCATATAACTCGAAAAGTATTACACTCAGCGAAAATATGCTAGAGACAAATAAGAAAGCTACTAAATTGAGGATGAATTTTGTTTTTTTCTTATTTCTGTAGAGTTAATGGTTTCGGAGATCTGGAAGTATAAAAGTGGCGTCTGAACGTCTATAAGACGAAGTATTTAGTTTAAATGTTAGATATCTCAGAAACTATGGCACTTACGTCAAAATCCATTTTGTTAATGTAAGTAGTCAGCAAAAAATATATTACCATATACTGTTTTTGGTTAACATATAGTATGACCTAGATGTTTAAATTTTTTCGTTCATTTACAGCGCTTGTCTTAGAAAAAAAGTGCATTTTAAACTGTAAAGGAATTTTTAAAAAGGGAACATTTTTGTTTCTCTGCAAATATCTCAATAAATATTAGTTTAAGAGAAAATATAGTGGACCTCAAAAATGAAGGTTATAAACTGAGAATGAATTTGTTTTGTTTATATACTTGTCTAGGGTTGATAGTTTCGGATACATTTAATTTTATAGATGGCATCCGGCCGTTTTAAGGATGAAGAATTTAGTTTGAAATGTTGAATATCTTAGAAACTGTGGCACTTCCATAAAAAATTCTAAGGAACAAAATTAAAGATGATTAATCAATCTTTAAAATGATTTTTTGTTTGTTTCTACATCACAAAAACTAAAGAAGTTATGGCCGATTCAATGTGCGCTTTCATATATTTTTTAACAAAATGTCGCTACTTTGTTATTGTAATTAATTTTTCTTTCAAAAATGCTGTTATTCGTTAATATATAGCATCATCTAGATGCTTATTTTATTTTGTACTTTAAAACACTTGTTTTAGAAAAAAAATTCTATCCGCCATATTAGAGCCGCCATTTTGAATTTTCTAATTCTGACTTCAGATTTGGAATCAGCGATCCCAAAAACATAACTATCCTACGTTTCAAAAATATATTAGTAACACCATCTCAAATATTCAATATTCAAATTTGGGGGCGCTCTTCACCCCTTGAGGGTAAGAGCAAGTATCCGGACCATATAGAACTTGAAGACGATACCTTTTACCTCAATAATAACCTATAAAGAAATTACATATGAAATAATTCGGAAATTTTAAATATTTTTGACCTACAACGAATTATTTTTAGTTCCTGCAGCCAAACCACTTCATTAAGGCTACAAACTCTTTGCATATGTTACGGATACAACAAATTTTCGTGTACAATTTGCCAAATTGGTTTATATCTGTATTCGAACCTCTAACCTTGTAGTGGTGCTCTACAGTCTGTATGAATATTCATCATCAAACTTCCATGCAGATGAAAAATTGTTTTTTCATCGAGGTAAACGTCGATCAGAAAACCTCTCAACATACAGACGCCTACTTTTCCATACGAATATCGTCAGCCAACCCATGCAAGTACCGAACATCTGCATATTCTTGATTAGAATAACCATTTTGCAGGTAGTATCGCAATTAGAGCAATAAGATAACAATGTTAATGTATAAGCTGTAACGAATTGCTCCTTTATTTTAAAACACTACGGCAAGTCTACTGAAACTGGTCTAACCAAGCAGTTTTTTATGAGATTCGTCAAATAACAAAAAGCGAAATATCTCGAAAACATATTTTACGGGATAGTTGCAAGAATACTTTCCGTTTTTAAATTGACTCTAGGTCATAAAAATTGAGTATTAGTTTTCATACCTCTGGTTACTGAATAAAAAATTGAATGTTAGGAGAACATTGCCTATTAAAAAAAATGAATACAAAAGTTCATTTGAATATCCCAAGCCGATTTCGCAACAGGAATACACTTTTTTAATGCCCTATATCTCAGTAGCGGTGCATTTCCCAACTCATATTTGTATGACCTTTTTATATTATGATGGAAGGAATTTATCAGAGATGGGTCGAGGAAACTTTCCACATTTGATAAAAGTCTCAAAGTCTGTAAAAGTCATGTAATAGTATATTACGTAATGAGTGATGTAAGAAGCATATTATGCACGAATGGAAAAGTTACGCACGATGCCTTACAACTCGAATTATGTACTATACTTTACCTACGATCATATTTATTTAGTTATTTAGTAAAATCTGGATTTAGTTTACTAGTCAACAATATTATTCAATAAATATTATGTCAATTTTGACAGCATTTGAAAGTTAAGTAGGAGCATTTGTTATTGAAAACCCCGCGTCAACGATATAAAGCCACCTATAATTGCGTGTCCCGTGCGTTTTGTTTACTGTGCGATTTGTATACAGTGCGTTTTGTTTACAACATGTAAAATTCAATTTACATAGATGGCAGGTAGTGTGTTTTTTACTATTTACGATATTGATCGCAGGTAAATAATATAATTGTATGCAACTATTTGGTATCACAATGAAGTATGCATCATCACGAAATAGATTTCATCATAAAATAGCCTATCAATATACCCAATGGAAAGTTAGAAGGAAAAATTTCTGGAAAATTTCCGCTTTGAAAACTCCGAAAGTTTCCAGGAAGTTTTCCTTTTAACTTTCCATTGGGTATATTGATAGGATATTTTATGGTGAAATCTGATTCGTGGTGAAGCAAGCTTCATTTTGATACCAAATAAGTGCACACAATTATTATATGTAAGTACATATTATTTACATGACTTTTACATCAAATATGGAAAGTTTCCTAAGATCCTTCCATTTCTGGAATTTATCAATAAATTTATCCTACGAGTGATACCCAGCAATTAATTAATATTATGTATAAAAAGGTACTCTGATAAAGAAACGCTTGATAAAACAACCGTCGAAGAACATTTCAGAAAATATCAAATACGCCGGCGCGGCGTTGTAAAATTTAATGACACAAATGCAAATGCACTAACCGAATGGAAAAATGTTTGGTAAGGAAGACTGTATGATCCCAATTTCACTGGCGATACAGGATTTCTACTGTCAAATCAAATTGAATTGAATTCAGTCAATTTGAAACCTATAACATAACTAAGCGACTCTCGGCAAATATCAACAAACGCCTATTCTTTGACATTTAAAGTGATAATTGAAGCTTTCAACAAACAAATTTACAGATTTGTTATGATTTGGCTCCAGCGACAACAGATGGTTATTTTAAGAATAATTGTTATACAGGGTGTTTCTCAACTACAAGCAGAAAATGAAAGAGGTAATTGTTTTAAGAAAAAAAGTGTATAAAAACATGACCTAATATGCACCGTTTTCGATACAATGGCGTTAGAATCTTTTTAAATTTTAGGTATATCTGAAAAATCGCTTACTACAAGAATCAAATTTCAACTGTAAATCGTTGTAATCAGTGGCGGAGATATGGTGGTATCTCCATCTTTAAAAAAGAAAAAGCTCGCCGCACTACCTTTTTGCGAATTTGATGGCGTCGTAAATTTTTTTGTTTAGTTATAAAATAAAGAATATTCTTATATGCTTTCCACATAAAGCACTGTTTCCAAAAGAAGAGGAAATAATTTATTTTCCATGGGAAGTGGCGCATGAGATTTATCCTAAAATATACCTAATTCCTCGCGATTTTCTTTTGTGCCGCCATCCAGTTTTTAAAAGTATGGAAAATTACCCGTCGTATTTCTACATAGTATGTGCCATCAGGACTTCTATATTATCGAAATGATCGTTATTTGAAACCGTAATCGCAATGTCACAATAAATTATAAATACTAAATATATACACATGCAAGTGCATCCAAAAATGACAAATTCGTCTCCTTTCTCTTAACCAATTAGTCCCAATTAATTTTGATCCAAAAGGGTGATTGCAATGTCAAAGAAATTTGTGAATTATTTTGGAAGTGAATTATTATTACAGCAGATATGTTGAAAATATATGTGGTGGTGTAGTACAGTCGAATTGATTTAATTTTTTTCGACGACAACATTCCACCTGCAATTTGATTGTTGAATCTTATGTATTACCTATGATCTCCTGATTACGAAAAAAATATTTGTGCCCAAAAATTCCGTGTGCGTCAAAAGCTGTATGCATATTTTGACGTGTTTTCACGGATTTTCAACTTATCTGCTTAATATATCTTGTACTACTAATCGGATGGGAATTTTAAAAAGACTGGCATATTTGAAATAAAACTCTTAAAAAATATATGTATTGGCCAATCCGCCATCTTGGAAAAAAATAGAAAACACCAAGAATAGCCGAAAAAATCAAAATTGAATATCTTTTCTATAAGAAGGAGTAATTTCATCAAAGTTGGCAAAAATAAAACTCATTTATGGGCAAATATAATGCACCAATCCCGGACACTGTATATCAAAGATGGCGGATGAAACAAAATTGTTATTTCTTCGTCAATTATCAATAAGGAGGTATTCTGCGTCACTTTTTTTTTCGGTTGTACCGAGGATTGTACGTTATTTTATGTACTTTTAGGGGATAGAGTTCATTTTTTTAATTTGCAAAAAAGTGCGTTTTTTTGTTAAAAAAAAATGCATTTTTACAATTTTCAGAAATGTATTTTCTTTGACTCTTCTTTTTCTCACCCAATTTTCATAGAGACAAAATGAAATATACTATAGAAAGTCTCGTATAACTTCAAAAATTTCAATACAAAATGAAACTTCATTAATTTGAAAAGGAAATTTATCAAGCATACGCATAGTAATAATAATATATGAATGTATGATTCGTAATCACAATGAACCAGTCAAGACAAGACTAGTATAATTTTTTATGGGTATGTCGATGAACAAATAGCACAATAGAATAACGAGCGCATTCATCGTTTAGAAAAGAATGCGTAGATATTTCAATCACAAGTGACATGAAATCATCGGTTAGTCAAAATAATTTTTTAGCCAATAGTAAAAATAAGGATAGCTTTATAAAATTATTGCGCAATGACTTCAACGTTAAAATATGCAGAGAACACGCCGATACTACAATTGTTAAAACTGTTTGATTTGAAAACCGAAGACAATCAAGCTGTAATAGTTGGTTATAATGACTCAACTAGCATGGAATCATCATAAAAAAATCTATTTTGACAAACCTAAGATTAATAAAATAATTGACAAACATTATGAAAATAGAATTGTCTGCAAGTCCACCTACTGAAGAGGTAATAGAAATAAAAAATAGAAATAGAAGTTTATTTCCAAGTCCAAAAATGGTTAGGTTCTGAGATAGATCCGTTACAATTCGGGTGTTTTAAAACTGAGAATGGCTTAATGCCTGATGTTATGAATGAAAGTAATGGTTTTCCTAAAAATTTACAAAGTGATATTTCTTGTAAATGTAAGAAAGGCTGTAAAAATAATCCGTATAGCTGTAGAAAACTGAATATATAATGTTCTATTCTGTGTATATTGTAAAGGAAATGATTGTGCCAATGCTTCTTCTACCTTTAATGAATCGGCTATCGATGAAGAATGCGGTGAAATATGGTATATGTCGGTAATGAAACTAATATAGTATATTTTTACTGTTTCGATGAAAATTGGGTGAAAAAAAAGGAGGGTCAAAGAAAATACATTTCTGAAAATTGTAAAAATGCACTTTTTTGAAAATTAAAAAAAACGCACTTTTTGACGATTAAAAAGAAGTGAACTCTATTCCCTAAGAGTACATAAAATGACGTGCAATGCTTCCTTGATAATTGACGAAGAGTTAAAAATTTTATTTCGTCCGCCATCTTTGACCGTTCTATTTGACATACGGTGTCCGGGATTGGTGCATTATATTTGACCATAAATGAGTTTTGTTTTTGCCAACTTTGATGAAATTACTCTTTTTTATAGAAAAGATATTCAATTTTGATTTTTTTCCACTTATTCTTGGTGTTTTATATTTTCTTCCAAGATGGCGGATTGATCAATACATATCGGACTGGTCTATATTTTTTAAGAATTTTATTTCAAATAAACCAGTATTTTTAAAATTCCCATCCGATTACTAGTACAAGATATATTAAGCAGATATGTTGAAAATCCGTGAAAGCGCGTCAAAAAGTATGGATATAACTTTTGACGCACACGGAATTTCTGGGCACAGATATTTTTTTCGTAATCAGGTCATAATACATAAGAATCAACAATAAAATTTCAGGTGGAATGTCGCCGAAAAAAATCAATTAATTTTGAACTTGAGATAGGTATACAAACATAACTTGTCATACATGACAGAGTTGAAAAGCGCATGCACATTGAGTTTATAGATATTAGTAAGTTTACAATTACACACATCCATCATATCCCAAGTTAGAGTTGCCCTACATCAGAGAGCGGGCATTTTCAATGATTAACTGCTTGATTATTACGGCTATGTCCATCTAGTATGATCGATAGATATTATAACATTTATTTATACAGGGTATTCAAATGCGCCGTCGACGCACGACTTATGGTCTTCATAAAATTCATCGTCGGTGCGTTTGAAACGCCATCTGTAAACGAATGTTGTTTCTGTAGACCACTACATTTGGCCGTATCACCGGAGTAGACTACTGTTCATATTTTAAACGAATCCGACTAATCACGTCGCAAGTACGAAGGACAGATGGACAAACAGACGGACATTCTAAAACTTGTTCAGAATTCAATCACTAACACGATATGAAATTTGTCTCTCTACGGGAAATATTTACAGTTTTAGAAATGTGGCGATCAAATGCAATATATTATTCGTTTTCGTATTTGCGAAATAGTACGTCAGACACATAGCTAAAAAAGCAAAAAAGCTGAACTTTCTGATTGGAATGTGCCACTTTTTGTGGTCATAACTGATGACAAAAGGTAACTTTCAGATAGGGAGCCACTTGAAAATCCGTATAGAACACCATTAGCCGCATTAAATTTCTTTATATCTCTAATGGTCCGATTTCGATTTTCTTTTTTTTTTTTTTTTGTTTGGAAGCTGTTATAAAGAGGCCACTTTTGTATCCCTATACATTTATCTCTACACCTTAAGGGCTCTGCACAAATATTTTTTAATTTTCACGGAGTTTGGGAGAATACTGTGATACAGAATTCAAAAACAGAATTTTGAATGATCTATGCAAACAGAATGCACGTTTCCTGGGATACTTACTCAAAAACTTGTCTGAAGAAACGTGTGAGAAAGGCGTTGGTCTTCGTCACCGAGTAGCACAAGAAATTATGCTACCAAAAAATTGGCATGACATCCTATGCTGCGATCAGAATAAGACAGAACTCTTCAAGTTACTTGGAGAACATGCATTTTTGAAGTTTGATTGGGCTCACATCAATACTGAGGTTGATGGCATCATTCGTTCATCTCGGCCGGATGAAACTTCAATTGATGGAGTACAATGCAGGCAACAGGAAGAAGTAGATGGCAGGATTTTTCTCCACACTAAAGACAGTGCAGAACATGGGCAAAAAAATAATTATTTTCACAGTAGATACTGATGTAGTTGTTTTGACAATCTCTTTCTTTCACATTCTCAAAACTGCGGGACTTCAGGAGATGCGGATTCTCTTTGGTGCTGGGAAGAGTCAGAGACACAAATGAGCATTAATGCCATGTTTGAAAATATGAACATAAAGTTGTTGTATTGAGAGGATTCCATACATTCACTGGATCAGATGTAACGTCATCTTTTGCAATTAAAGAGGACTGTCTGGAAAGTGTGGAAATGTGGAAATCATTTCCTGAAGCTGCTGAAGTCTTCCAAGCTATCTCTCTACCACAACAGTCTATTTCTCAAGAGACTTTTCAAGTTCTGGAGAAGTTTACTATTTTGCTTTACTACAAAGACGCAGAAGACTTCTCAGTCAATCATGTTAGAAAGCTTCCCTTTACTTCAAAAACTCGCAGTCTACAAAGTCTGCCTCCAACAAAAGAAGCACTAAGGCAGCATTGTCTTCGTTCAGCATACCAGGCAGGGCAAATTTGGGGTCGTGCGAGCTCAGTAATAAACAACATTCCAGGGCCAGAAGGATTGGGATGGACCATGGTTGCTGGGGAGTGGATGCCGGTTTGGTCTTCTCTTCCTTCTATTATGGCAGCCTGCAGAGAATTGGGTAACTGTAGTTGCTCCAGATGCCGTACACGATGCTCCTGTTCAAAGGCCAAACTTTCATGCTCGCTACTTTGCACGAATTGCACTCGGGGGATTGACAATGCAGCAATAAAAGGTATATTTTTAATTGATTATTTTTAAATTCGTTTCAGTTTAAAGATCATAATATTGCTTCCAATGCCTTGATATAATAATAATATATAATTATTTTGTTCCAGGGATGAATTGGAACATGAAGAATATGAAGATGATTGTGTGATCTAGAGTCATAAGAGCTGTATAGAAGCAGTTCATTTACATGAGTATTTCTTAGTATTTAGTCGTTTTTTGTTTGTAGTTGTAGAGATAAATATATACAGACAAAAAGTGTCCTCTTCACAAGAGCTTTCGAACAAAAAAAAGAAAATCGACATCGGACCATTAGGAGCTGCGATACAAAAGAATTTAGTGCGGCTAATGGTGTTCTACACGGATTATCAAGTGGCTCCCTATCTGAAAAGTTACCTTTTGGCATCAACTATAACCACAGAAAGTGGCACATTCCAATCAAAAAGTGCAGCTTTCTTTGGTATGCCCGACTTACTAAAAAGTATATTTAAGATCAATCGAATTCACCTGGAGCGACCTGTATCTTTGTTTATGGTCATATTTTGTAAGAGCGCTGCAATAGTAAAAGAAGCCGAAATGTTCCTTATAGTTTGCATTCAAACTTGCTTGACGAATTTCGTGGTGAAGTTGGAGACGGATAAAGTAAATAATTTATCTGCACGGAGAACAGGACACACGTGCGAATGTCTTGCAGTGTTGACGAGTTTGCTGTTCACTCGTGGAGGTAAACCTGTAGCGTTTTGCCAGTCAGGTACACAACACTTTTAAACGATGGTGAAATATTTGGTCTTATATTTTGCATTTGAGTTTACTTTGCCAGTTTCGCATTAGGAAACGCAAGGAAGTCGGAGATGCATGTATTTTGCCTGTTTAGGGACTATAGGAGCAATGCGCTCCAGTCTCACAACAGTTATGGAGGCAATACTGGACTTACTTCCTCTGCATTTGCATGTAAGGAAGCAGCACTTAATGCCTTAAGGCTGCATCAGGCACTTAAATCCAGACCAGGCGACTTGGTCGGTCACTTAAGGATTCTGGAGCTAATCCAATTTGAATCCATGACCAAACCCACTCACTCAATGCCAATCAAGCGTGACTTTGACTGCCCGTTTGATGTGCTGATTGAAAGCCATCAGGCGAGCAGGGTCGAAGTACAGCGGTTGGAGAAAGAGTCACACATCTGGTACACAGATGAATCTAAGATGGACGAGGGGGTTGGTGTGGGCGTAGCAGGGCCTAAATACAGGTTATCTAAAGCCCTTGATAACACCCCAACCATCTTCCAGGCAGAAATCTATGCTGCAGATCAGTGCGACCAGGAATGCCTAAATAGAGGTACTCAAAGGGCAAAGATCTATATACTTTCAGATAGCCAGGTAGCACTAAAGGCTCTTGGGTCCTATACCTTCGAGTCCAAAATTGCATGGAAATGCAGACAATCCCTGAAGCAACTGGCAAAAAACAACAAGACCTTGATGTGGCAGGGCATGAGGGAATAGAAGGCAACGAATTAGTTGACAGCCTCGCTGTGGCTTATCTAAGGGACACAACGGAGGAGGTCCAAAAATGGGAAAAGGAACAGAAGAAGTCCTACTGGAGGAATACTCCAGGCCAAAGACAAGCGAAAAGGTTTATAACCTATTCAACAAAGAATGCCACAAGGCTTCTCGAACTTGAACAAATGCAGATACTGTGAAGCTGCAACTGAGACAGCGGAACATATACTTTGTGAATGCAAGGTACTAATCCGCATTAGGCTAAAGTACCTAGAACAGGCGGAATTAACGCCTGAAGACATAAGGAAATTAGCTCCCAGGAAAATCACAAGCTTTGCAAAGTCTTGGAATCCTGGGCAACAACTAGTTGTAAGGTAATTCACAAAAGACCTTTTATGTCGAGGTGAAGAAAGGCCAACTCAGGACTCAAGGCCAAGCGACCTCTTAAACAATCTACAATCTACCCCATCGGGATACCTACGTAGATGTCTCGCGGCGGTGAAAAATCAGTGAAGATAAGTCAGTGATTTCCGCAAAACATATTTTTTCCGCCATCATCCACCGTCTCAGTTATTCGTTGAGGTGTCCCACGTCCGCATTTAAATTACATCTAACAAAACTACTATAACAAATTTTACACTGTATCACAACGCACACGGTTTATACTTAAGCCGCTTTATTAACAATACTATTCACGGGGCTTTGAAAAAATAACTCATCAGGGATATTTGAGTGAGGTAATTAGTAACGCGTAATACATCGTTACATCGTATTAGTTTTGTTCGATAACAGAAATAATGCATTATTATTTTTAAAACAATTTAAAAACATTCTATATCTATAACCATTTTACCTCAATATTTACCATCACTTGAAGCAAAACAATACTGACGGCAGATAATTTTTATGAGCTATGCATAAAGACTAGAAATAGATGTTGATAGAGACATAAATATTTCGTTTTTATCAATAATTGTACTCACAAATAGATAATCTTGTGTAATATAATCCACTCGATAATTTTTATCAAACATTTAAAATTATAATTTGAATTTTAAAGCAGTGCACAAAGAATGTATTTAACATAATCAACTGGCTTGAGCTATTTATAAAATCCATACTTATGAATGAAAGAAATTTTATTAATTTATTATTGATAAAGCTATGTGGAAGGTCATACGGTAAATAATGTTTTTCAGTCACAGTGGCAATTAAAAGGTCTATTATAATTAATCTGTTGTTGATTGTTGTGGTAGATTAAACTAGAACGACGTATTCCAAGTTTATAGATGAACTAATTTTTTACATTCGTACCAATAGCCATTACTACATCAAACTGCGCATGTAGAGGCGGCTGCAGTTGACCGAAGAAATCCGAGTAAATCAGTCAGTTTTCATCATGGTACGACATGTTATTCCCATTTTAGGTGACAATTGTTTATTTGTTAATTTGTTTATTTTTTAATGTTATGAAGGTGTTTTGTTGCTTGTCTTACACAGCCCGTTAATAATTTAACTGAATATGAAAATTTGTTATCGGTATATGGTGCATACGTTGGTCATGTTGAATTTCATTGCATTGCATCATCAATTATTTTCCAATTATTTATTTAGGGTATATGAAGACGATAACAACGAAGAAAGTTTTGAGAGTTCGGAAAATATTTGTAGGTAATTATAATCGTGAAAAAAATCACTTTTCGAAATGTAAAATAATATTTGACAGGCAATTCACGCTATTGCCAAGAAAGAGACCTCTTAATAAAAAAATTACAGGTTGGATACTTTAAAAAAATACGACAGGAAAATAATGTCTGGAATTTGGTTGATGAGGGTGAAACCCCGATACAATTTTGGTAAAAAATATATACAAAGTGATCATAAGGAATAAGATAATTAATGAAAATAAGGTGTCAAATAGAGAGGGGGGGGGGGGGGGACTTTTGCAAATAATTTTACAAATTCTTTATATTCCTCGCTTACCGAAGAGAAGTATTGTAATCGTGAAAAAACCACTATTCCAGATTACTTAGGATTTTCACATATTACACTCAAAGAAAATGATAGGTAAATTCAACCAAAAAGAGCATATGAAATCGCGCCTATCTAGTTTCATAGTTAAATCAATCAGAAAAGAATAATCATACAACTTTATTTTTTTTCGTAAACAAATAGTAGTTTAATAATCATATCTTCTTGTAACAAACAGTACAATGACATTTTTTTATGTTCGCTAACCATTTTCAATTTGGTCTACAATTAAATAGTACAACGACTTTGTTTTTTGTTCACCAACTAATTTTTAGGTTGATCTACACTTTATTGTATGATGAAGTTTTTTTTGGTTAGCCAAAATCTCAGTATTGAGACATCAGACCACCCAAACCAAAAATTAGAGATCGATTGTAAGATCCATCCAAATATATCGATGATCCCTGAGAGAATTTGAACATTGCAATCATGTTATTAATTTTCTATAAATTCATAAGAGTATAAGATAATACATGATTGATTATTGTCAGTGATTTGTATGTGGCGTCATCTGGGAATAATTTCTGTAATAGACTACGTGGTAAGCAAGCAAATTTTATGGTAATTCTTTTAGAACTTCTAGAAGACGACAATAATATTGGTTTGTCTACCAAGTACCTACAATAATACAGCGAACTAATAATATCTTAGAATTACAATTCGATAATAGTTAAAAATAAAATATACTATTATCTAGTTTAATTTGACAGAATTCAACAAAATAATAGTCAGACGAACAAAATAATAGTCTTATTCATCTATTTTTTAAGTTAATGTTTGTTTTGTTGTACGACAACTTTTTATTAATTAAAATAACAATCACCTCTTGTTTAAAAATACCATCAATATAGTTTGGTTTAACAAAATTAACGATATTGTTAGTTAACCATTTTTTTTTTGTTGAATTTACCCATACTATTTCTTTGAGTGTAGATTTAGATTATGAAAATTTAGGTATTTCAGTCATTCAGTCCGTCTGTCGGTCGGTCTCTTGACACCGCCAGCTTTATGCTATGCCCGCCAGCATTAACACTATATACACAAAAAACGTTAGTGCAGTGTTCAATACTTTATTATATGTTCGACATTAGGATTCTTGCAATTTTAGCTTCAATAATGTTGAATTCCCTGACTTTCTAGGAACAAAATTTTAATTTTCCTGGATCAAAATATGAATATTTATTTTAATAAAACCTGTACTGTATACACCAATGTACATATCAAGATTTGCTTCAGACGTGCATGGCTTAGAAAGTTTTTACCAATAATAAATTCAATTTTATAATTCTTTGGATTCCCCGGACTTCCAAATTCTGCAGGACCAACTTATGAATTCTTTGACTATTCCAGTTTTTTTCAGGATGATGGGAACCCTGTATTCTGAGAAAGTAGGATAACACCAAATTTTAAAACATGCGACATTTCAAAAAAATCAAATTCTTGTTTATTTTGTAGGTATTTGTTAATTAGAAGTTTTATATGGTAAATCAACAAAAGTTGATCATCTAGTTGTTTAATCAGATTAATAATCAAGGTGATGCCCTAGTTTATTTAATACAACGGCTCGCTAAATCTACTTATTAAAGATATTACAGATTATATTCAAATAATTCAATGTCTTATAATCAACTAAATTAAATTAATATGTTGTTTTTACGAGAGCAAAAATAACAGTTCTTATCAAGATTCTTTTATAAGATTCATGATAATTTTGAAGAAAATGTAGATATGCAGGAAAATAAATACGGTAAAATTACTTATTAACATTTTCTAAATATCCACATAGCACTAATATTTCTGTTTTATACGAGATTATTAATAAATTTCGAATGACTTATCACTTAGTTGTGTAGAAAAATTAATATGTGATCACATGCCAGTGTTGGAATTTATAGAGTTTGCCATTAATAAGGAACGTATTCTAACTTACTAAGTAATAATTGATACAAGGAAATGCATTACTGTTACATACTGTAAACTATAATGGTCAATCATTTGTCCAAGTTGTAAATGGTAACGTCAAATAACCGTAATAGTAACAAGATTTACAACCAATAAATTATGTATATTTTGTATATTTACACCATTTGCTAATAATGTGCTTTTCGCAATAATGGTGGAAGTCAGTGATAACTGGTTTAGTATTAATTACAATCAAATTAGCTAGCAATGCTCCCATACCTGAACTTGTTGGAGGATTGAAGCAGAGCAGTCAAGAAGTACTAAACTCCTCCAAAAAAAAAAATAAGAGGGCAGTGCTTGAGTGGATTGATCGCTTTGATTCCAAACTCCAGATCAGCACAAGCGCCTCCAAGGAAGTAAGTCATGCTTGAGGCTGTTCAACCGAAGAATCTCAGATTTGCTATGGAAGAAGAGTTAAAGGCGTGCATTCCAAAACTAACCACTTTCTATGATGTATCTGAGAGTGAGCTTTTAATGGAAATACCAAGTCTGAGAAGATACCTGAAAAGAACAGAAATGGATCTGGAAGAAGCCAAAGATTGGGTAACAGCAGACTTTTTGACATTCACAGTTGAATAGGACTCTCTCAACCCCATCAATACGCCTAAAATTATTTCCGATGATCTGTATGTCTGTGGCTTCATGCGTGAGCAAGCTACATAAAGCTTAAATAGCTTATAAGGACTATTTGTGATTTACCATGCAATATTGTCTACTGAATATGAGTTGGTGAAAGGTACCGATTTCGGTGAAGCGGTTCACAGCGTTGGAGGTCAGGAAAAGAGAATTCTGGTTTTAGCAAGATGGTCACTAAGCGCTGAAACGCTTATGTATTAGTTCCTGTTTATTTTTATGACTATTATAGTTTCAGATGATACCACCTTAGATGCAACGAGAGAAGATGAACTCATACACCTGTCGGACAGACTTCAGTTAATAAGCTCTGATTATGGTCTAAGCGTAAATTACAACAAAACGAAAATTATGTTTGTAGACCGAACAAATGATAACCACCCAAACACATTAAGGATAGCTGACTGTGAGGTAGTCTAGTCAACAAGATGGTATACCTTGGAGTCCTTGTGAACAATACTGGCACCTGCGAATATAAGATTCTGCAAAGAATACAGTTGGCAAGATCAGCAACTTGTCAGTTGACCAAAATTTGGCGTGACAGAAATATCACGAGACGTACAAAGACTTGCTAATGTCCTTGTTCCCTTCATCTTTCATTGCTCCTCTGAAACATGGGCCATTAGGGAAGCAGACAGGATTGATGCTTTCGACGTGTGGGTCTGGAGACGTTTGTTACGAATTCCCTGGACCATCCAACGCACTAATACCTCGATTCTTCAAGAAATACGTCTCCAAAACCGACTCTCCAGCATTGTATTCTCTCGAATTCTCTCATTTTTGGGCCACATTAACCAGAGAGAGAACAATATAGAACGGTTGATACTTCAGGAAAAACCAGATGGCAAGAGATGAAGAGAATGTCATCTAAAATATTGGGCTGATGTCACCAAAGAGCTGATGGGAAAGAGTTTTAATGAGGCTATGCGCCTATGTTCATGTAACAGTATACACAGTAATAAAGTTTAATATTAAAATGAACATAATAGTCCGGCAGCCCGTTACCAAAAACACCCAAAAAACCCTCAAAACAGGGAGCTTTATCGCAGGGAAACTCTATATATTATGAAATTCTAAGACACCTTTTCATACGACAAAAGGTCGAAAAACGATACGGGCGGCTGGCAGACGACTTTCCGTATGTCGAAAAAAACGTCGTTATTGGCAAAAGTTTCAATAATATCAATCAAAGTTGTATCAAATTGGAGGCTAAAATTATCAAAGCAGCGAGGCTAAAACTTTTTTCTATTTATAGAGTGGGATGTATAAAACGATAAAAAAAGTGCGAACTGCCGTTTTCCGTTGGCCGTAGCTGCGTGAAGTCGAATGGAGTCGCATATTCGTTCGGCGTGCTGGATGACTTCGTTACCTAGACCAAAAAGAAGAAGAAGAAGAAGGAGAACAAGAAGAGGGACTAGAGGAAGCCGTGTACTACGGAGATGAATCAGACAATGAGATATATATGAGTGAAAGCTCTTCAGATGACGATGAATTAAATGTTTGAAACTACAATAGTAAACCTGACAATTTTAATCCTTCTTCTATCATTACTGTATGTCTGAAACCTCGAACTAACAGCCTTAATTTGTTTTTTTTGTCGCGGCGGAAATCATTTTTCTCAAATGTGAAATGGGAAAAAGTTCAGTTCATATTTTTTTCCGTCTTCTTAATGATATTTAGAATAGCCTGAAGTGGAGAACTGCCTCGCCGCGATGACTTGATCAGCCCTCAAAATTAAGCAACTCGCGAATGTAATCACTCGTAACTGAACTAGCAAAAAGTTCCGTTCGAACTTTCTTGTCGTCAAGAGACATCGAATCTACTCGAAACTACCAGAATTTTGACCGGTGGCTATTTGTCCTTATTTCGGTTTTGCAACTCGGCGTATCAGTCAAAAGGGCAGGTCTCAATTTTTTCTCATATTTACTTCCCTCGACAAGAAGAAAAAGAAAGAAACTGCCTCGCTGCAAAGACCGAGATGACCGGTTTTTCTTTACATGTTCAAAGCGCAATTTGAGCCCTTTAGGACAGGTAAAACGTTCTGTCATCCTGAACTTTTCTTCTCAACTCTCCCGAAACTGATGAGAAACGCTGGAATTATCGTCGCTAAATAACTCGAAAATCTTGGTAGCGCTTACTATAATTTTGATGCAGTTTTTAAACGTCCTTACTTGTAGTTCTACGATTTTTACTGAGGATTATGGTCTACTACGACGTACGATAGAAGATCCATGGGAGTGAATGACACGAATTACCACACTCAGTGAAAAAAGCCCAGCGCCGCCACTGATATGGTATTAATTATTATCTATATCCAGAAGAAGTAATATTTGATTTAATTTATTTTTACGTACTTTTTATTCAAATTTCATAACAGGTTGTTCGAAATGCTCCATATATGTGCGAGTGATCAGAATAAGAAATGAATAATTTTAAAATTAGAATAAATGAGTGAAAATAAACAGCAAATGACTAGCAGAGAGAAAACAGAGCTAATGTTGAATCCTTAAATAAATTCAATAATTTCATCACGGTGAACGAGATCATTATTTTATGTGACTTGTGTTTATGTCTAATTTTTACAAATTTAAATTGATCAGTGATGACGGATGCATCATACAATTATTTTGCTAAATAAAATGGCTGCCGATCACCTGCGATCAGTCTGGCAAATGCCGTTCATGAAATCAGTGAGCGCTATCTGATCGCTCTCCATGATGAACACGAGCAAAGTTTTGTGAGCACCGAGATGAGCACTTAATAATACACTTAGCCCAGTAATTTTTAAGGGGTTTAGGTCGGGATTCTTTCATGGTGGTAGTTCTTTAATCTGAATAAAACTTTTTCACTAAAAAACAAAACATTAAAATAAGTTTTTTTCCTCCAACGTTCGATGAATTCTTTGGTGTCTATAGTCCCGTTATTTTAGACGTTTTGTTTTTGTTTAGTGGTTTTGATGGATTTCCCTGGACGTCACTCATCCAAGTACTAACTGTGCTTGCCGTTTAACTTTTCGTACCAAGATACGAGTATAGTCGACACAGGCGCTTGCGCTTTCCATACCTTAATCGGTACCTACTGGTTCGTTATCATTGTCTTAATCTCCACCACTTTCGTTTGTTTCTACTGTCATCTTCACAACCTCCTACCTCCAGTGACGATTGCTATAAATGTAGAACATATATTTCCTCAATGTCATCGCCATTTTCCGGCCATCCAGCGATATCGTACTACTGCAGTGCAAATGCACGCAAATATTCGAATACCTTACTTAATCCTGTTGCATGGCATCCACACTCCACAGGCTTCATTCACTGCATCCTTTCAAGCAACCACAAAAAAATTGAGCCCTAAATGTTTCGTGTGATTGGCCTTAAGGTTGATGACAAAGTGGGTTCTATACGCCAGTTTTAGGAGATTATTCCCTTGTCACAATTGCAGTTGATAGTACCTACATAATATTAATGCTGTGTAATTTTGCAGTCTTGTGCATGCGGTGATGCTGATAACCGTCTTTCTCCTCCCAACATCTCTTAAAACATATAAAACGATATTTATTAAATGACTTGGAAAACGTTTGTTACGGCGTCGGCAATTTTCTCTGGAGTATTCTTTTCAACTCTACAAGTTTGAACTAATTCGACAAGGTCTTGCGTTTTTTTTGGGCACCTCTCGCTTAATGCTATTTCTTCCTTGATGAAAATGGTGCAATCGCAGCCTAAAAAGCGTTTAGGAACAAAATATTTTCCTGGCCTAGACTTGAGTTTACACAAGTAAGGTAATGCAAAAAAAATATTGAAAATTCTTATTGTTCAAATAGTTTTAGAACGTCATGGAACGTCGAGATTTTAAGTTTGCACTTCGCTTAATCATACATTTTCCTTATTAATGAAAATAACTGAAGAGCAATCGCAGCCTAAAAAGCGGAAGCAACAAAATATTTTCCTTAACGGGGCCTGGACTTGAGTTCACACACAGGTAAGGCTTATTACTTACACATCCAGTGGAAGTACAGTAAAACAAAAAAAAAATGTTGAAAATTCTTATTGTTCAAATAGGTTTAGAATATCATAAAACGTCGAAATTTTAAGTTTGGGCGAAAAAAAATGTCTGTCTATTATTCGTCTGTAACTTTTTTTGTGCGCACGATTACTCTGGAACCGTTTAAGATATTAACTTGAAATACAGTACACGTATGTACTTTAACGAGATCTGGAACAAGATTATATTTTGATCTTATTCCGTTGAAGGGTTGGGGAGGTAAATGAGGGGTAAATAGGTAAACCAAGCAAGTAAAAGTCCATAAAATTGATATTCAATATATATAAAAGAATCTAATAAAGGGGGTAAAAAATATAAAATTGTGATTGGGTGTGTGTACAAGAACCAAAGACCTCATTTTTTTTTACTACATCCACCCCCACTACCACTCCGCCACCACTACTACCGATGTGGCATATCGTTTTATGGATTTTAAATAATTTATTATTAAAGTTTCATATACAATTATTTCCATATAGTGGAGTACAAATTTTTTTTTCGTTGTGAGAGACTTGAATAGAAAATCTAGATGTGGAATTAGTGATTCCTTAGACGGTGTTTTTTTTCCGTGTCAGCATTGGTGAGAAGAGGGTGGAGCGGTCTCGTCGTAGCGCAGGAACGGAGAATGCATCTGCCTACCCAGAACACTGAAGTCATCCGACGTACGTTTCGCTCATCAAGGCGGCAGGCGGTAAAAGTCAATCATCTCCCGATGATGCCAATTTGATTGATGAAATTCGCGACGAGTGTAATGTTTAGTGTTTGTAGAATCTACTTCAGTGTCAGTGGGAAAAACAAATTATGTTTATTTGCTTACTACGAAAATCTCATTTGTAATTCTTTTATTGATCGATTCGTATTCGCCTCGCTTTGATGAGAGAACAGCTTTTAAAATATATTAAAATAATACTACTTCAAAAATTTAAATACTTACTTTATAATAAGGACTTCAAAGAAAACAAAATAACATTCAAATCAAAACTGCATTACTAGATTTTTAAATTGTTTAAACAGATTACTTCATTGTATACCACGGTCTAGTTATTCAAATTTATTACTTATAAATTGTCCAGAAAAGATAATAAATTTATATGGGCTGCGTACTAGTGCACTAGAAATTAGCACTTAGGTGTGACTAATATAGATTGTTTATGAATGTTAACAATGTTATATAATCGGAAACTCAATTTTTAGTTACGGTTTTAGCAAAATAATGAAAAGTACAATGTGTCTCCGAATGGGTGACTCTCACTCTTATGAACTTTCTTATTTTTCATTTGCTGAGAAAAGGTAATTCTTTATAAAAAGTTTTGCTTGTCTTAGGAAGTCATAAACAATTGTAAAACTTAAGATAAATTATACAGGGTATTCTAAAAATTAGAAAATATGAAATTGACTTTAAGCTTTTTTTTACATTTTTATTGAAAATTGTATTTAACAAAGTTTATACAATTATGTGAAATACGGAGCTTAGATGCAAAATAAGGATATAACAATTTAAAAAAAAAACCATTTTATTTAACGAACTTGGCAACTATTCCACTAGTACACATTTTTCTAACCGTTTTCTAAATTCTTCATAGACAGATAAGATTACATCAGGTAAACCCATGGATTAATGTCAATTTCAGTGTAGTAGATTTTTATTCGTACTTTGCATTTTCTATAAAAATATTAATTACTGATTATTACATTATTCTTCTAACCCTGGAACAACGAATTTACTTGGTCGAATGCTATAGAATCGGAAATGTTTCTTATAAATACTCAATAGAAATTTTTAAGGAGAAGTATCCAGATATTAAAGTGACTCGCAAAGAAGTAGTAATTCATATTTTTGTAGAAAATACAAAATGCGAATAAATATCTATTACACTGACATTGACATTAATCCGTGCCATTACTTGATGTAATCTCATCTGTCTATGAAGAATTTAGAAAAAGATTAGAAAAATGTATACTAGTAGGAGGTCTGCACGTGGAAGTTTTCAACGTCGTTGAATAAAATGGTTTTTTTTTTGAAAATTATCATTTCCTTATTTTGCAATTAAACTCCGTATTTAAGCTTTTCTTCATAATTGAATAAACTTTGTCAAATAAAATGTTCAATAAAAATGTAAAAAAACTGTAGTTTGCTTAAAGTCGATTTCATATTTTATAATTTTTAGAATACCCTGTATAATTTATCTTAAGTTTCACAACTGTTTATGACTTTCTAAAACAAGTAAAACTTTCTTTAAAGAATTACTTTTTCTCGACAAATAAAAAATAAGAAAGTTTACGAGAGTGCGGTACCCCATCCGGAGACGCAGTGTATACAGAGTGCGCCACTTAAAACTCCCCAGACTTGTAACTTTTTTATTTTTGAAACGATGACCATGTTGGGCACATCGAATTGTAGACATTTTTAAAGCCTTTAAACATGCATACAGTGATTTAAAAAAAAATTTTGAAAAAATTGTTAAAAAAGGGAACTTAATTTCCTCGAATATTTTTTTACCTCACCTTGTACATGAACTGTGTTAATGTTGTCTTATAAAGGTTTTAATTGGCTTCAATTTATGTTATTAAAATAAAAAATAAAAATTTTGCAATTCCCTATTTAGTACATTTTAATATAAGTTTGTTTCTAAAAATATTTATTTCTTTTCTTTCTTGTTGCTGTTTTGTTACGTTGAATATTGTTTGTGATATGCCTTTTACCAATAAAGTATAAAATTATTATTTACATTCTTTTCAAAGTTATTTAAAAAAAAAATCAGTTTGGAATCGGAAAGAGTGTTTTTAATTTCTTTCTCTAAAACACTAAAACCAAAAAGAATTTCGAATATGACGTAATAACATAAATTGAAGCTAATTAAAACCTTTATAAGAAAACATTAACGCAGTTCATGTACAGGGTGAGGTAAAAAAATATTCAAGGAAATTGTTTTTTTTCTTAACAAATTTTTTTTTTTATCAAGCATGTTTAAAGGCTTTAAAAATGTCTGCAATTTGATGTGCCCAACATGGTCGTCGCTTAAAAAAATAAGAAAGTTACAAGCCTGGGGAGTTTTAAGTGGCGCACCCTGTATATACAGGGTGTTCAAAAAAGTAGTGATCAAACGGAAAATGGCTTATTCCTTAGCCCAAAATATTGCGATTTAGTAATATTAACGTTTGTCCAAAAGTTGATAATAACGGAGGTACAGGGTGTCAATATTTAAAATCTATTTATATTTTTATAAATAACACATAAATATTTTCACACAATTTTGGGATTGGGGGACTTGACGTGCTAGGATTTCAAACCAGCTCACAAAAAACAGAAACTGAATCACTGCTAGTTTATCAATGCTGGTCTAAGTGACTTGCCATAGGTAAAGTAATAACAGCAACTTTTTTTTTTTTTTAACTGTTTAACGTCGGCCTATTTCCGCTACCAGGGTCTATCACCGACGCCAGGAGACGAGCTACCCCCAACCTGGAAATTTTGCCGAACCTCTTCCCGTAAGAAGAGTAGGGATCTTTTACTTGCCTAACATTTAATAGACAAGGGACCGCCTGCTTTATATCCCCTCCGAAGGATGGTATATCCACTACGTAATCCTCGTCTGAATTTACGTAACTTCCGAGTATACACTGATATACAAGCCTCTAGAAGGTGGGACGAGAACGCTGTATTTCCCAAGATGGGAGCCCATCCAAGTACTAACCGCGCTCGACGTTGCTTCAACGGAATATCGACTGATATTCACATTGAAGTCGCCTCTACGCTCGCCCCTTCAGTAACTTAAAAGTACTATAGGTGACGCTATCTACAAGACTCAGCAAAAATGTGAGAACCCAAAAATTGTGTGAAATATTGGAATTTTCTAAAAAGTTATTTATAAAAATATAAAATAAATTTTAAACTTTGATACCTTTTATCCCCGTTATTATTAACTTTTGGACAAAGGTAAGTATTGCAAAATAGCAGTAATTTGGACTAAGAAATATATCATTTCCGTTTGAGCACTTCTTTATTTGACACCCTGTATAACTCCAGATAAAGTGTATTTTATTACTCAGAAACTTATGTTCATTTTACACGTTTACTGTATCCCGTCATGTTGACTAGTAGAAGGTTCTAGAGCTTTTTCTTTGCGTTACACAATATTATATATGAGTTTCAAACCAACAGAAAGCTTATTCTTTCTAGATTCAGATTTATGATAGAATTTGGCACTCCTGATTCCCGACTATATGATAATTGATAACGTTATCTGAAAGTGGTGCACAACCACTTTACAGGTTACAGATGATAAACTGATATATGCATTTAAACAAGGATTCTATTCTCAACTCTAATATAAATTTTTCGTTACTAAATCATAGGACCACCTTTTTAACCTTCTAGATAGTGGCAAAATTGTGGTCTCGATAATGTTCGATTTAACAAAAGCTTTCGATACCGTAAATAACTCTTTCCTAGAGCAAAAACGATATAGTATTGGAATTTGGAATAAGAGGGAATTTACTATCATGGATTAGTAGCTACATGAAAGGTAGGACCCTAAAAGCACAACTTAGCGACGCATATTCAGATACTCATGACGTCATATTTGGAGTACCTCAAGGCTCTGTTTTAGGCCCTCTACTTTTCATTATATATAAATAATCTCCGGAATTACCTAACAACTGGTCAATTGACGATGTTTGCTGATGATATCACAGTGACCCCATCAGCGGATTCAATAGAGCAGCTACATTCACTCGTTGATCAAACATTTCAACAGATCACTACTTAGGCTCAGAGAGACAAACTAATTTTGAATGTGAATAAGACAACTATTGTGAACTTTACTTTGCAAAAACAATTGCCGCATGGTTTAATCTTGCATGACAGTATCATTTGATCAGTAAATGCAAAATTGCTTGGTATTCACCTGGATAGTAAATTGCTGTGGAGCAAACATATCGATCATGTGTGCTCACAGCTTAACATGGCCTATATTACTATATTACAATTGAAACGTACACTTGATGAAACGGAGTTATTGAATGTATACTACGCTCATGCCTATTCTCATATCTCCATCAATGTCATCATCTGGGGTAATTCGAAAGATAGGTCTGGAGTATTCATTAGCCAAAAAATACTTATTAGGCTTATATTTAGAATACAATGAGAGCTGCGCAGAAATGTTTAAAAAGAAGAAAATCCTGACTGTACCATGTACATTTTAAAATGTTTGACATACAAGAAAAATATAGCATTATTTAGCCAAAGAAACGATTGTCATTCATACAGTACTAGACTCGGTACTAGACATGAAGATCTACTTAGTATACCATTACACCACACAGCCAATTATAAACATTCTCCACAATACAATTGCATTTTGCTTTTTAATAGTCTCTGTAGAAATACGAAATTGCAAAACTACTAAAAATACAAAACTACGGTTAAAGACATTCTACTTAGAGGTGGTTTCTATAGTATACAGGACTGTTTGAATACAGAATTAGTAAGATAAGGTAAGGTAATTGGTTATATGACTTTAAATTAAATCTGTATTAATGTTCTTTATTATATTTATCTTTACTTGTTTGTACGTTATATTAGTCTCATTATTTTGTGTAGATATTTTACTGAATATTCATATAATGTATATTTAAACTATATTATGCATTACTGTTATTTTATGAATGAGCTGCCATATATACATTTGTATCTGAAATGGCCAATAAAATATTATTATTATTATTACTTTTTATTCCGCGCACGCGATTCTGGACAGTTCTCCCGTGTCTCCGACATTCTCACGAGAGATGCGCCAGCGAATTATCCACAGCCACTCCCCGCATCCCGCAGGGTCAGTGACTGTAGATCCTAGACTCATGTGCCCTAAGCAAACGGAGGAACCCAGGATAACTGCCTTCTGCATTTGGCCTGCCAACCAATCGGCTGACTTATGGTCTTTAATTCCGAGAGCAGCATAGGCCTTGTTCCACCGAGTACACCTGTTATCAGGACGACCATCTTGACAGAGTAGTCTGGGTATAAGGCTCGGAGCTCATACCGGAGATCTCGGTATTTAGTCCGGTTTTCCCCCTCCTTCAAGATGATGTTTGTTTCGGCAGGTGCCGTGAATTCCATGACATACATCACCTTGGTTTGGTGATCGAGGAGGACTATGTCAGGCTTGTTTGCTTGAATCTGCCTGACCGTCGGAAACGAGTACTTCCAATATATTCGGCACTTCTCGTTCTCGACAACGGACTCGATCTCTCCGGGGACGTAAGGCAGCACTGGTGTTTGATCTACTTCGCACGAGTGCCGAAGGTGGTAGTACAGCACACGTAGAGCCGCGTTATAACTATGGATGTAGGCCGAAGTCGCATATACCGGACATGCAGATACTAAGTGCATGAGCGACTCCGGCGCCTGACGATAGGTCCTACAGGTAATGTCAGGGACCTCCATACCCATAACGCGACTACGGTAGACCAAGGTGTTAATAACACCATCTTGGCAGGCCACAATGAATCCCTCAGTCTTCGACTTTAGAACTGCTGACTGTAAGAAAGCGAAGGTCAGCTTTGTCGATAAACCCAGTGTCTCTATGTTGTTATAGAGTACACCGTGTATGGGCTTATCGACGTGCTGCCTAAACAGATTCATCTGCTCGGCAGCTTTAATTTGGTCTGTCAGGCGATTTGGCGCAAGCTCAGTTACTGATTCTAACTCAGCACCTCGCCGGCCTCCTCGCCTGAAGTCGAATATGAGACCGGCCTTACGTGCTACCTTGAAAAAAATGCGCCAACTCCTGCAGTTTCATGATCTCTCACAAACCGCAGGAGTGGATCCGAGCTCCTGAGGACGTTGCATGCCACACTCAGCGCTACTCTACCATGCGCACACTCCAGACTCACGACTCCTCCCCCCCCCCCGTTGGCGTGGGAGGTACACTCGAGGAACGGACGACCTAGGATGGATGCTCCTCGGAACATGCATCATCTTGCGGGTATCCCTATCCAATTGGCGCAACTCATCTAGTGTCCACTTAACTACTCCGAAGGAGTAGAGCAGAATCGGAACGGCAAGCATATTAGTTGCAGACACCTTGTTCTTCCTCGAAAGTTCGGAAGACCAAATCTTTGTGATGTTGTTCCACACCCAGGTACGTGAAATGTCTCTCCGGCATCCAGATGTCGTAGGATGCTTCCGTCTTATTATTATTATTATTATTTTTTTTTTTTTTTTCCGGTTTCCCGTTGCCGGACAGGGCTTCCGTGGCCTCCGACACCACACGGTAGCCGCGCCGGCTAATTAATTACAGCCACTCTCCACGACCTGTGGAGTTAGTGACTGTAAACACTTGAATCATGTGCCCTAAGCAGACGAAGGGACCCCAAGATAACCGCCTTCTGCATCTGACCTGCCAACCATTCTGCCGAATTCTGACAGGCCGGTATGATCTTTAATTCTGAGAGCAGCGAAGGCTTCATCCCTCCGAGTACGCCGATTATTAGGACGACCATCTTGACCGAGTAGTCTGGGTACAGCACTTGGAGCTCATACCGGAGATCACGATATTTGGTCCGTTTTTCCCCCTCCTTCAAAGCGATGTTTGTCTCAGCAGGCGCTGAGAATTCGATGACAAACATCACTTTGTTCTGATGGTCGAGGAGGACTATGTCAGGCTTGTTGGCTTGAATTAGCCTGACGGTCGGGAACGAGTAGTTCCAATCAATTCGGCACCTCTCGTTCTCGACAACGGACTCAATATCTCCGGGGATGTAAGGCAGCACTGGTGTTTGATCTACCCCGTACGAGTGCCTTAGATGGTAGTATAGCACTCGTAAAGCCGCGTTATGGCGGTGGATGTAGGCCGAAATCGCGTATATCGGGCATGCTGAAAGCAAATGCATCAGCGATTCCGGCGCCTGGCGGCAGGTCCTGCAGTTGATATCAGGGACCTCTACACCCATTACGCGGCTTCGGTAGACCAAGGTGTTTATTACACCATCCTGACAGGCCACAATGAATCCCTCGGTCTCCGACTTAAGCCCAGCTGACCTTAAAAAGGCGAATGTCAGCCTAGTCGATAAACCCAGTGTTTCTATGTTCTTATAGTACACACCGTGCATGGGTTTATCGACATGCTGCCTGAACAGATTCTCCTGTTCGGCAGCTTTTATTTGGGCTTTCAGACGATTTGGCTGAAGTTCGGTGACTGACTCTGGATCAGCACCGCGCCGGCCACCTCGTCTGACGTCGAATACGAGACCAAGTTCATCTGCGGCTCTTTTTGCTGCCTTGAACAATCCTGCGCCCACCCCTGCGATTTCGTGATCTCTCACTAATAGCAGGAGCGGATCCGAGCTCCTAAGGATTTTACATGCCATACTCAGCGCTACTCTGCCATGCATACACTCCAGACCCAAGAGTCCTCGCCCCCCCCGATGACGTGGGAAGTAAACACGAGGAACGGACGATCTAGGATGAATACTCCTATGGATGTTCATCATCTTGCGATTATCTCTGTCTAGTTGGCGCAGCTCATCTACAGTCCATTTTACTACCCCAAAGGAGTAGAGCAGAACAGGAACGGCAAGCATGTTAGTGGCAGACGCCTTATTCTTCCCCGAAAGTTCGGAGGACCAAATCTTTCGGAGTAGGCGTCTGTACTTGCCGCGGAGAGATTCCTTTATTTGTTGCACATCCTGGATGTGATGTTGTTGCACACCCAGGTATGTGTAGGTCTCCCCGGCATCCAGATGTCTCAGAATGCTTCCGTCTGCAAGCTGCGCATCTTCAGAGAATTCCCCGCATCGCCCTCTCTTGAGGTGGACGACCGCGCACTTGTCCAACCCGAACTCCATACCAATGGCCCGCGTGTACTCCTCGACCACCCTTAGAGCATTTTGAAGTTCACGCTCACCGGAGGCATACAGTTTGAGGTCATCCATATAGAACTGATGGGTGACCTTATGCCTCCGGTTGCTGGGTGGGCCACAGTGGTACCCGCGGGTTTGGCGGAGTTCAACAGATAACGGCAGCAGTGAGATGCAAAAGAGGAGAGGACTCAGAGAATCTCCCTGGAATACTCCTCTTCTGAATGCTACCTGTTCTGTCGTAACCCGCTGTACACCTGATGTTATGGTGAAGCGGGTCCTCCAGAGTGGTAGCAGTTGTTCTATGCATCTCACTAGTGGCTCTGCTACCGCAAGACATTTGAGCAAATGTAACAATAGTTCATGCGATGTTGTGTCAAATGCCTTACGATAGTCAATCCAGGCCATCGATAGATTCCGCTTGTATTGCACAGAATCCTGTGTAATACAGCGGTCTACCAGCAGGCTGTCTTTACAACCTGCCATGCCCTTCTTGGCGCCACGCTGCTCGTATATCTGCTGGAAGACCGGATCAACCTGCCGTAGTGTCCGAGCGTACAGGATACGTGTAAATATCTTGTAGCCGGAGTTCAGACAGGTGATTGGCCTATAATTCCTTGGGTCGGACAGATCACCCTTTTTGGGAATAAGCACGGTACGTCCCTCGACAAACCAGTCCGGGATTGGCTGCCCCTCATTCAACCACGTGTTGAAAACTCGGGCCAGACGACGGTGAGTGGAAGGAAATTTTTTCCACCACCAGTTGTTTATGCCGTCTGGACCCGGGGCAGCGAAGTTCTTGGTGCCAACAAGAGCTTGCTGGACTTCCTCCGGACTGATTGCCGCGCACACTTCTTCTGGCCCTTCAAAGGTTCTGTGGCAGAGAGCCTCGAAGTGTGCTATTGCTGGAGTGTTGCTATCGAACGGACGTGTCGTTTCGTAGATTCCTTTCCAGAAGTTTTCGACATCGGCTACAGTTGGTGGATTATCGACAACACGCTGTGGCTCTTGAAATAGGCGGGAAGGATTCGTACGGAACAAAGCATTTTGCTCCATACTTCGTACCCGCCTATTTAGCTTTTTCTTGATAGCCATAAGCGCTCGAATCCTATCTAAACAGTGCTGCTTAATAGTGAGCATCACTGTCAGATTTAGAGTGTGGTGTTGGCGTCTGAGTCCGGCTGCTGTTCGCCGGACTTTAGGCGTAAATGCCTTGCCAGTGGTTACGTATTCTACCACACTCTGGATTCGAGAAGCGTGTTGTCTGGCCAACTGTATTTTGCCTTCGATCTTTTGTACACGCCGCTTAGCCTTTTCGATACCGCTCGAGGCATTGTTTGTCCTCTCACGGGGAACGAGTTGGCTAGCAGCGTTGTACACGGCAGTGTTGATCTGCCAGATGTCGGCGTCTTCTGGCAATTCCTCATCGATGACAGCGTCCATCCGCGCCAGGTCTTGTGGCTTTAGGGTAGCCCTGCTGTTAAGGCTAACCCTCGTCCTTAAGTCAACATCGGCGTATCTTCTAGGATGTTCCCCAACAGCTATTTGCCGCGGTGGAAGTGCGGCTGGCACTTCTTCCTGCTGCCGGGGTGCCCTTACGTAGCCTGTCCTGCGCAGGAAGGATACTTGATCTCTGAGCTGTTGCTCAGAGAAGGATCGATGCTCTGGATGCATGTCGCACCAGATATCGTGCAATCGCGCCATGTATCCCCTGCGCGCAGGTTCGCTGCTCTCATAGCAGGTCAGCAAGTCATCTCGAAGTTCCCTTATTATTATTATTATTATTATTATTATTATTATTAACAATGAAATTATGTACTCGACTTTTATGGGAAACAGAATTTCGGTGAATGATACAAAGAGTAACACCTCGGGGTATCGCTGACGTCGCTGACCCATTCATGTCTATCGTTCTAATAAAAAAAAAACTAGATCTCTAACAGCGTGACCGAGTGACTTTTATTTTATTATTTTGTAGGATACAGTATTTTAGATCAAAACCAATTTAACATACAAATCACGAAAATTTTTACAAGTGTTCGATAATGTCAACTCTATAAAATTGGCGCCAGTGAAAGGCGGAGGCCTATACAAAACGTAAATCACACCATGAATATTAATGAGTATTAGACTGGCGATATTAAACGATACGATGGACAATTTTCATTAATCAAAATATAATGGAAGTGATAACTAGGTAATAGTAGCCATTGCTTTTAAAGTGAGCCTTTCACTTAATAAAAGATAAGAAATAAACGGGTTGGTAATGTTTTAAACCAATGTCAATGACATCAACATTTTCAAAATGAAAGCACCACGCAAAAAATGCTGTGTGCCTGAAATCAGACCATCATTTTTCTTTGTATTTTGACTTGATGTCCAAATTGCTTGATTTCGTCTCAACTAAAGTTTCAAGATATATAATTATTTACTCAAAAATATAACATTTTATACCGATACAAATTTGGTTGAGATCGAACAACCACAGAAATATCAGTTTCAATTTCCCTGACCAATTTTCAAAAATTTCCCTGACTCTCGACTCTCGAATTAAAAAGATACCAGGAAAAAAATTTAATGCTTTTTTTAATACGGCATCCGCAATCCCCATAGCCGTGTGTACGCCTTCTTTTTATTTTTACTTTTTTTTTGTTTCAAAATTAGAAGTACATACAAATCAAAACTACTAACCTAAAGAAAAAAATTCCTGTATTAGTACCTACTTATCGAACTAAATGTCAAAACTAAAAAATACAAGTTATTAATTTAACTTTTAATAAGAAAACAAATTACACAACTTTAAAAAAAAAATCATCATATAGTTGCATAACGTTTCATTGAGCGTGGTTTTTATAAAAAACCGCTGCCCAAGGAATCACTACTTCCACATCCAGATTTTTTATCCAAGTCACTCACAACGAAAAAATTTTGTATGTGGAAATAATTGTTTATGGAACTTTAATAATATAATATTTGAAATCCTCTACCCCAAAAACTCATAAAACAATACCCCACATCGGTAGCGGGGTGGGGGTGGTGATGAGGGGTGGTAGTGGGGGTGGATGAAGTAAAAAAACATTTTGAGGTTTCTGGTTCTTGTACACACACTAAATCCAATTTTTTTTCATCCCCTTTAATAATGGGGTGGGGGTGGTAAAGGGGTGGTTAATGCCAAAATTTTTTTTGACACCTTAGCTTCTCTTGTATATACTAAACACCAATTTTATGGACTCTTACCTGCTTGATTTACCTATTTTCCTCAAATTTACCCCAATTTACCCCCCAACCCTTCGACGGAACAAGATGAAAATATAATCTAGTTCTAGATCTCGTTAAAGTACATATGTGTACCAAATTCCAAGCCAATATCTCAAACGGTTCCAAAGTAAACGTGCGCACAAACAAAGTTACAGACAGACCGACAGACAGACAGAATTTTTTTTTCGCTCAAACTTAAAATCTCGATGTTTCGTGACATTCTAAGCCCATTTAAACAATAAAAATTTTAAAAATTTTTTTTGTCGTTACTATACTTCCACTGGATGTGGAAGTAATAATGTTTCCCTGACTTTCTTAGATATTTTGCCTGATTTTCGGCCTAAATCTCAAGTCTTCCCTGACTTTCCCTGACCAAAACTAAATTTCCTGACTTCCCCTGACTTTCCAGGTCTGTGGCAACCCTGTAATTGACATATGAGGAGGGGGTCGTCAAAAGTGAGAAACGGTGTGTATAAAATTTGAGATAAAATTACACTGATCGCACCTGCTTTCACTAGGCAAAGCCTCATCGAACACTGTATCTTCTTCAACTATTTGAGGCTTTAAAAAATTATTTTAGAATGTTTCATAACTTGTGGTTTTATAGTTTGCAAAAATACCATTTCATTTTCTCAAATATTACACCTTTCTTTATTCCCTTCGAAGATTTGAAGGCAATATTTAATATACACTTCAACCTTTACCTACTCCAATTAATCACCTACGAAAATAAAGCACAGTTTGACATTACTTAAATTTTCATGCCATTTTACTTCCACACCCTGTGGAAATACAGTAACGCAAAAACAAATTTTGAAAATCTGTATTGTTCCAATAGGCTTAGAATGTCACGAAACGTCGAGATTTGAAGTTTGAGCGAAAAAAAAAACGTTTCTGTATGTCGGTCTGTCTGTGGGTCGGTTTGTAAATTTTTGTGTGCACGATTACTCTGAAACCGAGTAAGATATTGAATTGAAATTTGTATTTTAACGAGATCTGGAACTAGATTATATTTTGATCTTATTCCGTTGATGGGTAAAGTGGAGTATCTTGCATTTATTGCTAAGACTTAATCCTAAAATGTTTACTAGTTAGAACTGAGCGATCTTTGTTTAATATTTTTTGTATATTATGAAATAAAAATTGCAGTTTAAACAGCTTTTACAGTTTAGTATATTAGTTGAGAAAAAATACTTTTTGGGCAGTATACCTATATTTTTGGACTTGCTGATTACGAATCTGAAGTTAAAACAAAACCAAAATGGTGACTTCAATGTGGCGGATGGGATTTTTTCTAAAGCAAGCATTTTAACAAACAAAAAGAAACAACTTGAGCTCCTAGGTAATGCTATATATTAACGAGAAATAGTATTTGATAATTATTTTTTTAATTACTGGCTAAATGCAGCAACAAAATGGCGACATTTTTAGCAAGAAAGTGTGAAGACGCACATTGCTTCGGATATAACTTCTTTATTTTTGATTTCACAGAAACAAACAAAAATCGCATGAAAGTTTAAATTAATAACCGTTAATTTTGATTCTTGACGGAAGTGCCATCGTTTCTGAAACATTTATTAACATTTAAGCTAAACACGTTTCGTAAACGTTCGGACGCCATCTTTAAAGTTCTATATCTTCGAAACTCTTAATCTTAGAGAAATAAAAAAAACAAATTCATTCCCAATTTATAAGCTTTAATTTTGGCCTTTACAATTTTTTCGCTAAAACAAAAATTTTACTTTTTTTAGAAAATATTTTTATAATTTAAAGTACAACTTTTATATCTCTGGGCCTAATAATCACACGGAAATTTATAAAAATACAAATTCATTCCTGGTTTAGGCCTTTCTTTTATGCCTAAAGCATTTTTTCGCTAGATGTGATATTTTCCTATTACCTATTTGATATAAAACCATTTGAAATATCTGTTCTCTCGAGCTAACATCGCAATTTTCAACTTTCTAACTTAAAAACTAACGATTTATATAAAAAATTGAGTAGAAACTTTTCTTCTCAAAATTTTCTTTTCTTATTAATTTTTTTTTTTTTAGTTTTACCCTCGGTTATACTAAAACAATATTATTATTATTATTTGTTTGGACAATTAATTATCGAGTTAATTTAATAATTAACGTACGCTTATTAATATAAGCGTACGATATATATACTTAACTGGTATACTTTGCAATTTTTAGTATAAAAATGATATTCCGGGTTCCCAGCTTAAAACCCTAATCGTCTCAATTAGATGTACCTGAAGTTTCAAAAGTTCACTTAAACGATATTCTAGATCTAGACGAAAAGAAGAGTTAATAAAAACCACACATCGATTTAGGCGTAAACACCTCATTGCCACATTTGCTGACAATAATATCCACAATACTTAGGTTTTTATACCTAAATCGAAGTTGTTTTTTTTATTATTTTTTCTTTTTCATATGAAATTCGTTCAAGTCAACGTTCGAAACATCAGATACATTCCACTAGATGGAATTTATAAATACAATCAATAACATAAGCTGTTTTTTGGCGATTCATGTGAATAGGAAATAAAAAACCCGTTAACGAGGTATTTTAAAATAATTATTGCGGTATGTTTTGGCACTTAGCTCGTTTTAGAATGTAAAGGAACATATTACATTTTTTAGCACAGACATTACATTCGAGTTGGCACTCATGCGTTGTTTATTTATTTTTTTCATTATTAATTGTTCTCACTCACATAATTACTATGTGCGATACAAATGCAATTCTAATCGACATGGATGCAAATATCTAAATCTGAAGTAATAAACCAGTTATTTGATTAAATGGGACAACGACGCTTTCTATTATAGTAATAATTAAAGTAGGTAAATGCATATCGATTCTATATGAATAAATTAATTAATAGAAAGCTAACTCATTTCCTGAATAGTTTTCGGAAAAATAGGTCTTGTTGATTAATTTTACATTCTGAAGGTTTAGACAGCTGTGAAAATCGTTTTCTCTTTTACAACACCAGAAGAAAGTCTAATAATCATTGTAAAATCTTCATATGTGCACTAATATTTAAAGAAATAAAGAAGTTTGTATGTAGACGCTAGACGTGGAAGAAAGGTAGGCGAGAGAGTGCATACAGCGCACGTAAATCGGCATGTAGAAAATACAGACGAAAATACGTTGTACCCTCGAAGAAGCAGAACGTCACTCCGCCCGGGAAGATTATACGGAGTTTCTAGAATTAGCATTGGTAGTGTTAGGAGAAGTTCCTCCACTAGATATTTCCTTCATGCTTCAGGAGTGATGCATCATGTTCGCTGAAAAAGCCATCCATACTTTGAAAATGTTGTTTCGGGAAGAACTTCATCTAACGGCTTCGGAACGTAGAAACATTTCAGATATTTGCATTTTTATTATTAATACCTGAAAGCTTGATTTCTCAGCAACACAGGCAAGTTCGCTTCATACCAAGATTTGTGTGTTAAAAAATAACTTCACGAATATAAATCCATCGGCCTGAGCTTGTCGCGAGCAACAGTCAACAGATTTAAATTACATCTAGTCCAATCAATGAATGCCCAAAAGGGGATTGTAGAGAACATTGAGGGGGGAGAATTTCTCTTCAGGAATGTGTTGGGAAGTAAACATACTAAAAGTCCCCGCCCCTAGCCCTGCCGCTTCAGGGGGGGAGAGGTCCATTTTTTCGATTCTTCGCTTATAACTCGGAAACGATGCGAAAAATTTTTCTATGCAAAATTAAATTATATTAAATTTTCTACAAGAATGTCGATATTCATTTTCTTCCTATGTGTTATAGTTTCAGAGATATTCGCCAGCGAAGACCGATAATTAATAAATAAATCAATTTCTCTATCAAAACATTTCTGTATCAAAACGGTTTACCGTGGTCTGCTAATAAATCAGTCACTAAACAATCTTTATTTTACAACACTCGACGTATTTACTAACGTCATATTTTATCGAAATCTATACATTTCCTTAAATATACAATGTGACTCACTTAAATTTTGTTTCCGATTTAAATCATTTCCGCATATTTTGGTAGCATTGGTAGCATTGGTCATAAGTAGATCCTAATTTGTTCTATACTTGCGTAAAATTTGATTCAAATCAGAAACAAAATAAAAAAGTTATAAGGGTATCTTCATTTTAAGTGAGTCACACTGTATATTTAAGGACCTGTATAGATTTCGACAAAATATTATGTTAGTAAATACGTCGAGTGTTGTAAAATAAAGATTGTTTTGTGACTGTGATTTATTAGCAGACCATGGTAAACTGTTTTGATAGAACATTTCAGATGCCTAATTAATTAATTTATTAATTATCGATTTTCGCTGGCGAATATCTCGGAAACTATAACACATAGGAAGAAAATGAATGTAGACATTCTTGTAGGAAATTTAATATAATTTAATTTTGCATAGAAAAATTTTTAGCATCGTTTCCGAGTTATAAGCGAAGAATCGAAAAAAGGGACCTCCCCTCCCCGAAGCGGCAGGGATAGGAGCGAAAACTCGGGCGAGAACTTTTACTAACTACCCCCAACACATTCCTGAAGAGGAACCCCCTCCATGTCCTCTACAACTCATTCGTTGACTGGCCTAATATGATTCTTTGCTCCAGAGGCAGCTGCCCTATCTTTATTTGATTTAAGATTGTCGCACGAAAGAGAAACTAGACTGGTGAAACTTTAACAAGGCGATCCAGTGAAGATCAAAACGGGAGTGACAATACAAAGCTGTTTCAATTGAGTTTTGATACATTTTTGCAGAATAGTAAAAGTAAAGTAAAAGTAAAATTTTATATCTTTGAACACTGGTGATTTTTACGAGATTTGATTTAGATCAGCAATTTCTCTACGACGATCACGACATTCGATATTTTTTTAATTTTTACTCGTGAATGGTATGATGTACGAAAAGAACTGAAGGAGGACAAAAGTTTTAGTTACAGAAGCTGTATCCAAATCAACAATACAAAAGTCCATTCGGTTGCAAATAACTTTTTTCTGTAAAATTCGATCACCCCAATTAGTCACTGGTTGGTTTTTGATCAAACTTTTCACGTACATGGCTATTTTTTGTTTTTCTTGTTTTCTTGAGGATGGAAATCACCTTTTGCTGTACAATTTCAGTCCTATAGAATATGCTCGTAGACACCATTTTGATAAAAGTACGTGAAACACGCGCCAGTCGGGGACGAACCCGCGAGTTTGAGATCGCTTATTGCTCGAAAACAATTGAGCATATAGGAAATATCCATAGGACCTTATTTGTAGTAAATTTTGTGTAGTATAAAATTTCATGGGGAACCAACTATTCCGAGGAAAAATGTGAAAACAGCGACGGGGCGCATTAGGGTGTGGTCTTTAAGGGCGAAGTTCACACTTGCGCTTTGGGAACTCTTTCGGTTTTTAAAAGTAGCGCTATGACGCGTATAATCCCCAAAGGACAAGAGATTATAATTTATTTTCTTTATTCACCAATTTTAGGTCTAATATCAATGAACTAAAAGCAAACCTTATCCAAGCAATTGAGGGATTGATTTTTTGATAGTTTTGTTGCTTTTCTGTAAACAAAATTTGCCACAAGGAATTGATAAAAAAAAGGACTCTTCTTGAGGGAGTAAGAATCGTTTTATCTGAAAAGGAACTCACTGTGGCACCCCTTACCGTAATGCAATCGGGCTTAAATTTAACATTAAGTATTTTTTTGTGCCACAAAAAAAAAGTCAAACTTGAAAATAAGTAGTGATGCCGCCGAGACGAGACATTTCTCGGTCTCGTCTCGTCTCGTCTCGTCTCGACTTTTCGAGACGAGGCCAATTTTTTTTCTCGCCTCGAAAAATCGAGACGAGACGAGATTTTTAAAGTCGAGATCTCGCCGAGACGAGACGAGATCGAGAATTTCTCGACTTTTTTTTATTGTAAAATTGTTCTACATTTGACCTTCGAATGAATAATATAAACTTGAATTAAATTGAGAATATAAATATTAATAATACAGATTCATCAATCACGGCTGTATCGTATTACGCCCTGTCATTTTTTACTGGTGCTACGTCTTGGAAATGAATATAATTTAGGCAAGTGTAATGTTGCCGACTTCCGTATTTCTTAAGCTGAGTTCGGCTTGCACACACGGTACTAGAGTGGAGTAAGAGTGGATTTTCATCACGTGATCACAGAGTAAAAATTGCGAGTTGTATTTATTCGAACGCGAAATACTCCAACTACTGTCAAAAGGTATTTTCTCGTCAAACCTTCAATATCTATGATTTAGATTTATTTGTAACTTATTGTAATCAGTTACATAAATAATTATGAATAATATAATTTTGCCTGTGATTCATTTTTCATGAGAAATGTATTTCGAGAATGATTCTTCTTCAGAAGAAAATATTTTAGAAAAAGTGGACAATTATGCAGAGCTGACAGTTCCAGATATGGATGATTATCAGTTTAAAATGCATTTTCGGATTCTCCAAACACATTCGAAGATTTACTTAAAGTTAATAACTTAAATATGCATCATAGTAATACGGTTAATAATAATATAATAATAAATAGGGCCGACGTTAAATAAAAAGATAAAAAAAAAAAGAAAGAAAAAAAATATAATAATAACGCCTCCATGAAATCAATCTAAACTCAGTGGTATTATTTTGCAATAATATTAAATTGTTATGTTTGATAACAACACCTTAATCTGTGACTGGAGAATGGGTATTTGATGAAATACTTTCCAGCAAGCATTAATTAACAATTCGTACATGTACTCCCAACATTCGTCAAACCAAAAAACGTCAAGTTAATTAAATGTCAAATTCTACTTTATTTTTCGAACTTTGGCTTCACGAGGTGGGTAAGTCGAACTCAGTTTTAGAAATGGTTGTTCGAAATTTTTGCAATTAATCTTATACTTACTATAGAAACTAGCAACAACGTATATATTTTCAGTATAATACGAACTTGATTAATTTAAATTATTAAATCTCATATCTTAGAGTAGACGGTATAGAGGCAAAAAAAATTTAAAATATGGAGAAAATTACAATTCACAATATTTCAAATAGGTCTTTTAGTTAAAGGTAGGTTTAAAAATAAACAAAAGTCAAATATTCATATAAATTGAAGTGTAACTTTATAAATTAAATAAATAGAGATTTCACTTGTGAAAAAAAAAAGAAAAAAATGGGAAATTTCACATTTATTTGTCGAGACGAGACGAGATCTCCACCTCGAGACGAGATTTTGGGCAGACGAGAATATGTCGAGACGAGATGGACGAAAAATCTCGTCCCGACAATGTCGAGACGAGACGAGAAAAACCAATTTCTCGACGAGACGAGTCTCGCGGCAACACTAAAAATAAGGACCAATCTAATAAGTGTATCATTGATAACGCAAAAAGGAAGATACTTATCTATAGTAAAAAAAAAATTAATTGATTTGTAACTCTATCTAAACTCACTGATGACATATACAGGGTGATTTACCATGACATGGGGAAAATAAAATGGTGTACTAGTCTTCTATGTGGGAAAGTCCCTGCCAAATTTTAGAGTGATCAGAGGTAATTTAGTAATTTTTGTTGCATTAAAACTTGCAAAGATACGCTACTGTTACTTGTCTGTGGTCAGTAATGGGACGATGAACTTACTTGTGAAAGAACATGTCGAAGATGTTTACATTCCCTTAATTGGCATAAAAAGTTAAGTTGGCGTGTGCGGTCAAAGTGCCGCGTTTTTTGCTTTTGGTCGAATAATTAGGATGCCGCGACATACAAAGTACCCTCGAAAATTGGTGTTTTTGTGTTATTGACGGATTTAAGTAAATATCTCTTATATTTACTTGTTGTAGAGTTCATTAGCATAGGCTTAATGTCTTTACGACTTATTTTGCTATTTTTGTAGTATGCTTAAAACCAAAAAGTCACTTCTACCCTCTCCAGCTTTGCTGTCAGTCCCAAGTCTGATAAAGGGGGAGGGGAAGTGATATGGTTGTACCGTATTACGTCAGATTGGTTAAAGTCATAGGCGACGCATTCCTACAAAAAATAAGGTATTTTTTTTGGTCATATTTTTTTTAATTTTTCATTTCTTTTCTTCTTTTCGGTGGGGACAACCTACTGATAAATTTTCCGCATGTCGCACAGTGGAAAAAAAAGCCTTTTTTTGACAAAAATCTGCCTACAAGTCAAATCTTAATCGACTTCGATCTACCTTGGCTTAAAATGTAGGTTATTGGCTACACTTTCAGAGTATACTGCCTAAATTGCAAACCCCGATTTCCTAACCTCAAAAAACGTATCAGATATGAGATTAATCACTTTTTCCATTTCTAGTCAAATCTTGATCAATTCTGACAATCCCGGGGTTCATAATTTAGGCGGTATACACTGAAAAGGTAGCTAATAACCTGCAATTTAAGCCCAGGATTGTCAAAATTGATCAAGATTTGACTTGTAGAAACAGAAAAAAGTGATTACTCTCATATTTAATACATTTGTTGAGGTTAGGAAATCGGGGTTCATAATTTATGCAGTATACACTGAAAGGGTAGCTAATAACCTGCATTTTAAGCCCAGGATTGTCAAAATCGATCAAGATTTGACTTGTAGAAATAGAAAAAAGTGAGTCATATTTGATACATTTTTTGAGGTTAGGAAATCGGGGTTTGCAATTTAGGCAGTATACTGTAACAGTGTAGCCAATAACCTACATTTTAAGCCAAGGTACATCAAAATTGATTAAGATTTGCCTTGTATGCAGATTTTTATCCCAAAAAGGCTTTTTTTCCTCTGTGTGTTGTGGTAAATCATCTTGTATAACAGCCAAATGAGGCAACCCTCTTTAATTTATGTAATTTAAATTCCCCACCCACGAAATAGATGATGCTGTTACATTATTTCATTGTCGGTGATTTCTTTTGCTTCTGACTGTAAAGCCGTGATAGTCATTTTTCTTCTCATTGTTTAATCAATATTGAATCAATGTACCTACACTATAATTTACAACGCTCATTGCAAATTGAAAAGAAGGAGGTTTTCTGGGGAAAATATTAAAAATGTTGAAAGGGGAATATTGAGGAAGTGAAAATGTGAGGAGATTCTTCAAAAACATTTGGCAACGTTGAATCAGAATATAAACTCAAAAATTAGTGGTAGGTATATAAGACAACATGAAACAGGAAAATCGACGAAATATAGACTACAACCCCATCGTAATTTTTAAGAGGTCAAGTGACCCAGCATGAATTATATTCAGTACGATGCTGGCATATGAATCCATAACTTTAGGCACTATGACGTCACTTTTGAGCGGTACAGGCGAGTACACAGGTAAATTGAATTTTCCATCCGAAAATGCGCTCTTTAGACAAAATATCCTTGTACGGCATTCCTGATGTCGCTAGTTCATAAAAAAATAATCACCTAGAACCCACTGCCGTACAAAAATAATGGGACCGGAAGCCAGAAGAATTTTTTATTTTCCGAAATTTTTTCCAGGCATATAGGCAATTTAATACTGTACGGCGTTTCTACAATTAGATTTGTATGCTTTCATAGATTCATTATTCAGCAACGCCGTACATATTTGGTGGTTACAGGTTGAGAAACCCCGAGCGCAGCCCCCTACTTCTAACTAGTTGGTGGTGATTCGAACCAACATCAAATTCCATGATCTGAAAATCCTATTTGTAAATTTAACTCACAGAAAATTGTTCTTCAGACCTCCATGCAGCTGCAACGTATTAGGTATAGATTTTGGAATATTTTTAAGGCATCAATTTGTTCATTTTGAAATTGTCTACATTTGATCGAGATTTTCAAGTTGTCTTCAAAAAATTCAAAATTTTCTATGAAAGCAGATTATATAGGATCAAACTTTCAAGATTGCTGATGTTGTATGTCATTAATGTTACTTCTTGCAATTTTTTAAGTTCCCACTTGGACCGCTAATTTTGTCAGCGGGGCAAATGGGGACTAGTCCTTAAAGGAAAGTGGGGATCAGTTCCCACTTGCCCCTTTACCAAATTGTATCTTTGTTACAGTTGCAGCTTTTGTGATATATGCAGCTTTTTGTGAAGTAAAGACTTTCGAAAAGTGATTATAATAGTGGTGCTCAGATATAAATAAAAACCGCTGCCCAAGGAATCACCACATCCAAGTCTCTCACAACGAAAAAAATTTGTATGTGGAAATAATTGTTTATGGAACTTTAATAATATAATATTTGAAATCCTCTACCCCAAAAACCCATAAAACGATGCTCCACATCGGTAGTGGGGTGGGGGTGGTGACAAGGGGTAGTGGGGGTGGATGAAGTAAAAAGAATATTTGAAGGTTTTTGGTTCTTGTACACAGTACACACACTACATCACAATCTTTTCTCATCCCCTTTAATAATGGGGGTGGCTAATGCCAAAAATTTAGCCACACCATATACTAAATACCAATTTTATTGACTCTTACCTGCTTTATTTACCTCTTTACCCCCATTTACCCCAATTTACCCCCCAACCCTTTGACAGAACAAGATGAAAATATAATCTAGTTACAGATCTCGTTAAAATACATATGTGCACCAAATTTCAAGTCAATATCTTAAACGGTTCCGGAGTAATCGTGTGCACAAAAAAGTCACGCATTATGCATTTTTCTGGTACGACGTCACTATACGTTAACTGTGGATATTGTGACGTCAAACTTGGTTTACCACGTATGTTAAATCTAAGGTTAACTTGCACTGTTCCAAATTTAATTTTATGACAAATCAAAGGTGTTAACTGAATAAAATAGGTATATCTAGAGTGTTAAACGCATTCCTATAAGAACTGCAAGTTTGCACATAATAAGTGCAGAACCGTGAAGGTTTTAAAATTCTCGATAGATAAATAATAATTAATAAAATTGATTGAGAAACTAACAAGCAAGTTTTATTCAAGTACCATATTTCGACCTTAAAAGCAGTATTTATCCTTTTTAAGGCACGAAGCACCGCAGGTGTTAATGCGTCATGTACAACAACAATTTTGTAATGTTTTCATCTATGAGGGTTTATCATGTACCTGAAGTTTCGAACGTTCACTTGAACGAATTTCATATGAAAGTCCAATTAGTCGACTTAGGCGTACAATTTTTCTGGTAAGTAATGTTTGCTGGTAACGATAGTATCATTGCCAGCAAATATTAACAGAAAAATGGTATGTACGTCTAAGTCGATTTGTGGTTTTTATTGATTATTCCTTTTCATATGAAATTCGTTCGGGTGAACGTTCAAAACTTCAGGTACATGGTTTATCCACGATACAATTTGTCAGTATGCTGACTAGCACAGCGCGCGAATACATCGCTCCTTTTAATTCCGAGTTTAATTCTAAATATCAACAAATCGAAATTGCGTTAACTTTGTCAAAAATCGAGGCCAATATAGAAACGAAAAAGCAAATGGGCTAAAAACTGGTTCACAGCCACTTAGAAAGATTGAATGTTGATCGCGCAACTCGTAACAGTATTAAAACAATCGTCTCGATGAGCCTACACACGACCCTATCTAGAGGAATCCCTGCAGATTTGATCAGGCAAATTGTATCGTATGCAGGCCCCTTAAGCACATCTGCAAAGTAGGTATGCTATTTCTTGCTGAAATTATAAATAAACAGGTGAACGTATTACTAATTAGCGGTATATTCTGCTAGTATTAGTATTTAATAATCAGATAGCACATCCAGTGGAAAAAAATTGAAGATTTTTATTGTTCAAATAGGCTTAGAATGTCATGAATTGTCGAGATTTTAAGTTTGAGCAAAAAAAATTCTGTCTGTCGGTCTGTAACTTTTTTGTGCGCACGATTACTCTGGAACCATTTAAGATATTGACTTGAAATTTGGTACACGTATATATTGTAACGAGATCTCGAACTAGATTTATATTTTGATCTTATTCCGTTGAAAGGTTGGGGGTAATTTGGGGTAAATGGGAGTAAACAGGCAAATCAAGCAAGTAAGAGTCATAAAATTGGTATGGGCAGTTTTACAAAGCATGGTCGATTCATGATATTAGTGACTTACTGATCAAAAATTGGTCCAAGCTACAACCCGTGTCCAATATTCGCTTAGATGAGTCTTACCGCACCTTGTTATAATAAAAAACTTGAGCTAAATTACGACAAAAATAAAATATTGGCTGTTTTTACTCCTAAAACTCAAGACCGTCACGCGTAACTCCATACAGATTGACACTTGTTTTGGCTGAAATTTTGTTACCAGAGACATGGTTAGTGTCCATCTCTGCTATACTTAATTATTACAAAATATTCAAAATTTGTTGGCAAGATACAGCTTTCATGTTTTAAATTCTAGGATTTAATATATAAACTATTAAAGTCGCGTAACTTGGTTAATACTCACGACCGTCACAGCGCTCATTATCAGTTAATAAGTTGAATGCTAGGACTACCAGCGGCTCAGAAACATATCGAAATTTTGTTTTCGTTGTGAAATCATGTGAGATACAATAACCAAGTGCTGTTTCTCAAAACATTTTGAATTTCCAGTAATTTATATGGTAAGTCTAATATATGGCCCTGTGCTCTCTTTCATGACCGCCACGTTGTGTATTTTAGCATTTATCAACTTATTAATATCCAAATACGTTTTTATTTTGAGGTATCCAGTACACTATCTTCTCCTAACCTTACTTGAATAATAGCTTAGGGTGAATATAATTCTTAGTCATTTTTGTCTAGCGGCCCTCACGACCGTCACACTCGTGACCGTCACATGGCACAAATTTGAGTGTGATGGTCTTGAGACTCTAATGACGGTCATGAGAAATTTCATTGGCATTACTCTCCTTCACTCTTGTAACTTTTGAATGGTTGAATGGTTTTTTTTCAAATTTGGTGTAGTAATGATGGGATGGGATGAAATTTCCAATTATATGAGGTAAAAAACCAACTTCTGACTTCCGGTTTCGAGGCAAATGACGTGAAAATCAAATTTTTTAAATGGACAACTTGTATATTTTTTCATATTTGGTTCCTACTAGCCAAAATACATATGATCTGACCCTCAAATATTATTTTTATTTTCAAAAATTTGGCACAACCTCAGCCAGCTTACACGACCGTTTTACGAATCTCACAACCATCTCATGCAACTCACGACCGTCACGCGTAACTCACAGTACCTCATTCACAATAAATATTACTCGAAATATTATTTATCTCGTTAGGACCATTGTCCTTTAAATTATGAACAAAATTGGTTATCGGTAACAAAATTTAGACACAAAAAGGTAATTTGAGTCAATACAGTTAACTGAATTTCGAAAGTATTAGGCTCAAATAAGAAAAAAAACAGATACTGCCAGTTATATCACTTTTTATTTTATTCATTGATATTATTACAACCAAAATTTTCTCTAATATCTTGTAGGACATATTTTTCACTTCAAAGAATCAACTTTTTCAATCGATGTGAAATCATCCACAGCCACAGTTTGCTGTACGACTATAATCGATAAAGTCGTGGTCATGAAATAATACCTAATATTTTATTTGTTATTATTTAATTACAAGCCGCTGTTTGACTGGCCTTTACTAATGCAATTACTTTTGTTAAATTTTATGAAATTTGCTTGGGGAACACATGAAAGGGGTAAATTAATATAATTTCTCAATAAATAATTTGAATTAAAAAAAAAATCATAATTTTCTACTTAATTCTTGATTTGTCAAAATTTTAACGCAGACTTGTTACTAATAGAGTACTGGGTTGTTTATAGATATTGAAATCATTTGTCAGCCCGTCTAAGGGGTTGAGGCGAAGGGATGAAATGTTTCAAAAATCAAATATTCTAAATAAGTCTTGATCTGCCAAAATATTTAAAATATTAAAATATTGTTACCAATAGGGTAGAAAATGTTCATAGCTACCGAAATTATTTGTCCGGGTGTTCAAGGGGATGAGAAGGAGTAAAATATATTAATAATCGATAATTACTTTAAAGAGATCTTGAAATGTAAAAGTTTTAATGCAGACACATTATTAATAATAGGATTAATTATATTTAATCACCGAAATAATTTGTCAGCTTGACCAAGGGGGTGAAGCGAGGGGACGAAATATTTAAAAAATCGTAACTTTCCATCCCATCCTTGAATTGTAAAAATTTTAACGTAGACTTGTTGCTAATGAGATAGTGTATTGTTTCTAACCACTGAAATCATTTGTCAGCCCGTCCGTGAAGCAAGAGGATGAATTATTTAAAGAATTGTAACTTTCCAACCGATCCTTAAATTAATAAAATTATAACGTAAACTTGTTGCCCTTAGGGTAGTGTATTGTCTCTAACCACTGAAATAATTTGTTAGCCCGTCTAAGGGGGTGAAATATTAAAAAAATCGTAACTTTATAACCAATCCTTCAATTGTTGTTTAACGTAGACTCGTTGCTAATGGGGTAGTGTATTGTTTCTAATCACTGAAATCATTTGTCAGGCCGTTTAACGCCGTGAAGCAAGGGGATTAAATATTTAAAAAATCGTAACTTTCCAACCGATCCTTGAATTGTTAAAATTTTACCGTAGACTTCACCCCCTTAGACGGGCTGACAAATGATTTCAGTAGTTGGAAACAATACACTACCCCTCTGGCAACAAGTCCACGTTAAAATTTAAACAATTCAAGGATCGGTTGGAAAGTTACGATTTTTTAAATATTTCACCGTCTTAGACGGACTGACAAATTATTTCAGTGGTTAGAAACAATGCACTACCCTATTGGCAACAAGTCTACGTTAACATTTCAATAATTCAAGGATCGGTTGGAAAGTTACGATTTGTTTAATATTTCATCCCCTTGCTTTACCCCCTTAAACGGCCTGACAAATGATTTCAGTGGTTGGAAACAATATATTACTCTATTGCCAACAAGTCTACGTTAAAATTTTGACATTTCAAAAATTGTTTACAAAGGTATGATTTTTTTAACATTTCATCCTCTTGCTTCACCCCCTTAGACGGGCTGACAAATTATTTGAGTGGTTAGAAACAATACACTACCCCATTAGCAACAAGTCTACGGTAAAATTTTAACAATTCAAGGATCGGTTGGAAAGTTACGATTTTTTAAATATTTCACCCTCTTAGACGGGCTGACAAATTATTTCAGTGGTTAGAAACAATGCACTACCCTATTGGCAACAAGTCTACGTTAACATTTCAATAATTCAAGGATCGGTTGGAAAGTTACGATTTGTTTAATATTTCATCCCCTTGCTTCACCCCCTTAAACGTCCTGACAAATGATTTCAGTGGTTAGAAGCAATACACCAAGTCCACGTTAAAATTTAAACAATTCAAGGATCGGTTGAAAAGTCACGATTTTTTAACTCTTTCACCCCCTTAGACGGGGTGACAAATGATTTCAGTGGTTAGAAACAATATACTACTCCATTGCCAACAAGTCTACGTTAAAATTTTAACATTTCAAAAATTGTTTACAAATGTATGATTTTTTTAACATTTCATCCCCTCGCTTCACCCCCTTAGACTGGCTGACAAATCATCTCAGTGGCTAGAAGCAATACACTACCCCACTGGCAACAAGTCTACGTTAAAATTTAAACAATTCAAGGATCGGTTGAAAAGTCACGATTTTTTAAATATTTCACCCCCTTAGACGGGGTGACAAATTATTTCAGTGGTGAGAAACAATGCACTACCCTATTAGCAACAAGTCTACGTTAACATTTGAATAATTCAAGGATCGGTAGGAAAGTTACGAATTTTTTAATATTTCATCCCCTTGCTTCACTCCTTTAAACGGCCTGACAAATGATTTCAGTGGTTAGAAATAATATACTACTCTATTGCCAACAAGTCTGCGTTAAATTTTTGACATTTCAAAATTTTTTTACAAAGGTATGATTTTTTTAACATTTCATCCCCTCGTTTCACCCCCTTAGACGGGCTGACAAATGATTTCAGTGGTTAAAAGCAATACACTACCCCACTGGCAACAAGTCTGCTTTAAAATTTAAACAATTCAGGGAACGGTTAGAAATCTTAGTGCTAAGGCTTTCGCGGAGCTGGTGATCTGGCTGCTGGTTTCCGGGTCTTCTTCCGCGTAGACTTGGTTGAGTGCTTGACGTTTCGACCATCTTGTCGTGGTCTTCTTCAGAAGAAGACCACGACAAGATGGTCGAAACGTCAAGCACTCAACCAAGTCTACGCGGAAGAAGACCCGGAAACCAGCAGCCAGAACGGTTGGAAAGTTACGATTTTTTAAATATTTCACCCCCTTAGACGGGCTGACAAATTATTTCAGTGGTCAGAAACAATGCACTACCCTATTGGCAACAAGCCTACGTTAACGTTTCAATAATTCAAGGATCGGTTGGAAAGTTACAATTTTTTTAATATTTCATCCCCTTGCTTTACCCCCTTAAACGGCCTGACAAATGATTTCAGTGGTCAAAAATAATATAATACTCTATTGCCAACAAGTCTACGTTAAAATTTTGACATTTCAAAAATTGTTTACAAAGGTATGATTTTTTTAACATTTCATCCCCTTGCTTCACCCCCTTAGACGGGCTGACAAATGATTTCAGTAGTTGGAAACAATACACTACCCCTCTGGCAACAAGTCCACGTTAAAATTTAAACAATTCAAGGATCGGTTGAAAAGTCACGATTTTTTAAATATTTCACCCCCTTAGACGGGGTGCAAATTATTTCAGTGGTGAGAAACAATGCACTACCCTATTGGCAACAAGTCTACGTTAACATTTGAATAATTCAAGGATCGGTTGGAAAGTTACGATTTTTTTAATATTTCATCCCCTTGCTTCACCCCCTTAAACGGCCTGACAAATGATTTCAGTGGTTAGAAATAATACTACTCTATTGCCAACAAGTCTGCGTTAAAATTTTGACATTTCAAAAATTGTTTACAAAGGTGATTTTTTTAACATTTCATCCCCTCGCTTCACCCCCTTAGACGGGCTGACAAATGATTTGAGTGGTTAGAAACAATACACTACCCCATTAGCAACAAGTCTACGGTAAAATTTTAACAATTCAAGGATCGGTTGGAAAGTTACGATTTTTTAAATATTTCATCCCCTTGCTTCACGCCGTTAAACGGCCTGACAAATGATTTCAGTGATTAGAAACAATACACTACCCCATTAGCAACAAGTCTAAGTTAAAATTTTAACAATTGAAGGATCGGTTATAAAGTTACGATTTTTTAAATATTTCACCCCCTTAGACGGGCTGACAAATTATTTCAGTGGTTAGAGACAATACACTACCCTAGGTGGAACAAGTCTACGTTATAATTTTACTAACTCAAGGATCGGTTGGAAAGTTACTATTTTTTAAATAATTCATCCCCTTGCTTCACCCCCTTGGACTGGCTGACAAATGATTTCAGTGGTTAGAAACAATACACTACCTCATTAGCAACAAGTCTACGTTAAAATTTTTACAATTCAAGGATGGGTTGGAAAGTTACGATTTTTTAAATATTTCATCCCCTGGTTTCACCCCCTTGATCAAGCTGACAAATTATTTCGGTGATTAAATATAATTAATCCTATTATTAATAATGTGTCTGCATTAAAACTTTTACATTTCAAGATCTCTTTAAAGTAATTATCGATTATTAATATATTTTACTCCTTCTCATTCCCTTGAACACCCGGACAAATAATTTCGGTAGCTATGAACATTTTCTACCCTATTGGTAACAATATTTTAAATATTTTGGCAGATCAAGGCTTATTTAGAATATTTGATTTTTGAAACATTTCATCCCCTCGCCTCAATCCCTGAGACGGGCTGACAAATGATTTCAATATCTATAAACAACCCAGTACTCTATTAATAACAAGTCTGCGTTAAAATTTTGACAAATCAAGAATTAAGTAGAAATTTATGATTTTTTTTTAATTCAAATTATTTATTGAGAAATTATATTAATTTACCCCTTTCATGTGTTCCCCAAGCAAATTTCATAAAATTTAACAAAAGTAATTTGCATTAGTAAAGGCAAGTCAAACAGCGGCTTGTAATTAAATAATAACAAATAAAATATTAGGTATTATTTCATGACCACGACTTTATCGATTATAGTCGTACAGCAAACTGTGGCTGTGGATGATATCACATCGATACTTTTTCATAATCCATTTAGAATATTTATATTAATACACAGCACAAATATAAATATGACGGTCGTATGTTTTGTTATACATTTCGCTAAGGAAAAACAGCTGTAACATTTTAGTCACGGGAAAAAGCTGGTGCCACAAGGCATACCTGAAAAGTAGACACTTCAACCGTTTAAAAAATGTATGCCATCAATAGATTCCTGACATTTTATTTTTCAACATTGTCAATGTGAAATCGACCATGCTTTGTAGAACTGCCCGTATATAGTATTTATGAGAAGCTAAGGTCTCAAGTTTTTTTGGCATTAGCCACCCCCAGTACAATCCTTACCCCACTATTAAAGGAGGTAAGAAAAATAAAATTGTGATTTAATGTGTGTACAATAACCAAAGGCCTCTTTTTTACTGCATCCACCCCCACCCTCATTACCGATGTGGCATACCGTTTTATGGGTTTTTGGGGTAGGCGATTTCAAATATTATATTTATTAAAGTTCCATAGACAATTATTTCCACATGCAATTTTTTTTCGTTGTGAGATACTTGGATAGAGTTTCTGGATGTGGAAGTAGTGATTCTATGGGCAGTACTTTTTTATAAATATCATCCGCAAAAAAGTTCTGAAAATTAACTGGGAAACGTAGTCATTATTTATTAATTTATAATTCATTTGACATTGATACATTACCAATAATTTTCAGCGTGAAATGCAACTATTTTTACACAGTAAATAAGTAATAAAGAAAAAATGTACAGATTCGAGTATTAATGACCGTCACCCCAAACAAAAATCGGGTATTAATATCTGACGCCAATGATAAAATAAATTTAAAAATATCTTCCAGATTCAGATTTTCTATTATATCCAAGTCTCTCACAACGAAAAAAAAATTGATTCTATATTTATTTTGTACTTCACTACGTGGAAATAATTGTTTATGGAACTTTAATAATATAAGTAATACTTAAAATCGCAAAAAACGATATGCCACATCAGTAGTGGGGAGTGAGGGTGGGTGGTAGTGGGAGTGGACGAAGTAAAAAAAAAATTGTTGAGGCCTTTGGTTCTTGTACACACACAGACACAATTTTATTTTTTTCACCCCTTTTAATAAAGGGCAATACCTAGGGCCCAGAATTAGCATCTAATAAAGTGAGAGCATAACATAAAAAATAGACCGAATGCATGTAGGCGGCGTCAGAGTCGCGTTTGGGTACTGCAACATAACCTCATTTTCTGTGCATCTTTGTTTACTAATTCTTTAAAAATACCAAGCAATTGTGTGCCTCAATGCACTTCCTATTATAGAAAAAATAACAATTTAAAGTTTCACCAGTTTCCAGTATGCAGCTGTTTTAGAAGAAAGTGGATAGTTGCTCTCAAATTACAAAAAAGCCCATCTAGTGTGTTCAAAACATTTCACAGACCGAATGCATGTAGGCGGCGCCAGAGTCGCGTTTGGGTACTGCAACATAACATCATTTTCTATGCATCTTCTGTTTACTACTTCTTTAAAAATGCCAAGTTTTTCTTTTAGTTCAACTAACTATCCATTTTCTGTATGTTTCAAATAAACAAACTTATTTCAACACATCAAAACTACAAAGCACAGAACACAATGAATAAAGTTCCCAAAGGCGATCGGTAACCGCCTGGCGGCGAAATATTTTACTAAACCTATGCATTCCTCCTATTGCTGACCTAAACAAGTATAGGGAATCAACGCACTCTTTAAAATAATTTTGAATGCACTGAGCATTCCACAAGAAAAACTGTCTGGCATTCAATGTAAAGTTGCTGATTAAGAAACAAATTGCTTATGAGGTATTTCAAATTCTCTAATTTCACTTAATTTTTTTAAATCCAGTAACTCACGTACATTTTTTAATCACGTACCTTAAAGGCTCGCCACAACAATATATTTAAATTGCAATTTTACTCAATTTCACTGAATTAAATAAAGCATTCCTCCTTGTCAACTTCAACGTCAAATTACACATTTCGATCACAATGAAGATTATCATTGATTAAGAAGTGGCTATAAAATATCTTTGCTGATACAGTGCGTGTAATTGCGGACTGGGCATGTACTCCACGTAGCGCGAGAGTTCTGACAACCCAGGTAACAGCAAATTCGCCCGTCGGCGGCATAGATTAAAAGAGTCGGCGTTAGACCACTGAAGCATTCCCGTTCTGTTATTTCATTTCGTCAGCTGGCACACGCGATGTTGCAATTCTAACTCCCTATGCCCAGCCCGCCACTACACACAGTGTATACCTACTTAATGATTTTTTTGGATCTATGAAAAACAGACAAAAATTAAACAACGATTTTTAAGAATTCTTACACTAAGGTAACTGACCAGTTTGAGTGATATGATGATTTCGAGGATGACTTCATTTAAAACTTTTATCAGGTTTGTTTACTTTAACATTTATCAAATGCAGTACATGGTATGATATATACGCAGCTTTATCGAACAACAATTGACTGCAATTATATATTGGTTTACTCAGAATTTGTCAGAGGTATTTCTGGGACTCATTTTTAAGTTTTAAACCCGATATATTGTACATAACGCGCGCCTTCGTTATACTTAATTAGGAAAAACAATCTTTTGCATTGTTTGTACTTATTAAATTATATTAAATAAACAAAAGTCGTTAATTTAAAAGCGAGTTTAAAAAATTTCCAAACCGGTACATGTACCAACGCGAAAAGCTAAGAGAGGCAATAGTACTGCCTCTTTTATGACTACACCACTGGGTTTGATGATTTTTTTTTTGTGGCACAATAAACCTAGTCCAATCAGCCAGAAATAAAATATTAATGGTAAGACCAATGCATTGGCGGCTCGTGACATGACAAACTGATGAGGGCTCTAGATAGGTATAAATAGGTACCTTGTTAGGTTTGTTATACCCCAGCCAAATTAGAACAAATTTTAACGTTTGACGGAACAAACTGATATAGTTTTGAAACTTGGCAAAGATGTTCATTAAGGTTTACCGTTAAACATACTAAAAGTCCGGTTGCGCTCCAGCCGCCATCTTGAAAAAATGGCGTACCGATTCAGTTTTCTGCGTAGATCTCTCTAACAATTAGCGACCTCGAAATTATACTTATATAAAAAATAAAGCTTATGAAATTGTCTACAAAAAATGTTATATGCATTTTATTCGTATCTATAATCATAGGTACTCTTCAGTGCATTGCATTTCATCGACACATTAAAAAACTGTAAATAAGTATCGCTCGTAGAGAAAAAATATAGGTATCATATCATTGTGTCGTCATAGAATTCGCACCCAATTTTCAAATGTCCGTCATGAGGTCCGTCTTTCTGTCAGTCCGTTAGTTTGCCCGTCTGCTTCTCCATCAGTCATGTTTCTTTTAGGCTAAATAACTGAAAAGAGAAAAGCCCGGTTTTATTGAAAGTACAATAAATTAGTGTTAGCTAGAGAAAGAACCCCAGCGCTTTTTGAAAAAAAAAAAAAAACTGTAAATATGTATAAAGGTCTCGATAAAGGTTATAAAGCATTTTATGAAAAAAATATATGTGGAGTGTAGTAATCTTTGATAAGTACCTAAATGTTTAACAACCTTTCTATTTACTGATCGATTTTTTTCAAAATCAATAGGGTTCTTCCTCTGGCCAACAAAAACTTACTGTCCGAATTTCAAGAAAATCGGACTTTTCTCTTTTAAGTTATCCCAACTCACAAAAACGTGCCATACAGAGAGACAGACGGACATAGGACGGACATAATAATATGAATTTTATTTTCTCTACGATGATATTTACGATTTTAGAAATGTGTCGATCAAATGCAATTTTTCTTATTTCCGAAGATTAGGTATAATAGATACGGAAAAAATGTATATTACTTCCACATCCAGTGGAAGTATAGTAACGACAACAAAAATTTTATTGTTTAAAAAGGCTTAGAATGTCATGAAACGTCGAGATTTTAAGTTTGAGCAAAAAAATTCTGTCTGCCTGTCTGACTGTAACTTTTTTGTGCGCACGATTATTCTGGAACCGTGAGTTGAAATTTGGACATGTATGTATTTTAACGAGATCTGGAACTAGATTATATTTTGATCTTATTCCGTTGAAGGGGAGTAAATTGAGGATGATGGGGTAAATGGGTAAAGTTGGTATTTAGCGAAGTATGTAGTATATACAGGTAAGAGAAGCTAAGGTCTCACAAGTCTCACAAAAAAAAAATATGATTGTGTGTAGGTACAAGAACTAAAGGCCTCAATTTTTTTTTTTTTATTTCGAGTGTTCCCGCATTCGACCCGACAGAAGGCGCTGTTGTCCGTGTACATGTGGACCTTCCACTCAAACTAATCCTCTTTGGGGAATATGTGTATGTAGGTATATGATTTCTACAAATTTCCAGACCTCGTTCCAGACTATAAGACTAATGATTTTTGCATAAAATTACAATAAAAATACTCCATACTCGGTACCGAGCTCGGTACACTGGAGTTTTTTAAAACAATATAAATCTTAGAAATTCCCTCTTTAGAATACAGTGCCCTAACATAAGAAAAATATGTTTTTCGCTCTCGTGTAAAACTTACCTACTTAATAATTTATAAACATGCTGGGTTAGTAATAAACATTCTATATGAGCTAAAATAGAAATTAAATAATTTAAAATGGATCCTTATTTGGTTCGTTCTGAAGTTCCCAAGGATAAAAAGGTTTCTGAAGATAAATAAGTACCTTATTTATATTTTATGTACCAGTTTACCAGTAAAATTGGTATATTATTATACCTAGCGCAAATTTACACAATTTTATATCAGTACTTAGATTGTAAAAAAACTGTAAACCGAGGTAAACAATGGTAGGTATAATTAATTAATAATCTGCTAAATAATAAACGACGACTTGAATGTTAAATGAAGTGATTTGGTTGTCAAATTGATTCCTAATCCTTATATTACAGGCATAAGTAGAAAGTTTTAAGTGAAATAATGTCCTCATATCGGGTTTGGTTATTAAATTTTACTTATTATTTAGATATTAGGTAGGTATTATCGTAATAAGACCAATGATAGTTAAATCCTCTCGTTAATCCCTAGGTTGCAAATTTAACTAATAAACAGCGCTTGTGATTTTACGAAAGTAGGTAGCACATAGCAGCAATAACATCAACGTAAGCAATGAGAATGAGATCTTACGAGACACGTTAGCTCACTGGATTTACCACTCACAAAACCGTCTACCACGGCACACAAATGTTGTTTTCTAACTGAAATATAACTCGCGGGTTCAACGGAACACAAATCATAGCTTTCGTGATTTTTGCGCGAAAAAACACACGCACTTCATCGAAATAAACAATAGAACATTGAAAGAAAACAAACGAAACGCACGTCGAACGATACGACCACCTTGCACAGCTCACTCGTTATTTCAAATTGTGCTATCAGAGAGCGACCGTTTCTCGGTGGAGGGGGAACATCGAGGTATATTCGACGACAGGGCCGCACTCGCCACTCAATCGTGTGCTTCCTTGAAAACAGGCCAATGCAATGTTTTTCTGAAAAGATGCAGTTCCTCTATCGGCAATCATAGAGAACATGCATGCATTTCAAAAGATAACTAACTACTGCTAGTAGTTTTTAACAAGATACTTAAATAATGATACATTATTGCAAAAAGTCAACATGAACACCCCCCTGGGGTGTATGACCCTATAAATGAGGTGACTAAAAAAATTTACTCTATGATTAGTATCTCCGGAATACTTTATAATAATACAATAAAATTTGGTAATTGGAAGTATAGTACCGACGTGGATATAAGGACGGCCCCAAGCTAAGACCTGGAAGGATTACGGTAATAAAAACTTTAGATATAGATAATTACTTTAAACGTACGTACAGGGCTGTACTTAAAATTGTAGCGCATTCTTTTTACCGTTTTATTTACTTCTGTCTCAGATCCTGATATCTCTGAAAAAAAAAACCTGCGCCCAAGGAATCACTACTTCCACATCCAGATTTGCTGCCCAAGTCTCTCACAATGAAAAAATTTTGTATGTGGAATTAATTGTTTATGGAACTTTAATAAAATAATATTTGAAATCGTCTACCCCAAAAACCCATGAAACGATATCCCACATCGGTAGTGGGGTGGGGGTAATGATGGGGGGGTAGTAGTGGGGATGAATGAAGCAAAAAAATGTTGTGAGGCCTTTGGTTCTTGTACACACACTAAATCACAATTTTTTATTATCCCGTTTTATAATGGGGCGGAGGTAGTAATGGGGAGTGGCTAATGCCAAAAATGTTTTTGAGACATAGCTTCTCTTGTATACGCTAAATACCAATTTTATGGACTTTTACCTGCTTGATTTGCCAATTTACCCCCCAATCCTTCAACGGAATAAGATTAAAATATAATCTAGTTTCAGATCTCATTAAAAGGTACATACATGTACCCTCCGATTAAAGAACTTATATCTAGATACATGATGGCATGAATTTTATGATCCCGAAAGACTCCCATTCTAAGGGACACTTCTTCCCATAAGTTGCTGATTGGCCCATCGGCGTATTCGCGGCCGCTCGTACACGATCGGCTTCAGTTCGATTATCATAATCTCAGTTGACAGTTCGGCCATTAATGTCAATAAATGTTTTTCGTGTTCTCCGACCAAAAACTGGTGAAAAAGTAATTTTATTTTAAGTTGTGATTTGCTTAATACCTAAATAATATTCTCTATTCATATTTACACAGTTTAGTGACAATATATTTTGTGCAAATAAATAGTGAAGTGCTGTGCCGTTTGCAGAAAGCAGTTTAGAAAAGAAGAAAATCGATCGTTCCATAGTCGTAACATGATGAAGTTCAGTTTACAGTTATAAAGTAAATAGCAATTAAATTTTAATATCCTTTCAATACATATTTATCTTACTGTTTTATCTTACTGTAATATCGTATGCCTACATCACGTTATATAAAGAGCCGGTAATGCAGGAATTGCAATAATTCATTTTAATTAAAAATATTTACCATTCTACACATTTTCTACACACACAACGCCACTGTTGCCTATGGGATGTGATATTCATCTATCCATATAATGTGACTATGTTAGGAGCAAACAAGGTATATAGTGAAAAGATAGCCTGTTATGTATCTAGATATAAGTTCTTTAATCGGAGCATGTACCGAATTTCAATCAATATCTTAAACGGTTCCAAAGTAATCGTGCGCACAAAAAAGTTACAGACAGACCGGCAAACTTAAAATTTCAACGTTTCATGACATTCTAAGCCTATTTCAACAATAAAAATTATTAAAAAACTTTTTGTCGTTACTATATTTCCACTATAGATATTTATAATTCTAAATATGTGTATGGTTATAAAATGTAACAGAAATAGTTACATAAAATACATATATTTATTAGAAAGGCTTATAAAAATTTATTAACTCCGACCCAGGCAAAACGGCGGTACAAAAGCTTTTATTTTATGTTTCTCTTCCTTAAGCCAACAATTTTTTGCACTTATTATCCCAGCTCAATTTTATGACTTTTTTTTCGCCAGTCCTTATATACACGACGCTACAGTGGGTTTGTTTCTGCAGGAAATCGCAAACTAGTCAGAGCCAATAAGCTCTGGCTAACGTGGTCAGCTGACCAATCACAAACTGTTTTCAACCAATCGTGTTACATCTGACTAGTCCGTGATTGTTGCAGAAACATGTAGACTCTTGCTAAAGTCAGTTGGAAAATAATAAAAAAAAAAGGCCGACAAATCGCCGACGTTTGATCTGTGCCGCTGTCAGAGTACCGCCGCGGTAGAGATCAACGTCGCTTTCTCAGTTGATATTAGCAATACTATAAGTCATCGTTAACACAGTCACTTTATACATAAAAAAAAATCCAACCTAAGGTTTTCCAACGGGATTCTCTTTATTTTGGCGTTACAAATAATTTCTCAAAAGTCTATAATGCCAACTGGACAGCTACCAGAGGTGGGCAAATACTTTGAAAAAGTATTTAAATATTAAATAATAAATACTTTCAGAAAATTGAAAGTATTTAAATATTAAGTATTTTCAAAAGATAAATATGTAAATAATAAGTAACAAAAGTAATTAAATACTTATACTTTATACTTAGTATTTAAATATTTTCAGAATATTTAAATATTTTGATAACACTGAAATATTTTGAAGCATAATTAAGTGTATAAAAAAAATAAATTATATTTTCTATTTTTGTAGAAATCAATAAAGACTTATTATTATTATCTTTATCATTATTATTGTTATATTAAATATTATTTGAGGTGTCAAAATTTTAGGTTTCACGACTTTCATTAACAGTTAACACTTACTGCGTGTAAGTCTGCTCTCAACCAACTTTCTGGGAATTAAGACGTGAATGACTGAATACTGAATGATGCGATGTATTTATTAACTACATAGTATAGTACATGTCTTGATTCATGACGAGTATCTGCCTGTCTCCAGTCCTGTGTTTCCCCCGGGCCCGGGCTTGTTTGGGGGGGGGCGGTTTTGTATTATAATTAAAAAAAATAAATTTCTGATTTCTCCCCTCCGGTCATCAAATATTTTTTTTGGATTTGTCCCTCGCCGCCCACGAAAAATTTTTTTTTGAATTTCTTCCCCCGGCTCATCAATTTTCAAAAAAAGCCCCCTGGGCCCATATTTTCTCTCCATTTGTTTATATTTGTTGCATTTATTTAAGTAATTTTGAGATTCAAATACTTAGAGGATATTCAAATATTTCTGAAAGTATTTAAATACTATCAGAAAAGGATTTAAATACTTTTTTGAAAGTATTGAAATACTTCCCAGTTATTTAAATAGTTTAAGTATTTATAAATAGGTACGTTTAGGATCATTTTCACAAATACTAAGTAGTAAATATTTCAGATAAAGTATTTGCAAGTATAAATACAAATACTTGTTGCAAGAAGTATTTAAATACTCGGTATTTAAATACTTTCTAGCATTTAAATACTTATGAGGTATTTATAAGTACATATTTGCCCAGCTCTGACAGCTACAGTAGTTACAGCAGGTCAAATGTCAAGAAAATCGGTTTTTCTCAAATATCTCGTAAATTATCGGTTTTACATTAATTTTGGCTGTTATAGAATTTGTTCGTGAAATAAATATGCATAAAAAAGGTTCTATACAAAAGGCCATGGCGGGTTAAGATAAGTGTCCGTGCCTTTGTAACCTTTTTGCGTGTGGTTCCTTCCAGTGATGTATCTTTGCGTAAGATACTACCACAAAAAGTTTTGACCTCAAAAACTTCATAATATCTGGTAAAAATTTTTTTTTTGAAAATCCAAAAAAAAAATTTTTTTTTCTTAATCAAGTGAACCAATTTGTTTGTATTTCACATATATTGTAAATATACTCAAGACAATTTATTACTGATATTTTCATGAAATCTTTTCATGAAGAAAACAAAAATTGATGTTTTTGAATTTTTCGAAAAATTTATATACGTACTTACCCGTTAGAGACCACCTCTATTTTCTTTTACTAATTATACACCATACAATAAGCTATAACATATATTTTTTACAAAACTCTATCGAAGGGATAACGTAGTCAAATTGGCAAAGATAATGTTACGTGCTGTCACCCCCCTTAGTGTACACCCTGTATCGTGGGTTCGGAAATTATAACACCAGGGTAACACTAAACAATAATGTATTTAAGTACGCACTAATTACAACAAATAAAGAAAAAGAGTATAAATTGGTTAGAAATTCGATATATTAATAAATATATAAATGAACAACTGCTTGGATTACACGTATTGAAAATTTTTTGGAGCAGCCTACGTATTTTTTTGAAATAACGAGATGTATTTTTCACAATACATATGTTTCCTACAAAGCTCCATCGAAACGGTAATACATAAAAAAATTATGTTTAATAATAAGAATACGTAATAAAAAAAATGGTATGTATGCTACTGATATATGATAATATTAGTTGTCTTCATGACTGTCCTCATTTATTGTATCACTGATATCTTCTGCGAACAGTTTTACTGATGGTTTCGGAATATCGTCGAGAAACCTTGCATATGACAAATTCATGTTTAAGTTAAAAAAAAAATAGTTTTCTGTTACTTAGAGATGGATTTATCATATGCAAGGTCGACGATATTCCGAAATCATCAATAAAACTGTCTGAATTATTCGCAGAAGATATCACTGTTACAATAAATGAGGACAGTGATGAAGACGACTAATATTATCATATATCATTAGCATAACATGTTTTTTTATTATGTATTCTTATTATTAAATTCATCATTTTTTTATGTATTACCATTTCGATGGAGCTTTGTAGAAAATGTATGTATTGTGAAAAATACATCTCGTTATTTCAAAAAAGTACGCTGCTCCAAAAAATTTTCAATACGTAAAATCCAAGCAGTTGTTCATTTATAACATTGTTGTTCGAAAAATTTGCTAATAAATAAGCCTATGCGATAGGCTTCTTGCACAAAATATAATTTTAGCGTTTTTAGAATCTTTATTTAATACAAAACACAGTGTGTAAAGGGTAGTTTCTTATTTTTTCTTTTACAGACGGTATTGAACATTAAAGTTTGAATAAATCCGTTGGGCGCGCAAACAACGTGTGACGTCATGTGTCAGGAGACGCACAGCGCTAGCGTACATTTTAAATTAATTACATTCATAGATATTGCCCTTGTAATAGTTTGATAGTGGAGCGAAATAGACCACACAAATCTCTCCGTTCTCGAGAAAAAATCGCTGCCCAAGGAATCACTACTTCCACATTCAGATTTTCTATCCAAGTCACCCACAACGAAAAAATTTTGTATGTGGAAATAATTGTTTATGGAACTTTAATAATATAATATTTCAAATCCTCTACCCCAAAAACCCACAAAACGATACCCCACATCAGTAATGGGGTAGGGGTGGTGATAGGGGGTGGTAGTGGGGGTGGATAAAGTAAAAAAATATTTTGAGGTTTCTGGTTCTTGTACACACACTAAATCACAATTTTTTTTCATCCCCTTTAATAATGGGGTGGGGGTGGTAATGGGGGTGGCTAAAGCCAAATTTTTTTTGAGACCTTGGCTTCTCTTGTATATACTAAATAGTCAATATCTCAAACGGTTCCAGAGTAAACCTGCGCACAAAACAAAGTTACAGACCGACAGACAGACAGAAATTTTTTTTTCGCTCAAACTTAAAATCTCGACGTTTCATGACATTCTAAGCCTATTTGAACAATAAAAATGTTTAAAACATTTTTTGTCGTTACTATACTCCCACTGGATGTGGAAGTAAAAGAATCAGCGCAGCACCAGAAAGTGTAGTTTTTATAAAGTGAAAAATTCTACATAAGAAATGGCTATTTAATACATTTTTTGTGGTACAGATATTTTTTATTTCGAAAAAACTCGAGAAATTGATTGATTATAAAAATCGTGTTTTTTAACATTTACACTGCCACATTTTCAAATCTAATTGAACTATCGATCTGATTTTTTTTTTTTTAATTCAAGTACACAAATAAGCGCTTCCAATGGTCTTTTTGTTTTTATCGATTATTGTTTATTTTCTTTAAACAACAATGAACTTATTACTCGACTAATACTTCGCTAAAAATGTACTCGTAATTTTGACTAAGCGACAAACTTTTTTATTTTTGAAAATTTTCATATACAGTGTGTCCCACTTAAGGACTAGCCACCACCCCCGTAAAATATTTATTTATGAACCGATTTTTATGTTTTTTTTTTTAATATGTAGATCTCGCAAAAGACATTAGAAACATGTTCCGTTAATTCCGGAATTCAAAACCACGGCCAACTACGACTATTGTTTAAGTGCGAAATATTGAGAAATACTATTAGGGATTTTTTTTTCAAAATATTGGAACGGATTCTTATTCAGGTATTCAGGACCACCTATATTGTACCAATTTTTGTCGTGATAACAATACAGGGTGGCCCAAAACATTAAAAATAAGTTTTTAAAATAACGAAATTTAAAATAAAACTTAGCAAGCGTGGAAAACAAAAAATGTTAGTTGAAAAATGGCTGTAGCTGACACTGTTTAACTAGCATCTTAGTTCTTTGATAAACGACTAAAACTTAATTATCACGTATTATTATAATAATGGCTAAAGTGGAAATTGTGCGATTTGTTAATTAATTAATATTAATTAATTAATTGTGCTAATAATAATTTTACTTTAAATTTCGTTATTTTAAAAAGTTATTTTTAATGTTGTGAGCCACCCTGTATTACTATCACGACAATTGGTACAATTGGTACAATAGGTATATAGGTGGTCCTGAATAAGAATCCGTTCTAATATTGTGAAAAAAATTCCTAATAGTACTTCTCAATATTTCGCACTTAAACAATGGTCGTAGTTGGCCGTGGCTCTGAGTTCCGGAATTAAGAGAACACGTTTCCAATGCCTTGTTCCGAGATCTACATATTAAAACAAAAAACAGAAAAATCGGTTCATAAATAAAAATTTTACGGGGGTGGCTAGTCCTTAAGTGGGACACACTGTATATGCAGCGAGGCGATTGAGGCTAAGATACAGGAGAATTATCTGAAAAAAAATTTCATCTAGGACTTATAATTTTTTATTTATGAATATTTTTGTGACACAGGCGTACGGCGTGAACTATCCGATTGACCTTTGAAATAATAACCTTTTTCACTCATGTCTAATACAATTTAAACCTTTTTAAATATGGTACACTTGAATACACACTATAATTTAATATCACAGACCCAATACAACTAAATAATTTTAGGAAATAATCGCAAACTGCACAAATAATAATAATAATAATAATAATAATAATAATACACACAGGTTATATGTTAAGAAGAAAGATGGCGGCCGTGGATTGATAGACCTGGAATCTGCTTATGACTCCTCTATCGTGGGACTGAGCGCGTATATCGGACAGGGGAAGGACAGGTTCACTCGGATAGTTAAAGAGCATGATAAAGATAAGAAGTTATATTCCATTCAGAAAGAAGCTAAATAAAATTCAAGCAGAATACCTGGGTACCGAGACCACTGACGAGGACGCTAAGAAGAAAATTAAAACCAGCATCGAAAAGAGGAAAATAGAAGTACTCTGCTCAAAACCGATGCATGGACAATTCTTCCGCAACCTCGAGCGACCAACAGTGGACAAGATGGCGTCTACGAAGTGGCTGAACGGCTCAGGCCTGAAGGGGGAAACGGAAAGCCTGATAATAGCAGCGCAGGATCAAGCGCTAAACACTAGATACCACCAGAGAATGAACTTGAAACAGCCTGTTGACAGCAAGTGCAGAATGTGCGGAGTAGCATAAGAACATGTCAGTCACGTGGTGGCAGGATGTACTACGCTGGCACCATCAGAGTACACTCATCGACATAACAGAGTGGCCAGAATCTCCACTGGGTCATGTGCAAGCACTTTGATATACCGGTGCTGCAAAAATATTATGAATATACGCCTGAGACGGTTGTCAGTACTAACGACGTCACAATTATGTGGAACGTGCCAATTATAACAGACAGAGAAATTCGCGCAAATCGACCAGACATCGTAGTACACAATAAAAAGGAGAAGTCCTGTTTACTGATCGATGTATCCATCCCTAATGACAGCAATATAATGCTCAAGGAAACAGAGAAGTTGAGCAAGTACAAAGACCTCCAAATAGAAGTTAGCAGAATTTGGAATGCAAAGACCACAGTCGTGCCAATAATTGTAGGAGCCCTTGGAACTGTCAAGAAGGGCCATGACTGGAGACTACAACAACTGCCTTGTCAACCGAGCGCACAAGAAGTGCAGAACAGCGCATATTTTAAGGAAAGTCCTGGATTAGGAGTCTCTGTGATCCCTTGTTGGGATCTGGACTCTGAGCTGTTGGAGTGGACATCACCAACGTCGCCTGAAGGGTCCAAAAACCTGGAACAGGCTCCAACAGAGCCGAATTGCAATCGCGCGCGAGTGAATAGTTTCCAGCTACGGCTGAGAAAGTGTGCCGCCGTTAAGTCTATGATAATAAATTGCCTTTATTTCAGTATTATACATTAATACAATACATAGGGCGAAGTCTAGCCGAAGCTACTCTCCGAAGCTACTCCGAAATAATAATATGTCCGAATCATTGCACGCATGCACACTCAGAGATATACCTAATGACAGATGACGTCAACTTCAATATGAGTGTGTTTTCAGATATGCCCCTTCTCCCAGATATTAGTCGGTTATTTAAATACTTTCCAGTTAGAAATTGTGAAAACAGATTTGATAATTGCTAATGATTAGTAACTCTATATTAACATATATAAATTAATTTAAAATATACGGCGCATGCAAGAGGCCTATTGTCGTCACTTGTACCCACGGCAGCAGCTACTCAACAACATCTATTACCAGGTTCAAACTTGGCTGGGAAAAGATTTAGACCCTCAGCAATGGGGTTGGACTTTAAACAATAATTTATTGGAGCCAACAACTACTCTGATTCCTCCTGCACCAGAGGAACTTCTCAATTCTATTGTCTGCAATTGCACAAAAGGTTGTGGCACCAATTGTGCATGCAGAAAAATAGGATTGCCATGTTCCGTAGTGTGTGGCTCTTGTCGGGGCCAGTCGTGTCTCAATACGATGTCCGAGGATGCAACCGTTGAATCTGAGTTCAACGATGATGAAGACGAACTTATTTCGTTATTTTCCGCTGAGATGGTTGTTGACGAAGATGAAAATATTGAAGAAGTGGAAATAGAAGAGCTAGACGGAGACGAAGAAGAAATCAGCAAAGACGAACCATAATCAACAAAATTGTAATATAACTTGTAACCCATGGATTAGGGGACACCATGTAAAAAAAACGCGCCTTGCATTCTACCTCAGAGATGGTGCGGAAACGAATGCAGCACAATGTTCGAGTTTTCTCAATAATCTCAAAAACTATTGGTTCTACGTAAATTTTGTATACGACCTTTGTATGCAGATTTATCTCATATACAAATTTTATAATAACCAAAATTAACGTAAAACCCATGGTTTACGAGATATTTGAGAAAAACCGATTTTCTTGACATTTGAACTGCTGTAACTATTGTTGGCTTATGGACTTTTGAGAAATTATTTGTGAAGCCGTTGGAAAATCTTAGGTTGTATTTTCTTAGATGTTCATGTATAAAGTGACTGGGCTACGTTTGATATAGTCTTACTGTAATTATCATCATCATGGGCGTGTTTAAAGGGAGGTAGAAGGTAAATTTAAATATATCTTTTTTAATTTTGATTTTCTGCTATTCTGATGACGTACTTTGTATTATTAGAAATTCATAAAAAGCAGGTATTTATTGTTCATATGTTCTGTGAAACCAGCCATTTTGGAAGTTGTAGAGTATCAGTGTATGCATGCATACACAAAATTTATAAAATGCAAAAGTGTCTTGTTATAAAATTAATTAATTATGCAAGTACAGCTATACAGCGATTATAACAAGAAGCCCTTACAACTCTAAAATACTTCAGAGGCCGACAATAGATGAGAATAACATATCATTTGTTATACAAACCATAGCTTAATATGTCGTAATCAGGGGTCCCAGCACACTTTTTAGTTTTTTTTTTATGATTTTATGATACTTTTCCAAAATTTTATGACAAATTTTATGTTTAATAACATTAACTTCATAGAACAATATTTTTTAATATATATTTAATTATATACAAAGAGTACAATATTCTTAGGTACTGGTACATTAATATATAAATAATTTTTGAAATATATTATAACATAAAATACATGAAACTGAAACATAAATAATTAAATAAACACTAAATAAAAATGGTAATAAATGTAAACGTAACAAAATAAATAAATCGAGGCAAAGTTTCCTTATTTCTTAGGCTTTTTGACAATAAGCTTTTCGACGTTTTTCTTTTTTCATTGTGATTTTCGTAATTTCAGTCTTAAGTATATTCGCTTTATCAACGCCCATGCTTATTATTGCTTGTGCCTCCAATATATCCTCCCTTTTAAATGCGGTGCCACTGAATTGCGCTCACATCCCTAATGAACTCCTAATTTGACACTCGAACTGCGCTCACTTTGGTTCAGTGTTATAGATTTCACATTTAAGACATGTACATTTTCATTTTTAGTTAAGATAACATAATTACTTCCACATCCAGTGGAAGTATAGTAACGACAAAAAAATTTTTAAACATTTTTATTGTTCAAATAGGCTTAAAATGTCATGAAACGTCGAGATTATAAGTTTGAGCGAAAAAAAAATTTCTGTCTGTCGGTCTGTCTGTCTGTCTGTAACTTTTTTTTGTGCGCACGTTTACTCTGGAACCGTTTAAGATATTGACTTGAAATTTGGTACACGTATGTACTTTGACGAGATCTGGAACTAGATTATATTTTCATGTTGTTCCGACGAAGGGTTGGGGGGTAAATTGGGGTAAATTTGGGGTAAATGGGTAAATCAAGCAGGTAAGAGTCGATAAAATTGGTATTTAGTATATACAAGAGAAGCTAGGGTCTCAAAAAAATTTTTGGCATTAGCCACCCCCATTACCACCCCCACCCCCTTATTAAAGGGGATGAAAAAAAATTGTGATTTAGTGTATGTACAAGAACCAGAAACCTCAAAATATTTTTTTTACTTCATCCACCCCCCATTACCACCCCCACCCCACTACCGATGTGGGGTATCGTTTTATGGGTTTTTGGGGTAGAGGATTGCAAATATTATATTATTAAAGTTCCATAAACAATTATTTTCACATACAAAGTTTTTTCGTTGTGAGTGACTTGGATAGAGAATCTGGATGTGGAAGTAGTGATTCCTTGGGCAGCGGTTTTTTACTTCCACGTTCAGTGGAAGTATAGTAACGACAAAAAAAATTTTAAAAATTTTTATTGTCCAAATAGGCTTAAAATGTCATGAAACGTCGAGATTTTAAGTTTGAGCGAAAAAAAATTTTCTGTCTGTCTGTCGGTCTGTCTGTAACTTTTTTTTGTGCGCACGTTTACTCTGGAACCGTTTAAGATATTGACTTGAAATTTCGTACACATATGTACTTTAACGAGATCTAGAACTAGATTATATTTTCATCTTGTTCCGTCGAAGGGTTGGGGGGTAAATTGGGGTAAATTTGGGGTAAATGGGTAAATCAAGCAGGTAAGAGTTCATGAAATTGGTATTTAATATATACAAGAAAAGCTAAGGTCTCAAAAAAATTTTTGGCATTAGCCACCCTCATTACCACCCCCACCTCCTTATTAAAGGGGATGAAAAAAAAAGTGATTTAGTTTATGTACAGGAACCAGAAACCTCAAAATATTTTTTACTTCATCCACCCCCCACTACCACCCCCCTATCACCACCCCCACCCCACTACCGATGTGGGGTATCGTTTTATGGGTTTTTGGGGTGGAGGATTTCAAATATTATATTATATTAAAGTTCCATAAACAATTATTTTCACATACAAAGTTTTTTCGTTGTGAGTGGCTTGGATAGAGAATCTGGATGTGGAAGTAGTGATTCCTTGGGCAGCGGTTTTTCCAAATGTATCTCATATGTAAAACAACGCTTCGTATAATTATTGTTTATTGATTGGATATATTTAAAAAAAAATAAACATTAGACAGTCATAAAAACATAAAAATATTAAACTTTATTGAGCTCGTACGCTTAACAAGCAACCACGATAAAAGACGTGATGCTGTTACACGTACCGTGAAGCAAAGGGAGACCGAGCAAAACATATAGTAATGTCTATTATGACTTGTGGTATCTATTCTCATATGTAAAACAAACGCTTTTTATAATGATTGTTTATCTCAGAGTTAGACATGGGTGATAGGCAGGGTTCAAATTGCATCCACCATATTGGGTCCGCCATATTAGATGCACCATGTTGGATCCGCCATATCGGATACGCCATATTGATTAGGTTAGGTCCGGTTCACTTTTAAACTTTGAATGAAATGATTCACATGCATTTGTGGTCCTTAAAATACTTGCTGTTTTTGCAGCCCATATTGTCGGTGGAAACAGAGTCACTTTCGATATAATTTTCCACTAAAAAATGTATAAACCGATACACTCGACTGTCTTGTGGTTTTTCGCTCATAAAATCTTCGTTAGTTAGTCTGTTAGTCTGTCAGTCTGTTAGTCTGTTAGTTTGTTAGTTATTCCTTAATTTTTCTGTATCCCAATAAGAAACACAGAAAAATTAAGAAAATGCTATAATCAACATTTAGACAATATTTAGTTATTCCTGCTGTTTGGTACCTGGAAGCAGTAATCGCAGTTCAGTATGGAAATAAAGTACCTGATTTTAATGTGAGCGCAATTCGAGTGTGACCCTCATTAATGTGTCCGCAATTCGAGTGTCCCCTTTAAACGTGCTCTTCTTCAACACTTTTTCTAATTTGAGATTTCCTTCTGATATCAGCAGAGTGTTATAACATTTCCAATTTCATCCAATTCTTCTGTTTGCTTCCTTTCAAATTATCCTGCTTTTTTTTAAGTTCCCGTTCCTTCTCTGATTTGTCCAAATCACTTTTCTTATCTTCTTCAATTCTCTTCAACTCTTCTAAATGTAACATACTTTTGAAATGCCGTTGAACATGAATTCAACAAATTTTTACTATATTACTTCCACATCCAGTGGAAGTATAGTAACGACAAAAAAATTTTTAAAAATTTTTATTGTTCAAATAGGCTTAGAATGTCATGAAACGTCGAGATTTTAAGTTTGAGCGAGAAAAAAATTTCTGTCTGTCTGTCTGTAACTTTTTTTGTGCGCACGTTTACTCTGGAACCGTTTGAGATATTAACTTGAAATTTGATACACATATGTACTTTAACGAGATCTAGAACTAGATTATATTTTCATCTTGTTCCGTCGAAGGGTTGGGCGGTAAATTGGGGTAAATTTGGGGTAAATAGGTAGATCAAGCAGGTAAGAGTCCATAAAATTGGTATTTAGTGTATGCAAGAGAAGCCAAGGTCTCAAAAAAAAATTTGGCATTAGCCACCCCCATTACCACCCCCACCCCATTAGTAAAGGGGATGAAAAAAAATGTGATTTAGTGGGTGTACAAGAACCAGAAACCTCAAAATATTCCTTTACTTCATCCACCCCCACTACCACCCCTATCACCACCCCCACCCCACTACCGATGTGGGGTATCGTTTTATGGGTTTTTGGGGTAGAGGATTTCAAAAATTATATTATTAAAGTTCCATAAACTTATTTCCACGAAATTTTTTTGTTGCGGATGTGGAAGTAGAGATTCCTTGGGCAGCGGTTTTTTTTAAAAGCTTTCATTTAACTTACAATGTTTGTTTGTATGTATGTTTATTTGTTTAGGTCAAATCTTGCAAGCTGAATTTCGACTAGTTCTAATTAAGCTAGAGCTTTGAAATTTGGCACACGTGTATAAGTCCGGTCGGTGACAATGCAACATAGTATAGCCATTATCGGTCTAAATCCAATATGGCGGACTTCCCAAGATGGCGGATCGGCTTTTTAGTCACAACCCCCTTGATATGGGTATCAAATCAAATGAAAGGGTTTGTCGAGTAAAATACGATAAACAATGTGACCCCTTGATATGGGTATCAAATGAAAGGGTTTGACGAGTAAAATACGACAAACTATGGGAAGAGGTGGGAAGGTGTTAGGGGGGTAAGAAGACGGAAGAGGGAAGGGGTGGATGGCGGTGGCAAACAAAGGGTTTTGTCTGTCTGTCTGTAAAATAAGTAGACTGAAAAGTAAAAAATAAAATTATATAAAAAAAATATTTTTAAGAAAAAGCTTTTATTTGAAAAACCTACTAAAAAGTAAAAATAATTTTTTCAAAATTCATACACCTGGAAACCAAATGCTTTGGGGGCGGCCAATTGAGCAAAGTAACTCTGCAATAGCGCTATATGACCGTCCCCAAAGCTTTTGGTTTCCAAGTGTATGAATTTTAAAAAATATATTTTTACATTTTAGTAGTTTTTTCAAATAAAAGCTTTTTCTTAAAAATATTTTTTTTATATAATTTTTTTAGGTATATGGATATCGCGCATATTGCAGGTTAGGTTGTGATGCCCGCGTAACAGAATAAAAATGAGAAGCACTAATTCAATTTTAAGTGCGAACTTTGATTAAGAAACTGACTTCAATAAAAAATCTAAGTACGTACGTACCTTAAAGGTACGTACGCACTTGTAACAGAATCTCGATGCGTAACTCCGTCGCGAATAGGGTCAAAGCTAGGTCATGATACGCGTTAACATGCGACGAAAAAATTCTCCCCGAACAGAACTCCGTTGCTTCGCGAACATTCCGTTTTCCTTATTGTTCGCAGTCCTGCCAGTTACTTGTGTTTAGAAAAGAGAGACGTTTATCGAAAAGATGGTGGGAGACACGTTTGTATTCTAGAAATGGAGTGTAGTAGTTGTAAGTTGCTGAATGATTGAAAGTTTCAACATATTAGCGGCCTGCACAAAAAAGAATCGAGTTTTCTTCCGTACACTCCATATGATGCGAACTTCGGCGCGAACACCCATGTTCGCTCTGACGTTACGCAACGAGGATACAGGGTCCCGGCCACACGGTTACACGACGAGGTTCGCAACGAAGTTCTGTTACAAGTGCGTACGTAGCTAAAGACACGTACGCACTTGTAACAGAACCTCGATGCGTAACTTCGTCGCGAACAGGGTCAAAGCTAGGTCATGATACGCGTTAACATGTGACGGAAAAATTATCCCCGAACAAAACTCCGTTGCGTCGCGAACATTCCGTGTTCCATGTTGTTCGAGGTCCTGTCAGTTACTTTGTGTTTGGAAAAAAGGCGAAGACAGACGTTTATCGAAACCATGGACAATAATAAACTGCAAATTGCGACTGCGGCATATATTCATATTCATTATGCGACAAAAAGAAAAAGCCGAAAAGATGGTGGCAGACACGTTTGTGTTCTAGAAATGGAGTATAGTGGTTGTACGTTGCTGACTGATTTAAAGTTTCAACATATCAGCGGCCTATACAAAAAAGAATCGAATTTTCTTCCGTCCACTCCATATTTACAACGCGACTGTCTATTCTACACGTAAAGAATATGAAAATATGTAAACACCTCCTAAGACGATACACGAAGAAGCTTGGATACGTCCAGACTTTGCGTAACCGCATACTGTAACATCCTTTGAAGTGACGCAGGAATACCGACAAGAAGTGATGGGAAAGCTGCGAACCTCGGCATGAACACCCATGTTCGCTCTGACGTTACGCAACGAGGTTACAGGGTCCCGTCCACACGGTTACACGACGAGGTTCGCAACGAAGTTCTCTTACAAGTGCGTACGTACCTTAAGGATGTTACTGTCTGCAGTTACGCAGAGCCTGGACGTGTCCGAGCTTGTTCGTGTATCGTCTTGTAGAGTGTTTGAATTTTTTCGTATTTTTTCAGCAGTCAGTACAGAAATTTAGGAATGTGCAATACTAAGAAAGTATCGATACTTAAGTATCGAATGTATAGTATCGACACCAATATCGTATCGAAGAAAGAATATCGATACTTCAAGATATGAATCGATATTTCGAAATATCAGTAGAATTTCAATCGACACTTCTAAATATCAATCGATACTTCCAAATATCAAGTGATACTCCCAAACGTCAACAGAAAAAATGCATATCAAGAAAAATAAGATATGTTTATATGATTTTTGGAAGTCCGAAATGATTGTGCTGACCTGAGGAACTGTTGCAGGTACAAACTTTAGAGCAGAGGTTTTCTTTTGACTACCTTACTTGTACTGCCATCTACCGTTTAATTATAAAATCTACAATAATTCAGACTTTAATACATGCCGATAGACGACGCTTCAGTTTGAAAATTATTTTCGCGGAAAACATGTTCACGTTTCACATTACTGCATTTTGTTCTGATACGATACTGATACACTGATACTGACATGAGTAAAGTATCGACAGGTTGGTATCGATACTAAATTTACTCTGTATCCAAAGAAAATATTGACAGTAGTATCGCATCAGTAGTATTGGACATCCTTATACAGAATAGACCGTCGTGTTGTAAAGATGGAGTTGGAAGAAGAAAGTTTGATTCTTTGTTGCAGAGGCCTAGGCCCACTTATAAAAGGGGGCCCCAAAGGCTGCTAAACCTCGAACGCAGGGTAGGGTGGTCACCCTGTGCCCTGAATAAAATTTTAATATTTTACGTGCAGTACCCCCTCTGCAATAAGCTAGTGAGGAGGAAGTCTCACACGGCCGACTACTCAGGTCCTTGGGGGTGGCTTCGATAATTGGGGTGGTGTAGGTGGTCAGATATAAAAGACAACGTCGTTCTAATTTAACATTTAATACAATATCAGGGTACGTAGTACAAAATCTTTCACAATTATCACCGATAACTCGGTACGCAGTACAAGTGTCACAATATATTCTAATAAGCTTAACCTAATATACACAAAATATCTTACAAAATAATAAATCGTTTAAAAATGTACAAAAGGTCATATGCCAGAAGCGTGACAAAAACTACAATTGACCCAAGGTACGTTAAAACATAAAATTACTTAAAATTATTGACATCTATTTGTGAAATAAGGCAATGCTATTAAGTGAGTGAAGTAACGATACACAAAATGTACCAAATATTACTGAAATCTAATGTGTTACTGAGATTTACGTTACAAGCAAAATATTATCAATATTCCTTGAAAATGGACGTGGACGTTGAGTAGATGTACCGGATCCCTCGTTATAGAGAATATGATTCCGCTTACCTTTGGTAGTGTCTGAATACCTTTTTCCGTCCTACCAGGGTAGCGTAATTCAGGGTGATAACAGCCGCAGGTGGTAGACCATCTACGTAGAGTCTAAGGTAACGTGCCGAGATCCCCAGTACCATACATACACAACATGTCAGTCAATCATCCACCATCTAGACACCAAAATCTGGACTAGAAGTTGAAACAAGGTCAAGCTGGAAGTCCCTCGTAAAGTGTAGGATGTGACATAAAAGCTCAAGTGGAATACCAGTAACAGGTCCAAGTAAAATCATAAGGTATCCATCCAAATAGCCATAAACCAACAAATAGATCTCAATACTTACATGTAATATACTCAACAATGAACAACTAACGAACGAACAAATCAACAGACAAACAAACAGCCCTGAGATGTGATGTGGGCTGAAAGAGGTCCTTTGCCGTCAAAATGGCACTCCAAAATCTTGCATTCAGACTATGCCACGTGCTTTGAAAATTGACTTTATCCGGAAAATCCGTAGCTGCATTTCCCAAAACGATACTCCAAACCAAATGAAAATACAACTAATCTTGTCGTGATGAATACTTAATCCCATAAATGGAGCAAAACTTACAATATTGCTAAAACTCGTATTCAGACGACTCAATCTTCAAGCAGCAAAAGGAAAAATGACCAAGAAGAAAATGTCCTCTATCAAAATGTCAAGTTCTTGTCTTCCGTCTCGGTACGTTCAGAATTTCTACTCCACGGCGCACCCCACAACTAGAATAGATTTTCCTAACTTCGTTTATATCCACAAATATTATCATAATATACTCTGAAAGCCGTCCCCTCATAAATCTACCCACCAAAGAAGGTTTAATCAACAATACTGGCCATTGTAGAAGCTTTACAAGGGCGTTTTTGCAATGCACTCTCTTAATGAATATCTGAACGCACTCACCCATACTACCTGTATCAAAGTATATTAAATGACCAGAGTAAGCCATTAGGTACTGCTATTATGCAACAAGTTATACTCTATTAATTCGCGAGAGACGGTATCAATAGGCTCAAATGTACAATAAAATTTGGGAAAATAACGAAAATTAGTACATAAATTTCTGGCCATTATTAAATGTGAAAATCGACCGTAACATCTTTTTTGTACAGACCGCTGACATGTTGAAACTTTAAATCAGCCAGCAACTTACAACCACTATACTCCATACAAACGTGTCTGCCACCATCCTTTCGGTTGTTTCTTTTTTGTCGCATAACGAATATAAATATATATGCCGCAGCTGCAATTTGCAGTTTTTTTTATTGTGAATAAAAAGTCTGTCTTCACCTCTTTTCCAAACACAACTGACCAAACTGCGAACAACATGGAAATCAGAATGTTCGCGACGGAACGGATTTCTGTTGGGGGATAATTTTTCCGCCACATGTTAACCCGTATCATGACCTAGCTTTGACCTTGTTCGTGACGGAGTTATGCATCGAGGTTCTGTTAGAAGTGCGTACGTACCTTTAAGATACGAGTAGTCAAGATGGGTCTGCGCTTGCCCTTATATAAAAGTTATGAAACAAAAACAAAAATATACCTGTAGAGGCAAAAAAGAACATACGGGTCGAATTAAGAACCTCCTTCTTTTGTAATTTTTTTGAAGTCTGTTAAAACATAGAGAAGATACAATAGTGCAAGCAAATACTTTATGAAAATTAGTAAAAAGAATGAATTTATCTCTTACTAAGCGTTCTGGGATATTCCTTTATAAAAAATAAAGAATTAAACCTTTTCTTGAAAGAAAAACGGCACGATGTATCTAAAGGTGCACGAATGATCCGGGGAATCTTGAACGAGATAAAAGAATGTAGAAAAGACTTCATTACACCACTGATTCAGTTTATAGCAGAGAAAATAGACATTGAATCAATAGTTCAGGAGCCACGAAAGTGCAAAAAAACTAAGACTGTGGGGAGAAACCAAACGAAGAAGCTTATTTTTTGTTTCCACGACACAGTTAAGCTGTTGTAGGTTCTTGATTCAATTAATGTATACAATGATGAAATATTGATTTTTCTAAGTGAGGTAGCAGATGACTTTAGAGTCCCAAATGAGGTTTCTATCGAGACAAGGCAACCGCTTTATATGAATTGAAAAAGAAAAAAGTCTTGCACTGAAGTATCCTGCTGAATGTCGAAATAACTTCAAATTCCAAAGCAAAAGACGTAAAATTGGTGATTCACCGTAAGTAATGGGATTTTGTTTGATAAGATATAAGATTATACAAAAACGAAAATACTGAGTATAATACTGACGAGCGTTTGGCCATTGGGAGATGGAAAATATAAAGAATATAGTAATTATACCTACAATTTTTTTTAATTCGACGAGAATATGTTCAGTTGTTCAACTATTATATCAAAATTAATAAACCACCGAGATTGTAATGTTTACATATAATTTTCATCTTCTTTTAAGTAATCTGGATATGTTACTCTACATGAATTAAATGTGCATTACAATTTTTTGGTTGATATTATATTATGTGTATGTTGCATCTGATGTTTCGTCTTTGATAATAGAACTTGGGTTTTGTAATTCATAGACTTTAATAATGAACCGGTTGATAATTCACTTTTTTAAATCATTGCACGAATTTTCTAGCACACGGTCCGTCCCTGCCTTGACAATAATCTCCCACTTTTATTCTTTTAAATAACAGATTGGTTGCGTGCGTTGTTCACTTCTTACCTCGACATGGGCATTATTTATGCCTGCGAAGGCATTCGAGAGTTCGAGACGGCAAAAAATAACATGACTGGCTGCTTGGCCTGCTTTTTCTTTTTGGTGCACTCTTTCATCGAGGTTACTTCGCAAAGATATGCTTTAGAAAATGTCTTCACTTTTCTTATGTTAAGTACCTACATTTTGCAAGGCTAAGCGGGCGGAATACAACTCATGTCGGTACTACCTAAGTATTTTGATAATAACATGCACTTTACAGTTATTTGAAATATATAGATAAATAATAAACTAGAGGAAGCGTTATACTCTTCGCCAATTTATATATAATTGTTACACATTTAATTCAGTAATATAACAGTTAAAATTGTAGGGTAATATATCGGGCAAAATTCATAATGTTTCAAAAATTGGTAGAAATAATGAGAATAGCATAAGTACTATTAAACTGAAAAGTTCCCACCCCTAAATAGTGTGCTTCATCCCCTAGGACGTCGCTTACACCCCCAATTTGAGGTTTTCTAGATTATTTCGGGAACGGTGCACTTTCTGATCAAAATACTTATATACAAAATTATTCCTTATAAAATTCTCCATCAAAAACGTCTCTATACTTTTTTCCCTAAAATTAATAATATTTTGGTAAATGAGGCGCAAATGTAATCAGCACAGGTCATATAATTCGCTGAATATACAAAACCTCAGCGGTTTTTTTCAAAGGAAAGGTTAATACAATCAATGTGCTTAATAAAAGAGCTGACTTACAAGACATCGTGCAAACTTTTAATAATGAAAAAGCTATTCATGAAGAAATTGTACACGTAGGAGAGCGATTTGTTCTAGCTTTATACAACTCTACCTCGGCAGAAAAAAGTCTATACAGATTCATGTCTTTTAACAAACTTGTTAGTAAGGCGAACAATACTGTAATGTTATCAAAACTACCACCAACTTCTGCTTTTGCTCGGCAACACTCATATCGCGTTTTTTACCATATTCAAACCTGGAAACACGTTACGCTAGAAGCTACTGATTGGGGATGGAAAAAAGTCGGCGGTAGGTATATTAACCCTAACTATGACAACACAAGACCCAGCTCCCGAATCTGTTTTAACACTGATTTCTTGTTCATGCAAATTAGTGTGCGAAAACAGGTGCAGTTGCAGAAGAGCAGGCTTACGTTGCTCCACAATGTGTTACCATTGTCACGGACAAGCCTACATGAATGTCGAATGTATGGAACACGACGAAGATTAATTAACGTAGGTAACCTTCTGATAATTAGTGGATTAGGCCTACAGGGGACACCACAAAACGCGCCAAGTACTTTATCTCTGAGGTGGCGTGGAAACAAGTACAATATACAATATTCTCGTTTCTTTAAAAATCGCGTTATTTTATTATAGAGATAATAAGAGAGTGGAAGCGATACATTTATTATAATTTTAAGTGGAGTTTAGTAGCTACTGCTTTAGCGTTAAGCATTGAACTTTAAAGTAGATTATAGTAAAGAATACAATTTATTGTGTTAACCGGAATAGACCCTTATGTGTGCGCCTTATTTCCCACAGAACTATTAATTTTAGGGAAAAAAACGTAGATACGAGGATTTTATAAGGAATAATTTTTTATACAGGCATTTTTATCAAAAAGTGCACCGTTTCCGAGATAATCTAGAAAATCTTAAAACGACGTCCTAGGGGATGAAGCACACTATTTAGGGGATGTTGTTATTGACTTTCACAAAAAAAATTATTGATAAAAGTGCAAGGTCTTATAGAGCGGGAGCTAGGTGGCTTTTTCGGCACATCATCATTTTATGAACTTTGAGATATTTTTATGATTTAATGGATGATAACGATTCATAAAATCGACTTCTGGCGGAGTACCTCCTGTCAGGTGCGTCACAAACACTTTCTAAAAATAAATGAAATCATGTCATCGTTACAAGGCTCATTTTTTTTCGTGTGTATACATTTTATGTTTAAAATGAATAAAATAAGATCGCCAGAAAGTGTGGGCCGTCAGGAGGCGCAGCCAGAAAGGTAATAATGATACAATACATCTGAGGCACGGTAGGAAGTCAAATTAGCCGAAAGTGTTAAATTCCTGTATATTTAAGAGCCTTTGGTACTTTTGTTGACACTAAGAACTTTCTGGAGAGGCTATTCTATTGTTGAAGGAGCTTATATTTACGTTTTAAAAAGGAGCCAGAACTTGTAACGATGAGTTTAGAGTTCCGAGATAAAATATGCGAAAAAAAATCCAATTTTCTTCAAAATCCCTAAACATTTTCTTTCTGGCTAGCCTTGCTGACGGGAGTTTCTTTCTGGGAATTTTTTTTCTGTGTTCAAAACCTTTAAATAAACATGCTCAGACTAAAAAAAAGCTTGTAACGATCATGCTATATACATAACTCAGTTTTTTTACATATTTGACCTTTCTGGCTGCGCCACTGACGGCCCACACTTTCTGGCGATCTTATTTTATTAATTCTAAACATAAAATGTGTACACACAAAAAAAATTAGCCTTGCAAGGATGATATAATTTCACTGATTTTTATATCTTGAACCATGGCCAATTCGACGGGCTGACATATGCCAGAAGTCTATTTTGTCGTTATTTAAGTTGGATAGAATTAATCAATGCATAGAAAATGCTTGTAACGTTGAGTTTTCGAAAAAGCCACTTAGCTCCCGCACCATTAAACAAAAAAATGGTGAACAAATTTTTGTTAGTTCTGGTGCTCAGGTCAGAAAACAGAATTATTTAAGATTGGTTCAGGAGTGAACTACCCATATTTTCATTTGATATTTGAAAAATAATTTAATTATATCCAAATATCAAACTTACGAAGGCGTAGAAGGACCACACGAAAAAAAAAAAATTTAAGTCAGAATTCTGACTTAAAACTTAATGTTAAGAATAGAATTAATGCTTCGAAGGACCTTGTTTATTATGTTAACAGCATACAAATTATTTCAATACAGATAAATACTTCAACTCTTGATTAAAACTAAAAAACTGTTAAACTCAAAAAAACATCTCAATCAATGCAAAGTTTTATAGTACTCATAACATTACTAACTAGAGTACTATATTCTAAACACTTAGAATTATCACTTTTATCTCAGAATTCTGAGATATAAGTCAGAATTATATCTTTAATGGAGACACTTGATAACAGCACTGATAAAAATGGATTCTGGAGGGGGCTGGAACCTTCAGTTCATCAACCACAACTTTTAGACAACCCAAAGGATTGCATCAAACGAATAGAGATGTTTCGATACCACAAAGCTATAGATATTTGCATCGCTACCGAAAACGAAAAAAACTTATCGATACCAGTATTGTGTCGGAGGAAAAGTATCGATGCCATCAAGCATCGAGAATTTTAAGATAAACTAAAATCAATGGGGGGGGCAAAAATTAAATTAATTATAGAAAAAAATTGTGAAGGTATTTACACAAAACTTCCCTGTCTGTTTGGCATCTTTTATTTATGAATTATTTTTTCTGTCGGATGACCGCCCTGTATATTTTTTTACGAGTTTTCTTAATTAAAATTATATCAGAGTTTTTCCCGGCTATAGTGGCATACTACATATCATAATATCATTTTCCTCTGCTCTTATTTTTTAGTGCTCGGATGGGCGTTCGCAAGCACTCCACTCTAGCGGACCGCAATGTACAATGAATGCTCATGATCCGGTTAGTCGTTCGAGTGCCTTATTGTTGTGTTGTTCTGGTTTGTCCAAGTCTGTTCTTGTGAATAATAGTCTGCAGTAGCTACGCGAGTGGCTTCGAAAGAAGCTGAAGAAATAGATACTGAAATATTCAAATGAGAAAACTGAGAAAAAGCCCTTAAGGGCTCGCATGAAAAAGAGAGGCGCGTGAAGGTGTTTGTGTGCAAATTTTGAAAATTTGAGTGATGGGAGATAAAACAATTTTTAAGTTTAAAATTAATATATCGCAACCCGCGACAAATTGTAGCACAATACCAAGAAGTTCGGATCTTCGGATCCCGGTAGACCCTCGTGTGAAGAGAGCACCCGAGCGTCGCCTGCCCTGAAGGCTACCCGAACGGACGAACACCCGGCCCGTGTGAAAGAGGCCTTAGGCCGCCGTGTAATTTACCCAGAGAGTTTAAACGTCGCCTTATTTTACCTCCTATATAAAAAAAATTGATTTTAGTCTTTGTCAGAATAGGGTGATTATATATGATCTTTGAAAATATGATATTAAAGCTATTAGCATTGAGGAGTTAGAGCTCTTTTGCAGTCGGACGAACTTACAGACAGCCGAACGAGAACAAGTTTCCGCTTGGACCCGTTTGGATACGGAACCTTAAAAAATAATCATTCTGCTTATTATCAAATTGTTTAGTAAAACAAGTACGAGATATGCAGGCTACGTGAACGTATCTTTAAATATATAGATAAATAATCATAATAAAAGTGTTTTAACATATTATGAATCATGTTCGATTACTACATATCAAATTGTATTGTCGTAAAATAGTGTTATTTATTATGTGGTGTGGCTTCAACCAACAAAAACCGTAGGTAATGATAAGAATATTTACACAGAAAATAATATGAGTTTATAACAATGAAATGTTAAAAATAAACGTTACGTACACACGCTATACAATAGAAATGATAACTGGTGATTATTTTTGTCTACTGGTTCAATTACCATTAATTTCTCAGTTGAAAATACACAAGGTGTTAAAGAAATAACTGTCGTACATTTATATTCCTGAACTATGACAGAGGCATACAATTGCATTATAAATAAGTTCTCTTAGTGGAATCCTTTCAAATCTTAAAAACCGGTGCCCAAGGAATCACTACTCTCTATCCAAGTCACTCACAACGAAAAACCTTTGTATGTGAAAATAATTGTTTATGGAACTTTAATAATATAATATTTGATATCCTCTACCCCAAAAACCCATAAAACGATACCCCACATCGTTAGTGGGGTGGGGGTGGTGATAGGGGGGTGGTAGTGGGGGGTCGATGAAGTAAAAAAATATTTTGAGGTTTCTGGTTCCTGTACATGCACTAAATCACATTTTTTTTTCATCCCCTTTAATAAGGAGGTGGTAATGGGGGTGGCTAATGCCAAAAATTTTTTTGAGACCTCAGCTTCTCTTGTATATACTAAATACCAATTTCATGGACTCTTACCTGCTTGATTTACCCATTTACCCCAAATTTACCCCAATTTACCCCCCAACCCTTCGACGGAACAAGATGAAAATATAATCTAGTTCTAGATCTCGTTAAAGTACATATGTGTACCAAATTTCAAGTCAATATCTCAAACGATTCCAGAGTAAACGTGCGCACAAAAAAAGTTACAGACAGACCGACAGACAGAATTTTTTTTTTCGCTCAAACTTAAAATCTCGACGTTTCATGACATTTTAAGCCTATTTGGACAATAAAAATTTTTAAAAATTTTTTTGTCGTTACTATACTTCCACTGGACGTGGAAGTAAAAATATGGGATGTGTGTTAGTGATGATTTCTTCAAATTTCTTTATAAAACACCCTATACACTAGTGGCATTTAGAAATCTTGAGTCGGTTCCTATAATAAGATAGAGTGAAATATAAATAGCAAAATAATGTACGTGAAAGAAAGCGATATATTAACATCGATGTCAGACACTTCAGCATGTTAAGAGTTCCGTCAACGACTACAAGTAGCTAAAGAGAAAAGTGGCAACAGCGTAGGTTAAATCTGTTTCTTTTCGGCATATTATTTGTCCATTTCTCTTCTCTTCTACCTTACATTGGCATCGACTCAATATAGTAAAATGCCACTACTGTATAACGTCATATAACATCGATTCAACTCATTTTTGATATACCTTATTAGTTTTGGTGTCGTGAAAATACGACAGATTCAGAACAAGCGACGCAGCGGGCATGGATCAGTCATCGTAAAAAAACTATCGCATTCTATTATGTATACTCTATGATATAGCTGTACAACTTTTTTAGGGTGATAGTGTATCAAAACAACGCGAATTAAGTTTTATGAAATTTATTAAAACAAGGTAAACAAAAACCAGGTTGACCCACGCAATCTTGGCAAAAACTGGTAACTCTTGAAACTTTGTTGGAGGTTTCTCGACTACTATGTGTTAAACGTAATTCCTTATAGCATTCCGTACAGATCTTCCTTCTTTTTCTGCCTGGACCTGAAGGCTTTATGAAGGTGTGTAAAACTCGTTTACTCCCAGGTTCGCCCTCTGATTTACACTCAGAATTAATGTTTTTATTAGTAATTAGTTCCTTTGCTAACATTTTTCTGAAATCGATTATGGAAATTTTCGAAGAACTAAATAATGTATTGTAAATAATCCAAGAATTTAAAACAGCTACCCCGAACAAGAGTTCAAAAGCAAGCTTCCAGGGCCATTTCAATCCTTTGCATAGTACAGAATGATACGACAACTTTTGATCACTAAAGACGACACCCTTTTTTGCTTTGTTATAGTCTAAAACACACTTTGGTTTTAACATATCATCAGAGGTAACTAAATTATCATCATGTGAAGGATCTGTTGTTAACATCAGAATTGGTTGTCTGTCCATCCATTTGATAACTTTAAGACAGTCATTCTGTTCCCCGTATGTTTCTCCTTTTCGTAATTTTTTGGTAAAACTGCTTGGGACATCTTGATTGGACCGCAACCTACCACAGTACACAATTTTTTGCTCAAACAAAGTCTTTGCTAGAGGTAAACTAGAATAATAACTATCTGCAAAAATGTGTCTACCTTCTTTTCCTTCCAAAGATTCCAAAAGTTTGTGAACAACAGCATGTGACTGTGGCTGTCCATTTCCACCAACATGAAATATTACCTTAATAATGTAGCCTTCTACTGTACATAGTTTGTACAATTTAATATCATGTTTACTAAGTTTATCAGAGGAATGAAAGTCGGCGTGTGCATGGTATATCACTGTATCCTCAATAACTAATATTTTCCCTGCACTCAAAACTGATTTAAAATTGGCATTGAGAAGCCTCAGTAAGTTTTCTATGTTGTACATATCATTATCTTTAACCAAATTTTCGGCTTGATTGTTGCAGAAATGTAAACATCGCAGTAAAAGTAGAAATCTATCTCGGCTCATTATATTCGCTATAAAATCATTCCGAAACATATTTTCCTTGGACCAATACATATTTACGGAAGGAAGTTCAACTAATCCCATCACTAACACTATCGAGAAAAAGTTTTTAATTTCATTACGGTTTGTGTCAGTCCAACAATGTAAACGTGACTTTGTTGGCAGTCTCTTTGACACCAACTCTTGTGCGTACGTATTCGTTTCTTCCACGATAAGATCCAATATATCATTGGTCAAAAATAAGTTATAAACATCAACAGGGGATTGTATTTCATTTGAATCAAAATTAAATTTTGATGTATCCGAGAGAATATTGAAAGCTGACTGACACGGAACGATTTTTTGCCATTCAGCGTCGCTAATAAAGGGTAACGACTCATTTTTTGAAATCTCTTTCATGTCGTTGTCCCCATCAGTTTCGCTACATCTGCTGTCCAAGTCTGAATCTGAACCTGCCAAATTATACTTTCCCGTCCCAGAATCGTCGATGTCGAAATCAACAAAATCATTTGTTCCATTTTCAACCTCTTCGAAATTTTCTTCTATCTTTATACTTGCAGGAGATTGTGGAATATCTGCATTTTAAATAAGATGTATTACTAAGGTACTGTAGCATATTTATCTAACGATCATTTTGAACAGAGTCAATAACTTGTAGCAATTTTAGCCTGTTCGCTGAGAGAATCCCGGTCATATAGTGTAAGGAAGTGCCTAAGGAATATCGTTCGTTCCTTCCTTGTCTTTATTCAAATATTGTTTGTAACGTAAACTGTAATGTAAGTTTTAATCTTTGTGGTCAAGTTACGACCGACGTGCGGCATTTCTATTGTTCGACAGCAAACTAATTTGCGTAACGCCTGTCGTCGTCAAATGCAGCTGGCGATTCCAAAGGCGGGTATAGCAGATATAGTGCACCTATTTCAATTAGTGCTTACGAGGGCAATTTTAGTCTTGTTCTATTGTTAAAATAGTAAACATGCGTCCTGGTGAATTTTTAAATCCGCAATTACAGCAGTTAGTTTTGAATTTGTTGGAATATTTTCAAAGGGAAAATGAAAATGGTGGACCTTTATTGTCAATAAAAGCTGTTCAAAGGCTAGTGGGTGAGGTTTTAGAAATCGATGAAGACTGTAAGAAAAAAAATGTGGAACCTCAAGCTTCGGTTAAACGGAATCGTAAAAAACAGATTTACACGATGCTGTAAAATATGAAATGAAAAATGTTATCTGAAAATTTTGAAACGTGGCTGACAGAGACTTTTGCCGGGGTTACAAAATCCAAGCATTGTTGTTTTAGATAATGCTTAAGTACCACTCTCGGGTTGAAGAAAAACAACCAACCAGATCTTGGACGAAAGAAAAAATACAAACGTAAATTTCAGTGATACCACATTTAAAGTCGAATTGCTCCAAATAGCTGGAGCTAACAGATCAGAGCAACATTATGTTGTCGACAATTTAATTAGAGAGCGACGAAGCCGTTCTTGCTATATGGAATGAGGCTTTATCTCAAGTGTTGAGCTCAATTTAGTCCAAGTGTGTATATCACACAAATAAATTGATTTTAGAGACATATGATATGATCATACTCATTAAGTGTTAATAATGAAAGCGACGATGAGGACTCGGAAGAATTAGACATTGACGAAGAAAACTAAATTTATTTATTTATCTTATACTAGGTATTTGTATTTTACTGCCATATTTGTTTTATACAGGGTTCGGCATAATTATATCAAGTATATTTTTTATTTTAAGATATCAAGAGTCCCCAAAATTCTATTAATGAATAAAAATGATTTAGCTGCAACGTTTTAACTGTATCTATTTTGTATATTTGCTCTATCATATTTTTTACTTGAAATCAAAACAATTCAATATGATAATTTATTTATTTAACTTAAATTACTATAAATTTACAATAGATGTATTATATATGCTTATAATTCAATTTCCTTTAAATAAATCTAATTAAATACATCAAGTAAAATATAAAATAAAGCGACGCTACTGTACATTTGAAAACACCAACGAGCCTACGACATCTTAGTTCAGACGTTCGTGACGTCACGCCGGGACTCTTTCAGCGAACAGGCTATACATCAAGTCTCCATCTAAAATGATCTTAAGAGTAGGAACACGTGAGTGCCTTATCTTGCAGGACGACAGAAGTTGGGTGAAATAAAACAATAAACAAATTAAAAACGCAACGACAAACATAAAAAACGATCAACTGACGACATAAGTATGAAGTAGAGGGAGAACAAGCTATGCTCGAGGTGCACAAATGATAAATGTTTTTGCGAACCGAGTATAAGGTAGCCAAAATTCATGGCCCTCTCGGTGCTTTTCATAGCCCATTCAGATACAATGGTCCGATTCGGACTAATTTTCTCGTATAGAAGTGCTTATACAGTATAATGTACTACCATCCTGGCATCTTCTTGAGATAATTAAAACTCCGAGTTTTATTCACCTTCAACATGGTAGGCGAAACGTAGGACGAGTGATAGCATTCCAATGTACTGTTCAAGTGTTTTGGTGTTTGTGGAAATTATTTCAAAGGACAAACCGAAGGTTCCAGTCCCTTCCAGGCGTATGACTAATTAATTTTCTAGGAGGAATTGGTCATTACATCTCGTACTGGCGTTAAGGGAGTATCCATATGTTAAAATTTAATCCTTAACGCCGTTTTATAAAATTATTTAATGTTTTAATGAATGATTCAATATGAAACGTGAGGTTCTATTTGCCTTTTAATCCAAGCAACGATTGCTCAAAAAAAGGGTGTAGAGGGAAATGTTAGGGAGAGAAAATTTGACTTCGGAACTTTGTTTGGACTAATTTGGAGATGAACATATCAAAAGTCCCCACTCCTAGGCGGTGAGCGGGGGGAGGGGGCACTTTAAAGGTTCCATTTTTTGGTTTTTCGCATGTATCTCGGAAACTATGCGTCGTAGCGGCTTGACCATTCTATACAAAATTGAAGCTGATAAAATTTGCTAAGAGCATTAAATTATTAAATTTTTTAACGTGAGGCGAAAAAATTGTTTTCCGCAATTTCCGAATTTCGAGGGCGGATATCTCGAGAACAGAACAACATATCGCAAATGTAAGTAGTGATTCTTGTAGCAAATTTGTCAGCTTCAATTTTGTATAGAGTGATCAAGCCGCTACGACGCATAGTTTCCGAGATATAAGCGAAAAACCAAAAATGGGACCTTTAAAGTGCCCCCCACCCCCTCACTCACCACCTAGGAGTGGGGACTCTTGATATGTTCATCTCCAGACTAGTCCAAACAAAGTTCCGAAGTCAAATTTTCTGTCCCTAAAATTTCCCTCTATAATCATTCGTTGCCTGGCCTATTATGTAGTTCGATTTTGCACACTCAACAGAGTAGGCTTTTGTTAATTAAATCAAAACAAATAACCGAAACACCCTAAACCAAAATACAACAAGCTTTCATCTTAAGTTTTATACAAATAGTGAAAAAATTACAATAAAACTATTTTATCATCCTGCAAAATATTGCTCACATATCCCTAGCCTATACAACGCAACCTGACGGAATGTATTTGTTTACTATGGTAACGGGGCATACCATCAGGGAGCGTGGCAAGAATGTAGAATAGTCTGTACCTCTATATTGTTCCAATGATAAATCTTCATATTTAAATTGGAAAACACTGTCCATATTTTCCGCGCTACCAACAAATTCAGTTTTAATTTCATTTTTCAATTGATTAGGAGCAAAAAGTAATGTTTCTGCATCAGACATTTGTTTGCTGGTTATACGTCGTTATACTTAACTGCGCGCGCGAACGGTTCAACAATCAGCTCCAAACTGAAGTTGCCTCGAGGCCGAGATACGTCATCGTCTGTTAGAATATGGCGCCGGAGACCTCCATAGCGTGGGGGAAATGTATAGGCCTCGGAAGACCGATAACACGCAACTAATAAGGAAAGTACACTTTTTAAATGCTGTCTGTTAGGTTTTATATTTATAATTTTAACGTTAGCAAATAATACAACCACTACACAACTTCACCTCAAATAAATATAATTAGGTATTAGATAACAAATATACAGGCTTGTCCAAAAAGTTTTCAATATTGTCAATTTTCAGTAAAATTGTAATTATTAAAAATAGGTAGGTATATTCTTTGAATAGATACGAGTAAATAATAGAAGCACATTATTTTTATGATTGTATTTTAATACCAAAAATAAAATACAATATGTAGAAAAGCTCCTAGGTACTTAGCAGTTAATTGACTGTTTCTAATGGTGCGTTTGATAAGGTTCTGTCTTCCGGCCGGTCCATGTATGAAATTCGTTTATCTCATTTTTTATATATAACTCTAGATGTTGGCATATGCCCATGATACAAAGAATACAAGGTATGACATTGCGCATATGGGCGGAGCCAAATCGACAGTTGCTTCGTCACGCGGTGATAATTTTCTACCCGCTTCCTTCGTAAAAGTGAGTTTGCCGACGTCTGTGGAAGTTGTTTTTTGGATTATTTTACTTATTTTAGTGTTCTTGCAATAACCTTTAGTTATAAAAATGCGTTGTGCATTGGCATCATGTAAAAGTGACAATATGTTTAAAACGTATTTAAGCTCATTTATAAAGAACGATGGTTACTAAGAACACTAAGAATCCCTATTTATTCAAAATTCCAATGAGTTCAGGCAAATCCATGATACAAATTCTTTGTATCATGAGGAAAATCCTATGTAATTTAAAATCCCGCTATCACCGCGTGACGTCTTGCGCTAACCGGACCGAATTTGGCGAACTGACTATCATACCTTCTATTCTTTGTATCATGGCATATGCCTGTTATTTCAGCAATTCCCTTTTGGGGCTAGCCATACCTTCTCGGTACACTTTGAAGAATACCATGCGAACTCGTAAAAGTGAGCTGGTCTGCTGGAGCCAACATTGTCGGTACTCTTTAAAGACGCTGGAACTCCAGCAGATCAGCTCACTTTACGAGTTGTCATGGCAATTTTCAAAGTGTACCGAGAAAGTTGGTCGTCTGTAGACCTCTTTAGTCACTACACTGGATATTAAAATACAAAATTTTATTGCGCATCAATCTTTAAGGATGGAAATATATAAATCAAGAACACTTCAAGCGACAAAGAGTAAACCACAAAATACTTATGACACGTATGTTTCGCAATATCGCAATAATGTTAATGTATCATTATTATACTCTTCGCAAATACGATAACGAAGAGTATATTGTATTTGATCGGCACATTTCTAAAACCGTAAATATCGCTCGCAGACAAAAAAATTTCATATCATTGTGTTAGTGAACGAATTCTGAACAACTTTCAAAATGTCCGTCCGTCACGTTTCTTGTAAGCACGATAACTCAAGAAAGAAAAATCCGATTGTATTGAAATTTGGACAGTGTTAGCTAGAGGAAGAACCCTATTGTTTTTGAACAAAATCGATCGGTAAATAAAAATGCTATTAATGATTTAAATTTGAAAAAAATTTTTTTTGATTTTTATGTTTTTGTAATTGAATAAAAATCTGGTGGAATGATATTTCATTTTAATATCTAAATATTTATATATTTTACAAATATATATTTCATAATGTAATATGCAACCGTGAAAATATGATTTTAGCTCGTGTCTTATAATGTAAGTATTTATATTTTTCTACGTGTAAGGTGGTGGTGTAGTTCTTACGCTTTTAATTGAAATTGACTCGGAATCCAGGGTTCCAAACCTAAATGGGGTTTGGTATTTTTTTTAATTTTTACTTTATTTTACAGAGTCTTTTACCAACTAAGTTCGTACTATAAAATTAAAAATGTCTAAAACTAACATTATTTACAAAAAACTGCGAAGAATATCCTATAAAATGTGTTACAATTATATAAAAAGTTCAGTGAACAGGCGAAGAGTACGTTTTTAGCTTGTTGAAATGTGTTCTTAAAAAACTGCTACCAGTAGTTAGTTATACATGAGGGGATTGACATGACAAAGATTTACTGGTCTGTACTGGCGACGCAACGGCCAAGAAGTCAGAAACTGCGCAGTATACAGATGGTGTAATATTCGCCACACATGATAAATTTTTCTGCTAGGGGCGTAACGAAGGCTTATTGCCAGGGGCGTAACGAAGGGGAGTATGGGGGTCAGATTTGCCGAAAGTTGGAAATTTGAGATCTAAGTTGCCAATTTTTATTTTGGTGGAAAATTTATTTTTTTTTATACCCCGTCCCCCGCTCATCAATTTTTTGGAGGAATTATTATCTATTTATTTACAGAGTTGGCTTCTTAAGTTCATACAGTTGGTAAATTTGAAAAATAACCCCAAAAAAGTTGGCTCGCTACGCCTCTGCTTATTGCAATCTTTGTTCTGTATTGCGCATTTTGAAATAACGGCATTGTTCAATGCATTTTGCAATAACTTTGCATCATTATTTTAAATGTGCTCTTAAAAAACTACTAGCAGTAGTTATGCATGCGGGAATTAAAAGGAATTGCTGTATATCTGCCATTTACATAAGACATGCATCACAACCAATAAGATGGCGTTTTAGAAATCCTTTAATAATTGAATGTTAAGTAATTTTGTTTATTAAATATTTTTATTTGGTAATATATTATATAAATGCATTTAAGCTTTAATATTAAGTTTTACTGTCTATTAATGCATCATTTCTACGGAATCTATACAACAATTAATATTTAATTTCAAAACTGGCTGCGGTTTTCATCTACAGATTTATATTGCCCTTAATTTAAAAAAATCCTGACGTGATGTGGCAAATGAGTTCCAGATTCGGTTTCAGCGATCCCAAAAACATAATAATATACACTGGGACCGGTCCAGCGCACCTTGCAAAATATTTTGTGGTGCTGTGTAATCGATTAATAAATCAATTTGGCATAAAAAATTCACACAACTTCTTAGACGTGTATGAAAGCACTATGGTTTTGGGCTTGACGGAAATAATATAAAAATATTATACTGTAATTTAGGAACACTTGTGGTTAGCTTTACGGTTCTGATAGTGATTTTATCATTCACAAGAACTTGTCGTCATCAGATAAATGCGACGGATGCTTTTTAAAGCATATTATCACAGTAAGTAGAGGTTTTAACTTCGGAATAATGTCATATTAAACGGATTTCGTTCATTTTTGGCAACTTAATAGTAAACGCATCAAGGAAAAGTTTCTATATTATGCGGCGGCTTTCTAATTTATAGGAGGTGGGTGCCACCCTTTTTCAGAGGGTGGCAAAAAAAAAACAAAAGTGTTGGAGCTGAAAGAGAATAAAATTTTAAGAAGAAAAGGTTCTATGCAACTTTTCACATAAATTTATAGTCTTTAAGTTATAACATTGGGATTTTAGCTTTAAAAAAAGGTATTTCAAATAGGTTTTCGTCAAATAACTCGAAAGGTATTACTTTAAGCAAAAACGCACTAGAGGCAAATAAGAAAGCTATTAAATTGAGGATGAATTTCGTTTTTTTCTAATTTCTGTAAAGTTAATGGTTTCGGAGATATAAAGATGGCGTCCGAACGTCTATAAGACGAAGTATTTAGTATAAATGTTAAATATCTTAGAGACTATAGCTCTTACGTTAAAAATGCTAACAATCAAAATGAAAGTCTATTAAATAGGTTTTCAAATTATTTTTTGATTATTCCTATGGCATAGAAAACAAAAAAGTTATGACAAAAACAAATTTTCTTTCAATTTTTTTTAATAAAAACGTCGCCATTTTGTTAATGTAAGTAGTCCGTAATTAAAAAATATATATTCCCATATACTATTTTTCGTTAATATATGGTATGATCTAGACGCTCAAATTTTTTCGTCCGCTTATAGCGCTTGCTTTAGAAAAAAATTGCATTTTAATCTGTAAAGGGATTTTGGAATAAATGTAATATTTTTGTATCTCTGGAAATATCTCCTTAAATATTAGTTTTAGAGAAAATATGGTGGGCAACAAAAATGAAGCTTCTAAACTGGGAATGGGATTTACTTTTTAAGTATTTGTGTAGGGTTGATAGTTTCGGAGACATTTCATTTTATATATGGCATCCCGGCGTTTTTAGGACGAAGTATTAAGTATAAAATGTTGAATATCTTAGAAACTATGACACTTCCATCAACAATTCCAAGGAACAAAATTAAAGATAATTAATTAATCTTTAAAATGACTTTTTGTTTGTTTCTATGTCACAAATAATAAAGAAGTTATGCCCGATACAATGTGCGTTTTCACACTTTTTCTAACAAATTGTCATCATTGTAATTCTTTGTAATTGCTTAGTAATAATTTTTTTTCAGGAATGCTGTTTTTCGGTAATTAATTACATCGCCTAGTTGCTCATTCTTTTTTGTCCATTTAAAACACTTGTTTAAAAAAAAATCACATATTAGAGCCGCCATTTTGAATTTTTTAATTTTGACTTCAGATTCGTAATCAGTGATTCGAAAAACATAACTATTCTATGTTTCAAAAATAAATTAGTAATACTTTTTCAAATATTAAATATTAAAATTTAGGGGTGGTTTTCACCCCTTGAGGGTAAAATCAAGTATCCGGACCATATATAAATTGAAGATGATACCTAGTACAATAATAACCCATAAAGAAAAATTATCATTTAATATGGAATTACCGAAATTTTACATATTTTTTGCCTCTATGTACTGTACTATATAATATTGTGACGTATTTCCACCCCTAGGAAACCACCCTTGCAAATTCCGTGGGTTCCAAAAATTATAACAAGAGATAACCACTAACACACTTTATTAAATAATTTACTGGATACTTCACAATACTGTTATTAACTTAAATGTACTTTACTGACTAAAAATAACAATGTTTATCACTTTGTTTTCACTTTGTAGTCTTAACTTCACTTGTCAATCCAAACTTCTCTTCTTCCCGCTGAGAATACAGCCTTTTATAACCTAGAAATGACAGATCCCGATTTTTCTGTGATGACGCCGCCATTCTCTAGATAGTTCCAGATGTCATCACTCTAGAGCTTCTGATAGGTTCTTTCTCTAGTAGGTGCAAACCTCCACATTCAGACATCCGAACTAAATTGAATTCTGTGTTGCCTACATTCTAGGGGTTGCAACACATCACAATATATTGTATTATAAGTTACACGAGGTTTTCTTCCTTTACGGCGACGCACTGACGGTATATAACCCAATATATGTTTTCGTCATACCTCCCTCGTAAGTATACTCTAATTCCATTGTTTTGACGATCCTAAATGACGCTTTATGTATGCACCAAATATTTGTTGCCATTGGCAACGGGTCGTTATTTTTCATAACGTCCCTAGGGAAATAAAGTAAATTTGGGAAAATTTTCTTTTGTATATAACAAGTATTAAATTAAACGTTTTAACTTTTTTGGAAGTAAATCCAGACATGCCTTACTTGCTATATCTTCCATGTCCGACATTATTTTCAAAAATGTTCATAGCCCAGTCGACGAAGGTATTTACCCACAAAAAGTTGCAAACTGTGTAAACTTTTTTTAATGAGTTCGTGAAAGTGTGTAGAATAATATCCTGAAAAGTTTACATTTCGCTCAGGTGCAGAACATAAAAAAAAGTGATTTTATTTCATCCATTTTTTTCAAAATTTTGAAATTAAATCAAACTAGCAAAAAATAAAAAATACAGACGGATAGATAGATCATGTATTTATGAACAAAAAATGCTCTAACAAAATTTATCGTTAAAGCCACGGTTTTCCCGGAAAAAAATAGTCAAATGTAACGTTAAACTCGGAGCGAGATCCATGCGTGTACGCGCTTGAATACGCATGACTGTGACACCGACACACTGAATTACATGTCACTAAATCAGAATTTGTTCAATCTATATGAGTGTTGGTTCATTTAAAAGATGGAAATTGTAGCTTTCTGATGCTTTTTTGTTTTAAACAATACAAGCAAGGATGGATGAGAAAAATTTGCTTATATATATTATTACGCCCGAACTCAATCGTCGCCATAAAAAATATAGAAAAAAATAAAAGCTCTTCAAAAAAATTCTTTCTTCATTGAGAAATGTTAAAAAGTATGTACACTTCATGATTATTATGGTTTATTAAGTTGTAGTAACGTGGATTCAAAAAAAAGTACACCTCAAATCATTTTAATTTAATTGCTTGATGATTTTCTTGATAAATATATATATTGGAGGCTGTAACTTGCCAGAAATTGACCCATTGGAAAAAATAAAATATCACTATTTCGGAAAAAATGTATACTTTTCGAATGTTCAAACACAAATTCGTTTACTTTTATGCATTTTTTCGAAAATATGATTAATCATATCATGATAAGAAATTACGATTGTCACGATCTTATCCTTATAACTATGAAAATATCTCTGATTGTTTTGAATATAAATTCTGGAACTTTTCCAATAAATGAACAAATGTATAAGGAATTCAATGGATATAGCTGAAATGTGGATAGGTGTATCTGTAATAAATACAATACAGTAGACACGTAAAAATTCATGCGAGCGATTCAGCAGCTATGTGCGGTGTCTGTGTATGCGTACAGAATTATATATTTTCCCTCCAGACTCACTATTTATCTTCTTAGTCACTAAGAAAAATGTTAAAAACGTGTAATCAGAAAGAGAAAAAAGCTTTATTTTACTTGTTAGAACTGCTAAGAATTTTTAGAGGTTCTGTAGTATGCATTTAACCGTGCGCTTGGCCGAGCAGAGCGACAAAGTTATTTCACTATTTTTTTCCGGGAAAACCGTGGCTTTATTGATCAATTTGATTAGGACATTTTTTTGTTCAGAAACACGTGGTCTACCCACCTGTATTTTTGTTTTTTTCTAGCCTGACTTAATTTAAAAATTTTGAAAAAACTGATAAAAAAATTTTTTTTCACTTTTTTTTTATGTTCTGCATCCGAGCGGAATGTAAACTTTTTAGGATATTATTCTATACACTGTCACGATCTCATTAAAAAAAAATTATTCAGTTTGCAACTTTTTGTGGGTTTCACTATAAAATGATCTCTGTCGTCTGGGCTATCAGGCTATTTTAATAAATATGATTTAATTTATCTTGACAGTAGTTGAATTTATTTTATTGATGGTTGACATGGATATTCCACTATCATTACTATCTGCTTAGCAAATATGAAATCTTACTCAAACAATTACAATTTTTCACTAGTTTTTCTCAAGTTTTTTTCTAGTTTAATGATTTATGGGTATGACGAAAAATATAATATGCACCGCGGGTCGTACAGTGCGATTTTTGTCTCGAATACTTGCAAACCTCGGCCCTACGGGCCTCGGATTGCAAACTGTATTCTCGAACAAAAAACGCGCACTTACGACCCTTGGTACATAAATAACTATTAATATAGGGTTTGTGACATGACCCCGTTTTCGAGTGACCTTTGTCCCAATGACAAGTCGCTGAATGAATTCAAATTAGTTTTATTTGAGAAACAGGCTTTGACAATTTTTGCTAATTTTTGCCGAATAATTGCATATAGACGCTCCACGCCTTTGCCACATTTTTCGGTCTCGCCTTTCAGTACATTGTCTTGCCAAAATTTTATTGTCATTCTTTTTGCTAGTTCCACAATTACTATGTCCCCAATTTCTTCAGGTTTCGTGAAGCGATATTTTGAAAGTATAATATACTTTTTTCATGTTCAAAAATTTGGTGCTCTTTCGAATTTTCACTTTTTTGTGTTCCTTATCTCTGCAAACGTGTTTAAGTCTTTTTGTGCCAGTCATCGGCGCTGATGCCTTATTTATGATTAGTTATACTCTTAATGTGCCTTTTTAATAAATCTTTCTTGAATGAAATTTTTTTGCCTATCTTTCAACCTAGATCGATTCTATGAGGTTCTACAACAAGATCACTACAATCACTGCATTGTTAGCCGTCGTCGTGGAAAAACCTCTTCAAATCTCTTGTCTGCACTTTCCAGATATTTCTATGCTACAAACTGGTCATGCTTGTCCATAAGATTAATGATTACAAATTGATGTAGTCGTGATTAACGATTATAAGTAATCATCATTAAAAATAATCTGATTACAAAAGTAGTTGACCAACACTGGTGCATGATTCGCTCTTACGAAAGAAATATAAAATTGAGTTCCGTATATCTGCGATGTAAGCTCGTTATACCCCAAGACAAAGTGGAGGTTCAGCAAAATATTCAGATTAGAGGTAAGTACCAGTGTTTACACAAGCACCGGTGAACTTATCTACTGACGTTGGAGACTGGACTTGGTAGAGAAAATATGACGACGTTAAATAAGAGATTAAAAAAACTGTTTTACATTTTACAAACTTTGATATATTAATATAGAAATTCTGGTTGGCCTGATAATGAGTAGACACATAATTCACGATACAGGTATTCTATAAAATAAAACATCTAGTGAGAAACAGACAACCACCTGCTTTATTTAAATATGAACAACTTGCTTGAGATTGACCTTACTAGCACAATTGTTTGAGGGCCCCGGGCTCAGCGGGGAATTTCCTAGTCCGACCCTGCATTAAGATACATTAATAAAAGATACTGAACTATTCTGGGGATGAAATTCTCAGAACAGCAAGAAATAAGAAATTGCAGGAGTGTATAAACATTTCCGGAATTACAGTATAAATATAAATACCTGCATCGGTAAACAGAGCAACAGGAAGCGATTATTTTAGAAATAATTGTCAACATCTTTCTACTCAACTTATTACGTGCTAACGGAGCATTAAATTGATTTTAAAAAAATGGGGGAAGGTGGCAACCTCAGGGATATATTTACATCTCGATTTATTTTAATTCTTTAGCTTTACCAGAAATAGAATACCTATTTTACATTTTGAGCATTTCGAATTTATAGCAATACTGGAAAGGCATGATACTATGAAATATACGAAATACGCTTGGTAAAAGCAAGATTTGTAGAGTAGAAAGTTCCCTCATATTCAGCTTTTAGGCGAGACGTGAGTGAGGCGATGAAAAGTCAGACTATCCTTGTTATCTGGTATCTCTCTCTAGAAGGACAGTCCGTACTGGCCCGAAATATATTCAGAAGCGTACCAACAATTAACATTACACAAATTCTTACAATATTTAGAATAAGGCCCTGCCTGGTATGATTTCATACCAGCTGCTCATTGGTTAATGACATTTTTTGGTGGGGATCGTGAGTTACGAGGCAACATAATAGTGTACAAATCTTGCGGTACGAGTACCAGCATAGATTAAAGAATATTATAAGTATATACAGTATTGGCAAGTGTTGGTTTTGGGATGGCAATAAGAGCAAGCGAGAGCGAAGCATGCAATCGTGTACCAAGATTTGTAGAGTATAAGGTTGCTTAATAACTCGCGATCCTTACCAAAAAATGTCATTAGCCAATGAGCAGCTGGTGTGAAATCACACCAGATGCAGGGCCTTATTCAAAATATTGAGAACTCAAAGTAACTGGAACAGGCAGTGACACCCGCTTAAGGTTGGGGGTAATTATCCTCGCATTTTGAGTCACTGTTTTGCATGGTGGTAATCAGAATAAGATATAGAATGTAACACATCAGATTATAGTATGCTTCTGGCCATATTTCGGGCAAGTACGGACCGTCCTTCTAGAGACAGATAACTGCGCCGCTACTGCGCGTTCGAAGAACAAGGATAGTGTGACTTTTCATCGCCGCACTCACTTCTCTCCTAAAAGCTGTATATTAGGGAACCTCATACCTGACAAATCTTGATCTTGATCGTATACATGCTTGTCTTGATGGGCGTGTCACTGTTTACTTCCGCTAGAGTACTGGTAGACGTCTTTATTGTGGGCGATCGGTTAAATCGTTGAAACTAGTGCAATACCAAAACAAACGCTTTCCGATTCTGTACAGATAGGCAACTCGCAGTACTTTTTCAAACTGCAAAACTTATGTTGCAGGTAGAGCTGCATTCCCGCCTTTGGGATACAGGCAGGGTTGGTATATAGTAGGGTGGGCCGAAAAACACGAAAAAGTTGAATTTGCAGATAGCCTAGTTTCTAATTTATTACTATGTATCTAAAACTAATTCGGGTAGATTTTTAGCCAAATCGGTGAATATCTAGCTGCCCCCCCAGGGCCTTGAAAATGAAAGAAAGGGACAATTTTTCGATTTTTAACATTTTTTAAATTGACATTTGAAATTTTTTTTGACTCTTTATTAATGCCTAAATGCGTGTAGCAAAAGTTTTTCGAATAAAATATTTTTCAGTTCCAGGGAAATTAGATATTTTATACAGAAAACCTTATTTTCGTCGAATTCTACGTTTTAGTGACAAATTTCTAATTTCCCTGGAACTGAAAAATATTTTATTCGAAAAAATTTTGCTACACGCATTTAGGCATTAAAAAAGAGTCAAAAAAAATTTCAAATGTCTATTTAAAAAATGTTAAAAATCGAAAAATTGGCCCTTTCTTTCATTTTCAAGGCCCTGGGGGGCCAGCTAGATATTCACCGATTTGGCTAAAAATCTACCCGAATTAGTTTTAGATACATAGTAATAAATTAGAAACTAGGCCATCTGTAAATTCAAATTTTCGTGTTTTTCAGCCCACCCTAGTATATAGTCTGGTAAACTCTAAGGTGGCGTATGTATGAGTTGGTAACATGACGTACGATTTGATATGCGATGCGCGTAAAGCTGTCGCAGTGATATAGAGAGTAACTAGTTGCGTATGTCTTATTCTCTTAGTTTATACGATGAAGCGACCTTTGGATGCGTCAGCTTAGAGTTTACTCGACTATACAGGCGGGAATTTTAAACGAATTTTAAACAAATTGTTTAGGGCACCATTCGACTATAAAAGTTCTTTGACAAAGATCTTTTATAAAAAATACTTTATGACAGTTGTAACAGTGTAATCGATCATATTTTATAAAATATGATCTATGTTTTATAAAATATCTATCAAATTACTCATAAAATATCTTTTTTAAAAGATCTTTGTCAAAGAACTCTTATAGCCTAATGGTGACCTTAAAATTAAATAAAATAAGTTATTTCGAAACTAGAAATCATTTATTAATTTAACGAAAAATCATTTCAATAAATACAATAACATTTAAAAATGCATTTTAAAACTAACTAACATGAGTAAAATTATTACAAATGTATTAAGATGTTCAATACTGTATTGAAATAAGTATAATGTGTTAAAGTGTATGTAATGTATCAAAAATACGTACAATACAATTAAATAATATGCATTTTCACGTCCTAGTTAGAATTTTCAGAAGTAGCCACACAACAATTAAAAACCGCATTATACAGTCTTTAATATTCAACAAAACCGAACAGTCGTTTTTAGGCAATTTCTTTGGAATCACGTTCTTTACAAATCAGTAATGTGCATTTTCACATCCTTATTAGAATTTGTAGAAACAGCAACAGAACACGTAAAACTCATCACAGTCTTTAAAATTCAACAACCGAACAGTCGTTTTTAGGCAATTTCTCGGGAGTCACGTTCTTTATAAATCAATATTATAGAGTGGGTGACCAGATGTTTGCAGTTTGAATGCTGTACACTTGGACAGACAGAACCGTGTAGAGAAAATACGGGCCTAGGGGAGGGAATTTTTTTGAAAATTGATTACGGGGGGGGGGGGTGGAATTCCAACCATAAACTCGCAACACAACACTTAAAAACCATTACAGTCTTTAAGGTTCAACGAATGAGAACGGAGTCATTTCTAGGCAATTTCATTGGAAACTCACGTTATTTACAAATAAGCAAACGGACTTCTGCACTATCGATTTAATAATTATTAGCTTAAAGTCCAGCACACAAAGCACAGATATGTAAATAATAATGGCGTGACAACTGACAGTCAGGCAAGATGCAGATTTGTGCAGCCAACGTATGATTGAAGAGTGACAGTAGCGACACGAGCGACGTCATGCCAACTAAACACATTAGGTGTTTTCTTTCTACCAACAATCTTAGCTAAGCTAAGTAGTTTTAATGTCACACGCAAACTGTGGTACATACACGAATATTTCACTCATCAGGCGTGACTGAAAAACTACTTAGCTTAGCTAAGATTGTTGGTAGAAAGAAAACACCTAATGATTTTGTAGAACAGGACCTGAGTACCAGATTTTGACTTGTTGTGCGCAAAGTGTCAGTCACTAGTCACTTTTAAATCAAGCCCGCGGCGCTGCAGCCGCTTGTCCGATGTCTGCCTAGAAAGCTGTTTGCAGTCAGATATTTTACTTTTTAATATTATGAAATTCAAAGACTGCATTTGTCCGAATTTTTTCACTTTACAAAAAGGCCGCTGTGGGTTTAAATGTTGGTGAAAACACCTCAAAAATAATTGATACAAGCAAGTATGATCTTTTGCGCCGTTGGTTTATCCACGGGTTAAAAGCTATTGGTATATTAGTTCGTGGCCTACGTCAGTGATTGATGAAATCACTCTCATAGGCCACAATTAGCTACTATTTCATTTATTTTTATTTAATATTTTAATTCATTTAATTAAACACAATAAATAGCAGGAGTAAATAATATACAATTTTACGTCCTAACTAGTCCAAACACAGCCCTCAAGTCAAAAATTGGGATCTCGGCATTTCCCTCTAGACCCGCTTTTTGAACGTTTATTGATGGGGCTAGATATACTTGCTTCCTTTATATTTCTATTTTATCGAACTGTAACTCATATTTGGACAATACAGATTGTTTCCTTACTACGCAACGGTAGGTAGTCTATATACCCATTTTATTTGACTGTTAACTGGATATTTGCAATTTCAAGTGTCCAAAAAATGTTTTGTAAATGACAACAAAAAAAACTTTTCGGAGGATACTGAACTAAGGTGTAAGTCGGGTTAAAAAAGTCAGCTTTCATTACAAGTCTGCCGTGTGACTGACCCATCCATCCACAATTAATCGCTGCTAAATATATCATTCAACCACACAGCCAGACAGTTATGTTTAAGCGGTTATTGATTTATTCGCAATTTCGAATTTGGGCGTATTGGGATTACGTTGGTGACGATTCAACAGGACCGTAATGGAGAATTTGAGGTAGAGTCAAATGAGAAGCTGTTCAGAAACTACTTACTTTTAACTGTTGACGTATTCAAAATTGCCTGGATGGAATGGACCACGTTACAAAATCACGTGATTAAAATATTATACACGATGACATGGTATCCTCTATGTGTTTTTTAGGTTTTCCAATATGTTTAAAATGGAAACCAAAAGCACATATGCAAGCATTTAGTCTTCGCAGCAAGTTATAACCCTTTCCAATATTTTAGGCAATGGGCTCATTTAGCACTTTTTTTTTAATTTGATAATCGGAAAGATCTTATCATTTTAAGACACTGTGCAAAAAACTAGAATTTTGTGAGACCTATAAATAGTCTAAAAAAAATCATAAAAATGGACCGCACCCGCGGTCGAGTATCGGCCGTGACGTCACTTGATAGGAACCCGCTAGCCGAAGCGGCTAGCTGCAGTGCGTTATTACAGTTTCACAATATAACTAAGGCAGTGTGTGTTGAAACTTTGCGAGTTTGTGAATAATTTCAGTTTATCAACTATTTTGACCGATTTATATAACTATTCTCTGACGTCACGGTGTTGGTCGCACCGTGCTCTTTAAAAGTCGTATATTTCGAAAACCACATATCGGATTCATCTGAAATTTTCAATATCGTCTAATTTTAAGCAATATTTTATCCACAAGAAGTAACAACTACTAAATGAAATTCATTAAATGAGCCCATTGCCTACAATTATTAACAGCGTGTTCAACACACTCTCGCATTCACAGATGCCAAGTGGTACATGGTTTTTATCTTTAAAGTAATGCCAAATAGAAAAACCTAATGGAGTTAGATCAGGCGAGCGGGGTAACCAGTTAATTGGGGCGTTTGCGCCTCGTCTATTTAAATAATGAGTATATATAGTACAGTCGAATTGATTTAATTTAATTTTTTTCGACGACAACATTCCGCCTGAAATTTTATTTTTGATTACGAAAAAAATAGTTGCGCCCCAAAAATTCCTTATGCGTCAAAAGACTTATCTGCTTAATATATCTTGTAATAGTAATCAAATGGGAATATTAAAAATACCGGCTTATTTGAAATAAAATTCTTAAAAAATATAGACCAATCCGCCATCTTGGAAAAAAACACCAAGAATAGCCAAAAAAATCTAAATTGAATATCTTTTCTATAAGAAGGGGTAATTTCACCGAAGTTGGAAAAAATAAAACTCATTTATGGTCAAATATAATGCAATAATTCCGGACACCGTATGTCAAATAGAACGGTCAAAGATTGCGAACGAAATAAAATTTTTAATTCTTCATCAATTATCAAGGTGGTATTGTACGTCACTTTTTTTTTTCGATTGTACGTTATTTTATATGCTTTGGGATAGAGTTCATTTTTGTTTAATTTTCAAAAAAGTGCATATTTTTTATTTAAAAAAAGTACATATTTACAATTTTCAGAATTGTATTTTCTTTGACCCTCCTTTCTTCACCTAATTTTCATCGAAACAAAAGAAAGTCTCGTACCTATAACTTCAAAAATTTAATACAAAATGGAACTTTATTCATTTGAAAAGGAAATTTATTAAGCATACGCATGGTAATAATAATATATGAGAATATATGATCAATGATCAGAATCAAGCAGTCAAGACTGGAGTAGTATTATTTTTGATGGGTAAGCCGATGAACAGAATATCACTAAGCATAACGAGTGCATTCGTCGTTTAGAAAAAATGGTTGAGTAGATATTTCAATCACAAGTGACATGAAATCATCGGTTAGTCAAAAAAATTCTAGCTAACAGTAAAAATAAGGATAGCTTTATAGAATTATTGCGGAAAGAAATAATAGATAATGACTTTAACGTTAAAATATGCCGAGAAGACGCCGATAATACAATCATTAAAACTGCTATTGATTTGAAAACCGAAGACAATTAAGTCATAATAGCTGGTGAAGGTATTGGCCTGTTGGTTATAATGACTCAACTTGCATGAAATCATCATAAAAAATCTATTTTTACTAACCTAAGATTACTAAAATAACAGAGAAACATTATAATGAAAATATAATTGTCTGCAATTCCACCTACTGAAGAGGCCTATTTCCAAGTCCAAAAATGGTTAGGTTCTGAGAAAGATCCGTTAAAATTCGGGTGGATTAAAATTGAGAATGGCTTAATACTGTTTCGATATTTTTTAAAAATGCGGTCGCGCGGTCGCCATTTTGAATTTTCACTTTTACAATATCGAATACATCAGTTGAATACAAATAACTTGTACAACAATATTATTTCAAAAGTTAAGTATTTTGAACAACGTCGTTCCAATTGTTTATTTTTTTTTGAGTAATTTTAAAATTCTTATAGGAAAAATCGCAGTTTTCCAATCGTCATCTTGGATTTTCATTTTTTTGATTTGAGATTCGTAATCAGCGAGTCCAAAAACCACCCAGGATTTGATTTTCATGAAAAAATCACGCTTATTTCAGAGATATTGCATTTGTTAACTAAATTGCTAATTTATTGTTTATTTAAAAAAATGTGAAGAGTGAAGAGTGCGAGCCTTATATGAGGGTAGGAAATGGTCTTTGAGGGTTCTCAAACAAAATGCAAAAAAACGTGTGTCGATCCGAGTGAAGATTTCAATTTTACTAGTCAGCACTTTTTCCATCATATTGGACTGGGCTACAGGAAGGGACATTGGAAATGATAAAGTTAGATTTTTAGCCGTTACCAGGCAACCTATAGCTTTAGTAACGTTGTTTACATCATGCTGCAATCAGCCGTTACCAAGTAACCTATAGCTATAATAGTAACCTTGTCTACGTTAAGCTGCATATGCAACATGAAATTTTCTCGAATTGAGGCCCCATATAGGAAACTAAAAAGATTTTCAATGTTAAAAATGTAATATGAATTTGCATTAAGGTTCCCAGATATAAAATGTGGACCGTTACACATGCTATTCAACGTTGCCAGTCAAATCTTTAATTTAAGGGAAAGCGAACATATAGAGGATTTTTCATTCAAAATAAAGAAGTTGCTTGCCTTTTCCGGTACAACCAAAAGTGGCAGCACAATGAAAATATTTTAGTTGGATAAAGCACCATGAAAAATTTATGTTTAAAAAAATGTATTAGCTTCATCTTAACAGTTGGAAAATACAGATAGTTTTAGGTCGTCGTTACACCCCTGTAGATTTTGCCACCATTAATTGACAATATTCAATTTTATTTATTTTGTATACTGGTAATAATTCTTGTATTCTCTGAAAAAGATACGGATGTGACAACAGTCACGCAAAACAGACTGGAGGGGGTGCACAAAATAAAGTGGTCTTTTTCTGGGGCTCCATTGGGTAACTCCTATGCATTTCGACGTGCTGAACACGAATCAGGCGCCCGTTTAGCTCCATCACCCACCAATTTTTAATAAATAGCGAAGAACCTAAAGAAACTCATAAAAACCTCATAAAAAAAATGGACACCTGATTAGTGTTCAGCACATCGAAATACATAAAGCGGAGTCCCAGAAACAGATCACTTTTTTTATTTTGTGTGCCTGTGTAATTGTTCCTTTAGAACCTGTTGCTCAATACTCATTTCGAGATACGTTGATTTCTAAAGCCAAGTGTTTACAGGTGCTAATACCTTCCCCCACAATATGTACAATATTCTCATCGGTTCATGGGTCTTTAACATTTCTCTTATTCCTACTCCTCTAAAATAATTTGTAAAATTGGTGAACATCAATCAACATTAATGAAAATTCTTCTATTATATATTCGCTCTATCTATTTCTGTACAAGCACTCTTAACTCTTTTGCTGAATATGAACTACTGTGTACTAATTTTATGACATTTTAAAAACATTTAGCTATAAAATTACAATAATAATGCACGGAGAGATAATATTGTTACAGTCAATTGACAAATTTGCCAAACCTACATCATAAAATTCTTTTCTTTCATAGCTCACTATTAATAACGCAGGCACACAAAATAAAAAAAGTGATCTTTTTCTGGTACTCCATTGGGTAACTCATATGTATTTCGACGTACTGAACACAAATCAGGTGTCCGTTAAGCTCCATTGGACACCATTTTTTTGTAAATCGTGAAAATAACCTAAAAATACTGATAATTTAGGTTATTTTCGCGATTTACTAAAAATTGGTGGGTAACGGGGCTAAACGGATACTTGATTCGTATTGAGCATGTTGAAATATATAGGGGTTACCCAATGGAGTCCCAGAAACAAATCACTTTTCACTTTTTTTTTTGTGTTTGTAATATATTTGCATACGCGAATTGCTAGAAAATGGCGGAGAATCCGGTGCTATTTATATGTTACACAGACACACACAAAAAAGGTCTGTTTCTGAGACTCCATTGGGCAACCCTTACGTATTTCGACATGCTGAATACGAATCAGGTATCCGTTTAGCTCCAATTTTGAGTAAATCGCGAAAATAATCTAAATTATGAGTTTTCCTATGTTATTTTCGCGATTTACAAAAAAATGATGGCCAATGAAGCTAAATGGGCACCAGATTCGTGTTCAGCACGTCGAAATACATATGGGTTAGCCAATGGAGTACCAGAAAATGACCACTTTTTTTATTTTGTGTGCCTGTGTAATTTGAGTAACAATTGGCATGCTGCAATATTTAAATTCGTAAACTCCAAAACGATGGAGCCTATCAAAATGTAGGAAAAGGACTTTTGTCTGAAATTATTAACAGAGGCACTTTTGGCATTTCAAATGTTTAAAAAATATTAAGATCAAGGGGCTGTAGGTTCCCTACGAATCGATCTATAGTACAGTACATAGAGGTAAAAAATATGCAAAACTTCGGAATAATGTCATATTGAACGGATTTCGTTCATTTTTGGCAGTATAATAGTAAATGTTTCACAAAAAAGTTTCTATATTGTGCGAGGACTTGCTAATTTATAGGGGGTGGATGCCACCCCCTCTCAGGGGGTGGCACTTAAAAAATATATATATTTATTGGAGCTGAAGTAGAATCAAATTTTAAGAAGAAAAGGTTCTATGCAATTTTTCACATAAATTGATAGTTTTTAAGTTACAACGACTTAAAAATTGCGATTTTAGCTTAAAAAAAGGTATTTCCAAACGGCTTTCGTCAAGTATCTCGAAAAGTATTACTTTATCGAAAAAATGTTATAGACCAATTACAGAAAGTACAAACTGGGAATTAATTAAATTTTTTGTTTATTGATGTAGGATTAATAATTTCGGAGATATTTAAGTTTACATTTGGCATCCAAGTGTTCATAAGATAATTATTTAGAGTGACAGTTAAATATTTCAGAAACTGTGACACCTACGTCAAGGATGCTAATAGGTAGAATAATAGGTTATTAATTAATCTTTCAACTGTTTTTTTATTTGTTTCTGTAGCATAAAAAACAAAGAAGTTATGACCGAAGCAATGTGCGCCTACACATTTTTTTAACAACGTTGCCATTTTGTTACTGTAATTAGCCAGTAATTAAAAAAAGGAATATCTAACACTGTTTCTCATTAATATACCGGGTGTAAACGAATAGTGGGCCACCCCTGTAACTTCCTTGTTTTTGAAGATATCGGGATGAAATTTTGTATGGTGAAATTAGGTAAGATTTCCAACTTTTTGAGACCTATCCGCCATATTTATGACTTCCGGTTTCACCGGAAATGTCCCCAATAGTCTTTTCAAAATGGACCACCCTGTATGTTTTTACATTTTTGAAATAAAGATCACATTTTGGATACATTTATACTATTTTGAACAATTTATACAGTGTTGTACGAAAAATAATTCGAATTTTAGTTATCAATCTAGATGGTTGCGAATATGTTAAAATTAATTTTGTTTCAATGTAATTCATATAAAAAATACGAAAACGTCAATATGTCCACTAATACATCATACAGGGTGCTGTAAACTCATTAAAATCACATTTTTCAAAATGACTCATTTGTTTTAAATACTATGATATGGGCCACCTGGATATTTAGAAAGCTCTATTTAGTAGGGGGTTAAACGGTACCAAAAGTTCCGTAATGTGTAATCGTTACCGGCAGGAATGACAATTTTTCTTAAGAAATTTATGATTTATATCTAACTTCAATTAAATTTTTATCAACCCTGTATATTTGTGTTAATATTTTATGATATGCAACAAGAATTAGCCAGAGGCCCATTCTGTCTCCTGCGGAGGGGGGCATATCATAAAATATTAACACAAATATACAGGGTTGATCAAAATTTAAATGAAGTTAGATATAAATTATAAATTTCTTAAGAAAAATTGTCATTCCTGCCGGTAACGATTACACATTACGGAACTTTTGGTACCGTTTAACCCCTACCAAACAGAGCTTTCTGAATATCCGGGAGGCCCATATCATAATGTTTAAAATAAATGAGTCATTTTGAAAAATGTGATTTTAATGAGTTTACAGCACCCTGTATGATGTATTATTGGACATATTGACGTTTTCGTAGTTTTTATATGAATTACATTGGAACAAAATCAATTTTAACATATTCGCAGCCATCTAGATTGATAACTAAAATTCGAACTATTTTTCGTGCAACACTGTATAAATTGTTCAAAATAGTATAAATTTATCCAAAATGTGATCTTTATTTCAAAAAAGTAAAAACATACAGGGTGGTCTATTTAGAAAAGACTATTGGGTCATTTCCGGTGAAACCGGAAATGATAAATATAGCGGATGGGTCTCAAAAAGTTGGAAATCTTACCTAATTTCACCGTACAAAATTTCATCCCGATATCTTTAAAAACAAGGAAGTTACAGGGGTGGCCTACTATTCGTTTACACCCAGTATAGCATGACGTAAATGCTCAAATTTTTTGGTTTGTATACAGCACTTGCTTTAGAAACAAATACAGTTTAAACTATTATACTGCCAAAAATGAACGAAATCCGTTCAATATGACATTATTCCGAAGTTAAAACCTCTAGTTACTGTACTATTAGGGCGAACACAGATAAGATACGACCCATTTTTTAAATTTTACCACCTAACCGAGAGAGGGCACTTAGTTATGGAACATCCTGTATAAGGTTTCTGAGACATTAAAAAACATGTATTCCTTTATGATCTTCCTAACATCCCGCACCTCGCAATCGAGACATTTCGAACAAAGGTCTATATGGACTTTCTTATTTTCTGTCTATTTTTTTTTAATATTCGCTAACACCATGTACACTACATATCCTCTTTCTCGGGTCTGTAGTCGAGTATGCGAATAAAAAATTCATCGCGAAAAAATCTGGGGGAAAGGACAACACGTGACGAGTAGTGAAAACATTTCTTATAAATGCACCTATGAATTAATTAATACATTGTATTAAATTTTTAATAATAGTATCTGTAAAATAATCACCTGTAAGAATATTCTACATTTCCTCAAGGTTGTCTTACTTGGTTATGAATCATATTATTCATAATACAGAAGCACCTTTAAATTATTATTCCAATATTAATAATAATAGTTTAAAATATGTCTGTGTCACATACCTAACATAGCTTAATTTACCTAGTAATATAGAATCGACAGCTAGATAATATATAGTTGATTACAGGCTTATTATGAGTGTAAAAAATATCGGCGTCTTTGATCTTTACCACACCGCCAAAGACGCCGATATTTTTTACACGCATAATAAGTGTGTAGTCAACTATAACTATAATACAGGAAAAGATTCAAAAAAATTACCGTAACTCGAAAAAAATTGTGCAGACTTAACTTTCGTTATAAGTTTAAAATAGGCCAAAGTTCACGAAACAAAGAACGGGAACCTATAGGGGATAAAAAGGAGTACTATTAATAAAAAAAAAATCGATTTTTCTCTATTTTCTCGGAAAATATGGCATTTACAAAAAAATAGTTCAAATAAAAGTTGTTTATGGCAAAATTATCTTTAATTTGGTGTTTTTAAATTAATTTCATAGCAATAATTAACCAAAATACGGCCATTTTTCGATGGGGATGGCGGATGGAATAATTTCTAAAACAAGTATTTTAAAGGGACAAAATAAATTGAGCATCTAAGTGATGCTATATATTAACGAAAAACAGCATTTTTGAAAGACAAATTACTAAGCAATTACAATAACAAAATGCCGACATTTTGTTAATAAAAATGTGAAAATGCACATTGATTCACCTTTAATTCTGTTTCTCAGAACTTTTGATGGAAGTGTAACAGTTTCTAAAATATTCAACATTTTAAACTAAATACTTCATCCTAAAAACAGTCGGATGCCATCTATAAAATTAAATATCTCCGAAACAATCAACCCTACACAAATATTTAAACTAAATAAATTTATTCTCAGTTTACAAGCTTCAATTTTGATGTCCACCATAATATTTTATCTTAAACTACTATTTATTGAGATATTTGCAGAGAAACAAGAATGTTACGTTTTTTCTAAAATCCCTTTACAGTTTAAAATGCTACTTATAAGTAGTCAGTTATTAAAAAAATATATTGCGACGTTTTTATTTAAAAAATGTGAAAAAGCACATTGTTACTGCCATAACTTCTTTGTTTTTTTATGCTATAAAAATAGGAAAAAAATCATTTGAAAGCCAAATTAATAGTTTTTCATTTTGGTTATTAGCGTTTTTGGTCATAGTTTCTGGGATATCTAACATTTAAACTAAATACTTCGTCTCATAAACGTTCGGACGTCACCTTTAGACTTCCAGATCTGCGAAACCATTAACTCTACTCTATTTAATTCTCTCTCAGCTCCAAATGTTTTTGCAAGCCCTCGCATAATATAGAAACTTCTTTTTTCATGCGTTTACTATTAAGCTGCCAAAAATGAACGAGATCTAATTCATATGACATTATTCCGAAGTTAAAACCTCTAGTACTTCGGTTAATTATTGCTATAAGATTAAATTTAAAAACAAAAAATTAAAGATAATTTTGTCAGAAACAACTTTTATTTGAACTATTTTTTTGTAAATGCCATATTTCCCGCGTAAGTAGAGAAAAGTCGATTTCTTTCACCCTGTATAGGTTCCCGTAAAACTCCTAATCTTTTTTGTTTCGTGAATTTTGACCTATTTTGAACCTATAACCAAAGTTTAAGGTCTGCACAAATGTTTTTCGAGTTAAAGTAGAGTTGTCCTGTACTATTACCGTAGAAGACAAATGTGCTAACTCGTATCTGGGTGGCTTCTAGAAGATTCCTTCCATTACAAATGAAAATATATAAGATTTCATTATTTAAAATAACATAAGTTCTATGAACTGTGAACTTAGGAAGCGAGGTGCTAAGTCTATAGAAGAACTTTACTAAAAGGTGTGGTATTATTATCTAATTTTTATTTTCTGCATTTCTGTTTCTGGGTCGAATTTGTGTTTTTTAAAGCAAGAGCTCAAACGTCAGTATCAACTATTCAGGCTATTTAACGAAGGAAATAACAGTTTTATTCCCAAAGAGGCCAGTTCAGTTGTTTTCAGTTTCAGTGTTTTATTTTGGCAACAATGGTTTAGAAAACACATTCAAATATATTTAATCTACCATTTTTGTATAAAAACATTATTAGATTCAAGTGATATTAATGCATTATAACATTAATAAAGAAAATATTGATTTTTTGAAAACAATTATAAAATAATTTTTCATAAACTTTACAAAACTTATTTTTTTTTTTTGGGGGATTGCTATCTGATACATCAGTGTTTATCGTCTGAAAATTGTAAGAATATAAACTGCATTTAGCTATTTCCAAAAAGCTGAGAAAATATAAAAGAATATAAAACTCTGAGATATGTCTCCTTTGAGGAGCAAAACATAGCTGTTTTACTGCAGGCAACAATGATTTATAATAGCATTGGGAGTATATATTTCAAAATAAAACAGATTTATAACTGTCATTATTGAAGAGCAAATTAGCTGTTCAAGGTATCATATCAAGATTAAATAAAACCTTTCGCTTAAGAATAAATGATCTTATAGGTTTTATCAACCTCTCCAAGCTTGCACAGGGATAACTCAATTAAGGTTTTTATAAGTCGGATAAGTTTTATAACAAATTTAAATTAAACTCTTGGTTTTGACAACCTCCTGCAGAGCGTTATTATTTGGATCTTCTTTTGGATTATTAGACTCTTGCGATTACTGTAACAGCAATATAGATTTATAGAGTCTTAAAAATAATTCTTATGAAAATCCCATACGTTATTAAAAAACTCAAAGAGCTACTTGGGCATGCAGCTATGCGGCAGACAACTAAAAACTACTTTAGAGGAGGTTTTTAATTATGAAAACAAATTTTGTCTCTAATTTTTGGTCCATAAAACTCACAATGGATTGAGTAATTGTAAAAAATATATTTTTTTAAATTATGCTTAACTTCACTCGGCAGCGGCGCTGAAAAAGATATATAAGACATATGTTAACTATTTTGTTATGTTTAAAACAACCATTTCCGCCGGAAAATAAACTACTATTGGCGCCATTTTGTTACGATGGCCTCGTCAGGAGCAGCGATTTAGTTTTGAACTTTTTCACATATTATCCAGGGCATCAAATCCACAAACACCCAAAGTTTAAAAACTTTCACACTTAATCGGATTTACTCAACCAACAGGACTACTATCTGATTCGGTTGACAATAGATAAATGCATAAAATATTTATTTCATCTATTTTAAATTTCTGCCTTTCCTGCAACGACAGAACTCAAACCACACACTTCACATATTATCTAATGCGATAAAAAATTATCATTTGTAGTAAAACTGCAATATATAAACATAATTTAACATTTGTATTATATTTTTGAAAACTTAACTTCAGTAATAACACCATAATAACCTAAACATTAGAAGAAAAATATTAACAATTTTCGTTTAAATGACCGAAAATAAAAAACAACAAGAATTGAATAAAAAATATTTTAAATCTATAGTCAGGAAGGAAAAATGTATTTATACTAACCATTTTGTTTAAACCGTACGAAACAGTTACTTGCTGTAGTGATAATTGTAACGCCCAAATTAAAATTGACCAAAAAAGTGACAGTAGATTTATCATCATAAAATAAAATCTAATAAATATAATCCTCTTACCTTCTGAAAGTTACATTTGTGGAGTCTGCAGAGCTGCTTATGGGCCTTTTCTTCTTCAAATCTCTTGCATTTGCGGACTTTTGGACACTATTAGCATTTAAAGAGATTGTTGAAGACTTTATCTGAAAGCAATTCACATAAATAAACACCATAAATACTATCAATAGTTTTATTTTTAGATAATAAGTTATTATCAGAATTACATACTGAGTGACCACGGAAGAGTTAATTTGTTTGTATATGCAACGTTGATTGCTTGATTTGTCAGAAATTAATCACTATGAGGCTAATTTGATGCTAAAAATGATGCTAACATAACTGTACATATATATATACTCATCCTAATTTTAATGTATGGTATTTATTACTGTAAAAACTAATAATTAGTGCAAAAGGCGTCCTCAAGTTGTGTTCAATAACATTGATAAACAAAAAGGTCTTTCATCGCTGTAGATTAAAGAGCATGGATCCTCAGTAATTAGTGAAGGATAGGATTTTGCAGTGAGAGGGAAATATGCGATTATTTTCGGTTTATTATATATATTTAAAAAATCATAAATGGTATAATCTTCAAAATAGTTTCAGATACTTCCCATTGCTGCAAGGAATACAACTACATATAGTTTTTGTCATAAATTCTATTTTTATTGACAAACTTGAAAATATTCAAGTACAAAAGAAATTTACAATAAAAGAAAATATACATAGTTGTATTCGTTAAAACAGCAGCAAGTACCTAAAACAGCTTTAAAGATTATATTATGTTTGGTTTTTTAAATATTTATAATAAATCGAAAATAAACGCATGTTTCCCTCTCACTCTGCAGAATCCTATCCTTAATATTAAAATATGATTTTCCAGGGACAATATTACATGTAATGGATGTTTACCTAATGATTTCGTATATTTGTCTTCCGAAAATAAATCTGTACATACAATATTAGTAAGCTGATTGAAAAACCCCTGCTCCTTTTAATTATGGGTGAGGTGGTAATAAGGGTGGCTAATGTTAAAAAATTTGTTGAGACCTTATCTTCACTTATATATACTAAATACCAATTTTACGAACTCTCGCTTGATTTACCTATTTACCCCAATTTACCTCCCAATCCTTCAACGGAATAAGATCAAAATATAATCTAGTTCCAGATCTCGTTAAAATACATACGTGTACCAAATTTCAAGTCAATCAACATGGTGTCTACCAAATCCGGACGTGGAAATTCCCGACTTTTTCCCGGTTTTTCCCGGACTTTTTCCCCGATTATCCCGTTTTTTTCCAAGCTTCAATATAACAGACTAGTACAAACAATAAAGAAAAGTAATGAACGAGAAGCAGATTTTTCTAATTATCTCAGTCACAGCTCCAAAGTACAAGAAAAGAGAAGGCATTTATAGCAGGGTTAAAATTCAATAATATTATTTTTATATTGGTGAGTATATATTCCAATAAGTTGTTTTTAAATTAACATTCTTAAATAAACATGTTGTTATATTTATTGATAAAATTTGTTATTCTTATATATTTTGTTTTTCATTCCCCTCCTTGGTTACTTAAGCTTCTGGTGTGTGACTTATATTTACCCAGCAAGTGAACTGATCGCCACACTACTCCCCCGCTAAGAAAAAGATCAGTCAGTCATTCAATTCGTCAATAGCAAAACGAACTTTCTTAATCAAAGGTGGAGTGACATCACATTTGTCAGATAATAAATATGCTGGCTTAATCCTGAAAATGTTTAGCGTGACGGCTTTAGTTCCTTTAACAAAAGTAACCAATTTATCTGTACGGGACAACACTTTAAAAGGTCCATCGTACAGCGGAGTAAAATATTTTTTAAAACGTTCTTTCCGAACGAAAACAAAACTACAATTCGAGATGTCTGGGCTGACAAATGATTTGTAATTAACGTGGTGAACTGGTGGAATGAACGTTAAATTATTAAATGAAGTACGTAATTTAGTAATAAAATAAGGAATATCCGGACAAGTATATGATTTAATAAAAAATTCACCAGTTATTCGTAATGTTTGACCAAAAACGAGTTCTGCGGAAGAACATTGCAAATCGTCTTTAGGGATAGTTCTGAGAGCTAATAGTATGATAGGAAGTTCATCTACCCAATGTGGTGTAGAAGTCCTAGCTCTCAGAGCAGTTTTAAGAGATTTATTAAACCGTTCAATCATTCCATTCGAGGAAGGATGATATGGCGTCGTACGAATCCTATGAAATCCCAAAAATTTTGAAAATTCTTTGAACAGTTTTGATTCAAATTGAACGCCTTGCCTTGGTCGGTTGTCACTGTGACAGGGATACCGAATCGACAAACATAATTCTGAAATAACGTACGCGCTACAGTTTCCGCAGTAATATCCTGCAGTGGATAAGCCTCGGGCCATCTAGTAAAACGTTCGATCACAGTGAGAATATAAGAACAACCTTTAGAAGGAGGTAATGGTCCTATTAAATCTATATGTATGTGATCGAATCGTCCTTTAGGTATATCGAAGTCAGTAATCGGGCTCCTCGTATGTCTTGTCACTTTATTAGTTTGACAACTAATACAAGTTTTTGCCCAGAGATTACAATCTGAAGTTATTTTAGGCCAAAAATAATGTGTAGAAACTAATGTTCTAGTCGCTTTGATACCAGGGTGAGATAAACCATGAAATATATCAAAAATTGTTCGTCTATAAACGATAGGAACATAAGGACGAAGTTTAGGGCGAGAAACGTCACACCAAATAAACTTGTCAGAATATGGAATTTTAATTTTCTTTAAATGAAAAGTTCTCTTTGTGTTCGATGAAGTATCTGATAATAAAATTTTAAGGTCAGAATCATCTTTTTGAGCTTTGCTCAATAAATTTAAGTCAAAGTTAGTATCAACTAGGTTAGACTTTTGAGTAACGATTGGGGAAATGAATTGTTGCAAAGAAGACGTATCATGTTCGCGTGATAAAGTGTCTGCAACAATGTTATTTTTCCCTTTGATATGTCTGATTTCGCAGGCAAATTGAGCAATGAATTCTAAATGTCTAGTTTGCCTGGGAGATCTTTCAGTTTTAGTGAATAATGCTTTGACCAAAGGTTTATGGTCGGTAAAGCAAATAAATGTGCGACCTTCAAGTAAAAATCTGAAATGTTTAATCGCTGTAAATAAAGAAAGAAGTTCCTTGTCAAAGGAACTATATTTGGTCTGTGCCGAGGTAAGCTTTCGTGAAAAGAAGGCTAATGGGGCAAGAATACCTTTGTCATCGCGCTGTTCAAGAACTGCCCCCATAGAGACATTAGAACAATCAACAGTCGGCGAATCCTTAATATTAAAATATGAGTTTCCAGGGACAATATTACATGTAATGGATGTTTACCTAATTAATGATTTCGTATATTTGTCTTCCGAAAATAAATCTGTACATACAATATTAGTAAACTGATTGAAAAACCCCCTGCTCCTTTTAATGATGGGTGAGGTGGTAATAAGGGTGGCTAATGTTAAAAAATTTGTTGAGACCTTATCTTCACTTATATATACTAAATACCAATTTTACGAACTCTCGCTTGATTTACCTATTTACCCCAATTTACCTCCCAATCCTTCAACGGACTAAGATCAAAATATAATCTAGTTCCAGATCTCGTTAAAATACATACGTGTACCAAATTTCAAGTCAATCAACATGGTGTCTACCAAATCCGGACGTGGAAATTCCCGACTTTTTCCCGGTTTTTCCCGGACTTTTTCCCCGATTTTCCCGTTTTTTTCCAAGCTTCAATATAACAGACTAGTACAAACAATAAAGAAAAAGTAATGAACGAGAAGCAGATTTTTCTAATTATCTCAGTCACAGCTCCAAAGTACAAGAAAAGAGAAGGCATTAATTTAAAAAATAAAAGTTTCATATCGTATGCTTTATTGTCTACAAAAATTGGCCTCAGATCAGTGAAAACTTGTAAACAAAAGTATCGCGTACTCAATATAAACGTAACTTATTATAAAAAATTAGTACATAAGTATACTTAAGGTGTAAACCTGTATATCATCAAGACAAAAATTTAAAATAGTGGAAATACAGTGTATTTACACATCCAAACAAAACAGATCTTTAATAATTTTTGGGTATAATATCTGTTTTTTCATGGTAGATGGATAATATTGGATGTCTGACCGTAGTTTTCAATTAGGATCAACTTTTCTTAATAACGATTGTCGATATTGTAATAAATAAAGGTATTTTAAAAAAATAAATATCTTGTATTTCTGCTTACATCATTGTTATAAAATATTATTTTGGGTATTCAGCAGATAACTTTGAAAGTTATCTGCTGAATACCCAAAATAATATTTTATAAAAATAAAGGTACTTTACTCTTGAGCAAAATTTATATTTTTCGACAAACCTCGTATACGACTGCAAAAATTGATACCTGATTATTTCATTTTGGGTTTTAGGCCATGCAAAACTTTTTATCGAATAACTTTTTTTTATAAAACCAATAATAAAAAAGTTTCCCATATGGTGCCGACTTAGTTGGACACACTGTATATTCTCATATTACTGGGTAATGTAAATAAACATATAGGGAAATACAGTACAGTATAAGCTACCCCGTATTTTGCGAATGCAAATATACCTACATAGTCCAGTCAACGGGGAATTTCACCTCTAATTTGAGTGTTAATGAATGGATTTTGATGAAACCTTGTGCAATGTGTTTGTAATGACGTTAATAAAGAAGTTAAAACCAAGATTAGAGTAGGAAATGACCGGAAGGGGTAGAAAACACCCTTTTTATCACGGTTTCCGTAACTTGTAGGATTAGGTCAAAAATGAAAAAAAAAACAATGTATTTCTGGCCCAAAATAAGATGTTTTTACTCTTGTGAATTTTTCCGAAAAATGCATATTTTTCGAGATATGGCCACTCGAAAATTCCTAAAAATGGGGGAGGGGAAATGTAAAAGTTGGAAAAAAAATCTGAAAAAATTCAGGTGAGAATGTATCATCGAAATACAAGACTTTTTTTTATTTGCAACTTTTCTGTAAAGTGCGTTTTCACCGAGTTTTTTCGAAAAAAACTGAAAAACTACCTCTATCTTTGACATTGTAGCGCTTTAAAAATATGTAATTTAAAAAATTGAAAAACCCTTACTGAGGCCTTCTAAACAATTTTTGTCTCTTGGAATGTTTTTGAAACTTGCTAATTTTCCGAGTTACAGGCAGTTTTTCACAATAAATATTTTTTGCACCTGGAAATTTGAAAAAAGAGCGTGATTTATATATATTATTATAAAAAAAATATGAAACCTATATAGTTATACCATTTTTAAAGGTTCAATATAATTTTTGAATTCAAAATGTGAAAAAGTTTTCTGGAAAAATTTTTTAATGTGCAAAAAATATAGTACATTATTTATCGTCAAAAACTGCCTGTAACTTGGAAAATTACCAAGTTACAAAAAAATTCTAAGAGACGAAAAACGTTTAGAGGCTCTCAATGCATACGTCTGAATTTTTTCAAATTTTTGAATGAACATATTTTTAGAGCGCTACAATGTCAAAGATAGGGGTAGTTTTTCAGGTTTTTCCGGAAAAACTCGGTGAAAACTCGGTGAAAACGCACTTTCCAGAAAAGGTAAATACATTGGTTTTTTTTCCATTTTTGACCAAATTCTATAAGTTACGTAACCCGTGATAAAAGGGGCGTTTTCTACCTCTTCCGATCATTTCCTACTCTAATATAGTTTTAACTTTTGTATTAACGTTATTATAAACACATTGCATAAGGTTTCATCAAAATCCATTCATTAGCACTCAAGTTAGAGATTTTGGTCATTTTAGCGCTCCGTTGACTGCATATAATAGTTATTAGCCAACGTTTGCAATTCCCGATTACTTTTTGAAATCCCCATCTTTTTCCCGTTTTTTTCCCGGATGGACTAAATTCCCGTCATTTTCCCGGTTTTCCCGATTTTCCCGGTTGGTAGACACCCTGAATCAAGTCAAAACAAAAAAAAGTTACAGACCGAGCGAAAAATATTCAAAATTTTTTATTGCGTTGCTATAATTTCACTGGATGTGGAAGTAAAAGATGTTTTCCAGAAAGCTTACCATCATTGATAGCCAAAACAAGCCTAAAATAAATTCTAAGGTTTTACAAACTAGGACGACATCAGACAATAAGACTATTATTAAACCACCCATGTTTTCACAAGTTACTATTAGATTCATTAGAAAACCGATTCATTACACATGTAAACAAAACAAAAAAAAAGGGGGGGCTGCGCTTTTGATAAGAACCATAATATTATCCTATGTTTTTTGACATGTCGAAGTCGATTCTGATATTAAAAAAAATCTATCGCATCAGTTGTTTTTTTTTATCTCCTAAAAAGTGCAAAAAAAGGTGTTGTCCTAAGGTTCTGATCTAACTTTTCTAAAGTATTTTGACTCGCTGAAGTCAATTTTGGACAAAAAAAATACTAATACCACCTCTTTTATCCACTAAAAAGGGCAAAAAAAAAGGTGTTGTCCTAAGGTTCTGATATAACTTTTCTGAAGTATTTTGATGTGCTGAAGCTAATGTTGGGCAAAAAAAAAATTTCTATCGTGTCAGTTTCCCTAGAAGATAAAATGGGGTAGTAGAGGGAAACTGACTCGATAGAATAATTCCTTTGTCCAAAATTGGCTTCAGCGCGTCAAAATACTTCAGACCAGAACCTTAGGACAAGACCATTGTTGCCCTTTTTAATGGATAAACGGGGTGGTAGACAAAAACTGATGCGATAGTTTTTTTTTAATATCAGAATCGGTTTCAGCATGTCAAAATACATAGGATAAGATGTATCTGATCAAAAGCAGCAGCCCCTTTTTTTGACCTGTGTTACAGAACCGAAACCCTACTTGGGTGCTTATGTAATATAAGAGACACCTACAATGGTGTCCCTGTTAATGATAAAAAGGCATACTACAAGTGAGGTTTGCGGTTTGGATGCTTTGAACACGCGCAGATATGTCAGTGTTTCACCAACGAGAATTGACTTGACAGCGCAGACTCACAAAGTTTATCTAAAACTGATTGATAAATAAGGAAAAATGAGGGATGAGTCTGGTTCCGTTTGCACCCAGTATGTAATGTATCTAAGTTTTATATCATAAAACATCATAAAGTACTCGTGCTCATGATTTGATATTCGCGGATTTTAAAGTACTACTCAGTATCAGTAGTTGTACAGGGTGGAATAATTAGATGGGATTTTAAGGTTTCCTCTAAAACCATGGCAGATAGACAAAAACCAATATGGTGTCCTGAGCTCGATTTTTGAGAAACAAACAATGGTGCAAACCGCGATCGTCTATTTTTTTCGACTACCGAGCTACAGAGCTACCAGATGTCGAATCGAAAATCGAGTAACACATTCACTTTCTTGAGTAGAATCCGTTGCTAATAAAGAGATTATGCATGCCTCAGTTTTCTAGATAAAGATATAACTTGTCTTTTTTTTTAAATGGAACACCTTATAGCGGTGTAATGCTATTAAATAAGATTCGAAAAGGGTTTCAAAATATTTGTATTCAAATTTTAAAATTATAATTTTTGTTAAATTTGTTATTGTATTATATTTTGTTTCCTGGATCCTTGGTTACTTGAGCCTGGGGTTGGTGACTTATATTTACCCAGCAAGTGAACTGATCGCCACACTACTCCCCCGCTAATAAAAAGATCAGTCAGTCATTCAATTTGTCAATAGCAAAACGAACTTTCTTAATCGAAGGTGGATTTGTCAGATAATAAATATGCTGGTTTAATCCTGTCAATGTTTACCGTGACGGCTTTAGTTCCTTTAACAAAAGTAACCAATTTATCTGTACGGGACAACACTTTAAAAGGTCCATCGTACAGCGGAGTAAAATATTTTTTAAAACGTTCTTTCCGAACGAAAACAAAATTACAATTCGAGATGTCTGGGCTGACAAATGATTTGTAATTAACGTGGTGAACAGGTGGAATGAACGTTAAATTATTAAATGAAGTACGTAATTTAGTAATAAAATAAGGAATATCCGGACAAGTATATGATTTAATAAAAAATTCACCAGGTATTCGTAAAGTTTGACCAAAAACGAGTTCTGCGGAGGAACATTGCAAATCGTCTTTAGGGATGGTTCTGAGAGCTAATAGTATGATAGGAAGTTCATCTACCCAATGTGGTGTAGAAGACTTAGCTCTTAGAGCAGTTTTAAGAGATTTATTAAACCTTTCAATCATTCCATTCGAGGAAGGATGATATGATGTCGTACGAATTCTATGAAATCCCAGAAATTTTAAAAATTCTTTGAACAGTTTTGATTCAAATTGAACGCATTGGTCGGTTGTCACTGTGACAGGGACACCGAATCGACAAACATAATTCTGAAATAACGTACGCGCTACAGTTTCCGCAGTAATATCCTGAAGTGGATAAGCTTCGGGCCATCTAGTAAAACGCTCGATCACAGTAAGAATATAAGAACAACCTTTAGAAGGAGGTAATGGTCCTATTAAATCTATATGTATGTGGTCGAATCGTCCTTTAGGTATATCGAAGTCAGTAATCGGGCTCCTCGTATGTCTTGTCACTTTATTAGTTTGACAGCTGATACAAGTTTTTGCCCAGAGATTACAATCTGAAGTCATTTTAGGCCAAAAATAATTGGTAGAAACTAATGTTCTAGTCGCTTTGATACCAGGGTGAGACAAACCGTGAAAAATATCAAAAATTGTCCGTCTATAAACGATAGGAACATAAGGACGAAGTTTAGGGCGAGAAATGTCACACCAAATAAACTTGTCTGAATATGAAATTTTAATTTTCTTTAAATGAAAAGTTCTCTTCGTGTTCGATGAAGTATCTGATAATAAAAATTTAAGGTCGGAATCATCTTTTTGAGCTTCGCTGTAAATTATTCCATTAGGCGATCACAACTTATATTAGCTACCCAACGATATATGATATGTCATATTTATTTCTATAAAAAGGGGTTAATTTTCGAAAAATTTAATATATTTGTGAGGAGTCCATAGAAAACTATTAATAACAACATTTCTTGTAATATAAAAGGAAAAGGAAAAAGTAAACTACTATAAATGTTGGAATTGTCTTCCATTGTCTTCCATTGACATCTATGCATTTTTGACACCTTCTCCTTACAGCATTTTTTGCATTTCCAATCATAACAGGAGTTATTGTTCGAAACGCAGCATGTTTTGTTTTCCAATTCTTCTACGTTATTAGAACGTTCTCTACATATAATATTTTTTAAATAACCCCAAAGACAAAAGTCGGCAGGGGTTATATCGGGAGATCTAGCTGGTCATAATAGGACCATTATTTCCTAAAAATTAAACGATATCTAAACTACTTTGTAGTTTATTAATGTCCAATTAGCTAAATTATTTGTCAGTTATCAATTTAGTTAATTTAGCTAACTAGACACTGATAAACTGGTCCTGAGTGATATATAGATACCTATCCAATCCTTCCCAAATTGAGCTCATTTAAATAATTTCGTGTTTCATTTGACGTATGACCCGGGGCGCCATCGTATTGGTAAACTAATCTTTGAAATCAGAGCCGTAACGAAGGGGCGTATGGGGGGTACAACTTTATCAGACTTGGCAAAAGTTTGATAAAAGTTAGAAATTTGAGACGCAAATTGGCAATTTCAATTGAGAATTTTTTTTTTTTTAATTTCTAACGGTCATCAAAATATTGTTTAGGCGGCACCTTTGGCACAAAATTTTGCAGGCTATAACTTACCTATTAAAATAAAGCTCGTAAGCTAAATTTAAATCTTCTCCGCATTCTATAAAACACTTAATCATATCATATTTTTCACCATTACTAAATTGAACCATTTTAATAATGCTCACTCACAATTAACTCACAAATTAGTTTTTGACATTTACGATTATTTCGATTTTCTTTTTTTTTTATCATGGCCTTCCCAGTAAATATTAAAAATGCGATAAATATGCATAGATGTCAATGGAAAACAATTCGAACATTTATTGCAGTTTAGTTTTCCTATTTTTGGCAAAATTATTTTCTAATAGTCCCGTCCGCGAATGGTTTCTAGAGGAAATGCCGAGATCACAATTTTTGACTTGAGGGCTGTGTTTGGACTATTTACGAGGTAGACGTACCCAAAGTTCCCGAACGTAGGAGGTGGGGGGGGTGCTGGGGGGTGCAGGGGGGGGGGGGTCACGAAGGAGGTTCCCGTTTTTTATTTTTCGCTCATATCTCGAAAACGGTTAATCCTAATTAAAAAGTGGCTATATGCAAAATTAAAGCTGACTAAATTTTCTACAATAATGTTTCTATTCATTTTTTTTGTATCTATTATGGTTCAGTAATGAATTGTATATCTTTTGACTGTATTCTACCTTTATTATAAATTTATTATAAGTTTAATAAAAATTTTAATAATCATCGTAGAAAATAATGTCTTGTACAGATATCCGTTTAGAGCAGACTGAACTCAAATATCGAATAAAAAATGTTTTTGCATCTGTAAGTATGTGTGTGCGTCTGTGCGTGTATATGTATGTGTGCGTGTATGCCGTTTCTTGTAAATATGATAACTTCTGTTAACTTAAAATATTTAATTACAATTTGGAACATAAGTAAAATAGCATATTACAATAATCCCTATTGAAATTGGGCCATATCTGCAATACATAGTGATAACCAGAGGCCTACAAACTCTCACTTCATAATAATCTTATTAAAAATACCATGTCCATATTTTAGGATAACATTGATATATCATCTAATTTAAACAAAGTTGGTTTGCCTAACATAAACCCGGTATATTGCGGTTTATAAATCTTATACATCTTATTTTTGCTTAATCAAAACCTTAGTAATATTTGTTCTGAAATTAAAATAAAACCTATTTTACGTATGAGAGTTTGTAGGCCTCTGGTTATCACCATATATTACAGATATAGCCCAATTTCAATAGAGATTATTGTAATATGTTGTTTTACGTAAGTTCCAAACTGTAATTAAATATTTTAAGTCTTACAGAAGTTATCGTGTTTACAAAAAACGAAAAAAATTAACAGAAACATTATTGTAGAAAATTTAGTCAGCTTTAATTTTGCATATAGCCACATTTTGATTAGGGCTTACCGTTTTCGAGATATGAGCGAAAAACCAAAAACCGAGACTTTCATCGTGCCCCCTGCATCCCCCCCCCACCTCCTACGTTCGGGGAATTTTGGTATGTTTACCTTCTAAATAGTCCAAACATTAAGTCAAAAATTTTGATCTCGGCATTTCTCTCTAGACCCCCTTATTCAACGTTCATTGACAGGGCTATAAGAAGTGTTGTTGTTAATAGTTTTCGATGGCCTCACAAATATATAAAATTAATTATAATTTATAGAGTGTTCCATTAAAAAGACACAAGCTATGTCTATATCTCGAAAATTGAGGCATACATAATTTTCTTCTTGTTGGCAACGGATTCTACTTAAAAAAGTGCCTTAAGAATCAAGATCAGGACACCTATATTGGTTTTTGTCAATCTGCTATAGTTTTAGAGAAAACCTTAAATCCCATCTAGTTTGGTCCACCCTGTAAAATATATGAGTACCTGTTACTTGGTACCTACTTTAGATTACATTACCACAGTAGTCATACCTTAGTACTCATGACTACTAGACCTTTGGTATTCGTCCAGCTCTGATCAGGATATACTTTAAACTTAAACAACTTACCGGTTTCCTGATAATATTATTATTATTATTATTCGTTCGAAACCAAGGCGTTTTCTCCTTGTCAGGTGGTTTGTTCCGCACCTGCACAGTCGGTTTTGTTTTTCTTACATCGTTTATTCTAGTAGCTGTTGGGGTACTCTTTGGCGTAGATGTTGCTATCCCGCCCTGCCCACGTCTTAAAGATCCAAAAATGGAGGCATTGGATTGAGGTGTTGGAGCTCTAAAACCAATAAAAAAAAACGATTTAACTTTCAGTATATATTCAATATATTTCAGAATATGAGAGTTGTCTTTTCATGTGGTATTTCGATCACAATAATTTGGGAAAATACTGTTAGGATGTTAGATTAAATGACCAATTGGAGTTAAAGGTCAATTCAAACGTATATATATATATATATATATATATATATATATATATATATATATATATATATATATATATATATATATATATATATATATATATATATATATGTTATATAATATTACACGCTATCTTATTGCGACTTAGCCATAATAAACCTTCACAGGTATATCGTATTTCACGATAACAGCTTCTCTTATTAATTGCTTATCTTCAAGATATCATATTACACCTTTGTTTCTCATAACTTGTGCAGACTGCAGAACTGCAATTCCTTTGTTATATATTTTGCTTACTCAGGTTCTGTATGTTATAAATATGACTAAACACGCTTTGTTGAATCAGTTATTAAACTCACTTAGAATGAAACACTTCTAATTATTGTATTATTCCTTTTCCAAGAGCCAACGTTGGCTCCATGTAACTAAATAAAAGTTTTTAAAAAGTCATTCATGTGAACCGTGATCTAATATTGGCGCAGTCGGTAGGATCCGTAAACATCATCAGAACAAGAAGCCTAACTGGTAGTGAAGCGTAAGAGAACAAGGAGAACATCTGCAGAAGGTGCCTAACTAGTGCGTGTACATCTACGAGAACAAGGAGACTTTCCTCACTGGTGGTGGCGGATCCCAATCCCTTGACGGACGAAGAACCTACTCATGGAGATGAAATTAATGTAAGTCATTTTTAAGAATCATCTCGTTATTTCATTTTACAATTATTATTTCTCATAATTATTTACGTGTATTATACCGCTAATACACTCGGCAAACAAAGCCAATTCTGTTATCAAACAAATCCTATACAAGCTACAACGCAACAATTTTAATTTTAAGTTATTTATTTTCGTATTCACGAAACAACTGTGTATTATACAGTTAATACACAATTTATTTACGTACGCAACAAAACAAGCTAATTTTAATTTAATTTCCGTATCATACTGCTGATACGTAACCAATTTTAGTTCAAAAATCTCTAAATAAAAAAAAGCAAAATGCCTGATAGAGCTCAACCAGAGACCGTTCAACCAGTGCCACTGGCACCAGCCGAACAACAACAACAACAACAACAACAACAACAACAACAACCACCACAACAAATTGAGCCTTACAAGCTCTCTGAAATTTTTTCACTAATACCAGAATTCGATGGCAACGCCATAAATTTACAGACATTCCTAAACTCGTGTTCCTGTGCACAAAGTATGGCAATTCATGACCAAAAAATTCTATTAACCATGCACATCAAAAATAAATTAAAAGGCAGAGCCGCCGAACTTATAAATTCACGCAACCCTAGCACATGGCCAGAAATAAAGGCACTACTAGAAACTCACTTCGGAGACTCCCAAGATTTAACGTCCCTAATTCAGGACCTACAACGAATTCACCAATTACCTAGTGAATCCGCCTTAACATTCGTTTCGCGTTTACAAACGCACAATGCGAAAATGCACGCTGCAGTGCAAAAACAAAATTTAACTTCAGAGCAAAGAACCGCGCAAACAAACTTGATCGAAACTATGACATTAAATAATTTGTTAACGGGTCTAGAACCAAATCTAGGCAGAATAATACGTGCCAGTAACCCTCCGACTATAATGAACGCAATTATTAGAATTCGTAGAGAGCTACAACTCTCTTATTTTGAACAGCAAAAATTCCCAAAAAATAGTCCAGTCAAAAACCCAGTAATTCAACAAAAGCGACCACAGGGTCCAAATTTGCAACAAAAGTTCTGTTCCTTCTGTAAACGGAATGGACATGTAATAAGCGAATGCCGCACAAGGCAACAGTCTCAAAACTTCCAGAGACCAAGTTTCCAAGGAAACCCAAACTCACAAAATTTTTCTCATCAAAACTTCGCACAACCGAGTAATAATCAATTTAGTCAGAGGACATTCCCTCAAAATAATCAGCCAAATCAATCACAGCAAAACAGGCCCTCAGCCATAAGGCCGAACCCTAATTTTATGCAACAGCGACCATCAGCTATCCAACCTAACCCAAATTTTAATCGCTTTAACCAGCAAAAAGCTCATCATTTGAATTACGAACCTTATGACAATTATGACAATCAATGTAACTATAATCAATGTAACGACTACTCTTTCGACGATTATCAAAGTTACCAAAGTCAAAATGAATCGTACGAAAATTTCCAGGAGAATTATACTGCTAATTCTCAGAACGAGCAATACGAGGATTATACTGCTAATCCTCAGGATTTTCGTTTAGATCCGGAGTACCCCACGGATACTCCGACACAACAAATAGACCAATTCGACCAAATATCGAACCAAATACAAACAATGAATCTCAACGACAGTTTCGATCCAATGCTGAACTTCCCAGAACAAACGTTCATGTAAATACGCTTTCTCACACCTTATTAACCGTAAATTCAAAAAATCTTTATTACATCAAAGATGCAACCGGCAAATTTAAAATTCTTATTGATACAGGCGCAGGTATATCAATTTTTAAACCTAAAACAGCTGAAAATTATAGACGTAGATCTCCTGAAAATGTAATTATACAGGGTATTACTGATCAAAAAATTTATATCAACGAATCTGTTCTAATCCCATTCTCAGACGAGTCACACAAGGTTTATATCTATAATCTAGATATAGATTTTGATGGACTACTAGGCGCAGACTTTTTAGAACATTACGAATGCCGAGTAGATTTTAAAAATAAACAACTAGTCACAAATTTTAAAACCGTACCATTATTTAAGGTTACGGAAGAAACTACGGTAAATTTACCTTTACAACCAACTATTAATTCCGATACAAAAAATTCAAATTTAAGCAACATAAAAAATTTAATTTCTATTGAACCTCGCATGGAAAAAATTTGTAAATTAAAATGCAATCTGCAAAATACCGAGGCTATACTGTTAGCCCAAGAAATTGAAAAGGTACGCCTACCAAATGCCCTCGTAAAAATCGACAGCAACGGAGAATTTCTAACTTCGATCGTGAACGCTAACGCAATACCGAAAACTATAAATTTCTCTAACCTTAAACTAGAACCAGTACAAAAATTCAAATCAATTTTCAATTTAAACACTCAAAATTCTGACTCACACCTACAGACGGACAGATCCTTCGAAATTAGGAACGAATTGCGCTTGGATCATCTAAACGAAGAAGAGGCCGAAATAGTAACGCAGCTTTGTTTAGACTTTCAAGATATATTCTATTTGGAAGGAGACAATTTAACCTTTACTAATGAAATTAAGCATTCCATTGATACGAACGATTCAAAACCGGTTTTCACAAAGTCATATCGCTACCCTCATATCCATAAAGAGGAAGCCAAAACACAAGTCTCTAATATGCTTGATCAAGGCATCATTAGACCTTCGATTTCTCCCTGGTCCTCTCCGGTTTGGGTTGTACCTAAGAAACTCGACGCCTCCGGTAAACAAAAATGGCGAGTTGTAGTGGACTACAGAAAACTTAACGAACTGACTATTGACGATAAATACCCTCTACCCAATATTTCCGACCTCCTCGATCAATTAGGCAAATGTCAATATTTTACAACTTTAGACTTAGCCTCCGGATTTCACCAAATCGAGATTGATGCGAAAGACATTCAAAAGACTGCTTTCACAGTCGAGAATGGTCATTTTGAATTCGTAAGAATGCCTTTTGGACTCAAGAATGCTCCATCAACATTTCAAAGAGTGATGGATAACATTTTATTAGGTATCCAAAATGAACGATGTCTCGTCTATATGGACGATATTATTGTTTACTCCCCTACTATTCACGAGCATATTTCTCGATTAACGGAAGTTTTCAAACGATTACAGAAAGCCAATCTCAAAATTCAACCCGACAAATGCGAGTTTCTCCGCAAAGAAGTCGCTTATTTAGGACATCTCATTACAAAAGACGGCGTAAAACCGAATCCTTCGAAAGTTGACGCTATTCTAAATTTCCCTCAACCAAAAAATCAAAAAGAAATTAAATAATTTCTAGGCTTAGCCGGATACTATAGGCGCTTTATCCCCAATTTCTCCAAGATTACCAAGCCTTTAACAAAACTCTTACAGAAAGACATACCATTTCTCTTCGACAATGATTGTATAAAATCTTTTCAAGATTTGAAACAAACATTAACGACAACTCCGATATTAATCTACCCTAATTTTGATGAACCTTTCGTTCTAACCACTGATGCGAGCGCATTTGCCGTCGGCTCAGTGCTGAGCCAGGGGCCTATTGGCAAAGATTTACCCATTGCCTATGCTTCTAGAACCTTGTGCAGTGCAGAAACTAAGTATTCAACGATTGAACGCGAGCTTTTATCGATAGTATGGAGTGTAAATCACTTTAGACCCTATCTGTACGGTAGAAAGTTCAAGCTTGTAACAGACCACAGACCACTCACCTGGTTATTCTCTATAAAAGACCCAGGAAGTAGACTTGCTCGTTGGCGACTCAAATTAGAAGAGTACGATTACGAAATAATTTATAAACCCGGCAAAATCAATAAGAACGCGGATGCACTTTCCAGAATCAAAATTAATCATTTTTCTGAATGTTCCAAATTCTATTCAAAGGTTCTAGCCGCGAATGACGAAGAGTCAGACGACGACGAAAACCCAGACAATAACGAGATCACTGACGAACAAATTTCCCAAGAATTCGAAACTTTCGCCAACTTATATAAGACAACATCTTTAATTGACTATTCGAAAATCAAAGCCTCGAACAAACAACTTTTGTATCGAGAACACAAAGATATTATAACTTTCTTCCAACAAAATAACCTACAAGACCTCCATCATAAAATTATCGAGGACATATTCGAAGAAAACCCCGAATTTCATAACGATAAAATCAATATTGTATCGAGCAAAACAGTCAGACATAGGAGATATTTTATCATCCCTCTACCTTTTGATATCGAATCTGTAATTGAACATCTATTTTCGGTATTATTTAAAAATCAAGATGTCCTAGATCTCTCTAAGACATACTTTGTCGAAAACAACTTAGACATCCCCATTCTTGAAATCCTATCATTCATTTTTGCGGAAAAAGACTTAAAAGTAGTAATTTGTCAAGATATCGTCAGAACTGCCGACGAAGATGAAATTCCAATTATATTGGAGCAAAATCATTTTGGTAAAAATAATCTACACCGCGGAATAAATGAAACGATTCGAAGAATTAGAGAAAAATACACTTGGCAAGGTCTAACTAAAGACGTTGAAAATTTTATAAAAAATTGCGAAACTTGCCAAAAGACTAAAGTATGCCGGAAAAACCTTAACAACCCTCTAGTAGTCACAGAAACCCCAAGAACACCATTCGAAAGAATTAATATCGATTTATTTGAATTCCCAACTCGAAATTACGCTTTAACTATTCGCGACGAGTTAACTAAATTTACACAAGCCTATGCAGTCCCGGACAAATCCGCAAAATCCGTCGTAAATACCTTGTTGTTATACTTTCAACATTACGGTACACCGCTAAGAATCCATTGCGATTACGGTGGCGAATTTGACAACCGTTTGCTCAAAGATCTCTGCACCCTCTACGACATAAAATTAACTTATTCAAGCGTAGGACATCCCCAATCGAACGGATCCATAGAAAGATTTCATGCTACTTTAGCCGAAATGATAAGAATCCACAAAACTGAAAACCCAAACGAACATCCTTTCACGATTTTACCATATGCAGTAATATGCTATAACAATTCGGTAAATAAAACACACGGTTTTACCCCATATGAACTTATCTTTGGTCATACATCTAACAGACCACCCGAAACCTTGTACAACCAAAAAGAATTAATAACTAAATACGTTAGAGATTTAAACAATAGAATATCCCACTACTATAAAATAGCCCGTAGTCGAACACAATCTCAAAAAGAGAAAGCAAAAGTTCGCTTCGACAGAAATATTCCCCAAAAACGACCTGAATACAAAATAGGTGACTTAGTTTATGTAAAAGAATCACAAATTAAGAACAAACTACAAAACAAATTTAACGGTCCCTTTAAAATAAAAGAAATTTTTCAAAATTCTGCTACCCTATTGAATCTCGAAACAAAACAAGAAACTAAAGTAAATTTTGATAGAATGAAACCATATACTGAAAATTAAATTTATTTTCAGGTTTCTCCTGCTGTTCGGATCAGCACTCTGTCAATACAAAATTACCCCGATCAATAACACTGTTGGTGTATACTATCACCAAGACACGGACATCGTGGTGACAAATGACAAATGGACTCTGCTAGTGCATAAAAATATTTCATCCCTCAAACTAGCTTTTGACAAAAACCAAAATAATTTAGACAGAATCTTGAACACCCTTGATGGTGCTGACCAAAAATCAATACTGTTTAGAAGCGAAGTCAAAACAGAGTTTAACCTTTTAATGCAAATAGCTAGTTCGATAAAAACGAAATTTGACGAAGTCTTTTCAGACACAAAGAGATATAAACGCGGAATACTTAACGGTTTCGGAACAATATTCAAATCAATTACCGGAAACTTAGACGCCGAAGATGGCGAGTACTACACTAACTGTATAAATAAATTAAATAATGACGAACATCAATTAGAAAACTTAATCAAAAATCAAATCTCAGTTACGACTTCTGTTATCAAAAATTTCAACTCAACTATACAAAAATTACAAATTGATGAGGAAACATTTAACAAAGATATCAAAGAAATTGAGCACACAATTCAAACTATGACTCAAACGATCCAAGCTGCCGAAATAAAACTAAAATTTCTATACATTTCCGAACAACTAATGGCCAGCTATTTGTATATCGAAGACAATCTTAACGATATTTTAAATTCAATAACATTCGCCAGATTAGGAATTATTCATTCATCAATCATAACACCTGATCACTTAGTAACGGCGTTACAAGAGATTCCACAGAGTTTGCGAAGGAACAATTTACCTCTTCCAATTAAACTATCAGCAGTTGCTCAATATCTGGATATTATTGAACTAAAAGCTTTTCAACTAGATTCTAATTTAATATTTGTTTTAACAATACCTCTCATTGAACCTCAAAATTACAACACCTTTCGTCTGTACCCTATACCCATACTTGATAACAGAACTGGTCTACATCACTTTTTATCTATTTCACAAAAGTTTATCGCGAGAGACGATGATTCTTTGATGTACATACCTATACAAAATTTGAAAGAATGCAAACCACTTTATTTTGGAACCAAACTATGTTCGAACCTGTTTGCATATCCTATCGACCAAAATGCCATTTGTGAAGCTAGAATATTAAAACCATTGCCGAAACTCCCAGAAAATTGTCAAACTTCCTTCATCATTAGTCAAGGATACAACGTCCAAGAACTTGAAGACAACACATGGCTAGTGATTAATTCCGAACCACTTCACATTACCATCAACTGCCCGAAGAGAGAATCCATAACAGAGCTAATTAACAAAAATTCCATCATAAAACTACAACCAGGATGTTACGCCTATGCAGGCATTACTCGAATACAAGCCAGTGCTAAAGACTTTTCCGAAATTAAGGACAATTCACATCCAATCCAAATTCCTTTTGAATGCTGCAATCACATGCCCGACAAAATCGAAATTCCAAAATTAAAACCGCTTAAATTAAACAGTCTCGACGTAGAAGATTTAGATATTGCTAAAAACAAACTAGAGCAATATTCCAAAGACCTAGACGACCTTATAAACGAACCTTTTGTGACCAAACATGTATCTTGGTTCACATACTTCATAATCACTCTCATCATCCTATTAGTTCTACTTTACATAACTTGTAAATGCAGAAGAAGAAGATGTGGAGCATTGCGAATCCAACCCTCAACGGATAACCCTCCTTCACCTCCTTCAGAGCGAAGCAGAGTATTTACCAAATTTCCTAGACTGATCCCTCCAAGAAAGCGACCCGGTATTAGACCTCAAGAAGAAGAGGACATCGAGTTAACATAGACTTTCATGTGGAGTTTTACCCTTGTCTATTAATTTAGACTATTGTATTTTATCCTTATTACGTTATGTAATGTTTTATTATCGCTTACCAATTTTAACTTTTACATTATTTTATTATTTTGCTTTGTATTCATTCAACATTGTTTCAATTTATTTTTGCATTATATTCATTTAACGTTTTAACAATTTTCAAAAGTTGCTGCATAACATCAACTTTTTTATTAAGGGGGAAGTTATTATATAATATTACACGCTATCTTATTGCGACTTAGCCATAATAAACCTTCACAGGTATATCGTATTTCACGATAACAGCTTCTCTTATTAATTGCTTATCTTCAAGATATCATATTACACCTTTCTCATAACTTGTGCAGACTGCAGAACTGCAATTCCTTTGTTATATATTTTGCTTACTCAGGTTCTGTATGTTATAAATATGACTAAACACGCTTTGTTGAATTAGTTATTAAACTCTAACTAAACTAAAATATATATATATATATATATATAACCAAATTAGTAATTTGCAGGGTTGGGCTGTTTTAAATCATTTGATTAAAATCATGATTTTAATGAAGCAATTTTTATTTAAAAAAAATCTACTTTATAGTCGTAGTTTTATGATGTTAAACAGTAAATTCTGTTCAGATTGCTAGATATGATTTTCAAAATCAAAAACAAACTGACTTCAAATTATTTAAGCAGTAACATTTTTAACCCCCGACCCAAAAATAGTTATAAGTTTGACGCGTATGTTTGCATGTTTGTCTGTCTGTCTGTCTGTCTGTGGTTTCATATATCTTCAAAGGATGATCCGATTTTGATGCACTTTTTTTATTTGAAAGATTATTTTGTCGAGAAGGTTTTAGGCCATATTAGATTTTGATGTTTAGTCGACATCTTGAATTCGCCATGTTGAACTTCTCTAGAAATTGTCCGATTGAAGTAAAATTGAAAATGTGCAGACAATTATGGTAGCCGAATAAGATTTCGGCCTTATTTTGATTCAGTCATTGGTACGATTAGATACATTGATCGGGGGTTTTTAAAAATGTTCAATTCAAAAAGCTTGACTCGTATGTCTGTCTGTCTGTCTGTCTCTGGCTTTTTATCTCTTCAACGGGATATCCTATTTTGATGCAGTTTTTATTAAAATTAAATATAACATATAAATATATTTATAATAGAACCGGTCTTGTAGACCGTGTGCGACTGGTATTATACAAAATTGGACCGCGTCGGCTTAAAGGTTAAAAAGTTCTGTGTGGGATTCGTGATATAATAATCGCTATGTTGTATGTATATGTTTAGTTTAAAAAGTATAAAATTAAATTAAATTACAAATTTAAAAAAAAAAACCGACACAAAAATATCGACTAAATAACTAATATAAAAAAAATGAATTAACACAACTTTAAAAATTATGAAATAATTTTGATTCCATATACGAACTCTTATGGTTTATTTAAATCCAGCTTACATTTTCTTTATGTCCTCGAAATTTGCTTTCTTATACGCATGAATATGTCGGGGGCTGCTGTAAAGACGAACTACTAAATAGTTATATTCAAAACAGCAGCTCCCGATATATTCATGCGTATAAGAAAGCAAATCTCGAGGACATAAAGAAAATGTAAGCTGGATTTAAATAAATCATAAGAGTTCGTATATGGAATCAAAATTATTTCATAATTTTTAAAGTTGTGTTAATTTATTTTTTTTTTATATTAGTTATTTAGTCGATATTTTTGTGTCGGGGTTTTTTTTAAATTTGTAATTTAATTTTATTGAGAGAGATATACTTACACACTTTCACAATGGGCACACGTACGTTTAAGAAACGTTTTTAAAATGTCGTAGTCGTTGAATAAACATTTTACGTTGAACATACTGGAATAAACCGTTTTAGTAAGCACGTTCTTTCCACAAATATTCAATAACACATAAAACACGTTTATAATGCAAGGAGTTTTAACGACTTGTTAAAGGTAAAATTTGTGAAATTAAAAAGTTTAACGTTTTTACTTCATGTATATACGGCGCTTCAAATGTTTTATTTAAAGAAAAACCGCTGCCCAAGGAATCACTACTTCCACATCCAGATTCTCTATCCAAGTCACTCACAACGAAAAAACTTTGTATGTGAAAATAATTGTTTATGGAACTTTAATAATATAATATTTGAAATCCTCTACCCCAAAAACCCATAAAACGATACCCCACATCGGTAGTGGGGTGGGGGTGGTGATAGGGGGGTGGTAGTGGGGGGTGGATGAAGTAAAAAAATATTTTGAGGTTTCTTGTTCCTGTACATGCACTAAATCACATTTTTTTTTTCATCCCCTTTAATAAGGAGGTGGGGGTGGTAATGGGGGTGGCTAATGCCAAAAATTTTTTTTGAGACCTTAGCTTCTCTTGTATATACTAAATACCAATTTCATGGACTCTTACCTGCTTGATTTACCCATTTACCCCAAATTTACCCCAATTTACCCCCCAACCCTTCGACGGAACAAGATGAAAATATAATCTAGTTCTAGATCTCGTTAAAGTACATGTGTGTACCAAATTTCAAGTCAATATCTCAAACGGTTCCAGAGTAAACGTGCTCACAAAAAAAAGTTACAGACAGACCGACAGACAGACCGACCGACACACAGAAATTTTTTTTTCGCTCAAACTTAAAATCTCGACGTTCCATGACATTCTAAGCCTATTTGGACAATAAAAATTTTAAAAAATTTTTTTGTCGTTACTATAGGTACTTCCACTGGACGTGGAAGTAAAAGAAGCATATTTTTTGCAATATTAAAATAACTGTTGTTTTCAACTTACTAAACGCAAGGAAATTTTAAATCCATAGGTGAAATAGATGGTAGAAGATTACGTTTTTTAAACGTTTTTCTACGAATCTATATCAACGCATAAAATTCAGTTGTAAAATTTTATATTTAAATAAAACCTATAGAATGCCTAGTTTTCATTAGTCGAGTTAGCGGTCAAGAAATCTGGGCAAGTACTAACTATCCCTGACTACCAATGCAAACGTAATTGGTAGAGTAGAGTACTAGATTATGGTCGAGTAGAGTAGGATTAAATGGCGGTAAAGTAACTCGCCCACTCACCTTCTCCTACCACTTTTCTACTCTACTCGACCGGCGCTATAGTAATGAAAACAGGTTTGGTTGGAATAGTTTGGCTAAAAAGTATGCCAGTACCGCTAACTAGGCTTAAAGCCTAGTTTTCATTAGTGGAGTTGGCGGTAGAGTATACTGGCATACTTTTTAGCCAAACTACTCTACTCTACCGGATTTGGGAAAGTACCCGTTTTCACACATAAATTAAAATAGTGATCGAGTCGTACAGTGCAAAATTGTAATCACAAAAATAAACATCAGCCAACTAGATACACGACTATACCAACCAAACCTGTTTTCATTACTATAGCGCCGGTCGAGTAGAGTAGAAAGGTGGTAGAAGACGAGTGGTCGAGTTACTTTACCACCGTTTAATCCTACTCTACTCGACCATAATCTAGTACTCTACTTTACCATTACATTTTCATTGGTAGAGTCAGAGGGATAGTTAGTACTTGATCAGATTTCTTGACCGCTAACTCGATTAATGAATTACTCCTACACACATTTCCAGTAGTGGAAGGAATTACTGAAATAAAACGTTTTAAATAGAACGTTTCTTTTACTGATATATTAACGTATAATACACGTCCATAATATGAGATGTTGTAACAATCCGCTAAACGTAACGATTGAGATACGGGGGAATTAAACGTTTTTTTGCATGTATCTAACATAGCAATTGAAATATATTATATTTAAAAGAAAAAAAGGTTTTATACAACGTTAAAATAACTAATGTTTTCAACTTATTAAAATGCACTGACATTCTAAATCTGCAAGTTAAATAAATGGTAGATGACGTGGTTTCAACGTGATTTCATCTATATTAATGCATAAAATTTGCTTGAAATCTTAGACAAGTCTATGCATTACCACGTACTTTGTTGCAGAAATTATTTCTAGATGGCGCCACATACAAACCACTGACAAAAATCAGTCACATTTTATCTTATACTCTAATGAATTTATAGAAAATAAATAATATAGATTACAATGTTCAAATTCATTCAGGAAATATCGATTTATTTGGATGGATCTTGTAACGATCAGGTTAAAGATCATTATTATCCTGTATCTGGGCCGAGATAATAAAAACGTTTTTTCGCTTGTCATTTTTTTGTTGAACCCAACGCGTTTCTAAAAAACCTATAACAACGTGTGGTTCTCAATCCTTTTTTTAATGTTTTTTAAACGTATATGTGCCCATTGCGTTATAATAGAAATGTAAATGACTTTTTTATAGTCACTCCTCAAACAGCTTAATCAAAACGTTATTTGATAAAGGTCTTATTATATTCAACTTCCTGATATCAAATAAAGCAATAAAAATGTTTGGAAAATGGAAAAAATATAAATAAAGTGTTTTATATTTGTTGTAAATTATACCTCTACTAAATATATGTTATTATGTAGATATTCTTCATATAATATTCATAACATTTTTTAGGATAATTAATTACTATTGTACACCATACTTTGTATTATTTAAATCTAATGTACATTATACGCGATATGTGTATATTTGTAATTGCTTATATGTTAAATAAAGTGATTATTATTATTTATTATTATTACTATATCCGCATCGACATTTTTGTCATTTTTTAGATATTACCTCTTGATGTATGAATACATGAATTTAAAAGTACTCCCTACTGTGTTGCTAGTGCGATAATATTAACGTTTATATTAATCTGAATTCTAAAAATTAGAATATCACAGTTCTACGAAAAACATGGAAAGACGAATCTCGATGATATACTTTAATTGTATAATTCATCTGTATCCTAACTGCATTAGTTGGCTTTATTTTTACGTGCTCTTGATTAGGTATACTAAAAGGAAATATATAAATAAATGTTGAACCGAAAAATTTTAAAAGAAGGTGCTCAATGGGGAACTTGCCCATTTTTTTAATTTCATTAAAGTGAGTTAGGTTAGGTTGTGTTCACTGCTAGTTGTTTCTGACAACTCAGCAAGCGAATGTGGGATTATCAAAGGCAAAGCAGAATCGGTGTCGCTTGACGCCGTCATCCGACTTTCACCTTGTGACGTCACATTTCCAGACTGGGTAAAATTCGGCATATTTTAATCGCTTATATTTCTGGAAGAATTTTTTTTTAATTTTTTGTTATCTACGGGGTTCTTAATGATGTTAGTTTATGATTTTGAGAATTTTAATTCAATTTTATTTTTTGGGCAAGTTCCCTATTATACCCATATGTTACTCGTGAGTTTTTTGTCTGTTCAGTTACTACTCGATTTTGCGACTTCTATGCAAACTATACGGTACGGTTAAGGTGAGGTAAAAGGTGAGCAAAAATAGGAATAATTGCAAATTTGGTACGTCCAGTGCATAGTGAGCTGGACTCAAAAATTGTACAAAATTAAAATTTCGTCAGAATAGGTATTTTACTTCCACGTCCAGTGGAAGTATAGTAACGACAAAAAAATTTTTAAAAATTTTTATTGTCCAAATAGGCTTAAAATGTCATGAAACGTCGAGATTTTAAGTTTGAGCGAAAAAAAAAATTTTCTGTCTGTCTGTCGGTCTGTCTGTCTGTCGGTCTGTCTGTCGGTCTGTCTGTCGGTCTGTCTGTCGGTCTGTCTGTCGGTCTGTCTGTCTGTAACTTTTTTTTGCGCGCACGTTTACTCTGGAACCGTTTAAGATATTGACTTGAAATTTGGTACACATATGTACTTTAACGAGATCTAGAACTAGATTATATTTTCATCTTGTTCCGTCGAAGGGTTGGGGTGTAAATTGGGGTAAATTTGGGGTAAATGGGTAAATCAAGCAGGTAAGAGTCCACAAAATTGGTATTTAGTATATACAAGAGAAGCTAAGGTCTCAAAAAAAAAATTGGCATTAGCCACCCCCATTACCACCCCCACCCCCTTATTAAAGGGGATGAAAAAAAATTGTGATTAAGTGTATGTACAGGGACCAGAAACCTCAAAATATTTTTTTACTTCATCCACCCCCCACTACCACCCCCCTATCACCACCCCCACCCCACTACCCATGCGGGGTATCGTTTTATGGGTTTTTGGGGTAGAGGATTTCAAATATTATATTATTAAAGTTCCATAAACAATTATTTTCACATACAAAGTTTTTTCGTTGTGAGTGACTTGGATAGAGAATCTGGATGTGGAAGTAGTGATTCCTTGGGCAGCGGTTTTTGATGTAAAAATTCGAAATGATGAATCCAATATGGCAAAATTTTTGCAGATTTACATGAAACTTGGTACACAGGGAATTCAGAATATCCTGATGTAAAAGCTTGAAAATTCAAAATGTAGATGTTAAATAAGTAGCCACTGAGAAGGGTGAAAAAAAATGTTTGTCAAAAATTGAACGGTCATTTTTTTTTGTAGGTATTTTTGAAGTAGTGGTTAAAGTCATAGACTAAAATGGTTCACGGTATATAGTATAAAAATGCATAATAATGACTTTAACTTTTAAAGCAAGAAATGTTGTTTTAAGTGAATTTAATTACTTCTTGATATATAAAAAAAATTAAATTTCTAGGAGTAAAAATTGATGCCAATTTAGATTGGTCATTTTAAGTAAATGTTGTATGTAAAAAACTGAACAAAATTTGCTATGTATGAGAGTTATAAGTAAATATTTAAACGAGAAATCTGTAAGAAAAATATATTTTACCAATTTCGAGTCAGTTGCTAGATTTGGTATTATTTTTGGACAAGGCATAAATAATGTTTTCATTATACAAAAATTCATTATACAAAAAACAGATTAATGTATAATATCAAATAAATGTATGAAAATATGTAGGGAACTTTTAAATCAAAATAAAAATATATCTACAATAATTGCTATCTATATATATTAATGCCTTTTATTTATTACTTCCACATCCAGTGGAAGTATAGTAACGACAAAAAAATTTTTAAAAATTTTTATTGTTCAAATAGACTTAAAATGTCAGAAAACGTCGAGATTTTAAGTTTGAGCGAAAAAAAAATTTCTGTCTGTCGGTCTGTCTGTCTGTCTGTCTGTAACTTTTTTTTGTGCGCACGTTTACTCTGGAACCGTTTAAGATATTGACTTGAAATTTGGTACACGTATGTACTTTAACGAGATCTGGAACTAGATTATATTTTCATGTTGTTCCGACGAAGGGTTGGGGGGTAAATTGGGGTAAATGGGTAAATTAAGCAGGTAGGAGTCCATAAAATTGGTATTTAGTATATACAAGAGAAGCTAAGGCCTCAAAAAATTTTTTGGCATTACCACCCCCACCCCCTTATTAAAGGGGATGAAAAAAAAAGTGATTTAGTGTATGTACAAGAACCAGAAACCTCAAAATATTTTTTTACTTCATCCACCCCCACTACCCACTACCCACTACCACCCCCCTATCACCACCCCCACCCCACTACCGATGTGGGGTATCGTTTTATGGGTTTTTGGGGTAGAGGATTTCAAATATTATATTATTAAAGTTCCATAAACAATTATTTCCACATACACAGTTTTTTCGTTGTGAGTGACTTGGATAGAAAATCTGGATGTGGAAGTAGTGATTCCTTGGGCAGCGGTTTTTTTAAAAACAAAGGAATGTTATTTAATTACAATATGCATAAAAATGATGCAAGAACTGTTGATATTAACTACCCAATATATAGGCTAACTTTAACAGAAAATAATCCACATTATATGTGTGTCAAATTATATAATAACTTGCCTGAGGAATTTAAACGCATTGAAAATGTTAATGGATTTAAAAAAAAAATTGAAAAGTATCTTGTATACTCTGGGTGAATATTTTGTAAAAAGAAGTTAGATGGATGTTGTGACGTTATTTCATTTAATGTATTACCTATTCTATATTATGGTATAAGACTTTCCTCTTTTTGAAATAAAATTTGTTATTATTATTATTATTTATATTAATTTTGGTTCGTCTCACCCCAAAGTATCCAGAATGGAAACGGTACACTATCATGTACCCACGTAAATTACCTCACATACTGGCACTGGCCTATATGGATTAGATTGTTGTTAAAATATTTTTGGTGGTTGATACGGTTATTCGTAAGCAATGTATTATCAGAATTTTAAGAATGTCATTTTAACTTTACATTCCCGAAAACTATCTCCTATACGGTTTAAATAATTTTAAACATTTTTCATTAGCAACTATAGTCGAACAAAACTATGTCTGTTTTTCAAAGGTTGTTTGGAGGGGTCAGTTTTTTGTGGAAATGCAATCTGTATATTATCAGGACGCTACATTATGAAGTTTTGGCCCAACCTGGGAGCGGAGCGTTTTTTAGAAGTTAAGTTTTAATTTTGGAAAATATGTATTCGTTTCGTTTTTTTTAATATATCGGATTCCGTTCATCGGATCAGACCAAACAATAAATCAAACTGTTTGTAAATAAATTATGAATAAAATTGCAAAAATCCAAATCTGATCTGGCGTTTTATATTTTTGCAAAAAAATATAAATCACGAAAATTTCTATTTTTACATAAGTATACCGAAATTACTAAAGAAATAATTAATCATTTTTAATGAAATTTTGGTGAAATTATAGGTCCTGTAGTTTATTTGCAAAATAAGGAAATAACAATTTTCATGTGTCCCCGGATGGGATACCGTGCTCTCATGAACTTTCCTACTTTAGATTTGCCGAGAAAAAGTCATTCTTTATAAAAAGTTTTGCTCGTCTTAAAACGTCATAAACAGTTGTCAAACTTTAGATAAATTATACAGGGTATTCGATTTTATCGAGGTAAGTCGATTTAATATTTTCTAATTTTTAGAATAACGTGTAATTTATCTTAAGCATCGTTAATATTCGCGAAAATCACTCACCAACAGATGGCGCTCTAAAGGTCAGATTATAAGAGTGAACAACAAAATTTTGAATATAATTGGCATTTGTGACATTAGAAAAACATACAGTGAAAATTATGTTTGGTAGTGTTTATAGCTTCCTAAAGTATTAGAAAAACGGATAAGTATGAAAAAATGCCTAACATATTTTTATCAAGTGAATTTTCTGAGATTTGTTTTGACAGTTTCAGCAACAAAATTAACCTTCCATCAAATGTCAACAGAAAAGGGATTTGTTGTTCACTCTTATACAAATTATACCGTCAGAATGGAGTGGCCGACTCCGTGATTTTCGCGAATACCTACAATTACGCAGGTATACACGTGCTCGTTCATCAAAACCGCGACTGTCACTACAAGAATTTTTCCCATTCCTATTACCAAGGCTTCGAGATTGTAGAAAAACGTGTGGAGATGATATCCATACATTCTATTTACTCATCTAGAGTGCTCAGATAAAGTCAAACGCATTTCGCGAAACGTCAGAAAATGTCATTTTTCGTACGTTCCTGCTGGATCCAATTTTCGATTTGGAGAGTGCAGTTTACGATGAGGTTAAAACGCCATTCTTGCTCTTTCACAGCCAATGGTTAAATTGAGGATTCCCCTGTGAAAATTTGCGGTTCTGAATATATAGTTTCTTTATTTTAAAATAATATAAAAAAAAAAATTTTATCACCGTTATAGAGCATGTTCAAAACAATTTAAGAAAAAAAAGTTTTAGTGTGACCAAATGGCAGTTTTTTATAAAGCTTCAAAAATGTCTCCAATATCTCGTTCTTTGCGGAAAATAACAAATATTTTTATTTGTTATTTTCGATAATAGTTTACTAGATGTAAGGAGCTATAATTTCGCCAAGTTTCATTAAAAAAAGGTTAATTATTTCTTTAGTAATTTCGGTTTATGTAAAATTTGAAATATTGATTGAATTTGGATCTATGCAGTTTTATCTATAATTTGTTTACAAATATTTTAATTTTTTGTTAATAACTGGCTAACTGGAATTTATCGGTAATTTCTAGTAAAACCTAGTTTTTATTTATGTAAAGTTAATAAAATAAACAAAAAAACTCATTTTTTAAATTAAAACGAAGAAATATAGAAAATATAAACGAAATATTCAAATAAATAAGTATTCTCAACATAAGAGACATTATAAACATAAACATCTTACAAAGTATTTAGTAAATATTCAATCTAAAAACGGACCAAGGCTGTCTAAACGACGTTTCAGCAGAATCACATCTGCCATCGTCAGGTTTTCGCCCACTGCTGCTTTTCGTTACTCGAACTGAACACATTCTAAGTGATCTGCGCAGTGGTGGGGCAATTTCTGTGTAATCTGTTTCTACAACAATCACAGACTAGTCAGACATAACACGATTGGCTGAAAACAATTCGTGATTGGTCAGCTGACCACGTTAGACAAAGCTTATTGGCTCTGACGTTAAATACGTGACAGGTCATAAGTATACAATTTACCCAAAATAATCGGTAAAACATAAAATAACTGGTAATTTTCATTAGTTTTTGTCTCCCGGCTAACCGGCATTGCAAATCTTAGTACTGATTTACCTCTATAAAAAGTTTAATTGATGTTTATTTACCATCGCTTCATTAAAATCATTGCCTAAAAAAAATCGATTTTGTATTTTATGATCCTTTGGGCAACCTACATGTTAAATTGTTGAGACAGCTGAGGATAATATTTTACATCCAAAATAGTTTGTCGAGTTAATAAAGTAGCCTAATAGTCCAGTCGAATTGTCACGAATAGTAGGTATATATAAGTAAGTGGTGAAAATTGAACTTGAAAAAAAAAAAAAAGAAAATTTTTTTGCATAAAAAATTCTAGTTAAAGTTAAATATCTTTTGAATGGACTGCATTGTCGAAAAATCATGTGTACCATTTTGAAGTGCTATCTCTTTAGTTCACTTCAAAACAAAACTTTACTCTATGAAAATTGGTTTTCGAAAAATATGAAAAAGTAGTGTGCGCGGATTGGACAGTCGAGCGACTTTGTTTGCAAAAAAAAAGATTGTACGCCTGCATATTTTACATTTTTTATATCTATAATTATTTTTAATACACCTTCAGAATGTAACACAATTTTGCAAATGTAATTGAAATTTACTTTATCGTTTAACAATTAATGTTATATATTTTATCGTTATACAATTTGTTAATTATTATAAATGGCATTACTATTGTATTATTATTATTACATTTAATTGTAACGATTTCGTTGAATCGTACATTATTCTTGGATTACAAGGTTTTAGAAACCTTTATTTTCTTGGAATTTTTACAATTTGAAGGTTTAAATTCCTTTGTTTGTTCGTATTATATGGATTCGTGGAAATGAACACATCTATAGGGACACGTTTCTGTGTAGTGTAGTGACACCTGCTTACTAATACTTACAAAGATCTTTGATATGATGAAGTAGACCCAAATTTTTCAAAGGGGGACTATTTATATCTGGGTTCCCACCGATTCGTAAACCAGTTTGTCATGAGACTTGGAAGAGTGAAGAGTAGAATTTTTGCAGCACTAGTCTGGGGTGGATGGGGACAGTCCAACCGGCCCTGGCAATTTTAGGGAAACGGCCCAATCAGGCACGGAACCGGAATCTCAAATTTAGGTGGGCCAGGGCACGACAATTTTTTTTTGTGGGCCAAGGGAAAAAATACCCCGCAGGCGAAAATGTTGTTTTTTTTCAAGTTCAAACGCTATAAAATGAAAAGTTAAAAATTCGAGTTATAAAATTATTTGCAATTTATACGGCTTAAAACACGAAAACATGACACTCAATGAGTATCGCTTTTTCTTATTTCAAAACTGAACTTGTAAGAAGTCTTTTAAATTAGAATTATCACCACCAACTGAAGGTGCCGTAAAACAACATGCTTTGAAAACATATTTACAATTATAACTTTAGTTAGGAAAGGAAAAAATTCCTGCTCAATACGGTTGGACAGTTTCTCCTAATAGCCTAAATCCAGTTTATACTGAAGAAAAGTTATTAAAAATGGTTAGTTGCACGTGAAAGTAGATGTAGATGACTTGCAGCTGTAAAAAACATGGTTTGAAATGTACAAGTATTTGTGTAGCTTGTCGCGGCGAAACTTGTTGAAACGCTGAACTTAAAAACAGTGAGTTACCTGACGACGATGACGATGTAAATATAGATATAGATGGTGAGGAAAATCCAGACGAACCAGATGAAAACAAAGATTTAGAAAGTAATAAAAGAGTGAGGTTGAAAACGATTCGTAAGTTAAGCTTGTGTATTGCGATATATGTAAGCGAATGTATGAAATTAATGTAATTTACTTCCACGTCCAGTGGAAGTGTAGTAACGACAAAAAATTTTTTAAAAATTTTTATTGTCCAAATAGGCTTAAAATGTCATGAAACGTCGAGATTTTAAGTTTGAGCGAAAAAAAATTTCTGTCTGTCGGTATGTCTGTAACTTTTTTTGTGCGATATTGACTTGAAATTTGGTACTTTAACGAGATCTAGAACTAGATTATATTTTCATCTTGTTCCGTCGAAGGGTTGAGGGGTAAATTGAGGTAAATTTGGGGTAAATATGTCAATCAAGCAGGTAAGAGTCCATAAAATTGGTATTTAGTATATACAAGAGAAGCTAAGGTCTCAAAAAAATTTTTGGCATTAGCCACCCTCATTACCACCCCCACCCCCTTATTAAAGGGGATGAAAAAAATTGTGATTTAGTGTATGTACAGGAACCAGAAACCTCAAAATATTTTTTTACTTCATCCACCCCTCACTATCACCCCCCTATCACCACCCCCCACCCCACTACCGATGTGGGGTATCGTTTTATGGGTTTTTGGGGTAGAGGATTTCAAATATTATATTATTAAAGTTCCATAAACAATTATTTCCACATACAAAGTTTTTTCGTTGTGAGTGACTTGGATAAAAAATTTGGATGTGGAAGTAGTGATTCCTTGGGCAGCGGTTTTTTAAAAATTCTATAAGAAATAAAAATAATTATTCTCAAATAACAATTACAGCTGCCTTCACATTTTAACAATATAAAACATAAAAACTAGGTAGCTAATATTTTGTCTCAATTATTATGCATGAACGCATTTTATAACTGCCCAATCTGCGCACCGTTACGCTCGCGCACACTACTTTTTCATATTTTTCGAAAACCAATTACCATAAAGTTTTTTTTTTGAAGTGAACTAAAGAAATAGCACCTCAAAATGGTACACATGATTTTTCGACACTGCATTCCATTCAAAAATATTTAACTTTAATTGGAATTTTTTATGCAAAAAAATCTTCCTTTTTTCAAGTTCAATTTTTACCTCTTCTTTCTGAATAATGACCATATAGAAAAAATTTGTAATTGTTGAACAACTCTCGAAGAATAGAATTTTTCTTCTCACAGCAAAATCTGACAAAAAGTGAAGTACTTATAGCCATTTTTCGACTCTCTTTACAAAAAATTTAATTTATCAAAAAATAATACAAATATCGATCTCAAATTTTTACCAGATATTCCCTCCTATATAACACATACCTTAGTAGAATTTCTAAAATTTTTCTAAAAGGACCCCGCAGAAACTTAGGTAAATTAGCTCTCAGTCAAATTGTCTGAAATTGAGATATGTTATAGTTTATGAGGTCCTGGTCAAAAGTTCTCATGGGCCCAACCCAAAGTAATGACTAGATTTTGACTTAGGGGCAACATAAGGTTCACTGATTCGCGATTTTCATATAACTTTAAAATATTCTTTAAATACATATATGAATATTTTACATACTATCATATATTTTCTAAAGCATGTTTGGTAAGCCTCCGAGCATATCTGTGTAAAGTTTGTTAATCATTTGTAAAGTAAATAAAACATCAAACTTAATTATTAAAAGTACAATTTATTAATTGCTAGCATAATACTAATCGGTGGAGACATTAATGGGATGAGGGAATGGTTACAGGCTGGAGATACTCTTATTGTAGACCATGGATATTGCGATGCTACAGAATTACTCGATCACTTAGATATAAGGTACCAATGCCACACTTACTACAAAGAGGACAGCGTCAATTATCGACCAGAGAAGCCAATAACTCCAGGTTAGTAACAAAAACTAGATGGATTGTAGAAAATCGAAATTGTCATATTAAAAGTATTTTCAATTTTTTTGCACAAGTAATAAGAATGGCACACATAGCTCATATTGGCGACTTTTACCCTATAGCTGGTGCATTAATGAATCGATTTCATGGTTCTGTACTGATGGAAGGACCAAATGCAGAGCTAGCATTAACCTTATTACAGAGAGCTGAAGAGGTAAATATTGTCCAGGCACGCGTGGAGGCAGAATATTTATTACGTCGAAGGGGAGCTTTCCTGAACTTTCTCTTGAATACTTGGAAGATCTAACTGTTGATGCATATCAATTATATTTGGCACCATCATATATTCAAAATAATTTAAACAGGGAAGATGACATTTTTCAGGTAGATGTACTGCATACACTGGTGCCGGGTTTTGTAAGATTTAGACTGCATTCACGTTTTAGAAATGCGACCGTTTACAACAATGGATTGCTTATAATACAGAACGAGAACACAATTACGACGAAGAGAATCCAATTGACGGGTATTACTGTACTTGCATATCAGGAGCAAGGACATTAGGTATATGTTGTCATATTGCCAGTATTTTATGGTATCTTGGTTTTGCTCGGCACCAACAAAATATCAGGCATCTACCAACTTCGCTTCTATACCAAATATTAGACGCTGCTGAAAGAGCTTTACTACTAAACAACGATGGTTTAAACGATGTAGATATTCGATAGACACAAATATTAATTGTAAATGGAAAAGGGACACATTAATCAAGCACTCTATGCGTGACATTTTATTTCCTTTACATTCTATATTCTAAACATGATCAGACACATTACAGACACGCTCAAACAAGTTTGATAATCCAACAAAATCTGTAATGCCTGTCTTGGGGATTACACAAGACGTAGGTATTATTTAATATTAGTAATTTTTCTTATGGTTGCGATTTAACTTTTTTATCAGGATTTTATTGATATAATTGTAGGGCATCTTGAACCTATACTTCACCGATTAGTATTATGCTAGCAATGAATATACGCAGAGTGATATTAATAAATTGTACTCTTAATAATTAAGTTTGATGTTTTATTTACTTTACAAATGGTTAACAAACTTTACACAGATATGCCATGTCATGTTTCTGACATGCTCAGAGGCTTACCAAACATGCTTTAGAAAATACGGGAGCCCACGCTAACTGTCCGTGCAAAGTGCATACAATTTACAATTTTGTTCCTATACAATATTTGGATAGGAGTTACCATTTTCCAGATACCATTGTTACCGTTTTCGAGATAAATGTCTGCAAATTATAATATTATTATTCATATTAATTTTTTTCAGTTTATTTTATTTTTTGTTATGTTAATAATATAAAGTTATATTATACGCCTTACAATAATTGTCACAGTTATTTCCTCTAAGTGATTTACCGATATATGAATTTCCATGTTTTCTTAAATTTGGAATGATTTATCTGGAAAATGGTAACTCCCATCAAAATATTGTATAGGAATAAAATTGTAGAAAATTTTATGCACGTTGTTTTTTGTGAAAAAAGTTTTCGCCCATCTTTTTTAGTTTTTGTGTTAAATGACAAAAACAACATTGGCAACAGTTTATTTTAACATGTGGCCGCCATTTTGAAAGTGCAGCCAATTTTTTTGGGGATATGTCTAAAATTGTTCCTTAGGCTTTAATCTTTATGAAAAATATTGTCCCCAAGGATCGGGCGGGGGGTGCACGTACAACTAGGGAGGGCTCCCCGACTATATTTAAAGAATATTTTTAAGTTATATGAAAATCGCGAATCAGTGAAAATTATCTCGTCTCTAAGTCAAAATCTAGTCATTACTTTGAGTTGGGCCCACGAGAATTTTTGATCAGGACCTAATAAACTATAACAGATCTCAATTTCAGACAATTTGACCGAGAGCCAATTTACCTAAGGTTTCTGCGGGGTCCTTTTGCTGAAATTATTATTTTTTTCAAAATTTCCGTTTTTTTGAGTTTACTCCTGACCTAATAAAGATATCTTAACGCTCGGAGGTTCATTTTATAGGTTTTTTTAATACCTATAACTTTCTTATTTGAACTTTCCTCTCAGATTATTAGCCTTCTATTTAAACGCGAAAAACCGATTTTTCAACTTTATGACCCCCCATCCCCCTTATAAGGTATGACATCCGTTGGTACGCTATACGGACTTGTTTTGGATGTCCAACCAATCAATTTTCGCCATATCAAATTACAATTCTACTGGACTATAAAAGAAACTTTCCCACACTCACTATTTCAATTTTAATCATTTCCGTCAATATGATATGATCTATGGTCAAATAAATACCGTAAGATTGGTCGAAATCTCGTCTTTGAATTATTTATGATCACTTTGTCTTCCTTACTGAGTAGTGTAAAGTAATACGTATTTACCTTATTTAAAAAAAAAACATATTCGGAAGTACCTGATTTAGAAACAAAAAATTTTAATAGGCATACTGTGAAAGACACATCAAGTAAATATATCGTTCATATTTAACCTCCCACGGGTCTTCTAAGACTGTGTAAACTACAAAATGCAAATCTATATTCGTACAAGTTTGAAAACTACAAACAACAGTGTACCCACGCTGCTATTTTTAGCATTTACTATTATGTCGATATTCAAGCCGCCTGGCTCTAAGACAGTCTTGGGATGGGCAAAACCATCTTTATTGTTGCTGTGGGTGCCAGAACTGCTAGAAAGACACATGTTGTTACTTAATTTTTTATGTCATCTGAACTTCTTCCATGTGTAGGGTTAGGGATTAACATATGCATCTAACAACAATACATCCTGAAACGTGACTAATAAAACGAAAGATGGATGTTGCTTTTAAAACACGAAGTGATAGTTTATAAAATACCGAGACATCAAGAAAAGCAAAATCAAGGAGAATAATTAATTTCAAACGCATGTTGTTGATTAGACTATTACTATTAGGCAATCCAACGACCTGTCAAAATTATTTTTCAATATGGCGCTGAGGGCAAACAGGGGGTTTATTTTAATTAACTCGCGGAAACGTAGCCAAGGCAACCGAAAAAAAACTCATTTAACGAATGAAAATAAAGGATTGCCGGATGTTTGCCCTCAGCGCCATGTTGGAAGTCACGTGGTTTGGATCGCCTAATTGTGATGTCATTATTATGTCACATTGAAAGTTAATGCAAAGTTAGGTTATAATAACGGAGCGACAAGAGCTAGGCACTTATTTAAAGAGAACATTTTTCGGAGTAGAAATATATGGCACCCATACGGACGTATACAGGGTGATTTACCACGACATGCGGAAAATAAAATGGTGTACTAGTCTTCTATGTGGGAAAGCCACTACAAAATTTTAGAGTGATCCGAGGTAATTTAGTAATTTTTGTTGCATTAAAACTTGCAAAGATACGCAACTGTTACTTGTCTGTGGTCAGTATGATAGGGCAATGAACTTATTCGGAAAAGAACATATCGAAGATGTTTACATTTCCTTAATTGGCATAAAAAGTTAAGCTGGTGCGTGCGGTCAAAGTGCCGCGTTTTTCGCTTTAGGTCGAACAATCAGGACACCGCACTATGGTTTTCACAGGTCACTTTTATGGCCAAAATCGACATTTTTTAAGTACCGTAAATAAATAATTGGTCCTATACCCTATAATGATGAAAATATATACCCTAAAGCTGTTGATTCTGGACCTGTCACCCGAATGGGTGCACGTTTCTACCTGCTCGGAGGCACGATCCCTTAATAATTTAGTGAATGTCTCAATTGCGCTTTATACGTATAAAAATAAATATCTAGTTTGAAAGTGTGTCGTCAGTGTAATATTGAAAATTTTTGTTTTGCAATAATTTTTGCATTATCGTTTGGGTATGTATGTATTATATTTCTAATGCAAATCCTTACATATTATATCTGTAAAATCGGTGTCGCAATAAGAATGGAACTGAAAAAAAAAAACGTACATTAAGAAGGCATACAAGAAATTGTCTTGGGATAGCAGTAATAATTCATAGACACATTTTGTTAAACAATTTCTTTCTCTTTAATGTGGCGTATACTTTATCTGCTTATACTTGCCATATCATCTACAAATACAAATTTTTTTTAAATGGTTTTATTAAGTTTGGAAATCTGTATGATTTATGTATGTGGCAAATCTAGCTATTGAAATTTGGCACACAGCTTTGGTTCCGATGACAATACAATGTAGTATATCTAACATCGTTTTAATAGGCATGGTGGACGCCCCAAGATGGCTTAACTTTTTCTTCACAACCCCCTTGACATGGGTATCAAATGAAGATGCGCAGCACGCAGACGGAAGCATCCTACGACATCTGGATGTCGGAGAGACCTACACGTACCTGGGTGTGGAACAACATCACATCCAGGACGTGAAATAAGTTAAGGATACTCTCCGCGGCAAGTACAGACACCGGCTCCGAAAGATTTGGTCTTCTGAACTTTCGGGGAAGAACAAGGTGTCTGCAACTAATATGCTTGCCGTTCCGATTCTGCTCTACTCCTTCGGAGTAGTTAAGTGGACACTACATGAGTTGCGCCAATTAGATAGGGATACCCGCAAGATGATGCATGTTCACAGGAGCATCCATCCTAAACCGTCCGTTCCTCGAGTGTACCTCCCACGCCAACGGGGGGGGGCGAGGACTCTTGAGTCTGGAGTGTGCGCATGGTAGAGTAGCGCTGAGTGTGGCAACGTCGAGGAGCTCGAACCCACTCCTGCGGTTCGTGAGAGATCATGAAACTGTAGGAGTTGGCGCATTTTATTTAAGGCAGCACAGCACGTAAGACCGCAGATGATTTCGGTCTCGTATTCGACTTCAGGCGAGGAGGTCGGCGAGGTGCTGATGCAGAATCAGTAATTGAGCTTGCACCAAATCGTCTGACAGCCCAAATTAAAGCTGCCGAGCAGAGAAATCTGTACAGGCAGCACGTTGATAAGCCCATGCACGGTGTATTCTATAACAACATAGAGACGCTGGGTTTATCGGCAAAGCTGACCTTTGCTTTTCTACGGTCAGCAGGGCTAAAGTCGGAGACCGAAGGATTTATTGTGGCCTGCCAAGATGGTGTCATCAACACCTTGGTCTACCACAGTCGCATTATGGGTGTGGAACTGTGGAGGTCCCTGATGTTAATTGTAGGACCTGCCGTCAGACGCCGGAGTCGCTCATGCATTTACTATCTGTATGTCCGATTTACGCGACTTCGAACGCGGCTTTACGAGTGCTGTACTACTACTTACGGCACTCGTATCAAGTAGACCAAACACCAATGCTGCCTTATGTCCCCGGAGAGATCGAGTCGTTGTCGAGAACGAGAAGTGCCGAATCTATTGGAGCTACTCGTTCCCGACGGTCAGGCAGATTCAAGCAAACAAGCCTGACACAGTCCTCCTCGACCACCAATCCAAGATGATGTATGTCATCGAGTTCTCGGCACCCGCCAAAACAAACATCATCTTGAAGGAGGGGGAAAAACGGACTAAATACCGAGATCTCCGGTATGAGCTCCGAGTGCTATACCCAGACTACTCGATCAAAATGGCCGTCCTGATAATCGGTCTACTTGGTGGAATGAGGCCTACGCTGCTCTCGAAATTAAAGGCCATACCAGCTTGCCAAAAGTCAGCCGAGTGGTTGGCAGGCCAAATGCAGAATCATCAGGCAGTTATCCTGGGGTCCCTTCGTCTTCTTAGGGCACATGAATCTGGCATCTACAGTCACTAACCTTGCGGGATGTGGGGAGTGGCTGACGACTATCCGCTGGCGCTTCTCCCGTGAGAATGTCGGAGAAACGGAGAACTGTCCAGCATCGTGCACGCAAAAATAAATAAATATTTATTAAATAGGACAAACCTAACGCATGTCTTCGACACATTCACAATATATAACAATTTTATAACGATATCTTACATTTAAAAGCACCAACAAAAGAAAAAAAAATAGTAGACAGTATGAAAGAGAGAGAATAAAATAATAAAAACAATAATGAAATAAAAATAATAATGTGCATAATGTGCATGAGTGCCATGCTAAGAACTTTTAACATGTTCCAATAACTTTTGTTTAAATGCAATCAAGTTAGTACTTTCTTTGACTTCATTTGGTAAGATATTGTATTCCCAACACCCATCAGAAAACAATGTGCATATGTTTGGTACATTTCTTTCTTTCAATGTATAAATGACTATTTAATCTAGTTAAGTGATTATGCACTTGATTATTAAAAGTAATTATTTGTTGAAATAAGAAGGGAGTAAACCATTCAAAATCTTGTATATAAAAATTTAAGTAAAATATTTTAAGCGTTGTTTCACACAACCAGTCAAGTACATTCAACATTGTTCTAATAGGTGTAAGTCTGTTGCATCTTAATATAATCCGCATTCCTCTATTCTGCAATTTCTGTAATACAGCAATGCTGTTGTTCTCAAGAAAATTTAGGATACTTGCACAATAATCGAATTATTGTTTTAAAAACTGTTATGCTTGTTGCTATTGTTAAATATTTGGAAATTCTGGAAAAGAAAAACAGTTTTTTCGTTATTTTCTTTTGTACATATATAAAATGTTTTTTTAAACGTAAGTCATTACTAATCATGAAGCCTAAATATTTTATTTCTGTTACCAATTCTAATTTATTGTTACCAAAGACTATATTATTATTTATATTTAATTTAGAGCAATTATATTTTTTAGTACAAATTATTGCTTTGGTTTTATTTATATTTAAATTTAATTTATTAGTGTTGAGATATCCTGATAGATTATTTAATTCGATATTCATTTTTTCGATGGCAATGTTAACATCACTATGTGTAATTGTAATCAAGGTGTCATCAGCAAATAAGTTAATGAAGTCACAATTAATAGCAGAATTTAAATCAATAAGATATACAATAAACAGGAGTGGTCCAAGTATACTGCCTTGGGGTACACCCATTTTAATTGGCATTGTACTTGATACCTTATTGTTATTTTAAAACAATGGTTTTATTTTTTTAAAATTCGACTAAAAAGTAGAAAATAATTTTTCACTAATTATAAGTTATACGTTATCACTTGTTTACTCGTTATTTTTATTTTTGATAACGATACTAGTAAATGTCATAATAAATATAGTTATAAATAATATTGATAGTTTTACGCTATCACTTGTTTACCCATTACTTTATTTTGATTATTAAACGTCTAATAAATATAGTTATAAATATTATCAAATGGCCACAAGTTTGATAAACCGGACATATAAATATCCGTACCAAACTCGCAGCCATCAGAAAGTGTTGTAAGCTGTTCTAATAAAGAAGTTAGTCCAATATTGCAGTTTTTTTCTACCGAGAAATCCTCGTAAACTTATTTGGCGCAGTCGGTAGGATAGTGCCCTTTTGGCAAGTTGTTCAGTGCATCGAGTCACCCCCTGAGAAAAATCCTGCATCGAGCAAGAAGTCCCAGAGGTACGACGCCAGAAGTCAATCTTTATTGTTGAGGCCTATCCAAACAACCTACGTGGAGGAGAAGAAAAACGTAAGTCAATACTCAGCTCCTTAGAACGCTTCCCTTTCTCAAATTCAAATTGAAAGTCACTTAATTGTTTAATTTTCAAACTCTTGTGATCCTTTCGGTCTTGAAATTAAATTTTTCTAAATTCACTTACTATCTCTTAATAGAATTTGTGTGATATTTGGAAAAAAAAAAATTAGTTGCTAAGTCAGTCTATCGTAGACAACTAAAGAATTAAGTTGCTGTTTATTACATTCTGTAATTTACAGACAGGGAAGAGTCAGATCCTCGACCCTATAATTAAGTAAACCACTCATGTCATTCACTGATTTACTCGAAAGCCTAGAGGAAGCTATTGCATCTCCTGGCACAAGTAACGAACCAGAAAATAATACTTATACACCCATCCAAGCAAGATTAAGACCCAGTAAATTAAATCCTATTCTTTCTGTTAGTACTCAAAATACAGAGATGGCTCAGGTTAATTATCAATTATTACGAATGTATGTTGATACCATAAGACCATTTGACGGCAATGTTTTCGCCCTCAATGACTTTGTCACAGCCTGTAACACACTCGAAGTTAACTACGCGAAACCAAACGATACTCCTGATAATATCAATTTAAACAACTTTTTACTTCAATCAATTAAATCAAAATTACACGGGCAAGCTCTCACCATAGTCGGTTGCCGCTTTGACCTAAATTCCTGGGCGGACATCCGCAAAACGTTAATAGACCATTTCTCAGACCCAAGATCAATTGCAAATCTTGAACACGATCTAAGACAAACGACCCGACACAATAATGAATCACTACATGACTTTGGGTTAAGATTGCAAAACTTACAAAGTTTACTATTAGCAAAACTTTCCCAATCAAACGACGGAGCTGCAGAAAAAACAGCTTATACCAAAATATACGAAAAACTAACGCTCGATACATACACCCATTCCTTACAACAAAACTACCAGATTATGATACGTTTAAGCCCCTTCACAAAACTAGAGGAAGCTATAAATTTGGTAGCTTGAGAAGAACAATTCAACAAAACATCAAGACAGACATCGTCGCAAAATTTCATAAAAAATAACTTCCATATCAACCAAAATCATAGCTTTAAACCTCAATTTCCATCTCAACCAATGAATTTACCCCCACGTCAAACTATTCAAACACATTTCCCTACTAACCAACAAGTATTCGGAAGACAGAATACAAATCAAAATCAAAACGTCTTTAAACCAAGACCACAAAACACTCAGTCATATAAGCCCACTCCAATGTCTGGTGTTTCTGTCCAACCTAGACAAAATTTTGCCAACCCTTCAACAAGCAAACAGCATTTTTCGCCCCAATTTCGACCACACACGAACTCCCAAATTAAACGACAATTTCCATGGTTCAAACAATCGAGTCCCCAAAACTTCATAGCCCAAGAACTACACACAGCTGAACTTGATCCAACAGTAGGATACTACTATTATTATCCAGAAGAATATTCTGAGATTCCTAACCCTCGACTTGCAGACTTAAATATTTCCGAAAACATCGATCTCATTCCAGAAGAGCCAGACGAGTTCCAAAATCAAAATGAAAAATACAATGAGAACGTAAATTTTCTCAAAGAGCCTCGGAACGATCAATCGTCGAATTGAATTCAGTACTCGCCCCTTGTAGTTTACCATATATATAAATCCAAAACCCCCCAATGAAACTTCTCATAGATACAGGTTGCTCCAAAACTATCATTAGACCCCACATAATTGAAAACTTCTATTCTGATTGTATGCACACTAACTCTACAAAAATTAAAACATGTCACGGAGAGACAGACATACAATTTCATGCTGAAATCCCCGCCTTCGACGAATTTAATTCAGACAACACTCTCGACGTATTAGTATATAACTTTCACGAATTTTACGACGGTTTAATAGGTTTTGAAGACTTAGCTAAATTTAAATTTCTGTTAGATTTCAAGAATAACGCCCTCTTTAACCACGATGTTTGCATACCCCCATTATTGAGAACTCCTAACGACACATCACGCACCTATGATTTAAATTCACATGACGTGCTTGTAAAACAGACACCTGTAGATATTTACAGTGGAGAAATTCTAGTTCCATCATTCTCAAACGGCACAGTTACTATCCCTGAAACCCTAACCACTGCAAAAAATGGGTTAGCTACAGTAGAACTTCATAACATAAAGGAATTCTCTACACAAGCTACCTTCGACCAGCCTTTCGATGTTCCACCATATCCAGATTTCGAAACTTTCATACGTCCCCTAGAAAACTCTAAACAAAAAATCGATCTAAATAAAAACTATCCGCACAGATCATTTAAATTTCGAAGAAAAATGCACTCGTTTCAGAAAAATTCCAACCTAGAGAAACATCCCAACATACTTTACTTTCCTGACGACAAACCTTCTTTCGCTAACCAGGCAAAACTCAACGTAAACGCAGATTGTCTCTCACAACCCCCTATACAAGAACTTAATGCCATCAACAATGATGACACTAATTCGATAATTATAAATTCTCCAGATCTACAATCAATTCTAGATGAATTACCCGAAGTAGACCCAGAAATCGCAGACAATTTAATAAAAGACATTGACGAACATACTTTCGACAACAACACTGTACATACAGCTCTTTCAAGTTCCACATTCACAATGCCTTACTCAAAATCAGCCATCAATATTTATAAAAATCAGATTTTTATAAAAGAAAGCGACAACGCAGTCACTAACACCCATATCTTAGAAACACCTTTCCCCGGATACAAGAGACACAGAATTGTACTAAAATCACGGACATCCGATGAGGAGGTACTTAAATTTGTGAAACAGTTCTTACGTTCCACTCAAAATACTCAAAATTGTTTTAATTTCAACGACGAATCTATCAAAAACAAAATAATTAGAATATTTCAAAGGTTCTTAAACTCCAACGACACAATGAGTTGTATAATTTCAAATAAAGTTCTTGAAGATATTTCTCAAGAAGATAAACAGAATCAAATAATAAAATATATGCACGAAGGAAAAACTGTACACCGCGGAACCAAAGTCACAACTAGTTTAATAATGAGAAAATACTATTGGCCTAATATCAACTATCAAGTTGCCCAATATATAAAAAATTGTCACACGTGTAACACTTGCAAATACGACAGGCACCCACAGAAAATTTAATTCCAAAATACACCAATACCCAAGAAACCTCTAGATGTTATTCACATAGATCTTTTTCACTTTTCAAATGAATGTTACCTTACTATCTTCGACCCTTTCTCGAAAATCGGACAAAGCTATCCCTTAAAGTCTAAAACAGGAATGGAAGTACAACAAAACCTCTTAACCTTTATTCAACACTACGGAAAACCTTACAAAATAATTAGTGACAAAGGAAAAGAATTCAATAACACCATGATCATTGACTACTGTGACCTGCATAAAATATCTTTACATTTTACCAGTACCGACAGTCATACATCCAACAGTCCTGTTGAACGCTTCCATAGTTCATTAATAGATAGCATGCGATGCCTAACCTCAGAAAATCCTAATTTCCCCAACTACTACCTAATGAAATTGGCTACTATCGGATACAACGAGTCGATACACTCCCTTTCGAAGTTCTTTTTGGACATTTAGACAAACCCTCTCCGTTTGAAATATCAGACGAAATTATCACCTCAGACTATATACAGGAACACAAAAACCTTACTCAAGAGCTATACGAACAGCTCAGAATAAACCAAGTTCTAGACAAAGAAAACATAATAGCAAAAATCAAGAAAAAACGCAAAGAACCAAAAATTTATAATCCGAACGATATAGTCTATATTAGAAATTCCCAAGCTACACGCGCAAAGAATCTCCCTAAATTTATATCAGCAACAGTAATAAAAGACGAAGGACCCGTTATCATCACTAATAGAGGACGATTTACAAAAAATCAAGTACGTGACAATACACTCGAACAAACCCCAGACAATGATTCTGACGATGAACCCTTGTTTCAGGTGAAACAGAGACTAATCCAGGACAAGATCAACAAACATGTCACCACTCCTATTAGTACTACTGTTGATTTTGAGGACATATTGCCTAAAAATCAAGTCCATTCATAACCCCATCTACCTAATGACTTACCAACCAACCCGACTTATTAATAACTATCACTCATTCTCTTACATCATCGACTTAAACATAGTCGAAAATCAAATCCAACAGACTACCGAAAATATGTTAGATTTCCCGAATATATGTACTAATTATTCAAACACGCGTTTAACCCAACTCTCGAAACTAGTATATTCAAAATTCCTAAACTTTCAACCCATGAATCGAAAAAAACGAGGACTAGTTAATGCTATTGGAAAAATTAATAAATTCTTATACGGTACTCCTGACGCAGATGACTTAGAAGACATAAATTCAAAGTTAAATACTCTTATGAGGAATCAACATTCTTTAACGGCTCAACTAAACCTAAGAACCTCTCTGTATACGCAACTAATGGATAGAATAAACAAAACTTTAGGGGTCATTGAAACAAATGAAAAATCAATCATGTTTCACTTGAACACGACAATAAACCAACTTAATAATTTAGGAAAAAACGTATATTGCCAAAGCTTAGCAAACCAAATATCACAGAACTTTCTACTCATTTTAAATCACTTAGAAACTTTAGAAAATGCACTAGTAAACTCCTATTCAGGAATTATACATCATTTCTTCATGTCTCACTCAGACTTAATACATATTTTGAAGACTTTAGTAACTCTTTATAACTCTAGAAACCTCTTAAAAATAGACACTGATGAATATTACAGATTATTTCACATTCAGACTAAAGTTAACAAGAATTTGATTTATGTTCAATTAACTATCCCATTCTTTGACATTAGAGACTTTCAATTAGTCCAGTTAATTCCTATTCCCTTAAATTAGTATTGATCATTCTGCCCATTTATGGAAAGACACTGCCTGCCAAACGATCAACAAATACCATATTTGTGATGGAGAACCTCTACCTTGGACTTCCAGTTGCTTCCTTAACTTGTTAGAAGGGAAACAACCTAACGACTGTGTCCTACAAAAGATCAAAGTAAATACCGATCTTCTATTAAGGATTTCCAAAGAAAAAATTATTTGCTTCCCTCGAGAAGAAGTTGTTATTAAAAGCTCATGCCCAGAACAAGAAATAATTCAACTAAATACTCTCAGCGAAGTTACACTCGAACACAACTGTAGCATTATTATTAAAAACACTACCTACTCGATAGATAGTACTAGACTTGAAGGACGTCCATTCTATCTACCGAAAATTGAAAGATATACTATGTCCCAACTACCAGACCTTCAGTTAGAAGAATTTCCCGCAGACTTAAGCAAAATGTCTGAATCACTGAAGCAACTCCAACCACTAGAAATTGAAGACTTCAAGACTCCTATTCATCACACTTGGATTCTCTACTTTCTCATTTGTTTTATTATCTTTGTAATTTTAATTTACGTTTTCTTTCAAGACAAAGCCATTTAACATAAAAATTATAAATAAAGGCAAACCGCCCAATGAACCTATTGAACTCCAAGATTCAAACCTTCATGTAAAGGATATGAATCCATTTTAAGAAGGGAGGAGTTATACGTTATCACTTGTTTACTCGTTATTTTTATTTTTGATAACGATACTAGTAAATGTCATAATAAATATAGTTATAAATAATATTGATAGTTTTACGCTATCACTTGTTTACCCATTACTTTATTTTGATTATTAAACGTCTAATAAATATAGTTATAAATATTATCAAATGGCCACAAGTTTGATAAACCGGACATATAAATATCCGTACCAAACTCGCAGCCATCAGAAAGTGTTGTAAGCTGTTCTAATAAAGAAGTTAGTCCAATATTGCAGTTTTCTTCTACCGAGAAATCCTCGTAAACTTATTTTATAAGCTGGTGAGAATAATTTTGTTATCTATTACTGATTTAGATGAACTATAATTAGATACCGATCTTTAACCATCATACATCACACATTTTCATAAAATATAAAAATAATGTGTTTTTAATTTTGCATAATTTTCTGTATATCTTTTTATACAGTGATCCAATGTCGTGGTACGTGAAATAAAAAAAAAACAGACACGAAGTAACTGGAAATATTATTTTATGTAAAAAAATTATAATCACCAAGTGTATTCATTGAACCAAATTTCAAAGTTTTAAAAGGCAGTGGGTGTTCCACGACCTTGTCTCACCCGGTATAACTTCCCATACAAAGAAATAACATCTAATAATTTTCAATTTCTTACCACCAAATATAAAGTGCATTTACATTAACAGATTTCACGATCGCAACGAAAATTTAGTTTTGACCAAAAAAACTGGTTTCAGAAACCACTGTGCACCTGCAGGTACAAAGCACTGCCGAAGTTTGGTCTTTTGTGTTAACGACGGGTTTAAGTAAATATCTCTTATATCTACTTGTTGTAGAGTTCGCTAGCATAGGGTCAATGTCTTTTCGACTTATTTTGCTATTTTTGTAGTGTGATATGATTAAAACCAAAAAGTCACTTCTACCATCTCCAGCTATGCTGTCAATAGTGTCAATTCCAAGTCTGATAAAGGGGAAAGGGACGCGTTACGTCAGATTGGTTAAAGTCATTGACGGCGCATTTCTACAAAAAATAAGGTAATTTTTTGGTCATATTTTTCAATTTTTAGATTTTTTAACTCCTTTCGGTGGGACAACCTACTGATAAATTTTCCGCACGTTGCGCGTCGTGGTAAGTCAGTAGAGAAATAATCAATTATATTCCGGCTGACAATTTTTTCCATTGGTTGAGACCAAAGTTGTGAGTATATGACTTGTTTCAGAAATCACGATTATTTTTATCCGTCAGCTTACAAGCAAAAAATCAATTACTCCTAAATTACTGCATTTAGAAATATGATTCTCCATTTGATCCGAAGAGGTTTAAAAGATGGATGAGTAATTCTAATTCATTTATAAACACTAGGTTTGGTCTGTCAATTATTGCTCGAGGGATGTGGTGGGGACCATTTTTTTTTCCCAAGTACATTGTTTTGAGGATACGAGTACTTAGCAAATAATGTTCTTACTGATATTCTATTATTAGTTGAACTCAATTATATTGGTCAAATTACCGCATAAGCACTAATTAGTAATAAATTAAATTAGATCTAAAAATGGAGTAAACGCTGTTCTACACATTTTTTAACTATTAGTACGTTTTGTAACATAAAATTAAAGTGATATGACGCCCATAGTTTCTCACATACGTGTGAAACTTTCGATTGGGATTGTCCCTGTTTTCTTTTTACTTCCACAACCAGTGGAAGTATAGTAACGACAAAAAAATTTTTAAAAATCTTTATTGTTTAAATAGGCCTAGAATGTCATGAAACGTCGAGATTTTAAGTTTGAGCGAAAAAAAAATTTCTGTCTGTCGGTCTGTAACTTCTTTTTGTGCGCACGTTTACTCTGGAACCGTTTAAGATATTGACTTGAAATTTGGTACACGTATGTATTTTAACGTGATCTGGAACTAGATTATATTTTCATCTTGTTCCATCGAAGGGTTGGGGGTAAATTGGGGTAAATTTGGGGTAAATAGGTAAATTAAGCAGGTGAGAGTCCAGAAAATTGGTATTTAGTATATTAAAAAATTTTTGGCATTAGCCACCCCCATTACCACCCCCACTCCATTATTAAAGGGGATGAAAAAAAATTGTGATTTAGTGTGTGTGTACAAGAACCAGAAACCTCAAAATATTTTTTTGCTTCATCCACCCCCCACTACCACCCCCTAGCACCACCCCCACCCCACTACCGATGTGGGGTATCGTTTTATAGGTTTTTGGGGTAGAGGATTTCAAATATTATATTATTAAAGCTCCATAAGCAATTATTTCCACATACAAAATTTTTTCGTTGTGAGTGACTTGGATAGAAAATCCGGATGTGGAAGTAGTGATTCCTTGGGCAGCGGTTTTTACAAATTAAACGGGCTACGGGATCTCTCCATTTTCACGAATTTGACTTAAACAAATGTAATTAAAGAAGGAGGCGATATTCACACAAAAACACTAACAACAGTTACAAACACATTAACAATTTTTGAACTAACAGTTAACAAACCATAGGACGGTGGAAGACAACTTGTTCGCAAGTTCAGATTGTTACAGTCAAAAACCACGCCTACATTTCTAATTTATATTCGTTGTCGCTGGTTTTACCGGTAAAGTTTATCCTGCAGAATTATTCTACATTCGGAAAATTTCGAAATTCGCATTGCATTTTGAAAAATTGTAATGTATTGCATTCAAATATTTCACGACATAAATTTCATTTTTTTTTTATACCAAACTATTCCCTGATATTTAAGAACATAATATAAATAAACGTGGTTTTATTTTTGCTTGCACGTGTGCATGTCGCGTCTGTCAAATAATGTGCTGCGAGTGGAATAGATATCGACAAATATGTCAAATCAAATCAAATAAACTTCATTTCAAATTAAATAGTAAATAAAAATTTCCTCCCCAAGCACACGCATCGGAGCCAGTTAGACATCCACGTTGCGAGGCGCCGCACAGTGGAAAAAAAGTCTTTTTTGGACAAAAATCTGCCTACAAGTCAAATCTGAATCAATTTCGATCTACCTTGGCTTAAAATGTAGGTTATTGGCTACACTTTCAGAGTACTGCCTAAATTGCAAACTCCGATTTCCTAACCTCAAAAAATGTATCAAATATGAGAGTAATCACTTTTTTCTATTTCTACAAGCCAAATCTTGATCAATTTTGACAATCCTGGGGTTCATAATTTAAACAGTATACGCTGAAAGGGTAGCTAATAACCTGCATTTTAAGCCCGTCTCATATTTGATAGATTTGAGAGATATTTGATGATTTGAAAACATTTTTTGAGGTTAGAAAATCGGGGTTTGCAATTTAGGCAGTATACTCTGAAAGTGTAGCCAATAACTTACATTTTAAGCCAAAGTAGATCAAAATTGATTAAGATTTGACTTTTCAATATATATTTGTTTTTGCCTTAAAATTCCAGGAATCCTATCATGTAATTCAATACTTCGTCAGTATTAGCTAGAAGAGTAGTTGTTTTGATTGGTTTTCCAATAATGAGTGTTTTAAAGTGTTTTCCTAAGTAGTATATTAGCGTGACCCGGTTAAGGTACCAATATACAGAAAGTAGATAATTTCATATTAAATTAAAAAAACTGTGAATGACTAAAAGTAAATAAATGATTTAAGTATTTTCAATATTTTTTTTTTTTTTAAATGCCAAGAATCCTATCATGTAATTCAATACTTCGTCAGTATTAGCTAGGAGAGTAGTTGTTTTGATTGGTTCTCCAATAATAAGTGTTTTAAAGTATTTACCTAACTAGTATATTAGCGTGCACAGATTAGGGCAACAATATACAGAAAGTAGGTATTTTCATAATAAATAAAAAAGTGTGTAAGTTGTGATTTGCATAATACCTAAATAATATTCTCTAATCATGATAAAAGTAAATAAATAAAAAATAACTAATTGTAAAAAATAAAATAAAACCTATTTTACGTAAGAGTGAGAGTTTGCAGCCCTCTGGTTATCACCATGTATTACAGATATGGTCCAATTACAATAGGAATTATTGTACCATGCTGTTTTACATATGTTCCAAATTGTAATTAAATATTTTAAGTCTAACAGAAGTTATCATGTTTACAAGAAACGGTATACACGCACGCACACATTTACAGACACAATGACATTTTTTATTCGATATTTGAGTTCAGTCTGTTGTGAAACGGATATCTTTACAAAAAAAAAAATTCTAGGATGATGATTATTAAATTTTTTTTTCAATTTATAATTTTATAATAAAATTAGAATACAGTTAAAAGATATACAATCCATTACTGAATCATAACAAATACGAAAAAAATTAACAGAAACATTATTGTAGAAAATTTAGTCAGCTTTAATTTTGCATATAGCCACTTTTTGATTAGGGCTAACCTTTTTCGAGATATGAGCGAAAAACCATTGACAGGGCTAATAAGAGAAAATATATGCAAAAAAATTCAGAAACATTAATAGGTGGTTTATGAAAAATACATATTTATTAGGGTAGCATTTAGAAAATAGAAAATGCAGATGTAAAGTGAGATGCAAGCCAAACGCACGCTTCCGACGCCGCTAGAAAATCACCCCCCTGTGCGACAGTCGCTATCGCCAAAACGGATGCGTCAGACATGCGTCAGGCGTGAGACACTGCTAAAAGCCAATTACGTACTGCTGAGTTCATGTGTATGTGTCGAAACGTATGCGTTTGAGTCAAGCGCATAAGACTGCTTGACTACTTCAGCGAGAGTCTAGACGCAGACGTCTGCGTTTTGTGGCATAACAAAAGAGTGTTGACTTGCGCTCTGACAAGAAACGTGTTTATTTCGGCAATATCGATAACCACAAAACAGAAAATGACTCAATTTTTCGTAAAACATGATGAGCTACTTATTATAGGTTTGTTCCAGGTTCCAGCAAGATGTCACAAATTAGTCAGCGCCAATCAGCTTTATCTAACGTAGTCAGTTGATCAATCACGAACCTGTTTTCAACCAATCGTATTGCGTCTAACTAGTCCGTGATTGTTGCTAGAACAGGCCTAATAAAATACGTTGCTGAAAGCCCCGCCTTTTATGACAACGGTCATAAAGATTATAGAGATCAACATACGACAGTGCGACAGTCGCTCGCGCCAAATTGGATGCGTCTGACACATGCGTTTCGACGCTACTAGGAAATCCTACCAAGATTGTACTTGAGCGAGTACTCTGCTACCTTTCTGACTGTTTAGTAAACATCTCGCGAGCCATGTAAATTTTGCAGTAATGCAATATAAACAAATTGCGATTCTTATTAAGAAAATAAATTATCTGTTCTAGTATATACACAAACATATACATAAACCTTCCAGATGGCAAATGAAGAAGTGCACTTTTCGCTACTTACAAATAATTCTCAAGGAATATAAAATAACATGGTGTAGTGCAAATACAAAATATCTATTGTTAGAAGTAGGTTATTGAGAAGTAGGTGCCCCTAATTATACAACTAACTGCAATATGACTAGTTATATGAATAGCATTATGCAAATGAAACTGGATTCATATGACTTACAGGAGTGATTTATACTGAAGACAGCGAGGACGACATTCAGCCACATGTTGCTTCGGAGTGTGATTTTCTGAGTAAACGTTAAAAAACGATGGGTAACGATCGACAGTATCCAAAGTCGTTGGTTGTATGAGAATTAGATACAATTTAACATTACTTAATTTTTATCTGATATATACAGAATGTTCCTAGATTATAGTGCAATACTAAAGAAGCGTGTTGAGTCATAATAACACTAAAATATCAGCAAAAAATACCTGTAATTTTTGTCCCTTAAAGATTTAATCCTAAAGAAGCACGGTGTGCTACATCCAAATTTAAATCAAAGTTGATGCCACTCGGATTTTTTTTTACACATTCTTGGATGTATATAGAACCAATTTTCACGATATTTAAAATCATTCATGGAAGTTTTTTTTAAAGGTATTTTACTTTTTTTGTTTAACCTTTTCAAAGCGGTGTGGGGTATATTTCATACCCCAGGCATGATTTGTTCTTTTATGTATTTGCCTAAAACATATTGATACATTTAATTTTAAAATTGCACACAAAAATATCCAATACTTTTAAAAATTGTTGATAATTTTGGACCGGAGTATGAGATATACCCCCATGTACTGCTTCGCAATTTATGAATTTCTATATAACCTCACTTATTTGACGTTTGTCATTTATTCTTTTGTGTAGTGAAGTGTGGTTCAATGGAATCTTTTTCCAAATAGTGTATCTCCATAGTGTATTCCCAAAAAATTGTGTATTTCTAAATAACGTATCCGAAATGGCAGGAAAGTTTTTGTCCAATGCAGAATTACCGAGGATATTAGAAGGAGATTCTGGAGACGAAGGCGGTCAAAGTTATAATGCTGATAGTGATTTGGACGATTTAGAATTTGAGGAACTGACTTGTCGATGAGCAAGACCATAGCGATGTTGAGGATATCATAGAGAGAGTGGAGGAAGAACCAGAGATTATAGTAAACAATACAGAAAATGAAGAAGTTGCGGCAGATAACGAGGATGCATATCGGAAACAGCTTGGGCGATGATAGTGATGAAGAATTCACTATATATAGATCTAAATCTGGATTCTTTTGGTCATCAAAGCCACTCAGGCTATCTAGACGTAGAGCACACAATAAGGTGAATGCAAAACCCAGTCTAACAAACATAAGCAAATATATAGCTTCTATTCGTGAAGCTTTTGATCTATTCATGCCTCGATCGATGATGGATAAAACATGTGAAGAAACAAATCGTCATTGCCAGAGGTTATTGGAAGGTACTAATAAAAATATTCCTTCTATAACTTCAAACGAATTATATGCTTTTGTGGATATCTTATTGGCTGCCGGAAAATATCACGAACGGAAACTTCCATTAGAAGGATTATGGACTTGTGACATACCCTATAGACAGCCTTTTTTTACCTCTGCCATGGCACGTGACAGATTCCGTTATTTGCTCAGCAACATCAGGTTTGATGATCGTCAGAATAGATGAACGCATTGAGCAAATTCAAGACAAATTAGCAGCAATCAGAACTATATTTGATCAATTTTAGGAAGCTTGTGTAGCTAATTACTCACTAGGCTTGAATATTTAGCAACATTTAGGGGGCACTGTCCCTTTCGAGTCTATATGAAAAGTAAACCCAGCTATGGCAACAAAATATGGGTAGCATCGGATTCAGAAACTGCTTATATATTAGATCTTCAGGTTTGGCATACAGGCTGATTATTCAATATAAATCTTTCTAAATTTTTTACTTCTTTTAGGTTTACACTGGCATGGACAATATGACGGCTCCTGACAAGGTGTAACCGGCGACAACTTCTTCACATCTATTCCGCTAGCAATAGAATTATATGCAAACGAGCTAACAAAAATAACAATACTCAGACCAAATAAGACAGAGATTCCAAAGGCTTTCCTTCCATCCAAAAAAGGAGAAGAGCTTTCAAGCTTGTTTGGATTTACTACGAATTTGACACTTGTTTCATACGTCCCTAAAAAAATCGAGCAGTTGCATTGCTTTCAACCCAGTTCAATAATGGGGAAATTGATCATGCAGATGGAAAAAAAAAAGCCTGAGATTATAAAGAAGTATTATAATAAAGGAAATGCGCGGCAGACACTGGGGACAAGATGACCAAAGAATACACTTGCGTCAGAGCTACAAGACGATCGCCGTTCCGGATTTTTATGGATATGGTTGATATAGCTGCACTGAATGCTTATATTCTTTGGACCAAAAAAATCCAACATGGAGGAATAAGGATCGAAGTCATCGCAGAGTGTTTTTGAGGGAATTAGGGCTTAGTTTTGTAAGAGACAACGTTGAGAGCAGGAAAGAAAGTGGCACTTATTTCCATAAATATGAAAAAGATGCAATGAATCTTGTTTGCCCAGAAGCCAAAAACTCGACTGAAGAAGCTGGAACCACTGAAGTAGCTAGACAAGACAACAAATTAACAGGGAGATGCAGCTTCTGTCCTAGAAGGCAGGACAGAAAATCAAAATTCGCTTGTAATTCATGCAAAAAATTTGTTTGCGTACTCCACAGAGAGGTTTCATCAACAATTTACTGTGTGAACTGCAACCCCCAAAATAGAGATAATTGAATGATTTGTATTCAATCATCGTAATTCGTTGAGGGTTTTTTTATAATTTTTGTTAATATTAGTATTTTATTAATGATAGAATTGCAGAAAGTTTTATTTGGTTACCTAAAGATTAGAATTTATTGTTTTTGTTCTATTTTTGTATTAAATTTAACTAGCAATAACCTGCTTTAAATCTCTTTCACCTTATTCCGTAGGCTAAAACCTACATTTAACAAAAATACTGATTTTGGAAGCAAGAAAACCGCAATTTTCCCCCAACCCCCATACCTCCAACGGAAGATTAGTGTAACAAAAACCCACCGCTCTGGGGAGGTTAATGACACAGCCACACAAAAAAAAGTGGTCTGGCCTGAGGATCAAACGAGTGTATCCTTATGTATTTGGACCCGCTGTAACCGAATCCGAAGTCAGAATTGCCAGACTGGCTCGTTTTTCAGTTTTTCAGACCAGTGTATACTTACCAAATACATAAGAATACACTGCCATATCAGTGTATTCTTCTGCTGTACAGACCATTTTTTGGGGGATGTTTTCTTGGGGGTCAGGGGTGGAAAACGAGCCAATCTGACAATTTTGACCTCGGATTCGGTTTTAGCGGGTCAAAATACATAAGGATACACTGGTCTGGTCCGCAGGAAAGACCACTTTTTTTGTTTAGAAGGTGTTTTTTGGGGTTTGGGGTGAAAACCGAGCGAATCTGACAATTCTGACTTCGGATTCTGTTTCAGAGGGTCCAAATACATAAGGATACACTGGTATGGTCCGTCGGACAGACCATTCTTTGGGGAGGTGTTCTTTTGGGGTTAGGGGTGAAAAACGAGCCAATCTGACAATTCTGACTTTGGATTCGGTTTCAGAGAGTCCTTGGTACATAAGGATACACTGGTCTGGTCCTGCAAGGTTTTTGATCAGGAAGACACATACTTCATGTAAAAAGTGTTTTAGCCAATTTGACCGAATATTTTTTTCATTTGTTATTTTTATGTAGATTTCCCGGCGCCTTCGCCAACATTTTTCAAACTTAAAATTTTTTTCCACGTTATTTTTATTAAAACAACAAATGTTTTTAGTGCAAAATATTATAAAGGGCTATCAGAGAATGTATCACAATATAAAATATATGAAAAAAATCGTGAATTCGAAATATTGTTAACTGTACAAGAATGTTAGAAAGAAGTCGACAAGTCGTCTCGTAGCGGGAACTTTTGTTTATCTTCTATTTTGGTCAGACTTGCACCAATGGTATATGAAAGAAACGAATGTTTTCTTTGAAAGTTATCTGCTGAATACCCAAAATAATAATTTTTTAACAATGATGTAAGCAGAAATACTAGGTATTGTTACGTGTTTACACCCTTTTTGTAAACATCCTGTATCGTGGATTCGGAAATTATAACACTAGGGTAATACCAAACACTAATTTATTAACCTACTAATTATAACCAATAATTCACTTTACTAACATTACACTAAGTACTGTAAGTCTCAATAATTCAGTCACCTTTGACCATTCTTTGGGGAGGTGTTCTTTTGGGGTTAGGGGTGAAAAACGAGCCAATCTGACAATTCTGACTTTGGATTCGGTTTCAGAGAGTCCTTGGTACATAAGGATACACTGGTCTGGTCCGCAGGCCAGACCACTTTTTTTGTGTAGGCCAGTGGAATTAGCAAATATGCATATTGTAATTCGTTTCAGGATGCCACGTGGATTAAACGATAGTTTTATTGATTACGAACATCGCCCTGAATTTGGTCCACTTTTTGACCGCCGGAACACTGTTTATTTAACGATTTATTGTTGAAAAATTCCAAATAATCGACTTTTTTAAAGATAACTCAAAATCGTAATCAATAAAACTATCGTTTAATCCACGTGGCGTCCTGAAACGAATTACAATAAATTTTACTAATTCTACTGGACTAGTGTGGCTGTGTAATTAAACAGAAAAAGTAAAATACTTGTAAAAAAAAATTCTGCGATGAATAATTTTAAATATCGTGGAAATTGATTCTATACAGGGTGATCTACCATGATGTGCGGAAAATTTATCAGTAGGCTGTCCCACCGAAGGAAGTTAAAAAAATGAGAAATTAAAAAAATATGACCAAAAAATGTAGGTACCTTATTTTTTTGTAGAAATGCACCGCCAATGAATTTAACCAATCTGACGTAATGCGGTACAACCATATCACTTTATCAAAATTGGGATTGACACTATTGACAGCAAAGCTGGAAAGGGTAGAAGTGACTTTTTGGTTTTAATCAAATCACACTACAAAAATATCGAAATAAGTCGAAAAGACATTGCTAGTGAACTTTACAACAACAAGTAGATATAAGAGATATTTACTTAAATCCATCAATAACACAAAAACACCAATCTTCGGCGGTGGTTTGTACCTGCCGCAAAAATCGCGACACTTTGACCGCACCCGTGAGCTTAACTTTTTATGACAATTCAGGAAATGTAAACCTCCGATATGTTCTTTCACAAGCAAGTTCATCGCCCTATTACTAACCACAGACAAATAACAGTAACGTATCTTCACAAGTTTTAACAAATTTCCCACATTGAAGACTAGTACACCATTTTATTTTCCGCATATCATGGTAAATCACGCTGTGTGGATCCAAGAAGAAAAAAAATCCGAATCAACTTTGATTCAAAGGACCTCGCACATTTCTTATGGGAAGTGGCTTCCGGTGAAATTGGCAATTTCCGAAAGTTTTGCAAGGTTTTTGATCAGGAAGACACATACTTCATGTAAAAAGTGTTTTAGCCAATTTGACCGAATATTTTTTTCATTTGTTATTTTTATGTAGATTTCCCGGCGCCTTCGCCAACATTTTTCAAACTTAAAATTTTTTTCCACGTTATTTTTATTAAAACAACAAATGTTTTTAGTGCAAAATATTATAAAGGGCTATCAGAGAATGTATCACAATATAAAATATATGAAAAAAATCGTGAATTCGAAATATTGTTAACTGTACAAGAATGTTAGAAAGAAGTCGACAAGTCGTCTCGTAGCGGGAACTTTTGTTTATCTTCTATTTTGGTCAGACTTGCACCAATGGTATATGAAAGAAACGAATGTTTTCTTTGAAAGTTATCTGCTGAATACCCAAAATAATAATTTTTTAACAATGATGTAAGCAGAAATACTAGGTATTGTTACGTGTTTACACCCTTTTTGTAAACATCCTGTATCGTGGATTAGGAAATTATAACACTAGGGTAATACCAAACACTAATTTATTAACCTACTAATTATAACCAATAATTCACTTTACTAACATTACACTAAGTACTGTAAGTCTCAATAATTCAGTCACCTTTGATCACTTTGTTTACTTCTTAATGTTTCTTCAATGACTGTCTATACTGAACTGAACTGCACAACCACTTACTCTTCTTTTGTAGTCCTAGGTTATTGGTTCTGGATCTTTCTACTATATTTCAGCAGATTCTACAATGTTCCACAGAATGTCTGTAGTGTTCTAGATTTTTTTATATGTTTCTAGAGGGTTGAAACACATAACACTGCCCCCTCCTTAAGCCTGAACGTCCCGGTCAGGCAATTCAGTCTCTTTCACATACTTCGCCAGTCTATCCAAGTGTACAATTTTCATTTTTACTTTTTACTTCTTTGTATTCGATAAACAACGTCATTGATTCTGGTGATAATGGAATATGGCCCTACCCAAGGAGCCTGAAGCTTCGGGGACCTTCCCTTCTTCCGCTACGGATTATAGAGCCAAACAAATCTCCTGCCTTGAATCCTCCTGAACTTGACTTGCGGTCATAACGAGCTTTCATTCGGTCACTGGCTATGGTGATTTGGCCTCGAACCAACTCATGGACATTTCTTAACCGTTCTCTAATTTCATCTGCATAATTGTTCACTGAGAGGTGCCTGGTGTTCCACCATCAACATCAAGTCACACGGCAATCTGATTTCATGTTCAAATACCACACAAGCCGGTGTCTGTTTCGTAGTCTCATGAATGGCAGCCCTGTATGCCATGAGGAAGAAGGGCAAGTGACGATCCAATCTCGCTGATTTTTATGAACCACCTTAGAAAGATGTTCCTTCATGGTTTTGTTATGCCGCTCCACCATTCCATCTAATTGGGGATGAAGATCTGTCGTCCGTGCCTTGTGGATTCCCAATAATTTGCAGATTTCCTGGAACATCCCCAATTCAAAATTTATCCCTTGATCTGAATGTGACTCCAAATCGACATACCAGGTTATCCACCAATACCTTAGCTACAGTAATAGCCTCCTGATTTGGAATGTTATAGGCTTCCTGTCACTTACTGAAATAATCCATGGCAACCAGGATGTATTATTTATTGCCATCAGTGGTCACTGGGAACGGGCCAGCAATATCGATTGCAATTCTTTCAAAAGGAGCTCCGATGTTATATTGCTGCAACTGACCTTTACTCCTAGTCTGTGGTCCCTTACTTGCCGCACAAATCTTGCATTTGCGACACCAAGCCTCCACATCCTGTCGACTATTGATCCAGTAAAATCGTTCCCGTACCTTATTCAGGGTCTTATTAACGCCGAAGTGTCTGCCAGACGTTACATCATGCATCTCCTTTTGGTACTCGACACCTGGGAATAACTAGACGCATAACAGCTTCCTTGCTATCCGAGCTTTCCCACGCTCTCTTCAATAGCCTGTCTATGACTCTACGCGAATCCCATCGTGCCCATAAAGCCTTCAGCCCCACTCCTTTGTCTGAAACATCTCTCCACTCCGGACGGGATCCACCTTCTTTCGCTCTTAATATAGGACCAATTTCTGCATCGTTTAATTGCTCTTGCCTTAGAGCTTCCTTTGTCCAATCGTCTGGAAGATCTATCTTAACAGTGTTGAGTACTACCATGCCCTGCAGTTTCTCTACACGTTGGCAGTGTTTGCAATCTTCCTTGCACGGTCTTCTGGATAGGGCATCTGCATTTTTATGAGATCTCCCAGGCCGATGCTGGATTTTGAAGTCATACTGTTGCAACCTTTCGATTCAGCGAGCCAGTTGACCTTCTGTGGTTTTCATTTGTAATAACCATTTCAACGCAGCATGGTCGGTCTGAATCTTGAAATGTGGTCCATACAGGTATTTATGAAAATGGTCCACGGATTTGACAATAGCTAGTTCTTTCCTTGTCACACAATAATTCCTTTCCTGTGTTAGACAGCACCTTGCTGAAGTACTCGATCACTTTCTCTTCTCCATTTTGGATTTGGGACAGTACACATCGAACTGAAGAATTGCTAGCATCAGTGTCCAGGATATAAAGGCCATTCCGTTGTGGGTATGCTAGTACAGGGCTGGTGCATAATGCGGCCTTCAACTTTTCCATGATGTATGTTTCGCACTCAGATGTCCACTGGTACTTCACTTTTTCCTCTGTTAACTGGTGTAGTGGCTTTGCAATATCCGCAAACCTTTCCACAAAGCGTCTATAATAAGTGAATAGTCCAAGGAAGCTTCGTACTCCATGAAGATTTCATATTCTCGGCCAGTCTCGTACTGCTGAAATTTTATCCGGGTCTGTTCACTTATCTCCACTAATTTCCGAATAGAATGTTTTAGAAATTTTCGCAAACTTACACAAATGTGTTCAGTGTCTCTGTCACTTTCCAGTTGAAAGAATTCGATTATCTCCACTAGTTACCAAATAGAATGTTCTAGAAATTTTCGCGAACTAACACAATTGAGTCTTTTTCAGAGTCTCTGTCACTTTCCCGAAAACGCACTTTTTCACAGTTTTGAGTCCAAAAATAGTCCTTAAACAATGTCTCGTAAGTGAATTCTCCGTGTCACCACTAATTCCCGAGAAGAACACTGTAGAAACCTTCTCGAACAGTCCAGAAATCTTCTGTTATAATTCCGCTTCTGACACCAATTGTTACGTGTATACGCCCTTTTTGTAAACACCCTGTATCGTGGATTTGGAAATTATAACACTAGGGTAATACTAAACACTAATTTATTAACCTACTAATTACAACCAATAATTCACTTTACTAATATTACACTAGTACTGTAAGTCTCAATAATTCTGTGACCTTTGATCATTTTGTTTACTTTTTAATGTTTCTCCAATGACTGTCTATACTGAACTGAACTGCACAACCACTTACTCTTCTTCTATAGTCCTAGGTTATTGGTTCTAGATCTTTCTACAACATTCCAGCACATTCTACAATGTTCCACAGGATGTCTGTAATGGTCTAGATTTTTCTATATGTTTCTAGAGGGTTGAAACACATAACAGTATTTGTTTTTTTAAATGACCATTCTTGTACATTTCTTGAGCTGTATCTCGGACACCAGACGTAGGATCGAGTTGGACCCACGAGAGCTCTTGATCAGAAAGTCGAAATCTACAATATATTAAATATATTAAATTCAGCCAATTTCACCGGGGGCCACTTGCCATAAGAAATGAGCGGGGTCCTTTGGTTGTAGCACACCGTGGAAGGGATTTTACTAATAACTTCCAAACGATTGCATCGATTATAACACAATTTGGGCAGTATACACAGTAACTACGTATTAAGGCGCGTTTGCACGCATCCAGTAATTTAGTCGAGTCGTTTAGTAATTTAGTACTCGACCAGTACCCGACCAATGCGGACAGCGCTTTCCACTAAGACACTCGACTAAAACACGCTGTCCGCATTGGTCGAGTAATGGTCGAGTACTAAATTACTAAACGACTCGACTAAATTACTGGATGCGTGCAAACGCCCCTTTATACGTAGTTAATGTGTATACTGTCCAACACGTATCTGTGATTCAGACATTTACCTCTTTCATAACTTGCCTAGAATCCACTTTATTTTACCGCTAAAATTTACAAATAGATATACTTTTGAAATTTGAGGTGATACTTTTAAATTCCTTAAACAATTTTCTACTTTACTTCTTTGACACCAATAAATCGATCCGTTTTGAGAATAATTGATTTTACTGACAATGAACCAGGATTGATATCTTCGTCAAATTTTGTACACACTGTATAATTAATTCGAGAGGATGAAATTGGCAAAATTGTACATTTTTTAGTGTGCAGTGGAAAGATTGAATTTCAATCATAAGACTCGTGTACTTATGAAGCTGTATCTACGAACAGAAAAAAATAATTTGGAGAAAGGGTCCTAGTATTCAATAAACACGAAATACAAACTGCTGTATAAAATATGCGAGAACATAATTGAATAATCGTAAACGTGAAATTTGATAAATAATAAATGAACATTCCTAATCCCTTGTCAGTAAAATCATATTTTCTAGAAAGAGGATTGTTTTCAGTATCGAATATACCAGTGACGTAGCCAGGGGGGGTCCTGGGGGTCCGGACCCCCCCCCCCCGAAATTTATTGACATTTGTATAATTGATAGACATGATATTTATATAAAATTATTATATTGATTTTATTTTCGGTTTTAGTCAAAAATTTTTTTTGGCCGATTACAAATCTTCATTCCATGCAACCAGTCCCGTCGCAAATCGTAATTTCTTGCAATTTATGGCCGCAATATTCAGTCAAATGTATAAAACTTTGTGGAATCATGAGTAAATTCGATTTATTTTTATTACTAGCCAAGCGAAATCCACGTTACATTGCGCATAGTCGCCATCAGTTACTTGGAATATAAGTTGTTGAATACTTCAACTAAAGGACCGCGCACAATTCTTATGCAAATTGACGTACCTACAACAGTCAAATTGGCTGAATTTTTAATATGTTGTATATGTATGTGACTTATTTCCGATCAAAAACCCTCATGGACCCATCTCGATCTATATAGTCTAGTCTCGTCTAGTATTCGAGATACAACTATAAGTAAATTTTTGTAAAATTCTGTATATCTTGTCGAACTTTTAATTTATTGATGAAGTGTTTGTTGTTAGAGGTCAAAGAAGCAATTTCCGAAAGTTTTTCAATTAAAGTTTTTTGATCAGGAAGACACATACTTACTTACTTACTTACTTTATGTAAAAAATGTTTTAACCAATATGACCAAATATTATTTTCACTTGTTATTTTTCTACAGATTTCCCAACATTTTTCAAACTTTAATTTTTCTATTTTTATTAAGTAAAACAACAAATGCTTTTAGTGCAAAATATTATAAAGGGCTATTAGAACGAATCACGCACCACAATATAAAATGTATGAAAAAAATCATGAATTCGAAATTATTTAAATTGTACAAAAGGTCATTCTTGTACATTTCTTGAGCAGTAGTATCTCGGAAACTAGACATAGGATCGAGTTGGGCCCATGAGAGTTTTTGATCAGAAAGTCGAAATCTACAACATATTAAAAATTCAAGCAATTTGACTGTACGCCAATTTACATAAGAATTGTGCGAAAGCTACATAACAATACCTACATAATATACTTACAAAAAAAATTTCGGACCCCCTCCGAATAAAAATCCTGGCTACGTCATTGAATATACCCTTCAGTTAGAAAACTGTTTAGGAATTCAGAAATGTTTTCTCGAAAGAGCATTGTTTTATCAGTATTGAATATAACCTTCAATTAGAAAACTGTTTAGGAATTCAGAAATATCACCTCCAAAGTATATCTAGGTATGTCAAAGTTTAGGGCTAAAAGCATATGAGATAATTCCATCCCTGGCTTCCTACACAAGATACGAAAGTCCTCATAATTTGCAATCACACATACTAGCTTATTTGTGTATACTGTTCAAATTTTGTTACGATCGATACGGTAATTTGTAAGTGATTATAGCCCAGATGGCAGCGACAAATGACGTCAAAATCAGGGTTGGTTCAAAGTGATATATTACTGCGTGTAAAAATGTTCATGCATATTGCATATGACACAATATCCTATCTTGTAGTTTATTATGAATCCCGTAACAAAGTTCATGAAATGAAATGAAATTATTATAAATACTTTTTCAAAAAGAGTTGGAACCATTGGTGGATGTAACACTACTACACAGGCACATGTATTCTTAACTGCCAATCACAGCCACAGAAGTAAATCAGTAATATTTGTTCTAAATGTTTTGGAGTTAACGCTATTCGCGTAAATCCATTAATACTGTGAGAAATACCGTTCAACGTCAACAGTGTAACTGATGCATACTTAAAATATGTGAAATTTTGCTGAGACTACATTTACGTCTTGTGAAGAAAAGTCTACTTTTTCTTTGTCGTTTAAAAAGTCGCTGTACCTGACGTCATACAGTGGGACAGGAATTCAAAAACATGGCATTTAATTGTAAAATGAAACAAGGTAAAGAACTATATGTTGTTGACATATGGCAAGAGAGCATATCAGTGTATCATTTGCTCCACATCTAACTTCATTCAAGGTCACCTCGCCTACCGCCACCCTCATGAAACTGTTGTTGTTAAGTAGTATTTGCGTATGATCGATGCGCTAAAGATACAACTTTTAAGTGGATAAACTCAGTTATAGTAGTTTTTTACTTAATTAACTATAGATGCAATACCATCAGGTATGTACTCAATATATTACGTTATTTTACTATAATTGTTTAAGTTATACAGGGTGATTCTTTTAAGGCGGCCATTAGAATATTTCCCACTTGCAGATGAGATAGAGATTTGAGATTTGGTTCCCTACCATAGTCGACCATTACGGATCCGAAAATAATAATTTCAAGATGGCGGCACTTCCGGAAATACCGGAAGTCGATACCAATTTGCTTATTTTAAATGGAACACCCTATATATTTTCGACTTTTCGAAATGATCATAAAATTCTGAGTCAAAACATGTAACACACCCTATACCTAAACCGAGCAGTTTCGAAGATATTTGACATTTTATAAAAAATTTGACAGGTGCAACGGTTTGCAAGAACCGTTATAACTTTCTTCGTGTAGGAGATCCTTATTTGCTCTTTGGTACGTAGAAAGAGCACAAGATGAGCTACTCTTTACAAAAAAAAATAGATTTCAAAATAGTATACCAAGTGTTTTATTTTTCTCGTTACATTTTGTCAAATTCAAGCCTCAAAAACTTTTCTATTTCAAATGGAACTGTATTTTTTTACATAAAATTATGTTAAATTAAATTCCCTTTTTTCTAGTATAAGCATTGTAGGGGTTAAAGTTACAACTTTTCGAAATATTGGCGATTTTCTTAAATGTCCAAGAATTTTTAGTAAAAATTGCCATCAACTTACCCATGACTAGAAACAATCAATAATGTCAGTCATTCTCTTTTGTTAAAAAATGCCAGCACGTTTAAATTACACCCACGAAGACTTTTAGATTTATTTATTATTTATGGAGAATGTGATAAAGTAATAATACCAAGAACATGTAACACATTTGCTAATCGATACCCACTTTATTGTTTCAATTTTTCATAGGCTTCTACGTTTTTTGGATAAATTATAATTTTCAACAAAAACTTGCGAAAAATTCAAAGTACATGTGTTAGATATAGGACATGCTGATATAAGTCCACCTCAAATTTAATTCTACATCGATTGCCATAAAAAAAATTAGCACGTGCCATTTGACAGAGCCAAATATTCTAAAATTATCCAATATGCGGTTTACAGTGGATGGTGGACGGTTTCTGTTCTTGTGGATATCGAGTAGCAAATGTGTTACATGTTCTTGGTATTACTTTATCACATTCTCCATAAATAATAAACAAACCAAAAATTCTTCGTGGGTGTAATTTAAACGTGTTGGTGTTTTTTAACATAAAATAATGACTGACATTAATGATTGTTTCTAATCATGGGTAAGTTGAGGGCAATTTTTATTAAAAATTTTTGGACATTTAAGAAAATCGCCAATATTTCGAAAAATTGCAACTACACCCTACAATGCTAATACTAGAAAAAAGGGAATTTAATTTAACATAATTTGATGTAAAAAAATACAGGGTGTTCCATTTGAAATAAAAAAGTTTTTGAGGTTTGAATTTGACAAAATGTAACGTGAAAAATAAAACACTTTAGAATCTATTTTTTTTGTAAAGAGTAGCTCATCTTGTGTTCTTTCTACGTACCAAAGAGCAAATAAGGATCTCCTACACGAAGAAAGTTATAACGGTTCTTGTAAACTGTTGCACCAGTCAAATTTTTTATAAAATGTCAAATACCTCCGAAACTGCTCGGTTTAGGTATAGGTGCTACATGCTTTGACTCAGAATTTTATGATCATTTCCAAAAGTCGAAAACATATAGGGTGTTCCATTTAAAATAAGCAAGTTGGTACCGACTTCCGGTATTTCCGGAAGTGCCGCCACCTTGAAATTATTATTTTCGGACCTCAATCTCATCTGCAAGTGGGAAATATTCTAATGGCCGCCTTAAAAGAATCACCCTGTATAGTAATTATAATTTCAAAAACAATCCTTTGCAAATATATTAATAAACTATAATATATTTTGTAACCATTGGAAAAGTTTACTTCCACATACGTCCATATTGTGAATTTGATGTATTATTACAGGTGAACTATTTTATTTTAAAAATTAAAGTCAAACTAGTACTCATGTGTACTCTTTAAAAGTTAAATATCTTAGAAAATATGGTACTCGCGCCAAAAATATTTAGAAACCAAATTAAAGATTTTCGATGAAGCTGAAAGTTTTTAAAATTTCCTTTCCTGCTTAAAAAATAAAGCAGTTTTCACCGATACAATGTGCGTCTTCGCATTTTCCCCTAAAAATCTCGCCATTTGTCACAATTATTTTTTTCGGCAAATTTGCCTTAAAGTGCAACTTCTTGTTGAGTAGTCGTAGAAATATTATAGCATTCTACTCCCGTGTAATAGCTATTACTCACTCGGATGAATTACGTCATCTTCTTGAGTAATACCTATCATTACACGCTCGTTGTATAATATACTATTATTGTTCAAACAGGTATTCGCAGTCAGCAACGCTCGATTGCAATTTCAACTATTTCTACAAAAATTGAATAAACATTCTATTAACTATTAAAGTACAAATACCAAATAAATACAGTTAAATCTTCAAAATTAAGTACCTCATTAGCATTGAGTTCAAGATAATGTTTTCTGTATTTTAAAATCATATTTCGTATGTACTTGAACAATCTCAATCTTCGTTCGATTAAACGGACCAAAGAAATTTTTATCATGAAAAAAAACGACTGCTGTCTCACGATTGGCTGCACATAAAGACCGATTGACCTTCTCTGATCTGCACTTGATACAGACCCACCATCCTTGGAGTGGCTTGTGACCACTACAGCTGGTCATCGACTTTAGTTTGCAAGTCCAACTCGGGCCAATCGACTTTTTATGCTCCCAAAATTTAAATATAATTTTAGATTGAAAACTGAACATTCACTCACACAATAAAGAAAGCACCTTGGATCCAATTATTCAGTAGAGCTTAAAAAAAACGTATTCATATTTAATTATTTAATACAACCACAAATATGTTTTATATAATTTTATTTTCCGTTAACATGTTCACTTCCTAACGTAAATTAAAACATTTTTAGTTTCTTAAGAATAAAAAAGTTATTTTTTTTATCTTGAAAAAGAAAATAATACAAACTCCGAAATCAGGCGCCCCAATGTAAGTATGGGTATTCAGGGTTTCAAGCCGATAAACCCTCTGCTAACTACTGAACTGTTGCAATTTTATTTATAAAATTTAGTGGTTAGGTATTGTTGCAGTTTTATACTCCTCCATCTAAGGGAATTCCCCCTAAGTTCTATGTGTAAGTGACAGAGAACTAAGTTGGTTGGTTAGTTTGGCTATTATCCCAGAGATGGCGCGCGGTGTCATAAACTTGAACATTACGGATTCGTTGAAAGTATTCTGTAGCTCTCGTTTTCGGGTACCTATATAAAGGTATGGAGAAGCCGAGTGAAGACAGTAAAGTTCAGAAGACAGTTTAGTACAGATAGTGAATTGAGAAAAGCAAAGTAATAAAGTGACTGAAGTAGTGAATTATAGTATCTAGTGGTATATTAGTGAAGTAATTATTTGTTGTAATTTTTTTTTATCTATTTATTTAACGTCGGCCTATTTCCGCTACCAGGGCCTATCACCGACGCCAGGAGACGAGCTACCCCCAACCTGAAAATTTTGCCGAACCTCTTCCCTTAAGAAGAGTAGAGATCTTTTACTTGCCTTGTGTTACCCTGGTGTTATAATTTCCGGATCCATGATAAAGGGTGTTTACAAAAGAGATGTAAACACGTAGCAATTGATGTCAGAAGCGAAATTATAACAGAAGATTTCTGGATTGTTCGAGACGGTTTCTACGGTGTTCTTGTCGGAAGTTAGTGGTGACACGGAGAATTGACTTACGGAACGTTGTGACTAACTTTGAACTAAAAACTGGAAAACTGCGTTAGTTCGCAAAATTTTCTAGAACATTCTATTCGGAAACTAGTGGAGATAATCAAATTCTTTCAATTGAAAAAGACTCATTTGTGTTAGTTCGCATAAATTTCCAGAACATTCAATTCAGAAACTAGTAGAGATAATGAAATTCTTTCAACTGGAAAGCGAGCTGGAAAGTGATAGATAGATAGGTACACTGAAAAAGACTCATTTGTGTTAGTTCGCGTAAATTTCTAGAACATTCAATTCAGAAACTAGTGGAGATAATCAAATTCTTTCAACTAGAAAGTGATAGATAGAGACACTGAAAAAGACTCATTTGCGTTAGTTTGCGAAAATTTCTAGGACATTTTATTCGGAAATTAGTGGAAATAATTAAATTATTTCAACTGGGAAGTGATATAGATACTAAACAAGACTTATTTGTGTTAGTTTAAGAAAAGGAGGAGAGTCCATAAGGCCGGTTTTCGGTTTAATTTATTTTTGAACAAAAAAAACCTGAAAAACATGTTTTTATTATCTACTATCAATATCGAATCGATTCCATCCCAAACGAAACTTTCTCCCACTCTCCCTTTTTATCCCCTCTCACCCCCCCCCCCCCTTCCACCTATTCCGAAATAACGAAAATGCACGTACAAAAACAAAAATATCCTTACTCAGCAATAGCCATGTTAAAATATTTCAATGACCAAAAAAATCAACTGAATGCTGGTTATTTAATACTTTAGGGGGGTACAAAAACGGAAAAGTTTCGTTTGGGGTGAATTCGATATTGATAGTAAATAATAAAAACACGTTTTTCAGTTTTTTTTGTTCAAAAATAAATTAGTCCGAAAACCGGCCTTATGGACCCTCCTCCTCTCTAGAACATTCTATTTGGAAATTACCGAGAAAATTACTGAAGATAGTGAAATTCTTTCAACTGGATAGTGACCTTGACTCTAAATAAAACTCTGTGCCATTTCGAGATTTTTCTAGAAAGTTCCATTGGAAATAACGAGATATCTGAATTTTTTTAAAGCTATTGTGCAATAAACTTGGTTAACGTCATCGTATGAGCATAACAACAAGAAGCATGGCAGCAGAGAAACAAATGCAAGACCTACTTGTGGAGTTTAAGAGGATGATGGAGCAACAAGAAAAGCTGCGTCAAGAAGAAAAAGAGGATCAATAAAGAAGACGTCAAAAATAAAGGGACGAATTAAAGATAATGATGGAAGACCTGGAAATAGGACGCCAAGAAGAAAAAAAAGAACAAGAAAGAAGTCACCGGGTAGAGAAAGAAGAGAAACAAGAACAAGAAAGACGACGTCAAGAGGAGAAAGGACAACAAGAAAGACAACGTCAAGAAGAAAAAACCGAACTGAGAGAAATGATGAAGGATCTGAAAATACGACTTCTATAAATATACACCTTCAACCATTCTTGGAAATGATGATACATGTACTGGGACACAACAATAAAATCAGGCAGGACTCTGGATCATCATCGACTTGACATTCCGGTGATCAAAAAGAAAAGGAATTTAACTAATGCAGCTATTAAGGCTGAAAAGAAGGCTTATTTAAGATATAAATTTAATAATTGTAATATTAAAGAGAAATGGGCTGAGTTGAAAAAATTAGATATTGCTAAAAACCGAAAGATTAATATACCTGAACATTTAAGTGATGTGGATGTTATTAACAATTTTTTTATCAATCCCTCTAATAATAATAATGATGTACCTAAAGATGAGTTAATACATTTTTATAATACCAATGTTAAAGAAGGCATAGATGGTTTATTTTCTTTTGAACTGATTTCTGCTATAGACATAATTAAAATCATTCAAAACATAAAATCCAAAGCTTATGGATATGATGAATTAAATATAACTTTAATACATTTACGCTGTCCTTTTATTTCCATTCTTAACACACATATATAATGAGTATATAGATACACAGTACTTTCCTAAAGCTTAGAAAATAGCTTTAATATTTCCTCTACCTAAAATCAATCAACCTAGCCAATTGAGTCACCTGAGATCGATTAGTGTTTTACTTGTCTTATCCAAAATTTTTTGAAAAAATCTTAGAATTGCAAATTAGAGAATTTGTGAATCTCAATAATATTCTACCATTAAAACAGTCGAGATTTAGATCTGGTTTCTGTTGTGCTACGGCCCTTGCTGACGTAACTGATGACATCATTGGAGCTACCGATAATAATAAAATCAGTGTATTAGTATTATTAAATTATACGAAAGCTTTTAATATGATAAATCACCAATTACTTTTTTCAATTACACTTCTGTGGCTTTGAACGAAATTCCTCCAATCTAATTTTGTCATTCTTGTCGGATAGAATTCAACAAACGGTACTTCTGCTATAATATTTTGCAATGACAGTGCACGTGAATTTGTGTCGAGATAAATTAATATACAGATCGGAAATGATACAATCGCATTTAATAACAGCTCTAAAAGTCTTGGTCTTATTATTGATCATAAATTAAGATTTAAACAGCATATTACGAATAAATTAAGAACAGCATATGCTGTATTAAAAATGATATATACGCAGAGAAGATTTTTAAGCATGGAAGTAAAGAAAAATTTATCTGATTCTCTAGTTTTGTCCCATTTTAACCATTGTGATGTGGTTTATGGCCCTTGTATTGACAGCATAGAGACTCGGCGTTTACAAAAGTACAAAATTCTTGTCTTTAATTTTTGGAATACAACGCCGCCAAAGAATATATCACAAACTGAAAACTGCAGGATGGCTGAATATGTACAATCGCCGCAAACTTCACATGACTTGTTTATTTCATAAAATTTTAAAAGTTTAGATCACTACCTTACCTTCTCAACAACTTCTCTTTTAGAAAGGATATTCATAACATTAATATTAGACGAAGAGATATTCTCACCATACCACATTCTAAGAAATATTCAAAAGGTCATTCTCTTATAACATTGCTGCTTTTATAAATAAGCTACCCTTTAATGGGCTCACCCTTTCATGTGTAAGTTTTAAAAATACATTTAAAAAATATTTAATTTGAAACCAGTAAAGTAAAATCTTACTTTTTCCTGTAACTTCTCTATCTTTTTTTTATTTTTGTTCCTTCCTTTATTCTTCCTCTCATTTCCTAGTCTCCCCTCTCCTGCAGCTCTAGCCTGCCACTTTTTCGCTCTGCTTGTATCTCTTTTTTAATTTTTTTATGTGTTATGTTTTGAATATATATTATGAATATAAAACCATATTATATGTACTTATAAGTATTTTCTACTTCTGACGTTATTTATAGTGGAAGAACAGTTTACTGGCTTCGACAGTAAACTGAACTACTCGCCTTTTATTTACCTCTAGTGTAAATGTAATAATTGTAATTGTCTAGTGTACCTAAATGTAATAATTTTATTTAGATCTTTATTTCCAACAGGTTACACCCATTTACAGGAAACACATGGTAACATCAAATATGATAAATTAATATATAAGACAAACTGTAACACAGTAACTGACTGACATAGTAAATAAACTAATAACATAAGATAGCACAGTATGAGAGAATAACAAAAAACAAAAATAGAAAAAAGAGAGACTAATTTACAAGACCAGTACAACTTGCCGAAAAACATGTCATTCTTTTAGGAATTGTTGTCAATCAGAACCTGTCGAATATAAGTCAAGGAGTTGGTATTAATATCGCATACCTCTGAAATAGCATTAAAATTATTGGACATTAGAGATAGTGGCGATCTACATAAAACGTTTGTCCTGGCATTATCGCTATAGAAAGTTGGAAAATATCGAGCCGCTAGTCTAGGTATAAAAAAATTAACCCTGTTTAGTAGATTAATGCAATCAATATTATTATGCAACAGATTATATAAGAATCTCCTTGATTTTAGAGATCTAAGTTGATGCTGGTTAAGTAGTAATGAGTATTCAATTCCCATTTCCGGATAAGTTCCACTGATCTTGTAAGATAAATATTTTAAAAATTTTCTCTGTACCGATTCTATTGCATCAATATGGCATTGATATAACGGATACCATATCAGTACGCCGTATTCTAATCTGGACCTGATATAGGCAAAAAACACTAACATTAATGACAATAATTTATTAGGTCCAAGCCCTAGCTAAATACAAAGTGTAAACAATATAACTTTTGAGGTGTCAAGTGAATAAATAGATAATTTCGTACATAATTTATATTTGTATAAAAAAAGAATGTCTTTTGTGGTGTTGTATGTTTTTTATGCAAATTTTTAAGGTGTCAAAAGTGAGTGATAGGTTTGGGGAATAATACATACCTGGGACGTGCGATTAGTGATTAATTATTTCGTACATAATTTGTGTTTGTATTAAAAAGAGTGTGATTTTGTGGTGTTGCATATTTTTTTGTCAAGTAAGCGACAGGTTTGAGGAATAATACATATCTTGGGAGGTGCAATTAGTGATTAATTACGTACATAATTTGTATTTATATCAAAAGGAGCGTGTTTTTGTGGTGTTGCATTCTGCATCATAAATGCTGTAATAAACTGGTGAGGGGCTGATTCAAACGACTTTCTTCGAAAGTATGAGAAGAGATTATGAAACCATCGACCGCTGTCACCGTAAATTTATAGCAAGGCAATAATGGTGTTATTCCTTAAGAAAAACAGAGTTTCTTAGATAAACAAGCGTTGACTTGGGTAATAAATGGACAATCTGATCAGTGGCGTACTATTGGCTTAATACGCCGGGGGCTGAATTTCTTGCAGTTCAATGGAAATGCATAGTTTTTCTCAGGAAATGGTATCTATACACAAGAATGATGAATCGAATACAGAACATAGGACCACAAAATCAAAGAAACGGGGGAACGAGTTAGGTGCAGTAAAGCGGCGGCAGGGGGGCATACAGAAAAAATGATAACACATACACGAGAAGAGGTATACCATGGCAACAGTGGAGATAAACTGGAGGAAGAAGAGAAAGCAAAAAATGAATGAATCAAATTAATACAAGAAGAAATCACGGTAGTGATAATAATTAAAATTAAACTCGAAATAATCAATGAGGTATTGTTGATATACTGCGTCAGGGCTGAGTTCGCACATCACTTCAGCGGAGGTATGCCTAGTGAAGGTTTCTTTCAGAAAAATGGTGTTCTCTAAGAAAACACACACATACGTCGATAATCTCCTAATCGATGCAGAAGAAGAAGAAGAGTTGGACCAACGGAGAGGAACACAAAATAGATGAATATTCCCTAAGAATACCGAACAAATTGAAGTACCTAGGAACAGACCGGACGAACCAGCTAGAGCGGAGAGAAACAGTAAAGGAGGGAATCAAAACGGCACAAGGGTAACATACCGTTCATTGAGAAAAATAAACTATCATGGGACCTTACCAAATGTATGTACATAGCCGTCATACGGACAACGATGATATATGGAGTCAAAAACGCGGCAACAACAAAAGCCAACAGAAGAAGTTTTTGAGAAGAGCAGAAAGGGCATCGTCCAACTAAAACAACAAGACGGAAACAGCGAGGGACCCAACACATTTACTGAAGAAAGCGCTAGCACCGCACAGCAACAAACTAAAAATAGGGAGACCATGCTACAGTGGAGAACGACAATTGAAAGGATCAGGATCAACAAATGAACACCACTAACAAATCGCAAGTATATATACTCTACCACAATCGGAAACCGAGGAATCAGATGACTCAGAAAAAAGAAGATTCGAAGAAGCAAAAACGCAAAAAGAGGAGCAAAAACACTCTATATTACGACACAACACGGCAACATATTTCACAAGAAGAGTCAGAATAGGCAGAAGTCCAGAACCAAACATACAAAAAAGGGAGCTTAAACGTTCCCTCACGACACAATGCGGTAACGCATCTCACAAATACCTACACCTCCCATCCCACATTCCTTTACCATGCGCCATGTGGCTCTCGCTGCTGGCAACAAGCATGACCTTAGTCCAACCCAGCGTGGACGTAGCAGGCCCAGCTGTATACCTGGGAGTGGCGGCAATGCCTACCGCACACTGGTAAATCAATCAATCAATCAATCAACTTTGTGAATTTGGGTAAATAATAAATGCTTTATGATTATTATTAAAAATAAGAAGGCTACCACTAGATATCGATGGCCCTCTAACCAGTAGCCTACAAAAGACGGAGGTGGAAAAGAAGAACAAATAATATCAAAACTTGGCTATCAAGCTACGACATATATGGCAATTAGAAGTGCTACCTCAATCATAATATCAGCTACGGCTTGAAACAAGCATTTCATCTTTACGAAAATTCTTGTCCTAGTTGTTGCGGTTTCATAAAAAAATAAATCAATAAATTAATCAGTTGTACTTTTATTTTGAAAATTGGGGAAATCATTAGATTAAATAAAAGAAAACTTTTGAAGAAACAAAATCATGTAAATACAACAGGTGTTGAAATTGACTAGTCTATTATATGAATAAGTGGGACAACAAGGAAGATATCGTCTCACCTGCAATAATGTTTCCCCACATTTCGAAGAACAACTTCAAAAACTTGAAAAATGCGTGCCCATAGTCCTTGTTGCGTTTCTATAGGAAACTTATACACCTTAATTCTAATGCAGCTTCAGGAATTAATCAAGTGGGGCTGGGTCAGGTGCATTGCCGGTCTCTTTACAAGTATATCAGCACCATGACCTATCAATCGTTCAGGAATTTGGTATTAAAAAAAATATACGGATATCTCGTGCGCAGAAAGAAGATGCATAGACGTGCCTGAGTAACACACTCTTCTAATGTGCCATCATGGTACGTAGCCATTAATTATGGGAATGTATTTTGTAAAAAAATTAAGTAGTGGTTGTCACTGAAATATGAAAGTGGGCTACTTAACAATACATAGTGATTAACGAAGCGGATTTTCATCATAAATTATGTAAGTTCGTTATGCCGTTGCCAGTAAAACACGATTCGTTCATAAATATTTAAAAAAAAATATTATCTAACTACTTCATTTTATAGTTTTCATATTTTGCAGTCGGTTTTTTCTATCCCATGATGTGTTTACACTGCGAGGGAAGATGTTAATGAACCGCGGGTTGCAGCTAACAAAGACCTGGATAATCCCTTATCAACAACTACTTAAATTTGTTTTGTAAATTATATTTTTTATTTGCGTAATTAATTAGTCTGAATGTTTATAAAATGAATATTGACTCCAGCAAACACGAGAAGTTTTTTAATATGTTATTCAGTACAGGGCGTACCAAATTAGATGGGATTTAAAGTTTTCTTTAAAACTATGGCAGATAGACAAAAACTTACATAGGTGTCCTGAGCTCGATTTTCGAGAAACAAACAATGGTGCAAACCGCGATCGTCTATCTTTTTCGACTACCGAGCTACAGAGCGTTTTTGGAAAATTGGCATTTTTGGATGACTGTATCTCAATTACCAAGTGTCGAATCGAAAATCGAGTAACACATTCTTAAGGCACTTTTTTAGGTAAAATCCGTTGTTGATAAGAAGAAAATTATGTAGGCCTCATTTTTCAAGACGTAGACATAACTTGTGTTTTTACTTCCACATCTAGTGGAAGTATAGTAACTACAAAAAAATTTTTAAAAATTTTTATTGTTCAAATAGGCTTAAAACGCCATGAAACGTCGAGATTTAAAGTTTGAGCGAAAAAAAAATTCTGTCTGTGGTCTGTCTGTAACTTTTTTTGTGCGCACGTTTACAACTAGATTATATTTTCATCTTGTTCCATCGAAGGGTTGGGGGTAAATTTGGGGTAAATGGATAAATCAAGCAGGTAAGAGTCTATAAAATTGGTATTTAGTATACACAAGAGAAGCTAAGGTCTCAAAAAAATTTTTGGCATTAGCCACCCCCATTACCACCCCCACCCCATTATTAAAGGGGATGAAAAAAAAAGTGATTTAGTGTATGTACAAGAACCAGAAACCTCAAAATATTTTTTTACTTCCACCCCCACCCCACTACCTATGTGGGGTATCGTTTTATGGGTTTTTGGGGTAGAGGATTTCAAATATTAGCCACCCCCATTACCACCCCCACCCATTATTAAAGGGGATGAAAAAAAAAAGTGATTTAGTGTATGTACAAGAACCAGAAACCTCAAAATATTTTTTTACTTCCACCCCCACCCCACTACCGATGTGGGGTATCGTTTTATGGGTTTTTGGGGTAGAGGATTTCAAATATAATATTATTAAAGTTCCATAAACAATTATTTCCATAAAGTTTTTTCGTTGTGAGTGACTTGGATAGAGAATCTGGATGTGGAAGTAGTGATTCCTTGGGCAGCGGGTTTTTTTTAAACGGAACACCATGATGTTAAATATTAAGTAGTCTATATCTCGAAAACTGAGACATGCATAATTCTCTTCTTATCGGCAACGGATTCTACTAAAAAAAGTGCGTCAAGAATGTGTTACTCGATTTTCGATTCGACACTTGGTAATTGAGATATAGAGGTCATCCAAAAATGCTCTGTAGATGGGTAGACGGGCGGCGCCCGTCCTTGAATAAGTTTCTCCCGACCTACGCCTACGGTGATCGTAATGGAGGCAATATTAACTGTCTTTTTAATATTTTCAAAGAGATTGGGTTTTTTTTGGATTTCTCCCCCCCCCCCCGCTCACCAAAAAATTTTTCGGACTTTTGTACGGGCCCGTGCTGAAAAATTGTTTGCCCGCCCTGAAAGCACTTTCTAGCTACAGGCCTGAACTGAGCCTGTTTGCATATTATCGGCTTCACATTATTTTTTCGCGGTGAAAACTTAATATTCCTGGGCTAACACGTAACTGGTCATACTTTAATAAGCAAATACTGATGGCATGTTGCTGTCATTCATACCGTGCCATACAGCAAAGGACAAAGGGAGGCCTATTAAAATCTGTGATAAAACGTGTGTCAACACGATGTGAATAAGAATAATACACATTTATAAATACATGGAGTTAAGTGCAACCGAAAACCTCACTATGTGTAATTTTGGAAGTTGAAACAACAGAAACTTATTCCACAATTATATTCTATATTTATTTAAATATTCCTAGATATTTGGGTTGTGTATATTTACAAATTAAAAATAATTTCAAGTACGTACATTGTCGTGCATACTACTAAATCTTTACGACATATAATATATTGCTTTGTTTGTTTTAGACTCGGTTTTAGATTTCATATCAAGTTGTAAAATGCGCTGTGTGTCTTTAATTTTAACCGCAAAAACACCAACATTTTGTAAATGAGTCATATTCGTGATTTCCTCGTAAGTCAACAATATTCATGAACTATATTTTTCTTACTTTCTCATATACGGAGTAGGTATTTCTAGTCCAATCAATGAATGCCCAAAAGGGGATTGTAGAGAACATTTAGGAGGGGAGAATTTTCCTCTTCAGGGATGTGTTGGGGGTAGTTAGGAGGTAAAAGTACTAAAAGTCCCCACCCTTAGCACCGCCGCTTCAGGGGGGGTGAAAGGTTCCTTTTTTCGATTCTTCGCTTAAAACTAGGAAACGATGCGTCGTACGAAAAAAGGTAATCTACGCAAAATTAAACGTAACCCACAAGAATGTTTATATTCATTTTCTTGAATATTTCTATCAAAGCGGTTCACCGTGGTCTGCTAATAAGTCACAGTCACAAAACAATCTTTATTTTACAAGACTGGACGTATTTACTAACGTAATATTTTGTCGATATCTATATATTTTCTTAAATATACAGTGTGACTTAAAATGACTATTTTACTCAAGTATAAAACAAATTAGAATCTACTTATGACCAAAAAAACTACTTATGACCAGAAAAACATTCGGCTACTGCAAAGGCAAAGCCACCTGCGGTACCAAAATATGCTGAAAAAAAATAAAATATTTTGAATGTTAGAAATTCTAAAAAATGCATCCGATCGGCACCACAAACGTACATAGTACACCAAAATTTGATTGGTTATTGATGGGGGATTTCTCATACATAAGCTCATCTGGCAAAGGGGATTCTCAGTTTCCGCAATTTGTGGTGGCTACGTGAAATTCGTCAAGACCCAATGATTTTCAATCTTTTTCCTCATATTTTGGTACCGTAGGTGGCTTTGCCCTTATAGCAGGTGAATGATTTTCTGGTCATAAGTAGATCCTAATTTGTTCTATACTTGAGTAAAATTTGATTCAAATCGGAAACATAAATGAAAAAGTTATAAGGGTACCTTCATTTTAAGTCAGTCACACTATATTATTTAAGGAAATGAATAGATTTCGACAAAATATTACGTTAGTAAATCCGTCGAGTGTTGTAAAATAAAGATTGTTTTGTGACTGTGATTTATTAGCAGACCCCGGTAAACCGCTTTGATAGAAATATTCAAGGTACATAATTGATTTTTTTTTTATTAATTATCGATTTTCGCTGGCGAGTATCTCGTAAACTATAACACATAGGAAGAAAATGAATATAAATATTCTTGTGGAAAATTTAATTATGTTTAATTTTGCATAGATTACCTTTTTCCGTACAACGCATCGTTTCCGAGTTATAAGCGAAGAATCAAAAAACGGAACCTTTCCACCCCCCTCTCCCCCTGAAGCGGCGCGGCGGGCCTAGGGGCGGGGATTGTTAGTATGTTTACCTTTACACATTCCTGAAGAGAAAAATTCTCCCCTCCTCAATGTTCTTTCATTGACGGGACTATTAGGGGATTGTCATGTATTATAGAATCTCCCAGAATCGAAGTCGAAGACAAAATAAAATTTCAACTTAGGTAAAAAATTCATTTAAAGGCATTTTTGAGTATAACACCCAAGTTTGAAAGGCATCAGAGCCGAAAACTAATACAAAAGGACTTATATACTTTCGTCAAAACGTAAGGCACAACCATACATATTTTCCTAAGTGAAAATTCGGTGTTTCTTCGAATTTCCACTTAGGAAAATATGTTTTTGTCCAGGCCATGGGACTGAAAGTATATTGTGGTCATGGAAAAATGTACTAAAAATAAAAGTATAATTTCTGGTCAAGGAAAAAGAAACAATATACTTTTTTACGAAGTACTTCGAAAATATTTAAGAATATTTTTAACTTTTTAATCTCTTCACATAAGATAATGAAAGTGAAGATAGAGTAATTATGGGTAACATTCAAAAGAATGAATATAAAGTTTTAACAATGCGACGTACCAAAAGGGCGAAACCGACAAATTTGACAAAAGCGCGTAGCGTCTATAGGCAATTATTTAGCAAAAATAGTAAAAATGGACAAGGCCGGTTTCTCGAATAAAATAAACTTGGATTCATCCAGCGGCTCGTAATTTTGACGAGTGCGTTGGGAAATCAGTAGAAAGCGATAGTAGGAAAACCAAATGCAAACAAAAAAGTTATAGAGAAAACCGTCTTGTGCATAAATATGACAAAAAACCATTTTGCTAAAAAGTCGCTCGAAGGCGAAGTCGTCCCTATATTGAATCTGTATGGGGACCAGTAAGTATGTCGTGAAACTGATGGAACGTCATAAACTCATATATTAGTTGAACGCACTTTTGAACTCCGTTCTTGTGAATAATATAATCACGAACAAGAACCTTAAATCTAATCACAAGCGAACCAAAATTTTTTAAGTAAATTATTTTTATATTATTTCAAGTCAGCCACAATAAAAACCCAAATGCTTGCATTAAATTCTGGGAAGTTGTATGAATCTTTTCTAACAAATGATTGTTAGCGCACGCTCTCATTTGTATGGCAATATTTAAAAACTCTCTTGAAGAGGTAATCGACCTTGCCTCACTTGGGGGAGGCGATTCATTTCAAATTATATAATTTATTGGATATGATATCGCACAATTTTATTTTACTTATTTTAAACCTAATCAATAAATAGTATTCTTTGAACTTTTGCATTTTATTGATAATATGATTTGTCGTAAGTCTCATCCCTCGAGGGTTTCCGTTTATAAGACCGGAATTCAGGGGCGGCTGGTGAAATTTCAACAATTTTTTTCTCGTCTGTGACGCATGGGAAATAACATCTAGAGAAGCACTCCTCTAACGACCCCTAAAACATTTTGAAAAAGCAGTTTGCGAAAAATTTTTTCAAAATTCGATTGACCCCCCTAGGTCTAGGGACTCCTGTTTAAAATTAATTTTTTTTGTCATATACATTTTACTTTTCATAAAAATACAACAACAGGTTTTGAAGTTTATGAAAATATTTCCATTACTAAGTGAGATACAACGAATTGAAATTTTATCATTTGTTAAATTGTAAATTACAAAATTTCAGTTCATTGTGTTTCAGGTAATAATGAAAATATTTTCATAAACTTCAAAACCTGTTGTTGTATTTTTATGCAAAGTAAAATGTATATGACAAAAAAAAATAATTTTAAACAGGAGTCAATCGAATTTTGAAAAATTTTTTCGCAAACTGCTTTTTCAAAATTTTTTAGGGATCGTTAGAGGAGTGCTTCTCTAGATGTTATTTCCCATATTTCGTATGGATCCCATGCGCCACAGACGAGAAAAAAAATGTTGAAATTTCACCAGCTGCCTGCCGGAATTGAGTAAATTGGGTGTCTCAAGACCTCACTAGTTTGAAAAGCTCAATTCACTGGTTATATTACGGATGCTCGAGAGAGAGTTTTTTATGAAAACATCTCAGAAAACTTTAGGTATAAAATCCATTACTATTAGGTAAATAAGTAAAATCCTGTTAGAGAGAAAGACCAAATTTTAATTAGAGAGAGAAAAAAACATTTTTTTTTAAGAGAGAGCGTCGTTAATAATCTACGGTAGTGCAGCCTTGGCTTATTACTTGTTCTATTGAGTTGGATCTTATCTGGAACTCGCCTGGGAGTGGAAGAACAGGGGAGAACGCGACTGGCATGGCATCCCTAATAAATAAATTGGTGTCGCATCACTCAGACGCGTGGTAGTAAGTTCTTCTACAGTAACGCCCTAGGGCAGGGCCGTACCGAAGCCTACTACTTTGGAGGGGGGGGGAGAAGATGAAAAAAAAGCCAACTCATATATCTTTACATTGGATAATTTCAATAAAATAAAAACTTTTTATGGGAAAAACTACTAAAACTAAAAAATTTAAATCGAATTCAAATTCACTATGTACAATGTACAGGGTGCCCTAACCAAAGACGGAACAAGGACATTTTTCCGGCGATAGAAACGTTTATAACAAAAACCAAAATTACCATTTGATGTATTTTTTCCGCCGAATCCAAAAGTTATAATAAAAAAACGAATATAAAATATGCTATTTCAGGGTTCAGACTTCACATAGCTGAAAAAAATTCCTGAATTTTCCAGGCTTTCCATGACAAAAAAATATTTTTCAATGACAAATAATAATTATTATTAATATGTTAAAGGTGATTTTTATTTTCATTTTCGATTTTATAACATATTCGATTTCATACAATCGTCAGAAGGTTGCAATTTAAAAATAATTTAAAACAAGCCAAAAACGTACTCTTCGCCTGTTCACTGAACTTTTTATATAATTGTTACACATTCTATAGGATACTCTTCGCAGTTGTTTGTAAATAATGTTAGTTTTAGACATTTTTAATTTTATAGTACTAACTTAGTTGGTAAAAGACTGTGTAAAATAAAGTAAAAATAAAAAAAAAACTATACCATACCCCATTTGCGTTTCGAACCCGGGACCCTTGGATTCCGAGTCAAAAGCGTAAGAACTACGCCAACACTCAACACGTAAAAAAAAGTAAATTTTTACATTATAAGAGACGAACCAAAATCATATTTCCACGGTTGTATATTACATTATGAAATGTATATTTGTAAAATGTATAAATATTTAAATATTAATCATTTCACCAGATTTCTATTCAATTACAAATACATAAAACTAAAAAATTTAAAAAATTCAAATTTTAATCACTAACATTTTTTTACCGATTGATTTTGTTCAAAAACAATATAGTTCTTCCTCTAGCTAACACTAACTTACTGTTCAAATTTCAGTACTATCGGATTTTTCTTTCTCGAGTTATCGTGCTACAAGAAACGTGACGGACGGACGGACAGACGGACAGACGGACAGACGAACATTTTGAAAGTCGTTCAGAATTCGTTCACTAACACAATGATATGAAAATTTTTTGTCTGCGGGCGATATTTACGGTTTTAGAAATGTGCCGATCAAATACAATATACTCTTCGTTTTCGTATTTGCGAAGAGTAGAATAACAGTAGGAACTTGTAAGTAGTTTATTGTTTTTCATATTGTGACTCAAAATTCCATGATTTTTGCGAAATATTCAAAATTCACTGAGAATTCCATGATTTTCTTAGGATTTTTAGAATTTCCTGAATTTTCCACTCTCTTCAGGTTTTCCATACGAGCCCGAACCCTGTATTTTTGTGTCATAAATCTTTTGTTTTCAATTTATTTGTTTTCATTTATGATCATTTTTGGTTTCTGCGAAAAAAAAATACATTGAATGCCTTTTCCTGTTTTCGACATAAACATTTGTATCATTTGAGAAATGGCCTTGTTCAATCATCGTTGGATCATCATGCACCTAAACCTAATACTTACTACTTAAAAGAAATTTAAAACCCCCCCCCCCCGTACCCCCCTCTTGGGCCCGGCCCTGCCCTAGGGGGTGATTTTGGGACACGTGTTGATGTATTTTTGTCCAAAAATATCGTCAGGAATCAGTACCCAAAATTTGTATCATAGATTTATTAACACCCTATATAATGCAAAAGACACTTGTAAATAAAATATCACAGATACATGGGGTTTGGTCCGCACGGAAAATTTTATTAGCCAAAAAAACCTGTTCCAAGTACTATATCAAGAGCGAGCGTCTGTGCAAAAATGTTTATACCGAAATTATCATTATTGGACACTAATATCAAATTAGAATGAAAAAAAAAACTAGGGAGTCCCCGCGATCGATCTGCAAATCAAATAAAAACAAGGTAATTGTTAAGAACACCGACTTCTGAAATTTCTCCAATTTTCTTGCATAGATGTGTTCACAGACGTTATAGTAATCGTTTCTGATAGTTAAAATTAGGGATGGGACGGATGTGCTTTTGGCCGGATAACCGGATACAGTATATCCGGCCAGTTTAAAATCCGGTCCGGCCGGATATCTTGCCTTTTCAAGCAGTCGCTTTATCTACGAGCAGGCCGCGATATTTACAATTAAATTCAAGTCGCACCCGTATTGTCCTGTCCTGCCAATCTTGCACATTGCTGCAAGTAATTGTAATTAACGAAATGCGCATGGTACACCAGAACAGAACTAATAATAATTAATAATAAATATTTATATGTGTGTACTTGATTCTATCCACAGTTATGGTGTTTTTGTATTTATTAATGTTATGATTTTCTAAGGAACTTCATTCTCAGAAGAACGAACAACCAGCAACCGGCATCACGAAAGTTGTGTTTTAGTTTTCATTATTTTATTACTATTTAGTATTTATACTATACTTACTTACTAGTCCATTAGGACCAAAGAATTTGATTTTAAATTTTAATATTATTTATTATACAGTGTGTTTCACTTGAAATGGTAACACTCCAATAACTTTTTTATTTTTTTTTTTTTCGATTTCAATCAAATTAGGATCTACTTATGACCAGAAAAACATTCGCCTCCTACAAATACAAAGCCACCTGCGGTACCAATATATGCGGAGAAAATAAAAAAATTATATTAGGCAAATTTTTATCGGAAAATTTTGTTAATGAAACTCGATCAGAATTGTCCAAAAATCTTAAGTTCAAGGTAGCTGCCAGGTAGTTGTCAAGCAATTTACAGTTTTTTTTTAATAATTAAGTACTTTTAAAATTTTAAATTTTAATTTTTCAATTTTTTAATTTTGATTCAATTTTGGGCATAAGGTTTTTTGACAATTCTGAACAAGTTTCATTAACAAAGTTTTCGGATAAAAAAATGTCTAATATGATTTTTTTATTTTCTCCACATATTTTGGTACCACAGATGGCTTTGCATTTGAAGAAGGCGAATGTTTTTCTGGTCATAATTAGATCCTAATTTATTCTATACTTAAGTGAAATTTGATTCAATTCGGAAAAAAAAATAAAAAAGATATTGGGGTGTTACCATTTCAAGTGAAACACACTGTATATTAAGAATGTATGTTGTGTTTTGATTTTTTGATCTTTTGTTTTCAATGTTATTTAATATATTATATATCCATATTATTGATATGTAGGCCTGTTGAAGAATTTAAGACTTATATTTTTATATTTAATTTGTTACCTATTTATTTTGATTGTAGTTTCTAGTTCATTGTTATTTTATAAATATTTTAATATATAACTGACAATTAATAAATAACATTTAAGTGTCATGCATTTTGGACAGTTTTTATTTGGCCGGATATTTTTTCATATCCGGCCAGAGCCGAATATCCGGTTTGGAAGCCGGATTGGCCGGATGTAGTAGCCGGACCGGATATCGTCCCATCCCTAGTTAAAATGGGGGTATTTTTGAAATTTTTTTTATTGCCCTTGCCATAAATAAAATTATTTAGGGCAAGGACAATATACTACTTCCGGCATTTCGCATTTCTTTTTCAAAACGATTACTATAACATCTGTGAACACATCTATGCAAAAAAATTGGAAAAATACCACAAGTCGGTGTTCTTAACAATGACCAAAAACAAATGTATTTTAAACTACAAGTATACAACATATTGTTCTCCTCGAGCTCTCGTACGGAGCCAGACAGACATCCACGGTGTGAATCGTCGCGGTAATTTAAGGGCTTAACGGAGCGAAGTCGAGTCGGATTAAAAAGAAATTGAAACATAAACACAATCTCCATTCGCACAATGGGCGAATTAAAACATGTATATAAAACATAAAAATAAACTTAAAATAATCGGTACATATTATAAAATACGCTAGTGTAAATAAAATATCAGATATATAAATATGGTTGGTCCACGCCGGCAAATTATTAATCAAAAAACCGTTCCAAGCAAGCAAGCAATGTACAAAAAGTGAACGACTATGCAAAAATATTTACATGGAAATTATCGTTATTGAACTCTAAACATGAAATGAGAGTAATAAAAAAAAAAAAACTAGGGGGCACCCGGGTTTGAACCGGGGACCTCTCGATCTGCAGTCGAATGCTCTACCACTGAGCTATACCCCCACTTGAAAATTCTGCTTCAAAATACGATTATGACTCGCCAGTGGACAATACTAGATATAACAAACCATTTGAACATATGTGTGATAAATTATTGCATTTACAGCATATGTCATTTTTTTGCGAATTAATGTGCCATTAATATCTTGAGTGTAATAATCAAAACACATAAAATTATAAAAATGTCCACTACTCGGAAGACCACAATAAAAATAGCCTGTAGGTGAGGCAACCATCCATACTGCATTCATGTATTGAAATATGCGAAGTACAAACACAAACAGTTTAATTAATTATACACACTGCGGCTAACTGTAGACAACCAACATTACGCGTAACAATCTCACGCTTGTAAATTTCATAAATTTGCACAAAATAACTCAAGGAAAATTCAATTTGCATGCCCACAATAGATTAAGAAACAAGTATAATATTTAAATAAATGAGAATTGCAAATAATCCTCGAAAATATATTTTAAGAGGAGCATAAAATATAGCACCACGTCCGCTTGGTTGTTTATATTTGATTTAATTGTTTATTTTAAATTAATTTACAAGGAGAACACAGAAGTATTTACGATGAGCTGTGATTTTCCATTTAAAATACATTTATCGCTTACCTACTACTAGTGGTAACTTTCTTCTCAGGTTCTTTCTTAAATGCTGCTACTTTGGTGGTACGAGTCTTCACAGTATCCTTCTGAAAAAATATACGATTACTAATTCATATTCTTACACCACGTCGAAAATGTGCAACCAACAAATACTCTCATCATTCTAATATAGGCCAGTCCCGAAATTAAAAAAATCGACTCAAAAACTTAGTAGGCAAATTACGATATTTTTTTATGCATTTGGAAGTAAATTTTACGGATTTGATTTTATAAGAACGAACACAGAGGTATGTATTATTAATAAAAGCAGAAAACAAAGTATTTTTTCACATTTCGCGCCAAATCTTCGAAACTATGGAAAATATCTTAAAGAAGTCTAAATACTTTTACTTCCCCATATATACAGTATACAGTATACCGGGTGTTTCATTTAACACATACAAAAAAGGAAATCGTGCCGTATAAGAAGAAGAAACAAAGCAGCTGCACACACGTGTTTCAGAATTATTGTTCCTCATCCGCTTAAAGGACATCTGGATAGGTCGGTATTAAAATTGCCCCAAAGTGAAGCAGCTACAGTTACATGTTTCGGAATTATTGTTCCTCATCACAGCAGCATAGTTTAAAGAACAGAATATGGGTAGGAAAGATCAGGAACAACAATTAAAATAAGTCAAAAGTGCAGTGCACAATACTCTACTTGTTCCTTTGTCTATTGGGTCCAATTTTGGAAACTTGGACCTTACTTAACTTTGCGATATCCCATCTATATGTTTCACTTAATATTCCGAACGCCAATTACTTGAAAGTTAAAAAAGATATTTCAATTTCCTCAACAGCATGCATTTAATGGTATTTAAATAAAGTTTGCAGTCTATAATTGAAACCCAAAAAATTTGAAAGCACCCTTAATAGTAAACATTTTTTCTCTAGTATTGCGGTTGTAAAATAAATTTGCTGGAGAAAAAAAACCAACAAATGTCAAATATTCAAAAAATTGCCGAAATTTTTTTCTATAAGCCAAATGGGGGTAATAGGTAAGTCGAAAAATTTCAAAAGTTGTCCATTTCCAGTGTATGGCAAAACCTATTTTTAGCTCTCGAGTAATTCAGAATTTTAAGTGAAACAGCCATATACTGGTGCCATAGTTATAGGTCACCCTCCTTATACCCGGGTAATAGGTAATGACCTGCGCCAGGGGTGCGAGCATGGGGGCGCGCAAAATTCGAATATTATTTATAGATGCCGGAGTGTCCCCCCCGCTCATCAAAAAAATTGTAGGTGTTTTGTTCTGTGTTCTGTTCACCTTACGGATGCCTCCCCTCCCCCACTGATTAAATATTTTTTGAGGGCGCAAAATTAGATGCTTGCCCTGGGCGCCAAAGCGTCTAGCTACGACGCTGGTGTTTGGCTTTTGTTTTAAGAGCCTGGTGGGTGGCATTCAGATAAAAACATAAGACGAAAAATAGGGACAAATAAATCGATCCGAATTTTTTCATTTCTTAAAATAATTAATATTTTCGTACGAATTAAGAAAGCAGAAGGGATGTGGCAGGAAAGTCATGACTTAGATAAATGCATTATACATTACCTTTGTGCCACAAATTTACAAATAAAGTAATTCCTTGTTTATAAATTAGTATATTTATTTAACCTGAGTTAGTACTAAACAATTGAAACAGATCGAGCGAATAATTAGGTTGAATTTGAATCCACATTTTTTTACGATAGAGAATAAATAGATATCAATAAACAGTTTTTAGGATTTAAGAGATAATTTATTTGTGAAACAGCAAGTTTGGCCTGATTCTTTTATTCTGAAGCACGTTACTATCTGCAGGGTGTGAAAGAAAAATATGTTTTCTTTACCAAACTTTGTAACTACCGAAATTCCACAAAATTTTTTCGATATACATTTTTTTTAGTTACTGGTTTATGGGAAAAAACCAATTTTATAAATTTTAAACATCTGTCTTATTTTATAAGACACCGGTCATCTTTCCATTTTTTTTGCCGTTAGGCTTTATTGTTTCGTAAGAACCGATCGTTGTAGGTTATTATAATACTTTATCATAGCTTGCTTAAAATGATAATAATAATTACATTTTTTGATAATCAGCGGAGTACCCAATTGTTGATGGTTCAAAAGTTATTTCAAGTATATAAGATCAGATCTTTTCATGAATCACCAATCAGTTGCATCTTGCACTTGTGTGACGTAATTTGAAACGAAAATCGAAAATGCTATACGGTTTCATGAGTATCATTATGTGCCATACAAGCCTTGCCAAAAAGTGTATAATTACCACACCAAATTTTGAACACATTTTCCATCTTGCATTTTTGTTTAAGAGAGAACTTTCTTTTGAAAAAGCATTTGGAATTAAAAAATAAAAAATATAACAAATAAAATATAAATAAAAATTTTTGAACAGCTCCCAGGAAAATAACTTTTTGTTGTGCACTATTAGTGCAGTCAAATTAGGACTAAAAAATTGGCAATGTGAATTGTCTGGTGAGGGCAGTTTCTTTGTTTTAACGTGTTCAGGGGATCAACTTAAGTTTACAGATCAGTTTTGCAGTTTCTGCGAGGTTGGCGTATTCCCAAACAGCACGTCCAATTGTAATTACGTCTCTACAAGATATATACATGAGAAACAAAATATGTTAAGGTGGATCTAATTGTTAAACTAGTACTGACGTACACATATGAGATACACTTATGTTTATATTGACAGATTTATGTGATACAACGTTTAATAATTGTATACTGTATGCACTCAAGATTCTAAACATTTTTATATAACGTAAAGAAGGATCATTAGAATGTTGAAATTTGACGTCCGTAGAAGATGCCTACAAGGTTTAAGTCATATGTATGTGTGATGCTTTATATAATACTTGTGCCTACTGCATACACCACATAAAAGTGCGATATATATACATGATACAAATAACTATATATACACTTTTTAGTTGTGTCTTGTCGTGTCTACATTCGACTATTCGAGCATGGAACAGTGTGCGCGCGCAAAGTGTCAGCGTGAGCATACCGGCCATGTGTATCTCATGTGTCCTCTTTCCTCTATAAGAGTGGTCATAGCCACACATACAGCAGGCATTTTTGTTTTTTAACAATATCCAAAACAATTTATATTCGAAAGAGTTTGTAAAGATTCGGCAGTTTTAAAGATATCGAGTTCTTTTAATAATAAAATTAGATTAAAATGCATTAAAAAGCAAAATCTAGTCGTTGCGTGTTCTACTATAAAGTCTTTAAGCAGGTATTCAAACAGAAGTCAGTGGTTGAGTGAGTTAAACATTAGGCGGCGAGGCAAGAGGTACGCGGTTCGATCCGTGCTCACTGTCTTTTTTTTTTTTTTGTTAAAATAGTTGCGAAAAAACTTTCAGTTGTTTTTTTCAAGGTAATAATTGCTTATAAAACCGATGTACGAATATACTTCTTTTCAATTTTAGGTCTGTTTTAGACCATTAAATATTCTATTTATGTTGTAAATGATATATTATACCTGACCGTTTTTTCTCCAACACGTTTCCCAGGTTTGTATAAGTACTTCAACTTAAAACTTTAATTCCTAACTCAGGTGACACTGGTGACAGTTTAATTAAATTAAATAAGTTCTTCTTAATAATTATAAATAAATAAAAATACTAGTAACTCGAAAAATTCAGGTTTGGGAACACGTAAAAAATAGAAAAAAAAAGAGAACTTGAAAGATTTTCATATATTTTAAATAAGGCTAGAAATTCAATTTCACACATAATAAAGACTTCATACACATCATAAATACTGCTTTTAGCATCCGAAATAACAATCACCACGATAGCTCAGTTGGTAGAAGCGTCAGTACTGTAATACGGACAACAGAAACGTGTAGGTTCGATCCCTATCCACCGCAATTGGCAAAGGTAAGTAAAAATGAATTTAATAACTTAATAATAATAAACATTATAATTTACAGGCAACCCTTGTGAGAAGAAATTGGAGTGATGGTAAACAATATTAGATATGTTAATGTAAATAAAATATACGGATGGCTAACAAATAAATTCAATTCATAGGACAAAACGTATATGCATTAATTACTTTATTTTTATCAAGTAGACTTACTAACTAGTATGTAGTTTTATATGTTCCCATTGCTAAAAATCTGTGGGGGGATTACCAAATATAACCTGAAAAAATTAACGTCTAGCATAAGACGTCATTCGTCTGAGACATTAGGAAGTCAATCACTGTGCATCCGATAACACACTGTGGATCAAATTATTTGTGTGTATGTAAATGGTATACTGTGGCTACATTGTGAGGCGGACGTTTAACCTTTGTGCATACGTGTTTGCCTACAATGTGTAAACGTAGCACATTTACATCGTAGAATTGTGTAACCTTGTGTCTGCATCTAGATACATCGTCACAATGCGAACACTTCGTAATCGTTATTTGGTGTGCTGTATGGGTTGTTTATTTAAACAATTTAATTTTTTAGACTGTGTTTTGCACCCTTGTGAAAGCCTGTCACCAAAACCAAGAATGTGTAGGATGGCTCAAATTGTAGGTTTTTATAAGTACTTTAAGATCACAAGATAATTTTTTTTTCAAAATTTAAACCCATTTTATTGCAGTTGTTTATAATTTTCGAAATTATAGTTATAAACAAATTCAAATAACTCTCTTGTTCTTTTATGAAATCAAGAGAACGGTAAAGGAGTAATGAAAGTAGATTAAAAAAGTCAACTTAAAAAAAAAAGTTAATACTTTACTTGCGTTTGGAGCTGAGATACATTAGATTTTACGTTTAGGTCACTTATAAATAAAACAAACCGATATTTCTTATTGAAGTTTGGACTAGTAATTGTCCAATGTCTATTATTTTGTGTCTGGTACTTGAAAATAATCCAAAGCTACAATTGTTAAAAGATACTGTATAGAGGCCCAAAAGTGGGGTCTTTAGCGATTTTGTTAGAGATCCGAAAATCACCAAATATGTCTAAATGTTATATTATGTTTTTACAAACCGGACTTTTTCAATTTTTTTATAATTTTTTTACTTTTGTCACGAAAATGGCAAACCAACCTAATTTGAAAAACTACCCTTATGTTCATGTTTACAGCTTTGCAAAACTTTTAATATTACTGATATAATAAAAAAAATTCGCGAGCAGCATTTAAACCTGAGTGAGACGTCCGCATCCTAAATAAAAGTGCTAGTAGCCTCACCCACTGTGCTATCCGCTACTGCGGGTTACCCACCCCCTCTCCTATCATCCAAAACTCCCCAAACTCCCAGTACCCATCAATCCATCTTAAATCAGTACAAAGTAACTACTTCATACCTCTTTCTGATCCTACCCCCTAATATACGGGGGATGGAACCGAGGGATGTAACATCCTGAAATCCCAGCATATTTTGGTACCACAGGTGGCTTTGCCTTTGTAGCAGGCGAATGTTTTTCTGGTCATAAGTAGATCCTAATTTGTTCTATACTTGAGTAAAATTTGATTCAAATCGGAAACAAAATAAAAAAGTTATAAGGGCGTCTTCATTTTAAGTGAATCGCACTGTATATTTAAGGAAATGCATGGATTTCGACAAAATATTACGTTAGTAAATACGTCGAGTGTTGTAAAATAAAGATTGTTTTGTGACTGTGATTTATTAGCAGACCACGGTAAACCGCTTTGATAGAAATATTCAAGGTACCTAACACTTTTTTTTTAATTATCTATTTTGGCTGGCGAATATCTCGTAAACTATAACACATAGGAAGAAAATGAATATAGACATTCTTGTAGGAAATTTAATTATGTTTAATTTTGCATAGATTACCTTTTTCCATACGACGCAAATTTTCTGAGATATAATCGAAAAAACAAAAAATGGGACCTTTAAAGTGCCCCCCTCCCCCCCCCCTACCACCTAGGAGTGGGGACTTTTGATATGTTCATCTCCAGACTAGTCCAAACAAAGTTCCGAAGTCAATTTTCTGTCCCTAAAATTTCCCTCTACACTCTTTTTTGAGCATTCGTTGCCTGGCCTACTGAAATGTATTATAGTTTATGTACTTTTATTGTACAGCACAAAACGAACATTTTCCTTCATTTTATTGTTTTCCATAGGACTTGTAGATTTCGCACGTATAAAATTAAATATGTTTACGTTACATTTTGTACATATTGTTACATTTTACACCCCTGTTGTAAACACCCCGTAACGTGGATCCGGAAATTATAACACCAGGGTAACACTAAACACTGATTTATTAACTTACGTACTAATTACAACAATTAATTACTTTACTAATATTACACTGAGTACTACAATTCACTACTTCAGTCCCTATATTTCCCTTGTTTACTCTGTTCTGCTCACTTGAACTGTACTTAACTGGACTGTCTATTACTTGTGCTTCTCCATGCCTTCCCAGTGAACACGGATACATACCTGGTATGTTTCTCTTACGTAATCTATTCAACATGTTATATCCAAGGATATTGGATGTATGGTAAATGTAAGGTACATGGACCTTAAAATTTCAGCCACAAAAAAAGTTATAGCCATGTAATGGCAACATAACTTGTAACATACTCGTATGTGGCAAATATATAACACACATGTAAAAGACATATATTGTATTTCAAAATATTTACCTTAAAATATGTTCTGATGTTACATGTGTGCCATATAACATGCAATTTCTGTGGTATATGCACAAGGGGGTAGCAAATAATATACAGGGTGTCCCCAAATGGGGTTACCTATACCACAAGTGGACCTAAATTTTAGTTTTTCGACAGTCACTATAAAAAATTTTGCTTCTTAAAGAAATACGATGTTAAGAAAATGTACTCTTTTATGCAGGGCGCTCAAAAATTTCAAAAATATGAATTTTACCCAAGAGCAAACTACCTTTATTTTTCTCATTTTTAAGCAAAATGCAATTTGAAAAAATTGTTTATTAAATCTTGTTTAATACGTCTTTTTCCCCAATGCCTCGCCTCAGTTTTCGTATTTTTCCGTAACGGATACTAAAAAATGTAGGATTATGAAAGAAAAGTATTTCAAATGGCTTTTTTATTAAAAATGAAAAATAAAGGTAGTTTACTCTTAGGCAAAATTCATATTTTTGGAATTTTTAAGCGCCCTGCTCCTTCATAAAAAAAATAATTTTTTTAACATAAATCGTATTTTTTTAAAAATGCGGAAATTTTTATAGTGACTTTTTGTCTAAAAATTAAAATTTAGGTCATTTGTCGTATACGTAATCCCATCCGGGGACACCTTGTACTACTGTTGGAATATGGCTCAAGTAAGGAAAAACTAGATGTAAAAAAAGGCCAATCTAAAATAAATAATTTTTATATTCATAAAATACATATATCATAATAATATATTAATCAAAGTCATACAAGAAGGTTACCTGCATTTATACATATAATGAGTTAATCAAAAATAAACCAACTGCCAAATTAATAAAGGAACTAAATGCCAAATTGCACATTCTCTAAACTATATAGTTTGGTTTATTACAAGCAAACTTTTGGTTAACAGAAAACATAGAAGATAAAATAGCTGAAGAAAAATAACATATACAGAAAAAGTTAGCTGATTGCAAGCTGTGTAATAAGGTAAAAAATAAAGAAAAGTCTGACAGTATACATGAATCATTTTCATTCCGCTGTAAATTACGAAGAAATAAACATTAGCATGATTACTATAGAGACAAGAAAAGTATATAAGTTTTTGGTATAACAGAACGGCTTTATCTTACATTGAAAGAAGTTTCAGGGAAAAAGGTAGACATTAAAAGCTTAATGAAGTTTGTTCCAAATGATGCTCGGGCTTTTACAACATTTAAAAACTGTGGATTTTGAGGGTGAAGTTTAAGGCTACAATAACACTATTGATTTTGATGTAGACGTAAACGAACAGTAGAAATGAAAATCGCAGGCATATTAATGAGAAGTACGACACTTTGCATTTTCTAAGTGTCTATACACCTACATACACAAAATATACTATTTTTGACAGTCGAGTTATTATATTATCTATATATTAAACACAGGTAATTTTTAGTTTTATTACCTATTTACTCTAGTGACTGAATAAATGCTTTTTTGAACTATATATTTAACATCCGAATAAAGTTTGGTTTAATGTATGGTTATCCAAGTTTAATTGTATCAACTAAAATTTTGAACAAAAATAGTTAAAGAAAAAACAAGAATTCTTCAATTATTTAAAAAGGAGCTAAAAATTTATTAGAAACAAGAAAAATTCAACAAACGTGACAATAATACTCAGATAATGACGAAAACAAATTTCCTATATATAAAAAAAATTTAGTTACAGACAAACCTGTCAGCATGAATTTGCAAGCAGACTAATACTTAAAACTTAATTATCTTAAAACTAGTTTTTGGCGCCTGGTTTCCTTTTTTCATACATATCTCAATAAATTATGGTACAATAACTGCTGCAGCTTCTTGTTTTCTCTCTGTAGCCTTTGCTTTGACAGTCTGAACCACTCACTAGCGATGTTCTCAAATTCTTTTTCACAATGTGGGAACGTTTCATTAACAGCAGCTAGAACAATAGTTTATGACAAAATTTTATAACTTTCTTGTGTATTATTTACTTAAAAGCAATTTCTAACTTTTTTAGAAATTCTTTGTCTTTACCTTTACGAGATATTATTTTTAATTAGTAATTACACAAAATTAGACATAGACATCTATGATGACATAAATAGGTTAAATCCCTATAGCAGCAGCAGTTTATAGCAAGAGTGATCGAATATGACCAGTTTTTCAATATTTATATTAAGTTTAATGCTGGTTATAAAAGATTTGTACTCGGATTTGTATAAGTATATACCTACAATATGTTACATCGTTGCCCAAGGACATTGTTTCCACTTATTACTTATATAAATGTGTAATTTTAATGATTGTGATTATACAATTTAAGCTACAATAAAGAACCTATAATTTTTCTGTGGCTTGAGCTTAGTTAAATTTCATTAAATTTCAATCCCAAGATTGGGAAACATGTCAATAAAACTCCAACAAATAAGTAGGTACCTAATAAGCGACTTAACACTGCACCGGGGTGCTAATGATTTACACTTCTACGTACTTACCTACAATAGTTTTGATCTCTGAACTTGATTCCACACAAAAACAAACACGATATTTAACATGTTAAAACGCACGCTAGAAGTCACGTTGCACCTCCTTCAGGGTCACTTGTGTTAGGTTAGAATATTAGGATTAGGTTATTTTGTTAGGTATAGTTAGGGATATTTGAGTTAATTTGGTATCCTTTTCTAGCACGAACTATGTAATACAGAGTGCAAAAGAGATGTCCTATAATAATTTTATAACCAGATTTACCGGGAAATTTAAAACATCACAATATTAAAACGTTATCCAACTGTATGAAGATACGGGATTATCAAACTAGTTTTTGATCGGCAAGTTTTATTTTTTGTTATTAGATACATAAATAAAAATAAAACGGCCGGTAACACTAATCACTATTTTAATAAATTTATATAGTATTTAAACGAATAAGTCATCAAGTATTATATAGGCACAATTACATTTTCATTACCACTTAATGGCAATTGAAGACATTTTTGTTTAATATCACAAGCGTTAATTGGTAAAAGAGCTTCTTATTTTCATTGGGCATGCTATTATTATGTTGATTAAACTACACTGGTCACTGATGTTATAACCTAACTATAGCAGCACACTCACTACTACACCAAAACAATATACATAATATATATACTTAACCAAACTTTTTTGACATTCCATATGTAAGCTAGCTTGTTTCACGTTTGTAGTTTACCAAATTACATGATTAAATATATATGTGTAATGTAATTGTAGAAAAACTTAAAATGTCCATGATGATCACAAAATATATAAATGTTATATCTGGTGTAAACATATAAGATGGGTTGATGTGTAATATGTAGTAATTATCTAAATATCACATATTTTAATGTTATTATTTAACACACAAGCAATATAACTTTAAACGTACATACTGATTACAGAAATACATATATGTTATATAGCTGATAAATACACATAATACTTGTTATTGTAATGTAGCAGTTACGTAAAAATCACATATTTTAATGTTATTATTTAACAAACAGGCAATATAACTTAAAATCTACATGGTGATAACAGACATACATAAATATTATATGGCATGTAAATATACAAAATACTTGTTATCGTAATGCAGCAGTTATGTAAAAATCACATATTATAATGTTTGTATTTAACAAACAGGCATGTTTGTTAATAACTTAAATGTATATAGCATTTGAAGATGGTTTATATAACGGAGATATATTTGGTAATATGGTGTGTGTTACCTTGACAATCTCTCTTTGGTACGTAACAGCCATATGTGTGTTCACTGGGTTTATATACCCAAAGATGATGGATCTAGAATATTCTGTCATAATGTCATCACTCTCTAGATATTTCCAGAAGTAAAGATTATAAATAACACTGCGCGCGCCATCTCTGGGATGATCGCCGAATCAACCAACTGAATTGTTCTTTGTTTACTGTCTACCTTTTGAACTTACAGGGAACGCTCATAGATGTCTCCGAGGATATGAATGTCACAATATTTTTAGATGATATTGTTACGCGTAAAATAAGTTGTTGGATTTTTTTTTGTATCCCTGGTTGTGATTTGAATTTTATTATCAGCCGATCCATATTTTTTTATACAGATTAATTAAATGATTATTGAAAAAAGCATCACATTACGAACAAATTGTTATACTATCTGCTGAAAATTACTATTTGAATTGACTGGACCCCAAAAATACGTTCATTTTTGGCTCGTTTACTTCACAATCAATTAGAACCCACTCACACCTCGCCCTGTTTTCACAAGTTCCTTACACACACATAATAAATTTAATATACACTATTTAATTTTAGATGATTAAATAATTACGAGGTAATTAGTTTTATTGACATGTAAATTTATGTGAATACCGGCTACTTCATTCCTGCCTTTGACGAAATGAGCCGCCCTCACACCTACTCATGAGGCGACGCGACATTGGTGTAAAATGCCAAATTCCTTAATATTTATTATTTCGGGATTAGTAAACAAATTATTAAATGCTTTTATTTAGCTTCACTTTAAGTTAGGGTCAAATTTTGTAATCGCCTTTTCACCCACTTCTCGTTTACTTAGAAAGGCTCAATGATGCATTCTTGATGACAACAGAATAAACAACACGGGTCCAAACCTTTTTTTTTTTTCTAATTTACATTGATTCGGCTATATGGACTTTATGCTTTTTGGTACGCTGACACGGTGTGCTACAACCAAATTTAAATCAAAGTCGATGCCACTCGGAATTTTTTGTACAAGTATTTTACTTTTTTTGTTTAATAATCCGAAGTCAGAATTGTCAGATTGGCTCGTTTTTTCACCCCTAACCCCAAAAAACACCCCCCCCTCCCAAAAAAAAAAAGGTCTGCCCGGCAGAATCCACCTTAATTTTACTTCCACGTCCAGTGGAAGTATAGTAACGACAAAATTTTTTTTTTAAATTTTTATTGTCCAAATAGGCTTAAAATGTCATGAAACGTCGAGATTTTAAGTTTGAGCGAAAAAAAAATTTCTGTCTGTCGGTCTGCCTGTCTAACTTTTTTTGTGCGCACGTTTACTCTGGAACCGTTTAAGATATTGACTTGAAATTTGGTACACATATGTATTTTAACGAGTTCTAGAACTAGATTATATTTTCATCTTGTTCCGTCGAAGGGTTGGGGGGTGAATTGGGGAAAATTTGGGGTAAATGGGTAAATGGGTAAATTAAGCAGGTAAGAGTCCATGAAATTGGTATATTAGACTGGCGGTACATGACCAGTCAGGTGCAACGTTTTTAAAATGCATGCCAATCATATATATGAATGTAATTACCATGAATATGCCAAAAACGCTAATTTTAGGCAGTCGTCGCGTGCAGAAGGGTGTGCAAATCGATTTTCCGTTTGCATTAAAAATCGATTTCTGCGAACGATTTTAAAATGGATGCCAATAGTGCCAAATGAAAAGCCGTGAAAATAAATCCAGCGGAAACTTATTGGCATGCAGTTTCCACGCGCACAACAAAGTTTGGTGCGCACATTAAATCGTAAAATTTTTTGATATCTCCGAACGATTTTAAAATGCATGCCAATACGTTTTATGATAAATTTGCACTGTCAAACGACGATTTACCGATTGGCATGCAGTTTTATAATGCAGAATGTTATTAATAGTTATTCCTAAAATGCAAAAAAATTCAGGTCTCTCCGAACGATTTTAAAATGCATGCCATTGAGGTATCTTATTGGTAATGAAAAAAAAAGATGATATTAACAATTGGCATGCAGTTTTCGGTTGCTTAAAATATTTGCCGTCATCCAAATACACAACAAATAATTTCAGGTATCTCCGAACGAAGTTAAAATGCATGCCAATATGTTTTATGATAAATTTGCACTGTCAAACGACGATTTACCGATTGGCATGCAGTTTCATAATGCAGAACGTTATTAAAAGTTACTCCTAAAAATGCAAAAAAATGCAGGTTTCTCCGAACGATTTTAAAATGCATGCCTTTGAGGTATCTTATTGGTAATTAAAAAAAAAGATGATATTAACAATTGGCATGCAGTTTTCGGTTGCTTAAAATATTTGCCGTCATCCAAATACACAACAAATAATTTCAGGTATCTCCAAACGAAGTTAAAATGCATGCCAATATGTTTTATGATAAATTTGCACTGTCAAACGACGATTTACCGATTGACATGCAGCTTTATAATGCAGAACGTTATTAAAAGTTATTCCTAAAAATGCAAAAAATTCAGTTATCTCCGAACGACTTTAAAACGTCTGTTAATCAGTTTTATGAATAATTTGCACTACCAAACGACTATTTACCGATTGGCATGCAGTTTTGTAGTACAGAACGTTATTAAAGTAAAAGAGCTATGCGCGGAGAAAGCGGGCGAAAGTGCTTATTTCAACTTTGGTCGCTAATAACTTTTTTTCAGTCCATCGGAGAGTTTCACTATAAAGAATCTTGGTCCGTACCCAAGATCGCTAAATTTAGCGATCTTGGTCCATACCGGCTTGTGTCTATCTCTTTCTTTCATATCACCAGCGTGGTGCGACCCTCGTGTCATCGAGAATGCCATGCTTTTTAGCGCCTCGCCGTTGTACTCGCTAATAATTTGTACTTTTAATTAAATTATATTATTTGCAACAGTGTCTAATACAGTGCATAGCAGGATCATCCATAAACGTTGTTCATAATATCAAGTAGCAACGTGTGTTGTTTGGCTAAGTACGTATTTATTTTGCTTAGAGATTTTTATAGCCAGGGAGGTAGCGAGTTTTCGTGAAACCATTCGTATAAAGCTAGATTTTTTCCCATGATAGCATTAGACATCAATGATGGTGCAATACTGCCAATCTATAAGTCCTGCGAAAATGAGTAAAAAATTAAATACTTAATAAACATGTTGCAAAAAGAGATATCGATTTTCTGAAATGTCACAAAATGTCACTTTTGATTCATTCATGCCGAGCCGAATTTTCGAATTTCGCCGTGCAATTTACGATCAGGTTTATTTGGAAGACTTCCTCTTTACGTCGCGACATCGTACGGCCATCTCAATGGTGTTTTTAGAAAAATATGAACGTGTCAAGATTGTATGTTTTTGCAATTTTTTCGGCTCCGAAATGCAAGCTGTTTTTTGTTATTTTTCGCAAATATCTCCGAAACGGTGGGAGTTAGTTCGAAATAAAAAACAAAGTTAAACGAGTATTTTCCACTACGAATCTTGTTTGCTACCAACAGAATTTTGATTTTATTTTCGTTTCGGAGATAACTCTGAAATATCGGTCATGTACCGCAAAAAACCGCAAATTTTGAGCTTCTACAGTTGGCAACTTTTTGATCTTGACTTCTACGCCAAAAGACCACTCTAGCTAATTTAAACAGAAAATCGTCATTTGGTAGTGCATATTTATCACAAAATATATCAGCATGCATTTTAAAAGCGTTCAGGGATAACTGATTTTTTTTCCATTCTTAGGAATTACTAGGAATAATGTTCTGCACTAGAAAACTGCATGCCAATCGGTAAATCGTCGATTGGTAGTGCAAATTTAACATAAAATTTATTGGCATGCATTTTAAAATCGTTCGGAGATAGCTGGATTTTTTTGCATTTTTAGGAATAACTTTTAATAACGTTCTGCATTACAAATCTGCATGCCAATCAGTAAATCGTCGTACGGTAGTGCAAATTTGTCATAAAATTTATTGGCATGCATTTTAAAATCGTTCGGAAAGATCTAATTTTTTTTGCATTTTTAGGAATAACTTTTAATAACGTTCTGCATTACAAGTCTACATGCCAATCAGTAAATCGTCGTACGGTAGTGCAAATTTATCATAAAATTTATTGGCATGCATTTTAAAATCGTTCGGAGATAGCTGGATTTTTTTGCATTTTTAGGAATAACTTTTAATAACGTTCTGCATTACAAATCTGCATGCCAATCAGTAAATCGTCGTACGATTGTGCAAATTTATCACAAAATATATTGGCATGCATTTTAAAAGCGTTCAGGGATAACTGATTTTTTTTGCATTTTTAAGAATCACTTTTAACAACGCCCTGCACGAGAAAACTACATGCCAATTGGTAAATCGTTGTTTGGAAGTGCAAATTATTCATAAAAATGATTAACGTACGTTTTAAAGTCGTTTGGAGAGACCTGAATTTTTTTGCATTTTAGGAATAACTTTTAATAACGTTCTGCATTATAAAACTGCATGCCAATCGGTAAATCGTCGTTTGACAGTGCAAATTTATCATAAAACGTATTGGCATGCATTTTAAAATCGTTCGGAGATATCAAAAAATTTTACGATTTAATGTGCGCACCAAACTTTGTTGTGCGCGTGGAAACTGCATGCCAATAAGTTTCCGCTGGATTTATTTTCACGGCTTTTCATTTGGCACTATTGGCATCCATTTTAAAATCGTTGGCAGAAATCGATTTTCCATGCAAACGGAAAATCGATTTGCACACCCTTCTGCACGCGACGACTGCCTAAAATTAGCGTTTTTGGCATATTCATGGTAATTACATTCATATATATGATTGGCATGCATTTTAAAAACGTTGCACCTGACTGGTCATGTACCGCCAGTCTAATAGTATATACAAGAAAAGCTAAGGTCTCAAAAAAATTTTTGGCATTAGCCACCCCCATTACCACCCCCACCTCCTTATTAAAGGGGATGGAAAAAAAATTGTGATTTAGTGTATGTACAGGAACCAGAAACCTCAAAATATTTTTTTACTTCATCCACCCCCCACTACCACCCCCCTATCACCACCCCCACCCCACTACCGATGTGGGGTATCGTTTTATGGGTTTTTGGGGTAGAGGATTTCAAATATTATATTATTAAAGTTCCATAAACAATTATTTTCACATACAAAGTTTTTTCGTTGTGAGTGACTTGGATAGAGAATCTGGATGTGGAAGTAGTGATTCCTTGGGCAGCGGTTTTTACTTCCACAATCAGTGGAAGTATAGTAACGACAAAAAAATGTTTAAAAATTTTTGTTGTTCAAATAGGCTTAGAATGTCATGAAACGTCGAGATTTTAAGTTTGAGCAAAAAAAAATTTCTGTCTGTCTGTCGGTCTGCCTGTCGGCCTGTCTGTAACTTTTTTTTGTGCGCACGATTACTCTGGAACCGTTTAAGATATTGACTTGAAATTTGATACACGTATGTATTTTAACGAGATCTGGAACTAGATTATATTTTCATCTTATTCCGTTGAAGGGTTGGGGGGTAAATTGGGGTAAATAGGTAAATCAAGCAGGTAAGAGTCCATAAAATTGGTATTTAGTGTATATATAAAAGAAGTTAAGGTCTCAAAAAAATTTTTGGCATTAGCCACCCCCATTACTACCCTCACCCCATTATTAAAGGGGGTGAAAAAAATAAAATTGTAATTTAGCGTGTATACAAGAACCTAAGGCCTCAAAATTTTTCTTAAATTAATCCACCCCCACCCCCACCCTCTACCACCACCCCAACCCCACTACCGATGTGGCATATCGTTTTATAGGTTTTTGGGGTAGGCGATTTCAAATATCATGTTATTAAAGTTACTTCGAGTAGTATGGATGCGCAGTAAGTTTCCCCGAGTATTATGGATGCGCAGTGGCTTTCCTCGAGTACCATCGATGCGCAATAGGTTACCTCTAGTAGTATGGATGCGCAGTAGCTTTTCTAGAGTACTATAGATGCGCAGTGGTTTACGTCAAGTAATATGGATTCGCAGTGGGTTTCCTTGAGTCAAATGGATGCGCAGTGGGCTACTTCAAGTAGTATGGATGCGCAGTAGGTTTCCCCGAGTATTATGGATGCGCAGTGGCTTTCCTTGAGTACCACTGATGCGCAGTAGGTTACCATGAGTGTATAGATGAGCTGATTAGCTGATGAGTTGATTACCTCGAGTAGTATGGATGCGTAGTAGATTTCATTAAAGAAAATGCTTGAAGTAGAGGCTTTACTTCTATCGTGTATTCCACGGCACAAAATTATTTTTTATACCTTTGCCATGCTATTTTCTGCGTATTACTTCCACATCCAGTTGAAGTATACTAACGCAAGAAAATTTTTGAAAATTATCATTGTACAAATAGGCTTAGAATGTCATGAAACGTCAATATTTTGAGTTTAAGTTTAAGTTTGAATAAAATAAATGTGTCGGTCTGTCTGTTAGTCTTGTATCTTTTTGGTGCTCACGATTACTCTGGAACCGTTTAAGATATTGACTTAAAATATGACACACGTATGTATTTTAACGAGATCTGGAACTAGATTATATACTGATCTTATTCCGTTGCAGAGTTGAAGGGTAAATTGAGGTAAATGGGGGTAAATAGGTAAATCAAGCAATTAAGAGTGCATGAAATTGGTATTTAGTAAATATAAGAGAAGCTAAGGTCTCAAAAATATTTTTGGTAATAGCCACCTCTATTACCACCCCCACCCCATTATTAAACGGGGTGAAAAAATATTGTGATTTTGTGTGTGTACAAGAATAAGTCATCAAGAATATTTTTCACTTCATTCACCCCCACCACCACCACCTACTACTGATGGGGCATACCATTTTATGGGTTTTTGGGGTACACGATTTCAAATATTATACTATTAAAGTTCCATAAACAATTATTTTCACTTAGTGGAGTGCAAATATAGTATTTTCATTGTAAGAGACTTAGATAGGAAGTCTGGATGTGGAAGTAGTGATTCCCCAGGCAGCGGCTTTTAATAGGTGAATTTTTGGGCTATATTACGGGACTCCCTGTATATGTCTATTTACAGTTGTCCAGAAGTAACTAATCGCGAATGCATTATTTATCTAGTAAACATAAAGGCTAGAGAGCGTACTAAAAAATAGGTTAAATCCTAAATAGCTCATTAAGTTGTGCACTGGCCTTAACAACACATTAAAAAGTTTACATGCTGTCAACTAGGACAGAATGTGTTAGTAAAGAGGTAATGAGCTGGAGTTACTGACTCGTTTATATTTTTAATTGCATGTAAAACTAATTCATACAGGGTGTCCCAAAATCACCGGAGCAGCTAATAATGACAGATTCTTTACAACATTCTGAGACAAAACCCTGAATACAATTATATCGAGTCTCCAAACGTTTTTGAGGTAGAAATTTCGTAAAAAAAGTTCCCTATGTGAGGCTAACGATTTATTAAATTTCTAGATAGGCACTGTAAACAAAATGAATTAAGACGGAATGATATTTTGGACATAGCTAAAAGAGTTTTAATTAGTGAGATAAATGTTCAAAATGACCCCCTTCCATTTGCAAACAAAGACGTACTCGTCTGCTTAAACCCTGCACAGCTCTTTGCACCATTTCGATATAACCGTCGCTAATGTTTCGGTTATTTTGTCCTCTAGGCCGTCTAGGATATGAATAACCTCCCTACTGTAAACATATTGTTTTAAATAACCCCAAAGAAAATAGTCCAATGGGTTTAAGTCAGGCGATCGAGCAGGCCAGTTTATAGGGCCACCAGGTCCTATCAACTTATATGGATACGTTGTGTTTAATATTCCTCGTACGTGCAATGCATAATGTGGTGGAGCACCATGCAGTTGAAACCACATGTTACGACGTTGTAATAATGGCACATCTTCCAACAATTCTGGTAGGTCTTCGGTTAAAAATGTCCCGTAGGTTTGTCCATTTAGGCGAGCAGGAAGTTCAAAAGGTTCAATTTGAAGAAACTATTTTAACATTACCTACCTTTTATTTTTTAATTATTTACTTACCAAAGAATTTCCAAAAATACCCGCCCATAAATTTACACTGAAAACTTCTGGGTCTGAAAGCATGTGGATTCTCATTGGCCCAAATATGGCAATTGTGTGTATTAAAGATTCCTTCACGCGAGAAATTGGATTGATCGGTGAAGAGTACCTTAAGCAAAAAATTTGGATCGATTCGCTAAAATCCAAGTGCAGAAATCAATACGCGCCTGGTAATCTTGCGGCATAAGATTTTGTACACGCGTATAATGATAGGCATGATATCTGACGTCCTTCAAAATTCTTTGTGTTGGGCTTCTTGAAATATTTAACAATCCGTTAGTTCTACTTCAATTGCATGAATCACAGCATCTTCATTTGCCGGGGTTCGTGCCGTTCGTGGGTGACCAGCTACATTTTTATACAAAGGAACCAAAGTACCTGTGTTTCTTGCATGACTTATCAGTCTTAAGAAAACATTTCCATTCGGATGTCTTCTTTCTGAAAATCGAAGCACATATTCTCGCGCAGCAGCTTCAAAATTACGTTCAGATTCACCATAAATTATTATCATTTCGCAATATTCTTCTGAAACTTAATAGCAAATGTACACAACTGACAAATATTTTACTAATCAAATCAGTACGGTTGTCATAATTCGTTTTGTTTACAGCACCTACATATACAGAAACTTCAATAGAGTCTAGCTCGAAAACGGTTGGAGACTCACATAACTGTATTAAGGGTTTTGTATCAGAATGTTGTAAAGAATCTGTTATTATGAGCTCATTGATTTTGGGACACCCTGTAAAATTATTATTTAACTACGCTCAGAGCGGTCACCTGCCATAATTCAACGTATATTTTAGACGAAATATTAGCAAATTATAAGCCAAAAATGCGACCAAAAGTTTTTATAAATTTATAACACTTGATATACAAAAAGCTTTAGACTCATTAGCCATTTAGGATCCGAATGCGCATAGAACCAAACTAAACCCGATGCAATAAGAATATCTTTTATATTTCTAATGAACTAAAAGTTATTTTTTATAATATTGTTAGAAATAGGTATGAAAAAAACAAAAAAGTTAAGGCTACAATACTGACAGCCACCTCCTTCCTAACACTGCCCCTTAAGCAGAAGAGCGCCTGGTTTGACTGATACTATGTAAACTGGAGTCCAGACGGGCTTTATCTAAATTTAAAATATAAATTTTATATTTTAAGGTCGGAAAATATTGTAGAAAAACTGATATATATTATCCTGTTTTATGATCCATTTTCAGATATAATTTTGCATAATAGACTTTTTATCCCGTTCTAAATACATGATATCTGTAAAATAGTTTTTGAAAATGTAACGGACAAGATATAGACATAATGACAGTGCCGTGTACTACGGGAGCCCGTGCACCCCCCCCCCCCCCCGATCCTTTAGGACAATGTTTTTCATAAAGATTAAAGCTTAAGGAACAATTTACATGTCCTAAAAAAAAAAAAATTGGCTGCACTTTCAAAATGGCGTCCGTTTAAAAAAAAAATATTTGCAAATATGGTTTTTGTCATTTAACACAAAAACTAAAAAAGATGGAGAAAAACTTTCTGCACAAAAAACAAAGTGCATAAAATTTCCTACAATTTTGTTCCCATACAATATTTGGATAGGAGTTACCATTTTCCAGATAAATGATTCAGCTCTTAAAATAAAATATTGTAATATGTTGCAACCCCTTAAAATTTAAGGTTATGTTGGTTACTAAAAAGTAGGCAGACTTCAACAGATCGAATGTCTGAATGTAGTGTATTTGCACCTACTCGAGAAACCTACCAGAAGTTAGTTCTGGTGACATCTGGAATTATCTAGAGAATGGTGGCGTCATCACAGAAAAATCGAGATCTGTCATTTTTAGGTATAAAAGACCGACCGCATTCTCAGCGAGTAGTTCAGAAAGTATAGAAAGTGAGGTTAAGACTTCAAAGATAAACAAAGTGATAAACATTGTGATTTTTAGTCAGTAAAGTGTATTTAAATTAATATTAGTATTGTGAAGTATCCAGTAAATATTTAATAAAGTGTGTTAGTGGACATCTCTTGTTATAATTTTTTGGAACCCACGGAATTTGCGAGGGTGGTTTCCTAAGGGTGGAAACACGTTACAAATTGGTGTCAAAAAGCGGAATTTTATGACAAGAGGAGCTCTGAAGTTGTGCTGGAGTGTTCGAGAAGTATTCTCGAGGGTTAGTGCTAACACGGAGGACTCATTTACTGGACATTGTTATTTTCGAACAGGAAAATAGTGTTAAGTGCATTTTTGAGACATTGTAGAACATTTTATTAGGACATTAGTGTGATAATTAAATCTTTTGAACTGAGAAGTGATAGAGACACTGAAAAAGACTCATTTAGTGCGTGAAAATTACTAGAACTTTTCTATTTGGACATTAGTGGAGATTATTAAATTCTCTGAACTGGATAGTGACAAAAGACTCTGGATAAGACATTTTCGTGCTGTTTCGAGATTTTTCTGGAAAGTTCCATTACCGATATTGACGTGACAGTTAAATTTATTTTATTTTAATTTCATCGTATGCCCGTAACAACAAGAAGTATGGCATCCGATAAACAAATACAAGACTTATTCGAACAATTCCAAAAAATGATGGCGCAGCAACGGCAGGAAGATAAAGAAGAGCAAGAAAGAAAACGCCAGGAGGAAGAAAAACGGCGTCAAGAAGAAAGGGACGAATTAAAGAAAATTATGGAAGATCAGGAAATAAGACGTCAGAAAGAAAAAGAGGATGAAGAAAGAAGACGTCAAGAAGAAAAAGAAGAACAGGAAACAAGACGTCAAGAAGAAAGAGACGAATTAAAGAAAATGATGGAAAACCTGGAAATAAGACGCCAAGAAGAAAAAGAAGAACAAGAAAAGCGGCGTCAAGAAGAAAAAGAAGAGCATGAAACAAGACGTGAAGAAGAAAAAGCTGAACTGAGAAGAATGATGGAGGATTTGGAAATAAAACGCCAACAGGAGCAAGAAAGACGCCAGGAAGAATTAAGGAAAATTCTAAATGAACAAATAAAAATACAACAGGACGCAATCATTTCTGTTAAGGAAGAAGTTAAAGAGGAGATAAACAAGGTCGAAGACAAAGTAGGTGTGGTCGAGACAGAAGTTAGTCAAATTAAAGGAAAAATGAGTGAGGTCGAAGGAGAGGTAGAGCGCCTTAAACGTCAGTTGAGAGAAAAAGGAGGCCAGTTAGTAACATCATCGGGTCCTCGATTAAAGCCTCCCTCCTTTGACGGCCAAAGCTCATGGACGACCTACAAGAGACAATTTGAGGCAGCAGCATCGGCAAATAACTGGGATAACGAGGAAAAGGCTATGGCATTAGTTCTGGCGTTAAGGGGCCAGGCCTCAGAATTACTTCAGATTATCCCGGTGGAGAAACAAAGGGACTTTAAAGTCTTGGAAGCTGCATTAGACTTGAGGTATGGCGATCAACACCTTGCCCAATTATACCAGGCTCAGCTGAAATCCCGGATGCAAAAAGCTGGGGAAAGTTTACAAGAATTTGAAGCTGCGATAGAGAGACTGGCACACCTGGCATATCCGAGTGCACCTAAAGAATTCCAGGAACAATTAGCCGTGGGGGCCTTTTTAGATGGTATAAGGGACGAAGAGGTCAGGCGAGTTCTGAGGCTGACGAGACACCAAAGTAGTAGCGAAGCTTTGGTGCGTGCACTCGAAGTAGAAGCCGCTTACAGGGATACTCCAAGGTCGAGAGTGCGAGCTGTGACTCTCGAAGAATCGCAACCAGAAATGAACCAGAACCCCTTGCTGACTGAGATGCAGAAAATATTCACCAAATTATGCGATAAATTGGATGGCCTCGGAAAGCAGGAAAAACAACAAAATAAAGGAAAGTCGAGCGGAGGTATTAAATGTTTCAACTGCGGCAAGGTGGGACATATGAAACGAGACTGTCGACAAAAGAACTCGGAGAGTCGAGTAAATGCTGTGAATGTTGAAGAGAAGCAGGAAAACTAAAGATAGCCAGCACCAAGGGGGCTGTGCTGGCTAGGGAATGCGATGCCCCCAGAGAAATAAAGATTTCCCAGCTCCAAAGAATTCCAAGCAGTCTGTTGTTGCAAGGATATGTGAATGGAAGAAAATGCGTGTTTACTATTGACACCGGTGCTACGTCATCAATAGTGCGGCCAGGGTTTATATCAGGCTTGCAGATTGACAAGAAGCAAAATAGAGTAATCATTCGGACAGCCACGGGGGACAGGGCTGCGGTCCATGGAGAAATCAACTCGGAACTGCAGGTTGGACGGTTGAGATTCAATTACAAGGTCATTGTGGCTGACATTATGGATGATTTCATTTTGGGACTGGACATCATGGGAGAGCAGGGATTTATTGTTGACGTAGGGGAGCGAGTCTTAAAAATTGGAAATGAGGAATTTATTCTGGCAACCGCAGACGACCAATTCCATAAAGCAAGGTTGTTAACAACATAAACAATCAAGATTCCTGCTCATTCAGAACAAATGATTGATGTTGCCTTAGAAGGAAATCCTGGAGGGTACCGTGTTGGCCTAGTTGAAGATGGCGAATCGATTAAGTCTCTACCCAATATTATTGTGGCGAGAACTTTAACCCGGACTAAAGACAAAATCCCAATTAGAGTCGTTAATTTAAATTCCCACTCGGTGACAATTAAGGAAGGCAAACCGATTGGCTCCTATGAACCGGTCTCATGGGTAGCAAGGTGCGAGGAACAAACAGAGGGAAGTTCATCTACGAAAATAGACCAGGAAGTTTTGACCTTGCTGAGTACCCAGTTGGAGCATTTATCTGAGGATGAACGAAGGGAGGCAATCAAGTTCCTGGAAAAGGAAAGTTCAGTATTTGCCATGAATACAGAGGCCCTTACAAAAACAGACATAGTCCAGCATCGGATAAATACTGGCGACTCACCCGCTATTCGACAACCACCTAGGAGGCTTCCATTAGCGAAACAAGAGGATGCCTCGGCAATGATAGACAAGATGCTACAAGATGGAGTCATTGAGGAGTCAACAAGTCCCTGGTCATCGCCAGTAGTTTTGGTTGCCAAGAAGGACGGAACATTAAGATTTTGTGTCGATTATCGAAAATTAAATGATGTCACGAAGAAAGACAGTTACCCATTACCACGAATTGACGACACGTTAAGCACGTTGGCAGGCTCACGATGGTTTTCTACGTTAGACCTTAGGAGTGGATACTGGCAAGTGGGGCTTCATCCGGATGATAAGGAAAAGACAGCGTTTTCAGCAGGCAGTGGTCTTTATCAATTTACCGTGATGCCTTTTGGACTTTGCAATGCGCCAGCTACCTTTGAAAGATTGATGGAATTCGTACTGCGAGGGCTAACCTGGAGGACGTGCTTGGTTTACCTTGACGACGTGCTTGTTATGGGACAGGACTTTACAGAACATTTGAAAAATCTTCAAGAAGTATTTGGGCGAGTCAGGAATGCCCATCTGAAGTTGAACCCGAAGAAGTGCCTGCTATTCCAGAAAGAAGTCAAATTTCTTGGTCACGTGGTGTCTTCGGATGGAATACAAACAGACCCCGACAAAATTTCTGCTGTACGAGATTGGCCAAGACCATCTAACGTTCATGAAGTACGGAGCTTCCTAGGCCTCTGCACTTATTATAGGCGCTTTGTGGAAGGGTTTGCCGAAATTGCGAAGCCATTACACCGGCTGACAGAAAAGAAAGTGCAGTACCAATGGACACCGGAATGTGAAACGGCATGGAGAAAATTGAAGGCAGCTCTATGCACTGGTCCTGTGCTAGCGTACCCACAACGGGAAGGACTTTTTATTTTAGACACGGATGCCAGCAATTCTTCGGTCGGTTGTGTACTGTCCCAAATCCAGAATGGGCAGGAAAGAGTGATCGAATATTTCAGCAAGGTGCTGTCCAAACCGGAAAGAAATTATTGTGTAACCCGGAAAGAGTTACTGGCCATCGTTAAATCAGTGGACCATTTTCATAAATATCTTTATGGAAGACATTTTAAGATTCGCACCGACCATGCTGCGTTAAAATGGCTGTTGCAGTTGAAAACCCCTGAAGGTCAACTGGCTCGTTGGATAGAACGGCTGCAACAGTATGACTTCAAAATCGAACATCGACCTGGAAGATCTCATAAGAACGCAGACGCTTTATCTAGAAGACCGTGCAAGGAAGATTGCAAGCACTGCCGCCACATTGAGAAATTTCAGGGTACGGTGGCCGTCAACACTATTAAAATAGAGGTTCCGGATGATTGGACAACTGAAGCCCCGAGACAAGAACAACTGAATGACACAGAGATTGGGGCTATATTGAGAGCAAAGGAGAAAGGAATTCGACCAGCGTGGAAGGATGTTTCGGACAAGGCAGTTGGATTGAAGGCTTTGTGGGCCCAATGGGATTCACTCAAAGTTATGAACGGGCTGCTAAAGAGAGCTTGGGAAAGCCCGGATGGCAAGGAAGTTGTTATGCGTCTAGTGATTGCCAGGTGTCGAGTACCGAAAGTACTTCAGGAAGTTCATAATGGAGCATCCGGTGGACACTTCGGCGTTAATAAGACCCTGAATAAAGTACGAGAACGATTTTATTGGGTAAATAGTCGTCAGGATGTGGAAGCTTGGTGTCGCAATTGCAAAATTTGTGCAGCGAGTAAGGGACCGCAGACTAGAAGTAGGGGTGCCATGAAACAATATAACGTCGGAGCTCCTTTCGAGAGGATTGCGATCGATATAGCCGGCCCATTCCCAGTAACCAAGGAAGGTAACAAGTACATACTGGTTGCCATGGACTATTTTAGTAAGTGGCCAGAGGCCTATGCAATTCCAAACCAAGAAGCAGTCACTGTTGCCAAAGTCTTGGTAGATAATTTGATATGTCGGTTTGGTGTACCCCTGGAGCTGCACTCAGATCAAGGGAGGAACTTTGAGTCAGGGGTGTTTCAGCAAATCTGCAAGTTATTGGGGATACACAAAACACGGACAACAGCCCTTCACCCGCAATCAGATGGAATGGTGGAACGACATAACAAGACCATGAAAGAACATCTCTCTAAAGTGGTTCATAAGAATCAACGCGATTGGGATCTCCACATACCGTTCTTCCTCATGGCATACAGAGCTGCTATCCACGAGTCTACGAAACAAACACCAGCCCGTGTAGTATTTGGACATGAGATCAGACTGCCGTGTGATTTGATTTTCGGAACACCAGGCGGAGAACAGCTTCCTGTGAACAGCTATGTGGATGAAATGAGTGAACGGTTAAGAAATGTTTATGAGCTGGTTAGAGACCAAATCACCATAGCCAGTGACCGAATGAAGGCTCGATACGACCGTAAGGGTAGTTCAGAAGGGTTCAACGCAGGAGATCTGGTTTGGCTGTACAACCCACAGCGGAAGAAAGGGAAGTCACCGAAACTTCAACCTCCTTGGGAAGGACCTTATACTGTTATTACCCGAATTAATGATGTCGTCTATCGTATTCAACGAAACAAAAAGTCCAAGATGAAGATCGTACACTTGGATAGACTGGCGAAGTATGTGAAAGAGGCTGAATTGCCTGACCGGGACGTTCAGGCTTAAGGAGGGGGCAGTGTAATATGTTGCAACCCCTTAAAATTTAAGGTTATGTTGGTTACTAAAAAGTAGGCAGACTTCAACAGATCGAATGTCTGAATGTAGTGTATTTGCACCTACTCGAGAAACCTACCAGAAGTTAGTTCTGGTGACATCTGGAATTATCTAGAGAATGGTGGCGTCATCACAGAAAAATCGAGATCTGTCATTTTTAGGTATAAAAGACCGACCGCATTCTCAGCGAGTAGTTCAGAAAGTATAGAAAGTGAGGTTAAGACTTCAAAGATAAACAAAGTGATAAACATTGTGATTTTTAGTCAGTAAAGTGTATTTAAATTAATATTAGTATTGTGAAGTATCCAGTAAATATTTAATAAAGTGCGTTAGTGGACATCTCTTGTTACAATTTTTTGGAACCCACGGAATTTGCGAGGGTGGTTTCCTAAGAGTGGAAACACGTTACAATATTAAATTCAATATAAAACGTAATACTAACAGCCCGTGCACCCCCCCAATTCTTTGGAACAATGTTTTTCATAAAGATTAAAGCCTAAGGAACAATTTAAGACATGTCCTAAAAAAAACTGGCTGTACTTTCAAAATGGCGTCCGTTTAAAAAAAAATGCAAATATTGTTTTTGTCGTTTAACACAAAAACTAAAAAAGATGGAGAAAAACTTTCTGCACAAAAAACAAAGTGCATAAAATTTTCTATAATTTTGTTCCTATACAATATTTGAATAGGAGTTACCGTTTTCCAGCTATCATTGTTCCCGTTTTCGAGAAAAATGTCTGCAAATTACAATATTATTATTATTATTAATTTTTATTTTATTTTTTTTGTTATGTTAATAATATAAAGTAATATTATACGCGTTACAATAATTGTCACAGTTATTTCCTCTAATTTATTTACCGATATAGAATTTCCATGTTTTCTTAATTTTGGACTCATTTATCTGGAAAATGGTAACTCCTGTCAAAATATTGTATAGGAACAAAATTGTAGAAAATTTTATGCACGTTGTTTTTTGTGAAAAAGTTTTTGTCCATCTTTTTTAGTTTTTGTGTTAAATGACAAAAACAACATTGGCACCGGTTTTTTTTTAACATATGGCCGCCATTTTGAAAGTACAGCCAGTTTTTTTTTAGAACATGTCTTAAATTGTTCCCTAGGCTCTAATCTTCATGAAAAACATTGTCCCCAAGGATCGGGCGGGGGGTGCACGTACAGCTAGGGAGGGCTCCCCGACTGGTGTAAAATGTAATAAATAATTTTCAGTAATAAGATTTATATTAGTTTATGTTTGTATATTTTCGTAATATGCAATTATTGTTATTGTGTCATAAATGCTAAAATATCCTTCGAGACATAAGTACTGTTGCAAGTAATTTTAAACTTGTCAAGTTAATAACTTTATTACAATCATTACATAACTAAGTTTTATGGGTATATCGCATAGCTACCTTTTTGGAAAACATATTGTCTAGAAATCCCATTATACGAAGTAACCACACTAACAAACACTAAATAACTTAATATCGCGGTTTAACATTTCATCTTAACCGAAAACAACATTCGTGTGGACTATTTTTCTTATCTTATCTCGCTCCGTTATCTTTAAAGAATATTTATTATACTGCAATATAACGAATTAAATAATAATAATAATAAGGTACGTACTCCTCTAAAATATTCAAAATATTGTTGACTGACTCATATAATAAACAATTAATTCCAGACCGGTTACAAAAGTAATCCAAGAGATAAAAAAATATCTGAAATACATTTTTTTATCAGTAGTAACTAGATAAAACAATGTACCTACATTATAAAAAGAATATAATATATATTTTTATCGCAAATTAGATAAAAGGATGTACGTTATGTTATAAATAACGGACATTACAAATTTTATTTAATGTTCATATTAGTTAAGCGGCATTTTATTTTTTATTATGGCTTTTTCCATTCGAGAGAGGAATTTTAAATACGATCAGCGGTTACGTCTCTTTAATAGGTTCGAGAATTGCCGTTATGTATTGGTATTTTAAAAATACGGCCCTGAAATCTACCTTGCCCCAAGGCATAAAATCCGTTTGGTTCAGCCATGTTCGCTTGGATTTTTTTAGTTTTATTATAATATTCATAGCGGTATCCTATATTAGTTGTAAACAGTACGAATGATGATTAATATCTTTTACACACATGATTCTGTGTATATTTTAAAATAGGTTTAGTTTTTTTACATATTACAAAATATATTATTAAAATGTTTGAAATAATTGCTTTGTACCGAAGAAATCTAGGAGAATATTTTTTGTTTGATTCGGTAAGAGACTGAAACAAAAACACCTAATCATTTTTATTTTGTTTAAAAAAATTTAAACCTGAAAAAATAAATTTTTTTCAAAATATAAATATAAATATTTATAACAACTGGTAATAATTAATAATAAAATGCTCTTCGCAGATACGAAAACAAAGAGTATATTAAACATTTCTAAAACCGAAAATATTGCTGTTAGAGAACAAACATTCTGGCATTGTGTTAGCAAACGAATTATGAACAACTTTTAAAATGTCTGTCTACCCGAAAAGCATTTTTCGACTTTATTTCGACATTTTTTTATCCAAATATGTTTGGAATAAAAATTCATAAAATTATCTATAATAAAAATTAAGAGACGTGGAAAATAGTTAACAAAATATTAGACGAAAAACAAGAGCACTGCACCAAATTGTTCTTAAGGTTAATGATACCGTCATAAGTGACAGAAAAGAAGTTGCCAAAACATTTGTATGTCACTTCTCTAATGTTGAGCCTAAAACAATTAAAGATCATTTTGGTTTTAATATTCCTTTGCCGTGCACTCTAAATAAAAATGTTATAATTCCATATATTTTAACACTGTTACGATAGATATTATACTACAACTTCAAGCGGTTATGATGGTTTAACAGCAAAAAATTATAAAAAACATTGAAAATAATAGTTTACAACCTTTCTTCTATTTAACAAATAAGTCAGTAGAAACTGGAATTTTTCCAACTTGTTTAAAATTAGCACTGTTATTCCTCTGTTAAGAAAAGGTGACCCCACTGATCTCGAAAATTATAGTCAAATTTCTATTTTGAGTGTTATATCTAAAATACTAGAAAGGGTGGTGTACAACAGAATCACAAATTTTGTTGAGAAAAACAACAAACTAACATTATCTCATCATGGTTTTAGATCAAAGTCGGTAGAAACAGCATCCTGTCATCTGGTAAAATATGTATATGAGTGCTTGGATCAGGGCAAGTACGTGAACTCACTATTGTTCGATCTTATCAAAGCTTTTGACAATCAATAAAGAAATATTGAGTCATAAATTATATAGTATTGGTATTAGAGACAACATTCTCTCATGGCTAATGTCATATATAGAAAATAGATCCTTGATTATAAACTTAAACGGGAAAAAAACTAACGCGCATGACGTTGCGCTTGGGGTTCCTCAGGGTTCCGTATTAGGTCCATTATTATTTATGTTGTATATTAATGATTTACCCAGCCACATGAAATATGGTCATGTCACAATTTTTGCTGATGACACAACAATTACTGTGTCTGCGGACGCTCCTGAGAAACTATAAAGGATTGTTAATAAAGTGATTGAGTCATTAAGCATATGGTGCCAGAGAAACAAACTCATTTTAAATGAAAAAAAAAAAAAAACTTTCACCTTCAAAGACCTATTCCCAACAACTTTATGATTAATGAAAATATCATTTGGTCCGACTCAGCAAAATTACTTGGAACTATTCTCGATCCAAAATTATTCTGCTCTCGATATATAGATCATGTGTGCAACCAATTAAATAAAACCTATTTTGCGACGTTGCAGTTAAAATCAACTCTCGATAAAGATGGTTTAATTAATATCCATTACTCGATGGCTTACAGTTACATATCATCTAATAGTTTAGCATGCATCAGATCATATGTATTTTGGCCAGCAGGATCCAAAAATGCAAAAATATTCAGGTTGTCCCATTTAAAAATTTGATTTTCATGTAAATTGCATCGAAACCGGAAGTCGGTCATTTTGGTTCTTTACATCATATAATTGGAAATTTCATCCCATATCACTACACCAAATTTGAAAAAAATCCATTCGCCCGTTCAAGAGTTACCAGAGTGTCCCTATCGGCTGAGCCACCCGGTATGTGTGTATATTTGTAATATATTTTTGAATATTTATGTATTCTTATATGTATATATAACTAACAGTGTTGTAGCTTTCGCTTACTTATTTATTTATTTTCTTTTGACTCTGTATTCTGGCTTGCCATATATACTCATTTGTATCCAATTTTGGCCAATAAACTATTATTATTATTTTTATTTTTTTAATAAAAGCCAGTCACCCTTTAAACTCTGTGGCTTCGACCCTCACAGAGGAGAGCTGGTAGTACCGGCAGCCACTCCCCACATCCGTGGGGCTAAGTGACTACTGGGTCCGAGAATCGTGTGCCCTGAGCAGACGTAATGAACCGAGAATGACGGTCTTCTGCATTCTGCCGGCTAAGACCTCTGCCGAATTTCGACATGCCGGTATGATCTTCAGTTCCGAAAGCAGTATGTGCCTCGTTCCACCGAGGGCGCCTATAATCAGTACCACTATCTTAACAGTATGGTCTGGATAGGGTCTGCGGAGTTCGAAGAGCAAATCTCGATATTTTGTCCGTTTTTCCTCCTCCTTCAAAACAATGTTGTTTTCCGGGGAGTAAAATGTATATGACAAAAAAGAATAATTTTAAACGGGAATCCCTAGACCAGGGGGGCACTCGAATTTTGAAAAAATTTTTCGCAAACTGCTTTTTCAAAACTTTTTAGGGGTCGTTAGAGTGGTACTTCTTTAGATGTTATTTCCCATAATTCGTATGGGTCCCATGCGCCACAGACGAGAAAAAAATTATTAAAATTTCTAGATCCGTCCTTGAAAAACGCCACTTGCCAACTATTTTCCACCTGTATTTAACGAGTGTAGTTTAAATCGTGAAGAACACAATTTTTGACACGAATTTAAAGTATGGTACATCACCATTATTTACATAATCTTGTAACCAAGTACCTAGTTCTTCTAGACGAAATAAGCTGCAATGTGTCTCCCATCGTATCAGGTGTTTCGCAACGCACCGTTTTGGGCCCAGCTCTATTTTTAATTCACATGAAGACATTCAAAATCATGTTTTTTAAACATTTGATCATTCATCTAAGAATGTCCCAAAATTTGACAATTACAGACGATAAAATTAAAATTTATTTATTTTAAAAATGTTTACAAACAATAAACGAAACGTTTGCAATTCAAAAGATCGATTTCTGATTTAAAAAACTGATCACTATATCCAAAAACAACAAACGATAGTAAAAAATGTATTATGTGATGTGCTAAACCTGGTTTCCCTTTTCAATCCCTATACATCTTTTTCATCGATAGTGATATTTATGATGATATTATTTAGTCTCCACAATAGGCCCCTTGCATGTGCCATATATTTTAAATTAATTTATATATATTAACTAAGCATTAGCAATTATCAAATCTGCTTTCATAATTTCTAACTGGAAAATATTTAAATCACCGACTAATATCCGGGAGGAGGGGCGTGTCTGAGAACACACATTCATATTGGACGTGACGGCATCTAACAGTATATCTCTGCGAATGCAATGATTCGGACATATAATTAGTGTAGTTTGGGATTATTTTCTAAGATTATTTAGATGTGTTCGGTCTGTGATATTAAATTATAGTGTGTATTTAAGTGTAACATGACTGAAAAAGATTATTTCAAAGATCAATCGGATAATTTACGCCGTACGCCTGCCGGGTGTATGCCATATGCTACTGAGCCACAAAAATATTCAGAAATAAAAAACTTTAAGTCCTAGATGATTTTTTTAAACTCGCTTGGCTTCAATTGCTTCGCCGCATGTACATGAAAATTTTCAAAAATAAAAAAGTTTGTCGCTTAGTCAAAATATGAGTACATCTTTAGCGAAGTAATAAGTTCATTGTTATTTAAAGAAAATAATAAACAATAATCGATAGAAATAAAAAGGCCATTGGAAGCGCTTCTTTATTTAAGTTTCTTCGATATAAAAAATATCTGCACCACAAAAAAATATCGTAAATAACCATTTCTTATGGAGAATTGTTCACTTTGTAAAAACTATAAGGTCCGGTCTGGTTCTAGGTTGGTTTTTTTTCTCGAGAACGGAGACTTTTATGGTCTATTTCGTTCCACTATCAAGCTATTACAAGGGCAACGTCCATAAATGGAATTAATTTAAAATGTACGCTAGCGCTGTGGCGTCTCCTGTTACATGACGTCACGCGTTGTTTGCGCGCCTAACAGATTTATTCAAACTTTAATGTTGAATACCGTTTGTAAAAGAAAAAATAAGAAAAAACTCTTTACACACTGTGTTTTGTATTAAGTAAAGATTCTAAAAACACTAATAGTATATTACGTAATGAGTATTGTAAGAAGCATATTACGCACGAATGGAAAAGTTACGCAGGATGCCGCGTAGCGGCGAGTGCGTATTTCCATGAGTGCGTAATTGCTTTACAACTCGAATTATGTACTATACTTTACCTACGACCATATTTATTTATTTATTTATTTAGTAAAGTCTGAATTTAGTTTACTAGTCAACAATATTATTCTACAAATATTATGTCAGTTTTGACAGCGTCTGAAAATTACGTAGGCGCATTATAATACTCTTCGCAAAAACGAAGAGTATATTGTATTTGATCGGCACATTTCTAAAATCGTAAATATCGCTCGTAGAGAAAAAATTTTCATATCATTGTGTTAGTGAACGAATTCTGAACAACTTTCAAAATGTCCGTCTGTCCGTCCGTCCGTCACGTTTCTTGTAAGCACGATAACTTGAGAAAGAAAAATTCGATTGTATTGAAATTTAGAAAGTAAGTTAGTGTTAGCTAGATGAAGAACCCTATTCTTTTTGAACAAAATCGATTAGTAAATAAAAAAGTTATTAATTATTTAATTAAAAAAATATATTCTCTTAATTTTTGTCGCTTGTACTAAAATGGAAATCTTGCGAAATATTATTTCCATAATACATTTTTTTTTGTTTATGAATTTTACTAATATGTATTTCATAGAAGTACGAGTTGAAATACCTATGTAGGATTGTCGCAAGATATATATCACAATCAGTTTTTCTAGCAATAGCTGATGGCGCAGCGGCTAGCTTTGCGTTGCAATCCAAAGGTCCCGTGTTTGAATCTCACACAGGTTGGATATTTTTTTCACAACAAAGATGGTATCACAAAATTAAGGATGTCCAAAAACTAACATTATTTACAAGAAAACTGCGAAGAGTATCCTATAGAATGTGTAACAATTATATATAAAAAGCTCAGTAAATTGGCGAAGAGTACGTTTTTAGCTTGTTTGTTTTTTTAAACCCCGCGTCAGCGAACTAAGCCACCTATATTTGCATGTCTCGTGCGTTTTGTTTACCGTGCGATTTGTTTACAGTGCGTTTTGTTTACAATATGTAAAATTCAACTTACATAGATGGCAGATAGTGTGTTTTTTACTATTTACAGTAGTGTTTGTAGGTAAAATATTTTTTGCAAGGGACCTATTCTTTTGTTAATTTAAATTTTTAACAGTTTAAGTGCGTGTTTTTTCTTCTTAATGCATTAACATCCGATTTTTCAACCTGACGCGACGGTTCATATAAAAAAGTAAATATGATTTTTTTGTAGATATGCTTCTAGAGGGCAGAATTTTTACTAGTGAAATATTTTGTCGAACTCCTCTATATGTTTCCTTAAATACATAAGGGATAAGAAACCAGACTGCAACTAACAGCTATTCTCCGGACTAATGCCCCGCCGAGCGCTGAATTACGAGTTACAAGCCTAGCAGCGTTAAGTACAATAACTATGTATTGCCACAAAACGCTAAGTTTCGATTGTAATAGACACCATCCGAAAGACTTATTCTCATTCTCATTCTCTTATTCCTTATATATTTAAGGAAACATATAGAGGAGTTCGACAAAATATTTCACTAGTAAATATTCTGCCCTCTAGAAGCATATCTACTAACTGTGTCCATGTCGGGGCTACTGCTGTTTCGATTGTAATGGATATCAGCCGCTAGATGGAGCCTGTCATTTTTTTTTGTTGCATGTCGTGGTTTTATAAATCTCGTCATGTACCAAGAGTGAACAAATGCCTCGTTACAGCCGTCTCAGACCTACCTTGCACTGACGAGAGCCAATAGCTCGAAACTGCAGTCTGCAAGTGGTATGAGACTGCTGGCACGAGAGCTCCTTTGAATGAGAATAAGTCTTTCGGCTGGTGTCTATTACAATCGAAACTTAGCGTTTTGTGGCAATACATAGTTATTGTACTTAACGCGGCCAGGCTTGTAACTCGTAATTCAGCGCTCGGCGGGGCATTAGTCCGGAGAATAGCTGTTAGTTGCAGTATGGTTTCTTATTCCTTATATATTTAAGGAAACATATAGAAGAGTTCGACAAAATATTTCACTAGTAAATGATTTTTTTGGTGAAAGAGTCGTTTACAAATAAAGCCAAAAATTGTTTTCCGATTACATTTGCCCCCTCTTTCTAGATGAAATATGAGTTATGTCTCGATGATTTATAAGCGAGGTAATGGTAGAATTTCTTACTATACCTTAGCCGGGAAAGGAGGACAGTGATGAATTGAATTGTCAATAGTGCCAAGCGGCAAATCTCAGCGAGCCAGGGCGATTGATAAGCCTTTGTAAAAATTGTTTTGAATTAAACCTCTCCAAATATAAACGCCAAAAGAAGCTATTGCAAGCAGTGATCACGTGCTTTATTACTATCCTCCTTCTCGGCTAAGGTATAGTATCCAAATACGAACTATTCAAAGACTAACAGAATGCACTAATATTACAGTCTTTAGAGCAACAAACAGCCGTGAATAATTCCTACAAGAGGCTTTCATTTTTTACACTGTAGGAAGGGTTGCTACAATCATTAATGCATGTTTTCCACAAAAATATCGTTTGCCGATACAGTCGCCATGTTAGAAAAATGACGATTAAAATAAGTTTTTCTCGATTATTTCCTTCCCTGTTAATTTTATCCTAAAATTAGGTATTACAACATTACAGGGAATGAAAAACTACAACAGTTTCTCGCCATTGCTATAATACTTTACGATTTCCAGCCGCCAGAAAGGTGAAAATTTGGGCTTCACTGCAATTTTTTTCAATGATCTCTGTTCCCGTTGTTCCTGTGTAAAATTTCTTCCTGCATTGCAAATATTGTGATTAAAATAATATTTTCAGAATACCAGAACTTTTAAAATTATGTCTAGCCTATTCTCTGGTCAGTATCGTCTCATGCATGGTACACTCTCAGATGAATGGCATACAAATTTTATTTTAAGTTTCATTTTCTCCAATCCTCATTGAACAAGTTCATTAAGGTTCAAAGGTGGATGCTGCATAGTTTGAACACGTCTTTTAATTTAGTCTCATAATATTCTGTGTAGAATATAAGAATTTATCGGATAGGAATGTTATTTAAATTTTTGTGTGATTTATTTATTTTAAAATAAAGTTTTAAGTGACAACCACCTCTAAGGTACCAAATAATAGCATGTTGCGGCGACATCTAAGCCAAAGTTATAAACTTTCAAAAACAAAAATATGATCACAATATTTAAAATGTTTTTCAAAAGAATCACGACTTCTTTTTAATATATTTATTGCAGATATCTCAAGATTTCCGCTATATTCAAAACTGTACATTTACGCTGACGACATTCAATTAATACATAGTTTCTCTCCTTCGCAATTTCAAACGGCAGAATTTTGCATAAATAATGATTTAAATCTTATATACGAATGGACAATCCAAAATACTCTTGTACTAATTGCTAACAAAAGTGAAAATATCATTTTTGGAACTTCTCAGCAGTTACCTACTCAACCTTGGAGAACTAAATATTAAAATAAATCATGAGGTCCTTACATCAACCAACAGTTTAAAAAATCTTGGTGTTAATTTCGCTTCTTTATTAAGCCTTTCTGGTCATGTTAATATTATTTGTAAAAAAGCTTCTTATAACTTAAAATAGTTATATGCCTTTAAAAAATATTTGGATACAAATACACAATAAGACAAATACCGCTTAAAAAAACTGAAAACTGCTGTGTTCGATATTTTACAACTGTACCCCAATACGGTCACATTACTCCACATTTACGTGCTTTCAATCTGTTAAATCTGTGTCAAAGGAGATTCACACGCATTGTAGGATTCGTCCGAAATATTTTCAAAACAGGAAAACCTAATTATTTATTCAATAAGATAAAAAGACACAGAAATTGATAGCAGAAATCTGAGGCATGTTGAAATAAAGTCTATATTCCCTCTCATAAAAATCATCTTTTCGATCATCCTTCTTAGCAGCATATCTTATTAATAATCTGCCAATTCAATATCACAATGTGTCAGTAGCAACAGTAAAACGTAGACTAAAGGAAGATATAATCTTATCAAGATTAGAAAATTTTAATGTACAAATGTTCTAAATTAGGATTATATATTTACTTGTATTCATTTGATACTTATTATTATATGTACCTGCTTAATTATTGTATTTATATGTATGTGCTTATACTTTTATATTTTATTATGTTTGTACACGGGAAGTGTTGAAAAGCAGTACACTTCCTTTTGAAAAAGTATATTAGTTCTGCTGCTCATTTTTTCAATAAACGGATTGTATTGTATTGTATTGTACTGTATTGTATTGCATGTGGATTTTGGTTTTTCAAAAGTTAAATGTAACACAAACAACTTGGGAAAGCCCGATGCTTTTAACAACGTGTAAAAAAATTGCTTTACCCTATATTGGTATTTGAGAATAAACTCCGATTAAAGAACTTATATCTAGATACATAACAGGCTATCTTTTCACTATATACCTTGTTTGCTCCTAACATAGTCACATTATATGTCCATTAAAATGGATAGATGAACATCACATCCCATAGGCAACAGTGGCGTTGTGTGTGTAGAAAATGTGTAGAATGGTAAATATTTTCATTAAAATGAATTATTGCAATTCCTACAATACCGGCTCTTTATACAACGTGATGCAGGCATACGATATTACAGTAAGATAAATATGTATTGAAAGGATATTAAAATTTAATTGGTATTCACTTTATAACTGTAAACTGCACTTCATCATGTTACGACTGTGGAAAGATCGATTTTCTTCTTTTCTAAACTGCTTTCTACAAACGACATAGCACTTCGCACTAAATATATTGTCACTAAACTGTGTAAACATGAATTGAGAATATTATTTAGGTATTAAGAAAATCATAACTTAAAATAAAAAGACTTCTTCACCACATTTTGATCGAAAAACACTTATTAACATTAATGGCGGATACTGTCAAAAGTGTCAAACTGAGATTATGATAATCAAACTGAACCCATCGCGCCCGAATCGATCGCGAATAGATCGACTAGCCAATCAAGAACTTATGGAAAGAAGTGCCTTAGATTGTAACTATCTCAGCAACATATAAATCAGTACAATTATGTATCTAGATATAAGTTCTTTAATCGGAGGGAATAAACCCTTCCTTATACAATATTTTCTATGTTAAAAAATAATCATTATTTTAAAACAATGAAAAATTCAATGCAAAAAACTTTTTAAAAACAAACGTTGTTAGGCTTGCGAAACGTTTAATAATAATTAGGTGAACTAAAACGAAAAAAAAAAAAAAAGATATGTTGAATCAATTGTCTTAAGAGTTTGTCGCGCGCGAGAAGTTCATACAGGCAATAATTTTGTTTGACAGAGATTGTAAGTACTGCCGTGCGCAAAAAAAATGAGACAAGTCTTATAACGTATTTTTGCTAAAATTTAGTTGTGTACATCTAACTTTAATTCTTGTGACATTGTCAGTTATTTGTCAAAATTCATTGCAAGTGTGCAAAAATTAATATGCCCCATATAAGCGATTTAGCTAAAGCTGGAGTTATTGCTAAAGCAGAAGATGGATGGTCAATGAGACAAATTGCACTGCGTTATAATATTAACAAAAATTTGGTGTGTAACATTTTAAAAAAGTGGAGATTAAACGGTACGATTAGTAGTCCATACGAAACTTGCAAAAAAAAGGCTAAAACCCCAAAAGTGCAATAGTAGCGACAAAACATGGCTCCCGTTTTCGAGGACGGCCAACACGATGGTGATACTCGCGCGGTCCCTACCCCTCTCGAACTACCACTAAACGTAAAAAAACCACCCATTTTCTTCAATTTTTCGTTCTTAGGCATGAGAGGACTTGTTGGATCGGTTTTTCTTTGAGGAAACTCAATGTCCTGTAAAATTTCGAAACCAGACATCCTAACGATCCCCGGGGGTTGAAACCACCCCCTCCCTCAATACTGGAGCATGCAAAAAACATCCAAACGCGAAGAAAATTATTTTCTATACGTTTTCAAGGGCGGGGAACACGATGCTGATATTATTTAGTTTCCCACCCCGAACCAACTACCCCTAAATTCATAAAACCACCCCTTTTCTTCCATTTTTCGTTGTTAGGCATGCGAGGAAGGACTTGTTGGATCGGTTTTTTTTTTGAGGAAACTCAATACGTCCTGTAAAATTTCGCAACCAGACATCCTGACAACCCTCGGAGGTTGAAATCACCCCCTCCCTCAATACCGGAACATGCAAAAAAAAACATCCAAACGTGCCGAAAATTGTTTTCTACACGTTTTCAAGGGCGGGAAACACGATGCTGATATTATTTAGCTTCCCACTCTTAACCAACTACCCCCAAATGTATAGAACCACCCTTTTTCTTCCATTTTTCGTTGTTAGGCTTGCGAGAATTTGCTGGATCGGGGGGTTTCCAATACCTACAATATTATTTCAATAAATTTATATATATAAACAAATGGTAGGCATATGCAGAGAATACACTACCCACGGCTAGGGCGCAATTTTGTGCGTCGGTCCTCGCTGAACCGCTGTATGGAGACCGTGTAAGAGGAAGACGACTCCCTCTATCTCTCTCATTCCCACGTATTTCAGCATCAACGGATGACAATTTTCAGCACGTTTGGATGTTTTTTGCATGTTCCGGTATTGAGTGAGGGGGTGGTTTCAACCCCCGGGGGTCGTTAGGATGTCTGGTTGCGAAATTTTACAGGACATATTGAGTTTCCTCAAAAAAAAAAACGATCCAACAAGTCTTCGCATGTCTAACAACGAAAAATGGAAGAAAAGGAGTAGTTTTATGCATTTAGGTTAGGTTATGTTAGGGGTGGGAAGCTAAATAATATCAGCATCGTGTTCCCCGCCCTTGAAAACGTGTGGAAAACAATTTTCGGCATGTTTGGATGATTTTTTTTGCATGTTCCGGTATTGAGAGAGGGGGTGGTTGCAACACCCGAGGGTCGTCAGGATGTCCGGATGCGAAATTTTACACGACATATCGAGTTTTCTCAAAAAAAAAACCGATCCAACAAGTCCTCGCATGCCTAACAACGAAAAATGGAAGAAAAGGGTTTTTTGCGTTTTGGGGGTAGTTCGAGAGAGGTAGGAACCGCGCGAGTATCTCCATCGTGTTGGCCGTCCTCGATAACGGGGGGGGGGGGGGGGGGTAGACATATTTTGTCGCTACCCTTGCACTTTTTGCAACTTTGGCATGGGCTATAGTAGAAATCCTGGGCGACGAAGGATATCAACTCAACAACAAGATCTGCAATTGGTAAATACATTAGCAGAAAATTTATTTTACTCAGTTATTCAGGCTGCTGAAGAAACGAATTTTCCTGGATCGAGTAGTACTGGTGGCCGGCGCACAGTGGCGAGAAATGCTAGTGTTCCACCCAAATCACATTCTTTTTTTTTAAATGTTCATCTTGAATTTACCTATCGATCCCTCTAGCCGGATTTTGAAATTTCATTTTTCATTTTTTTTAATTTTTAATAGAAAATCATATTTTGACAAAAATATACTGTTTTTTCTATTAAATTTATTCTAACGGGCCGTAAATTTGAGTTTTCGTAACAAATTTTTTTTTCAAATCTTCGTCTTTTAATCAGCTATTGATCGGTCTAGATGAATTTTTGATTTAGTTGTTGACAACTGTCAAAATTACTGTCAGATATAAAAAAATACGATTTTTAGATAAATAATTCATACAATAACAGGTTGGTGTTCAGAAAAATATATATAGTGTCTTCAATGTACCTTGACAGGAAAATATGTATTTCTAAATTTGGCATCTGCCATAATTGTTGTCAAATTTCCAAAGATAGATGGAAGAGCTTATTAATTTTAAAAATACCCTGTAAATGTATAGAAAAATAGATATATTTTGTTTTTGATCCGTTTGATTTAGTAATTGACAGGAAAATATGAGTTTTAAATTTAGCAGCTGTCATAATTGCTGTCAGTTTTCAAAATACAGTACTTATTAATTTTAAAGATGCTCTATAAATGTATAGAAAAATAGATATATATTGTTTTTAAACTGCCAGATTTAACAGTTGACAGGTTTTTAAATTTGGCAGCTACCATAATTTCTGTCAAATTTCAAAAAATAGAAGTTAGAGCTTATTAACTTTAAAAATACCCTGTGAATATGTAGCAAAACGGATAAAAATTGTTTTTAATGTACCTGGTTCCGAAGTTGACAGGAAAATATAATTTCTGAATTTGGCAGCTGTCATAATTGCTGTCTCATTTCAAAATATAGAGGTAAGACTTATAAATTTTAAAAACACCCTATAAATGTATAGAAAAATAGATATATGTTATTTTTGATCTATCTGATTTCGTAACTGATAGGAAAATATCATTTTTAAATTTGGCAGCTGACGTAATTGCTGTCGAATTTCAAAACATGGAGGTAAGAGCTTATTAACTTTAAAAATACCTTACAAATGTATAGAAAAATTGATGTATATTATTTTTGATCTATCTGATTTCGTAAGTAATGGGAAAATATAATTTTTAAATTTGGCAGCTGCCACAATTGCTGTCAAGCTTTAAGGTGTGCAGATTAGAAGTTATTAATTTCAAAAATACCCTTTGAATGCATAGACAAATAGATATATATTATTTTTTCTCTTCCTGATTTATGAACTCACAGGAAAATATTATTTTTAAATTTGGCAGCTGCCAAATTTAGAAATGACATTTTCCTGTCAACTTCGGAACCAGGTACATTAAAAACAATCTGTATCCGTCTTGCTATATATTCACAGGGTATTTTCAAAGTTAATAAGCTCTAACTTCTATTTTTTGAAATTTGACAGCAATTATGGCAGCTGCCAAATTTAAAAAACCATATTTCCCTGTCAGCTACTAAATCTGGCAGTTTAAAAACAATATATATCTATTTTTCTATACATTTATAGAGCATCTTTAAAATTAATAAGTACTGTATTTTGAAAACTGACAGCAATTATGACAGCTGCCAAATTTAAAACTCATATTTTCCTGTCAATTACTAAATCAAACGGATCAAAAACAAAATATATCTATTTTTCTATACATTTACAGGGTATTTTTAAAATTAATAAGCTCTTCCATCTATCTTTGGAAATTTGACAACAATTATGGCAGCTGCCAAATTTAGAAATACATATTTTCCTGTCAAGGTACATTGAAGACACTATATATATTTTTCTGAACACCAACCTGTTATTGTATGAATTATTTATCTAAAAATCGTTTTTTTTTTATATTTGACAGTAATTTTGACAGTTGTCAACAACTAAATCAAAAATTCATCTAGACAGATCAATAGCTGATTAAAAGACGAAGATTTGAAAAAAAAATTTGTTACGAAAACTCAAATTTACGGCCCGTTAGAATAAATTTAATAGAAAAAACAGTATATTTTTGTCAAAATATGATTTTCTATTAAAAATTAAAAAAAATGAAAAATGAAATTTCAAAATCCGGCTAGAGGGATCGATAGGTAAATTCAAGATGAACATTTAAAAAAAAAGAATGTCTCAATAACTCAAAATTTACGACCTCTAGAGTAATTTGGGTGGAACACTAGCATTTCTCGCCACTGTGCGGCGAGTAAGAGAGCTACGCTGTCATCCAGCAGCACAGAAATACTTACATAAAGCTTAGCATAAAGAAGCTCGACTAGGATCTGCGCTTGAATTTTTAGTGCATGATGTAAATTTTTGGAACAATGTAGTTTTTACAGACGAAAAAACTTTCCAGTCAACACACAGCGGTCGTATTCGTGTTCACCGACCTCCGAATACTCGATTCGATGAGAAATATATATCTAACAATGACGAAAGTGGTAGATTTTCCGTTAGAAGTATCCAAAAACTAAATCTGAGACCACGGAATGCCCAAGAATTACTGGAAATAATAAATAATGCATGAGAAAATATTATTATTGATGATTATTGTATAAGGTTATTTAATTCTATGCCAAACAGACTTATAGAAGTTATAAATAAATAGAAATGGTGCAATAACGAAATATTAATAGTTAGTTTCTTGTTAAGTTGGATATCTTTTGTCTCCTGATCTAGGATTTATACTTATTGTGCCGTTTATTCTCCACTTTTTTAAATGTTAAGCACCAAATTTTTGTTAATGTTATAACGCAGTGCAAGTTGTCTCATTGACCATCCATCATTTAACTACAGCATTACATTAAAAAAAACCGCTGCCCAAGGAATCACTACTTCCACATCCAGATTTTCTATCCAAGTCACTCATAACGAAAAAATTTTGTATGTGGAAATAATTGTTTATGGAACTTTAATAATATAATATTTGAAATCCTCTACCCCAAAAACCCATAAAACGATACCCCACATCGGTAGTGGAGTGGGGGTGGTCATAGGGGGTGGTAGTGGGGGTGGATGAAGTAAAAAAATATTTTGAGGTTTCTGGTTCTTACGCACACACTAAACCACATTTTTTTCATCCCCTTTAATAATGGCACGGGTGGTAATGGGGGTGGTAATGCCAAAATTTTTTTGAGACCTTAGCTTCTCTTGTATATACTAAATACCAATTTTATGGACTCTTACCTGCTTGATTTACCTATTTACCCCAAATTTATCCCCATTTACCCTCCAACCCCTCGACAGTACAAGATTAAAATACAATCTAGTTCTAGATCTCGTTAGAGTACATATGTGTACCAAATTTCAGGTCAATATCTCAAACGGTTCCAAAGTAAACGTGCGCACAAAAAAAAGTTACAGACAGACAGACAGACGACAGACAGACCGACAGACAGAATTTTTTTTTCGCTCAAACTTAAAATCTCGACGTTTCATGACATTCTAAGCCTATTTGAACAATAAACATTTTTGTCGTTACTATACTTCCACTGGATATGGAAGTAATAAAAGAAAAGTGCTAACTGTTTTATTTCGGCTACTCATTACATATTCAAATAGAGACAGATTTACATTAGAAAAAAATAGTTGTCCTATTTCTTTTTGCTCACGACAGTACCTAAGTACTTTTTTCTTTCACGCGACAAGCTTTTAAGACAATTCAACAGGACTAATTTTTTTCGTTTTAGTACACCTAAATAATAATAAAAGCTTGTTTTTTAAAAGTTTTTTTTCGCTTTTAATTTTGTTTATAAATTTTTAGTTACGTCTTAATCAGTTTTATAATCATTGCGTCGTCCTTACTTAAAATAATACTGGATCCTTCGCCATTTCTTAGACTGCAACGATACAAAAATTATAGTTTAAACAGGATCCTCCGCCATTTCTTATAATGCAACGTGTGAGTGAATATACTACACGATCAAATTATAGTTTAAAAATGAAAAAATACACTTTTTGGTACCATATTATTGTATTATCAACAGAACTGCACGTGTATGCAAAATTTCAGCTCAATTGGACGTCGTTAAGTGGTTCAAAACTGACTTGCAATATTTGAACTAAACATACAAACAAACAAACTAACATACATACAAAGCAAGTTAAAAAAAATATTAGATTCGAATTTCAATCAATTCTAATTAAATTGTATTAACATAACATCAGTTTCTGGACAACCTCCTTAAAATTTGACAAAGTACGCTTTTATACCTACCTTCTACTCTACTTTTCAGTTGGCGTTATAAGTTATAACAATTTGATCGATGATAAATATATAGAAATGTTACCTCACTTATACACGTACATTGTTAATGAAGTTTAAGGCATATATAATGTGATTAATACAGATTGATGTTAGTACCAATAACGACACAAATCAATTAAAGCATAATAGGTACCACGACGAACAACCGCGAAACGAACTGTTAAAGGTTTCTAATTTTTCTTACCAAGAATTTCTGTAGTCACATTATGATTGAAACAGTTTGAACTTATCAGCAGTCGATTATCTATTAGTGTTAATTATAATTTTTAATAAGCGACAAAGAGAGATTAGTCAGCTTTAATTATCAAAAGTATTTGAAAAACTGATAATTCCTTAATATTTTATAGTGGAATTAATTGCTGTTCATCATATACGGATGACGTGAAGTATTTCATGAGATGAAAAGAAAATCACAAAACACATGAGTGTTTCTCTACTAATGGGAAAATTGGTGTCCGGAGGAAATTAAATGTCAAAAAACACAAAATACTCATATTTTTTTCATTAAAATTAAAGTAAATGATTAGTTACGTCGACCCTATATTCTAAGGTATAAATACAAATTATCGACATTTTCAAATTTTATGAAAATGGAGTTAAATTGTCAGTACCCTGGTGTGTCCCAAACCTGAAATCAAAGATACCAACTGTTGTCAATATTATATTTTCTTTTTATTCATTATTATTATTACTCAAACTATTTTATGATAATGGTTGTTGGCAATGTACATTGTTTTATGATCTTTTTTGAAGATTATCATCTCAAAATACTGCATAAAACATTGTAGTACACTTTTTGACGTCAGTGTCCAGCCACATTTAAAAATCTATTGGAAGCGAATCTACATCTGGATTAACCACGTAGTTATGCTAAAAGGAACGCATCCAACATGAAGTTTGTACAAATGAAACATGACGTTTTGGCGCTATTTTGTTTAATATTGGATCGGTCTTTGATGCTAAGCAGACGTGTCTGGACCACTCAATAAATCAGTTCTCTGGTAAGCTTTTTTGGGTTTAATTTTCTCGATTTGAACTATTGTTCAGTTATTATACATTTTATAAATAAAAATATACTACTATTGCCACTAGTGGTTTGCGTAATTATTGTAACTTTTTTAATAACGATCGATTCTTAATGAATTTGTCAGTACCCTGTCGTCAGCCCCCTGCCAAAAAATAATTATAAATTAATAATTACCTAGTTTTTAGAATAATTAATATAAAAATCGACGTAAAAATTGATATTCTGAAGATATTCTTAAATTCCTAAGAACCAGATATTAGATTTTAAGTTGATTTTCATTTTCTTTTTGATTTAGAATTGTTTTCTTCTTTGAGAATTTTAATTTTTGTTTCAAAAGAGTTTTGTTAATTTATGTTACTCTAGAGAATAATAGAAAACTTTAAATATAATAATCTACTATAATTTTTTTAATTTTTGTTCCACATAGTCAATTCTATGGGCAAGGGTCTCATTACCCTGAAATCATATTTTAGTAAATCGTAAATAAAATGAATACTGCTGGATAACTTGACTGGCCCTTCATAATAGAGGAAGAGTTAGACTGTACCTTTATATTAAAGTAGTGTTAACCTCTATTAATTAAAAAAAGTCCTCGGACAAACTTGTATGGGCAGATTTCCCGTTAGTAGAGAAACACCCACATAAATTAAATAATGAGGTACTCTAAGTACAAACAAAGATTGCAGGATTGTTACGAATTATCTGAAAATCATTGTAATCCAGTAAATAAGCCGGAAAAAAGTGTAAAATGTGAAAAAGTGGTGGAACATCACCGATTTGAAAAATTCCTTTTTTCACGTGTTCCCTAGACCCTCAGGAACATTCATCAGCATTGACCCCTGCTTTACCTCCGAAAATGAGAAAGTTTGAAGTGCCCCAAAAAGTAGCTGTCAAAAAAAAATTTATAAAAATAATATTTCGCCTCGGAAATGGACTCTAGGAGGTTTTTTGGGTCGCTGATCACGAATCCGAGGTCCAAATTGAGGAACTCCATATTCCAGTATGGAATTGGTGCTATTTTTTGATGAAAATTCCACTATTTGGAGCGGAAATTTAAATATGAATATTGTGCTGCGGAAGTGTGCTCTAGGGGATTTTTTGGGTCGCTGATCACGAATCCGAGGTTCAAATTGAGCCATTCCATATTCCAGACTGGAATACGAGCCATGAAAATTCCATTTTTTCCAGAAAAAAATTAAATATTAACGCTTTTCCACAAAAATGTGCTCTAGGAGGTTTTTTTGGTCGCTAATCATGATTTTGAGGTCCAAATTTAAAATTCCATATTCCAGACTAGAATACGTGCCATGGAAAATTCCATTTTTTTCAGAAAGAATTTAAACATCAACGTCTTTCCACGGAAATGTACTCTAGGAGGTTTTTTTGGTAGTTGATCATGATTTTGAGGTCCAAATTTAAGAATTCCATATTCCAGACTGGAATGCGTGCCATGGAAAATTCCATTTTTTTCAGAAAAATCCACGAAAACGAATCGATTTGTCCGGTTGAAATATCGGATGAGCAGGAACATGAAGTGACACTGAAGAAGAACCAACAAATCCTGAATTATCAGTTCTCGAATATGATTCAGATTATGTTTGATGTAAATGGTGTAAATTATATAAAAAAATAATGATAAATTAATAACTTTTATCATACAGAAATCCACCTTTCGTACCAACACAATAAATGCTATATTTTTATAAAAATTGTTATCTTTTAATCACTTACCTCACTTGAAAGAAGAAAAAATTTGCATGCATTCCTGCAGTGTTTATAAAATTGCCACGTCCAGTGTGTCTCATTTAAAATGAAGACACCCGAATATTTTCGTAATTTTTTGAAATCCAGATTTGAGCTTTGGCACAATTCTAGTCATATATAAGACGTACATCGGACTACCAACTTAAATTTAAGCAAAAAACTGAGACAACGGCAGCCCCCCAAATGGGGCCCATTCCCGATATTTTGCTTCGTGTTGAAGATACCGAAAAGGGTTATTAGAAAAAGTTGTTCAGAATCTAATTTTGAGCCCCTATACTAAATTTCATTACGAATTCCATACTGGAATATGGAACTCCTCAATTTGGACCTCGGATTCGTGATCAGCGACACAAAAAAAACCTACTAGAGCCCATTTCCGAGGCGAAATATTAATTTTATAAATTTCTTTATGACAGCTACTTCTTGGGGCACTGGGGGGCCTAGGGAACACGTGAAAAAGAATTTTTCAAATCGGTGCTGTTCCACCACTTTTCCACATTTTCCGACTTATTTATTGGACTATTTGCTATTATAAAACCAAATAATTTAAAATGCCCTTTCTTATGAATATAAATCTAGATGAGGAGGTCAAGGTCTCAGGCTTTCGCTGCCTATCATCTGTTCTTATAGATATTTCAAAGAGATAAATGATATCACCAGCTTTCCAAGACGGAAAACGAAAAATTATCACCCACAAAGCCGCCCAAACGTTAGAAAGGAACGCTGTTGACGCCTGATGTCTTAAACGATTACATCTAGATTTTCATGTACCTAAAAATCTTACGTATCACCAAGCTTGAAAAAACCATTGGCAAAAAAATTATCAGGCGTATGCTGATATTGCCCGCATTCATGTAAGATTAGAGTGACCATACGTATGTAATTTCGCTGTATTGTCTGGAATTTTAATTGGCTGTGCAGGAGAACGTACAGTATTACGTTTTGCTTGGAATAAAATTATTTTTAATTTGGATAGTTTGTTATTCTGAAAGATGATCTTTTATCCTGCGATGTATTGAGCTTTGTCATTGGATAATCGGCCAAGATTGTTGTGAATAAGTTTCGTATATGCGGTTGTTAACAGTGTTGAGATTGCGTCTTATGTTGTGTACGGAGTTTCTGTATTAGGCAAAAACTGCTCTGTCCAGAATTCTTGAAACAGAAGGAGACTTGGAGTGATGCTTGAGTTGTAGATATTCTGGAATAACTTGGTGATCGCAACAGGCTTTCAGGAATATAAAGTCACAAGGGAATCTGATTTTATGGAGGAGTGTACAATACGATTTAATCAGAGAATGAATTTCCTTTCGTAAAAGGTGAATGAAATGTTCCGATAAACCGCTGTTGTCAGTATGAAAATTACTAGGTTCTGTGATTGAACTGGGTCTGAGATTGATGAATTCTCGACGTTCCGGCTTCTGGTTTGAAACCATTTAAATAGAAAAAAGGATGATGGACCATCTATGGACCCTTCATCCCCCATTTCCGCTCACACACACTGTCACCACTATACATAACTCATCACTTATATAATTTCACCACACGGCGATTAGCCTACCCCACTTCACAGATCAAGTGTACAGCGTTCAAACTGCAAATCTGGTCGCCCTATGTAAGATTCTCCTCAGAGTTGAACCTGATAGTCCTTCGAGACTGGCGATAGTATGGGTGTAAATTGTTCTCTGCGTGGCCGATGAACCGATGTTCCTTTCTAGCATCCTAGCTATCCTCTGATAATCACTCTAATTTGATATAAAATTGCATGTGCAAAAAAAATCAAATACTGTCATCTCCATAAAATAATAGTGTTTCCCTTACATGAAAATCCACAAGCACAAAGTATGTATGTGGTAAGTGACGATTTAGAAATGCTCCAATGTATTCATAGCTCAACCGGGCACCAAAAGGGCTTAGCAAGTACTCATACTAATCAGGAATTACCTGAGAATAGTAACCGGGTTACTCACATACCTCTGTGACGAGACACTTGCAAAAATGGGACTAAATGAGGACAACCTAGACTGCTAGCTTTGTAGAGAGGTGTTAGATACAGAGGGTTATACATTCTGTCAATGTAAGGCACTGAAATGCAAGAAGCAAAACAGTTTTAGAACAAAAAAATGAAGTGGAAAAGATATGGGGTTATAAGAAACTGAATCTTATTTATTTCTATATATCTACCAAATATATTAAATATTCCAATGACAATGTCTCTGTTGTTTAAAAAATAATTTTCAGTTTATTTCGTAATAGTAATTTTATTTCAAATGGTTTATGTGCAATTCTGGGGTTCAGTGGAGTGAAACACGAAAATACCGAGTGAAACTCCGTTAAATTTGATAAAGTTCAGGTGAATTGTAGTTCAAAAAATTCTGGTAAATCAATGTGTCATAACAAAAGAACAAAGTTAAAATAGACTTAATATTTTAAAATAACTAATACAGAGTTATTTAGTGGCAATCAGTGTGGTGCACAAAGAAAAGAGCTTAAAGTTAAGAGTATATAAACAAACGACCCGAACCAGGTAATAAATAACAAATATAAGAGCTAAGTACCTTTTCATATCTACCAATGAAGTATTTAGGTCCAAACCCTTGACATAATCAATAACTTATTGTTCGTAAAGTATAGTCATATAAATTAAACCCATAATAATCAAATGCATTACTCTTAAAGTACGGTCATAACACTTTCTTAAAAATTTTCAAGTGATGTTATTCATAATTATTAAAAGTATTCAAACGAATTTAATTTAAATTAAACCTGAAATAATCAATGAGGCATTGTTGACATACTGCGTCAAAACTGAATTCTCACAGCATTTCAACGGAGGTATGCGTGGTGCAGCTTCTTTCAGAAAAATGGTATTTTCTAAGAAAATACACATATTCCGATGATCTTCTAATCACCGTAGGACACATCTGGACTAAAAACAAAGGGAGGAGAGGAACACAAAATAGATGAATACTTCTTAAGAACAACGAACAAATTGAAGTACCTAGGAACAAACATGACGAACCAACTGGAACGGAGTGAAACGATACCTCTGTATGCCGTTTTAAGTCACAAGGGCAATCATACCGTTCACTGAGAAAAATAAACTATCATGGGACCTTACCAAATGTATGTACGTAGCCGTCAAACGGCCAACGATGGAGTCAAAAAACGTGGCAACAACAAAAGTCAACAGCTGAAGTTTTTGAGAAGAGCAGAAAGGGACATCGTCCAGCTACTCGCAAAAACAACAAGTCGAAAACAGCGACATAAAACATCAACACTATTAGGAGGAAAGACAATTAACAAAAGGATAGAAATGTGCGTAATGAAGTACTGGGGACATACCCAACACATCTACTGAAGAAAGCGCTAGCACCGAACATCAACAAACTAAAAATAGGGAGACCATGCTACAGCGGAGAACAACAACTGAGATCAGGATAAAAAAATGACCACCACAAAGAAATCGCAACGATATATCGCCACAATCAGAAACCGAGGAATCAGAAAAAAAGATTCGAAGAAGCAGAAACACAAAAAGAGGACCATAAACACTCCATATTACAACACAACGCGACAATATATTTCACAAGAAGACTCAGAAGAGGCAGAAGTCCAAAAACACAAAAAAGGAAGCGACACAACGCGGTAACGCATCTCACAAATACCTACACCTCCCATCCCGCATTCCTTAACCATACGCCATGTGGCTCTCGCTGCTGGCAACAAGCATTACCTTAGTTCAACCCAGCGTAGACGTAGCAGGCCCAGCTGTATAACCCTGGGAATGGCACCAATGTCCACCGCACGCAGGTAAATCAAATCAAAAATCAAATCAAATGGTTTATCTGCAATTTTGAAGACTTCAGATGAGAATGAAAAACATATATAACATTTTAGTAGTTCGAGATCCTTTGATGCTAGGACAAAATAATGTATTTATTAGGACTTGCGGCGAATAAAGTGTATTCTTTTAATTTTTGTTTTAAATAATTCTTAACTTTGAAATGTAACAAATGTTTCTTTTGTGATGCTTTTTCTCATTATATGATGCATAAACTAGGTAGAGCTAGATGTACTTCTATACTTTTTTTATTGACAGTGATTTTCTCGCAAGTCTGAAGGTTTCTGATTGATATTTTCCGGATAATTATATATGATTATGTGATGTCATTGATTAGGTAGCCTTACTAAGATGCTAGCATGATCATAATTAAGATCAACTGTATAAAGAATAGGTAATTTTTTATTTGTTTATATTAATATCATATACTAGGTGTATGAAAGTTATCTGATAAAACCCAAAATAAAATTTGAATTATAACTATGAAAGCAGAAATAAACTATATAATTCTGGCTGCAGCAAGGGCTGTAGTAGCCCTGAAAGAGGTGCGGGAAGTTAGCACCCCATTATTGAAAATTTTGCTCGAATTGGTTTGCGATCGTTTGCGAAGATATGCGATTGTGATTTTTTCGTTTGCGACGCAATAGTTTTTGAGAACCCCACTCGAAACCCCAACCGACCCCACCTCTCCAACATTGGAATTTCGAAAAAAATCTTTTTAGGATCGTTTGCGAAGGTTTGCGATCACATTATTTTCATTTGCGACGTTGCCGTTTCCGAGAAAAAGCCAATAATAATACATTCCAGCACCTCAACATTAAAATTTTCAAAAAACTCTTTTTGCGATCGTTCGCGATTCGTTTGCGAAGATATGCGATTGTGATTTTATCGTTTTCGACGCAACAGTTTTTGAAAAACCCCACTCGAAACCCCAGCGCCCCACACCTCAACATTGGAATTTCCGAAAAATTCTTTTTGCAATCGTTTGCGAAGATATGCGATTGTGATTTTTTCGTTTGCGATGCATTAGTTTATAAGAAACCCCAACCCCAAAAAATTCTTTTTGGGATCGTTTGCGAAAGTTTGCGATCACATTATTTTCGTTTGCGACGTTGCCGTTTCCCAGAAAAATACAATAATACTAATACATCCCAGTTCCCCAACATTCGATTTCCGAAAAAAATTCTTGGAGGGCGCTCTAAGACGGATCACCTTTTTCTTCACAACCTCCTTGACATGGCTATTAAATAAAAGGGTTCGACTAGTAGAATACGATAAGCTACGTAACGAAGACTAAAAAGTTAAAAATAAATAAGTTTAAAAAAAAACTTAAAAATAATGGTTTTCTTTTAAAACCAAATTACACTAAAAAGCAGAAAATAATTTCAACTTTGTAAATAGAAAACCATTGGGCGCTCATAAAATGTAAACGTAAATCAAAATTATTAGACGTAGTAATATTTTATGGGCCCAATTGGTTTTCTATTTACAAAGTTGAAATTATTTTCTACTTTTTAGTGCAATTTGATTTAAAAAAAAAACATTGTCTTTAAAAGTTGTTTCAATTTATGTATTGACGAATCCTGTAACACTGAAATTTAATACGATCAATTAATTTATTACTGTTCCTCTCCCTCAAAAAGGGTTAGAAATGAAGTTTCGAACGAACGTTCGAAACTTGAACGAATTTCATATGAGAAGGAAAAGTTAATAAAAATTACAAATCGACATTTTTCCGATAATATTTGCTGGCAATATACTATCGTTGCCAACAAATATTACCAGAAAAATTGTACTCTTAAGTCGATTAATTGACAATTTTCATATGAAATTCATTAAAGTGAACTTTCCAAACTAGTGGAAGCATTATACTCTTCGCCGATTTACTGAGCTTTTTATATAATTGTTACACATTCTATAGGATACTCTTCGCATTTTTCTTGTAAATAATGTTAGTTTTTGGACATTCTAAATTTTGTGATACCAACTTTGTTGTGAAAAAAAAATATGTGAAAAAAAATACATGAAAAAAAAATCGCCATGTGAGGGATCGAACACGAGACCTTTGGATTGAAAGGCAAGCAAGCAAGCAAGCAAGAACAAATTTATTTTAAATTAACAATACATATTGTCCTCCCCGCGCACTCATCCGGAGCCAGCCATACATCCACGGTGCGAATCGCCATGGTAATTGATTGACTGGACGGAGCGAGGCCGGATTGGATAAAACTAAAATGAAAATATAAACACAATCTCCTTTCGCAGGATAGGCGAATTAAAAAGTGCATAAGGTAAAACATGTAAAAAATAAACTTAAAATAATTGATATATACAATACAAAAGAGGCTGGTGTAAATAAAATATCAGATATATATGGCTGGTCTTCACGGGAAAATTACTAACCAAAAAACCCGTTCTAAGCAATGCAGTCAAAGCGAACGGTAATGCAAGACCGCGCAATTTATGGTTTCAAATATTTGATTTTCTAAAGATTTTGATATTCAAAAATAAATTGTGATTGGGAAGAAATAATTTAGAGAGACAAAACAAACAAAAACAACAAAGAAAACAAAGAAAAACAAAGAAACGAGTAAAGATCAGAAATTATGTTTGAGAGTTTTTATAGATAGCTAGAGAAAGGCACTGTGGCTAGTGATGTTGCCGAAAGATGGGCAACGCCTGGTATGGTAATTTGTGTTTTATGCGAAAAGGTGCATTATGCTCTCTGATTCGCGTAATGTTGTTTGTTAGCGGGCTATCACCAAGTTTGAATTGATAGAATTTTTCCGATGTAACTTTGATGTAGTCCGCTAGTGGCATTATGTCATGACAACGTGCGTAGAGGTCTCTTAAGGAGATGTATCGTGAAGAATTTGAAATGAGGCGCATAAATTTATGTTCCAGAACTCTTAGTTTATTCATTGTCGTGTCCGGTATGCTGCACCATACCGGCGCCGCATATGTTAGGGCCGGTCTTACAATAACAGTGTAAATTAATTTTTTGTTTTGTCTACTGAGTCTGCTATTCCTGGCCAGAAGCGGATACAGACTCCTGGACATAGAATAGACTGTCCGTATAGTTTCGTTAACATGTCGGTCGAACGTCAGTCGCTTATCTAGTCGTACTCCTAAATACTTCACGCACTCCCTTTCTGGAATTTTGTTTCCCCTTATCAAAATTGGTGTTAGAATCTTATTCTCTGTAAATCTGCGCGTAAAGACTATGGACTCCGACTTCTCCGCATTTACGCGAATTTTCCACTTATCGTAATAAGCCGTGGCACGAGCCATGTGGGCTTTTAGAAGCATGTTAGCCGCTTGTGCATTATGACTATGCGCGTACAAGGCTGTGTCATCGGCGTACTTGGCAAGTTTAGTATTCGGGAAAGTGGGGAAGTCGGATATGTACAAATTGTACAATTTTGGACCGAGGACCGACCCCTGCGGGACGCCCGCGCGAATGTCCCGCAATGTTGACAGTTTGTTATTCACTCTCACCTGAAGCCTTCTACCAGTCAGGTATGAGTGAATGAGTTTAATGATGTGTTGCGGAAAACGGTAGTTGATCATTTTGTAAATTAGTCCCGGGATCCAAACGGTATCGAAAGCTTTCTCAATATCTAGGAATACCATGGTAGTATTCTTACCGAGGTTATATTGCACCTTCACATCGTTAACAATTCTGACAACTTGTTGTACTGTGCTTCTTCCCGTCCTGAAACCGAACTGGTGCTCATCGTTAATGTGAAGCTCATCCTGGGCAATGTTTAATCTGTCCAGGATGATCTTCTCCACCAACTTGGAAATCGCCGACAGTAGCGAGATTGGTCGATAGCTGCCTGCGATTTTTGCATTTTTATTCGGTTTAAGGACGGGAACAACCACAGCAAACTTCCATTGACTAGGCCAGTATTGTAGTCGCAAAATCGCGTTAACGATATACGTGAGTTGTACAATACCTTTCCTCGGCAGATATTTAAGAAGCTTGTATTCAATACCATCTTTCCCCGGTGCTTTGTTATTAGGTAAGGTCTTTATTAGCTTCGCTAATTCTGAGGGTTTGACCATGACTTTTAAAAATTCCTGTCTAGTTAATTGGATGTCATGGCCAATAACATCGTTAACGTCATTTTCGATGCGGTCATGATCTAAATTGTTGGGTGTGTGTACATTGTGAATTCGTTCAAAGTTGTCAGCTAGTTCATTCGCCTTTTGCGAGTCCGTTATAACTGTCTGTCCGTTGCGTTTGGTCAATGCAGGCATAGTTTGCCGTGTAGTTCTTAATGCCCTGGTCAACTTCCACAGCGAGTTGTCCCGAGAATTCAAGGCTTCTAGCTTCTCGCCCCATTTCCTGTTTCTCCAGGTGGTTATGGCGTCTCGAATCCGCCGTTGCAATCTGATCATCTGTAATTTAACGTCGACATCACGATTTCGCTGCCAACGCCGTCTTAATATGTTCTTTTCCCTAATGTCTCGTTTGACCGCCTCGTCAAGTCGGTCTTTGTAAGGATCTATCGTTATAGTTGTTGCAACACCCTGTTTGGCACTCTGCAGTACCCTCGTAAATTCCTCAACTACACCTTCCAGCTCGGCGGCTGTATCAATCGTGTTAGTGAGTGTTAAATGTGTGTTGATGTGGGTCTTATAGAGACGCCAGTCGGCGTCTCTATAAGAGGTGATTTTTCGTGTAACATCTTCCCTTGACATATTTTTTAATTCAATCTGAATTGGATTGTGGTCAGACGTGAGCTCCTCTAGCGCAACAGGTAGCGTAGAGTTGATCACGCCCTTGTTGACCACTATGTCAATAGTTGATGGGGTACCGCCGTTATCTGGAAAGTGAGTCGGACTATCCGGATACTGCAGAATGACATTATGATTATTGACATATTGAAACAAGGTGCCACCATTCGCGTTGTTGCGATGGCAGTTCCACGCGTTATGTCTAGCATTAAGGTCGCCTATCACCAGACAGCGCGGGCCAGCGTTCATCAAATTCTCAAGACAACCCGCTGTGAAGCCATTCGTAGGACTATTATACACGGCGACAATGCTCATGCCACCCTCTAACGTCACACACACGTTCTCTACGGAAGTATTCCGTAGAGTGCGATGCGTATGAGCTATACTAGATTTTATGAGCACAGCCACACCTCCACCTCTGTTTATGTTCACCCTATCTTGTCTGATTGTAGTATACCCTCGAACGCTCAGCTTGTCGCGTTGGGTTAATTTGGTTTCGTTTAAGAGCATAATGTCAATTTTATGCCTCGTAAGATAATTAATAAGAAAAGGAATTTTGTTGCCAATACCATTAGCGTTCCACGAAGAGAGTTTGAATTCAATAGGCATTGTTATCTAGGTCAATCATGAATTTGTAAAAAACTTGAAATTTAGCACTCTCACTATTGCAAAGTTCGAGTTGATCGGCTAGTAATCTTACCCTTTCCGTCATCATTTCGATGTCGACTAAGGCATCCACTCTTCCAAGCTGTTTCTGCAGTTCATCCATCGCCGTTGGACCTCCAGAAGATCTATTCAACGTTGCTGTAGTTTGGGACATCAGTGCGGGAGCTCTCTGCTGCACTCTCCTTTGTGGTAACGGGGGGAAGTTGGCGGGATCTTGTACTAGGGTCTGCTGTTGTTGTTGCTGCTGATTTTTTCTAGCTTCCCAGGCATTTTGTCGTGGAGCCGTGGCCGCTACATATCTCATTTCAGACGGTGGGGGTACTCTCACGTTTTTCTTTTCTAATTGCCAAATTTTTCCTTGGTATACTTTACAGGATACGCTATTAGCTGTGTGCGCCTCTCCACAGTTCACACATTTCGCTGGATCTTCTCTGCTTTTTGGACATTGGTTCGTTAGATGCGGTTGTGCACATTTCAAACACCTTGGAGAGGCGCGGCAGTTAGATGTGGCGTGCCCCCACATTTGACATCTGTGGCACTGTATTATCTTTTTAGTGTTGTTGTGCCTTTCCCACCTGATAACTGTGTAGTCTAGGTATTTAACATTTTGTTCGAGATGTTTTAGAGTTATGTTATTATTAGTTACAACCATGAAAGACTGGAATTTTGTTCCCTTCATGGTGTAAATCTCTTTAACGGGTACGTCATATTCAATGGTTAGCTCTTCTTTTAATTGTTGCAGATCTACCTCGTGGTATAGTCCCCTTAGGACGAAGGCGTGAGTCTTTTCTTGTTTTGGGGTATATGTGTGAAATTCCAATTTTCCAGATTCAAATTTCTTATTAGCTTCCACCCAGTCCTCATATGTTGAGACTTGTAGTATGGTAGTGTTGGGTGAATGTTTCCAAAAGAATTTTGCTTTTAATTTAGTTGTCAAGAAATTGTTCAAAATTTTGTGGTCCTTGAATATTCCGTGAATGACTATTGGCGGGGGTGGTCTGATTTTTGTCTGTTTTTGTATTTGTCTATCTGCTGGTTCATCCTGTTGTTCATATGTTACATGCATGTCCTCTTGAGTTATAATTTCGTTGGCTTTTTCAAACTTGTTACTTATGGTGGTCATTATTGGTGTTTGTTTGCTTATTTTCTTTATTGTAGGGTGTGAGAAGCTGCTATCCCCTTCGTCAGTTATTCTCCGTTTCCTTGTTTTAAGTTCAAATGCCTTTGCCATCTCGTTATCACTTTCATTATCTTCCGCCATTTTTTCAACGACACTTACTTGACTGGCTTGGCTAGTTTCCATCTCTGAATCATTCTTTGTTTCACTTTTCTTTTTCATCTGTTTTATCTCTTTGTTAATGATTTTTCGTTCTGTATTTGAGTCTATAAGGATATTCTCACTTTCAGTGTCCATTACTTCTTTAGAGGTAGATGGCATATGCCCAATCGGAAGCATGATTAAAAACGTTCCGCGCAAAATTTGCTTTTAATGTTTTTATTTTAAAAAAAAACCTCGACCGATTTTAACCAATCGGTCGGGGGAACCTGTTCGTAAAAAACTTATCTAACTCTAATTTAATACTGGGTGATTGTCACTGTCACTTTTAAAAACTTACCTTTTTCAAGGCTTTCAACTGCACTCCGAAGGTTACCCCCCAATGATGCACACTTACAATAGCTTTAGCTAACTTCTGTAATTATTCGCACTGTTTTAAATGTCTTTGTTTTGAAAATTTTTGGACTAACACTTTTTTGAGTGACAGGCCAAATCTACGCAACACAAAGCACCGGATTGAAAGGCAAATGCTTTAGCCACTGGGCTATCTCATCTTACCACAAAACTTGAATGAATATCGTTCAAGAATTATATTTCAACGGATTAGATACATTATTATGGAATATATATATTGATAAAATATAAAAACAAAAAAAAAATTATAGGGAATAACATTTCGCAAGATTTCTATTTAAATACAAATGACAGAAATTATGAAAAAAAAATTTTTTTTATTTAAATGATTAATAACTTTTTTATTTACTGATTGATTTTTTTCAAAATAGGGTTCTTCCTCTAGCTAACGCTAACTTACTTTCCAAATTTCAATACAATCGGACTTTTCTTTCTTAAGTTATCGTGCTTACAAGAAACACGACGGACGGACGGACAGACGGACATTTTGAAAGTTGTTCAGAATTCGTTCACTAACATAATGATATGAAAATTTTTTCTCTACGAGCGATATTTACTGATTTAGAAATGTGCCGATCAAATACAATATATTCTTCGTTTTTGCGAAGAGTATAATAATGTGACCGCAAACATTCGCAAACGATCGCAAAAAAATTTTTTTCGAAAATCGAATGTTGGTGCTGGAATGTATTATTGGATTTTTCTGTGAAACGGCAACGTCGCAAACGAAAATAATGTGATCGCAAACGATCCCAAAAAGAATTTTTTCGAAATTCCCATGTTGGGAAGGTGGAGTCGGTTGGGGTTTCGAGTGGGGTTTTCAAAAACTATTGCGTCGCAAACGAAAAAATCACAATCGCATATCTTCGCAAACGATTGCAAAAAGAATTTTCGGAAATTCCAATGTTGAGGTGTTGAGGTGCTGGGGTTTTGAGTGGGGTTTTTTTAAAACTAAAAACGAAAAAATCACAATCGCATATCTTCGCAAACGAATCGCAAACGATTGCAAAAAGAATTTTTTGAATATTTCAATGTTGAGGTGCTGGAATGTATTATTATTATTGGATTTTTCTCGGAAACGGCAACATCGCAAACGAAAATAATGTGATCGCAAACGATCCCAAAAAGAATTTTTTCGAAATTCCCATGTTGGGAAGGTGGAGTCGGTTGGGGTTTCGAGTGGGGTTTTCAAAAACTATTGCGTCGCAAACGAAAAAAATCACAATCGCATATCTTCGCAAACGATTGCAAAAAGAATTTTCGGAAATTCCAATGTTGAGGTGTTGAGGTGCTGGGGTTTTGAGTGGGGTTTTTTTAAAACTAAAAACGAAAAAATCACAATCGCATATCTTCGCAAACGAATCGCAAACGATTGCAAAAAGAATTTTTTGAATATTTCAATGTTGAGGTGCTGGAATGTATTATTATTATTGGATTTTTCTCGGAAACGGCAACATCGCAAACGAAAATAATGTGATCGCAAACGATCCCAAAAAGAATTTTTTCGAAATTCCAATGTTGGGAAGGTTGGGGTTTCGAGTGGGGTTCTCAAAAACTACTGCGTCGCAAACGAAAAAATCACAATCGCGTATTTTCGCAAACGATTGCAAAAAGGATTTTTCGGAAATTCCAATGTTGAGGTGTTAGGGTGCTGGGGTTTCGAGTGGGGTTTTTCAAAAACTACTGCGTCGAAAATGAAAAAATCACAATCGCATATCTTCGCAAACGAATCGCAAATGATCGCAAAAAGAATTTTTTGAAAAATTTCAATGTTGGAATGTATTATTATTATTGGATTTTTCTCGGAAACAGCAACGTCGCAAACGAAAATAATGTGATCGCAAACCTTCGCAAACGAATCGTAAACGATCCTAAAAAGAATTTTTTCGAAATTCCAATGTTGGGGAGGAGGGGTCGGTTGGGGTTTCGAGTGGGATTCTCAAAAACTATTGCGTCACAAGCGAAAAAATCACAATCGCATATCTTCGCAAACAAATCGCAAACGATCGCAAACCAACTCGAGCATAATTTTCAATAATGGGGTGCTAACTTCACGCACCTCCCTGAAAGGAAGACAAAAATATATCTTGTCTTAATACAATAATAGTCCTTTAATTTTAGACATTATTATTTTCTTTCTCCAAAACCAGCAGTGTCATGAGTGTAATTCCATGCGAATTTTTCTTTCAGCCAAAATGTGTCTTTGAAAACCAGCTCAATAGAAACTTTTTTCCCATTTTGACAACTTTTTCCTGAATTTTTTCCCTATATTTCTGGAACATCGTGTATATGAAACACGAAAAAAATCGTAATAAAAAACAAACAAAAAACAGTAATATCAAGGAAATGTCTTAAAGGTAAGTGAAGGGAAATGAACCATCCTTGTCGATAAAAATATTCTTTTCAGTTCTGTTTTAAGCATACCATCACTGAAATTATTCAGATTCCTCGGTAATTAGAAATTAATGATCAGTAATGTATATTGTTATTAGTAACGAATGCATACTTCCTCGTTTTTTTATCGTGTTAATTATAATTACGACTTAAGATGCTTTGCCACCAGGCAGCAATTCAAATAAACAAAAATAAAGTTAATTATAATTACAGTAGTACTAATTATATACTCAGCCAGTAACAGGCCATCCGAATAAAGAGCACAATGTGACAGTATACATTAAATACTGTTCACTGCTACAAATATTAAACACTTAACTAAATTACACTAGGGGCAGTTTATTCTGCCTAACAACCCAGAGAACCTCAAAAAATTTGCGCCAATCAAATAGATGTTTCATTCAGATAGGTGTCCACTATACAGGGGCACACAAGAGCCTGGGCAATAATTCGAGAGCGTAGAGTTTTGGTCAAAATAACAGAGTTTATTTTTACTGCGCCGCACAGTGGAAAAAAAAAGCCTTTTTTTGGACAAAAATCTGCCTACAAGTCAAATCTTAATCAATTTTGATCTACCTTGGCTTAAAATGTAGGTTATTGGCTACACTTTCAGAGTATACTGCCTAAATTGCAAACCCCGATTTCTTAACTTTGCCGGCGCACAGTAGTGCTTATATTGAAAACAGGCGTCAAAAATTGGTAACCTAGCCAATTTTTTATGAAAATTTACGAAACTTGGTAGAATTAAGGGTTTGGATATGCTAAATTCAGTTTTTCTGCAGAATTTTTTTTTTCAATATGGTGGCTTCAGAATTTGGGTCAGAAGAAACAAAAAAGATGAAAAATTCAATAAAATAACCCAGCCACAAATAAAAGTCCTGATCCTGGAACTTGACCCGAGTCAAATGTATTTTTCGACACTGAATTCGAATTCGACCTCAGAAAAGCACAAACACCCTCAAAATATTGAGCTGGAGCGTAAAAACACCCTTAGAATAGGGTAAAATCGCACCTCATATATGGTGACAATAAGTACATGCAAAAAGTACTCCTAATGTACAATCTTAGGATTTTTGAGGTTGCTGATTTCAAATTTCATTCTTAGGGTGAAAATTGAGTACTTAAAGTGAGTGTAGTGGGGTGTAAAAATGAAAATTTGACAAAATACGCAATTTTCATTCTAAACTTATATTTCTAGGGGTTCTTATGGTTGATGATTTCAAATTTCAACATGCCAGAAGTCAAAAATATATTCATAGGATGAAAATCGAATAAAACGGGGGTTAAAGGGGTGAAATATGAAAATTTAACAAAATACGTAATTTTTATTCAGCATATTTCTAGGGGTTTTGAGTGTGCTGATTTCAAATTTCAACATGCCAAAAGCCTAGAATTTATTCTTAAGTTTAAAATAGAATAAATTAGTGGTTGAATGGGGTGTAGAAATAAAAAGTTGAAAAAACACTTAATTTAGATTCCGAAATTATATTTTTAGGGGTTTTGAACTTGTTGAGTTCAAGTTCGAATCTGAATTCTGATAACAAAAAATACATGCAAAAAATAGTTCACAAGTGTAAACGTATTGTATTAAATATAGATTTTAAAGATAGAGGAAAACCACCCTAATATAAAAATATAGTTCATGAAAGAAAGTCACTTTAGTTTCTATTAAAAAATTTATAAATCAAAAACTTCAGTATTTTCCATATTTTAATGGTAATCATGTATTTTATTTTTATATTTACACTCATATGTACATTGATAAAAGGAACTTTCAGTCACTCTAATTCTACGTAATTCCAAACTTTCAAATCTTCATTTTTTATGTCATTTTTTAGCATTTATATACTCTATGATGGTATGATGGTATATATTCTTTGCAAGAGCAGGGATATTTTTTAACCTAATCTAAGAGTAGTTGTTCCGCCATTATTTAGGGAGATGACTGCTAATTATAAAACATAACCCTCTCCCTTGTTTTGATATTCTTTACCATTTCATTCGCATCAATCAATAAATCCTGAAATGTGGGTTAGTTTTGCCTCGTTTTAGGTTGGCTTCCTTCTATTTTGGGGCTTGCTTAACCACCTCAGAGTAGAAAATCCTTTGCGATATACCAAAAATCTATATTTAAATACAATACGTTTGCGCTTGTTAACTACTTTTTGCATGTATTTATTGTGACCACAAATCAGGGATGATTTACCCTATTTTAGGGTTGTTTATTCGCTGAAGACTCAAAATTTTGAGGGTACATGAGTTTTTTTAAGATCGGATTCGAACTTAAACTCAACAAGTTCAAAACCCCTAAAAATATAATTTCAGAATGTAAATTCCGTGTTTTTTCAACTTTTTATTTCTACACCCCATTCAACCACTAATTTACACTATTTTCAACTTAAGAATAAATTCTAGGTTTTTGGCATGCTATAATTTGAAATCAGCAACCTCAAAAACCTCTAGAAATATACTTTTGGAATGTAAATTACGTATTTTGTCAAATTTTCATTTTCACCCTTTTCAACCCCCATTTTACTCGATTTTTCACCTTGAGAATACATTTTTGGCTTCTAGCTGTTGAAATTTGAAATCATGAACCTCAAAAACCCCTAGAAATATAATTTAGAATGAAAATTACGTATTTTGTCAAATTTTCGTTTTTACACTCCCTTCAACCGATTTTCACCCTAAGAACGAAATTTGAAATCATCAACCTCAAAAACCCCTAGAAATATAAGTTTAGAATGAAAATTACGTATTTTGTCAAATTTTCATTTTTACCTTTGAGTATGATATTTGAAATCAGCAACCTCAAAAACCCTAGGATTGTACATTAGGAGTACTTTTTGCATGTATTTATTGTCACGATATATGAGGGGCGATTTTACCCCATTCTAAGGGTTTTTTCGCTCCAACTCAAAATTTTGAGGGAGTTTGTGCTTTTCTGAGGTCAGATTAGAATTCATCGTTGCAAAATACATTGGACTACTAACTCGGGTCAGATTCCAGGATCAGGACTTTTATTTGTGGCTGGGTTATTTTATTGAATTTTTCATCTTTTTTGCTTCTGATCAAATTTCGGAAGACGCCATATTGAAAAAAAATATCTGCAGCAAAACTGAATTTAGCATATCCAAATACTTAACTCTACCAAGTTTCGTAAATTTGTATCGAAAATTGGCTAGGTTACCGATTTTCAACGCCTGTCTTCAATAAAAGCAAAAGCACCACTGTGCGGCGCCTCGTTTACGTTCAATCTTAAGGGTAGGATTTTTCAGAGTGAGAGGAAACATGCGTTTATTCTCGGTTTATTATAATATTTAAAAAATCATAAATGGTATGTATAATCTTTATAATAATTTCAGGTACTTTCCATTGCTCTAAGGAATACAACCATGTACAGTGTTTATCATAAATTTTGTATAGTTAAATGCTATTAATAATAATTAAATTAGGAACTATTTTCATTCTCAAAGTAGGATATTCAAGTACAACAGAAATACAATAAAAAAATAGTTGTATTCGTTAGAACAATTAATAGCAAGTATCTAAAATAGTTTTGGTTTTTTAAATATTTATAACAAATCGAAAATAAACGCATATTTCCCTGTCACACTGCAAAATCCTATCCTTGAAGAAGGATTTTCCCTTATAACTTACAAACTAATTATCACACCCACATATCCTCAACGATCGAAAAGTTGGAACAAAATGACGACAAAAAGGGGATTTTGTTTTGTCATCTGGAAACATACAAAAATCCATGTCAATAAAAATCGGAGTAGTAAGGATACTCGACTTATACCCCATTTTCCATTTTTCAGTTTTCTCTTTATTAATTACTCAAAATAATGTTTAAATTAAAGCTAAAGCTATTTTGAGTTGATGGGTAATAAATATATTATTTTTTATTTTAGAGTATTTTTATGACCCTTTAAATTAATAAGAGCAAAATATAATATTATCTGAATAGACAAGTATATTAATTATCCTACAGTTATGTCTTACATATTTCTATACTTTTTCTTTATTACAAAAAATTAAATTTTTAATTTAGCAATTGGAATTGCTTACAGGTAAAGTACCAATTCTGCCACATATAAAATAAAATGGCATCATAATAACCTATTACGAGGGGGTAATCACTTATGCAATATGTGGGACAGGTATATGTGCAATGGTGTGCAATATATGTGCAATAAGTATGCAAATGTGTGCAATATTGCAACTGTGGGACATATTGCCCCCTCACCTATTACGATTTCCCATAAAAACGCGTTTTAAAATGATCGAAAATTTCGAAGTATACGAAAAATCTGATATTTTCCAGGGTGTCTTAGAAACATGTAAACTTTATTTTAACCAAGTTATTTATATTCAATTCTGAGGGAAAAAATATATCTAAATTCTCTCTATAAATTACGTTATGCAAATTTTAATCTATCCACTCTGAATATCATTTTTCGACTTTGTTGTAACAGCAAACTTAACCGAAACCAAACTAACATACGTTAAATAAATATTATTAATATAGTATATGGTCTATAGATGTTAAATATAATAAATAAACATTTAAAACGGTACATAGCGTAAACTCAATCTCTAACAAAAAACGGCACTTTAAGTGCTTGTTTCAGAAAATTGTTTACTTCCTAGTTACAGAGGCGGAAACCGGGATGATGTGGCTAATTAAGTTTGTAATTACTAATTTAGTAATACCGCTGTAACACACTCATCGCTTAAGTATAAGTCTGAACAGACGTTCAGTTTCTTAATAAATGCATCTAAAGATGTATATATGTGCGTTTCCTTATCAACAAAATTAAAAGTGAAACTAATGAGGAGAATTAAGTTTTGATCATATAACGAAGTGTAAAAGCGATATACAGGGTGTACATTTTTGGGTTTGTCGACTATATCAAAACTACTAACGAGTTTTCTTTATAGCAGTATCATCGCTATCGCTATCAGCCATTAGCATTTGATTCATCGAAGAACAGGGGCGGTGTATCAAAAATTTATATATATTTTTTGCTTAAAGGCGTCTTTTAAGATGTACATAAATTGTGGACAGTAGCTTTGACTTGTATCCAGGTACAATATACAAGTCAAGACAAACTGATTTAAAATTTATGATGGACGATGCACAGTGGCGCCAAATCACTTAAAAGTTGATATTAATTAAATGCGTTGCGGGATCGCCTCAAGTAACCATAGTTATGTCCTTCAATTACATTGTGTCATTGATAAGAATAGTGTTATACATAAATTAGGTATATTAACTAATAGTATCAAAGAAACAAAATGGCACGTAACGTTTAATTTTGCTTTCAAAGTTACATGCACTTTCTGTTCATTTACGATACTTATGATTGCTTTTTCATCAGAAAAAATATCTGTGTCTTCCTTTGAAGATGATGAGTTTTCATGATAATTTTGATATAATAAAAGTTGGTGTATGGTGTGGTTTTATTTTATACCAAATAATAGGTCCTCATTTTTTATCACGGTAATTTGAATACCGAAAATTTTATTAACATTCTACGACGAGAAATAGACAATATGCCTATAAGAGAATTTCAAAGATTAATTTACCAACACGATGGCGCCCCAGGTCGTACGTTGTCAAATGAAATAAGAAATTATTTAAATGCTCAATTTGGATATCTCTTCACTCAGAACTAGTTGATCAATGTCGAGTTAGCTAAGTTAACTAAATTGATAACTAACAATTAATTTAGCTAACTGGACATTAATAAACAACAAAGTAGTTTAGATATTCTTTAATTTTTGGGAAATAATGGTCATATTTTGTGGCCAGCTAGATCTCTCGATATAAGTCCTGCCTACCGACTTTTGGGCTTATTAAAAATTTATATAGAGAGAACATAACATAACATAGAAGAATTGGAAAACAAAATATTAGCTCCGTTTCGGGCAGTAACTCCTGTCATGATTGGAAATGCAACAGATGCTGTAAGGAGAAGGTGTCAAAAATGCATATATGGCAATAGAAGACAATTCGAACATTTATTGTAGTTTAATTTTTTTTCCTATTTTTGGCAAAATTATTTTATATTATAAGTGTTGTTAATAATTTCCCATGGCCTCCTCACAAATATATTAAATTTTTCCAAAATTAACGACTTTTCTAGAGATAAATATAACATCGTTGGATAGCTAATTTAAGTTATAATCGAATAATGAAATAATTTACAGGGTGTTCCATTTAATAAAACACAAGTTATGTCTATAACTCTAAAACTGAGGCATGCGTAATTTTCTTCTTATCAGCAACGGATTCTACTCAAAAAAGTGCCTTAATAATGTGAAGAGAAATAGAAGTCATCCAAAAATGCCAGTTTTCCAAAAACGCCCTGTAGCTTGGTAGTCGAAAAAGATTGTTTCTCGAAAATCGAGCTAAGGACACCTATATTGGTTTTTGTCTAGCTGCCATATTTTTAGAGAGAAAACCCCAAATCCCATCTAATTTGTTCCATCTTGTACTAACTGGAACCAAGTACGCACTACTATGACGTTACATATGAGCAATTTTACTAATTGGACTACCTTATTTTTAAATTTTGGGTTTGTACCACTTTTTACTTACGAGTCCCCACTGTGCGATGAATGACAATAATGTTTAATGTCTACAGTTTTTGGAGCTTCATATTACTACACCTATTTACACAATATAAATTATCGTTTGCTTGAAGACAATTTTGTTTAAAACATATGGTTCCCTCTGTTTATAAACAGTAAAGTATATATTAAACATTTCACTGGATTATATAATACAGGCGTGGGAAACAGGGAGTATATAACAATGTCTATAATATGGTGAATAATGCATATAAAAAAATCGATAAGTACCTAATCGTTAAAAAAGTACAATTAATTATTTTTTATTTATTTGCTTTTATCATGATTAGAGAATATTATTTAGGTATTATGCAAATCACAACTTACACACTTTTTTATTTATTATGAAAATACCTACTTAGCGTGCAACAATATACAGAAAGTAGGTATTTTCATAATGAATAAAAAAGTGTGTAAGTTGTGATTTGCATAATACCTAAATAATATTCTCTAATCGTTAAAAAAGTAGTCTACGAGTATTTCCTATATTAAAAAATATTTGTGGCATTGATATTACTCTAATATTATTAATGGTCTAGTTAGAATCCTAAAACCAGTGAATAGCAAGGGCGGAACCTTTTCTATGATTGTAACTTGAAAACGAAAACGGGTAATACAGTACGTCGTGTACACCAAAGAAAGCTGCACTTTTTGATTGGAATGTGCCACTTTCTGTGGTCATAGTTGATGCCAAAAAGTAACTTTTCAGATAGGGAGCCACTTGAAAATCCGTGCAGAACACCAAAATGGTGGCCCATAAAGATGGCCGCCATTAGCCACACTAAATCTTTTTGTATCTCAGCTCCTAATGGTCCGATTTCGATTTTTTTTTCTTTTTCTTTGTTTAAAAAGCTCTTGTGAAGACAATTTTTTATTCCTATACATTTATCACTTCACCTTAAGAGTTCTGCGTAATTTGCAGAAAAACAAATAATTTTTAATTTTCTCGGACTTTTGGAGAATACTGTGATAAGGAATTCAAAAACAGAATTTTAAATGATGTTGAGAGGTTCCATGCTAACAGAATTCACATTTATTGGGATACTTACACAAAAACCTGCCTGAAGAACCGTGTGAGAGATAAGAGAGGCATTGGTCTTCGTCGCAAAGTAGCACAAGAAAATATGCTACCAAAAAATTGGAAGAACTACCTCTGCTCCAATCAGACTGCATGTTGGAGAACATGCATTTTTGAAGTTTGATTGGGCTCACATCAGCACTGAGATTGATGGCATAATTCATTCATTTCGGCCGGATGAAACTTCAATTGATGGAGTACAATGCAGGCAACAGGAAGAAGCAGACGGTAGGATTTTTATCCACGTTAAAGACAGTGTTGAACATGCAGCAAAAATAGTATATTATATTACTAGGAGTAGAACGCACTCTTTTTTGTGCTGAGCCCAGGATTTGCGGCTGAGGCGAAGCCGAAGCCGCAAACTGGACGAAACACAAAAAAATGCGTTCTACTCCGTGTAATATATACTATTTTTTCTTCAAGCGTATTAAAATGCAAAAATTCATTTATTTATCATAAATGTACAAATATTCAAACTACAGTCTTACATGTTGACACAATATGACAAGTGGCTAGTGCATAGCGCGCCACCGGTGGCTTTCGGTATTAACATTATGTTACTAGTAAAACAATACCCACTGCGGTGGCGCTTTCGGAACTAACATTATGTTACTAGTAAAACAATGTCCACTACGGTGGCGTTCGGTACTAACATTTTGTTACTAGTAAAACAATGTCCTACTTCTACTTCTGTTTTTGGTGACATAATTTAAATATTTTAATACGCTTGAAGAAAATAGTATATTATATTACTAGGAGTAGAACGCACTCTTTTTTTGTGTTGAGCCCAGGATTTGCGGCTGAGGCGAAGCCGAAGCCGCAAACTGGGCGAAACACAAAAAAAGGCGTTCTACTCCGTGTAATATATACTATTTTTTCTTCAAGCATATTAAAATGCAAAAATTCATTTATTTATCATAAATGTACAAATATTCAAACTACAGTCTTACATGTTGACACAATATGACAAGTGGCTAGTGGATAGCGCGCCACCGGTGGCTTTCGGTATTAACATTATGTTACTAGTAAAACAATACCCACTACGGCGGCGCTTTCGGAATTAACATTATGTTACTAGTAAAACAATGTCCACTACGGTGGCGTTCGGTACTAACATTTTGTTACAAGTAAAACAATGTCCTACTTCTACTTCTGTTTTTGGTGACATAATTTAAACATTTTAATACGCTTGAAGAAAAAAATAATTATTTGCACAGTAGATACTGATGTAGTTGTTTTGGCAATCTCTTTCTTTCACATTCTCAAAATTGCCGGACTTCAGAAGAGGATTCTCTTTGGTGCTGGGAACGGTCAGAGATACATGAGCATTAATGCCATGTTTGAAAGTATGGGTGAACACAACGCTGTTGAGGATTCCATGCATTCACTGAATCAGATGTCCACCTTGCTTTTTCTTGGACCAATAGACGCACTTGTTTCATCCAAATTCCAAATATGGGATGGGCGGTCATGTAGGTCTAACTTATCCAATGTACCAATGTGTTATATATTTACCTATTACCATAATTACGAGTTTGTAACGTAATTTTGCCAACTCTGTAATGCTCATCATGACACTGATCGAATATTTTAGCTTAATAAATGTTTACAGTACTCACTGAAGGAGCAGCAATGTTATTTGTTATTAAAAAAATCGGCAGCTACTGGAAGCGGCTGGAACCTCCCCACACAGTGGATCCAAATCAGCTATGTTTGGATATTACATCGGAAATCAGAGCACTGAGCAAACACATAAATTACTCTTGATTTTGGAGCCATTTATTTCATGAACAAATATCGATCGAATTGAAGTGGACTACAAGCAATCTGTTAAAACATAACCTCTCATGTTTGTTTATGTTGCATGTTAATCAATTGCCGGATATTATAAGGGCATTAACAGATAACGTTTCGAAGATTTTGTAGAATATTGAATAGCGAATAAAACTAATACAGAATTTAGCCCAAATGACACTCTAACCTCAACAAGTCAATAACATTATGGACAGTTCAAGTAGACTACGCATGCGTCAAATTAAAATCTTCCTGCTCGATCAAAAAGGTCCGAGCAAGTCGAGCTTCGTCCGAGTCCTTTATTTTGTAATATTCGAACGTTTCAGATTTAGCTCGGTTAGCTCGATTTGCATTAAATGAACGATTGTGACGCGTCCCATCAAACAGACGTAATATCCGAACACGGCTATAAACAATTATTACCTTAAAAAAAATAACTAAAATAAGTTTTGACATTGTCAAAAATATTTGGGTTGGTAACCTTTACGAATGTTGATTTTTAGGTTATGAAATATATTTAGGCATATATCTGCATCATGTTTAAGTTTTTCAAGTTTATTCTCATTTTTAATATTTGTATACGCATTTTTAGCTTGGAGCCACAGTGGCTCCAAGCAAATATTTAAAAATTCACGCATATAATTTTTCTATATTGTTGATTAATAAAAATAGACTGCTAATTACACGTTAGATTTAAAACCTACAAAAATAGTCTTGTTTTATTAGGATAAAGTATTTAGAACTTCATAAACATTACACTGTACTAGATTTTAGTTGAAAGTACGGGAACCAGGCAGAAATTTTAATAATAGCTACGTAATATTCTTAAATCTTAAGAAATATATATTTTTCAGGTTAGCTGTCGTCACGTACCATAACCTATAAATCAACATTCACAAAGGATACCAACCCAAATATTTTTGACAGATGGCAAAATACATTTTCCCCTAACAATAATACCAATAATATTTTTTGGATGCTGTCATTTGTGTACATATAACGAATTCTTTTTAATTTTTTTAACGGAAACGAAATCGAAAGGGTGCAAGTGTGATATATCGTTGAAATTGGAATTTTTACTGTTTTTCAATGCATCGATTACAAATTGTAAATAATCATAAAATAAACAACTTCTTGTACCAAAACGGCCCTAAACGTAATCCGATCTCAACCAAAACCTTTTCAGATCTTCTGGAGCACTAAAGAAACCCTCATGCAAAGTTTCATCCAAATCCGTTTAGTAGCTTCGCCGCTATCGTGCTAACATACATACACACACACACAGATATTTTTCAAACACCACTTTTTTTGGTTCCTGGGACCTCAAAACGTAAATATTTGATGTTACCTTAATTTTCGATTTTGGACTAAATGTAGTAACCTCCCACAATTTTATTGTGGGGAGGTTAATATTTTAAAAAATCATGATAAAATTATGTCTATATCATGCAAAAACAATTTAATATAAAAATATACTTAGTAGGTAGTGATTTTGAAATCCGCTTAAAACATTTACAAGTGACTTGACACAAAATTATAAAAAGTGTTTGTTCCAGGTATATTCGCCTATGAGGTATTTTTTTAAAAGCAAATAAATCAAGACACTCGCCGTTTTATTTTCCAAGATGTCATTATCAAAAAATGACTAACGGACTAAATTTTATTTTTAGGGCCTAAACTTTCAATTATACTCATTTAAAAAGTCCCTTTAAATTATGCATGGACCATCAATTTCCGACTGGACCTAAGAGGTACAATTCTCAAATTGACAGAACTAAGTTTTTCATTCGATTCATGAAGAAAAAACCAAACGGTTGCCGCATTTTAGCTTATTTAGCTAATCAGTTTATTATCGGTCTACCTCACTTTCTTTCGTTCAATGCACATCCACGGATTATTAATTTGTGACGCTTCTACAATTTTCCACTTTCAAAATGATCGCACACGCACTGACCGTAGATTATTAACACTTTTACAAGCATTACATTTGCATTCCGTTTACTATTACATATCCTTGACAATTACATAGTCTACTAGATAATGACTGTTTAGTAGCTACTTCTCACATTGATGACTCCCTCTCAACACATAAAAATAGGGATGTTGCTGCAACTGGTCCAAAATCTAAAATTGAGATAGGATCAGATCTTTATAGTAAGGTAGCCCGCTACCAAGATTTTCGAGCGAAGATAATTTCAGCGTTTCTCATCAGTTCTGGGAGAGCTGAGAAGAAAAGTTCAGGGTGACGGAACGTTTTACCTATCCTAAAGGGTTTAAATCGAGCTTTGAACATGTAAAGAAAAACCGGTCATGTCGGTCTTCGCAGCGAGGCCGTTTCTTTTGTCTTCTTGTCGATGGAAGTAAATATGATGAGGAAAAATTGAGAACTGCCCTTTTGACTAAGACGCAGACGCCGAATGACAAAGACTGAAATAATGACAAATAGTCACCGGTCAAAATTCTGGTCACCGCGGCGATGCAGTTCTGCTCATTATCGAGTAGTTTCGATGTCTCTCGATCACAAGAAAGTTCTAACGGAACTTTTTGCTCAGTTGCGGGTGATTACATTCGCATGTTGCTTAATTTTGAGAGCTGATCTAGTCATCGCGGTGAGGCAGTTCTCCACTTCAGGCTATTCCAAATATCACTGAAGTGAACTTTTTTCCAGTTCACGTTCGAGAAAAATGATTGCTGCCGCGACAAAAAAAAAAAAACAAATTAAGGCTGTTTGTAAGCACAAGCTCTCCTCTCAGAGAATTTGTTTAAAAGGAATTAGGCAACGATGCCATCCGGTCTCTCCATGTATTGCGCGCGCCGCCGCGTCAATCCGGAGAACGCATATACATATCAGGAGACTCTGATACGAGCTGCCCGGACCGAGGATGCTGCGTTGGCACTATACGGAGTATACCATCTCTGTATAACGACAAGCAGCATCCTCAGCCCCAGCAGCTGCGATCTTTTATTTACATATACACGCGTTCTATACCTTCCGCTGGAGATGCCACATGGCTTCGCATACACTCCATGTCGCTGCCATAGGCAAGGAAGTCATCCATCCATGTCCTCCGTGCGCCGCCGCGCTAGTACGCCGAACGTATATGAGACTCCATTCGATTTCGCGTAGCTACGGCTAACGGAAAACGGTAGTTTGCATTTTTTTATCGTTTTATACACCCCACTCTATAAATAGAAAAAGTTTTAGCCTCGCTGCTTTGAAAATTTTAGCCTCCAATTTGATACAACTTTGATTGATATTATTGGAACTTGGGCCAATGAAAAATGGCAGTTCTCGATTAATTCGTGTCTTGTTCATAATTTTTAACGAGAATTATTCGAGAACTGCCTCGCCGCGGTATAAAAATTACATTTTTTCGACAGATGGAAAGTCATTTGTAGCCGCCCATATCGTTTTTCGAACTTCTGTCATCTGAAAAAGTGTCTTAGAATTTCACAATCTATAGAGTTTCCCTGCGATAAAGCTCGCTGTTTTTATAGGGATTTTTGGTAAGGGCTGCAGTACTATTAGTACTACTACGTTTTGAGATCCCAAAAATACGAAAAATGGTTTTTAAAAAATGTGTGCCTATTTATGTATGTATATGGACACTATTCGCGAAAATCAAACAAATGAACACAATAGGGATTTACCTTCGATACACACAAATTCACCAATATGTGACAGCGATTTATATATCATGACAAATTTCCGCTGCTACTTTACTATATAAACTTTTCCTTATACGTGAATTCCTTTGTATCGAAGGTAAATCCCTATTGTGTTCATTTGTTTGATTTTCGCGAATAGAACAGAGTTTAATGAAATTTGACACAAGGGTAATCAGGGCACACAAAAACCCTAACGACAAAAACCCAAACTTTACTCTCATGAAAAAATGTGAAAAAGTATTAAATAAAGCAACTTTTATTGCTAAAAACAAAAATAAAATTTAACGAGTCAACGACAAACTTAAAGTACTTAAACTTAAATGTAATACACTCAAAATAGTTATTAAGTACCTAATAGATATAATCCACTGCATTTAGAATTTTTTTCAGACCAATTCATACAAAAGCAAATGTTGGTTTTCCAGGTAGGTTTGGGTATCCTTAATAAGGTCTCAAAAGTCCCCGAAGTGGGAGTGAAAGGATAAAATTTGGCAACGCTGTAAAGGACTAAAATCGTGCTCGGAAACTAATTTTTCGAGATATCTCGGTTTTCATTGCATCTACGACAAAAATACATTAGGCCAAAAAGAAATCTATGGAAATTCTCTATAAAAAAGATAGTCTTAGAAGATAGTCTTTTTTCATATACGCAACAGTTTTCTTGAAAATCTTGCATTGAATTTGAACTTATGGGATATTATGGATAATTTAAGTACTCTATTCCACACCACCCTTGAGGTTGAGTACTAGGAGCGTTTTTTTATGTGGTTTCCCCGGTAGGCCTAATCCACGATTGTCATACTTATTAAATTGTTGTCAAATTAATAATGGATCAATGGGCATTGTGGTATCATGGACTTTAACATTGCTATTGACAGTTAATAGTGGAAGCACTCTATCTGCACGTGAGAATTTAATATCACAGAAATTGTTGCCAATTTTTTTCTCCATTGCAGCAGTTCCAATCCTATGAGCATCATGACATATTATTTTTCCATCGCCAGTAACCCCTGTTGCAATCGACATAATTTTTGACACAATTGGGAAAGGATTATGAGAATTGAACCAATCTTTATGAACACCTCGGTATCTCTCTTTATGCGAGATTCCCTTGCGTCAACATGCTGTTCCCCAGAGTGAAAAGAAAGCCCAAAAAAGTTACCGAGTCCTTCGCTGATGTTACTTGCAGTCAATAGTCCGAAAACCCATTTATTCACGACACTTTCATCTGTACTTCTTCCACGAGTAAAACCTTCTTTTGATTTCGACGATTTTATAAGAGATTGTTCAATTATCATATCAGTAGATGTTCCACAGAAATATTTATCTGAACGTTTAACAGAGAAAAAGTCGTTGGTGAACTCCTGGAAAGCTGCGTTATCCATTGAATTTTTTAAATTTTCCACCTCTTGCACGTATAAATGTGCAGGTTTTGCGTAAAGAAAATGTCCAGCTGCGTGAAAATATGGAAGCATTTGTTTAACACAAGCTAAATGCGCCTGCCAATTTCCCATCCTTTCCGCTCGTATAAAGTATTTTGTTATATTTCATACTTTTCGTATCATCGACCTGTGCTTAATAAACTCAGTTTGAAACATTAATTTGTATTGTTTTTCCAAATGCCCGAATATCCTCTTATGCATAGACGTATCCACGTAAAACTTACGGCTGAATCAAGGATACAGCCAACCAGGGATTTTTTTTGTTTTAACCCTCCGTGCAATAAAAACTGCCACAAATAAATTTCTTTATTTTAGGTATGACTTACTTGAATTTTTCAAGAAAACTATTGCGTAAGTATACGAAAAAAAAATCTTTTTTATAGAGAATTTCCACAGCTTTCTTTTTGGCCTGATGTATTTTTGTCGTAGAGGCAATGAAAACCGAAATATCTCGAAAAATTCGTTTCCGAGCTCAATTTTAGCCCTTTACAGCGTTGCCAAATTTTATCTTTTCACTCCCACTTCGGGGACTTTTGAGACCTTATTAAGGACACCAGAACCTACCTGGAAAACCAAAATTTGCTTTTGTATGAATTGGTCCGAAGATGCGGCTCATTTTTCACTAAATGCAGTGGATTAATAATTAAGTTTAATCTATTACTGGATTACTTATCACTTACCTCTGCTGTCTTTTGAGAAATCAAGAAATGAATAATGAATAATAAAATCCTCACTTCAACCTAACGAGGCATCACAAGGAAATCAAGGAATAATAAAGAAACCCTCACTTTAAACTTTAAAACTTTACGATGGTATAATAATTGTTAGGTTATATTATGTTTAGTTTTTAGTTTAAAGACCGCCAACCTGACCTGTAAAAATAAGGCGGCAAATTGCTATACTTCGATTATATCATAATCCAGTCACCTAAGTCCAAAAAAGGGTGATTAGGGGAAATAATTCGTGTAGAAGTCAGTTTTTTTAAACAGTTGGAAGTGAATTAAAAAAATAGATTTGTAAGGGTCTTCAGAAAACCGTCCTTCATTAGGAACAGAAGTTGCTCTTATTCGCAAATATCTTTGACTAAGACAATACGTATACTGCCTTCACATCCCCCACCCGCATAACTCAAATAGGTAATAACATAAGTAACAAAATAATAGAGGTATCAAAAATAATAACTACCTTATAGTTATATGATTTTACATGTGGTATTTTTGAAGGTGCGAAAATGAACAAGCAGAACGTGTGAGAATCATAAGAACAGCCGCTGCAATACTTTGGAAGATATCCAGTCAATGGCGTACGGCAATACGGTTTTCCACCTTCTGTAGTGGGGCCGAGGAAATGGTACTCCTACTCTCCATGTCTTCATGGACTACATTTAAAAAAGGGGGGACGATGATGATGATGATTTTGATTTTAATTCAAATGACTTTTAGAATGTTTAGATTTAAGATAATATTCGTACGAAAGCATCCTGGTGTCAAGATTACTTTTATTTTTTTAAAGTCAATATATTGAGATTTTTCTCAATATAATGACTTTTTTCTCAATATATTGAGATTTCTCTTAATATATTGACATTTTTCTCAATATATTGAGAATAAAATCATTATATTGAGGAAAGTCTCAATATATTAAGAAAAAAGTAATTATATTGAGAAAAATGTCAATATATTGAGAAAAAAGTCATTATATTGAGAGAAATCTGAATATATTGAGAAAAATGTCAATATATTGAGAAAAAATCTCAATATATTGACTTTAAAAAAATAAAAGTAATGTTGACACCAGGGTGCTTTCGTATATTCGTGGTTTTTCTGTTAGTTTTAAATTCATTTAGTATTAAAATTATGTCATTAAAACTCGATTATTTTTAAATTCGCGATTTTTCCACCCTCTGTATCTCGTAACGTATTTATCCTAAAAAAAAATAATAATAGCAACTTATTTCTAGGAAATTTCATCTAGTTTAATTTTGCATATAGACATTTCTTCACTAGAGGTCGTAGTTTTCGAGTTATTCAAGAAAAACGTGAAGAGAGAAACTTTAAACTACCCCCTACTCCCCCTCACTCACCACCCATCGGTCAGGACTTTTAGTATGTTGTTCAGGAGCACTCCCCTCGCCAACTATACAAAAATTGGCCTCTATACGAATTATTTCCCCTATTTTTCTTTCATTGATGGGACTATCACTACCCGGGGGTTTCTACAAAAAAAACTGGATTTTTGCCAACCCAGAGGATAATATGGGTACCATAAATATGCTGGTGCAGACCGGATTACATTAAATACCCTTTTGGCATAAAGACTCCCTTATTTTTCAACAAAATATCCATTTTTTACTGTACTATTTTTTTGCACTAAAAATGTCTCTATTCTGTTATGCGATTTTCGTTCTGCAAAACTATATAGCTACCTGAAATAGTTTCAAAAGTATGTAGATGCCGAAATTTACGCAACTCTCCGCGCATATATTGATTAACAAACTGAGACATATGTTAACTATTTTTTTTTTGTAGAACTGTAGGAATCTAGAACGAATAAACTTTCTAGTGGTAACAGAGTATTGGAGTATTTTTTTACAGTGACTATTTTTTTCGGTTTGTGCGGTTGTGCGGGTGTTTTTCATCCAAGTGTTAAATCAAAAATTAAGATTTTATCAACAGCCCTACTTATTTCTGAATCTTTACATGGAGCATATGAATGTTTATTAATAACTTAAATATTAATAACGACAAAAAGTTCTCTATAGTTTTCCTTTTTCCTCGTGGTTCATGGCATCTTTTTCCAGAACTTTCGGCCCAATACTTTCGGGAATAAAGGATGACATATAGTGAAAACCGCTGCCCAAAGAATCACTACTTCCACATCCAGATTCTCTTATATATGCTAAATACCGATTTTATGGACTCTTACTTGCTTCATTTACCTGTTTACCCCCCATTTACCCCAATTTACCCCCCAACCAACCCTTCAACGGAATAAGATCACTACTTCCACATCCAGATTCTCTTATATATGCTAAATACTGATTTTATGGACTCTTACTTGCTTCATTTACCTGTTTACCCCCCATTTACGCCAATTTACCCTCCAACCAACCCTTCAACGGAATAAGATCAAAATATAATCTAGTTCCAGATCTCGTTAAAATACATACAATATCTTCAACGGTTCCAGAGTAATCGTGCGCACAATAAAAGTTACAGACAGACAGACAAAATATTTTTATTTTGCTCAAACTTAAAATCTCGACGTTTCATGACATTCTGAGCCTATCTGAATAATAAAAATTCTCAAACATTTTTATTTGCGTTCCTATACTTTCATTGGATGTGGAAGTAAAACGGGCGTTTTTAGTTAAAAAAAAAAACTAAAAAAAAAAATTTGGAATCCTTATATTTAGATCTTTCAAATGATACCCCACCTGCCTGACGATATATATATTTTTTAAGTGACACATTTTGATCCATAAAAGGGCGTCAAAAAATGTTTCGAGGTATCGACTCCTTAGTTACCTGCGGACACCAAACTCTAACTACATTTTAAGTTTCTAGCTATAATAGTTTTAAAGACAAACCGCTGTGAGAGACGGACGGACGGACAAACGGATCATCCCATAAGGCTACCGTTTTTCACTTTTGAATACGAAAACCTAAAAAGCAATTTTCAGAGACGACAACTGTTTGGAAAACATACTGTCGGCCAGTATCAATAATGATCGATTTAGAACTTTGACACGAACATAGATATACATATAAGAAGTATTTCTGTATAAAACAGAAAATGTATAAATAAGAAATACGCAATTTAATAATTATGATATATATGCTAATTGCCGATTGGGAATTATATATTATTAACGTTTAAAATAACATTTAAATGGAATGGAACGGCTACGTCACCACTTTGATGCGCTAGTTGTCACAATTTAATTTAGTACCTGAGAATAAGCAGAATAAATATATCCAGCTACGACTTACAAATAATTTAAATATACTTTTTACAAGTTGAAATTTAAATAATTATACAGGAAACATTAAACTGCTATTAACAATTGCAAGCGCAATGATTGATGTCGCATTTACATCTTTGGTATATCAAGAAATGGCGAACAAAATTTCAATAAAACCGATGAGACCTGTTGAGATAAAGACGAATTAATGATAAAGACGACAGGCTGACACTAAAATAATTGTAAAAAATGTAAAAAAAAGTAAATAAAAACTAGGGGATTGGAGTTCACATACTCTTATCAAAGTGGTGCCTACGAACATATTGTATAGGGCTGAAATTGTACAACAAAATGTGATTTCCTTCGCCATGAAAACAAGAAAAACCTTTTTTTTTTCTAAAATGCTTCCCAAGCATTCTACGATACTTTGAAGGAATAGAATTTTTAAATAATTACTCAGTGACGACTGAAAGTATCGACTTCAAACTTGTTAGATAATAGTATTTTAAACAGGTTTCGAAAACGAATCTTTTCAGCTATAATATCCCAAGGTCGTTGATAATACGAAATAATTTTATCACAGTTTCCGAAAGCACTTGCTTGGTAATAGCAAGTGATATTACCTAAAAGCAACGTGCTTGGCAATTTATTTTATTTATTTGTTCAAAACTATTATTAAAAGAGCAATTTGTAAAATTAAATGTAGATTATGTATTAGGTATTATTTGGTGTGTTTTCCTCTATTATTATATTCATTAAATCGTTATTTGCAGTTCCAAATCTACATTGAGAAATAGATTTTAAATGATTGAACTGTCAAACTGGATGACATAAGTGATAATTTTTTACTAAATGTATTAACCAATCAAAATTTTGCATTTCATGTCATCTGTCAAAATTCATCCAATCAGTAAAAGATTACAGCGATAACACGCATACATGTGGTGTTATCAGCCAAGGGGCAAATGATATGTTCAAATGTCAGATTGGAATTCAACAAATGTCAAAAAAAAATCAATTTAGAAAAATGTCACAAAGGTTTGGTAATGTTTCAAACGATTCAATTAATCTGATTGTATTAGAAAATACACCCAAAAAACACCATTAAAAGTAAAAAGTATACGTGGAAAATGTTTTTAGGATGTTCGGTCAGAAAATATGAATTGAATGGAAAGTAAAAAATTGTCTTACCGAATACATTGATAAATACTCAAAATTTTGTCGTAGAGAATGCTTCAAGTGTGATGTTTAAAGCTAATAGCAAGCAATTACCAAGCAACACGCTTTCAGCAGTCTCTATGACAAAATTATCTCGGTATTATCAATGCTCTAGATGTATTATAGGTGAAAAGATCCCTAAGGGATCTTATCAGTGTAATTTTGTTCTGATTGGTTGTTTCAACACACATGATTAAAAATGGGCGAATTTAATAGGATTGCTATTTGACCTAAAAATTTTCACACGAATGAAACAGTTCCACAAGTCGAATGAGTGTGAAAAGATCGACAAAACAGCTTTTCCGATCCCTGTTATTCTCGTTGCTATGGAAACGAATTTGTGCTATTTGTTGAGGTAAGTGTTAAATAGATAAATACACTTGACTTTTACGAGTTTTCAAAAGTCAATTCACAAGTTATGGAAAATATGGATTTAGATTTTGAAGCGTTACAAGCAGAAATTGAAGTTGTAAAATAGTGTCGGTCGTAAAAATATTTTATTTAATTAGTTATTATTGTTTGTCATTGTATTTGTTAGAAAATTTATTAAAAAACTAATACAAAATTGATTTTGTATGACAGCGTCGGCCGAAAAAAAATATTGTACGTTACATGACCGAAAAACAGTGTTTTGCAAGTCTCCCCAAGCTTGGGTCGACCTGCAAAACACCTCTTTCCGGTCTTGTAACGTAAATTACTATTTGAAACGTGTTATTTACAATATCTTTTTGCGACTGCAAGGAAAACAAACAATTTCATAAGTAAACAGATAAACCATTTTTTATAAACTTCTTTAAAAGTGGTTTGAAGACTTCAAAACTGATGTTTAGTTGTTAAATAAGTCGGTTGCTATGGACCTGAATAGGCTAGCTAGTCTACTTCAAAAAATACAAATAAAATGTGTCAGTTCCATTGGCGCAACTAGAGAATTTTTCTGGGGGTGACCAGGCCCCTTGTGTTTGAAACGCAAAGTTCAGTGGCATCTCGTGCATAAGATACTTAGGTGTTCTGTAGATATATATGTGTACACGGGGAGGTTAGTGATAGCGCCGGAGGTAAAAGCGCCGCGGGCGAAAATGTTTTGTCATTTCAAGGTCATTTAATGACCTTGACATTGACAAAAGAAAGTCATCGTGCTGTGGTAACGCTGGCCAAAAGGCGAGCCGGCCGCCTTTGGTGTATAGTAACATTTCGCTCCGAATACGCTATTAATTTCTTATACACTCACTCCGGCATGAACGATAGAACGAAAGAAAGTCAGCCAGCAAACAGGTGCAGACTCGAGACTCACACGCTAACGCGCATAGTTTAAAAACAAAACGGCTGAGCTGGCACTCTCCGACATTACCGTTATAATCGACGGGTGAAAATGTTTGACCTCACTTGTGTCAAATTTGTATAGAAGTCGGGGATGGATTATGGATTCCGAATAATTTAGTGATACATTAGTCGATAAACTTAAGTTTCCTTTGCTAATTTTTATTCTTTCCTCTGGGGTGGGCCGTGGCTAGTTTGAGGTGGGCCCGCCCCCCCCCTAGTTGCGCCAATGGTCAGTTCTGTTTTCGACAGGACTGTGTGAAAAACATGACAGTACTGTGTTTTTTGGATTTTTGCACACATCGTGTGAAAAAAGACAGTTTCGAGTCATGGTTACTGGTTATTTGTCGTTTTGGAAGGCACTCGTAGAAAAACATGTTTTCATACTAGCTATGTACATGAAAAGTTTTATCAAAAACTAACCAGTGGCGTCGGAGTTAGGGCAGGTTAGGATGATAAAATCTTACAGAAAAAAGTTATTTGCAACCTAACGGACTTTTGTTGTGTTGATTTGGATACACCTTGTCCTCCTTCAGTTTTTTTTCGTACATGCTTAGGAAGCATTTTGGGAAAAAAATATTATTCTTGTTCTTTTGCTTTTTTTTGACAAGCTTGTCGCGACATCATTGAAACACTCTGTATACTGAGAACATGTGAAGCGCGAACCGATCGGGACCCAACCCCCTATACTAGTTTGATCGCTTAGTATTCAAAAACTATTGTGCCTGTCGAAAATATCCATAGGATCTTATTTATAGTAAATTTTATGTAGAATATTATTAACAAGTAACAATTATTTCGAGGAAAATGCGAAAAACCGCGGCGGGGTGCATCAAGGTTGGTTTTTAAGGGAACTTGGGAACTCTTTTGCTTCTGAAAACTAGCCAACTTGCGCTTATAATTTCCAAACGGCAAAACATAATTTATTTCTCCTATTTTTCCCAAAATCAATGGACGGTAATTCTACATTTTAGCGGAATTTTTGCAAAATTTTTTCTGGATACACTAATTTGGAGTCGTAGAACACGAATCTGAAATCAATTTTCGGTGCAAATGCAGTTTTTCCAAAAAAAAAATTCTGAAATTTTCCACCATAATACACTATCCATCACTGTAAACACTAAAAAAACCATCAAGTTCGACCGACTTCGATCTTATGTTCACGATGTAATAAGTGTTCCTCAGCTCAGCATAAGTGTTACGCACCAATAAATTGCTTTTCCATAAAAAAAAAACAGTAAATTATTCAACAGTCTATAAACAAGGAAATGAAAAATCATCAAACTCACTTTAAAGTTGTGTCTAAGGTATCGAGCAAAATTAGTAGGCGATTTTTGCCTCTCTGATTTTGAAATGGTATTTACATTTCAATGGGTGAATAGGAGGGCAAGGATCATTTTTGAATATTGCAAAAAATGCATTGCATATGAATAATTTTGAGCGTTTGTTTTTGGTTTTCTAAAAATTTTTACGCACAAATTTTTGAAAAACCAAAAACAAACGCTCAAAATTATTCATATACAATGCATTTTTTGCAATATTCAAAAATGATCCTTGCCCTCCTAGGAGGCAAAAGAAAAATTGAAAAAACAACTCTTAAATGCAACAAAAATGAAACAATACATCTCCCTTCTTACATCCTTTTACCCACCCAGCACTCCTTTTCGCTCCACGTCCCCGTAAGATTGTAGGACTATTTGCTATTTGTACAATATTTCATTACTCATATAAAATACTTCTAATAGTATCTACTACATGTCACGCAAAAAAAAATGGCAAAATACGATAAGTGCATGTCGTAAACATTTACCAATCTTTTAATGTAACTAAAAATGCCGACTTCATAAATTATCCCAAAAATGTTACCGTGACATCATCGTTCGCCCGCAAAAATGCAAATACCATTTCAAAATCCTAGAGACAACAATCGCCTGCTGATTTTGCTCGATACCTTAGACACAACTTTAAAGTGAGGATACGCATGCGCATTAGATTGACAGTTTGACGATTTTTCATTTTCTGGTTTCTATAGTTTCAGTTTTGGTAACGAAATGCAGGGTTTTTAGTGTTTACAGTGACAGAAAGTGAGTGTAATGGTGGAAAATTTCAACATTTTTTTTTTTTGAAAAATCATACATTTGCACTGAAAACTGATTTTTCAGATTCGTGTTTTACGACCCCAAATTAGTGTATCCTGAAAGAATTTCGTAAAAAATCCGATGCCCCGCTAAAGTGTAGAATTACCCAATGGACTATTATTTATTACCTGCACTGAGGAGAAGCAAGAAGTTCGACACTATACTGCAGGAGTCTCGGTCAATATAGTGCCGATATTCTATCGCAATTAAATCAGCTCTTGTGATAGAATGTAATGTATTTATTATACAAAACTTGCTAAATTTTAATGTGTAATTCAACGCACGTCGTGGGTTTATAGATACTGACTTAAATATTTCCTGTTTCGATAGACATGTATTATATTTAAGTGTGTCTTGTGTTTCAAATAAATAACGATATGGTTGTCAAATATTTGCTTTTGGGCCATGTAGGTGGGAAAGAAATTAAGCCAATCTATGTATTCAAAGTGCAAAGAAATCTTCCATAGACCTGGTTTTCATTTATATTAAAAGATTTTACAAATTATATTTATTAGACATGCTTTGTTTGTGAATGTCATCACTTTACATGCAGCTGCTGTAGTTTAGATCACCGATGTGGATGTAATAGGATGGAACGTTCACCCTATACCCCATGGCAGTGCAGGTATATCTATTATTTTTACCTGTTACAAATTAGTCAGGGCTAGATGCACCTTAACAGTTCTTTCTGATCATCCCTTATATTTGTAAATTAGACAGAAAAACGGCAAATAAAACGAGTTGAGGAAAAAGTAATTTATAAAAAAATATTTTCGAATATTAACCATCAGCGGTAAGATAAAAATTAAGATGAGTTCCAACCTTACGGTGTCCGGTGGGTAAAATATCTTCTTTTTCGCGAAAAACCAACCTATACTCTAGTAAAGACAAAGAGCAATAGATCACTCAGACAAAGACTGTCCATGGACGTACTACTTTTTCTCTTAACATTCATAGTTGCGAAAAAGATGGCTTTAAATATTTTTTAAAAATTGTTCGTTAATACTACTGGGTACGTAAACAAGCCCATATTCTAAAAAAAAATATGTTGTTCTATCACTTGATGCACTTTAACAATGACGATTCAATTTTCGACGTTGTTTTTTAGATTTGTTATCAACATTTCACTTGAAATGTGGCATGAATGATTTATCTTCACTAGAAGCATATTTTCCGTAAAGTTTCGTTAAAATTCCAAAAAAAAAAACGCAAAAAAAACCATTTTTATAGAGAATTATACAATACAGAACAGACTCGATACGGCGTGTTGCGATAAATAATTTGTTATGCTTATAATGAACAAAACAGAAATTAAAACAAGCTAAAAACGTAGGCACTCTTCGCCAATTTACTGAGCTTTTTATATAATTGTTACACATTCTATAGGATACTCTTCGCAGTTTTTTGTAAATAATGTTAGTTTTTGGACATCCTAAATTTTGTGATACCGACTTTGTTGTGAAAAAAAAATATATGAAAGAAAATTGAAAAAAAAAAAACATCCAACCTGACTAGGATTCGAACACGGGATCTTTGGATTTCAAAGCAAAATTTTAGCCACTGGACCATCACAGATCACTACAAAAATTGAATGTCTGTAATATATATCCTTCGAGAATCATATTTCAACGCATTAGACATATTATAAAATATATAATAGTAAAATGCATAAACAAAAAAATTCATATTATAAAGATAACCGTTTGCAAGATTTCTATTTAAGTTCAAGCGACAAAAATTAAGAAAATATATTTTTTAAATTAATGATTAACACGTGCACTGCAATAGGGGTTAAGACAAATTTCTCATAAGGCGCCAACCGGTAGCAACGGTTTAACCAAATAAAATATCCCCCCAGGCCATGACTATTATCGGCTAATACACTATGAATTGACACACAATATTTTGAAAAAAAAAACTGCCAAAAAAAACGTCAAAAAAGGTCTTGGTCCTTTACTACGCCATCTCGGTCTACTTATAACAATAGAAGTATGCTGGACCGAGTCGCTGGGAGATTCCGAGATCCCGAAAAGATCCAGAAGATCCAGAGATCCCAAAAACATGACTCGATCTTATAGACCGAGTCGGCCCACAGGGCAAATATAAGTAGACTAGTATTACTATGAGAAGATGCCAGGGCGGAGCCAAAATGCGCGAGTATTTTTACCAGTGGCATAGCTTTATCTGGGGTACAGGGATGTGTAATTTCAATAAAAGTTTCGCGGTCAAGGAACTGTGAAAATGGAGTAGATTAAAACTTGCCAACTGTTACGAGTAACGTTTGTTCAGGAGAAGTGTAAGAATAGTAAGTTCTACTAAATTTTGCCTAATAAAGTTGTTTTATTATTATTACCGTCGCCGCCGCTCTACTGCAAGGCACCGCCGCCACTGGTGTTGACATTGAATGTCACGTAATTCTTTCTCATTGGCTTAGAATGATGGAGTGCATAAACTCGTTTCTGCGCATATTTTTTGCTGGCATCTTCTCATAGTAATACTACTTTACTCGGTCTTATGGACCGAGTTGGCCTCATAGACAATAAAAACCTCGGTCATATAGACCGAGATGGCAGTCAACGTGTTAATAACTTTCTTATTTACTGATTGATTTTCTTCAAAAACAATAGGGTTCTTCCTCTAGCTAACACTAACTTACTTTCCAAATTTCAATACAATCGGACTTTTCTTTCTTAAGTTATCGTGCTTACAAGAAACGTGACGGACGGACAGACGCACATTTTGAAAGTTGTTCAGAATTCGTCCACTAACACAATGATATGAATTTTTTTTCTCTACGAGCGATATTTCCGGTTTTAGAAATGTGCCGATCAAATGCAATATACTCTTCGTTTTTGCGCGAAGAGTATAATAATAGCTGAGTAAAAACATAAGGAAGGAGTACTAACTTTCTTTTAAATTTTTTTACAAAATCATAACTTTTTATTGAAGTCAATGACTTTTTTTGTTTCTTTAATTTTAATTTTAACCAACCCTGCTCGCAACACTGTTAAAATATATGCGTTATTACCCAAGCAATGTCAATTGTTTGAAAATGTCAAAAAGTTAATTGTTTTAATTTTTTGGAATTTAACAAATTAATGAAAAATGTTCGGACAAGTCCAATTTCCTATATAGTTTGGGAGGTAGCGTCAATATATTGTGCGCCATTTCAACACGACTTCTTTGTTTTTTTTAAAGTTAGTTTTCGTTCGAAAAAGAACTAAAATAAGTGTCAGCTGACGCGACCGTGGAGATGAAGAGCGTGGGAGACTGCGCATTTGGTAAAATAATTTTGCCCTTTGCGTCAATCCAACAAAGCTACAAAACTATAAATAGTTTATTTATGTAATATAAATGAAAATAGAGTAGGGAGCGAAGGTTGTCAGCTGCCCTACTCAATATGTATGAAAATCACGTGAAAATTGAAAGAAAATCATATTTGTATGAAACATTAGAGAATACTTAGAGATTGCAATCATTGATTGAGAATAATAAGGATTAAATAATGAGAATCAATATAAAAATTTTAATATTTATATTATTTTAGTACATTCAATACGAATAAAACAAATCAATTCTCATCTGAATCACTTTCACTGCTATATTCTAAATTATCTTCCTCTTCGGAAGTGCTATCTGAATGGTCTTCCAAATCTAGATTTTCCTCGAGCGTCATCGTTCTCATTTTCGTCTTCACAAATATCTGCCGAAAAATACTGAAAATCAATGAAGTGAATAAAAGAGAATTCATGTAGAAGTAAAAGATTATATGCTTAGAATACCTGAAATTTCCTCACTCTCATTTATGATATTTTCAATTTTCGGTAATTGATCGCCTTGAAACCACTTGAAAATATACTTCTCATCGAGTTCTTCCTATCCATAATCAGTTGGCAAAAACAAACTTTGCGTATGAAGATGTGCATGACTCCACAATTGAGCAATGTAAGAAGTTCGCAAAAAATGCTGTTTCAATTCTGTCTTACATGGAGATAACATAGATCCTTCGAAATTCTGGTCAATCTTCAAGACACCTTCTTCCTGATTGACATTATACGCCTCCATGAGAGTAGCTACGCGTACGAGATTAATATTCCTGATTCTTTTAGAACCGTACATGACAAACAAATTCCTCCAGAATAGTAAAATTCTCTTTCAAATTTTCAGGTGCGTGTTGAGAAATGTCAATGAAAGCCTGTATATTAGGGTGCATCGATTTTCTTTTTTTTTTACTTAATCCAAAATGGCGGGCGCCCAAAAGTTGTGTGATAGGGTTGTAAATAATACGTTAAAATTTCAAATTAAAATATTAACCCTTAGGGGTAGCGGGTTGGGGTCAAAGGTAAACATTTTTGATATTCTATATATTCAAAATGGCGGATGCGCAAAAGTTGTGTTTTAGGCACAGGCAACAGGTAGAAATTTTAGTGAAAAATATTTAGGGTGAGGGTTAAAAGTCCAATTTTTTTATTTTGTGCATATCTAAAATGGCGGGCGCGGAAAAGTTTGGTCTTGGGGTTGAAATTGGTTGGTAAAAATTTTAAACCAAAATATTAACACTCAAGGGTAGCGGGTTAGCATCAAAGACCAAAAAGATACGTACCCTTACAAATATTATCGATACTTATCAATTAGTAATATTTCTAAACCATGTTTAATTACGATATTAAATTTAAATTACTTATTACTAACTACGTATTTGTTATCTAGTGTAAGCATGCCCATAATACAGCATGCGCTGGGTTGTGCATACATGAAAACTCGGTGAACAGTGAACACTGTCAGTTTTAGCCGAAACTTTAGATAGACGCGGTATTTCCGATAGAGCTGGAGCACTGATTGTTTCTTCAGTACTCCAAGATTTTGGTTTAATTAATGAATCTAACACAACGCATGTAATTGACAAAAACAAAATTAGAAGAGCTATAAGCAAGAAGAGAGGAGAATTATCATCATGTGGTACGCCAATATCATTACGTGGACTTTATTTCGATGGGCGTAAAGACAATGCCATGAAATTAATAGATAACCGTCGAAAGATAACAGCCGAAGAACATATAGTTTTAATTGGAGAGCCCGGATCATCATATTTGGGACATGTCACACCTTCTACAGTTTCAGCTGTAAACATCATTAACGCCATTATCAGTTATTTTGAAAACTCTCGAACCCCAACTAACACCTTAAAAGTCGTCGGATGTGATGAAACGGCTACAAATACTGGTCCTAAAGGTGGTGTTATAGCTATACTTGAAAAACATTTTGAGAGGCCACTTCAGTGGTTCATTTGCCAACTGCATCCAAACGAACTTCCACTAAAAGGCACTTGATCGAACATATTGACGGAACTGTAACTGTAACTGTATTTCAGGATTTTCAAGTGTAATAGGAAAGTCGTTAGTCAAATGCGAGCAGATGCCAGTAGCTGCATTTAAGATTATTAAATCCGAAATTCCTATAGTTAAGGTGAAAGATCTTAACACATATCAGTTATGTTTTTATGAAATATGCCAAGTAGTAATAACGGGATATGTTTCTATTAATCTTTCAAAACGAGAACCTGGCAAAATAATCCACTCGCGATGGCTGACGACAGCAAATAGAATACTTCGCTTATATGTTGCTCTGCAGATTTGGTTATACCAGCAACGTATGTTGTCAAAGTGTATGCGCCAATGTGGTTCAAAATAGAAGCACATCCATCATGTCTGCAAGGTGCTTCAAATGTATGGAAGACCATACAATTATCCAGATATTCATCAGAAGAGTTGAAAGGAGTAGGTAGTTGATCCCGTGGTAATACGAATGGGATATTTTGCACACCTTGAGAACATACTACTGGGAATGCTGGGCGATGAAAACCGGTGTATTAGGAAGTGGCCGCAGAATATTAAAAGCTAGAAAAGGCAACAATACCGACTTAAGAAAGTTTACACTTGCTCCGTTGAAAGTAAATGCTACAAATTAGTATGAGATGATTGATTGGCAAGAATGTGAATATAATGAGCCACCATTAACAGTTGATTTATCCGAAGAGGACCTTAATCAAATTATAAATAATCCTAAATTGGCTGATAATTGAAATACAGAAATTTCCTAATCACACACAAGCTGTGAAAAGGGCAGTAAAGCTTGTAACTGAAGTTTCAGCGCTGGATGGATTAATTAGAACAATGATTAGATCCTGTGACAAAATTCACAAATTCAACACAAAGAAAGATTACTACAAGCAAGTTTTACCATAATGTTTATAGTATTTTTATTTTTACTTTTTATTCTTTAATAAAATCAAGTTTATTACCTTTGTTATCAAACTTCCAATAAAGAAATTAAAGTAAAAATAAAGTTTATTGTTTCACACTATGATGATAAAACAAATAATTTTCCTTAAACAAATGGGACCTTTGAGCTTGTAGGGAATAGAAATGGATCCGATGCAGAACAAAGAAAATAACAAGTTGACTTTTAACCCTAACCTGCTAATCTTAATATTTTTGTCTTAAGTTTTTACCTTTTATATATAACTGTAAAGCACAACTTTTTCACACCCGCCATTTTGACTATATAGAATATCAAAAATGTTTACCTTTGACCCCAGCCCGCTACCCTTAAGGGTTAATATTTTAATTTGAAATTTTAACGTATTATTTACAACCCTATCACACAACTTTTGGGCGTCCGCCATTTTGGATTAGGTAAAAAAAAAAAGAGAATCGATGCACCCTACTTTATATACGACGGACATTTCCGTAATAATTCTAGCGGTTTCTTTTTCCCTTCTCTATAAAAAGCTAGATTGAAGTCATAGGTTAAGGCGTGAAAACCTGGGAGTGCTAGACACAACTGCTGACCCAATTTCTCATATATTTTATTAACGTCAACATATCGTTGGTTATTTCCAGTACTATTGAGAATTCTTATATGTAAGGAGGGCAGGCATGTTCCCGAGCATGATTATCATTATATCTGTGTCGGAACATCTTATTGCGACTCGAGCATCAAAATCTGGTTGACACACGTGGAAAACGATTTTGCTGTCAGCTTCTTTGTGTGAAGGACAAGAAAGATTTTCTACAACCGTTTTCACGACCTTGCTATCGATTAGCACAAGTCATAATTTATGTAAACAGTTTTCCCGGAGAAGAAATGTAATCTTCTGCCCAATAATCGCAAATGAATTTCACCAATGCCTTCTTGAAATAAACGTTTCTCAATTAATTAGCGACATTTGAAGGACGTTTCTGCTCTGGGCCACTGATAGTAAATCTGTTGCCTTGCACTCTTCCTCTTAATAAGTGCTCATTATCTTTGATGGATGGAAAAAGTAACGATCGAATGCAATAATTGCCATGCGTGCTTGGTTCATTGTAAATACTTGGAGTAGCTTTTGAGAATTTCTTTCGAACGTTCCAGGAACATCTTTCAATTGATGGAAAATGAAAAATCCATTATACATTTTGTTTCAAGTTTCATATGAGAAAAACGATATCAGCAGGCGTGAAATAGAGTATTTCATTAGTTTGTGTTGAGAGAAACTTGAAATTGATCGTCAGGTGGTTAAAAAAAGTGAAAAACGTGAGCTGTGGCATTAAAGGTACCGGGCGCGGTGAGCTCCTGGACGCTGCGGTACACTTAAAAGGCCTAGCTGACACATTTTGTCCCATGGTATTGTCAGCTGACACTTTTTAATTGTTTTTTTATATCGTAAACTATCATATAAATAAATTTCAGCTTTGTTGAAATAACGAATTTTCACGTGTTTTCCATACATATTGACCAGGGCAACTGACAACCTTCGCTCCTTACCCTATGCAGCTGACACATTTTTTTTTCATTTATAAATAAACTATTTATAGTTTAGTAGCCTTGTTGGATTGACGCGAAAAACGAAATTATTTCACCGGATGCGCAGCCCCCCCGCCCGAGGTGGCAACCGCTGGCGAAATTTTGTACACCTAATACCTATTCTAGAAAAATACCCTTTTTCCCCTTTAATTTCTTGTAATTCCCCTAATTCCTCAAATACCTTTATTTCCTCCTAATACCTTAATATTTTCTAGATTATCTCGGGAACGGTGCACTTTTTGATAAAAATACCTATATACAAAATTGTTCGTTATAAAATTCTCTATCAAAAATGCCTCTACACTTTTTTCCTAAAATTAATAGTACCGTGGGAAATAATTCGCACCCATAAGGGTTGGTTCCGGTCAACACAATAAATTGTAATCTTTACTATAATCTACTTTAAAGTTCAATACTTAACGCTAAAGCAGTAGCTACCAAAGTCCGCCTAAAATTATAATAAATTCCTCTTACCCCTATAAAATAACGCGATTTTTGATGAAGCGAGAATATTGTATACCGGGTCGCTCAGCCGATAGGGACACTTCTAACTTTTGAATGGGCGAATGGATTTTTTTCAAATTTGGTGTAGTGATATGGGATATAATTTCCAATTATATAATGTAAAGAACCAAAATGGCCGACTTCCGGTTTCGATTTTACCCGAAAGTCGGTTTAAAATACCCGGTTTTTGCGTAAAATCCCGCACATTGGCAGCCCTGAACAGTAACAGCGTTTACAGCAAGCTCTAAAATAATGCAGTGACCTTGGGTCGTCTGAGATGTAGTGGGAGAAATTGAAATTTTTTACATTGTGGTGGTGTATAGATATTTATACTTTTTTCGCGTAAAGACAACTTTGGAAATAGCCATACGGATATTCAGCGAATTATATGACCTGCGCTGATTACATTTGCGTCTCATTTACCAAAGTACTATTAATTTTAGGAAAAAAGTTTAGAGAAGTTTTTTATAGAGAATTTTATAAGGAATAATTCTGTATATAGGTTTTTTTATGGAAAAATGGACTGTTCCAGAAATAATCTAGAAAACCTCAAAATGGGGGTAGAAACGACGTCCTCTAGGGGATGAGGCACGCAATTTTTGAAACTTTATGAATTTTGTCCAATATATTACAATTTTAACTGTTATATTACTGAAGTATTACAAGACATCGTGCAAAGTTTTAGTAATGAAAAAGCTAGTCATGGAGAAATTGTAGACGTAGGAGAGCGATTTGTTGTAGCTTTATACAACTCTACCTCCGCAGAAAAAAGTATAGATGTATACAGATTCATGACTTTTAACAAATTTGTTGGTAAAGCGAACAATACTGTAATATTATCAAAACTACCAACAACTTCTGCTGCTGCTCGGCAACACTCATATTGCGTTTTTTACCAAATTCAAACATGGAAAAATGTTGCCCTAGAAGCTACTGATTGGGGATGAAAAAAAGTTGGCGATATATTAACCCGAACTATGACAACAAAAGAACCGGCTCCCGAATCTCTTATAACACTAACTTCTTGTTCATGCAAATTAGGGTGCGAAAACAGGTGCAGTTGAAGAAGAGCATGGCTTACGTTGCTCCACAATGTGGTGTTACCATTACCACGGACAAGCATGCATGAATATCGAATCTATGGAAGACAATGCAGATTACTTAACGTAGATAACCTTTTTATAATTAGTGGATTCGGCCTACAGGGGACACCACACGCCAAGTACTTTACCTCTAGGGTGGCGTGAAAACAAATACAAGTACAAGTACAATATTCTCACTTCTTTAAAAATCGCGTTATTTTATAGAGGTGAGAGGGTGGAAGTGGTACATTTATTATAATTTTAGGTGGAGTTTAGTAGCTACTGCTTTAGCGTTAAGCATTGAACTTTAAAGTAGATTATAGTAAAGATTACAATTTATTGTGTTGACCGGAACCAACCCTTACGTGTGCGCCTTATTTCCCACGGTACTATTAATTTTAGGAAAAAAAGTGTAGATACGCTTTTTATAGAGAATTTTATAAGGAATGATTGATCAAAAAGTGCACCGTTCCCGAGATAATCTAGAAAACCTCAAAATGGGGGTGGAAACGGCGTCCTAGTGGATGAAGCACACTATTTAGGGGTGGGAACTTTTCAGTTTAGTAATTCTTATGCTATCCTTAACATCTCTACCAATTTAATCGTTATATTACTGAACTAGAAGTCCATAGTATCATCGGTAGTTTAATTAAATTAAATATTTTTTCTTTACTAGATATTTTTAGCGCTAATCTCGGCGCTAATGTTTTTACAACACTGACGTCTTTTATATAAGAATTGGTATGTAATTCTTCAAGATAAATTTTCCATTTCAATATTTTTACGCTCTAATTCCCTCCTAATACCTCTTATTTCCTCTTAATTCCCTTCTAATACATCATAATAATATTTATTTCCTCCAAATTCCCCTGTAATTCCCTTAATACCTAGTAATTCCTTCCGAATTACCTTCAATTCCTTCCTAATTCCTCCGATTTGTTCACTATTTCCCCTCAGCGGTTGCCCCTTCGCCCCCGCCCTTCATCTCAGTTTTGTTGAAATGACGTAATTAAATTTGACGCTATTCCCAGACTAATACGATTTGATATCGAAAATTTTATTTTTTTTAAATTGAGATACGAGCTATAAAACCAGAGATATATTGTTTTGGTCTTTTTATTTTGACTTCTGTTGTTTTTGCTTTGGTTTCTGATTCGGAATTTAAGATTTAACTACTTAGTGAGTTTATTAGTGAACTACAATTTTTTTCTCGCCCTTAATGATCATATAAGATGAATGAATAGAATAAGTGAAAAAAGAAAATATTTTATTAGTAGTATAAATACAACGTACCTAGTGAAATAAAAGCAAATATCAAAAAGTAACACCCGTAGTGAAGTAAAAGTTTTGAAAATGTAATATTTTTACTTCTGAACCCTCATTGAATTTGGATTTATCGGTATTTGCACTTTCAGATAACATTTTCAAGGTACTTAACTCACAAAGGATAAAAAGTTGATTTATAGGCTTTTGCATGTTTGCTCCAGAATTCATGGATCACAAAACGTCCAGCAAGACGTTTGTAAATAAGAAGAGACGAGACCGAATATGATAAATTAACAGAAACCAATATAAACACTGTGTGATTAAATAATTTTAACAAGGGGCTTAAATGGTTTCCAATTGATTTTGCAATTTGAAACCGGAACCTCGCTATCTGCAATACCCCTATATCCTTTTCAATACATTTTTACGCCTTATATTACGTATCTCCCTATATTAGGTTAGTCGTTTATGCAATTTCAATATAAAAACACTTATTAAAAGGACAATAACCTCATGTATTCACGCCCACTACTTAGAAGACTAATTACACATTCGGAATAAGTACTCCGTTCGATAGATTACCTAATAAAAAATAATGTCTGGTCGCTCGGAATGGTTACAAACCGGCAAACTCAGTCAGTTTTTTTTAACGATGACAACATAGGGGACCGATTTGTTTTATTTTTGTGTCAGTACATGATTACTAATTACATTATTGTTTTAAGTTGGATATAAAGTTAACATTTATTTTGTAACTCGAGATATTGTTGTTCCTATATAAAATAACTATTTAACGATTACTTTTTCAATTTATCAATGCTTCTTTCTTCGATTACATCGAACTAAAAGTCAAACTACAAGAAGCTCACAAGTGCGTGAAGTTAGCAGCCTATTTTTGAAAATTTTGCTCGAATTGGTTTGCGATCGTTTGCGAAGATATGCGATACTGATTTTTTCGTTTGCGACGCAACAGTTTTTTAAATACTCCCACTCGAAACCCCAACATCCCAACATCGGAATTTCGAAAAAATTATTTTCGCGATCGTTTGCGAACGTTTACGATCACATTATTTTCGTTTGCGACGTTGCCGTTTCACGGCAAAATGGTCCAACAATGACTCATACTAGCACCCCAACGTTGGAATTTCGAAAAAATTCTTTTTGCGATCGTTTGCGTTCACATTATTTTTATTTGCGACGTTGCCGTTTCCCAGCATAAAAACCATACCTACAGAGATGATTTCCAATCATTCCAAGTCTTTGTTGAATGCTGCCTCAATAAGTTTCAACGATCTCGCACTGAATGCTTACATCGATCAATGCTTCGACATTCTGAATAACGAAACAACGAATGTTTCTTTGCAAACATTTGTGAAAGTGGACATTGCTCATTTTATGAAGATCGTCAGCAAGTGGAACTGTTCTAAAAACGGACTCGAGCAAGATTTTTACTTTAGATCCTTGGGGTTGATGACATCCTATATATTGGAACCTGCTTTCATGATAGCATTGTCCGAATTGGATGAAGACAAAGGGTTATTCACAGTGGGGTTACACATATAAAACTACCTGCTGCAATGTAGTAAAACCTTCTCCGTAAGTGAATATGTCGTCCAAGCTGTAGATGAAGATGGCGAAAATGTTCAAAACTCTGACGAAGTTGATGACAGTGATAAAAATATCGATAGTGAAGAAAATATTTTGAAACAAAACGAGAAAAATAGTTTCCACAACTTGAAAAATTACAGCTGCACGATATCAAAACCACTCAAGAAGTAGACAAATGTTTAACTAAGTACATGAGGTCTATTTTAGCTGCATGCAAACTGGCATATGCCACACTGAAGCAAACTGTAAGGGAAAAAAGTCGACAAGAAGAAGCAAAACAGGAGCAGGAGCTTTTTGGAAGCACTCTTCATAAATTGCACCATCTTAGTCAGGAGGAGAATTGGCGAAATGAAAATCAAAACGCGACGGTAATTGACATGATCAAGAATAATTACATGACAATGAAAAAGAAAGTCGAGAATCAAATAGTTAGAAAACGTCAAAAAAAGCGACGTAAAAAGAAAGATGTAATACTGAACGGCAGAACTAATAGAAGGCACAACAATTTTTCTCCAGAACATCTACTCTATCGACGCCACAGTCGAATTAATAGCCTCAGTTTACTGCAGCTCCCAAACGTACAAGACTGCTATAGACAACGATTTCCTGATAATATATTCTATCAGCGAGGGGCAAACCGCGAAGGAAATCTGGCGCATACTCAGAAGGAAATCCGAGGAAACGGGGTTGGAATGTTTAAAACAAAATGTTTTAAACAAAGTATTTAAAACATGTTTAAAACATTGCACCATATTTTAAGCAAATGTTTAAAACATATTTAATACACAATGCGATGTTTTAAACAACTGTTTAAAATACAGTTCAAAACGCAGGGCGATGTTTTAAACAAATGTATTATTTTGGAGTTCGTGGAAAAGCAGGAAAAGTGCCGATGATGGTCCATTCCTACCAGTTCAGGTCCATAGTTAACTTACAATGGTATAGCGAGCAATTTATTCATAGAGTGCCGTAAAATCCGTTTAAGATCGCCATCTGACATCATGGAAGAGTAGCAAACACAGTAACTTGGCACCATTTAATTTTAGTTGAATAGAATTTAAACGTTTTGAACCTGTTTTAAACATGTTTTAAATATATCATTTAAAACATTGAAAAAAAAACTGTTTAAAATAAACAAAAACAGTTTTTCTGGTTTAAAATGAAAAAAAAAACTCTTTTTTTTCCACCCTGCGAGGAAATCTTAAGAAAATCCTAGGCAATCCGAGGAAATCATAGGCAATCCAGAAAATCTCAGGAAATCTTTTGCTTTTCGGATTTCTCTCCCCGTACCGGTTTGAAAAAAAAATCGAGGAAACCTTAAAGAAATCCGAAGAAATCTCAAGGAAATCCGAGGAAATCTTAGAAAATCCCAGGAAATCTTAGGAAACCCGAGGAAATCTGTGTAATCTTCTTCAAAGAGGAAATCTGGTGTACGAAATGTTGACCCCTCGTGTATCAGTTTTTAACAAATTACTGCAAAAACGGTGTCGCGAATCCACTAAAATACACTAATCGAATAATGGTAGTTTCTACGTAAGCGAAAAGGGAAAGCAACATCTCGTGTTACGTAGAAGATTCAACTGAGATTTTGGAAGTCCATTTAATTCAAGATATTCCGAGCATTATAAAAAAATACAGTTTGTAAACAGAAGTGTGACAGTAATGCTACAGAATTTGCCCACCTCTGAATATTTCTCCAAGAGGTAGGTATTCTTTTCCAAAAGCACTGACACAAAGTGTCAGCGATGATTTTAAAAAGAAAGCCACTATTTGCCCAAGTTGCCGTAGTCCTGCAGTAAAAATATCCAAAGCAGGATTTTAGTTACTTATAAATGTTTCCCAAGTTTTCCAAAGATGTCTCATGGAAGAAATAGGTTTTCAGAGTGTATCAGATAGAATTTCGTTCAATTACATTCTCCTGAGCCTGGTCATAGAAAATGAAAATTTTGTTATTCAGTTCCCCTGCGGACATGAGCAGCATAAAACTGAAGTGGGGTGGGAAAGAAGGAATGACATACGTTGACTATAGGGATTGTAAAGCCCTTAGTCCATGCTCCGAAAACTATCCAATAAAACTTTCAGCAGCGGCTAGTACATTCCCATAGGTACAGGGAAATCTTCTTCTATTAAAACCTGGTCCTTTATTAATAACAATTTATTCAATTTTCTTGACAGTTTTTACAATAATAATAATTTCTTGACAGATATCTTCATTCTGACATTCGCACACTCAATTATATTTTCTACTAAAAATAAGAGAGTTGTTGTTGTTTCCCCAACAACATAAAGCAGAGAATGTGCCGTTTGATAAATTTATTTTTCTAATTTTGACACATAAAGTGACACTTTTCAAAACTGTCTTAAGTGTCAAAACGTCCTACTTTATGTAACCAGTTATGAAAAGTAAAATTTTACGTAACTGGTGACGAAAAGTTCGTTATGTCATCAATTGGGAAAGATAAACAACTCTCAAAAAGAAAAAGAAACAATGTTTATTCACAAAATGGAATACTGAGTCCATAAAGTGGAAGCTTCTAAATTCCTCTCTTTCCTTCAAGAGATGCTAACAAAACGTTTTCATTAATATAATTTACCTTACGTTATCAAATTAGGATTTAAAATAATATTGTTACTTGGCTAAATAACGTCTGTCAAATTTGACATTAAAATTATGTGTGATAGCAGCAAAGATAACTATGAAAAAGATTACTTAATTTTTAAGATCTTTAAATACACCTATTTCATTTATGTTTAAAGGATTTTTAGACTTTTAAAATTAGAAAAAATCATGTATGTAATACGTTTCGAAAGACAATCTTGTGTAACTCGTGTTATTTTGCGGGATCCCGCTTCGCTCGTCCCGCAAATTCCACTCGTTACACAAAATAACGTCTTTCGTAACTGGTTACATAAATAGCTATTATTCGTTTATTCATTTCTTTATTTGTTTATCAAAATGTTATCGTAAACGATCGCAAAAAGAATTTTCGTGAAATTCCAATATTGGGGTGGGGGATATATTATTGTGTCGCAACGTCGCTAATGAAAATAATGTAACTGCAAAAGAAAATAATGTAATCGCAAACGTTCGCAAAAAGAATGTTTTCGAAATACTAATGTTAGGGTGCTATTGCTATTATAGGATTTTTTTGGGGAACGGAACGTCGCAAACAAAAATAATGCGATCGCAAACGAATCGTAAACGATCGCAGAGATTTTTTTTTCAAAATTCTAATTTCTCCGGGGAACGACAATAATGCAAACGATAGCAAAAAGAATTTTTCGAAATTCCAAGGTTTGGGTGCTGAGGTATTGGGATTTCGAGTGGGCAATTTTCAACTATTGCCTCGTAACGAAAAAATCACTATCGCATATCTTCGCGAACAATCGCATTCGAAATCGCAACGTTGAAATTTCAAAAAAATTATTTTTGCGATCGTTTGCGAACGTTTACGATCGTTTGCGGCGTTGCCGTTTCTTTTAATCACTCAAGACGTAAACAAATTTTTAATGAATCACGTGAGGTCTATTTAGCCGAATGCAAACTGGCATATGTCGCACTGGAGCAAATTTCAAGGGAAAAGTCGACAAGAAGAAGCAAAACAAGTAATTGATAGTGATCAAAAATCATTACATGTCAGTGAAAAAGAAAATCGAGAATCAAATAGCAAGAAAAATTTTTAAAAAATGCGAGAAAAGAAGAACGCTGAAAGGGAATCAAGAAAGAAACGTCAATGACGACAAAAATTCTACAGAGAAAACAGAAAGCAATAAGAAAAGTAGCATGGAGAAAAACCAAAAGCAGCGAGGAAAACATTTGAAAGCATGTCCTCAAATTAGAATTCTACACGGTACATCTCTAAAACATAAAAAGAACGATGTCATACAGAACGGAAACGTACGACCAGCGGAAATTATAGAAGGCACAAATTTTTTTGTTCAGAACACCTACGCTATCGACTCCTTAGTGGAATTAGTAGTTTCGGCTTACTGCAGCTTTCAAACAGCTAAGACTGCTATAGACAACGACTTTCCTGATAATATTTTATCAATTTGTACCAAACAAATCATTGTAAAACGGTGTTTCGAATCAACTATACATTGACCGAGTAATGGTAGTTTCTACGTATGCAAAAATGGAAAGCAACATCTCGTGTCCCGTGGAAATTTCTGTAACCCCTAAAGACTTCTAGTTCAGGAATGGCATCATCGAAAGGAGGTGATAGTTACTTTAAACGGGGTAGTAGATTTTTTTTATCTTGTATGTATTGTAGAGAGCAGTGGCGGTCCTACGGGGGGCGTCCCCCCCCCCATTGGCTTGGTGTTTCTTCAATAATATGACAATCAAATAAAAACAAGATTGATCACCAAAAAGTTATTGATCGTTTTTTAGCAATAAAGCCAAGACGAATGCAATTGAAAGATTGGAGTTAGTGGTTCTATAGATATAACTTGTTTTTATTTATATTTTATTTGGTTTTCAATATTTCATGAATAATGAATATATCTTATTTTAAATACACAACAATTTTTTTCTTTCTTCATTTTTTTTTTTCGAGTTCGCCCCCCCCCCCCCCCCCCACACAATGAAATCCTGGGACCGCCACTGGTAGAGAGTATGTAGAATTCCCAAGTTTTAGACCTCCAAACCCTTGGCAAATTTTTGTGTGGACGAAAAAACCCTTTTTTCAGTTTGTGGCCTATAACTTAAAAACAATGCAACCAATTGAAAAGTCACCTATTATCAGAATTAAAGAACATTAAATTTTGCTTCGAATGAATACCTCAGTTGAAATTTCATCAAGAGGTATGGGCGTAATTGGCAGTCGAATAACAACCATTTTTTTACCCACTTGTAAAAAATTCACACTGGGTAACTTTTTAAACGTCTTCAGCTCTGAAACGGCTAATCTAAATGAAAAAATCCATAGAATGAAAGTTGTAGAGCATGTAATTTCAAGTTCATAGATTACCTGGCTTTCCAATTTCGATCAATATTAAGCAAAATACACTAAAAATCCAAAATGTCCTACATATAAATATATTTATTATTTTCTTTTATTGCTTTTTATCCACATTAATTTAAGAAAATGAGTTGTCGAAATAAAAGGATAATGTAAAGGCTCAAAGTTTATTAACCAAAAATAAAAATTTGCCCAATAGTAGTACAACAAAGTGTAAAAAAAATTAAACAAATGCAAAGTGCAAGAACAAAACAAGGTGTAAGAAAAAACTGAAATGAAGTAAAAATGAGTTTTGGAAAAAACGAATTATCTGCGTGTAGTGGTTATAGTAGTCGAATCCGTTTGGATTAGGGCTGACTATGTCCTCGTACTGCATTCCATCTTCCCGATCCATTGCAGCAGCACCACCAACTTCTTCAAGCTCGAAGCAATCTTCGTTGTCGTCTTCATCTTCATCCAACTCAATCTCAGGAGCGTTCTGACATGAGAGGCCAGAGCAGTGTTTAGAGGTCAAAGAGCAGTTCAGGCCTGATTTCCGACGCGTCAATTGCACAACTGAAACGAGGAAGAAGGGACGCGCATGACCGGCGGAGTCGGATCAAACGAGCCCATACCTCTTGATGAAATTTCAACTTTGAGGTACTCATTCGAAGCTCTTTAATTTTGATAAAAGATGACTTTTCGATTGGATGCATTGTTTTTAGTTATAGGCCACAAACTGAAAAAAGTGCCAAAAATTCGAGGTTTTTCCGTCCACACAAAAAATTGCCAAGGGTTTGGAGGTCAAAAACTTGGATTCTACATACTCTCTACAATATATACAAGATAAAAAAAATCTAGTACCTCTAGTTTCTTGAACTATAAATTACCCCGTTACTGAACTATTCAGGAAATAACCCATAATAGCCCTTGTACGTATTTTTCTGATATTTCAGTAGTTTTATAGACTGCAGTATTGACAATTTCCGCGGGCGGGTTATAATAAACTGGGATTACTTAATGTTAAGCCGACATCAAAACGATGAATTCATCCGCTCTGCGTTATAGCGCTCTCGTGTTGACGACAAACAATCAGAGCAGAGCTTAAGCCAGATGGTACACAATATACATCCATTCCACGTCTGCAAGCAACGTTAGTCGATTACGATTACAAAATAAATATAGAAGTTTTCATTAAAGCCATAAGTTATACACTTCTGTGGTTGAACACGCTGCGAGCTGGACTGAATTATGTGGCACTTCATCGTATTTAACATGCAGATCACCGCCGGCTTCAACAAGTACCGGAAAACTAAATTATTTATTCAGTAGGATAGTTATACTTCGTAAAAAGTTGTAAATGAGGTTACATAAGTTCAAATAACAATTACTATGCAGAAGTATCGATATTTTGCAACTTTAACATATTAGGCCAGGCATCGACCTTAAGTAGAGAAGTAAAAAGAAGAATGGATGAAACTGTCATGGAAAGCAGTATTCTGGGTCACTAATGGATACTAAAAACAGTAAGGGGATACATAATATGTTGCCAAGGACGTCCTACAAAGTTGTAATTGGGTACCTCGTTGGACACTATGAGGTGGAATAATTTTCTTCAAGATATCGTTTATAACTAACCGCAAAATGAGCAAAAATGACGAAAAACGACGAATCCAAAGTCGAACTTTGAGGGATGTTATCATGAAAATTGTCAATTCTATCGCAATAACCAGAACCTAGATCAATAAAATTTAAATTTCAGTCGGATTTCAGCGGGATTTCAATTAATGTGTGTTAGAATAGATTCTAGATATGGATGTATGCGTTTTTCCAAATGTGTAACCCCTTCCGGACAGTCTTGGCTTTGGATTTGAGGTTGTCTACTGTATGTGGTGTGTTTATGATAGATGAAATACAGTTTTCGATTGCCTTGAGGTTCATGTCATTGAATGGCCTAAGTTGTTGCAAATCTGTGAAGAACACAAAGATAACATTGATCTATTGATTTTTGGAAAAGTGTCGAATATTCAAAATAATAGAATGGCCGAGAACTTTTTAAAATTGCTGAAACCAATTTCTGTGACAGAATTCAGCAGAAAGGTGCCAGTTTGTCCCTTGCAGTTGAGGAATGGAAAAAATGAGAGCCGTTTTTTATAGTTATGAAGATGAGGACAGGAATTTAAAGCAATGTCAGATATTTAAAAGGAGATATAATCAAGCTTTAACGCCATTACACTTTTTGGAATATTTGATGGATCGTGTCAGAAATAAAACAAATACCCACTTCCAAAAAAAAAATGGCTGCTTGAGATATAGTTCCCAACATGTTTCTGGCACAGGGTTATTACCGTTAATAATTAATTTGGAAGCGAAGTCTGATCTGTTCCAATAAACAATGTTTTCAGAAGAAATATTACAAAATGTTAACGTAATGCAGTGGTGGAAATCTCAAAAAAATTTTCCACAAATTAACTGGATCTGATAATTTCCATTCTGTGTGCCGTTGCTTCTTCTGCAGATGTGGAAATAATGTTTTCTTCATATGGACTTGCTCATTCAGATATTAGGAATAGATTGGGAAATGTAAAAGCATTTAAATTAGTATTTCCCTTTAAACGTTATAACACTGGTTTTGTACTTAGTGTTTTGAAGAATACATATTTTTATTTTATATGTTCATATGTTTGTTAAGTTAATGTTTTAAGCCAAATTAAAGGCTCTTTAAAGTTTTATTTTTAGAAATAAAATGTTTTTACTAGGTAATAAAGTTTGTATTTTTTCATTATGACATTTAAACTTCAAAAGAAAAAAAACTTGATTTTTCAAAATACAAATCGCTTGATTAAAATTATGATTTTAATCAGCTCAACCCTGACTCACTCCATGGGAAGAAATTACAGGACACTCCGTATATTTCCATTACGATTCTCTTTTTCTTGGGTATGACACCCTTAAATTAAATTAGGTAGCAACGTGACTTTTACGAGTTAACTCCTGTATCATTATGGTTATAAATAAACCAAATAGAGACTAATAAATCATGCAATAAAACAGTTTGTTTTGATGTTAATCCCTGGGTACATGCAGTTCAAGAGACTTCCTATTGTGTCGGCGTTTCACTTGACTTGTAGTGGGGATAAAATCAATAATGCATTACAAAGGGCACAGAAACTTCGACACGTATACCGTTGTGTCATCACATAATTGATTTTTTATTGGGTTATTAGTTGTCTGCTATGATACATCTTTGAGTATAGGGATAATATAAAAGAGATATTTAAAAAGACGTATCTATTTGATTTTTTCCCGTTAATATGAAATACAATTTTGGAAGAATTGATTATATAAGGAGGCCCATTTAAAACGTTTCGTCCCCCCCAATCTTAACGCAGATCCTATACTTAATAATGATAATTACATGACATCATGTGGTCATCGTTAAGTATGGGATCTGCAAAACCAACCCAGATACCCTCACCTGTATCAGAAAAAGTACCTATAGCTTCTTACAGCCCTGTAGTTTCACGAGTACAGCTTTTTACAGATTTTTATTATACGGGGCCAGCTTTTTATTGGTCTATATTTTTACAGCTACAGGTTTTCACACGTTCGTAGATCTACGGGCAGAGTTCATTTCTTTTACTAGCACAGCTATGCAAAGGTTCTGAATTTCCCGCCTATGATCTTTGGGTAAGTAAAGCAGCTATCATACATCACGTGATTCAGCAATCATGTGATTGTTTGGCTCAAGCGAACCAATATCGACTGATAGTGGAGTCAAAATAAAATTTGAATGGAATTCTCTGGCTACAGCAATTTTATTGTTGTAGGTATAATAACAAGTGCTCTGAGAAATTTTTTGTTAAATCCGTCCATTGCTTCTTGTAGAATTTTAACAATTTATTTTTCAACACAGAAATTTCCTGCTATTTTCACTATTATCTCAGGTCATAGTAATAGTATCGCAAAATTAAAAATACCAAACTGTTCTCTATAAAATTATGAATAAGACTAGGAATATGAAGAAACTTCTTGATATTTTGTAAATTTGTAAAAAAAATAAAAACCACAAAAAATTACCTTTTTTTAACAGTTTAAGAAATATGATGTAATAACTAAACCTCCCTGTCAAATTTTAGCGCAAAATATTTATTCAAACGGCTAAAAATCAACAATAATTTCGAAATTTAGATCGCATTTTGTTTAAGTCCATCTCGTAGTAGGACATTTTTTTTTTAAAGTGTAGGTTTTTACATGTACTTTACGGTGGGGTTTAGAAAGAAAAAAAATTTAAACTTAAACCAATTTTTTGGAATTTAATTATAATTATGGATATTGCACGTATAAACAATTTCAAATAACTAAGTGATTTTTTTTGTGAAACCAAAAACAATAAGCGAATGATGAAAGTATATATGAAATAACCAACGTTTAAAAAAAGCATGATGTTCTACTTGCATTTGAATCCGTGATACGTTAGTTTTTGCGTTTTAGTCGATTATAAATTAACATATTGATATTTTTTCTTGAATTTTGCGCATATTGTTCCAAAATGCTTATATTTTTCTCTCTGCTATTTGAAAATTATCCACAACTAAATTTTTTTAAATTACATCGCATAAAGCACCATTGAGGACATAACACAAGGTCGAAAAAAAATGTATCTCCCCACTCCTTAAATATTGTAACTGGGCAACTAACTTAATTAATGGTATACATCACTCCATTTTCATCATATCGAGTCTTTTTTTAAACATTTTTAGTCTATTTTCGTATACTCTGATTCTTTTATTTAACAAAATATAACTTGTTAAGTTTTTATTCATCAAAAACTCAACAATCTTTATTTTTTTATAATGTTTTCGGCTTATGTCATATCTGATTTTCTGTTTCTTTTTAAAATGTCTGTGTTTTGTGTTTATTTTCAATTTTTAATGTATTGTAACATAAAATAATTTGTTTAGCCGTTATTTTATTAAAATGCATTGGAAATTTTCAAAATATTTATTTTGTGGGATCAGACTGGATATTTGAATATAAAGAAAATTGAAGACAGCATTTCCATAAATGATTCTTGAAATATATTCTATATATAAAATTAACGTGGTTACTTTTAATTGGTATACCTATTTATTTATTTATAAATTTGAAAATGGCAAAAGATTCTGCCGAAAAGCTCCTCTAAGGGTCTACGAGTCACGTGGGAGACTACACTTAGAAATTCACAACATTTCATATCACACCAGCGAAAACAACATTTCTTCATATTACTCTGAAGCAACAATGCAAAAGTAGTTAAATTACAAACACTATTTCGTACTTCAGATAACACATCGCAAATAATCAATATTGTCTTGAATTATTTTATTAAACATAGAAATAATCTACTTAGATTAAAATTTGCAATGCATTTTAATTAAATAACGGCTAAACAAATTATTTTACGTTACAATACATTAAAAATTGAAAATAAACACAAACCACAAACATTTTAAAAAGAAACAGAAAATCAGATATGACAAAAGCCGAAAACATTATAAAAAATAAAGATTGTTGAATTTTTGATGAATAAAATATTAACAAAATATATTTTGATAAATAAAAGAATCAGAATATACGAAAAAAGACTACAAATGTTAAAAAGAAGACTCGATATGATGAAAATGGAGTGATGTATACTATTAATTAAGTTAGTTAATTTTTTTTTTCGAATGTCCTCAAGGGTACTTTATACGATGTAATTTAAAAAATTTTAGTTGTGGATAATTTTCAACCAGCAGAGAGAGAAATATAAGCATTTTGGAACAATATGCGCAAATTTCAAGAAAAAATATCAATATGTTTATTTATAATCGCCTAAAACTCAAAAACTAACCTATCACGGATTCAAATGCAAGTAGAATATCATTCTTTTTTTAAATTTTGGTTATTTCATATACTTTCATAATTCGCTTATCGTTTTTGATTTCACAAAAAAATCACGTAGTTATTTGAAATTGTTTATACGTGCAATATCCATAATTACAATTAAATTCCAAAAAATTGGTTTAGGTTTAAATTTTTTTTCTTTCTAAACACCACCGTAAAGTACATGTAAAAACCTACACTATAAAAGAAAAATTATTCTACTACGAGTCGATGCACTTAAACGAAATGCGATAGAAATTTCGAAATTATTGTTGATTTTTAGCCGTTGGAATAAATATTTTGCGCTAAAATTTGGCACGGAGGTTAAGTTCAATAAAGGGCATAGTTCCACCAACTTTCGTTAAAATTGATGGATTATTACATCATATTTCTTAAAGGCGGCTACAGACGTAAATGCATAATTGAACGGTATGCATGCGCAAGTTTATTGTACAAGTATACTGAAATTTGCGTCGCCGCCACGCGCAAAAGTATACTTGAACAGTTATGCAGTGACAGTTAAGCGCGAATAAAGAATAAAAATGTCATCAACGAATGAAGACGACACGCTTGCTTTAACTGCATTTGTTTTAGTTCTCAAAAAACAAAGAAAAAAACGTAGTATGTGGTGTAAGAAGTGGTTAAAAAAAAGGAAGGAATATTCGCACATTAATCTCTTAAAATGGTAGTACCACAAGGTGGATTCATAAACATTTTCTGTATCCGCCGCTGACCACCGAGTTTTTTCAACGTTTTTCTTCTCCTTCCTGTAATTTGTTCTTTACCACTTTCTCCCGATCGGCATTTGGCTCTATTTCTTTTAGTTTATCTGCCAATTTATTGTATACCGCTTCTCTTTTCACCTTATCATGGTAATCTTTCGATTTTATAAGCCAAAGACATGGCTTACTTTCATATATCGTTATAAATTCTTCGATAATCTTGCGATTCCTTTTTCTCAAATTGCTCGTCATCGCACAGGTTCACTAAGTGTAAGGTTACATTCAGTGTTGCCAACAGGGTTTTCTAAAATTCTCCGCCTACTGCCTTAAAATTTTCCGCAAATCGAAGAAATTCTCCGCCAAAAATAAAATATCAAAATTTTCTATACAACAAAAAATATATTGATCTCTATTTGCTTCTCAATATGTAATCCATTAGTCCATTACTAATTTGCACAAATTGATATTTGAATTCATCAGTAATGAATTAATAAAACCTGGTTGTGATGAATCAGCATCCAAGTTTGGAGCACGCTTTGAGATTAGTGAACTCTATATACATACTGGAACGAGTATGAACAATTAGGAACCTATTGTTCCCTTTCAAAGAAACTTTAGAGATAAGCTAAATTTGGAGACACTCTGGCTCCCTCTCACTCCCTCTCACTTGTAAACTAATAGGCGTCTGAAAATAAGGAGTACGCCACCTGGTCACAGTAGAGAAAAGTCCAGTAGTCCGACTCAGCCGGAACAGTTGTATAAGATTTTCAGTGCGCATGCGATGCGCGTGGGCTTAAACTATTCGATGCGCAGTGGACGGCAGTGATGATATAGGGTGGGGCGTATGTTTATTTTTGTTTAGGTTTACGTTTCTGAACAGTCGCCACTGTCGACGAAATGCGCGTGGGATACAAATAGTAGATGCGCAGTGGATTAAAAAAAATAAAATCGAGTACAACAAATATCAAAGGGACCGCTGCGAGTGAAACTACTGGTCTTTTCTCTACTGTGACCTGGTGGTCTATAGTCAAACTAATTATGGGCTTTTCTGTCATTGTCTCTTTAGTGTACGATGATATCAACAATAAGTAAATGATAAACTGAGATGCTAAGTTATTAAAAATATGATAGCGTTTAAAGGGGCTACAATTTGCTGGAGCCAACCTAGTCGGTATCCTTTGTAGATTGCAGGGACAACTCGTGAAAGTTGAGTTGGCATGACAATGTTCAAAGCATACCCTCTTTGATGTAGACACCTATAACCAGGCATCGAGAGGGAAAAAGCTGGTGCAAATAACCGTGGCCCGGGTAGCAATAATAATGTCTTAGACAATCACACATTGTAAGTGAAATTTTTGAAATAAGTAAATATATGTAATTTCAGTATATTTGAAAGTAATATATACTATTGCACCATGCACTATTATGTTTTAACCCCTGAATATTTCTATTTCATATTTTGCAAAATACTGTTTCATTTATTTTACGTAAAGAATTAATAAATGTCTTTTTAGTTATATTCAATGCACCACTAATTTCATGGGTATTTGAATCTGAGACACTTGTTTGTAAACATAGAGCATACACATTTATTTATTAAGTTTTGTGTTGAATATGGGTTGTATCACACAAAATAATATGTCCTGCATTTAAATCATATTCCCCTTCATACACACACTTAGAATTTTTGCATTTTTAGTGCTTCCCAAATGTTCCATACATTGCAATATGCTTAACCTAAATGTCACTCATGTTTCCTGAAAAAGAAAGTGATTTAAACTACAACTGAACATAAATTTAAAGAAATATTTAAGTTTATTAATATTTAACGAGCCAGACACCGTTTATGTCGAAGAAACTGTACTTTTCAAGGGGAAAATCAGATAACCTAAAAAATATGAATTTTGCTGAATAATGCCATTAACATCTTGCAAATCACTTACAACAAAATCTTGTAAACCTTTAGGTCATATATTATTAATGTTATTATTTTTAACGCCAAAAATAACAATAAACAGAAAAAATCGATATAAGTATTCGCCAAATAAATAAACAAACGGCCTATAATTAGTTCACGAGTTCTCCACTTTGGCGCTGGCATCTTAAATTCAGACGCCTATTATTCAGGAAACTGAGACAATATGGCTTTCTCTCTCTAAAGCTTATATCGGCCTCTGTTGTCCCTTAATGAAACTGAATACGCACATATTGCCATCTGTTATCGTTTACATAAACTCCTAAACTGCAAGAAAACAAAGAGGTACAGTATTTTGTTATTTGTTTTAATAAAGAAATAATTATAAATTCTGTCACCCTATATTCTCCGCCAATTCTCCGTCAAAAAGGCATTCTCCGCCAGATTCTCCGCAGGCAGTCAAATTCTCCGAAAAGCGGAGAATTCTCCGGCAATTGGCAACACTGGTTACATTGGATGCGTAGTCGTACGGGTTTTCACTCGTGCGTATTCGGACGTGTACGGAGTTAAAAACAAACACATGGATTTGAACGCTTATGGTTATATTGACAGCGGATTAATCTGACGCGCACGTACGATATCGTCCGTTAATCAAAGCCAAACAAACCAGTTTGTTTTTTTCATGCGTGTTGATGCGTGTACTTTTTTCAGATATATTAAATTCTGAATTAAAATGGATGTTGAAAAATTAATTATATGTGTCCAAAGTAATAATCCATTCTGGGATCAAGCATGTAAGGAGTATTACAATAGAAATATAGTGAAACAATTGTGGGAAGTTGCTCACTTAATTCACTGTACAGCATCACATATTCACTTTCCTTATTTCTTGTCAAGTATACATCATTAACCCAATATTTTTTCTTCTTTTTTAAAATCAAATACTTTAAAACACTATTCTCTAACACGTAGAAATCATCGTCATCCATGTTGCAAATGCAAAAGACTCGCTTGAAGACCGATCCAGTGTAACCAGTCGATCGTCACATCACTATTCGTCAGAATACGCACAAGTAAAAATTCGTACGACTACGCATCCAATGTAACCTTCGACTAAGTCTACTATTACCTATTTACACAAGTCTGCCGACTTGCCGTCCACACGCTCAAGTATACTTGCGCAAACCCAACATGTACAAGTATACAATATAGAATTTCATCAAGTCTCATGTCACTTGTACAATCACAATACTTGTACAAGTGTTATAAAACACACGTTCCAGTATACTGGTACACTAAACTTGCGCCTGCATACCATTCAAGTATGCATGCACAAGTTTATTGTACAAGTAAACTGGAACGTGTGTTTTATAACACTTGCACAAGTATTGTGATTGTACAAGTGACATGAGACTTGATGAAATTCTATATTGTATACTTGTACATGTTGGGTTTGCGCAAGTATACTTGAGCGTGTGTACGGCAGGTCGGCAGACTTGTGTAAACATATGCCGTTATTGCTGGTCTCATTATTGTATTTCTTCTTTGAATCAACGAGGTGACAAGTGATAGAAGGTTCCAGTAAGTTTCTTCATCAATTCGTAAGTAATTGTGCCAATCACACATTAAAAAAAAATGTTTGGAGCGAACAAAAATTCTGTTGCGTATATACAAAGCAATTTCTTGGTTGATGTTAATACAAAAAATTATTAACATCAACCAAGAAATTGTTTTGTATATATGCAACAGAATTTTTGTTCGCTCCAAACAATTTTTTTTTTAGTGTGCACGAGGATATAAAATCTCACCTCATTTAAGAGATTAATGTGAGAATGCTCCTTCCTTTATTTTAACCACTCCTTATACCACATACTATGTTTTTTTCGTTGTTTTTTGAGAATTAAAACAAACGCAGTTAAAGCTAGCGTGTCGTCTTCATCCGTTGATGACATTTTTATTCTTTGCACAACTGTTCAAGTATACTTTTGCGTGTGGCGGCGACGCAAATTTCAGTATACTTGTACAATAAACGCATGTATACCGTTCAAGTATGCAGTTACGTCTGTAGCCGCCTTAAAACTGTTAAAAAAAGGCAATTTTTGGTGGTTTTTATTAACCTTCCCACAATAAAATTGTGGGAGGTTACTACAATTAGTCCAAAATTGAAAATTGAGATAACATCAAATCTTTACGTTTTGAGGTCCTAAGAGCCCAAAAAAGTGGTTTTTGAAAAATGTCTGTGTGTATGTGAACAAGATAGCGGCGAAAGTGCTAAACGGATTTGAAATAAACTTTGCATGAGGGTTTCTTTAGTGCTCAAGAAGATCTAAAAAGGTTTTGGTTGAGATCGGATTACGTTTAGTGCCGTTTTGGCACAACAAGTTGCTTATTTTATGATTACTTACAATTTATAATCGAACCATTGAAAAGCAGTAAAAATTCCAATTTCAACGATATATCACACTTGCACCCTTTCGATTTGGTTTCCATGAAGTTCTAAATACTTTATCCTAATAAAATAGGATTCCTTTTGTATGCTGGAAATCTAACCTGTAATTAGCAGTCTATTTTTATTAATCAACAAATATAGAAAAATTATTTGAGTGTCAGGTGCATCGAGAGATTACAAGTTTTTTCGACGTTCATAAAGCCCACGGAAGGTGTGAGAGGCCTTCGTGAACCGCTCACAAGCCCTACAAGTATAAGCAATCTCACCGGAACGCTTTCGGTGAGTTTTTCCAATAAAACTTTAAAAGTGACAGTGACATTATATTTTAAAAACTATTTTTCTGAAATCGATCGGGAATTTCTACATTTTCGGCGCGATTTTAGAGCGAAAAATGCACAATTCCAGTATTTTAGTCCGTTGCTAGGAAACTATCAGAAAACAGACCGGAAAAGATCCGTTGCCAGGCAACGATGAACAAAGCCGTACGGGAATGTTACTTCCCGGCCTAGGCCGGGAAGTAACATTCCCGTACGGTTTTTTATATATATTTTAATATGTTAATATTTTTGATTTTTATACGTTTAAAATAGTATTGATTGTGATTTCAGAATTTTTTCTTTTTAAATGTTTATATTTTTGATTTTTATGCGTTTAAAATAGTATTTATTGTGATTTCAGAAAAAATAGTATGTGTACTTCGGTGTGAAAGCACATTCCCAGACTTCGATGCTTGTTGGCCTCGGCTAGCGCCTCGGCCAACAATTGCATTGTCGTCCGGGAATGTATCGCTTTCACACCTAGATACACAATATACTATTCCGCTACTTCCGGCATCCCGCCGGAAACTCTTCATAACCTAAAAATAGTGCTACATAGCTTAAAAGCAATTTACCATTTACATTGGTACCAACCTAAAATATTTTTTCGAAAACTGTCAAAAACCAAATTCTCCCAGTAAAACACTGGATCCAAAAATTTGACAGCTTACTTCCCCGACCGATTTAGTGAAAAATCGGTCGAGGCCAGAAGATAAAACAAAATATATCAACTTAAACTTAAATGAACACTACCCCGGCCACATCTGGCAGGGAAGCTGTCCACCAAGAGTCATATGGTTTTTCATATGGTTTTTCCATCCCTACCCTACCATTACCAACGAACGGATTTTTTCGTTTAGTTGTGTTTCCCGTATCAATAATCAAAATTATTAAGTGCTCTTGCCTACGAACTTAGTTTTCATAGTATTGTGTTTATTTTTATATTAATTTTAGGTCCATGAGGACGCATTATAATTTTAACCTAGTTTTTAAGCCTGTCTACAGAAGACAGGAGCTACTATCCCACATTTCTATTTTTCTCGAAGCCAAACCGGACCTACCCCGTCCAGCCTCACACCCGCCTCGACGGTGTTCACCGCAGTTGTCTGGCTGGCTCCGGGCTAGGATCCGATGAGGCATATATTTGTATTAAAACATTGAATAAAACATTAATCTTGTGCAGACTATAAATTTAACACTCAAGTTCTTAGGTCCAAATCCCATCGTACGTAAGACTTTTTTTCTGTTTTAATATGAAAAAAATATTTCAACTTAATAAATATATTAAATGAGATCGTCCATATTTTTTAGTGCTCTTTTCGGCTTCAAAGATTCACCGGGTGGGGAGGCTCTAGCCGCTTCCAGTAGCTGTCGATTCTTTTTTTACAAATTTACAAAATATCAAGAAGTCTTATTCATAATTTTATAGCGAATAGTTTGGTATTTTTATTTTTTAGATACGATTACTATGACCTGAGATAATAGGGAAAATAGCAGAAAATTTCTGTGTTGAAAAATAAATTGCTAAAAGAAACAATGGAGTGATTTAACAAAAAAATGCACAGAGCACTTGTTATTATACCTACAACAAATTAAAACAATAAAATTGCTGTAGCCAGAGAATTCCCTATTCACCTATTTTGATCCTTAATTTGACTCCACTATGACGCTGCAAAAAGGTGACGGTGAAGGTGTAAAAAACGAGGAAAAAAATTGTAATAAATTCAACCGGGTGCTAAAAAAATAAAGAATACTAAAAATTATAAAATGAAATTTCACTCAGTCGCTCGGTTCTTATCGGGCTTTCTGTGTTCAGCAGTGTGTATTGATTAATCAACTATATTGAATTAATAAAACACGATCGCACTAAAGCTGTACTCGATGCAGGTTTCGGCAATTAAGTTGGTGTCAACCGGAAGATGATTAATCATCCTCCGATGATTCCAACTTAGTTAACGGAATGCACATGAGCGCAGTAGTCAATGTTTTGGTATCTATGAAAACTACCTCAGTGTTAGTTTCACATGAAAGCTTCTAAACCTACAATGAATAACTTTTAATTAAAATGAAATAAAAACTCGGTAAAACCGAAGGTAAAACCGAAGAGCAATAATTTGCAAAAAATGTTAATCGGTACAACGCTTCGTTTTTAAAAAATTGAGAAATAAAATATAAATTCATGAATAAACTAAAAAATGATGTAGGTAATGTAAATTTAATGTAATTCACACATAAGTATTTCAACTCGGCCATGTATTACTGAAACAGTTTCTGGAGACTCGGTATACATAATATATTTAAAGCGAAGTAGTCGGAACATAATATCTGCTTTAAAGAGAACATTATGTCATGTAGGAGACACTCTATAAATATAAATAAACAGGTGCGTAAAAAATAAAATCTGTTATCTGATATTCGTGATATCCATGTTAACAGCATCTTGTATGACGAAGGTTAAGGCTTTCGTGTGAAAGGAGAGAATTCCAACAGAATATAATAACAAATGCAGATACATTTCGATAATCTTTCAGTTCATCATGGGCAATAAAAAATAACCGCATTAAATTAGAAACTTAAGATTTAATTACTTTTTCGCGTGTTTTTATTGCCCCAAATTAGATTAGAGTGGAAATTCGCAAATAAGATTCGCATCATAAAATTTGATTTACTAAATAACTAATAATATTTAATAGTCGACGACTATGGGGAAAAAGACTGGTCTTGGACTGGCCAATAGGACGTGTAACATTGGACACGTTGTTAAAAAAAATCATGTATACTCACTCTAACCTAACCTAACCCAACCTAAATAATAATAATAAATAATAATTACAAATTACCACACAGAAACAGACTCGCCATGAAAAATAGGTTACACTAAAAATATGGTTAACATAAGAAAATAATCATCCAAAAAATTATCAAAAATAATAACATATCAATTTTAAAATATAATTTATTTACACTTGCAGTTGGGCAATACCTCGCAAGTAGTCTAAAATGCTTCTGTTTGCATAATCAGCAACCACAGTTTGTAATCATGATAAGGCTATACAACACGATTATTTTTAATAAATGCGTCCAACTGTCGTACGCGTCTAACAGTCGCACGCATCCAATTGTCGCACGCCTTCAATCATCGCGCGTCCTTTTTTTTTTTTAACTATTTAACGTCGGCCTATTTCCGCTACCAGGGCCTATCACCGACGCCAGGAGACGAGCTACCCCCAACCTGGAAATTTTGCCGAACCTCTTCCCTTAAGAAGAGTAGGGATCTTTTACTTGCCTAATATTTAATAGACAAGGGACCGCCTGCTTTACATCCCCTCCGAAGGATGGTATATCCACTACGTAATCCTCGTCTGAAATTACGTAACTTCCGCGTATACACTGATACAAAAGCCGCTAGAAGGTGGGATGAGAACGCTGTATTTCCCAAGACAGGTGGGTCACCCATCCAAGTACTAATCGCGCTCGACGTTGCTTCAACGGAATATCGACTGATATTCACATTGAAGTCGCCTCTAGTCGCGCGTAATATTACCTGCGTCCAATTTATGGGACACCCCGAGAGTCAGTGACGTTTTTCATAAAGTTAACGGTAGGGAAGTGAATTTTCCTACATAGGTATTTTATTTTATTTTTTTTATTATTTTAACGCCTTATTTATATTAACGTCCTGGCGGAGCTTAGCTCAACCACTCAACCAGGGTATGCTCACATAGACAACAACCATTCCCTACGACATTGCCATCTGCCGCGCAGCTGAGACTCGAACTCAGAAAACGAGAGTGACTAGCCGAGTTGTCTCTCACACAACTACTGCTACCGTCTCGGAAACAAGTGAAAAACGCCACAACACATCCACACCCTAGCCAGGATTCGAACCTAGGACCCCGTGGTTGCAAGCCTAACACCATAAGCACCATAACCGGGTCGGTTTATGACGGAATTTGGCTCAAAAAATATTCAGTAGGGAAATAAAAAACACATTAATTAGTAGGTTACTTGAAAGCAGGGTTGAGCTGATTTAAATCACTTTATTAAAATCATGATTTTAATAAAGCGATTTTTATTTTAAAAAACCGTTTTTTTTTTCAAGTTTAAATGTTATAAAGAAAAAATACAAACTTTACTAGTAAACATTTTTATATGCAAAAATAAAACTTTAAAAAGGCAGTAATTTTAAAGCTTAAGACATTAACTTAACAAACATATGAAGATGTAAAGTGTATAAAGTGTCATGGCGCTGAGTGTATAGTACATGCACCTATAGACCTCCATCTATAAACATTAAAACATTTTTAAATGATCTAAACAATTATATAATAAAAAACTTGAAAAGTATAGAGATTTTTATTGGTGATTTAAATATAAATATTTTAGACACATTAGATAATAACGTATATGATTACCTCAAGATACTGGCTAAAAGGGGATTTTTTCTTTTATTAATAAACCCACAAGACAAACTGAACATTCGTCAACAGTTATAGATCATATATTTGTGAAGTCTGATACATTTAAAAACAAAAACATGGAAATGCATTCAGCAGTTTACCAAACATCTTTAACTGATCACTATACTATATTACGATCTATTAATATCTGTAAATCTTATTCCGACAATACTGACCAAGAAAAAAATATATAAAAAAGATAAATTACGAAAAATTAAAATTATTATTACAACAAGAAATGTGGGATGAGGTAATAAATTGTCAGGAAGCCGAAGAGGCTAATTCGTTATTTACGTCTAAACTGTCATCTTACATCCAAGAATCCTCAAGAAATTGTAGCATCACGAATAAAAATCGTAAAATTAAAGCCTAGATTACGCTTGGTATTATAAATTCGATAAGACGTAGAGACAAAATGAAAAACAATTAATTGAGAACTTTTCTTTTGAGGCTGACAAACAATATAAACAATATGGAAATAAACTTAAAAAAATAATAAAGATGAAAAAAGTAATTACTATAAACAAAACATTCAAGATCAAATAAAAATTTTAAACAAATTTGGGGCGTAATAAATGGGATAACAAATAAAAGTTCACACAATAATACGCAAAATATTATTTTACGGGACACACAAGGAATCACTATTACTGATGACAAGGAAATAGCGGACCGTTTTAATGAGTTTTTTGTAAACATTGGTCAGGAAATGGCACAAAAAATTCCACAAACTAAAAACCAAAATTTAATTAAAAACATACCAAGGGAATCAGTATTTTTAATACCAGTTACTGATCAAGAACTAATTTTGAACATTTCGACACTGAAAAATAATTCAATCCCTGGTCCAGATGATATAACAGTTCAACCCATTAAAACTGTTCATTCGTATATTATAAAACCATTGCGTCACATAGTAAATTTAACGTTTAATACCTTTAAAATCCCTAAGGACTGGAAAGTATCAATAGTAACCCCCGTTTATAAGTCAGGTGATCGTGCAAATTTGACTAATTATAGACCTATATCCCTTATCAACAACTTTGGTAAAATATTTGAAAAATGTCTAAAACAAAGGTTAATAATAGTCATAACATTCCTCCAAAATTTTTCAATGCTTTACCTTCAAAAATTAAATTAATAGTCAATAAACCTCACAAGTTTAAAACCGAAACAAAAAGTTATATTATGAAAAATTATGACGATTTTTGCAAAATATTGGATGAACGTGTAATGTGATACTTAATAATTAAATATTTTCCCTCTCTATATGTAACGTAGATATAGTGTGTCATTCTCACGTGTTCATTGCTCTCTGTAGCATGGTGGCTTGCCTCTGTACTCCTCTCCTATCTTATTTTATTTCTCTAGCGTTGTGATAGATCTTTGAAAAGGGGTGATCACAACACAGGCCAGGTGTATTCTTTAATACAACAAGGTCTAGCGTGGCATCCCTTATCAATATTCTACATAGGTAAAATTCATTTTTTACTATGTTATAAACTTATTTGTACCGGAACTGTTCAAAATAAATGATTTGATTTGATAAAAATAGGTACATTATTATTAGAAAACGCGAGCAGATCCGAAGATCCGCAGCACTCAGGCCTATTGGCCCATTGTACATTCGCGACATTTAGGATCCCCTAGAAAAGACCAGTGCTCTCCATGAAGGAGAGCAGCCCTTTCCAGGGTAGATCCCGTAGTTCCTCCGGCTGTAGAAACTAACTGCCTTCCGAAATACCTATACCTTGACACTCCTATTGATGCACAATGGCATGATTTCATCCTCCACTCCACATATCCTACAAGTAGGATCATCTTTCAACTGCAGATGCTTGTTCAGAGGACAGTGTCCTGTTATCAGGCCTACCATCCGTCTCAATCGCTCTCTATCGAGCCCAATCAGCCACTTTACGGTGGAGTCAGTCGAGGGCCCCTTCTTCGTTGCCCTCGACTCCACTGTGTCCGGGCACCCATATAGGTTTAACTGAGTTGCATTCACACAGCTCAGACAGTTCAGCACCAGCTTGGAGGTCATCTTGTTTGATGCAAAAGCCTTCAAAGCTGCCTGACTGTCGCCCGTAGAAACATCTGACATTGCTTTAAATTTCCTCATGTCCTCATCTTCAAAACTATAAAAAACGGCACTCAATTTGTTCCATTCCTCAACTGCTGGGAACAAACTGGCACCTTTCTGCTGAATTCTGTCAAGTATCACAGAAATTGGTTTCAGCAATTTTAAAAAGTCTTCGGCTATTCTTTTAATTCGAATATTCGACACTTTTTTAAAAATCAATGGATCAATGTCCTATTTTGTCATGTCGTCATATCAACATACAAACAAATAAACTAACTAACTAACCTCGTAACTAACTAACATACAAAGCAAGTTAAATAAAAGCTTGTAATAATAAAAAGCCAAACCCTGTAAATTAATAAATAATTTTAACTTGGCAGATGAAGTTTCTCTTTTAATTTTATCAGCAAGCCTACGAATATAATAATATACCTGTAATATACAGTATGTCGCACTTAAGAGTGTAACACTCTTATATTTTTTATGTTTTATTCCGTATTCAACGAAATATTACTTAAATATAGACCAAATTAGAATATACCTAAGGTCAAGAAAATATTCGCCTCTTGCAAATCACACTAGGCATTTTTTTATTGGAAAATTATACTAATAGAAATTGTTCAGAATTGCCCAAAACGCTTAAATCCAAAATTTGATCAAATTTTAAAAATAAGAAAATTTTGTTTAAAAAATTTTTCAATTTCCAAAATATAATTTTAATAGGTTTTACATTTTGAAAAGGGTGTTGTGAATTATTAATGTTTTTAAAAATAATTATCAAATTAACTGACAACTAAACAATCATTAAAATTGTATTTTCGGACTTCTCGGGCTTTCCGAAATTGTTTAAACAAAATTTCAATATTTTTAATTTTGTGAAATTTTGGACTTCAGGTTTGTGGATAATTTTAATCAACTTTCATTATTAAAACTTTCCGATAAAAAAATGCCTAATATATATATTATATAATATTTTGTCCATTTATTTTGGTATCGCAGGAGGCTTTGCATTTATAGGAAGCGAATATTTTTTTAGCCGTAACTAGATCTTAATTTGTTCTAAATTTGAGTAAAATTTGGTTCAAATCGGAAAAAAAAAGAAAAGTTATAAGCGTGTTACAATGTATTATTACACTCTTAAGTGCAGCGCACCAGTATTTTCGAATTTTTGGCGAATGCGCAGTTATTTAAATTAAAACATTGTTTTCCATTTATTTGAAAGAGAAGCTTGTCGAGTACGTTTTTAGCAAGGTTTCATCTCGGTAGACCTTCAGAGATCTGCATGTCATCAATAAAGAGTCAAAATTATTCTTACGATAGTACTTGCATTACAAAATTATTATAACCATTTTGTAATGTATTATCACTATGCTGTTTTTGAAGAAAAAAGAGCCAATCAGCTGATTCTGACATTAAATACATGGGGAAGAAGTGTTTATTTACATGTCTGAGACTGAAAATGTTTGTCTTTTGTGTGTCGGTGTAATCATTGAATGGTGGTGTGCCTTTCTCAGTGTATGAATTTCCTCAAAATGCTTTCCTTCAGTAGGTAAAAATAATAGAAAATTGAAACGCCACAAAAAAAATAAATAAAAACACTCCCTGGAACATTCCTAAAAGATCCACGGTGGCCTACAACCAAACGTAAATCAAAGTTGTTGCCACTCGGATTTTTTTTTTTTAACACGTTCTTAGATGTATATAGAACCAATTTCCACGATATTTAAAATCATACATCGCAGAAATTTTTTTTTACAAGTATTTTACTTTTTTTGTTTAATGACACAACCACACAAAAAGAAAGTGGTCTAGCCTGCGGACCAGGCTAGGGTGTCCTTATGTATTTGGACCCGCTGAAACCGAATCCGAAGTCAGAATTGTCAGATTGGCTCGTTTTTCACCCCCAACCCCAAAAAAAACATCCCTCCCCCAAAAATGGTCTGTCCGGCGGACCATACCAGTGTATGCTCATGTATTTCTACCCTCTGAAACAGAATCCGAAGAATTGTCAGATTCCCTCGGCTTTCACCTTTAACTCCAAAAAACATCCCCAAAACAAAAAAAAAGTGGTCTGGTCTGCCGACCACACGAGTGTAACCTTATGTATTTAGACCCGCTAAAACTGAATCCGAAGTCAGAATTTTCAGATTGGCTCATTTTTCACCTCTAACCCCAAAAAAACACCCCCCAAAAAAATGGTCTGTTCGGCGGACCATATCAGTATATCCTTTATGTATTTGGTAAGGAGACATTGGTCTGAAAAACTGAAAAACAAGCTTCTGACTTCGGATTCGGTTTAAGCGGGTCCAAATACATAAGGATACACTGGTCTGGTCCGAAGTCCAGACCACTTTTTTTTGGAGGAGGGGGGGGGTTGTTTTTTAGAAGTTGGTGAAAAACGAGCGAATTTGACAATTCTGATCGTATTCTGTTTCAGAGGGTCCAAATACATTATAAGGGTACACTAGTATGGTCCGCCGGACAGATTATTTTATGGGGGGGGGGGGTGTTTCTTTGGGGTGAAAAACGAGCCAATCTGACAATTCTGACTTCGGATTCAGCGGGTCCAAATACATAAGACACACTAGCCTGGTCCGCAGGCTAGACCACTTTTTTTTTTGTGGCTGTGTCAAGCAAAGAAAGTAAAATACTTTAAAAAAACATTTTTTCTGTGATGAATGATTTTAAATATCGTGGTTGGTTCTATATACATCTAAGAATGTGGTAAAAAAAAATTCGAGTGGCAACAATTTTGATTTAAATTTGGTTGTAGGCCACCGTGATCTGAAATAAAAATTTTACTTAGCTTTATATTAGAGGAGGGTGCAAGAAATTGTAGGATTGTTGATTTATATTAATTTAAGATCGGCGCAAAAATTAACAAATTTTAAGGGCGTTCATCATTGGAGTCAGTATCATGAAACATGCGTAAACAATTTTTAACTGTTTTAGTAGTACAGTAACTGGAGGTTTTAACTTCGGAATAATGTCATATTGAACGGATTTCGTTCATTTTTGGCAGTATAATAGTAAATGCTTCACAGAAAAGTTTCTATATTGTGCGGGGGCTTGCTAACTTATAGGGGGTGGATGCCACCCCTTCTTAGGGGGTAGCACTTAAAAAATATATATATTTATTGGAGCTGAAATACAATCAAATTTTAAGACGAAAAGGTTCTATGCAATTTTTCACATAAATTGATAGTTTTTAAGTTATAACGACTTCAAAATTGCGATTTTAGTTTAAAAAAAAGGTATTTCCAAACGGCTTTCGTCAAGTATCTCGAAAAATATTACTTTATCGAAAAAATGTTACAGACCAATTACAGAAAGTGCAAACTGGGAATTAATTATATTTTTTATTTATTGATTTGGGATTAATAATTTCGGAGATATTTAAGTTTATATTTGGTATCCAAGTGTTTCGAAATGACCTTTAAAGTTTAAAATGCATTTTTTTTTAAAGCAAGTGCTTTATATGAGCAAAAAAATGAGCATCTAGGTAATGCTACATCTTAACGAAAAACTGTACTTGAGATATTTTGTTTAAATTACTGGCTAATTAGAGTAATAATTATATAAAAAAATATAAATAAGCACATTTTTTCGCCATAACTTCATTATTTCTTATGCTACAGGGGCGAGTAAAAAATAATTTGAAAGCGCAATTAATTGTCTTTAATTTTATTTCTTAGCATGCGTAACGTAGATATCACAGTTTCTGAGATATTTAACATTTATACTGCATTTTTCGTCTTATAAACCTTCGGACGCCATTTGTAAACTTTCATATCTCCGAAACTATTAAATCTATGTAAATAAATAAACAAGCGAAATTCATTATCAGTTTATGAGCTTTATCTTTGGTCTCTACCCACTTTTCAATAAAACTGATATTTATCGAGATATTTTGAAAAAATTAAGTTTGATCTAAAATACCTTTATAGTTTAAACTGTATTTTTTTTTTTCTAAAGTCAGTGCTGTATACAAACCAAAAAATTTGAGCATCTACATCATGCTATATGTTAATGAGAAACAGTGTTTGAAATTCCTTTTTTTTTAATTACTGGCTAATTACAGTAACAAAATGGCGACGTTGTTATTAAAAAAATGTGTAGATGCACATTGCTTTATTTTTTATGCTACAGAAACAAATAAAAAAACAGTTGAAAGCTTAATTAATAACTTATTATTCTACCTATTAGCATCCTTGACGTAGGTGCTACAGTTTCTGAGATATTTAACTCTCACTCTAAATAATTATCTTATGAACTCTTGGATGCCAAATGTAAACTTAAATATCTTCGAAATTATAATCCTACATCAATAAACAAAAAATATAATTAATTCCCAGTTTGTACTTTCTGTAATTGGTTTGTAACACTTTTTCGATAAAGTAATACTTTTCGAGATACTTGACGAAAGCCGTTTGGAAATACTTTTTTTTTTAAGCTAAAATCGCAATTTTGAAGTCGTTATAACTGAGAAACTATCAATTTATGTGAAAAATTGCATAGAACCTTTTCTTCTTAAAATTTGATTCTACTTTAGCTCCAATAAATATATTTTTTTTAAGTGCCACTCCCTGAGAGGGGGTGGCATCCATCTCCTATAGATTAGCAAGCCCCCGCACAATATAGAAACTTTTCTGTTAAGCATTTACTATTACACTGCCAAAAATGAACGAAATCCGTTCAATATGACATTATTCCGAAGTTTTGCATATTTTTTACCTCTAGGTATTGTACTATAGAAACTATATGATTTTTGTATTGTCATTAAATAAACCTCATGGGACCACCAAACAAACACTAAAGGTCAGCCCATCAGCGGGCCATCATTAGGCCGGAAAACAAACTTCTGGCCCCGTGATGGCCCGCTGGAAGGCCGGCCTTTGGTGTTTGTAGGGCAGCAAGTCATGCCCATAAGTAAGCAATGCTGGTTCTATGGGACCAGCAATCAATATTGGTCGCCTCACGCTGCTGGTTAGATTTTATATAAAGAAATTCTACTACTGGGCACCGCTGATCCTATGGGACCAGCATTTAAAATTTTTTTTTTTCAGGAACTCTACTTTATATTTTAATTTTTATCAAATATAGTGAAAAAATGAACAGAAAAGTATTAAAACAACATCGGCCTCAGGATGAAAATTTCAAAACTATCTTGGCAGTCAACGTGTTAAGTGGTTCAAAATTGACTTGCAAAAGACTATCTAAACATACCAACATACAAGCTAACTAACTAACATACAAAGCAAATTAAATAAAAGCTTGTAAAAAGTATAGGCACACGTGTGATTTGACGCGTGAACACGTTTTGGATAAGTAAAATATACTAATTTATTTGTATTTTTAATATACATTTTTTCTTATCGGGCCAGTTTTATTAGGGAACAAATTTAAAGGCATCTTATGTTCAAAAATTTAGAAAGGTTCCTTAGATATTTAAAAATTAACTTATTGTACTTGGTACATGGACAGAATATTTCTAGAATCGAGATATAATTAAACAGGTAGGGATTAATTTTAATGGTTGTCTTTTTAAGATATTTAAAAAATATATGTCTATTCTCCATTTTACAAATATTTTTTATTTGTTCCTACCTTACGTAAAATTGCTTATAAATCAGTACAAAAATATTTACACTTTTTCCAAATAAAAAGAAAACCAAATATAAAAATGTAGAATTTACGATATACAAACCGCATAACTACTTAAACCGTAGAATATTTCCCCAACCTATTGTGGTATCCTAAATATTGCATATTATTTTATTTAATATTTATTTATACTTCGTTTACAGTTTTGAAAAATAAAAAAATTCTACCAGCTACAACTACTTATCTAACGATTTATTTTTAATACTTTTAAATATTATGTGGACCTAAAGAACATTTTGTAGGTACCTACCTAATTGTATTTTTATATATAAAAATATATCGTTAATTATTATCACAAAACTGTATTTGAGACATATTTGTTAGTATTAGATATATTGATAGATAAAATATACGGCATTAAATTCCCTTAAATTAGTCATCTTATTAAAATAATTTTCGCGCTAGATATTATACCCAAACGATAAAAAAAATATTATTTAATATAGAATTACCAAGTAAATCCAATAAAACAATTAAACACCTCATAAAACTAGTTAACTACTACGTAGAATTACAGAACCAACAAAGACTAACCTACACCTCCGCTTCTCACCCCCTGCGCCCTGCTTATCACAGGGTGTCGACTGCACCCTTCTAACGGCGTTTAAAACAAAACCTTAATAAGAAAAAACAAAACAGCACACTGAACCCACTCCACGATATATTAACGTCTAATACGTATTCACCTCCGAACAGTACACCCCGTACAATTTTCGAAATTAGTAATCGAGCGCAAACAAAAACAAAAACAGCGTCGAACGTATTATCGCGCCGGCAAAACGAAGTTGGCCTAGGAAGCACGGGCAGCTGCAATGTGACTGTTTGGTGGAAGGGCGCCTGCGCATCGCCCCATGGGTTATGCTTGGCAGGTCGGCCAATGGGACCGTAAAAATTACGCGGAGAAATGAGAAAATTGGAAATGTACCTGGCCACATCAACATAACTGAAAATTATTTATGTTTACCTACTGCACTTCTGAATTCCAAACACCTAACATGAAATAACGTAATAAAATGTTTAGATTTATAGAATGAATTCACACATTCCTAATAAAGTTGTCAATGCAGAATAGTATGCCATGGCTTGAAAATAAATTGGTAGGATGATAGTTTTAAAATTATAAATTCTGGATTTTTAATTCACAGTCTATTATTTGTCCCTGTTACCGCATCTTTATCAATTATTTACTCAAAACGATTAAGCACTTTTATAGCTCAGGAAAACTAAATAAAAAATTCACGAACCTTGAAAAAAATTAGTTCAAGCACGGAATTTGCTGGAGATGTTGCATTTGCATGTAAGTACTAAAACATTTTGGGAAAAAAAAATTATTCGACTTCAAAAAAGATCGCTAAAAATTATGAAATTAAACTTCACCTTCGTCCAGTTAATTGTACTTTATTACCTTATATCGATATTACGTTAGTTAAAAAAAAAAAAGAAGCATTAGTTAATTTTTTTTGAAATCCAGAAATTGTGAAATTAAATCGGCAGCTACTGGAGTCGGCTGGAACCTCCCCATCCGGTGGATCTTTGAAGCCGAAAAGAGCACTAAAAAATATGAACGATCTCATTTAATTATATTTATTAAGTTGAAATATTTTTTCATATTAAAATTGAAAAAAAAGGCTTGCGATCGGTGGGATTTGACCCTACGAACTTGAATGTTAAATTTATAGTCTGCACAAAACAACAACAAAACAAATGTATCATTTCTTGGTACAAAGAATGCGCCTCATCGGATCCCGTTCCGGAGGCAACCAGACAACCACGGCTTGACAATAATGTTGTTACGGCTAGGACACCTGTCCGCCATAAGCAGACTTAAAACTAGATTATTCTAAGGTAATAATATAATTCTTTGTGGACAGCTTCTCTGTCAGCTGTGGCCTGCGAAGTGTTCATTGTGGAGCGTTTCAATTTGAGCTGATAACACAGGTTTACAAAAAAAGTTGTCTGGATCTAGGGTCAGACCATACGTTTCTTATGATTTTTCGACGCTGAATTCGAATCTATTTTTAGTTTTGCTCTATCACGTCAGGATTTTGACCTAACCTAAAAGTGCAAAAAACACGTTTTTTTGACATATTTGAAGTTATGTAGCTTTGCGAATTTTTTTTTTGTCGAAAAACCATGTATGGGATCTTAAAGTACAAAATCTTCCTCTTTAAAATGCCGTTGAGTTTGCTCAAAAAAAATATCTTTTTTTCGCTGAGATATCGAATTTTTAAAATTGTCTGTTTATATCATATTTTTCCCAGTATATTTAATTAGTACGGAAACCTTATGGTCATTATTTAAATTGCAATAGATCGGTGAAAAAAGAAAAAAGATATTTAAGCAAACTCAACGGCATTTGGAGGTTATCGATTTGTTGCTGTGTAGTTTGAGGGTCTCAGAGTTATTTTGATTTAAGGTCATAGGAGTAGGATTTTTGGGTTTTTTAAATTTAATGTTAATACATTGCAGGTTTGTTGGTTGATGCGTTTAAGTTTTCACATTTGGAGTTTGTGGGTTTAAGAATGTGGTTGGGGAGAAAAGGGAGGGGTTATAGGCTTAAAATCCATTGCTTGAAGGTTTATTCTATACATCGACCTTAGTTAAGTATCATGTAAGATTCACAGGCCTACAAAATTAGGCAAATTTTTTGTATCAAAAACGCTACTATACTTTTCCGAAGGTTTTTGGTGCGCTGAATCTGAATCCAGTCTCAGAATTGCTTTATCACGCCAGGATTTTGAGATATCGTAACCTAAAAGTGCAAAAACACGTTTATTTGACATATTTGAGGTTATTTAGCTTCGAGAAGTTTTTTCTCAAGAAACCATGTGTGGGATCTTAAAGTATAAGTCTTCACCTTTAAAATGCCGTTGAATTTGCTCAAATATATATATTTTTTTCGTCGAGATATTGCAATTTAAATAATGACCGTACTAATTCAATGTATTGGGAAAGATATGATATGAACAGACAATTTTAAAAATTCGATATCTCAGCGAAAAAAAAGATATTTGAGCAAACTCAGCGGCATTTTAAAGAGGAAGATTTGTACTTTAAGATCCCATACATGGTTTTTCGAGAAAAAAAAATCGCAAAGCTACATAACTTCAAATATGTCAAAAAACCGTATTTTTTGCACTTTTAGGTTAGGATATCTCAAAATCCTGACGTGATAGAGCAAAACTAAAAATAGATTCGAATTCAGCGTTGAAAAATACACAAGAAACGTGTGGTCTGGCCCCAGATCCAGACAACTTCTTTTTTGTAAACCTGTGTAATTATTGTTTTTATCTTCTGGCCTCGACCGATTTTTCACTAAGTCGGTCGGGGACGGTTGTTACTTGGTTGCTTGTCTAATGTTAGATGTCAAACTGACAGCTGTCAAAAATTCTGGTTCTAAACTTTGCTAGGGGATTTTATTTTTTGACAGTTGTAGAAAATTTTTAGCTCGATTTTTAGGTTGGTATTGCCCTTGGTTTGGTTTTAGGTTATGTTAATGTTTTTTAGGTTGTGATTGCCGGCAATTTTTCCGGCGTTGTGCCGGAAATGGGTTCAGGTTTCTCAGACTTTTAATATCACTGTCACTTTTAATAGTTTTGGGAAAAAAACTCACTTATTTGGCCCCAGTTAAGGACCATCCGTAACCACACGGGCTCCTTATGGATTGTGCAGGCCTTACACAGCTATCACTAACTTTAATTGCACTTTTTTCGCGAAATATCACAACTAGTATGACGTCTTCAGAGAAAACACGTGTAGAGTCTGCACGCTTTAACACACTAGTCTACCGAACGTTAGGTTAGACTATAAAATATATCTTACACAAGCGTGACTTTATTATTTTGTTTTTTAATTTTTTTCACGGAAGTCAAATCGAAAAGGTGCAAATATGATATATTTTTGAAATCGGAATTTTTACTACTTTTCAATTCGATTCCAAATTGTATGTAATCATAAAATAAACAACTTGTTGTGTCAAAACGGCACTAAACGTAATCCGATCTCAATCAAAACCTTTTCAGTTCTTCTGGAGCACTAAAGAAACCCTCATGGGAAGTTTCATCCAAATCCGTTTAGTAGTTTCGCCGCTATCATGCATACATTCACACATACACACACACAGACATTATTTTTCAAAAAACCTGGCACCTCAAAACGTAAAGATTTGATGTTATCTCAATTCTCGTTTTTCGACCAATTTTAGTAACCTCCCACAATTTTATTGTGGGGAGGTTAATACGTTTGAATTCGTTATTCGTTTATTTTTACACCGACCTCAATATCGATATTAGGTATACAGACAGCGGCGGATTCAGAATAATAATAAAATTTGGTATTTTCCAAGGTCTAAAATGAAAAGTTCGAAATTTGACTTATAAAAGTAGTTTATTTCGAAAAAATGAGTTTCATCGAACGAGTTTTCGTTTTCCTTATGCAATTTCAACAAATATTTAAACATTCAAAGTGCTAATAAGTTGAAATAATTTTGCTTTATAGTCTATTTTGAATTATGTTAAGTCAGTTCAACAACCAACAAATATAGTTTACCCATTTATTGTTCGATTTATTACACAGCTCCACAAAATAAAAACAGTGGTCTGTTCCTGTTGGAAAAACATCTTCAATATTCTGAAATGTCACAAAATGCTACTTTTGATTACGTCGCGACATCGTACGGCCGTCCCAATGGTGTTTTTCGAAAAACAGTTGGCAACTTTTTAATCTTGGCTCCTACGCCAAAAGACTACTCTAGCTAATTTAAATGGAATTAAATTTGCTAAAACTCTTTTTTTTATTTTTTGAATTCCGACAAAAATGAAGGAATTAGAGGGTGCGGACTTTTTTTTCGGTAAAATTTCTCCATATTTTCACTTATAATATCCCTAGAGCTTAAATTATTTCCGGAAATTTTTTCGAGGTCATGAATTTTCTTAAAATATTCATGAACGAGGAAAAATTTCCGGATATTAATTTAAGCTCGAGGGATATTCAGTAAGAAAATTTCATTCCTAAATAAATTAAATAAATACTAATTTCAATTAAGATTATTCTGAGACATAACAAGGTATAAGATTAGTAGGCCACAAACGGGTTTTGGTGACAAAATGACAGAAACGCATCGGAATTAGTATTGTTGTGTCATCTAATATATAAAAATCTCGTGTCACAGTGTTTGTTATCGAACTCCTCCGAAACGGCTTGACCGATTTTTATGAAATTTTTGGTGTATATTTGGTAGGTCTGAGAATAGGTCGTAGGCTATTTTTTATACCCCTAGGTGATAAGGGTGGCCCTATCCAGAAATTTTCTTTTTATTTTTTGGACAAAAATTTATAATTTATATGGCAAAACAACATTTGCTGGGTCAGCTATAAGTCATAAGTGTAAGAGTTAGTAAAATGTCGCGTTTTGGAAACAAAAGTAAAAAAATTATTTCCACCCATTTTAGTTGCAAAAAACTACTACATGAGGGGTTAATATATATTCACTGAAATGTTTGATATTACGTTTTCTTCACTAAAATGAGTGGAATTCTGTTTTTCTTCTATTTTCTAATGTTACAACAGTTTGGGTGAACCGGAATACCTATATTCGTATAACAGATATATAATATCTTTTTCATCCATTTTAGTTTCAAAAAATTACTGAAAATTGTTTAAGACAACTCTATTTGTGCGTTATGAAATAGGTTTTGTTCACTAAAATAGGTGGAACAATTGTTTTAAAATATTATATTTATGTAGTCAAGCTTAGACATTTAATTGATATAGATTCTTCATCGATGTATTCACCATTGAAACGCGAGGAATTTTTAAAGGATTTTCAAACACATTTGAAATATTCAGTATCATAATTATACACGAAATAAGATGCTGTTTCACGAGCTCAATAATTTTTTTTATAATTATCTCGTTTAATATGACAAATAAAATTCCATTTTTATCTAAAGCAAATGTTAAATATGATCAGATGTCAATAATTTGACAGAAACATTTCCACTTATTAAATTCGCCCAGGGTACTCTGGAGGATAAAAATTTCCGAAAATTTTTTCGGTTGCTCTAGTAACGAAACCAAGAACAAACTTCTGATTGGCTAAAAAAGTGAGGAATGAAATTTTCGTATGTAATATCACTAGTGCTTAAAATTTTATCGAAAATTTTTTCGAAAGCGTTGTTGCCTGGTAATATAAAGAGTGCACATTGGCAGTTTATTATCTGATTAAATCCCGACCGCTTTAGCGAGAGGGATTTAATCTTTAATAATAAACTGCCAATTTGCACGAGTTATATTAACTAGGGGCAACTTAGCTTGAGAAAAAATTTTTAGATAAAATTTAAAGCACGAGTGGTATTTGAGGAGAATATTTCACGAATAGATAATTCATTAAGTACATCTTCAATATTATGTTTTCTCATTAGTTGCCTTCAGACGTTTTCTTGTCACTTTTTAGAGTTTACTGACCTTTATTTTCAATTTCATCATTAATTTGATATACAGAAATATTTCCAAACCGACTCATATTGTCAAAACAGCAAATCTGAAACAAACGCAGTAGAAACAACTGAGATTCGCTATATTCTAAAATAATCTAGTGACGTTTCCATGGCAACTAGTAAATAAAACGAGTTGAAACTTTAGATATTATAATATATAGACTGGCTTAACACCTTTCGGACGTCTCTGAGGTGCAATGTGACAAGGAACGATAGAGAGAGCACTACATCTTTAATCTCATTGCCGATGTCCCGCCTATTTATACTATACACCCATGGTTCCGAGATTGACATAGAGAGCGCCATCTAGCGCTACTAGAGTTCTATTCCATAATAAATAAATGTTCATTGATACATATTTACATATTTAATCCTTATTTTTAAATTACACAGTTTACAAATTATGTTGAAGTTTGCTTCGTTAAGCAGAGTGAATTTTAAATACAACAAAATAAAATATTGCACAGCTTTGATTCAACTAGTTACTTATGGATAGATTACCGTATGTAAGTAGGTACATTTTTAGTTTCGTTTCCAGAGCGAATGTGTTTATTTCACATTTATATTAAATGATTTGCTTACTTTGTAACTACGTTATTGAGCTATTGAAAGCTGTGCTTGACTTGTTCCTGTATTATGATCAGGGTGTATAAATACACATGAGCTAAGTATGTTAAGTACAATCTTTGTATATTATTGTTACCTGATTGAAAAGTAGGCAAACTGAAATAGTTACAGATAGGCAAGGCTTATAGCCTATATATTTCAGACAGGTTCTCTTTGGCAACTGACGATTGTTTACTATATATGTGGTGTGTTTATGTTTGCTACTACATAATACAATATTACAATTTACAAGGTAAGTAAAAAATTTGTAATAAGCTAGAGAAGATATTTATAGATAAAATTTAAAAGCTGGAGTTGCCCTATTTGCCGAAAATGTTTCACGAAACAAAACGTCAAAAAATTATCGCAGTATTTGCCGCTGCAGCGACCTAAAAAATTAGAGCGATAAATTTTGCATGTTGGTACTGTCAAAAGCCGATCTAGCTTGAATTACCACTAATAATGACGTTTGATTGGTGCAATGTTGTGAAAAAACGGGCTCTCATTGGCTATAGCGTTAATGAGTGAAATAATCACCGTAATTAATCGGTAATTAACTAAAATCGATCTGATATTCGATGTTCATGTACTACTTTGACGCTCCGTTAATCTCGGCCCTTCGAAAAAGGTTTCTGAGAAAAATTATTTTTTTGAGATTTACATACACTCTTTAGGAAAATGTGTAATTTCCTACATTTCCTCGAATATCTCGATAATTATCGTTTTTCTCGAAAAATTTGTAGACAGCTTATGTAAAGAGAGTTGATTGAGCTTTTCGACAATTTTTTTATTTTTTCTCTAACATAAAAAACAAAAGACTTATGACCGAATTTGCGGACGTCTCAAAGCCAACCGCCGCCCAGTCTATTAATTAGAGTGAAGACGTATACCGCTCGGCTAAAGTACGCCATCTGTGGGACACCACGCGAGACTAGTTTCTCGATCTGACGTCACAGTGCTTTTCGCGAGGATCTCAACATTCTCAACTTTAATTATTTATTGCAAAGTAAGTACTGCGATTTTAAAGCTGATATTCGGTGTGGCGTGTTTTTATACACAAGCACACACTTTAATGAAATTTAAAAAAATGGGCAAGTTCCCCATTATCGCAGCCATATTGGATTTGCCATCTTTGAATTTTTTTTTAACATCAGATTTGTTACCAGCTACTCCTAAAATATATAGCTATTAATTTTAATGCAATTGCGACGAAATTTGAATTTGTTATCACAAAATTAAATTTCTTGCCGTATTTTGTTGTGACTAGCGCATTCGCCAAATTCTCGACTAAAAAAATCTTGTTCCCAATTTCTGCTCACCTTTACATTGGGCGTAGTTTGATGTAAATTTTACGAAGTCGGTTAGAATGTCCCGTAAAATCGAAGCGTGCTGCGGGCGTTATATTGAAATACGGCGACTCATTTTCTGTTTCTGCATGTAAATCTATAACCGCTGCAGATATTAAATAAGTTTGAAATTAAAAAATGTAGATTAAAATACAATATTTTGTTTCTAGTATTACCCTCTAAACCTAACGGGTTGTTGACTGACACAGTTCGGCAAAATCTGATTTTTATTAAAAGAATCAAGAATTACGGATTTAAACAAAAAAAAATTTTACAAATCCACGATTTTTTCTTATTTTTTCGAATTTTTTTAAAGAAAATTCGAGTATTTTCCTTTTATACTTTTGTACACTTATTGTTTTAAAATTATCAACTTTTATCTTGTTCATTATTTATAAGCATTAGTAAATTATTTATTGCAACACGCTATATATCTAGTATCTAAAAATAGATATCTTATATTTTCTGTTTACATTATTATTAAAAAATATTATTTTATGTATTTACCAGATAACTTTCAAAGAAACCATTCTTTATTTTCGTATAATATTGAACCAAGTCTGACCATGCTATATTTTTATATTTTATATATATTGTATTTTTAAGGTTAAGATTAAGGTTAAGGACTTCCATAGAAACAATGGGTAGCCATTTTTCAATATGGCCGCCGTAGCACAGCTTCGACTTTAGGAGAATAAATTCAATAACGTTTTTAACAAATTCCTTACTTGTACTAATTTATTCAAAGTCAAAACATATTTTTTCTACATGATACGGATAAAAAGTTTAATTTGTACTGAGATAATTTCTTCAGTGTTAGGCAGAATAGATCCAAGCGAGTATTTAAAATTAATTCTTACTAGATGTCGTAAGGATGTTGTTATTGTTCATGATAATTTCTGGGAATTTCCGATGCCAAAATGGTCCTTAAAAACGATCAAGAAGCATGAGTCATCAATAAAAAGTTTAATTAATTAATTGCTTAATTTACAGAAACAAATTGTACCGAATTTAAATTTCATAGCTACTTGACTAAATTAAGCAAGTAATAACTCATAAGATTTTACAAATAATAGAAAGGGTCGTAATACTTAATTTTAATAATATCGAAAATGACGATCAGTTTAACAATGTACCCCAAAAACCTGGGTTCGAAAATTGTAAGTTACCGTGGGAACTATGTTAGGACCTGCGGTTGATTTTAAAAAAATAGGCAATAGTAAAATTACATAAAGTTTTTCCACTCTACATATACAAGTGTCAGTGGGGGTGGACGAAGTAAAAAAAAAATTTGAGACTTTAGTTTCTCTTATATATACACTAAATACCAACCTCGATACCAATTTTCTGGACTCTTGCCTGATTTACCCATTTACCTCCATTTACCCCAATTTACTCCCAACCCTTCAATGGAATAATATCAAAATACAATCTAGTGCCAGATTCTGTTAAAATACACACTTATACCAAAAAGTTAGACAGAACGACAGACAGAGATATTACCAATTTTGTCTAGGTTTCCTCGTTTTTTTGACTACTTTCTGTGGGCTACACCGGATGTGGGAGTAATTAATAATCTAGTTGAACAACAGAAGTCAACACAGATCACAAAATACTAGATAGGAAACTGGAAATGCGAAAAGAAAAAATACGTAAAGGAAATAACAAAAATACACAATACCTGGGATAGCCACCTACTACAGCATGAAGACATCCAGATTAAATACTGAGAAGAAATATAAATGCAACTAAGAGGAGAAGAACTAGACTGGACAACAATAAGTTCAAAAATAAAAATTGCGGCACCTATTATATAGATCCAACAAGAAAAGAAGAAAAAGATCAAGACGATATGCATAGCTATCATAATAATGACAAACAGGGTAAAAACTTGGCAACGACAGAAGAAGTCTGAAAAGAGCTGAAAGATACATCATCCACCTACTTGTAAAATCATTAGGACTAAAGCAACGACATAAAACGTCAACTAATAGGAGGGAAGACAATTACGAAGTGGATAGAAAGATACACAATGAAATACTGGGGACATGTCCAGAGAAGGGATCTTTTTCAATGTTTAAAACATTTTTAAAACAAGTTTAAAACGTTTAAAACACTATTAAACTGAAATTAAATGGTGCCAAGTTACTGTGTCTGTTACTACTACTTGATGCCAGATGACGGTCTTAATAGTATATTACGTAATAAGTGTTGTAAGAAGCATATTACGCACGAATGGAAAAGTGACGCACGATGCCTCGTAGCGGCGAGTGCGTATTTCCACGAGTGCGTAATTGCTTTACAACTCGAATTATGTACTATACTTTACCTACGATCATATTTATTTATTTATTTAGTAAAATCTGGATTTAGTTTACTAGTCAACAATATTATTCAACAAATATTATGTCAGTTTTGACAGAGTTTGAAAATTATGTAGGCGAATTTGTTTTTTTAAACCCCGCGTTAGCGATATAAGCCACCTATAATTGCGTGTCCCGTGCGTTTTGTTTACCGTGCCATTTGTTTACAGTGCGTTTTGTTTACAATACCTATGTAAAATTCAACTTATTTAGATGGCAGGTAGTGTGTTCTTTATTATTTACAGTAGTGATAGTAGGTAAACGGATTTTATAGCACTCTAGAAACAAAACGTTCAGTTTAGTGCAAGTGACCACTGACCATTTGACTCATAAGAGTAAGACTACAGAGGCTATTTTTTTGCGAGTGTGTTTACTGTTTATATTTTAATTGTTTATCGGAATGGACCATCATCCGGCACTTTTCCTGCTTTTTCATAATCTCCAAAATATTAAATTTGTTTGAAACATCGCACTGTTTTAAACAGTTGTTTAAAACATGGTGTGACGTTTAAAACATTTTGTTTTAAACATGCCAACCCTGACAGTCATAAATTCAAAATAGGAAGACCATGCTACACGTAAGTAGATAATAGTAATTGAGAGGATCATGAACAATCTAGGAAAGGACCAAGCATATCGGGAAAAGAGCGACAAGAAAGAAGGTATACCATAAAGAAATCGCAAGGATAAATGCTCTGTCGGAATCAGAAACAGAAGAAACAATGCTCAGAAGAAAGTAGAGATCCATGAGTAAAAACACAAAAAAAAGGAGCTTAAACGCCCCTTCACGACCCAATGCGGAAACGCATCTCACAAATACCTATATTTCCCATCCCACATTCCGTTACCATGCGTCATGTGGCTCTCGCTGCTGGCAATAACCTTAATCTTAATCCAACCCAGCGTGGACGTAGCCGACCCAGCGGTATATCCTGGGAGTGGCAACAATGCCTACCGCACACCGCACACTGGTAAATCAATCAATCAACTTAATTTTCACAAATTCAAACATAAACAACATGTATGAAATCTGTGATCTGTGGCAGAATGAAATTTCAGTAAATTACATTATGCGCATGTCTCTGACTAAGAGCTCGACAAAAATTCACGGATTGATTTGACCGTTCGGGAACCGGTTCGGGTGCCGTCGGACGTTATGTTGGAACACACGGCTCCTAGTATATATTTTAATCGAGACGTGTGCTGGAATGCTACATTAACTTTGAGCATGTACTCGACTATGCCCAAACTGGTTCGGTGCTGTGTTGGAACAAACCTATAGGCACGTAATATCCTGTTAGTCCAATCAATGAATGCCCAAAAGGGGATTCTAGAGGACCTGGAGTGGGGGAGAATTTTCCTCTACAGGAATGTGTTGGGTAGTTAGGAAAAACAACTTACTAAAAGTCCCCGCCCTTAGCCCTACCGTTTCAGGGGGGAGGGGGTGGAAAGGTCACGATTCTTCGCTTATAACTTGGAAACGATTTTCAAGAATGTATTGGGGGTATTTAATTTGAAATGAAAAATAAAATTATAATAATATAATCTTATCTTATCTTATCTTATCTTATCTATAATCTATGATCTATGATCTATGATCTAGGATCTATGATCTATGATCTATGATCTATGATATATATTTTTTGGGTCGCTGATTCCGGATCCGAGGTCAGTTTGTCTACAGTGTGTCCCAGGATAGATGTAACAAGAGGTGTAATGGACCAAAAATTTTGGAATTTTGGAATGGTATTTGGGGATTGAGTCCTGCTTGTTGTAAAACTAAAGTGTACCAAAAATGACTTGATTTGGTGTTCTACAGGATGTTTATAAGCAAAGTTGTAAAAATCACCACTAATAAAGTAAGTAAAGTATTTTTCAAAATATGAAAAAATTCCACTAAGAAAAGTTATTTAGAATGCAATTTTATACCTCTATACCTTTCAGGAATATAAAATTATTTTTTTGAAACTTCCCATTTTTTGCGAATTAAGAGTTGAATTGATATTTAAAATTGTGTAGGAGCAAATGTTAATCATCTGCTTTTTTCATAGCTTACTTTTAGCTTCTACATAACTTTAAATATTAATTCGCAAAAAATAATTTCTATGCAGTTTTAATTGAATGGTTCAAAATAAAATACTTTTTTCTACGATTGTGCTGAAAGTCAAATTTTCTAACTTCAAAATGAGTGCAGAAAATATCACTTTGCCGCACGCCGTGCGGCAAAGAATTTGCCTTGATTACATCTTCACGCACCGGAATAAAATAGTGTGTTTACCTTAAAGAATTTTATGTTACTTACTGGTAATGACAATTAAATTCTATAAATATACATTAATTACACATGAATTGCAATTACAAAGTCAAATTTTCTTACTTCAGAATGACAGCGGAAAATGTCACTTTAAATAAAATCTGACAAGCAGTAAATTTAAAATTTTGGAAAGACTTTGAAAAGGGAAATAACTTCACAACCGTAGAAAAAATAGTATGTAACACACGTGTGGCAAGCTTCATTGCAAAACTCGTATGATAGGAACACTCGCTGCGCTCGTGTTCCTACTTTCATACATCCTTTTGCAATGAAGCCCTTGCCACATTTGTATTACAATCTACTATATTGTGACTGATTTATTAGCAGACCACGGTAAATCGCTTTAATAGAAAAATTTCAGATACCTAATTAATTAATTTATTAGTTATCGATTTTGGCTGTCCAATATCTCGGAAACTATAACACATAGGAAGAAAATTAATATAGACATTGTAGGAAATTTAATTTAGTTTTCCGTGGAATATTTTTTTCCGTACCTACGACGCATCGTTTCCGAGTTATAAGCGACAAATCAAAAAAGGGGACCTTTCCACCCCCCCTTAACCTCTGAAGCTGCAGGGCTAGTGGCGGGGACTTTTTGTATGTTTACCCCCAACACATTTCTGAAGAGGAAAATCCCCCCCCCCCCTCCATGCCCTCTACCACTCCTTTATTGACTGGACTATTTTGCCTTCTCGATAAGTTGTCGTAAATATAATATTTACTCTCTAATATCACGTCTTTTAACTTTAACATTTATCCCTCTATTGAGAATATTTTACCAACATATAAACTTTCTATAAATGTCTTCTTTTATTTGTCCTAATTTGCATCTACTATTTATAAACAAAAGTATTGTATTAGTTGCTTTAGGATGGGCATCATCCTAATTGAGAAACTAAATCTGCCCAGTTTTGCCAATACAACACCTATTTCTTCAAGTTGGATCTGTCACTAGTGATTGAGTGCACGTAATTCTTGTTTGAAGAATATGGTGTTATGAAAAAAATATACACATATACATGTATTTCCTGATGAACTCTTCGCCACGCGTATAATTAATGCGTTCTCACGGAAATAATTTGTACAAGATATCTTGATTCCAAGTAAGACTGATTATGTTAAAGACACTGAATGACTGTGATGAAAAATACGAACGTATATTAACATACTATATTAAGTTGCTTGCGAGAAACAGCATTTTTTTAATTCTTAAATTAACTCTATATAAATAAGTACTTATTCAGAAACCAGAAATATAATTGACATGTGGATATGTTTATCTTTAATTTAAAACAAAAGATACGCATGATACACATATCATTAATTTATATATTATACATATAATATATAAATTAATTTTACTTGATTTATGCACATGCATGCAGTAACCGTATAAGGACTACGGAAGCCGTAGCCAACCAAGTTTTAAATCCAATTTAATTTGTGGATGACTTATTATTATTATATATTTTTACTTCCTTTATCCTGCTACACGACACCTATGCGGATTGCACATGAAACGATGAAACCTCGAATATTAAGGAGGTTGGCGTTATACAAAACCGATATTGCCAATACCGATAGGGACACTCTTGTAACTTTTGCAGTGGCGCAGCCAGAAAATTCATCGGGGGGGGGGGCGGGGGGGCAATAGAACCGGCCTCCCCAGAGGATGAGGAAAATTTTTCAGGAAATGGTTGAAAACGGATGTGTATGTAGATTCCTCTATTAGATAAAATTGTCATTAATTACAAAATATTTATTTCAACGGATAATTTAGATACTGCTTTGTACTGCTTCTTTATTTTTTGGCTCATGGAAGACGGCTTGGGGGGGGGGCTGGCCCAATGGCTCCCCCCTGGCTGCGCCCATGAACTTTTGAATGGATTTTTCTCAAATTTGATGTGGTCATATAGGATAAAATTTACAATGATGTAAAGATCCAAAATGTCCGACTTCCGGTTTCGATACACTTGATGAGATTTTGTTCTCGGAATCTTGAAATCGAGTAGCCCGTGACCTTTCAACTCTTGAACAGCAAAACTTTTATACCTGGGAATTGAATAAAAACAAATTAGGGAATCTTAATTGGGAATTTAGTCAGAATGTAACTTTGGAAGTGGAGTATCTTTTCAGGTAATTTCTGTTTAGGTGACTTCATTTGATCTCTTGCTTTTGCGAACTCTTTCATCTTCGAACGACCTATGTAACGGATTTCTTGCTCTACATCACATCTTCCCCCTTCAACATCCAACAAAAGTCTGCCATCATATGATCATCCCACCTTCCTTGATATCGTAAGATAAAAGATTTCACAAAAGTAAGAGATCAAATGAAGTCACCTAATAGAAATCACCTGAAAAGATACCCCACTTCCAAAGTTACATTCTCATTGAACCTTCCCTAATTTGCCCTTGTTGAATAACCCAGAATCACAGGGTTATACGGCTAAAAGTTTCGCTGTCCAAGAACTAAGGCTACTCGATTTCAAGATTCCGAGAATACAATCTCATCAATTCCCCTGTTCATTCCTCTGTTATATTCCCAGAGTTGTGCAGTTATGGGTTTACGTGGTTACTGGGTTTTGCAGTAGAAGGTTTTGCTGCTAGGCCGCTATAGGTTTACTTGGCAACAAGGTTCTGAAAGCACAATCTAATTGACTCCCCAATCGAGAGCCTCCTATTTTTTTCATCGAATCCTCAGGGTTATGTGGGTTATGAGGATAGAGGGATTGCAGTTGAAGAGCTATGGCGCCTTAGGGTGCTTGATTCCAAGATTCTAATGTCACAATGATACGTCCCCTCTCCTTTTTTCCGTCGGATTCTCAGAGTTGAGGGGTTATGGGGTTATAGGATGCTGAGGTTATAGAATTATGAGGTTGTGGATGTATGCCAATCAAGCACAAGGATTCGAGGTCACAATCTCATTAACTCCCCAATCAATATTTCCCACTATTTTCATCATGGTTATGGGGTTGAGAGTTAAGGAGTTATGGGATTTTACGTTTTTTTTAAGTTACGAGGTCAATTCTGAAGTACCACAATGTTATTATGGTGAAGTTTAAAGTTGAATCACTTTTGGAGTCTGATTGAGATGGGTAAGCAATATTACGATCTACTTTTTTCAGTGTAAAAAAAACTGACGAGCTGGGGAAAAACTAAGGTCAGATTCGTGTTCAGCGTCTCAAAATACAAGGTATAGGTATGGTCAATACCCCAGTACAGACCACTTTTTTTTGTGGGCCTGTGAATTGAATGAATGCGCTGAACACAACACCAACCAGAGCTTCGAAAATTGCAGAAGCTTGGATGAAGAAAAAACATCCAGCTATGCCGTATACACCCGATCAATAATACCGATTTTATTTCAGTTTTATTTTCTTTACAAAATTTTTACATTACTTATTTGTGGAACCATTTCTTCGAGGCACTTATTCAGTTTCAACCGTATGAAAATCACCTAATTTAGTCCAAGAAATTTTATTATTACTTCTAGTCTGTTATCTATGTACTGTAGAAAGGAACTAAAACGTTAAAGGGTTTTTATTGTTTCTTATGTTCAATTGACCCCAAAATACGAGAAAACCGCGGAGTGCTACCATTTAAAGGTATGCCTTTTTGAGATCGAAGTAAAAAGGTCCACTTATCACATTTTTGAGTTTTGCTCGAAAACTATGCATTTTTTTCCTATAAACACGTAAATAGAAAAGTTATACAGAATTAAATTTCCAATCGAAATGGCACCTTCAAAAGTAAAAAAAAATTTTTTTACAAAAATACGTCCAAAAAACGAAGCAAAAAAACACGAAGAAATGCAATTTTTTATGTTTTTTTAATTTTAGCCTGTAACTTTTTTTCGGGTACATTTAGGCAAAGACATTGTTGCATAAAAAATAAAGCTGGCGTTTTACCCGTTAAAATGAGATTTTGTAAAAAAAATTTACGATTAATAGTGACCGAGATATAGCGTTTCAAAGTTTGCAACTTTTAACTTTTTTGGTAATTTTTACAATTTTTTTTTTTTCAAATTTCGTCTTACTTTTTTCTGAGTGAATTTAGGTATACATATTATTATATTAAAGTGAAAGCTAACTACGCCTGTTGAAATGGTGGCTGGTAAAAGTCTCTACGACAAATAGAAGCCTAGATACAGCGTTTCGAAGATTACTTTTATTAACTTTTTCTAATTTTTACGTTCTTTTTTAAATTTCGGCCTATAACTTATTTGTCAAATACTCTAAGTACAGATCTTGCTACATTGAAAGTACTCGCAGCATTCTTGTTTAAACGGTCTGCAATAGAATTTTATGTGATCAATAGCAGGCGCGTGCTGGCCCACCGGGATACCGGGAATTTCCCGGTGGGCCCTCACAAAGTGCTTCGAAAGGGCCCCAGAGAACTTTCTCCCCCCTGCTCATCAATTTTTAATTTTGGAGGAAAACACCCACCTGTCTGGGGCCCTTTCATAGTCATTTTCCCGGGGCCCAAAATCGTCCCAGCACGGGCCTCATCAATAGTAACAAAGATAGTCTAGATATAGTAGATTATTGTACTTAAAAAATAACTTTTTACATTTTTTCCACTTCTGAACTTTATATCACGTGATTTTTTTGTTCAAATAACTTAGAAAAGATCAGATTAAATTAATTTATTCATAACTGTATACCTGTTATACATTATTCATGTTTCTAATTGTACATTATTTATGAAATTATTCAAATGCTGGATTTAACATATTTTCAAAATCAAAGTCGATTTCTTCAGCGGCATCTACGTGAACATCGTCTTCCGTTATTTCAGATACATCAGCGTTTTCACAGTTTATTCCCATACATTCTTTGCAAAAAATGGAGCAATTCATTCCCAATTTCCTGCAACCGCAATTTCCTCTGTATCCTTTGGTGCACTTACAGGCTATTTTTTCCAGCAAAACTTGTGGTGAAGGAGGTTTATTTGTCAAAAAGGTACTAGGTACTAGTATTTGACAAATAAGTTATAGGCCGAAATTTAAAAAAGAACGTAAAAATTAGAAAAAAGTTAATAAAAGTAACAATCTTCGAAACGCTGTATCTAGATTTCTATTTGTCGTAGAGACTTTCTGCTTTTACCAACCACCATTTCAACGGGCGTAAAGTCAGCTTTCACTTTAATATAATAATGTGTATACCTAAATTCACTCAGAAAAGTTACAGGACGAAATTTAAAAAAAAATAGTAAAAATTAGCAAAAAAAGTTAAAAGTTGCATACTTTGAAACGCTATATCTCGGTCACTATTAATCGTAAAAATGCATAGTTTTCGAGCAAAACTCAAAAATGTGAAAAGTGGACCCTTTTACTTCGATCTCAAAAAGGCATCCCTTTAAATGGTAGCACTTCGCGGTTTTCTCATATTTTGGGGTCAATTGAACATAAGAAACAATAAAAACTCTTTAAAGTTTTAGTTCCTCTTTTTTTGAACATTTTTATTGCTCGAATAGGCTGAATGTCATGAAACGTCGAGATTTTAAATTTGAGCGAAAAACATGTTCTGTCTGTCTGTAACTTTATTTGTTTGTTTAAGATATTGACTTGAAATTTGGTACACGTATGTACTTTAACGAGATCTGAAACTAGATTATATTTTCATCTTATTCGGTCGAAAGGTTGGGGGTAAATGGGGGATAAATAAGTAAATTAAGCAGATAAGAGTCAATAAAATTAGTATTTAGTATATACAAGAGAAGCTGAGGTCTCAAAAATTACCACCTCCACCCAATCATTAAAGGGGATGAAAAGAAATTGTCAAAATATTTTTTAACTCATCCACCTATTAGATTTCAGATAAATTTACAAAATTAATTATGCTTAAAAGAAGTGGCGAAGTTCAACATTCCAACGTTCCACTTAACCACTTCGAGCTTTATATAATGTTAATCCATTATAGTTACATATGTGTAAAAGTAACAATAAAAAAAATAGAACTAAAGAAATATAGGAAAAAACTGTAGATAACATATTAATTATTTCTAGTATCTAAGTTGCAGGTTTGACTTGTTTTCGAAATGATTCTAAACTAGTTATGGCTTTAAGGGCCGGAGGTAGCCGATTAAATATTTTTACAGCGTTGTAGCTAAAGGATCTTTCAAAAACAGAGGTATTGTGTTGAAAAACAGTATATAAAGAGTTGTTTCTAGTTGGGCGGTCATGTATTGTCATTTGTTTTCATTAATTTATCATGTAGATATTGGGAGTTTTCGACATGTCTACCTTGTAAACAAGACAAGCCATGTGAACTCTGAACCGCTCATTCAGGTTCAGCCATTTTAAGTCATCGAGTTTATCAGAGATATGATCATAATTTCTCAGATTATAACTATATCTAAGGCAGCTGTTTTGTAGTCTGAAGGCTTATTTTATCTTTACTTAATAGCGTTGGCCAGTACACTACATCGCAATATGAGAGGTAGCCAAGAATTAATGAATCACATAGCTTTAATTTAACGTCGGTTATAAGTTTATCTCTGTGCATATATAGTACTTTAAGTCTACTGTAGGATTTCCGAATGATGTGGCTCACATGACTTTGACATCTTAGATTATCATCAAGATATATTCCCAATTTCTTACAAAGGTTAGATGGTGTGTGACTCCATTTAAATTAACGATAAAATTTGGGTTATTCAGAAGTGTGTCTCTGTGCCTACCAAATACTAAGAGTTGTGTTTTAGATTCATAGAATCAGACCATGGCCTTTTGATATATGATAAATGGTGGTTAGGTTCCCGTTAATTTTATTTAAATCAGTAGCAGCCCCATTTAACGAAAAGTTAAAAAATCTCTTAAAATCATCAGCGTATTGATGTGAGCTACAGTGCTTCAAAAATTTAGAAAAATCGGCGGAGTAAATGGAGAAAAGTAGTGGACCTAACACACTGCCCTGAGGAACGCCCTTTTTGACATCAATTTTATCAGACCGCACACCGTCTATAACCACCCTTTAACTTCTGTTACGTAGATAGTAGTAAAAAATATACTTCACCGAGGTCAAAATATTTCAACTTAGTACACAAAACTGCATGGTCCAAATATATCGAATATCGCACGAAACATACATCCTATACCCTTTTTTTACATTTTCATATTCAAATTTTCTTCACTCGCACGATTGAGATGAATCGCCCAGCTGTTTAGGCCCATAAACATAGTCACGTACATACACACAGACATGTGAAACACATAACCCTCCTTTTGGCTTCGCTGATGTAGTCGGATAAGTAAAATGAAATTCAAAAGACATTCGATTAATTCGAAATAGGGATATAAAATAACTACGATAAATAAGGATATTACACTGTATTTACTACTTGTAAACAAAGCCTCTGGTCAACTGTATGACGATATATAATTTTATTTATCTAAATGCCCCATTAGGCATTATTTGTCAAATAAAACATGGTCTGTTAAAACTAATTACATCTTTACTGAGACTACCGGGAGTTCTAGATGGATCACACAGCAAGTCATTACTTTTTCAGTCCAATCGTGATGGAGATAAACAAGCTATTGAACTTAGTAGTTTTTGTTGTTTTCAAACGACGCATATTATTACTTGATTGAAGACAGTTTGCGCCTATATAATAATCTTGATCGATTATGTCAGTGTATCGAGCAAAGAACGATCCTCCTCGATTTAAATATTTTTAATTAAATCGATTTATATATAAGAAAATTTAATACATTATACAATTACCAGACACCAAATGAATAAAACATCCAAAAGGTTTTAAAATGGTAGGTTTTATAAATTTCCTTGAAATACTTTACATTTTTTTAAATTCTTTTTAATGTTTTTAAAGTTAAGTATAGAATTCTAACCCTCTGGGCTTCTGGCAGTCGAGTTTGCAGTATTAAGTTGAAGTATGAAATTATACAACGTGATTTACCACGATATGCGCAAAATAAAATGATGTACTAGTCTTCAATGTGGCAAAGCCCCTGCAAAATTTTAGAGTGCTCCGAGGTAATTTAGTATATTAAAAATGGTTAAAACTTACGAAGATTCACTAGTGTTATTGTCTAGTCAGTAATAGGACGACGAACTTACTTGTGAAAGAACATATTGGAGATGTTTACATTTCCTTAATTGGCATAAAAAGTGAAGTCGGCGGGTGCGGTCAAAGTGCCGCGTTTTTTGCTTTCGGTCGAACAATCAGGACACCGGCAGGTACAAAGCACCGCCGAAGTTGGTGTTTTTGTTATTGATGGGTTTAAATAAATGTCTTTTATATCTACTTGTTGTTGTAGAGTTCACTAGCATAGGGTCAATGTCTTTTAGATTTATTTCGCTATTTTTGTAATGTGATTTGATTAAAACCAAAAAGTCACTTCTACCCTCTCCAGTTTTGTTGTCAATAGTGTCTGATAAAGTAATATGGTTGTGCCGCGTGACGTCAGATTAATTAAAGTCATTGGTGGCGCATTTCTACGAAAAAATAAGGTAACTTTTTTGGTCATTTTTTATACAACCTACTGATAAATTTCCGCATGTCATGGTAGATCACCCTGTAGATATCACTCTTCTAAACCAATGCTTCTCTCTCTATTTGGCACATTCATTATTTTTCTGTAACACGATCACCATGTATATTGTTTTAACTACAAGTATATCAGATTTTCTTCTCCGCAATAGTGACAACTACATTCTAAATATAATTTTCCTCTGTAATAATAATTTTCCTTCCTATTTTTTAATGACCATTGACCATCCGATATATTTTACACTAAGTGTAGCAAGTTTCTTTCTTGACGATTGTGTTAAGTACATGCGAAATATTATTGGCTTCTGCCACATTTTTTTTCATTGTCCGCTACATTATCCCATATGTTCGTGGAAAATAACGTCAGCTACCTACTAACTATTATTTTCCTCCGTCAAATAGTTTTGTAGATATAACGACAACAGAGAGACACAGAATTGGAAGACCTTAATTTTCGTAATGTACATGGTCTGAAACGTAAAAACCGCTGCCCAAGAAATCACTACTTCCACATCCAGACTTCCTATCCAAGTCCCTTACAACGAAAATGCTATATTTGCACTCAATTATGTGAAAATAATTGTTCATGGAACTTTAATAATATAATATTTGAAATAGTCTACACCAAATAACCATAAAACGATATGACACATCGGTAGTGGGAGTGGGGGTGAGGGTGATGTTAGTGGGGATGGATGAAGTAAAAAAAAAATTGAGACCTTTGGTTCTTGTACACACACTAAATCATAATTTAATTTTTTTCACCCCCTTTAATAATGAAGTGGGATGTGGTAATGGGGGTGGCTAATGCCAAAAAAATTTTGAGACCTTAACTTCTCTTATGTACACTAAATACCAATTTCATGGACTCTTACTTGCTTGATTTACTATTTACCTCCATTTACCCCAATTTACCCCCCACCCCAATTATTCAAAGGAGTAAGATCAAAATATAATCCAGTTCCACATTCCATTAAAATACATACGTGTACCAAATTTCAAGTCAATATCTTAAACGGTTCCAGAGTAATCGTGCGCACAAAAAAAGTTACAGACAGACAGAAATTTATTTTTTGCTTAATTTTAATATCTCGACGTTTCATGACATTCTAAGCCTATTTAAACAATACAAATTTTCAAAATTTTTTTCGCGTTGCACTGGATGTGGAAGTAAAATGCGAAGAAATTTCGGAGAGTGATTTTTTCAAGATACAATACTTCGATAAGCGAGCGACAACAACGTTTTTGATGTTCTCATTGATATCCAGAAGCAAATAGAAACATTCTAAAATCCACGAGTTTGCTGCAAAGTTAGGAACAATGCGTGTAGAGACGCTGTACCAATTTGTCGTAGAGCAAAAAAATTAGTATTTTATATAACAAGTGGCTAAAATGGGTTTTTTTTTTACAAGTGGGACGTTTATACGAGCCGAAGGCGAGTGCTATAAACCACACGGGTAAAAAAAACACATTTTAGTCTCGAGTTATATACAAAATTTTTTGTATCTCCATTCGAAATTAGAAAACAATATAATTTTGTAAAAACAGACTAAATTCTATTGCTGTTTCCATAGAAACCAATAAGTTTTATTTCACACTGTGAAATAAAATTTCTTTATTTCGCTCTTTTTTCTTTATTTTACACTTGTCAATAATGACATTGTTTTGATTCCTAAAATGATATTTATTTGACAGTTTCAATGAATCAAAACAATGTCATTATTGAGAAGTGTAAAATAAAGAAAAAAGCGTGAAATAAAGAAATTTTATTTCACAGTGTGAAATAAAACTTTTTGATTTCTATGGAAACAGCAATAGAATTTAGTCTATTTTCACAAAATTATATTGTTTCCTAATTTCGAATAACGGTACAAATTTTGTATATAAGTCGAGACTAAAATGTGTTTTTTTTACTCGTGTGGTTTATGCACTTGTTGCATAATAGTATTTTATATATAACAAGTTGCTAACAAGTTTTTTTCACGAATGAGAAGGCAATCCCATGAGTGAAATAAAGACACTTTATGCATGAGTTTCATACAATATTTTTTCTACGACAGCCCTCAATTTCCATATTTAGACAAATAAATTTAAAAATTAGCTTCAACGTCAAAACACAAATTCATAATTTGACGTTTCTAAAGCGAATATCGTGAAACAACTTCAACTGTTTTAGAAGTATAATGCTCCTGAAAGGTCCTTAAAAAAATGTATGGCCCAAATATGCTATTACCAATTATTCACACTCACACTTTTTGTGGAGATTGAGTAGAATGTTCGTATGTCCAATGTGGGTTTCACTTTGCCCAATATCATCGATTTCAAATAAAACCTCGTTTCGTCTGAGAATAGTATTCCATATTTACGTAGCGGCGTGGAAGTACATTAACGCTAAAAAAATATATGATTTTTTTTTGTTCTAATAGGCTTATAATACCATGAAATGTCGAGATTTTAAGTTTGAGCCAAAAAATAAATAAATTCTGTATGTCTCATTCTGTTTGTAACTCTTTTGTTCGCATGATTACTCTGGAACCGTTCATGATATTGACTTGAAATTTGGTACACGTATGAATGATTAATGGGATCCGGAACCAGATTATATTTTGATCTTATTCCGTAGAAGGGTAAATGAGGGTAAACAGGTAAAACCGAGAGTAAAACATTAGAGTAAGAGTCCATAAAATTGAGATTTAGTGTATGTATGAGAAGTCAAGGTCTCCAATTTTTTTTGGCATCAGTCATCCCCATTAACACCTCTATCTCATTATTAAAGGGGGTAAAAAAATAAAATTGTGATTTAATGTGTGTACAAGAACCAAACGCCTTAATTCATTTTTGCACTAACTCTACATTTACTAGCATTTTTTCACTAATATGAGGTCCTCCAGATGGAGTTTTATCAAGAACATAACATCATTCTCGATATTCTGCTGACAGTGTATCTTGAAATAAGATCTAGATTATTAAATAATCTGCGTGCTTTTTAGTGGGTACCCATTCTATCATCAAACTAAATCATAATTTAAATTTCGTTCACATTCATAAAATGTCGACAATGTTAGTGGTAACACTGACATGTGAATAACCAAAATATTTGAGTTTTAGTTTACCTTTATTATTTACCTGGTCTAATCTAATCTTTATGTATGTTATTTTGCTAAAGATTTCTATTATTAGCAGACTGTAATTTCTAAAATCTAAGTATTTGACTATAATAGTAAAAACTCACCGTTCAGTCGAAATCCTGGTGGTTGCAATTTGATAAATGCCGGAGATTGAAGGAAATCAGGAAAAGGAAACTTTAAGGTAAAGACGAGGAAATCGGCAATATTCGAAGAATTATCGCACGACACAATACTATTCAAGTAATTGCTATGTTTAACTATATTTAACTAAATGAGAATGGTTTTACTTATATCAAAAAATGAAATTTTGTCTAACACCTTTTAGAAAACTTCTTTAACTATCTATCTATAATGTCTAATGGCTCACTGGTAGCAGTATCAGTAGTCCACTTTTTTGTTGCCCTTTTTGTATAGGAGAATAAAATTCCTGTATAAATGATAGAGTTTATCATCTATTCACTGCTAGGTAATTTGGGTTGCCTATATCAATTTAAGTTCAAATAAAAGAGCGGCGCAAACATTCCCCCCGGGCTGAACTAAGTTTCGGAATGATAAAATAAGATAAATGAAAAATCTATGCTACAACTACTATTTACAAACATTATTACTATTACTACTAGTTACAAACTAAAATAATGCAAGGGCAAAGGGCAGACCTTAATGACAGGTCTCCTATAGATTCCATTTTTAGTGCGAACATCAACTACTCTAATAACGTGATCGCGTCCAGGATAGACTTGATCGCTAATACCTAAAGGCTATTGAAGAGGCGGTGTATTTGGTTGTTCCAGGACAACAATGGTACCTATTTTGACAGGATTACTATCAGTATTCCAACGTTGTCGAGTCTGTAATGTAGTGAGATACTCTAAATGCCATCTTTCCAAAAATCTTGGACCATCCGGTCAATCATTTGGAACCTATTTAATCTATTAATATTGAGATCAGTGAGATCAGAAGCGGGAATATTGGTGGCGGGAGTTAGAGTCAAAAAATGTGAAGGTGTCAAAGCTATAGGGTCTACAGGATCAGAACTAAGTACACATAAAGGACGTGAATTCAAAATACTCTCAATTTGAACAAGTAGAGTATTAAACTCCTCATATGTCAATAGCTGATTGTGTATTACTTTGTACAAGTGGGTTTTGACGGACCTTACATTAGATTCCCAAAGACCACCCATATGTGGGGCACCTGGAGGTATCAATTTCCATTGAATTCCTTTGATAGCTAATTCATTAAATATTGTATTATTATATAACGATAAATTTCAGTAAAACCTTTTTTGTACCATTTAGTTGTTACCAAGATTCACTACCAGAATATGACAAATTAGAAATCATTTTAAACCAACAACGAATAACAATATCATCCAAAAATAAAATAAAATACTTAGGAATAATTATCGATAGCCATCTGCGTTGGAACCACCACGTTGACTATGTTGTACAAAAGATTAGAAGAATGCTAGGAAAATTCAAGACATACAAACAAGTTTTTAAAGAAAATCAATTAAGAACTTTGTACTACTCATTGGTTCAATCGCACATTACATACGGTATATTGGTCTGGGGGGGTGCAAACAATAACCACTTAAGAAGTCTAGAGACAATACAAAAATGGATTCTAAAAATCATATATGGAAAAAACTATACCTACCCAACTGAAGCCTTATTCACGGAATCCAAAATGTTGGATATAAGGCAGCTTTTCTTCCATCGCTTAGTAATTAAACATTTTAAATGCCATAATAGTCTTACACCAATAATGCACCAGCACAACACCAGATTTTCCAAAAAAACTACTTTAATACCTAAAATGACCAAAACTATCAGTCAAAAATCTTTTATCTACCTCTGTCCTATCGTGTATGCCGAGATACCAGAAGAAATAAGGAAAGCTTGTTCTCTTGTAGTGATGAAAAAGAAACTCAATAACTGGTTGTTAAATATTCCTAGAATAAAAATTCATCAAATAATAGATAGAAAGAATACTTATAACTTTTAACTTCACCTTGTGTATATGTATAAATTGCGAACTACACCATCAATTACAATTATGATTATCTTTACCTTGCCCACATATAAAAATATAAAAAGAAACAAATATAGCTAATATAGATATTCATTTGCGATTTAGTTGATTACTTTGCTCGTAGCAAGGTGCCTAATATGAAATAAATAAAACTAACATAATTCTCCCAGAAAAAGGCTAGGAACATAGTGTGTGAGTCTATCATTTTTAATTTTTAATATTATTCTGCTGTTATGTATCAAATAATGAAGTCTACAGAAACTAAATAATGTAATAATGTACTAGTAGGTACTGTCCACACGCGGATTTTTCCTTGTGGACTAGTACTTTACTCTTGTATGTAATGTTTTTAGTTTGGATTTTTGTTTGTTATGTTATATTTTACTTACTACTGTCCCCCGCTGTGGGTACCCCCATGTTTGTTTACCACATTATTGTAATTTTTATTGTTGAAATGTATGCAAATTTTTTATTCGGTAAATAAACTTTATTATTATTATTATTATGTCGGAGATAGTATGAATTGATAAAGTTCATCCAAAACTGCCTTTGCGCCTATAAAATTGGTACCATTATCAGAATACATCTCCGAAATCGCTCCACGTCTAGTAATAAACCGTTTGAAGGCTTGAAGAAAATTTGGTGTGGACAAATCAGTAACAAGCTCAAGATGCACTGCTTTGTTTGCCATGCATATAAACAAACAAATATATGCTTTGACAGGACGAATTCCTCGTTTACGATAAGGAACTAGCTGTACAGGACCAGCATAGTCACATCCAGTATGTAAGAATGCCTTGGCTTGTTCGACTCTAAAACTAGGAAGATTTCCCATCACGGGAATCTGTGGTTTTGGATTCAATCTAAAACCACTATTGCAATTTTGGATTCTATATCTAACGACACTACGAGCTGAAAGAATCCAATAACGTAATCTAACCAAAGAAAGAACTAGGTGTGGGCCAGTGTGAAGGTTGATGCTATGATAATGGTCTATAAGAAGTTCTACTAAATGATCATTTTTTGGAAGTAATATAGGATGCCGTCCATCAAAATTTAAATTAGCATGAGCTAGCCTACCTCCAATTCTAATTATATCGCCTTTCAAGAAAGGACGTAATTGTTTTAAAGATTTTGGAATAGTGTTTTTCTTGAGTGAAGCTATGTCTGATTGAAAATGTCGACGTTGAACTATTTTAATCAATGTACTTTCAGCCACATCTAAGTCGGAAACTGAAATTGAAGAAGCTATTGGCAACAATTTTAGGAATCTAAGGACATAAACAGTTGATCTCAATAGTTTGATCCACTTCGAGGTACGCATAATTAGTGTATAAAGTGGATTGTCGATATTTTCGGCTACTACTAAGGAGATTACCTTGCACTCTGGTAGATTTTCTTGTGAACGTGCTACGCTAATTGGCCACTCATCGGAATCTAACTTTAACCATTCAGGGCCACTTTTCCAAGAAGTGTTAGCTATAAATTGAGAAGGAGTTAAACCACTAGACAAACAGTCGCTGATATTGTTTTTTCCATTTATATGAAACCAAGAACTAGAATCGGTTAAGGACTGGATTTGGGCCACCCGATTTGATACGAAAGTTTGTAATTTGGATGGATGGGATGCGATCCAATTAAGTGTGACAGTAGAATCGGATAATGCAAAAATATGAGTAATATTTAAACGAGATCCATAACAATTTACAATAAAATCAAGAAGTTTAGCGAGCAAGTGTGCCGCACATAACTCTAATCTAGGAATAGAGATAACTTTCATCGGAGAAACTTTTGACTTGGCACAGAGAAGATGTACCTGAACTTCTCCACTTGAATTGGTACTACGAAGATAGACGACAGCGCCGTAAGAAGTTAAACATGCATCTGCGAAACCTACTAAAACTATGGGCTGTTTCAATGCAACACCTATATGTCGAGGGAGAGTAAATTCTAAGAGATGAGGTAATCCAATAGAAAATGGATTCCAACGATTTACTATATCAGGAGGGCATGGCTCATCCCAATCTAGCTGAGATATCCAGCAATCTTTAATCAAAATTTTTGCTAACAAGGTAACAGGGGCTAGGAATCCTAAAGGATTATAACAACGAGCAACAGTTGATAAAATATTACGCTTGGTACAAGGTTTATCAGATAAATCAAAAGAAAATGACAACAAATGAGAACTCGGATGCCATTGTAAACCTAGTACTTTAAGGGTATCGGTTTCAAAGTTCACCACGTCGGTGGTTCGAGCCTCTACCGGAATTTCTTCTAGTAACTGTTTTGAATTGGTCGCCCATTTAACTAGTTGGAAACCTCCGTTACGAAATAATTCGACCAATCGACGATATAAAACAATAGCTAAGCTATCCGAAGACACACTCGATATAAGATCATCTACGTACATGTCTCTTTTAACTAATTCAGAAGCTAGAGGGAATGAAATTTTTTCATCGTCAGCTAATTGGCGTACAGTACGCAGTGCTAGAAATGGTGAGGTTTTGACCCCAAAAGAAACAGTGTTCAATTGATAAATTTCGATGGGCTCATGTGGAGAGAATCTCCAAAGAATTCTTTAAAATCTCCGATGATCTTCTCTTAAATTGATTTGTCTATACATCTGTCGAATGTCCGCAGTGAAAGCTACTTTAAATAACCTAAAATTTAAAAACATCGTGCAAACATCTGATTGTAATTTTGGACCAGTGTATAGTAAATCATTCAATGAATAAAGAGAGTCCGTCTTGCACGAACCATCGAATACAATCCGGACTGGAGTTGTATGAGAATCTTTTTTAAAGACTGCGTGGGGAGGAATGAAATATTGTGCGGAAGAACTACAATTTTCTACGACTTTGGACATGTGACCTTGGACTAAATAATCTCGGATTATTTCCGTGTATTGCTTTCTAAGAGTGGGATTAGTAAGTAACCTTTTTTTCTAATGACAAAAATCTTTGAAGAGCTATAATATACGAATCTCCTAAAAAAGAACTATCAATTTTGAAAGGTAGTGCTACTGTATACCTTCCGGAAATGTCCCTGCTACAAGTACTTTTAAAGATTTTCTCACATTCCACATCGTCGGGATCTACTATGACCGAATTTGATACATCTTCAACTTCCCAGAATTTCTTAACTAACTTTTCGATACTTTTCTAATACAAAAACTATGGGTAGTAACAGATGGAGATAAAATGGGAGCTGAGCCCATTACAACAAATCCTAAAGTGGTTTCAATTACTACTGGAGTATTTGGGGGACCTACTATGCGTTTCTCACCCATCAACTGAGCAAATAAACTTGCCCCGAGAATTCCATCAATTTTTTGCGGAAAATAAAAATCACTATCAGCCAAAGGTAGTGAAATCAAATGAGAAAGAGTACCTAAATCAACTGGGCAGGCGGTAGTTGCTCTGCAATTCAACTACCAGTACCTCTACAGGATATCTTTTGCTTGTATCAAATTGAGAAATGACTATTATAGTTGAACATCCATGTACAGAACTACTAGCAGAACCGATTCCATAAACATGCGAATGACATTTTGACATGGAAAGTTTCAACCGCCTACTAAATTCTAGAGAAAGAAAATTTTCTTGGCTACCACTATCAATTAGAAAGCGGGCTTCATGAAAATTACCAAGACCATCTAATACATGTACCTTAGCTGTAGACAATAACACAGTATTGTTACCAGAAGGGTTATGATTATGTGTAATAGAACAACAATTTACTAATGGGGGCAGTGGGTGATCACTGGAAAGACTACTACCTTTGTTCAAGCTAGAGGAGGGTCCGGCTATAGAACTTTCATTTACCTCCGAATTACCAACTATTGTCCGATCTGACTTATCTCCACTATTGTATGGATTTTGTATGTTTTGCCGAGGCGATTTAAAATGTAACAAGCTATGATGTTTAAGATGGCAAATTTTACAAGTATAACTACCTTTACAGTTGATGACTTTATGTGAGGATAAACAATTTAAACATAAATTATTGTTTCGAACAAGTTGATAACGTTCCTCAGGGGATAATTCTAAAAATTTAGGACATTTAAGAATTGAGTGCATATTGACTTTACAGATAACACATTTAAAATTCATATTATCTTGAACCATAAAAGAATGAGTTGCTCTTGATCTGCTATTACTATTCGAAGTATTGCTACTATGGAGAATTGAACTATGTCTATTGCTACTACCACTCGGTTTATGAATACTACTAGTTCTATTACAAATTCTTGCCTGCTCTTTTACAAAATTGACTATATCTTCATATGAAGGCATTTCAGAATTCCTTCTAGTGTTTTCAAATAATCGCTGTGTTTCAGGATTAAGTTTCTGAAATGCTAAATATGCCAATATATAATCTGCCAAATTTGGAATATTTAATTTCGACAGTGCTGTTACCGCCGGGTGAAATTTTTCTAAAAATAAATTTAAAGTATTCGCATTTTCAATTTGGGCTTGTTTAAAATTGAACAATTGATCTAAAAATGTATTAGCTATAATGCGTTTGTCTTCAAATTTATCTGTAAGCGCTTTAAAAATAATTCGATAATTATCACCGGTGGGAGCAATGCCTGAACAGACAGACAGAGCACTCCCACTTAAGCAGCCTATCAAATAATGAACTCTATCTATGTCAGTTAAATCTGTGTTGTCATGTATCATATTACTGTAACATTCTATAAACAAAGGCCAATCTTTAACATCACCATTAAATTTCGGAAGTGGTAATTCTGGCAACTTACGTGTAGACCTACGAATCTGATGGGACTACTACTAGCATTTAACTTTTTTGCTACATGTTGTATATGACATACTAATTCGTCAAATGTGTCTAATATTTGATAACTCGGAACAAATTCATTATTTAGCTCATATTCTAAAGTATTTATTTGATCTAAAATATCTAAAATTTCGTTTTAGTTGTTTCCAAAGTTTCATATCGAAGATTAAACTGATTTACTTTTTCGGGCGTCGAGACGTCCCTACTATTGTCAAATAATCGCTGAATACGAGAAAAATATTGTTCCTTTTTTGCAACTAAAATGGACAATTTCTGCTGCTTTCTTGTGGCCATCCTGTATATAATACTTAAAATTTTAGGAAAATGCACTATATATATAAATAATTTATTCAATTATTGTGAAACGTACTATAAGTAAGAAACCAGCAAATGAAATATTCACCTTTTAATAAGCAAAAACATAACTCTTGAAAGGAACAAAAAACTAATTATTCAAAAAACTATGTATTCTTTTTCAAGCACTAGGAAAACCACGAATTTATCTAATTTTATTTTACAACTATTTCAAAATGTGAAAATCGAATTTCTAACTAATTTAATAAAAATGAAATATACTAAATAGGAATAATCCAGGCTCGAATCTGGACCAAATGTATGTTATTTTGCTAAAGATTTCTATTATTAGCAGACTGTAATTTCTAAAATCTAAGTATTTGACTATAATAGTAAAAACTCACCGTTCAGTCGAAATCCTGGTGGTTGCAATTTGATAAATGCCGGAGATTGAAGGAAATCAGGAAAAGGAAACTTTAAGGTAAAGACGAGGAATCGGCAATATTCGAAGAATTATCGCACGACACAATACTATTCAAGTAATTGCTATGTTTAACTATATTTAACTAAATGAGAAAATGGTTTTACTTATATCAAAAAATGAAATTTTGTCTAACACCTTTTAGAAAACTTCTTTAACTATCTATCTATAATGTCTAATGGCTCACTGGTAGCAGTATCAGTAGTCCACTTTTTTGTTGCCCTTTTTGTATGGGAGAATAAAATTCCTGTATAAATGATAGAGTTTATCATCTATTCACTGCTAGGTAATTTGGGTTGCCTATATCAATTTAAGTTCAAATAAAAGAGCGGCGCAAACACTTTATATATTTTTTTTTTTTAGAAAAAACACCAAAATTTGTTTTCTAATATAACATAATAAATACATAAATATAAATATCATTAATTTAATGTGATAGAATCCTTATTTTATAGCCAGGGTTTTTTTATTAGAATAATTAATCTAGCTGACGATGATTTCTGCAACATTTTAATGACTCACTCTGTATACAGGATAATATACCGTTACATTTTGCTTGACAAAACAAATATTAACTGATCCTCGTACACGAGCGGAATACGAGGAAGTAGAGCAAAGAGGAAACTACTATAAAATCTTCACCGGTGCATACTTTGGATTAAATTGAGTGTAAACATCATAAAGAGGAATAATAATAATTATTAAAAATTCGAGATCATTGGAAAATAGTTTCACTTTTTAAAAGCTTAAGTGACCTACTAATAACAGAGAGGTTCTACCGTGTGCAGGTGTTCAGCTACGTGATAAATTTAAAGCCATAATAATAATTAAACAAAATAATTGTTTATTCAAATTTTAAAAAATATATATAAACATAAATTATTATTATACACGGTGTTCCGTAATTCATAGTACACACGAAAGAGGACTTGAATAAAATAACCCCGTATTGCCTTACCGATTTGTCACAGTTTCAGAGCTATAGTTTATGATTTTTTTTAAAAAATCTGCTTACCCAGTAAACATTAATGTAACTTTACCTCTCTGGGAGGTAAGATTAATAGAACATTTTTATATAAAATATTTTATATAATTTTACATAGCATATACGTAAAATAATATCATATTTAAGTCAACATATTAACTTAATTACTTATACACAAGTTTACATATTTGCTACATAATTTTACTTAAAAATGTTTACCTGCTTCATTTTACGACATCGAAGTCATGGAACGCGTCGTCACGCTCACGCAGCACGCCAATGTAAAATGATGTAAAATCTAACGTTTGTGTTTCTTGATCATTTTTGTGAAAAATTGTGGATGATGTCTTTTAATAACTTTGATGCAGAACTGTGAACCATAAAGCGTTATGACTTTTTTAAATATTATTTTATTTGGACGTTTTATTAGTGTAGAGGTTAGGTGCAAACATAAACATGCCCTCTTGTTTGCGAATTTGTTGGAGGTGCACCATTTTCCAGTGAATGACCCAAAAGTAAGTTTGTGTTGTACCGTTTTTATAAAGATATTTATTTAAATGAAACGTAATCTTTTTATAGGTTAGAATTATTTCACGGGCAATCGTTATTCTCAACAGACAATTATTACATGGATTTTGTTACACAAAAGCTGTATGTTGGTGCTGTTCCCACATTATTAAGTTCAACTGAATCCAGCGTAAGAAGTTGTAATTCAAGGAAACCCAGATCTTAATAGTGACCAAAAGCTTTTGCGAAGTACTATGCATAGGTATGATTATTGTTTACCGACATCTTATAGCACCTACTTTGTGTTCGTTATTGTATTGTACATATATTTCAAGGTTTTGTATGTGTAAAGTAGGCTAATATTTTCCTGCAATTTTTCTTTTGTCCAAAATTGGCTTCAGCACGTCAAAATACTTCAGAAAAATTAGATCAGAACCTTAGGACAAAACTAGCGCCCCTTTTTAGGGGATAAAAGGGGTGGTAACCAAAAACTGATAAAATTTTTTTTAATATCAGAATCGGTTTCAACATGTTAAAAGACAGGATTAGATGGTTCTGATCAAAAGCGCAGCCCTTTTTTTTGTTGTCTTGTGATTAATGATATTGCTTGTATCGCCATTAAAAAAATTAATTTGATCATTATAAAACTACGAAGAAAACTAGAATTGTCTGAACCTTTATGGTTAATTTTGTTGCAATAAATTAAGACAATTAAGATTTGTCATTATTAAAAATATGCTTCTGGTAGAATTAAATCATCTTGGTAAAGGACCCCGCACATTTTCTTATATCAAATGGCTCTCGGTGAAAGTTCGAAAATTGAATCGTTGATGGTTTACTTTTCAGTGGCGTTAATTAACAATTTGTTTATATGACTGTTAAAGAAACTACTTTTATCATGGGATTCTCACAAGACTGATGCACTCGTCTACAACTTATGCATGAAAAAAGTACTGCTTTACACACTTGTTACATAAATAAGTAGGTATTTTAAAATTATTTAAAACAATTTTTTGGCAATTATTTAACAAATGCATTTTTTTCACGCTTCACGGCTCCTAATTGGCGTAGAAACCGAGTTTTTTTAAATTGTTTCTTTTTGTGATCTTTTGAAGCATTCTAATAATTTTTAATTGTTTAATTCTGAGAAAAAAAATTCTTTATAAAAAATTTAAAATGATTTCAAATAGTTTAAAAAAAATGTGTTAACACCACTGAAGAGTAGGAGAAAAATCTACATTCTAAAAAAAATTGTTCTATGACTTAAACAGTCAACGGTTCAATTTTCGACTTTGTTATTGTTTTTTTGGCGTTGTTATAAACATTCCCACTTGAAATTTGGTGTGATGATTTAATGGGCTTAGGTATTTAGCATATTTTTTATTACGTTTTGCAAAAAAATCTCTTAATTTTAGAACGAAATTCAAAAAACCAGGATATTCTAAGATCTCTAGAGGCTTTAAAATTAATCAAGAATATAGACGCTGCGTGAAGTCATTCACTCCTAGTTGCATTTTCATTATCTTTTTTTTTTTCGGCAGTTATATGCTGCATACTCTTATGTTGAAATACTCCAATAGTCCCCAAATCACCATCTTTGGCAGATTAGACAAATCTGATTTTAAATAGCTGGGTTTTAACAGTGTAAACTCAACTTTGAGGCAGACTTTCGGATTGAATGACAGCACTTTGAGCACCTCAGTTCATGTTTAAAGCAGTATACTTCTGAAACTTATCGGATCTACTTCAAATTTTCCATTCCATTGCAAGCGTGTTTTCGTAAAGTTTTGTTAAAATATATACATTATTATTTAAGCTATCATAAATTGTTTAATAATTTAACAAATTGATCAAAATAGTTTGCATCTAGTTTTATTCATAATTTAGTAAAGGGATACAAGCCATATAACCAGATTTACTACACTATACAGGGTGCGCCACTTAAAACTCCCCAGACTTGTAACTTTTTTATTTTCGAAGCGATGACCATGTTGGGCACATCAACTTGTAGACATTTTTAAAGCCTTTAAATATCCATACAGAATGATTAATTTTTTTTTTTTTTGAATGGTTAAGAAAGGAAACTTAATTTCTTTGAATATTTTTTTACCTCACCCTGTACATGGACTGTGTTATTGTTTTCTTATAAAGGTTTTAATTAGCTTCAATTTATGTTATTAAAATAAAAAACTTAAAAAACAAAAAAATTGCAATTTCCTACTTGGTACATTTTAATATAAAGTTAGTTTAAAAAAAAATTTTTAATTTTTTGTTACTGTTTTATTACACTGAATATTGTTTGTGATATGTCTTTTACAGATAAAGCATAAAATTATTATTTACATTCCTCTGAAAGTAATTTAAAAAAAAATTCAGTTTGGAGTATTTTTAATTCCTTTCTCTAAAACCAAAAAAAATTCAAATATGACGTAATAATATAAATTGAAGCTAATTAAAACCTTTATAAGAAAATATTAACGCAGTTCATGTACAGGGTGACGTAAAAAAATATTCAAGGAAATTAAGATTTCTTTCTTAACAATTTTTTCAAAAAAAAATTTTTTTAAATGCTTACAAAATATCTACAATTTGATGTGCCTGAAAAAATAAGAAAATTACAAGCCTGGGGAGTTTTAAATGGTGCATCCCGTATATGAAATAGACTAATATTTCAATTATTTTCACAGGTTGTGTAACTGATGTTCAAGTAGCAAATGTCACAGTGATTTAGGCTGACCAAAGAACGAGTACAATCAGAAACGATCCGAGAAATGCTTAACACTTATTGTAGATACTTAGTTAACTTGAATATAGATTAGTTACACAAAAGACACTAGTATTAATCTCTCCTAAACCAACAGTTAATAAAATAAATTAAATGAAATTTGAGCTTTACTAGGAATGCAAGGCAAGGTAGGTAGGTGGGTATACATCATTGGAGAAGAAAAAATATTGTATAGCTGCTTTCTAAAGAACATATAGATAACAACGTCGAGGACAAAGCCTAATACCTGGTTTACCTACTGGGATATGCAGAGATTAAGATGGAATTGAAATTTTGTTGATACTTATTAACTTAGTTTAAACTGTCATTCAATTCGAGAATCTTTCCTAAGCTAATATATGTTGACAAATCAGACAACCATATCTTGCATTATATACTTTTTATCTCTTTTTGATGTAGCATGTATTTGTTTTATATACCTACCATAATGTTCAAAATAGCACCCTATAGTACTTTTTAAATATTGGAGTTAAATATATGGATATAAATTCCTCATGAATTGTCCAGAAAAATTGATATTCTTTAGGAAATAACTGGAGGAGACATCAACTTTTATTTTTAAGTAGAATACCTCTGAACATTTTTAGAAAGTTAGATAGTTTTATATTTTAAATATAACCATTTTTTACATAAAAATTTTCATTCAATATATAAAACTACTCAGCTCTCTAAATAAGGTATCCGACTTAAAAATAAAACTTGGTGTCAATTTCGCTAATTTTCTAAAGAAATATATTTTTCTGTATAACTTATAAGGAACTTTATTCATATATCTAACTTTAAAAATCCAATTGTGTAGTATCAATATTTAAAAAGTGCTGGGATATGCTATTTTGAACATACGGTAGGTAGATAAAATATATACATGCTACATCATATAGAGATAAAAAGTATATAAGTTACGTAGCGTAAGGTCACTATCAAGGGGTCGAATATACATATATGCTACATCATAAAGAGATAAAATTAGTTACGTATGCTTTACATAGCGAGTGGTTGAATATACATATACGCTACGTCATTTGTTCCATACCGTGAGGTCACAGTGTTACCTCTTCACTATGTAAAAATCATATGCACATATTGCTGACATTTCGCAGAGTATGCACATATGATTATGCGTCACATTTTACATAGCACGTTACTTCTGCGAAACTTAGTTTACGTAGCATTTACGTATATGCTATATATTTATGTTTGCTGGGTAGTAGCAAAGTAGCACATTACCATAAGCTATTAAGCATCATCAATCATTTTTATATTGTATTAAATACTGTGATAAATTACATTCTTAAGATGTATATTTTAATCACTTAAACCGGAGCGAGAATAACAAAATAAGTTTATTTAGTTTTTAATTTTCAGTACCACGTGCCTTTTATTCGTTTTTTTATTTGTGTGTGTTTAGAATAAAAGTACTGTTGAGGGGTGCTATTCATTCATACAAAATCGAATAAAAAGAAATTTCCTATATTATAAATTTGTCTTGTTCTGTATGTAAAATGTCATTAGCGTGGATGTCCCCAACAGGTTTCCACCTCATGCATGACACTATTTTGCAGCTTATGATCTTGATCTGGATAATCCAGCTTTAGTCAATTGTAGAAAACAGTTATTGTGACATATTAAGAGCCAGATTCACATTAAAATATTTAAACCAAACCAAAAAGAAATTCATCAAAGTCCCTGGGTTTAAAATCATTGAATTAAAATAAAATATTCAAAAATTCCCGTTACCTGAAATGTAGCAGTTGGTAATATTGGCATTGGATAGTCTAAATTCTAAATTAACCATTTTAAATAAGTTACTAGTTTTAGCGTGGCCAGTTGATCCAGGCTGTGCGCATTCCCATTGTTTTTCAAAACGTTGTTTAGTTTTCCATTACGTCGCCCGTGCGCTACTTGCATTCTTGTATCATACGACGGCTGCGCAAATCTGCATCATGCCCGACTTTTACTACTGTCAGTTGTCACGCCATTATTGTTTACATATCTGTGCTTTGTGTTCTGGACATTAAGCTAATAATTATTAAATCGATAATGCAGCAGTCCGTTTGCTTATTTATAAATAACGTGAATTTCCAATGAAATTGAGTAGAAACGACGCTGTTCTGTTGAATATTAAAAACTGTAACTGCAAAGGGTTTTGTGACTTCTAGAAATGCTAACAAGGACATAAACATGCATTGGTATTATTGATTTGCAAAGAACGTGAGTCCCAAGAAGTTGACTAAAAACGAAAGACTGATGGGTTGTAGACGTCTGTGCAATGAAATCCCTACACCCATTTTTCGCTTGATTAAATCATTATTTATTTGTCAGCGTCAGAGTCATATTTTCGCAATGCCAAAATTAACTGAACATGAAAAAATTTATTTCTCTCTAAAATTGAAGAGAGACGGTCTATCAGAGCAGTTGCTAACCATTATCGATTGAATAAAAGTACTATTGAGTGTGAAGAAAATAAGTGGGAGAAGGAAGGTAGCGTAAAGAGAAAAGATGGTTCAGGCTGATCGAGAAGTTCAAATCTTATTCAAGATGGAGCACTCCTTGGCTATTTGAAGGAAAATCCGACATCCGTTTAAAACAGTAGGAGACGCTGTGTTCATGACAAATTTTCCGGCATCGAGTTCAACAGCTAGCCGAAGGATAGGAAAATTGGAAATAAAAAACTGTACAAGTGCCAAGAAGACCATATTAACAGAGGCAAGCCCCCATTATGTTTTGTTTAAATTGTGTCTATCGCCCCCCGTTGGAGTTTTGGAACAATGTTGTGTTTACCGATGAAAAAGTTTTTCAGTCTTGTAATGACGGACATATGCACAAAATATTGGGATACATTATTTACACAATAAATACAATCGCAGTTATGTGCAGTCGCATCTGTGAATTTTTCAACGTCAATTTTTGCATTTGTTATAAATCAAAATCATTCCCATCGAATGGTGTAAAAAAGTAAAAAAAAAACAAAAATATACGTATTTTTGTTTTTTTTACTATTAATAATATTATTCAAATACATTACTTATGGCGTTTTATAATCAATGTCAGTTTTTTATAGCCTATATGATAAAAAAATCTAAATTCCAAAAAGACTGATACACACCGCTTAATATTAGTGAAAACTGGATTGCTTGATTTCTCAAGTGAACGGGATTTCATTGCTCAAGTATACGTGTTGTGTTGCTACTTCTAAAAATTCTATCAAGGAAAATGCATATTGATTTGTAAAGAACGTGGCTCCCAACAAATTGACTAAAAACGACTGTGGTATTATTAATTTTTAAAGACGGATGGTTCTACGTGTTGTGTTTCTACTTCTAAAAATAAGGACGTGAAAATGTATATCATTTAATTGTATTACAGGTATTTTGATATATTAGTTACTTTAACACTTTACTTATTTCAACGCAGCTTCAACATCTTAATACTTTTGTAATAATTTTACGTTATTTACTTTTTAAATGTATTTTTAAATGTTAATGCATTTATTGTAATGATTTTCCGTTAAGTTAATAAATGATCAATTTCTAGTTTCAAAAAGACTTATTTAATTTTAAACCCACCAGACTATAAAAGTTATTTGACAAAGATCTTTTAAAAAAGATATAATTTGATAGATATTTTATCTCATAAAATATCTTTTATAAAAGATCTTTGTCAAAGAACTTTTATAGTCTAATGATGGCCAAAGCAATTTGTTTGAAAATCGTTTAAAATTCCCGCCCATACCAATCCCGCCTGTATGGACCAAAATAGTGTGACGTTTCACTCCCACTCTAACTATTCCATCCTATTTCTCACATCGACCTTATCGCCACTGTACATAAGACCCTGGTTAAAATTGAATTTGAAATTTCAGAAAATCTGTGAATATTTAACTATTGAATTATTATCCTAATGTTTTAACTTTAAAAGCTGCGCCTTCTTGTAATAATACTGTAATTTTTAAGTCCTCTTGAAATTTTTTCAGAAATTAATTGTTTATTGCGCACGCGTAATACGTATGTCGGGCATAACTCCATCTTATTTTTATTTGTTTTCCTGGTTGAAGTTAACTTTCAAGGATTTTACAGTATTTAAAGTGTTTGCATATCAAAAATGGTCAAAAAATTACATTTTTCTGCGATTGCTCAATTTTTTAAGGATAAAGAAACATTCATGGTCAAGGCAGAAAGTTCTGTTGAAGCGCGAAGCGGGCCACATGAAAGGAATGATTATGATCCTGAAGTACTGATTGTTAAGGGAGAAGTTCATGCTGGCATGAGAGATATCTATAAAGTAGAGGTGTGTGCTTTTTTAAAAAAATAAATATATTTTACTTTAAATGTAATTAATTGTTTTCAGATATTTTTGAATAACGATAAAAATATAACCGATGCAGAATGTACTTGTCCAAGGGGATTATGGTTATGCCATCATATGGCTGCTCTGGCTCTCTTTGCACACTATAATATTTCTGTAAAAGTACGAACATGCCAAAGATGCTACGCAGCTATAGAAGTTCAGGCCGCAGTTTCAGTCGATGCATTGAAGCCATCAATTTGTACTAGGAGCAGTTCACCCTGCTAGCATCGATGGTATGTGCGGTTATATTTAAATGTATAGATTTGTTACACATTGATGGCTTCGATGCATCTACTGAATTTGCGGTCTGAACTTCTATATAGCTGCGTAGCAACTTCGGCATGTTCGTACCGTAACAAATGAAGCGTGCTCATGGAATATGTCGTATTTACTAGACAGTTCAATTTTAAACTATTTTAATCATTTACCTACGATCACTACTGTAAATAGTAAAAAACACACTACCTGCCATCTATGTAAGTTGAAATTTACATATTGTAAACAAATCGCACTGTAAACAAATCGCACGGTAAACAAAACGCACGGGACACGCAATTATAGGTGGCTTATATCGCTGACGCGGGGTTTAAAAAACAAATACGCCTACGTAATTTTCAAACGCTGTCAAAACTGACATAATATTTGTTGAATAATATTGTTGACAAGTAAACTAAATCCAGATTTTACAAAATAAATAAATAAATATGATCGTAGGTAAAGTATAGTACATAATTCGAGTTGTAAAGCAATTACGCACTCATGGAAATACGCACTCGCCGCTACGCGGCATCGTGCGTAACTTTTCCATTCGTGCGTAATATGCTTCTTACAACACTCATTACGTAATATACTATTAATAGAAATAAGTTCTGAATAAATGATACAATATGTAAGTTCTTTATTTATTTGCGTTTCTAAGTGAAAATACTTACAAATAAACATTTAAACACGAGGTTAGAGGCAAGGCCCCCACAAGGGAGGCTCAGTAGGTACTATGGTACCTGGGCCCGGTTAGGCTAGTAAATGCAATTCTCGCTCGTTTAAGAGACCTGGACAATTTTTTTTTTCAAATTCCTCCTAGGCGCGGGGGCCTGCCAGTGAATTTGATACAGGGGCCTGGTTAGAGGACGAAAATCTATGATAACAGTATAAAATAATGGAAAGCAATTCAAATAATAAATAAAAAGGCTTTGAGGTTAGAGCACAAAGAAATAATCAAATAACTACGTTCTCAATAATTTTCCAGACACTTGTAGAACGCATGCGCATAAACAACCATTTAGAAAACATTTTTTTACTTATTCTCGGTAGAGAAAATTGATTACCACATGTAAAAAAACTTAGAATCCAGCTCTATTTTCATACTAGTAGTTAGGTTTCAATAGTTAAATATGAAAAATAACGTACCAATCCTTAGATACATATTTAAATAATTTATTTTGACCCTTAAAGCACATGTACATAAGGCATGCTTCAAATAGTGGATGGAAAGGAATTCAAATTAACCTCCTCGCGAATGACGTCACGACTATTGTGGTCCATTAAAAAGGCGGGAATACAGCGCTACCTGCGACGTACTGTTTACAGTTTAAAAAAATACTGAGAGTTGTCTATCTATATATATTATATAAGTCTTTAATCTATGAGTTGATATGTGAAGTTTGAAGGGTGAAGGTATTAGGCGATTTGCGCGCGTATGTTTATTTAGAGTCATTAGCGTGTTGGTAAGAATTTGTTCTTAAAATATATAAGAATAATATTAGACCCTTTTGATAACCTGCACTGAGTACATAAGACATGCATAGTTCCATTTATCTACATAAGTCCATTTAATGTCAAAACAAATTTGAAAGTTACTTCCACTGGATGTAGAAGTAAAAGTAAAAAAATATATGCCATGAAAAGTATTCTGTATGCCCCAACCACTCGCTTGACGGGGACAGTTGTTCCATTCTTGTTCATAATCTTATGTCCTTCAAGAAATACGTAGGTAACATTTCGAAATATATAGGAAAAACCATAAAAATGGCGTTTTCATTGATAAAATTCTAAATAACTTTCTTTTGATAAAAATCCGATAGACTAATTTTTCTCAACTATTGTGCACCAGTCTTGATCTCTGCCCTGATTTACACAAGAAACTAATTAGGTCGCTAACCCCCAAAATGTATCTACTATGACTGGACTAAGCATGCTTATAATATTCGATTCAACTCAACTCGAACGAGTCAACCTTGTTGTCACTATATCCTTGGAGTTTTAAAAAGACAGTTAGTTGCTCGTTTTGGGTTGTACGTACGTACCTTAAGCTTCAAAAGACCTATGATGTCATTCATTATATGCAGTCCTTTTAAATTTTAAACTTAGTCGTTTATATTTAACATTGCATACGACAGATGTTTCTTTAGTCGGTACTACGTATAACGTAATATAATCGTAGAAACCTAAACAATAATAAAACTATATTTTGATAAAACATAGAGAAAATGATTATTAAAAATAGTTAAAACATTTTTTAAACAAGGACAGACAGATCGATAGGTAGTTTAGGTATCACAATTTTTAATACGATTTTACAAAATGTAGGACAGAGGGTTGAACTAAGTCTACAGAATTCACAAAACTTCAAGAGTAAATAACTTCCACATCCAAGTATAGTAACGCAAAATAATTTTTGAAAATTTTTATTGTTCAAATAGTATAGGCTTAGAATGTCATGAAACGTCGAGATTTTAGCAAAAAAAAATCTGTCTGTCGCGTCGGTCTCTTTGTAACTTTTTTTGTGTGCATGATTACTCTGGAATCGTTTAAGATCTTGACTTGAAATTTGGTACACGTATGTATTTTAACGAGATCTGGAACTAGATTATATTTTGATCATATTTCGTTGAAGGGTTGGGGGGTAAATTGAGGTAAATCAAGCAAGAGTCCATAAAATTGGTATTTATTATATATAAGATAAGTTAAGGTCTTAAAAAAATTTTTGGCATTAGCCACCCCCCACACCACTCCCACCCCACCCCACTATTAAAGAGGGCGAAAAAAAATTAAAATGTGAGTTAGTGTGTAAACAAGAACCAAAGGCCTCAACATTTTTTATTCTTCATTCTTCTTTCATCAAAATAAAAAACTGAAAATTTTAAAATTTAAAACATTGATAACGAGATTGATAAATTTAAAAAATAATTTAAAAAATCTACAACTACGTAACAGCTCGAGTTTAATTTCCAACAAAGTTGTCATGAATTTTTTAAACAAAAAAAAAACAATTAAAATTATATTTCGAACTTGACATTATTTTAAACAAAATTTGGCTGGTGAGACCTCTTGCGTTTCTGGATGCCATAAAAATTAAAAAGAAAAAAACAAAATTTCAATATTTTTTTATTTTGATTAAATTTTGTACTTAAGATTTTTGAACAATTCTGAACAACTTTCATTAATAAAATTTCCAATAAAAAAATGCTTAATATGATATACTGATGGTTTTAAATTTAGAGAAGACGAATATTTTCTTGTCCATAATAGACACTATTTTGTTCTATACTTCAGTAAAATTTAGTTCAAATCGGAAAAGAAATAAAAAAGTTATAAGTGTCTTCATATTAAGTGTATCACACGTCACATTGTATTACTGATTCCGACTACGTCACTTATCATTAAACAAGCCATAGTTTTCAGAGTTTTCAAGGTATAAGACTCAAATTTGGCAGGGCTAATATATACCAAAAAAGGTCAATTTTTCATTATATGACACTTTTTCATCACTTCCGGTCTCCCCGGACATGACTCCAACTTTGAAATTTTATATATGGAACACATTGTATATTTTTCCTTTTTTTATTCCGGAGACGATTTTAAGTAGGGTTCCACAGTTTCAATTTTCTCGAAGACGTTTTTAACGATTTTGCTCAAATACTGTACGTTAATAGTACATTACGAACCTAACAATATACCTACCAGTTTTTGTTTTTCTCGAGAAATTCACATAAAAATATTCTTTTCTGAAATCCATCAAGAATGTCTACTTTTTCGGCGCAATTTTAGATACGAAAATATGCTATTTTAGCATTTTATTCCGTTGCTAAGCAACTATCAAAAAACAGTCCGGAAATAGTATATTGTGTATTTAGGTGTGAAAGCAATACATTCCCGGACGACGATGCAAATTGTTGCAACAAGCATCGAAGTCCGGGAATGTGCTTGATTCAAAAAACACTCCGGAAATAGTATATTGTGTATTTAAGTGTGAAAGCAATACATTCCCGGACGACGATGCAAATTGTTGCAACAAGCATCGAAGTCCGGGAATGTGCTTTCACACCGAAGTACAGATACTATTTTTTCTGAAATCACAATAAATATTATTATAAATTAAGGAATTTGTATTAATGCTTAACATTTCTTCATTACAATCTAACTGCTTACTAATAAATGCAGTTTTAATGCGAGTTGGTTTGTCTGTGTGTATTTCTTTACTATCTAAAATATACATAAAAAACCGTACGGGAATGTTGATCGTTGCTTGGCAACGGATCTTTTCCGGTCTGTTTTGTGATAGTTTCTTAGCAACGGACTAAAATACTGGACATTGCTGATCGATTTCAGAAAAAGTTACTTTCGAACTGTTTTTTATATATATTTTAGTATACAGAAAAACATAGTGTGTACCTCGTAGTAAAGCACTTTTCCGCACTTCAATGCTTGTTGGCCTCGTCGTTGACATTGTCGTCTGGGAATGTATTGCTTTTACCACTAGATACATAATGTACTATAGTGATGAACAAACATTTTGAAGTACTATTTATTTTATTTTACCAGTTTTGCTACGAAATTTCTGATACGCTCGCATCGTATAAAAGACAAAAAAACGTTTGCCATTGTACGAATAATTATTTAATATTGACTAAATTGTGTCTTCTTATTTGAGATGTATTTCGGATGTATTGACCTAAGGTCCTGTAAGTAGAATGTTTTCAATTCTAGAGCAATTCCTTCCGCGAATTTTCCGCGCGTCAACGGTACACGTTCATAGCAAAGATCGTTTGCTAAAATATTCGTTAAAAAATTAAAGTTAAAGGTAAACAAAAAAACGCGCGCGAGAAGTTCATACAGGCATTAATTTTGTATGACAGAGATAGTACCTAAGTAAGTATTTTTTTTTTCTATTTACGCGACAAGTTTTAAGGCAATTAATTCAATATAACTTATTTCTTTCAGAGTTTCTTTCGTTTTAGTACACCTAAATAACAATAAAAGTTTGTTTTTAAAAAATTTATTTTACATTTAATTTAATTCTTAAATTTTAGTTACGTCTTACTTAGTTTTATATCGAGTTTTATATTCCTTGCGTCGTCCTTACTTAAGACAATATCACATCTTTCACTATTTCTTAGCATTCAACGTCCGAGTGAATAATACACTATCCAATAAAAAAATTATAGTTTAAACCGGATCCTCCGCCATTTCTTAGAATGCAACTATACGATCAAGATATAGTTTTTAAACTAAAAAAAACATTTTTTGGTACCATATTATTGTATGTCACCAGAACTACACGTGTATGCAAAAGCTCAATATTGGACGTCGTTAAATGGTTTAAAATTGACTTGCAAGATTTGAGCTAAACATACTAACATACAAGCTAACTAACGCACATAAAAAGTATCTAAGTTAAATAGAAACTTGTAAAAATGTTTCCTGAATCTTAATGAAATTTTTTATTATTATTTGAAATACATTTTTCGTTTTACAGCTATTTTCCCCTGAATTTTACGAAATTTTTCTATTTTGAAATATTTCCAAAGTATGTTTCTAAGTAAATAAAATTTCGATGATTAATAAAAAAAATAATTTTTTTAACGTCACAACATTCATAATTTGGATAATTTTACATTATTAAAGTTTATTTTATTATTATGCTCAAATAGTCCGGTGATATAGGAAAATGTCTCGGAAAGTTTTGGGACAAGCCAAAAATTAGTCTACCCCCTACAGAATTTTCTCAGGAATCCGAAAAAAATAGTGTTGACCACTCAAAATGGCGGCTTTAATTGTTATTCAACTTTTTGTAAACATAATGAATTTTGCAACTTACTTGTTTGCTTATATCTTCGCTTCTAAAGGTCATAGAAAAACGTTCGACCCGTCAATTTCTTCGCCATGGGTTCCCCTATAAGGTAGGTATATGCAAAGAACTAATTTTTGATTGTTAATAACATTTTATGGCAAAGAACTGAAAAAATTGGATTTTTCGATCCTCGAAATTTGAAGTACTGAAAAACAAATATAAAATCTGCATGTTAACGATATTATGAGAAATAGTACATATTTTTACCCTTAATGAAATGCACTTTGTTCCGTTGCAAAATATTAATTATTTTTTTTGCAATTAATTTATAAAAAAAAATTCAAACTGTTATACTAAAAGATCATATTAATATTTGACAGTTCTGTTTTGGTAAAAACATTGTATTTGATGTACATTTACATAATCAAAAAGAATATTGCAAAAAAATTTTAATTTGCGACTTTTTTACGCAAAAAATCAATTTTGCAACTTAAACAAATGTAAATATCTCAGTGGATTTTGAATAAAATTTATTGCAACTAACGGCATTTTAATTGTCATAAAAAAACACGAATTTAGGGAAAAAAAATTTTTGCTCCGATGCTTTGGAGCCAAGATATGAAGATTTCACGTTTTTTGTGATTACGTCGAAATTTGAAAATATTCTTACTTGAAAATTTAACTGAATATACCTCAGAGTGTGTGTTATCACTTACGAAAAGTGCCATGTCTATATATCTAGATGGGCCATGGAAAAAAACCGAGAAAATTGCATCCTTGACGCTCGCGTTTACGCTAGACGCCAGATTGATCTTATTTTGAAGGGTTGGGGGAAATCGGTGTAAATGGGTAAATTAAGCAAGTAAGAGTACATAAAATTGGTATTTAGTATAAATAAGAGAAGCTAAGGTCCCAAAAAATGTTTTGGTATTAGCCCGTTACCACCCCCACCCCATTATTAAAGGGGGGTGATAAAAATAAAATTGTGATTTAGTGTGTATACAAGAAGCAATGGTTTTCTACGTTTTTCTACGACCTTTAAAAGCGAAGATATAAGCAAACAAGTAAGTTGCAAAATTCATTTTGTTTACAAAAAGTTGAATAACAATTAAAGCCGCTATTTTGAGTAGTCAACACTATTTCGGATTCCTGAGGAAATTCTGTAGGGGGTAGGCTAATTTTTGGCTTGTCCCAAAACTTTCCGAGAAATCGTTATTTTTGAATCTAAAATCACCGGACTAAAATTCACTACAGATCATTTATTACACATTCATTTCAGGTTCGTAATCTCCGACCGAGTCTCCGACCCTAAAAATTCACTAGATTTAATTTTCCTGAAAAAATTTTCGTCAGTCAGAGTCCAAATTTCAGGAAAAAAATTTGGAAATTTTCGCAAAAATGTCAGAAATTAATTTTATTTCTTGTAACTCAACCGTAAAAGCTACTCACATTCATAGTTCACCCAAAATTCTAGTAATTAAAACAAACTAATGAAGATGATTTCTAATCATTCAAAGTAGACTCAACGTTAAAGATAATGAAAACTATTCTATGATTATTATTTCATTTTTGCAAAGTTTGGGAATTAGACGAGTTGGTCAACGTGTGCAGTGACTTTTAGTGATACCAATCTAATCGCAATGACACTTTTTACCAAACTTTCTGACGTGAAATAGGTCAATTGTTTATGGAACTTATAATATAATATTTGAAATCGTCCACCCTAAAAACCCCTAAAACGATATCCCACATCGGTAGTAGGGTGGGGGTGGTGACAGGGGTGGATAAAGAAAAAAAATAATTTGAGGTTTTTGGTTCTTTTGTACACACACTAAATCACATTTTTTTACCCTCTTAAATAAAAAAATGTTTTGAGTCCTTATGGCTTCTCGAGTAACTCGTCTTGTATATACTAAATACCAATTTTATGGACTCTTACCTGCTTGATTTATCTATTTACCCCAATCTATTGCCCAACCCTTCAACGGAATAGGATGAAAATCTAGTTCCAGATCACTTTAAAATACATACCTACGTATACCAAATTTCAAGTCAATATCTTAAACGGTTCCAGAGTAATAGTGCGCACAACAAAAGAGACAGAAAATTTTTTTCGCTCTAACTTAAAATATCAACGTTTCATGACATTCTAAGTCTATTTGAACAATAAAAATTTTCAAAATTTTTTTGTCATTAAGTACTATACTTCCACTGGATTTGGAAGTAATATAAGCAGGTACGGCCCTTGGGGGGCGAGCGACTGTGCCCTGCACGCCGTAAGGCGCGCCATGAGCTTAATATACTTTTTTTTTCGAGTGTCGAAAAATATTGGACGAAAAAATTGTTTTCCTGACTTGACCAGAAAAAGGGGCGTATTTTAAAATTTCGCACGAGGGCGCTTGAGGAACTAAGGCCGGCCCTGAATATAAGGATTTGGTGTTCAACTGTTAGCACTTTGCGAATTTAGGATTGGCAACACTGTTCATAATGGTAATCGACTTATTATTTCCACATCCAGTGTAAGTGTAGTAACGACAAAAAAAAATTGAAAATTTTTATTGTTCAAATAGTCTTAGAATGTCATGAAACGTCGAGATTTTAAGTTTGAGCGAAAAAAAATTTCTGTCTGTCGGTCTGTCTAACTTTTTTTGTGCGCACCATTACTCTGGAACCGGTTTAAGATATTGACTTGAAATTTGGTACACGTATGTATTTTAACGAGATCTGGAGATCATACTCCGTTGAAGGGTTGGTGGTAAATTGGGTTAAATGGGGGTAAGTAAATAGATAAGTCAAGCATGTAAAAGTTCATAAAATTGGTATTTAAGTAGTTAGTATATACAAGAGAAGCTATAAAGTCTCGTAAAAATTTTTCAACATTAGCCACCCCGCCCATTACCACCCCCACGCTTTTATTAAAGAGGGTGAAAAAAAATTGCAATTTAGTGTGTGTACAAAAGAACCAAAAACCTCAAAATATTTTTTTACTTCAGTCACCCCAACCACCACCCCCTATCATCACCCCCACCCCACTACCGATGTGGGATATCGTTTATGGGTTTTTGGGGTACTAGACGATTTCAAATATTAGGTATGTTATTAAAGTTCCATAAACAATTATTTCCATAAGTACAACATTTTTTCGTTGTGCGAGACTTGGATGGAAAATCTGGATCTGGAAGTAGTGATTCCTTGGGCATCGGTTTTTTAAAGTGGGGAATCTAAAATACAAATATATAGGTGAATATTTTATACTTAATTTTCCGAACACTCCGTATCTCGTTCTATAGTACCTATATAACTATCACATAGCCATCAAATAACCTATAGATAAATTTCTTGCAATTTAGTAATTAAGAAATATAGGACCTATCTAGTAGGTGCTAGGTATATAATTAGAAATAGTCTTTGACAACAGTGCCTTCTTTTTGTTACATTCTACTTATATCCTGTAATTCAGCCATCAGTTTATTTTTCATTTATTTTAAGCACATCAGATTCCTATAACCTTAGAAGTAGGCAGTTAAATTCTCGAAACAAAAAACCCGTGTTATTTATTGCCTTGGCTATATAAAAGTGAATGTAATTTTTACATAATTTGAAACTGAAACACAATACGTACTTAAAGATGTGAGAAAAAAGCAATTGCGACATATAGGTAGGTATACAAATACTTACTTAAAAGATAATAAAGCAACAGGTGAAAAAACAGTATATTGGATAAGTGTTTTAAAGATTATTAAAGTACTTATTAAGTTGTACTTACATGCATTTTTTGGAGGCAGATTATTTTTCCAAGAATCCAATACGATTTATTTTTACCCCCTTTTGCCCATTCCAACACTTCAATAACAAACTTATGATTGTCGTTTCTACAATTTCACCTCGCTGATGCATTTTTTCTTCATGCAAAGTGTATAATAGCGAATATATTAATAAATAAATATATTTACACCCACTTTTAAATAATTATACTTGCATTTAATCTATACCTACATACGCAGGGCACATGACTCAGTTTTGATTTTATTTTCTATTAAACTTAGGTTAATATTCTTTGATTTGGGTTTATACAACACTTAACTTGCACAAAAACACTTCTTGTTCGTAAATCAAACTGAATTGCAAATTATTTTCAGGTAACACTGTGGAAATCATTCAAATTATGACAGTGTTGACACAGTTTTCTGTTTACAATTTTTTTAACGCGTTAAGACACTGTATTCACTAGGTTTTCTTCCCAACACATGTTGTTGTGTAATAACGGAAAGGAGCGTATGTCGTGGATTGGTTTACGTAACCGATACACCGAGCATGTTCACGGTTTGTTTTGAAACTGAGAAACTGGAAAAAACATTTTAAGGAATTTGTATGTTAACTATTTTAATAAAGAAAACATGAAAGTATTTCTCTTCAAAATATTCGAACAGAATGTATAATTATACCGGAATATATTTTATGTATTGTAAATGACTGGCCAGACCATGCCAGACATATTATAGGCAACCATTTTTACAGTTTGAAGAATAATTATATAATTTTAATTGAATAAGACTGCTACCAGAGAGAGACGGAAACTGTAACGGTCAGTGGGTTATGTATCTTACAATAGGCAACTAAATATACAGCAGTGAGAAATGTTTAGTTACTTATAATAGGTACATCAGAACTTCATATTTTATAGTGTTACATTTATATTTTGTTTATTGGGTTCCTTCACTTACAGTTTGAATATGGTACCTATTTTACTTCCACATCCAGTGGAAGTATAGTAACGATAAAAAAATCTTTAAAAATTTTTATTGTTCAAATAGGCTTAGAATGTCATGAAACGTCGAGATTTCAAGTTTGAGCGAAAAAAAATTTCTGTCTGTCTGTCGGTCTGTAACTTTTTTTTGCGCACGTTTACTCTGGAACCATTTGAGATATTGACTTGAAATTTGGTACACATACCCAGTAAACATTAATGTAACTTTACCTCTCTAAGAGGTAAGATTATTAGAACATTTTTATATAAAATATTTTACATAATTTTACATAGCATATACGTAAAATAATATCATATTTAAGTCAACATATTAACTTAATTACTTATACACAAGTTTACATATTTGCTACATAATTTTACTTAAAAATGTTTACCTACTTCATTTTACGACATCGAAGTCATGGAACGCGTCAGTGCCACGCTCACGCAGCACGTCAGTGTAAAATGATGTAAAATCTAACGTTTGTGTTTTTTGATCATTTTTGTGAAAAATTGTGGATGATGTCTTTTAATAACTTTGATGCAGAACTATGAACCATAAAGCGTTGCGACTTTTTTAAATATTATTTTATTTGGACGTTTTATTAGTGTAGAGGTTAGGTGCAAACATAAACATGCCCTCTTGTTTGCGAATTTAGTGTACCATTTTCCAGTGAATGACCCAAAAGTAAGTTTGTGTTGTACCGTTTTTATAAAAATATTTATTTAAATGAAACGTAATCTTTTTATAGGTTAGAATTACTTCACGGGCAATCGTTATTCTCATTCTCGACAGACAATTATATCATTACATGGATTTTGTTACACAAAAGCTGTATGTTGGTGCTGTTCCCACATTATTAAGTTCAACTAAATCCAGCGTAAGAAGTTGTAATTCAAGGAAACCCAGATCTTAATAGTGACCAAAAGCTTTTGTGAAGTACTATGCATAGGTAAGTATGGTTATTGTTTACCCACATCTTATAGCACCTACTTTGTGTGCGTTATTGTATTGTACATTATATTTCAAGGTTTTGTTTGTGTAAAGTAGGCTAATATTTTCCTGCAGTTTTTCTTTTGTCCAAAATTGGCTTCAGCACGTTAAAATACTTCAGAAAAATTAGATCAGAACATTAGGACAAAACCATTGCCCCTTTTTAGGCGATAAAAGAGGTGGTAACCAAAAACTGATAATTTTTTTTTAATATCAGAATCGGTTTCAACATGTTAAAAAACAGGATTAGATGGTTCTGATCAAAAGCGCAGCCTTTTTTTTTGGTGTCCTGTGATTAATGATATTGCTTGTATCGCCATTAAAAAAATTAATTTGATCATTATAAAACTACGAAGAAAACTAGAATTGTCTGAACCTTTATGGTTAATTATGTTGCAATAAATTAAGACAATTAAGATTTGTCATTATTAAAAATATGCTTCTGGTAGAATTAAATCATCTTGGTAAAGGACCCCGCTCATTTGCTTATATCAAATGGCTCTCGGTGAATGTAATAGTATAATATAATTTAATATTTATACAAAAAAAGCTTAAGAAACAGTAACAAGTTCGAGAATTGAATCGTTGATTGTTTACTTTTCAGTAGCGTTAATTAACAATTTGTTTATATGACTGTTAAAGAAACTACTTTTATCATGGGATTCTCACAAGATTGATGCACTCGTCTACAACTTATGCATGAAAAAAGTACTGCTTTACACACTTGTTGCATAAATAAGTAGGTATTTTAAAATTATTTAAAACAATTTTTTGGCAATTATTTAACAAATGCATTTTTTTCATGCTTCACGGCTCCCAATTGGCGTAGAAAACCCAATTTTTTTAAATTGTTTTTTTTTGTGATCTTTTGAAGCATTCTAATAATTTTTAATTGTTTAATTCTGAGAAAAAAAATTCTTTATAAAAAATTTAAAATGATTTTAAATAGTTTAAAAAAATTGTGTTAACACCACTGAAGAGTAGGAGAAAAATCTACATTCTAAAACAAATTGTTCTATGACTTGATGCACTTAAACAGTCAACGGTTCAATTTTCGACTTTGTTATTGTTTTTTTGGCGTTGTTATAAACATTTCCACTTAAAATTTGGTGTGATGATTTAATGGGCTTATTTAACATATATTTTTATTACATTCTGCAAAAAAATTTCTTAATTTTAGAGCGAAATTAAAAAAAACAGGATATTCTAAGATCTCTAGAGGCTTTAAAATTAATCAAGAATATAGACGCTGCGTGAAGTCATTCACTCCTAGTTGCATTTTCATTCCCCTTTTTTTCGGCAGTTATATGCTGCATACTCTTATGTTGAAATACTCCAATAATCCCCAAATCACCATCTCTGGCAGATTAGACAAATCTGATTTTAAATAGCTGGGTTTTAACAGTGTAAACTCAACTTTGAGGCAGACTTTCGGATTGAATGACAGCACTTTGAGCACATCGGTTCATGTTTAAAGCAGTATACTTCTGAAACTTGTCGGATCGACCTCAAATTTTCCATTCCATTGGAAGCGTGTTTTCGTAAAGTTTTGTTAAAATATATACATTATTATTTAAGCTATCATAAATTGTTTAATGACTTAACAAATTGATCAAAATAGTTTGCATCTAGTTTTCTTCACAATTTAGTAAAGGGATACAAGCTATATAACCAGATTTACTACACTATACAGGGTGCGCCACTTAAAACTCCCCAGACTTGTAACTTTTTTATTTTCGAAGCGATGACCTTGTTGGGCACATCAACTTGTAGACATTTTTAAAGCCTTTAAATATCCATACAGAGTGATTAATTTTTTTTTTTGAATGGTTAAGAAAGGAAACAATTTCTTTGAATATTTTTTTACCTCACCCTATACATGGACTGTGTTATTGTTTTCTTATAAAGGTTTTAATTAGCTTCAATTTATGTTATTAAAATAAAAAAACTTAAAAAATAAAAAAAATGCAATTTCCTACTTAGTACATTTTAATATTAAGTAGTTTTTAAAAATATATTTTTTTATTTTTTGTTACTGTTTTATTACGCTGAATATTGTTTGTGATATGTCTTTTACAGTTAAGCATAAAATTATTATTTACATTCCTTTCAAAGTAATTTAAAAAAAAAATCAGTTTGGAGTGTTTTTAATTCCTTTCTCTAAAACCAAAAAAAATTTCGAATATGACGTAATAATATAAATTGAAGCTAATTAAAACCTTTATAAGAAAACATTAACGCAGTTCATGTACAGGGTGACGTAAAAAAATATTCAAGGAAATTAAGATTTCTTTCTTAACAATTTTTTCAAAAAAATTTTTTTTAAATGCTTTAAAAATATCTACAATTTGATATGCCTTAAAAAATAAGAAAATTACAAGCCTGGGGAGTTTTAAATGGTGCACCCCGTATATGAAATAGACTAATATTTCAATTTTTTTTTCATAGGTTGTGTAACTGATGTTCAAGTAGCAAATGTCAGAGTGACGAAGGCTGACCAAAGAACGAGTACAATCAGAAACGACCCGAGAAATGCTTAACACTTATTGTAGATACTTAGTTAACTTGAATATAGATTAGTTACACAAAATACACTAGTATTAATCTCTCCTAAATCAACAGTTAATAAATTAAATTAAATGAAATTTGAGCTTTACTAGGAATGCAAGGTAAAGGTAAGTAGGTTGGAGAAGAAAAAATATCGTATAGCTGCTTTCTAAAGAACATATAGATCGTCGAGGACAACGCCTAATGCCTGCTTTACCTACTGGGATACGCAGAGATTAAGATGAAATTGAAACTTTGTTGATACTAATTAACTTAGTTTAAATTGTCATTCAATTCGATAATCTTTCCTAAGCTAATATATGTTGACAAATCAGACAACCATATCTTGCATTATATACTTTTTATCTCTTTTTGATGTAGCATGTATTTGTTTTATATACCTTCAAAATAGCACCCTATAGTACTTTTTAAATATTGATACTAGAGAACTGGATTCTTGGAGTTAAATATATGAATATAAATTCCTCATGAATTGTCCAGAAAAATCGATATTCTTTAGGAAATAATTGGAGGAGACATCAACTTTTATTTTTAAGTAGAATACCTCTGAACATTTTTAGAAAGTTAGATAGTTTTATATTTTAAATATAACCATTTTTTACAAAAAAAATTTTCATTCAAAATATAAAACTACTCGGCTCTCTAAATAAGGTATCCGACTTAAAAATAAAACTTAGTATCAACTTCAGAAATATATTTTTCTGTATAACTTATAAGGAACTTTATTCATATATCTAACTTTAAAAATCCAATTGTGTAGTATCAATATTTAAAAAGTGCTAGGATATGCTATTTTGAACATACGGTAGGTAGATAAAATATATACATGCTACATCATAAAGAGATAAAATTACGTATGCTTTACATAGCAAGTGGATGAATATACATATACGCTACGTCATTTGTTCCATACCGTGAGGTCACAGTGTTACTTACCTCTTCACTATGTAAAAATCATATGCACATGTTGCTGACATTTCGCAGAGTATGCACATATGATTATGCGTCACATTTTACATAACACGTTACTTCTGCAAAACTTAGTTTACGTAGCATTTACGTATATGCTATATATTTATGTTTGCTGGGTATGTACTTTAACGAGATCTAGAACTAGATTATATTTTCATCTTGTTCCGAAGGGTTGGGGGGTAAATTGGGGTAAATTTGGAGTAAATAGGTAAATCAAGCAGGTAAGAGTTCATAAAATTGATATTTAGTATAGACAAGAGAAGCTAAGGTCTCAAAAAACAATTTGGGATTAGCCCATTACCACCCCCACCCCATTATTAAAGGGGATGAAAAAAAATGTGATTTAGTGTGTGTACAAGAACCAGAAACCTCAAAATATTTTTTCACTTTATCCGGTATCGTGGTATCGTTTTATGGGTTTTTGGGGTAGAGGATTTCAAATATTATATTATTAAAGTTCCATAAACAATTATTTCCAGATACAAAATTTTTTCGTTGTGTGACTTGGATAGAAGTAAAAAAATATTTTGAGGTTTCTGGTTCTTGTACATACACTAAATCACAAGCCTATTCTTGTAAATAATGAATGAATGTTTCTATACTCTACTGATGAGAACTAACGAGTTCGAAAAAACTTGTACAACTTTTCTAGAGTTGAAATAGAATGTAAGGTTCAATAATAATTGTTGTGAATGACTGAATTTCAATAAATAATTTAAGCATTTTCAATATATTTTTTTGCCTTAAAATGCCAGGAATCCTATCATGTAATTCAATACTTCGTCAGTATTATAGCTAGAAGAGTAGTTGTTTTGATTCGTTTTCCAATAATGAGTGTTTTAAAGTGTTTGCCTAAGTAGTAAGTGTGACCCGGTTAAGGTACCAATATACAGAAAGTAGATAATTTCATATTAAGAGTATAATCTGCGGTCAGTGAAATGAAGAAACGAATTATTCGGCTTATTTTTGAAGATAGAAACTTCAAATTTTGTACGTATGTATTAAAATATATATTCTAGTTCGTCACGTTTTTATTTTTTTGTTTTAGTCAAAAACACGTGATCAACGAAAAAATGGACGTCGAAAAATTGGAATTTACAAAAAACGAAATCGTGACGACCTAGATAGTCCATAATTAATTACGTGGATAAAATATAACCTCTTGTTTTTCAAACATAGATTCAATAAATAGTTTCCAATTTTGCCGTCAATAGATGGCACTCGCCTCGGCATTCGCATAGCTTTACACGCTCTCAGACTTTAGGGAGGAACTTGTTGTCATGGAGACCTGACGCGAATGAATGCTTGCCAGGGAAGCATTTAGGAGTTCTGGTAATATCTTAAATTTATTTATAAATTATTTTATCTTACAGGAATGACTTAATAGATGAAATTCTTGAAAATGTTAATACATAAATAAAAGGTGCCAAATAGAGAGGACCGTTTTGTATAAACACTCCTACAAATTTTATTATGAAAATTTGAATGCGGTTTTTAGTTAGGTCAGAAATCAATTTATTCGAAATTATTACCAAGCAAAATGTACAGGGTGTCCCAGTCAACGCGCTATGCTGGGTTTTCTCGGTAGTTTCTGAGATAAGTTTATGGTTCAAAATCCAATCTGACGTAGGTTTTCCGAGGAATCTCATACTGCTAAGATATTTAGGAATCCAAAATGACGGACGAATTTCGTCATCTACGATCCTATTCGACTGAAAATCGATATCTGGGGGTTTTCGGGGATGCGGTTTACGAATTTTTGGTCAAAATTTAGGAATCCAAGATGGCGGACGAATTTCGTCATCTATGGACCTATTCGACTGAAAATCGATATCTGGGGGTTTTCGGGGATGCGGGTTATGAATTTTTGATCAAAATTTAGGACTCCAAGATGGCGGACGAATTTCGTCATCTATGGTCCTATTTGACTAAAAATCGATATCGGAGGGTTTTCGGGGATGCGGGTTACGAATTTTTGGTCAAAATTTAGGAATCTAAGATGGCGGACGAATTTCGCGATCTATAGTCCTATTCGACTGAAAATCGATATCTGGGGGTTTTCGGGGATGCGGGTTACGAATTTTTGATCAAAATTTAGGACTCCAAGATGGCGGACGAATTTCGTCATCTATGGTCCTATTTGGCTGAAAATCGATATCTGGGGGTTTTCGGGGATGCGGGTTACGAATTTTTGATCAAAATTTAGGACTCCAAGATGGCGGACGAATTTCGTCATCTATGGTCCTATTTGGCTGAAAATCGATATCTGGGGGTTTTCGGGGATGCGGGTTACGAATTTTTGATCAAAATTTAGGACTCCAAGATGGCGGACGAATTTCGTCATCTATGGTCCTATTTGGCTGAAAATCGATGTCTGGGGGTTTTCGGGGATGCGGGTTACGAATTTTTGGTCAAAATTTAGGAAACCAAGATGGCGGATGAATTTTGTCATCTGTGATCCTATTCGAATGAAAATCGATATCTGGGGATTTTCGGGATGCGGGTTACGAATTTTTGGTAAAAATTTAGGAATCCAAGACAGCGGACGAATTATAACTATATTTTGACCCCCCTTTATTTATGTTATTATTGGAGACAAAAAAAAGTTTCGTATAAGAGTTGTAAGGTTGTATACATATTTTTTTAAATGCAATTAAAAAACAATTGCTTGGATATGTCACGTGATATAACAATGAAGGTTGCTTTTTAAATGAAAAACCCTGTATATTTTTACATATTCTTTTAGATCCTTTATCCCCGATTTCAAACATATAAGGATCTAGCTGTAATATTTTTTGATATATCGGACATTAAATATGCTCCAAACATGCATATAGGTATTTTAGGGTTTCTGACGGAGCGCAGTCAGTGGCGGATTTAGGGGGGGGGGGGCTATAGGGTAAAATCCAAGCGCGGTAATTTTTTTGAAAAACACCAAAGACATAAAAACAAAAAATTATTATTATTAATATGTTCTATCAGAACATGTTTAATTTATTTGAGAACGTGTTTTTTATAATAACTAGACTAAAGTTCCTTATTATAGTCAACAGTACAGGGTGGGTGTGCAAACGTTAGAACCTCATTTAACTTCTTTATTTTTGGAGTTACGTAAATACGTTCAAAAATAAAAGTTATGAGATATCACATGTATTTTCCAAACATCATTTCAGCAAAACAATTCAAACAAGTCGAATTTCGGAGATATGAGCTTTACCTTGGTTTTACTTCCACATCCAGTGGAAGTATAGTAACGCCAAAAAAATTTTTTTTAAATTTTTATTGTTCAAATAGGCTCAGAATGTCATGAAACGTCGAGATTTTAAGTTTGAGCGAAAAACAAATTTCTGTCTGTCGGTCTGTAACTTTTTTGTGCGCACGTTTACTCTGTAACCGTTTAAGATATTGACTTGAAATTTGGTACACAAATGTACTTTAACGAGATCTGGAACTAGATTATATTTTCATTTTGTTCCGTCAGAGGGTTGGGGGGTAAATTGAGGTAAATTTGAGGTAACCAGCTAAATCAAGCAGCTAAGAGTCCAGAAAATTGGTATTTAGTATATACAAGAGAAGCTAAGGTTTCAAAAAATGTTTGGCATTAGCCACCCCCACCCCATTACTAAATTTCTTCGTTGTGAATGAGTTGGATCGAAAATCTGGATGCGGAAGTAGTGATTCCTTGGGCAGCGGTTTTTTTAAATAGAACAACCCCCATATATTTTTACACCATTTGAAAGGCCATAGAAAAATCTTTTCAATGATATATGACCCAGTATTTTTCTTAAAAACTATAGTAGATATTAAGTTTTATATTTTCTTACATTAAGTCATGGTAGTCCGAAAAATATATACAGTCTGTTTCACTTTTTAAATTTTTTTTCCGATTTGAATCTAATTTTACTTATGGAACAAATTAGGATCTACTTATTACCAGAAAAAAATTCACGTCCTACAAATGCAAAGCCACCTGCGGTACCAAAATATGCGGATAAAATCAAAAAATCATATTAGGCATATTTTTATTGGAAAATTTTGTTAATGAAAGAATTGTTCAGAAACCTTAAGTCCAAAATTTAATCAAAAAAAATATATAAATTTTTATTAAAATAATGTCCAAGTCCGAAAATATCATTTGAATGGGTTTTTTCGTTTAGAAAACTGTACTATGACAATTTTGTTTGAAATTAAACCCAAGCTGCCAGGTAGTTGTAAAACAGTTTTTTTTAAATACCTAATTATTTTCAAAATTTTTTAAATTTCAAGTTTTTCATTTTTTAATTTTGATTAAATTTTGGCCATTTTGGACAATTCTGAACAAGTTTTATTAACAAAATTTTCCGATAAAAAAATGCCTAATATGATTTTCCGATTTTCTCCACATATTTTGGTACCGCAGGTGGATTTGGTACCGTAGGAGGCGAATGTTTTTCTGATCATAAGTAGATACTAGTTTGTTCTATACTTAAGTAAAATGCGATTCAAATCGGAAAAAAAATAAAGTTATTGGGGTGTTACCATTTCAAGTGAAACACACTGTATCAATTATTGAAATTCTCCATTTTATTTAAAATAAAGTGAAATTAGACAGAACTAACATATTGTTTATTTTAATTTACATACTTTTGTTTTCCATGGCTAATTTGATAAATTGTAAATTTATAGTAAATTAGACAAAATTTGTTTAAGATAAGTACCATGTATTATATTATAAATACAAAGCTTTTTTTATGGCGTTTCAAATGGTACATATATGGAGTGTTCCTTTAAAAAAAAGCAAAGTAAAGTTCATATCTCCGAAATGCGACTTTCAATAGGCATGTCCACAAAATTTTAATTTCAATTGGGAATGGTAGAATTATCGATATTGTACACTAATTTAACAATAAAAAAAACCGCTGCCCAACTTCCACATCCAGATTTTCTATCCAAGTCACTCACAACGAAAAAATGTTGTATGTGGAAATAATTGTTTAATAATATAATATTTGAAATTCTCTACCTCAAAAACCCATAAAACGATACCCCACATCGGTAATAGGGTGAGGGTGGTGATAGAGGGTGGTAGTGGGGGTGGATAAGGTAAAAAAATATTTTGAGGTTTCTAGTTCTTGTACACACACTAAATTAAATTTTTTTTCATCCCCTTTAATAATGGGGTGGGGGCTAATGCCAAAATTTTTTTTGAGACCTTAGCTTCTCTTGTATATAGTAAATACCAATTTTATGAACTCTTACCTGCTTGATTTACCTATTTACCCCAAATTTACCCCAATTTACCCCCAACTCTTCGACGGAACAAGATGAAAATATAATCTAGTTCTAGATCTCGTTAAAGTACATAAGTGTACTAAATTTCAAGTCAGTATCTCAAACGGTTCCAGAGTAAACGTGCGCACAAAAAAAAAGTTAGACCGACAGACAGACAGAATTTTTTTTGCTCAAACTTAAAATCTCGACGTTTCATGACATTCTAAGCCTATTTGAACAATAAAAATTTTTAAAAAATTTTTTTGTCGTTACTATACTTCCACTGGATGTTGAAGTAATATATGTATCCTTATTTTGCCAGTTATTCGTAATAGGCATCACCCCAACATAACGAGGATTTTTGGTAATTTTTCAATAAAAATTCTTGGCCTATGAAGTAAAAAAATATTTTGAGGTTTTTGGTTCTTGTACATACACTAAATCACACTTTTTTTTGTCCCCTTAAAAAGTGGGGTAGGGGTGGTAATGGGGGTAGCTAATGTCAAAAATTTTTTCGAGACCCTAGCTTCTCTTATATATACTAAATACCAATTTTACGGACTCTTACCTGCTTGATTTACCTGTTTACCTCCCCATTTACCCCAATTTACAACCCAACCCTTCGATGGAATAAGATGAAAATATAATCTAGTTCCAGATCCCGTTAAAGTACATAAGTGTACCAAATTTCAAGTCAATATCTTAAACGGTTCCAGAGTAATCGTGCGCACAAAAAAGTTAGACAGACAGGCAGAATTTTTTTTTCGCTCAAACTTAAAATGTCGACCTTTCATGACAGTCTAAGCCTATTTGAACAATAAAAATTTTCAAAAACTTTTTTGTTACTATACTACCACTGGATGTGGAAGTAATCAATATTCTATTTTCAAGAAAAAGAACGCCATTGCCATGTAAACCGGAAGTGATATTTAAAATTTACATGCCTTTTTTTACTTTCCTTTAATGCTTTAATAGTCAATTAAGAACATAAATAATCCGATCAATTCTTCTTGATGTTCAATTATATGTTTCTTAGCGGCATAGATTCCCCGAAAAAAAAAAAAAAAAAATACTTATCTCAAAAACTACCGAGAAAATCGGACATAACACGTTAACTAGGACACCCTGTACACTGTAAATATACATTATGTACCTACAGATAGTTTTTTCTTTTAATTAAAAACCACTGCCTAAGGAATCACTACAACCGCATTCAGTTTTCCTACTCAAATTACTTTAAATAAAAATTCTTGTGCACCCAACGCGAAATTCGACTCTGTACGACAGAAATATGTTTGAACTATTTCTCTTATATATTACACAATATGTTATTCTCCGCCTTTTTACTTGGTCGGCATATTTCATTGATCAAAGGTGCACGCCCACCCGTATATACCTTTTTCATATATATCAATGAAAATATGTTTTGTCTTAACGCAGATTATCCTCTTAAATAAAAAAAGTGTGAATGACTAAATGTAAATAAATGATTTAAGTATTTTCAATATTTTTTTCTTTAAAATGCTAAGAATCCTATCATGTAATTCAATACTTCGTCAGTATTAGCTAGGAGAGTAGTTGTTTAGATTGGTTCTCCAATAATAAGTGTTTTAAAGTATTTACCTAACTAGTATATTAGCGTGCCCAGATTAGGGCAACAATATATAGAAAGTAGGTATTTTCATAATAAATAAAAAAGTGTGTAAGTTATGATTTGCATAATACCTAAATACTATTCTCTAATCATAATAAAAGCAAATAAATAAAAAATAATTAATTGTAAAAAATATGTTAATGTCGAAAGATATATATCACAGACAATCAATGTTTCTACCAATAGGTGGTGGCGCAGCGGCTAAAGCTTTGCGTTGCAATCCAAAGGTCCCGTGTTCGAATCCCACAGGTTGGATTTTTTTTTTCATTTTTTTTTAATCAAATTTTTTTCACAATAAAGATGGTATCACAAAATTAAGGATGTCCAAAAACTAACATTATTTAGAAGAAAACTGCGAAGAGTATCCTATAGAATGTGTAACAATTATATATAAAAAGCTCAGTAAATTGGCGAAGAGTACGTTTTTAGCTTGTTATTATGTTTTTAAAATGCTATTAATTCTTCTTTGCATATTGGTTAAATTTCTATACAAACAAGTTTGACTCATCGGCTCTATATTTTTTCATTCTTGACCTGTGTGACATTACATTGCATTAACGTTAAACACAAATCTGAAGCCAAACAAGAACGCGAAGCTCGCCGGCAGTTATCGACCGATCTCGTTACTGTCGGCGATCTCCAAGTTGATTGAGAAGGTCATCCTGATCAGACTAGACTCTGCTCAGGATGAACTTCACATCGATGATGAGTGCCAGTTCGGCTTCAGGCGGAGCAGGGGCACTGTGCAGCAGGTCGTCAGGATCGTGAATGACGTCAAGGTACAATGCAACCTCGTGAAGAGCACCGTCATGGTGCCCCTCGATGTTGAGAAAGCTTTCGATACCGTATGGATTTCGGGGCTGCTTCACAAACTAAACGCACTGGACTTTCCCATGTACATAACCAAACTTATTCACTCTTTTCTGACAGATAGATCGCTGCAGGTTAGGGTGAATAATAAACTATCAACTCGGAGGGACATTCGCGCGGGCGTTCCCCAGGGGTCGTGCCTTTCACCGAAACTGTACAACTTGTACGTCTCCGACTTCCCGGAGTTCCCGAATTCTAATCTTGCCAAGTACGTCGACGACACGGCCATGTATGTGCACTCACATAATGCTCAAGCGGCCAATATGCTGCTGAAGGCACACATGGCCCGTGCCACGGCGTATTATGACAAGTGGAAAATTTGGATCAACTCCGAGAAGTCCTAGTCGATTCTCTTCACGCGCCGATTTACCGAAAATCGGATTTTAACTCCATTTTCGATCGGGGGTAGACAAATTCCTATCAAACGGTGCGTGAAATATTTGGGGGTTAACTTAGACAAACGACTGACGTTTAACACCCATATTAGTGAGACAGTACGTAAGGTCTACTCCATGTCCAGAAGTCTGTACCCGCTCCTGGCCAGGGGTAGCGGAATAAACAGACAAAATAAAAAAATGTTGTACACAATGGTGATTAGGCCGGCAATCACATACGCGGCGCCGGTATGGTGCAGCATCCCGGCCACGACAATGAGAAAACTTCGAGTTCTTGAACATAAATTTATGCGCCTCATCTCTGGTTTGGACAGGTACACCTCCCTCAGAGATCTATACGCAAATTGCCACGACATAACCCCACTAGCGGACTACGTCCAAGAAATTTCACAAAAATTCTATCAATTCAAACTGGGCGATAGTCCGCTAACCCGCAACATAACTCGAATCAGACAGCATAATGCAATACTTTTCGATATCTACCATACCAGGCGTTGCCTATTTTCCGGCAACTCCCTTAGCCAAACTTTCCTCTACCATAACTTATCTCTACCCTACTCTTTACCTTTCCTCAACTGTATAACTTTACAACCCTCTCTTCTTATCTCTGTTCAGTTTTGTTCTTGTCCTTTTTGTCCTTTTTGTTCTTTTGTCGATTTTGTTTCTAAATTCCGTCTAGGCCGAAAAATTCCCTAGAAATCCAAATATTTTGAACCACACCTTTTATCCACCACACTTTCCTGGAAGGAAGACCAGGGTGGAATTGCTTCGAACGGGTTTTTTCGTTGAGTTCTGTTTTCCCGTGTCAGCAATCAAAATTCCAAAGTGTTCGTCTGTGCGCGAAACCGCTAGTTTTTAAAGTGCTAATTTTAATTATTTTTTAAGTATTTTTGTGTACTATTATTGATCCAAATTGTTAATTTTAAGCTTTATTCTTAGGCAGGAGTTTTAACCTTTCACATTCAGCTTTAGCCAAACCGGACCTGCCCCGTCCAGCCCGACACCCACCTTGTCTGGCTGGCTCCAGGCCAGATTCCGGGGAGGCACATTCATGTACCTCTAATTTTAATAAATTTGTTATTGATTGATTGCTTTGCGTTGCAATCGAAAGGTCCCGTGTTCGAATCCCACAGGTTGGATTTTTTTTTTCATTTTTTTTTAATCAAATTTTTTTCACAATAAAGATGGTATCACAAAATTAAGGATGTCCAAAAACTAACATTTAGAAGAAAACTGCGAAGAGTATCCTATAGAATGTGTAACAATTATATATAAAAAGCTCAGTAAATTGGCGAAGAGTACGTTTTTAGCTTGTTATTATGTTTTTAAAATGTTTTTAAAATGCTATTTTAAAATGCTATTTTAAAATGCTTCTTTGCATATTGGTTAAATTTCTATACAAACAAGTTTGACTCATCGGCTCTATATTTTTTCATTCTTGACCTGTGTGACAGTACATTGCATTAACGTTAAACACAAATCTGATAAATAAAAATAACATAACCTTCAAAAATGCCACAGCTTCAAAGAAACGCCACCTAGCTAGATATAGTCATTACGTCCTAGCTACTTCATAAAAATTACATAAACATTATTACGTAATATGTATATTTTTTAATTATATAAACAGTATGTTGTAAGAATACATAGTACTTATATTAATCAGTGTTATGTAGAAATAAATATGTAAGTTGTATATAATTTACAACTATATAAATGAGACATATGCTAATTAATACAAATATACATACATACTATATATTTGTGCTATGTAAACATGTTTCCTTAGATGAAACATAAGTAGTATGTAAGTATTACAAGTGTGTTTGCTGGGGTGTACCAAATTTCAAGTCAATATCTTAAACGGTTCCAGAGTAAACGTGCGCACAAGAAAAAAGTTACAGACAGACAGAAATTTTTTTTCGCTCAAACTTAAAATCTCGACGTTTCATGACATTTTAAGCCTATTTGAACAATAAAAATTTTAAAAAATTCTGTTATCGTTACTATACTTCCACTGGATATGGAAGTAAATTCAATTAAACTCAATCCTTATTGGATGTCAAAAAACCCAAGAAAAAGTACAATGAAGACGATGCGGCAACATTTTTGGCAATAAATTCAGTAATAGAAAACCCAAAATTATCTTATGGAAACGCTCACAACGACTGGAAGTAAGTAAAAGTCATTTACAGAGAATTTATATAGAAAACAAAGTTCGACCATTTAAGCTAAGGTTCAGACATACACTTGAAAATGGAGATGAAGAGAAGCGATTGGATTTCTGTTTTTCGGTGATAGAAGTTTCCACAGAATGTTTTTTTTTACTGACGAAGCAACATTTTGTACCAATGGCCAGGTTTCATCACAAAACAGTCATTATTGGGCTTTTGAAAATCCAAGCAATGTCATTCACAAACGAAGTCAACGTTATAAAAAAGTGAATGTATGGTGTGGGATTTTTTATGATCGAATCGTTGATCCATATTTCTTAGAAGAAAATTTAAATCAGCATGTTTATTTGGACCTTTTGGAAAACTTTGTATTGCCATTTATAAACACTCTGCAACCGGAAGTAAGGCGTAACATTTTTTGGCAGCAAGACGGTTGCCCAGCTCATTCCTCAGTTTTGGTACGGCAGTGGTTGACAGATCACTTCGGACCTAGATGGATGGAAAGATATGCTCCAATTAATTTTTCTGTAAGATCACCAGACCTTAAACCAATTAATTTTTTTCTGTGGGGTGTTTTAAAACAGAAAATTTATGCAGATGACCTGCCGCATGATCGAGAAACACTAAAAGCACGAATACAAGACTCGGTGAATGAAGTGAATGTACCCTCAGCCATTCGTAAGGTCTATGGTGAATTTATTAAAAGGATGGAGAAATGTTTTGAGGTTGGAGGAGGCTATGTAGAATAAATTGTTTTTCCACAATCGTTGAAGTTAATGTTTTATGTTATGTTAATGTTTGAAAAAAAAATGCAAGTTGACATAAATGTAAAAGTCAAAATTTAGGCTTTACTTTGGATTATAAACAACTTTGTTTTATAAACATTTTGTCCAAAATAATAAATACAGGTACTTCTCTCTTGAGGCATTTTGATTTTTATATGGTAAATTCATTTCTTCGATAAGCAGAATTTTTTATAAAGAATGACTTCGTCGTAAAATCAATAATAGAGATGTTTTTCCTCTTGTCAACGCCATCCGGGGACACACTGTATATAACTAGAAATAACATAAATGCTTTAAAATTCTCCATAAGGCGCAGTAGAACTAAAATATTCCTTCTTTCTTGCTTCTATAGCCTAAGATTTGGAAATTTGCAGATAATAGATATAGCAAGTGAGGATGAGCTTACCCAAGTAGCACAAATATATGCTATTCAGCTGAGATAACCAAAATGCAGCCACTAAAATGTTTCAACGGCTTCTGTTTAGTTATATTTTAGTCATCGTATTTTAGTCGTAGTTTAGCGTAAAATTTAAAAACGAAATAGTCATAATGATCTCTTTTTAGCTATATACTGGTCATTACTTGTAGCCACAATATCGCCATGCAGGTTTGGTTATAAAGTCATTTTCAAGATATCATATATGAGCAAGTATTTAAATAGCAACAATGTTAAGCCCTAATGCTGCCATTCTAGCTATAAAAAAGCTAGAATATATTGACATGGTTTTACTTCCACATCCAGTGGAAGTATAGTAACGACAAAAAATTTTTTAAAAATTTTTATTGTTGAAATAGGCTTAGAATGTCATGAAACGTCGAGATTTTAAGTTTGAGCGAAAAAAATTTTTTGTCTATCTGTCTAACTTTTTTTTGTGTGCACGTTTACTCTGGAACCGTTTGAGATATTGACTTGACATTTGGTACACATATGTACTTTAACGAGATCTAGAATCTATTTTCATCTCGTTCCGTCGAAGGATTGGGGGGTAAATTTGGGGTAAATAGATGAATCAAGCAGGTAAGAGTCAATAAAATTGGTATTTAGTATATATAAGAGAAGCTAAGGTCTCAAAAAAAAAATTTGGTATTAGCCACCCCCATTACCACCCCCACCCCATTATTAAAGGGGATAAATAAAAAATGTGATTCAGTGTGTGTACAAGAACCAGAAACCTCGAAATATTTTTTACTTCATCCACCCCCACTACCACGCCCCATCACCACCCCCACCCCACTACCGATGTGGGGTATCGTTTTATGGGTTTTCGGGGTAGAGGATTTCAAATATTATATTATTAGACAATTATTTCCACATACAAAATTTTTTCGTTGTGAGTGACTCGGATAGAAAATCTGGATGTGGAAGTAGTGATTCCTAGGGCAGCGGTTTTTGTTATTAATATAGTGTTGATATCCAAACTATTACTAAGAAATTTGCCTAAACATGACTATATTAGTTAGGCTTTATTCTGGCGGTTTTCTTAGCTGTTATCAGGGCCGCGCCAAGCCCTTTGAGCGCGGTCGTGCAAATACGCACATTCAGTAGCATATCTAGATATCAGCTGAAAAGGGAGGGTTGAAGAAAAAGCATCTCAAATAAATCACGCTAAACAATTGAGTATAATTAAAAAATTTTCAGTTCATGCCAGGGCCGGATTAAGGATTGGCGCGCTTTCAGGAAAATGAAGCATTTGCGTTCTCTTATTTACAGGCGGGATTACGGAAATGTAAAATGCGCCGCAGGAGAACTTTTCAAATTTGTCAAGGTCAAACTGCCTCAAATTGAAAGTTAGAAATTAGAATTAAAATTATATATTATCTTCGGGGGCGCAAGACATAAAAATATAAAATACCAATAAAAAATGTTTTATTTATATTTTCCCCTGAACTAAAATTAAATATATATTTAAAAATAATATATTGAAAAACATATCCTTTTTCGTGACTTCTTGCTTGCGAACTCGGCTATAATATGATCCTTTAAATAAGTCTGTAAAATGTTGCTACATAACAGAGGTAATAAATGCGACCATTCTATCAATATAAAATAATGGCTGTCGGGAAGTAAAATTCGTAAGTTTTGAAATGCTGGAGCGCCCCCTCGCGCGTTGGGGCCCCTAGGCCATTGCCTAGTTTGTCTATTGGATAATCCGGCCCTGGTTCATGTTATATTGTAATTAAACGTATATATTTTTCCAATTTAAATTTCAAAACTCGCGGAGACTTACGGCGCTTTTAGTTACGTGGCACCGTCGTCCGCCGCACGACTTGCCCTTATGGACGGTGCGGCCCTGGCTGTTATCACCGAATCATGACTGAAACAATAATGAAAAAATATCCTTATTAAATGACTGTTTTAGAAGTACTTTTGTACACCTTAAAATCTAAATTGAGGCCAAATGGCAAGATAAAAATATAACCTATGGAGTATGGAGTATGGAATTAGCAGGAGGGTGGTCAAAAAAAACCACAGCACTTAGGCCCCATTGGACCCCTTGTACATCCTCCCTCTAGGCAGACACTCACCTAGGCCTTCAACCAACCTAATCTTTCGAAGTAGATGGTGATGTTGCCTAGGGGCATCTCCCTTACATTGGCCAAGGTAGGCCAACGCTCTCCCAAAGTGGATTCTCTGGTTGATGAGACGGCTGAACAGTCACAGAGTACGTGTTGAACCGTCTCATCTTCTTGTTCACAACCTCTGCAAAGAGGTGTTTCGCTTAATCTCATATTGTATAGATGTTTCCTTAGCGGACAGTGTCCAGTCTGGATTCCTGTTATAGAACGTAGATTCCTTCTGGTCATTGCCAGGTAGTCCATTGCTGTTTTCTTGTTGGGATACATGAGTAGTTCCCTAGCAAGCTGACAGCTGCTTGTTTCTTCCCACAGCTTCTTAAATTCGTTGTGGGTGTTCTCCTTAATTAATTGTATTGTCGCCGTAATCGGTAACAGACTGGCCGGTCCTGGTCCAAAGATAGGTTGGCCTGCTGCCTTCTTGGCCAGTTTGTCAGCTTTTTTGTTGCCACTTCACTGTGCGTGTCCTTTCACCCAGCATACCGAGATGTTGTTCGTGCTGGAGGCACCCACAAGTGCTTGCTCCTGTGGTTATTTTGTATATTCTCGGGGCTAGTAGTGATTGTCTACAGTCTGTGTAGATCCTGATTGTTTTGCCCGTAGTTTGTCTGCGGAAAATCTCTTTTGCGGCTCTGGTTATGCCCGCCAGTTCAGTTTGTACTATGCTGGCTCGCTCATCCATAATCCATTTATATTGGATTTGCAGGCTTCTGGAGTATATTCCACATCCTCCCCCCTCCTTCTTTCTTGATCCGTCTGTGAAAATGTTGATCACACCTTCACCGGCGGTCTCGTTTTCACTGTTTGTCTGTATTGTGTAGGGTCTATCAAAGACAAATCGGGGAGAGATACCATCTGTGCATGCCTGTAGAAGAGGCGTCTTCCTGACAGCCTCATTCCACAGGCGACTTCTGGTCTCTCCACAGCCTACATTTGGTTGTAAGCCAACGGACTTGAGGCGTGCCATTGTTATTAAAGCCACTTCTCCTAGATATAGATCCAGTGGTGGCAGACACAGCATTACCTCCATTGCTCTCGTTGGCGTTGTTCGCATCGCTCCTGTTATGCTTAGGCAGGCAACTCTCTGCACTTGGCTGAGCTTGGTTCTCGCTGTAGCCTGTTTACTCTTAGGCCACTAGACCACAGCTCCATAGGTTATCATTGGTCTTATGATGGCAGTGTATATCCACATGACCACTTTGGGTTTCATTCCCCAGGCTTTCCCCACGGTCCTGCGACACTGCTCATAAAAGATGTAAGCCTTTTTTAGTCTTCTGTCTAAGTGAAGATTCCATGTTAGTTTCGCGTCGAAGGTTACCCCAAGGTATTTCACTTCTGATGCGAAACTTAGTGTTGTATCCAGGAGAACTGGTGCTTTCAGTGCCCCTGGTTTCCTTTTTCTTGTGAAGAGAACCATCTCCGTCTTCCTGGGATTAACAGACAGCGAGTGTTCTCTGCACCATTTTTCAATTATTCTTAGGGCCCCCTGCATCCTTTCACAGAGGACTCCTTCAAATTTTCCGTTGAGCAGTATTGTTACATCATCTGCGTAGGCGATTGTGTGGAAGCCCTCTGAGTTGAGGTGGCGCAAGAGGCTGTCGAGAACTAAGTTCCATAGCAGTGGTGATATTACACCTCCCTGCGGGCAGCCTCTCGCGACCATTCCTCGCACAGAAGCGTCTCCCACCCTAATTTGTACAGCTCTTTTGGAGAGCATGTTGGATATCCAGCTTCCCATAATCGTGGGGACGTTTCTCTCCACTAGGGCTGCCGTGATTTTTGGGAAGGTGGTTTTATCAAACGCACCTTCTATGCCTATGAAGACACCTAGGGTGGACTCTTTATTGTCCAAGGATTTCTCAATCCGACTCGCGACCGCGTGGAGGGCGGTGTCGGTGGATCTTCCCAATGTGTATGCGTGTTGGTTGGGATGCAAAGGTTTGTCTTTCACTACGACATCCCTTATGTATCGTTCACATAGCTTCTCCATCGTCTTGAGCGGAAACGAGATTAGGCTGACAGGTCTATATGCTTTGGGGTGGTGTAATCCATCCGCCCTGTCTTTGGAATGAACACAACTTTCACTTCTCTCCATATCTCTGGAATATGAAGGTGCGCCAAGCTCGCCCTAAATACTTCGACCAGGTGCGGCAATAGTTCATCCAGTCCCCATTGCAGTAGGGCGGGATAAATGCCGTCAATGCCTGGTGATTTGAAATGAGAGAAGCTCTGTATTGCCCATCTTATCCTATCTTCGCTCACTATTTGGTTGGCCATTTGCCAATCCAAATCTGAGGGCTGAGTGTCGACTTCGTTTGGCCATTCCTTCCGTTCTGTTATCACAGATTCCGGGAAGTGAGGTTCCATAAGTAACTCTAGGCTTCCACGAAGGTCGGTGGTTCATGTACCATCGTCCTTTTTTAATAGGCAAGGTCATGGTCTTTATCTTTGGATCTAGGATTTTGCAAAGCCTAGCGGTCTGTGAGTAGTCTTCGATTTCCTCACAGTAGCTTCTCTTTGTCTTTGTCTGACTAGTTTCTTAAACTATTTCAGGTTGGTTTTATATGACTCCCAATCTGATTCCTGTCTCGTTAATTTTGCTTTGTTGAACGAGGCCCTAGCCTTCTTCTTGAGGTCAATCAGCCCCTGACACCACCACTTGGTGGCCTCGTTGGACTGTTGCGAGGACCTCAAGGGGCAGGATGTCTCAAAAGCTTGTCCCATAGCTGTTTGCAATGTTTTAACGTATTGCTCTATTTCACCACTACTTCCGGGTGTTCTTATGCTAACTCCTTCCAGGTTCTCCCTGAGTTGACATCGATATATGTCTTTGTCAGTCCTCCGGGGATCTCGGAAGGGTTTTTTCGGTGTCCTAATAAGGTTGATTTCAAAGTTTATCCATTGGTGATCTGATAGTGTTACGCAGTCAGACACATGCCAATTTTGGATTAGGCTGGATATATGCCACGTTGTTAGTGTTATATCTATTATGGTCTGACTTCTGGAGTTTATAAATGTTGGTGTACAGCCCCTGTTGCTTACAATAAGGTTGTTGTCAGTTATATAATCATAAAGTGACTTACCCCTTGCATTGTTGTCTTCACTGCTCCAGGTCACATGGTGTGCATTGGCGTCACAGCCCATGATCAGTTCCCAGTTTTGATTGCGGCAGTGTGCTACCAGTTCCTCCATTTCTTTTGTTGGTGGTAGAGTGGCCGAGTCCTGGGGGAGGTATACTGATGCTAAGACAACAGTTGTTAGTTTATTTGCCACCAAACATTCCACCTTAACGGCCGTTAGATCAGATGTTGAGAGGTGTTGAAGTGGCTGGGTTTTGATGTGCCGCGGGACATAGATGGCTGTCCTCGGTCTCTCTGTTGTTGGTGAGCTGAAAATAAGTCCACTTAGTCTTGACAATCCTGTTATTTTAGTTTGAACTATCCAGGGTTCCTGGATTAGTGCCAGTGTATCCTGCTCCTCATCCAGGCGTCGGCACAGTATTGCCGTTGCCGTCCTGCTGTGTTGCAGGTTACACTGCACTATGCTTACCTTACTTACCTTGTTTAGTGTCCCAGCCATCGTGGGATACGAAAGAAAAGTTAGTTAGTCGTTCCCTCCTCTTCCGTTAGAGGGGAGACGACTTCCATCCTTGATGTGCTGGGAGTTGGAGTGGTGGCATCCATCTTACCGGATGGCTCATCTTCTCCAGCCTCCACTTCCATCTTCTTTTGGGGTTGGGGTTGGGCGGCTTCTGGTTCCGCCTCCTGTTTTTCGGTTTCTACCCTTAGGGCGAGAGATTGAAAAAGGTAATGTACCCTCATCGATCTCGCCCCCAGGGTTTTGATGTCCTCGTCTCCGATACCGAAGACGAGCAGGAGTCCTTTTGGGTTTTCTTTGGCTTTGTGATGGAAAAGGCACCACCTGCGGATGCTCAGCGCTGGGTTTTGACCTGCTAGGCGACCGATCACAACCTAAAAACAAGTATTAATAATGTTGAAAACTTTATACATACGCAAATAAGTTTTATATCAACAGAAAAATGAAATATAAAAGACAATATAGACAGAGTTCCACATATTATTGAAAAAGGAATATCGCCTAAAAGTAAGTTCAAAGAGTAGGTTCTTATATAGCGGCATAACACTTTTCACGGGGTGTTTTCGTTCACGTTTGTGTCTGCAAAAGCTTATACATTAATATAAATATTTAGATTATCAAACTGAAAGTGTCAACCTATCTTCTGCATCAGTCCAAGAATTCTGACATTCCATTTTCTATGGCTCTAGTCATCATTAACATTTTACTATTACTCCTTTTTATTGTACATGGTTGCTGGGAGTATTTTGAGTCTGGCTTTGATTGCGGATTAGTCAAAAATGTATGTACGCTTTTGTATTTGACCAGTACAGTTGGCTATTTACTACCTACCCAATTTAAGAGAAAAAAATCACAAAAAAATTTATAAACACGATTAAAATATAAAATAAAATAATAAAAATTATGAAATTTTAAAACGAAAGTTGGTTGTTTACAGAAACTTGGGGGGTAATTACCACGTTACCCCCCCCCTAAATCCGCGCTTGAGAGGTTATGTCTTTGATAGTTTGGCCGTATTTTGATGCGAAAACTCGCTAAACACTTCAACCAATTTTCTGGTAATACTTTGACAAATATGACCGTTAAATTTGCCATTTGACGAAAAAAGTTTATTAGATCTTTTACAGTCATATTCTGGCTTACTTCTAGCATCATTAGCAAAAGCATATAGCAAATGATGACAACTTGTCGCCATGTTTTCTATAAATCAAGAACCAAACGACGGCCATTATGTTCATTTTCAATACTTCATTATTAGTTACCTATAAAATAACGTATTGATTTATACTAATTCGATATTTTAATAAATTTTAATAATCGATTGTGCTTCTTGAAATTACAAAATGTTTATACGTATATATTTTAAATTAAATTAATTATACCTAAAATTTAGAGATTTCTGGAGGTCCCTTTGTTTTTATGAGTATTTTATATAAGTTTACAGAAAAAATTCGTGCGTTGATAAAATTTAACCCTCTTGATTGAGTATATATGCAATTATGATGTTCATATAATTTTAAAGATGAACAAACTATAAGTATGATGGACTTTCATTTTATCTAACAACACCTGCTTAAATCCAAAAGATGACCATAATAGTGTTCTTGTTTTATTTTAGGCCTAAAAGTCATGATTTAGTCACGGTGAAGTAGAATATACATCAGACCTTTCGCCATAAGAGCCATTTCATAACTGGTAATAAAGCAGCCACAAAAATCAAAAAGAGGCCAAATGAGTTGCACATGCGTTATGGCCATTTGGCTCCAGTTGCGTTTTGATGAACAAGATATGATTCCCCATTTTCTTCAGAACGTAATAATTCAGTTTCAATAATCGCCACTATAACCAAATAGCCATCTTTTTTAGCTACTGTAACATGATGATGACCAAAATACAACTACTTGTACTACTTGGGTAGTGATGAGCAGATTGGTGAGCTAAGAACTATGAAAAAAAGACATTGACCCTATGTTAATGAACTCTACAACAATAAGTAGATATAAGAGATATTTACCTAAACCTGTCAAAAATACAAAAACACCAAAAACAACTTCGGCGGTGCTTTGTACCTGCCGGTGTACGAAAGCAAATAACGTGGCACTTTGACCGCACCCGCCGGCTTTACTTTTTATGCCAATTAAGGAAATGTAAACATCTCCAATATGTTCTTTCACAAGTAAGTTCGTCGCCCTATTACTCACCTAGACAGTAGTACATCTTCGTAAGTATTAACCATTTTTAATATACTAAATTACCTCGGAGCACTCTAAAATTTTGCAGAGGCCTTCCCACATTGAAGACTAGTACACCACTTTATTTTCCACATATCATGGTAAATTACGTTGTATAGTTGGAATAAAAAGACGGTGCTGGTTCGAAGTGGAAAACATCTTACTCACTAGGTCACTATGTCCAGTGATTATATTCTTTTACGTGTACGAGAGCTCCCTAAATGATAAAAAAATATCGATTTTACTATGTATGTAGATCGGGGCGGGGCTGATACCCCTAATAGCACACGATGTCCTCCGGACGTCCGTTTGACGTCCATCATGGGCGCAGCCAGGGAGGGGAGCCATGGGGCTGCGCCACTGACGTCCATGAACATAAATTGGACGACCACAGGACGTCTATCATCGAATTTACTTTAAAATTGTACGGAATGGACGTCCTCTGAATGTCCATTTTATGTACGGGAAGTATGTACGTTTCATGTTCATACAGGGACAGGAGATGGATGTCCATTTCGTGTCCGTTGATTTAAGACGTCATAATTACGATGTAAATGTTAGTATTACCCAACAAAAACAAAAAAACGTTAACAAACCCATTTTTTCAATTTTACAATGTTTTTGTTCAATTTTAACCTTTTTGTAAATTGTTAATGATATTATTTGATATTTAAACATCCAAATACTTTCTATATTTTGAAATAAATAGCAATATTAGCCTAAGATCCGGCAGCTTATTTGTGCAGGTATCGAGTTCTTTTAATAAAATTAGATTAAAATGAAAGGTTAATGATAATAATGCTAAGCAAAATCTAGCCGTTGCTTACTTCCCACTATACGGTCTTTAAGTAAGTAGTAGTATACAAGTGCAGTAGTCGGGTGAGTTAAAGCATTGGCTTACAAATCGGTGGGTGGGCGATTCGATCCCTACTCATTCTGTTTTTTTTTTATTATTATATGCCTCAGGGATGTACAAATATTGTTCAAGGTTGTGACATTTAGACGTCCCTCGGCTGCCCGCCGGATGACTTTAAACCAAAAACGAACGTCCATCTGACGTCCTGTATGTCCTTCGAGGACGTCCTTCAGATATCCATAGAGGACAATGTTGTGCTATTAGGGACATAATTGGTGAACACTTAGTAGGTAATTACAGTTATTACCGTGGAGGAGCTAGACGGGCGAAAATATTGAATCTCAAGTAACAATTGAGTTACGTTTGGACCCCTTCAAGTATCCTACAAACATGTGATAACACAGTACTCGATTACCTAGTGATTTATTTGTTAGTTAAGGCCTGTTTGCACGCATCCAATAATTTAGTCGAGTCGTTTAGTAATTTAGTACTCGACCAATGAGGACAGCGTTTTCCACTAAGTCACTCGACTAAAACACGCTGTCCGCATTAGTCGAGTACTAAATTAACAAACGACTCGACTAAATTACTGGATGAGTGCAAACAGGCCTTTAATTTGATTAATTAAACTGCACGCTACCTACTCGAAATGCGCATATAAATATACTATTTATAACTAAGAAGCTAAATAAACTAAAAAGCTACACAATTTTTAGAATCACATTTTACTACTATAAACAAAGAAAGAATGTGAAAGTGGAAACTAGTCAGTAAGAAAAATGTGAATGCTTTAATTAATTAATGATACTAACAGCGACATCTTTTCGCAGGCTATAATATCTGTAACGTTGTGTTGGTAGAAGGTACAAGATTTCTGTCCTCGCATGAGTGGCACAGCCAGCAATGAGATAATTCATTAAATGAGGTCGCTGGCATCCTGTTATGTTAGTAAAAAAGAGTTATAATTAGAGCCTGAAACAGAAGGCAAACATTTAAATCGTTGGTAAAATAAAAGTGGGCGCTCCGCAAGTTGTTTTACCCAACAGGCAATATCCCTGGTCTCCACCAAAACTCACTTAAGTATATATTAGTTCGTTAATCGTACAAAATAAAAAGAAAAAATAATGAATATAAAAAAAGTATAAGCCTTATTATTTTCTATTTGAGAAATTCTAATTTAGAAGAAACCAATTTTTGTTTCAAAATTTTTTTAGAACCATGAATTAATACTAAAATGCAACAATAATGAGCCTCTATTTCTATTTAATTTATTTTTTAATAAATTATGATTTATGTATTAATCCCTTGAAAAATATTGACAGGTTAACTAATTTTATAGATTTCTGTACAGTGGGTTATTCATTATATATTACCCCCCCCCCTCCCTTTATTTCTGTTATTATTGGAAATAACAAAAAAAGTTTCGAATAAAAGTTGTAGAGTTGTATATATTTTTTTAAATTCGATTAAAAAAACAATTGCTTGCATAGATCACGTGATATAACAATGAAGGTTGTTTTTTAAATGGAAAACCCTGTATGTTTTTACATATTCCTTTAGATTTTTTTTCCCCGATTTCATATACACAGCGTGATTTACCATAATATGCGGAAAATAAAATGATGTATTAGTCTTCAATGTGAAAAAATCGGCAGCTACTGGAAGCGGCTGGAACCTCCCCACCCGGTGAATCTTTGAAGCCGAAAAGAGCACTAAACAATATGAACGATCTCATTTAATTATATTTATTAAGTTAAAATATTTTTTTCGTATTAAATCAGAAAAAAAGTCTTGCGTTCGGTGGGATTTGGACCTAAGAACTTGAGTGTTAAATTTATAGTCTGCACAACATTAATATTTTATTCAATGTTTTTAATACAAATATATGCTTCATCGGATCCTAGCCCGGGGCCAGCCAGACAACCACGGTGAACACCGCCGTGGCGAGTGTGAGGCTGGACGGGGTAGGTCCGGTTTGGCTTGGAGAAAAATAGAAAAGTAGCTCCTGTCTTCTGTAGGCAGGCTTAAAGACTAGGTTAAAATTATAATGTGTCCACATGGACCTAAAATAAATATAAAAATAAACACAATTCTATAAAAACGGCAAGAGCATTTAATAATTTTGATTATTGATACGGGAAACAAACGAAAAAACCTGTTCGTTGGTAAAAAACCATATAACTCTTGGTGGACAGGGAAGCTGCCAGATGTAGCCAGGGTAGTGTTCATGGTAGCTCGTTTAAGTTTGAGTTGGTATATTTCGTTTTATCTTTTGGCCTCGACCAATTTTTCACTAAATCGGTCGGGGAAGTGATAGCTGTCAAATTTTTGGTTCCAATGTTTCTCTGGGGAATTTGGTTTTTGAAAAATGTTTAGGTTGATACCAATGTCTTAAATTGTTTTTAGGTTATGTAGTACTATTTTTAGGTTATGTTGCCCGAAGAATTTCCGGCGGGATGCCGGAAGTAGCGGAAATAGATTTTAAAATATAATGTCACTGTCACTTTTAAAGTTTTATTGGAAAAAACTCACCGAAAGCGTTCCGGTGGTGTTGCTTACACTTGTAGGGCTTGTAAGCGGTTCAGGATGGCCTCTCACACCATCCGTGGACTTTGTAAACGTCGAAAAAACTTGTAATCTCTCGATGCACTTGACACGTCAAAAATACTCAGCATACAGTCTGCACGCTTTAACACACTAGCAGAGAACTTATACCACAAATGGACCCGAAGTATTTTTTGGAAATTTTCCTTTTCCAGTCCATTTAATAAAATTTGACATTTTTCTGAAAATTTGACATTTTTCTGAAAAGTGATATTTTCCCGAAAATTTGACATTTTTCTGAAGTGACATTTTTTCGAAAATTTGACATTTTTCTGAAGTGACATTAGAAAATTTGACAATTTTCAAACATTTGACATTTTCCTGAAAGGTGACATTTTTCTGAAAGGTGACATTTCTTCGAAAATTTGACCTTTTTTCGAAAATTTGACATTTTTATGAAAAGTGACATTTTCCCGAAAATTTGACATTTTCCTGAATTTTTGACATTTTTCTGAAAAGTGACATTTCTCTGAAAATTTGACATTTTTTCGAAAATTTGACATTTTTCTGAAGTGACATTACTCCGAAAATTTGACAATTTTCAAACATTTGGCATTTTTTCTGAAAGGTGACATTTCTTCGAAAATTTGACATTTTTCTGAAAAGTGACATTTTTCTGAAAATTTGACATATTTCTGAAAAGTGACATTTCCCTGAAAATTTGACGTTTTTTCGAAAATTTGACATTTTCCTGAATTTTTGACATTTTTCTGAAAAGTGACATTTCTCTGAAAATTTGACATTTTTTCGAAAATTTGACATTTTTCTGAAGTGACATTACTCCGAAAATTTGACAATTTTCAAACATTTGGCATTTTTCTGAAAGGTGACATTTCTTCGAAAATTTGACGTTTTTTCGAAAATTTGACATTTTTCTGAAAAGTGACATTTCCCCGAGCATTTCCCTGAAAATTTAACAGTTTTTCGAAAATTTGACATTTTTCTGAAAAGTGACATTTCTCCGAAAATTTGACGTTTTCCTGAAAATTTGACATTTTCTTAAAAATCTGACATTTTTCTGAAGTGACATTTCTCCGAAAATTTTTTATTTCTTGGAAATTAAAAAAAAAAAATTTCGTGACTCGTCTTGTAGAAATATTTTTTTGATATCATCATCAGTTCGCCTGTTATAAGAATTTTATGCTTTTACGACGTCATCAGAACGTAGGTGTATTTTTAATTCACTCGTATTCCATCCATCTACAATATTTCCACCTACGTTTCAAACTTTAATTGGATGTTTCCAGTTAAGTCGATATCTGCACCAGTTTCTAAGAATTTTTCTTATTTGTGACGTCATGTGACGTAGGTGTATTATTAATTCACTCGTAATCCGTCCGTCTACAATATTTATACCTACGTTTTAAATTTCAGTTCGATATCTTCAACCGTTCCCGAGTTATCAGCCGAAATCACTGAACACCTCTGTCATTATTAGAATATCACCCTGTACATTGCACTGCTTTGAGGACAAAACAAGTGAAATTTTTGTTTTTTAATTTTTTTCACGGAAACCAAATCGAAAAAGGGCCAAGTGTGATATATCGTTGAAATCGGAATTTTTACTGCTTTTCAATGGTTCAATTACAAATTGTAAGTAATCATAAAATAAACAACTTGTTGTGCCAAAACGGCACTAAACGTAATCCGATCTCAACCAAAACCTTTTCAGATCTTCTGGAGCACTAAAGAAACCCTCATGCAAAGTTTCATCCAAATCCGTTTAGTAGCTTCGCCGCTATCGTGCTAACATACATACACACACACACACACACACACACACACACACACACACACACATACACACACACAGACATTTTTCGAAAACAATTTTTTTGGGTTCCTGGGACCTCAAAACGTAAAGATTTGATGTTATCTCAATTTTCGATTTTGGACTAATTGTAGTAACCTCCCACAATTTTATTGTGGGGAGGTTAAAATGTGGAATGTGTAAAATTTTAGAGTGCTCCGAGGTAATTTAGTTTATTAAAAAGGGTGAGTGAAATTAATAGGGAGATGAACTTACTTGTGAAAGAACATATAGGAGATGTTTATATTTCCTTAATTAGCATAAAAAGTGGAGCTGCGGGTGCGGTCAAAATGCCGCGTTTTATGCTTTAGCTCGAACAATCAGGACACCGGAAGGTACAAAGCACCGCCTGTGTTTGTGTTATTAACGGGTTTAAGTAAATATCTCTTATATCTACTTGTTGTAGAGTTCACTAGTATAGGATCAATGTCTTTTCGATTTATTTCGCTACTTTGTAGTGTGATTTGATTAAAACCAAAAAGTCATTTCTACTCTCTCAAGCTTTGCTGTCAATAGTGTCAATTCCAAGTCTGATAAAGTGATATGTTTGTACTGCGGTCCATCAGATTGGTTAAAGTATTAGAAGTATATTGTTCATAAAAATAAATATTTTGTGTTTCTACTTACGTCATTGTTATAAAATATTGTTTTGGGTATTCAGCAGATAACTTTCAAAGAAACCATTCGTTCCTTTCATATACCATTGATGTAAATCTGACCAAGCTAGAATATCAACAAGAAGTTCCCTTACGAATCGACTTGTCAACTTCTTTCATACACTTATATTACTATATCTAACATCCAATATGAAAAGACAAGAAAATAACCATTCTTTCTATATATTGTCTAAGTCTGACCATGACAATATATTTTAAGGAACCTCCCCTACGAGGTGTTTTAAAGTGTCTATTAACATTAGAGAGACCCCAAATACAGGTTAATATTTTGATTCATCGGTGACATCCACCATTTGCCAGAAGCTAAGAGGATGGCAGGCTATTTTGAAACCCCAGCTGTATGAGCTGGCTTGAAAATCACTTATTATTTATTGATAAATGGGTAAGTAACGACGCGACGATTCGTTCGCTTTTTATGGCATTTGTAGGGAAAGTGAACTGTAATCACGTGTCCTAAGATACGGTTAATGAAATAAAAATACAATTCAAATTATTTATTTCATTAGACAAAATTATTACAAAATAAACAAATTCTTTATTAACAAAATGAAAAATAAATGAATTTGGAATGAAACTCGAAAATAAGCAATGACCGAACGAAACAAAAAAAAATGTTAAAATCGAGCTTACACACATACTTTACATTCTTCAACAAAATACAGAGGTATATAATAAAAATTGAAAATATTTTTCTCTATTTCAAAAAAAAATATTACATGCTTAATATTCAAGGGTACCTAGGTAATATAAAAAATAAATAAAATAAAATTTATAATGAATAATATACACCCTATCAAATATTACAAAAAAATTCACGATAGGTAGTACTTATATAATAACACTGACGATTGATTAGAGGATGGAAGGAAAAGTGAAATTTTTTCAGGGCACTAATTTAGAGATATAAAACACGAATCTGAAATTAGTCTTTCGTGAAAAAATAAATATTATCAGCATGTTTTTTTAAAAAAGTTTTCTTTCTTTATGTGCTAAGATTTTATTAGGCAACATTCGACTGCGGGGAATAGTGCGGTGCGGGAATGAAATCGAGGTTTGCAGTTCTAAGCGCTCGGAGATATCGTAGTTGCGTTGGTTTTCAAAAGTTTTTATTTAACTTGCAATGTTTGTACGTGTGTTTGTATGTTTGTTTGTTAGTTTAGGTCAAATCTTGCAAGCTGAATTTCGACTAGTTCTAATTAAGTTAGAGCTTTGAAATTTGGCACACGTGTATAAGTCCGGTGACAATGCAACATAGTATAGCCATTATCGATCTAAATCCAATATGGCGAACGTCCCAAGATGGCGGATCGTCTTTTTAGTCACAACCCCCTTGATATGGGTATCAAATGGGTTTGACGAGTAAAATACGATAAACAATGTGACGTCATTCTAAATCCAATATGGCGGACGTCCCAAGATAGCGGATCGGGTTTTTAGTCACAACCCCCTTAATATGGGTATCAAATGAAAGGGTTTGACGAGTAAAATACGATAAAGTGTGTGACGTCATTCTGAATTCAATATGGCGGACGTGGGAGAGGTGGAGAAGAGGTGGGGAAGGGGTGGCAAGAGGTGGGAATAGGATGGAAAGAGATGGGGAGAGATAGGAAAGGGCAGGGGAAGGGGTGGGAAGAAGTGGGAAGTAGTGTTAGAGGTGGGGAAGGGTGGGAATAGGGTGGAAAGAGGTGGGGAGAGATGGGAAAGAGCAGGGGAAGGGGTGGAAAGGGGTGGAAAGGGGTGGAAAGGGGTGGGAAGAAGTGGGAAGTAGTGTTAGAGGGATGAGAAGATGGGAGAGGGAAGAAGTGAATGGCGGTGGCAAATGAAAGGGTTTCGTCTGTCTATTTGTAAAATAAGTAGACTAAAAAGTAAAAAATAAAATTATATAAAAAAATATTTTTAAGAAAAAGCTTTTATTTGAAAAAACTACTAAAAAGTAAAAATATTTTTTTTAAAATTCATACACCTGGAAACCAAAAGCTTTGGGGGCGGTCAATTGAGCAAAGTAACTAAGCAATAGCGCTATATGACCGCCCACAAAGCTTTTGGTTTCCAGGTGTATGAATTTTAAAAAAATTATTTTTACTTTTTAGTAGTTTTTTCAAATAAAAGCTTTTTCTTAAAAATATTTTTTTATATAAATTTATTAAATCATAACGCGGTTATTACTTCGGTAAAAATATTTTTAAAAGTACCTTCATAGCCAAAAAGCAGCGGTCTTCAATTTTTAAAGAATACATTTTTCTTTATTATAAGCTTAGTTTCTGAGTAATATAGTGAGAAATGTAACACGGCAAAATTAATTCACTTTTAGCGAGCGTCGAACTGAGATACAGGATACAGGCCTTTAAAATCTGTGTTTCCCATCAGGCGTAGTTCTTTTAAAATAATTGTTTATTATTTTACAGTCAAACAACTATAAAGAATATTACAGAATTTTTACCAAGGAAAGATCTGAACCGCGGCTATCTGATGCACCACATAACTGGAAAATTTTGAATAATGCCCTTTTCCACATGACAATCTTTGGACAACTTTTTTTTTGGAAGTTTACCTGTATACAATAAGCTATCGATTTAGCCAGGTATTAGCTTTTATTATTTAAAGCCCTACAGAATCAAGGCACTTTCGTACGCATGAGCTCTCTACTAATACTTCTCAAAATATTAAGCATCGAATTTCAATGTAGCTGCATGATATGAACTTATTGTACAGATAAATAATTCACAAATGCATGTATACGACTATTCAATTGATGTTTATTTTTACTAATTTTTATAGCTGAAACACACACATAATAGTTATTTATGTACCAAGGGTCGTAAGGTGCACTTTTTTGGTCGAGAATACAGCTTCGAGAGCAAAAAATCGCACTGTACGACCCGCGGTGCATATTATATTTTTCGTCATACCCATGACTCATTAAACTGGAAAAAAACTTGAGAAAAACCAATGGAAAACTATAGTTATTTGAGTAAGATTTCATTTTTGTATTAGCGTTGAGTGAAAAGATAGACTCTTCAATCAACGGTATTAGTAAAGGTAGCGATGCTTGGAATATCCATGGCAACCATCAATAAAATAAATTAGCACGCGGCTTCTATTCAAATGACAACTACTGTCAATATAAGCCGTATTATTATAATAGCAATACAATAATATTATAATGTCGAATATAGAAGAATTAGCAAATAAGGCTTGTATGGATTTACTTCCAAGAAGACACATAAAGTATTTAAAAGTTGGTGTCGCGAGAAGGGTGTAAATACCATAACAGAAAATGCGTTGCTGGCTTATTTTGTGAACAGATCTGGAAAGTTAAAGTCTCCAGGTAGTCTTTGGTCTGAGTATTCGATGCTAAAAAGCACTGTATTTATTAATGACAACGAGAACATATCACAGTATCCCAAGTTAAGGGCATTCTTGAAGCGAAAAAATGATGGTTTTAAACCTAACAAATCTTGTATATTTACAAGAGAAGATATGAACAAATTTTTACTCGAAGCACCAGATAATACACATTTGTTGATGAAGGTAAGCTATTATGATTAATTAGGTCGTTGCTCACTTATGCTAAATTAAATTTTGTCAGGTTGTTATGATTATGGGAATAGCTGGCGCCTGTAGGAAGGACGAGTTGTGTAAAATGGTAATTGAAGATGTTGAAGACAAAAATTCTGTAATAATAATAACAATACCGGATTCAAAAAATGGAATGCAGCGTTCTTTTACGATTATTAACAAAGATGAATAATGCATCAATTTTGTTGAAATAGTTAGAAAATATATTAACGCTAGGCAAAATAAAGAAATTCGTAGATTTTTTATAAAATACCACGCAGGTAAATGTATGAACCAACCAGTAGGCAAAAATACTTTTGCAAAAATCCCTGCTGAGATCGCAGAATATTTGGGATTGGAAAATTCCAGTACTTATACAGGCCATTCTTTTCGAAGGATGTCTGCCACTTTTCTGACTGATACAGGACTCGAAGTTCTTGGTTTGAAAAGACATGGTGGATGGAAATCCTCTACAGTTGCGGAAAGCTATGTGTCGGATTCAATGAGAAATAAATTAGACGTCGCCGATAGAATTTTATATAATCAAAACACGTCAGGAGAGTTGGCTTTTGATTAATCTTCAACGATACAACCTATCAACAATCCTACTACTGGTGAACAACAAGAATTTTTCGGAATAAACAATATAGAAAGAAATTAGAATATAAGCCTAGACACAATAAAAAAAAAACATAACTCGATTGTTCAAGTATCTAATTGTTCTAACTGTTCTTTCGTATTTAATATAAATAAATAAAACATATTATATAAATAATATAAATATAATATAAATAAGTATAGTTCAAGTTTCTCATTATTTCAATAAAATTGTTCTTTGGTATTCAATAGAAATAAATAGGATGATTTTGAATAATAAAAATATCGTTTTGTATAGCACTGTTCTTTCTAAATTAGCTTACTAGCATTACTATTATTTATATTCAACTTAAAACATTTAATTCAGTACGTATTATAGTACCTAATATGAAAGAGAAAATTATCCCAAATTAACTCTTTTCCCTAGGGACGTTATGAAAAATAACGACCCGTTGCCAATGGCAACAAGTATTTGGTACACAAAGCGTCACTTACGACCGACAAAACAATGGAATTAGAGTATACTTTCGAAGGAGGTATGACGAAAAATTATAAACACACCCTTTTATAATGATAGCTTGTCTTATCTACCATATGCAAGTGTTTTTGGATCATTACAGTTGCACCTTAAAAACTCCTATAATAAATAAGTCCATAATCTGATTAAATGAATATGTCGTTATATTGTGGATTTGTGTTTGAGCCAGCATCTTCAAACTAAGCAATGTTTAAACAAGTTAAATGTTAAATGTGAACTCTTGAAAATTCTTGATCCATTGATGGCGAACTAAGGAGTTCAAGAAACGTGAAAAACTTGAATACCTTTCTAGGGTTGGAATTGCTTGATAATTTAATATTTCTGCTTTAAAATTCTTGGATTCTATCATGTAAATCAATAATTCTTAGTGTTAGTGTTGTAGAACTTTCCAGAATAGACTTAAGTCGAAGCCAAGATAAAAATACGATTTAGGTAAAAAAAATCATTTAAGAGCATTTTCGATCATAACACACAAGCCTGAAGGGTTTCAGAGCAATAAACTAGCCCAAAAGGACCGTTATGAGTTCGTTAGGCACACCTAGGTGAAAATTCGAAGAAACACCGAATTCTCACTTAGAAAAATATGTTTTGGTCCAGGTCATGAGAGTGAAAGTATGGAAAAATTAACCATATCTCTGAGATAGTGCAGCCTTGACATATTACTCGTCTATCGAGTTATCTCTTATCCTCCTCGGGCCCACAACTAATTTGTCTTAAAATATTAATATCATGTGACATAAAGTTATTCAATGGAGTCTAAATAACACTGTAATGTGCCCACATTTTCGAAAAAGTTTTTATTTTTTTTTTGAAAAATTGGGTATCATATATGATACGTTGGGTCTTTAACACGACAAGAATTAAATAATTTTAGGTCTCAAATTTATTTATGGAATTTAGAAAAACAGTTTCGCTGAACACTACAGCATAAAAATACATTACAAACTTTACATTTTGAAAATGTCAGGTTTTTGCAGCCTGCATACCTGCACTTTGCAGGTATGCAGGTATGCAGGTATGCAGGTATGCTGCATCTTTGATGGGTTGATGGGTTTTGGAATATTTTCTGACAACAACGGGTTTTGAGCAGGGGGGTTGATATTTGTCCAGTTTCGGTCTAAAAGTTGTCCTCTTCCATTTTCTTTTTTTTTTCCTTTTGGAAGTAATTTTATCAACGGTTCGTCGTAATTGTACTCATCTTCACTTTTCATGGTATCATTTTCATGGTATCGTTTTCATGGTATCGTTCATTTTCACTTTCTAATACTATTTCCTCTTGATCTTGGCTGGCTGCGGTCCAAGCAAAATCATCCTCTTCTTCCTCATCATCACAAAAAAGTTCATCATCCACCTCGGAATCATCCAAGTCTATATTATCGGTCAGCAGCTGCAGTTTTTCCTGTGCGAGCGAACCTAGAAGTAGTTTGCAATATTTATATTCTTGTATTGAGAGGGACCCAAGGTATCAGTATTGATAACTTAAGTTCAAGGGTAAAAAAAAAATAGATTTCAGCTAATTCTGTCAAATGCAATATATTACTATCCAGAACTAACATTATTTCATTCAATTTGATAACTAAAATCAATAAACATAGACTACTTACTTTTCAAACGATTTATTTCCTTAATGGTTGCCATAACTCAAGTGTCCACTCACATAAATAAACCAATACTGAGGTTAACACGCGTCCAATTCGCATGCAAAATTTTGTGCGCAATTCTGGGCGCATATCATATATGATACTCGCAGCCACAATTCATGATTCGGAACTACGAGCCGAGAAAAAAATTTAGAACCGAGTTATCAGATATGATACCTGGGGTCCGAGGAGGTTATTTCGAACACGCTTGGGAGTAGAGGAACGGGGCAGAACGCGGCTGGTGCCCTTTTAAAAATAAATTGATGTCGTTCGGTAGTGAGTTCTTCTACATTAGCATAGCTGCTTAGCTCAAGTGGGAATATGCGATTCCAAGGAAAATACAGATAGTAATATCGGTAACTTGCAGTCTGGTGCGATGGAAATATCATCCATTAGAGAGGCCGGATGCCGGTAGACCGGTAGATATTTTCAGGATGTGAGCTTAGAGACGTTTGTCATGAATTTCTTGGATAGACCATCGCACCAACAACTCGATTCTCCAGGAAATACGCTTTCCAAAATGACTCTCCAGAATCATACGCTCCCGCGTCCTATAATTTTTGACCACATCAATCGGAGACAATATAGAATGGTTTTATTCATTTGATAATGATTATTCTATCCTTGGCAACGGAACTCAAAATTTTGATAAATAATATAATTTATTAAATCGATAATTAATTCCAATGATCTTTTACGCGGAATATTAATAAAAATATTTGAATAAGCAAGGCTTCTCATTATTTTAAAAAAATTGCATGTAGAAAAATATGAATATTAAAGTGCAAGGTCAGAGAAATAAATCTTATATGGAATTAATTATCAATTATTATTAGAAAAATGTTTAATCTAGTGAGGTATATGTTATTTTATGAATACATAAATCTCATAAACGCTTCAAGTTCCTTAAGAAAATAACTGTAATTAAGCCAACAGGTTTCAATGGTATTAAAAATTATTAATTTTTTCTATTCAAAAAATCGCAACAATTATTAGACTATTTCATTTAATCAAATTGGTTATATTACTGGTCAAAGTTTTAAAATATCTATGAAAGATATATCTGTACATGAATTCATACCCAGCAAACACAAAACAAAAATTGCGGCCCTTTAATGGGCCATTGTGGCGGTCAATGTCTTTCTTGTGGCCCATAATAACTAATAGCGGAGTGCTCGCGTTGACAAAAGCCGCTTAGTTTTTGTTCCCGTTGGCACTTTTAGAGAAAAATGTATGACCTTGCCAAATATGTGGCTGACACCCTGTAGATTAGGAATTCACTTATCGTAAAAAAATCGTAATGAATATAAGGACACAAATCAAAATTTTCTAACTAACCACACCACGTGATAGAGCCAATCATGAAACATATTTTATCCAAAAATCATTAAATTCTCTGTAGAATTTCTATTTTTAAAATAAATAAATAAATGATATTTTACGTTGGCTTGTATGCCAGTAAAAAACAAAAATCCTCATTTTCTCCGTTCGACTACAGCAGAAAATTAATTATTTTTCGAACACTTTTTCTTTCCCACGACGATATCTCCCAAACTGTTGTATTTATCAAAAAAAATTATTCTTTATAAAATATTTGCTATATTTTCCAGATTACTAAGGTTCTTAAATAAATTTTTTTGTGGATGTAATAACCGAGATATTTAAGAATATGTAGTGTGATGTCAATTTTCGAAGCATATCGGCAGCGTCACGTTAGCTGGAGATACTCGCTATCCCACTACTTTAAGACTGTTTCAACCACCCGCGCTGCTTCCCGCAAAGGCCTATCGTTAACTAGTTACGCGCATTGTAACTATTGTGGTTTGTTATATTTTTAAATTTTTTGTCTTGACAATGATTAATATGGAATGAATATAAGTATATTTGTTGATTATATTAATTCAGTGTTATATGGACCTACATAAAATTTGTATGTAATAGATTAACACGTTATAAGAAATTCCTTAGTTTACTGTTTGCAAGATACTTTCAGCTGGTATGTATTTTTTTAGTAGAATTTTCTACCACATAATTATGTGCTTTTCAGAAGAAATTAAAGTGGAAAGTGCTACTGATGTCTAAAAGTGAGGTAGAGAGAAAAATAAAATTTAATGTAAAATAGACTCGTAAGAAATTATGCTTAATTTGTAAATAAAAACCAACAAGTGTAACCTTAAGGATAGGATTTTGCAAAGTGAAAGGGAAATATGCGTTTATTTTCGGTCTATTATAAATATTTAAAAAATCATGAATGGTATAATCTTTAAAATAGTTTCAGATACTTCCCATTGCTCTAAGGAATGCAACCTTATACAGTTATTATCATAAATTTTGTATATAGTTAAATGTCATTCTCTAATAATGAAAACAGGAACTATTTTCATTGACAAACTACAATATTCAAATATAACAGAAATTTACAATAAAAAAATATATAGTTGTATTCGTTAGAATAATAGAAATTATTTAAAACAGTTGTATCTTTAAAACATAGTATAATCTTTTATACTATGTTTGGTTTTTTAATTATTTATAATAAATCGAAAATAAACGTATATTTCCCACACTCTGCAAAATCCTATCTTTAAGTCCCTAAGAGTTTCTCCCAACTGTACATAGCCAAATTGTTAGTTTTAAGTTTTATCTTTTTTAAGACAAAGAGTAGTAACCCCCTCATTAATTTATCAGCCAAACCTAGCCTAGCTAAACCGGACCCTCCGCCCAGCTACACACAAACCACGACGCCATGAGCCGTGGTTGTGCGGCTGGCTCCGGACCGGAATCCGGCTAGGCGCATATATGTAACTGAATATTGAATAAATGTTATTGAATTCGGGCACTATAATCAAAGGTTCTGATAAATCATTTGCAACATTTATTGATTGTTTAAAACTCCATGAAAAAATAAGCAACCAAAGAGAAGATGATCTATATTCTAGAACTGTCATTTCGAAAAACAAACAGTTTTGACGGTTTGGTTTGGCACCGAAATTGTTACTCTAGTTAAAAGAATAGAAAAAGAGAAAGAAATTGAAAACAGTTCAGATGGATCCAGTGCCTGTCCATCAACGTCTTCAGGTGTGCCCTTGAGTACAACTATTTTTTTTATAGAGAAATGTATTTTTTGTCAAAAGGCATCAACAATAACTAAGGTCTCTCAAGTAATGACCACGAACACAGAAAGAAAAATAAGACTAATACCAGCTCATCAAAATCCCATAATTTTCGCAATAGAAAATGCAAAGGTCTATCTATCAATAAAAATTGTTTGCGCCGCTCTTTATTTTATTTGAACTTAAAATGATATAGGCAACCCAAATTACCTGGCAGTGAATAAATGATAAACTCTATCATTTATACAGGAATTTTATTCTCCCATGCAAAAAGGGCAACAAAAAGTGGACTACTGATACTGCTACCAGTGAGCCATTAGACATTATATATAGATAGTTAAAGAAGTTTCTAAAAGGTGTTAAACAAAATTTCATTTTTTGATATAAGTAAAACCATTTTCTCATATAGTTAAATATAGTTAAACATAGCAATTACTTGAATAGTATTGTGTCGTGCGATAATTCTTCGAATATTGCCGATTCCTCGTCTTTACCTTAAAGTTTCCTTTTCCTGATTTCCTTCAATCTCCGGCATTTATCAAATTGCAACCACCAGGATTTCGACTGAACGGTGAGTTTTACTATTATAGTCAAATACTTAGATTTTAGAAATTACAGTCTGCTAATAATAGAAATCTTTAGCAAAATAACATACATTTGGTCCAGATTCGAGCCTGGATTGTTCCTATTTAGTATATTTCATTTTTATTAAATTAGTTAGAAATTTGATTTTCACATTTTGAAATAGTTGTAAAATAAAATTAGATAAATTCGTGGTTTTCCTAGTGCTTGAAAAAGAATACATAGTTTTTTTTTAAATAATTAGTTTTTTGTTCCTTTCAAGAGTTATGTTTTTGCTTATTCAAAAAGTGATGTAAAATATTTCATTTGCTTTCATTTACTTATAGTACGTTTCACAATAACTGAATAAATTATTTATATATAGTGCATTTTTCCTAAAATTTTTAGTAGTTATATACAGGATGGCCACAAGAAAGCAGCAGCAATTGTCCATTTTAGTTGCGAAAAAGGAACAATATTTTTCTCATATTCAGCGATTATTTGACAATAGTAGGGACGTCACGACGCCCGAAAAAGTAAATCAGTTTAATCTTAGATATGAAACTTTGGAAACAACTAAAACGAAATTTTTAGATATTTTAGATCAAATAAATACGTTAGAATATGAGCTAAATGATGAATTTGTTCCGAGTTATCAAATATTAGACACATTTGATGAATTAATATGTCATATACAACATGTATCAAAAAAGTTAAATGCTAGTAGTAGTACTAATAGTTCGAATAATTCACAACCATCCCATCAGATTCGTAGTTGCCAGAATTACCACTTCCGAAATTTAATGGTGATGTTAAAGATTGGCCTTTGTTTATAGAATGTTATAATAACATGATACATAACGACACAGATTTAACTGACATAGATAGAGTTCATTATTTGATAGGCTGCCTAAGTGGGAGTGCTCTGTCTGTCTGTTCAGGCATTGCCCCCACCGGTGATAATTATCGAATTATTTTTAAAGCGCTTACAGATAAATTTGAAGACAAACACATTATAGCTAATACATTTTTAGATCAATTGTTCAATTTTAAACAAGCCCAAATTGAAAATGCGAATACTTTAAATTTATTTTTAGAAAAATTTCACCCGGCGGTAACAGCACTGTCGAAATTAAATATCCCAAATTTGGCAAATTATATATTGGCATATTTAGCATTTCAGAAACTTAATCCTGAAACACAGCGATTATTTGAAAACACTAGAAGGAATTCTGAAATGCCTTCATATAAAGATATAGTCAATTTTGTAAAAGAGCAGGCAAGAATTTGTAATAGAACTAGTAGTATTCATAAACCGAGTGGTAGTAGCAATAGACATAGTTCAATTCTCCATAGTAGCAATACTTCGAATAGTAATAGCAGATCAAGAGCAACTCATTCTTTTATGGTTCAAGATAATATGAATTTTAAATGTGTTATCTGTAAAGTCAATTTGCACTCAATTCTTAAATGTCCTAAATTTTTAGAATTATCCCCTGAGGAACGTTATCAACTTGTTCGAAACAATAATTTATGTTTAAATTGTTTATCCTCACATAAAGTCATCAACTTGTTACATTTTAAATCGCCTCGGCAAAACATACAAAATCCATACAATAGTGGAGATAAGTCAGATCGGACAATAGTTGGTAATTCGGAGGTAAATGAAAGTTCTATAGCCGGACCCTCCTCTAGCTTGAACAAAGGTAGTAGTCTTTCCAGCGATCACCCACTGCCCCCATTAGTAAATTGTTGTTCTATTACACATAATCATAACCCTTCTGGTAACAATACTGTGTTATTGTCTACAGCTAAGGTACATGTATTAGATGGTTTTGGTAATTTTCATGAAGCCCGCTTTCTAATTGATAGTGGTAGCCAAGCAAATTTTCTTTCTCTAGAATTTAGTCGACGGTTGAAACTTTCCATGTCAAAATATCATTCGCATGTTTATGGAATTGGTTCTGCTAGTAGTTCTGTACATGGATGTTCAACTATAATAGTTGTTTCTCAATTTGATGCAACCAAAAGATATCCCGTAGAGGTACTGGTAGTTGACAAAATTGCAGAGCAACTACCTCCTGCCCAGGTTGATTTAGGTACTCTTTCTCATTTGATTTTACTGCCCTTGGCTGATAGTGATTTTTGTTTTCCGCAAAAAATTGATGGAATTCTCGGGGCAAGTTTATTTGCTCAGTTGATGGGTGAAAAACGCATAGTAGGTCCCCCAAATACTCCAGTAGCAATTGAAACCACATTAGGATTTGTTGTAATGGTCTCAGCTCCCATTTTGTCCCCATCTGTCACTACCCATAGTTTTTGCATTAGTTTAGAACCCTCTATCGAATATTTAGTTAAGAAATTCTGGGAAGTTGAAGATGTACCAAATTCGGTCATAGTAGATCCCGACAATGTGGAATGTGAGAAAATATTTAAAAGTACTTGTAGCCGGGACATTTTCGGAAGGTATACAGTAGCACTACCTTTCAAAATTGATAGTTCTTTTTTAGGAGATTCATATACTATAGCTCTTCAAAGATTTTTGTCATTAGAAAAATGGTTACTTACTAATCCCACTCTTAGAAAGCAATATGCGGAAATAATCCGAGATTATTTAGTCCAAGGTCACATGTCCAAAGTCGTAGAAAATTATAGTTCTTCCGCACAATATTTCATTCTTCACCACGCAGTCTTTAAAAAAGATTCTCTTACAACTCCAGTCCGGATTGTCTTCGATGGTTCGTGCAAGACGGACTCTCTTTATTCATTGAATGATTTATTATACACTGGTCCAAAATTACAATCAGATGTTTGCACGATGTTTTTGAATTTTAGGTTATTTAAAGTAGCTTTCACTGCGGACATTCGACAGATGTATAGACAAATCAATTTAAGAGAAGATCATCGGAGATTTCAAAGAATTCTTTGGAGATTCTCTCCACATGAGCCCATCGAAATGTATCAATTGAACACTGTTTCTTTTGGGGTCAAAACCTCACCATTTCTAGCACTGCGTACTGTACGCCAATTAGTTGACGATGAAAAAACTCATTCCCACTAGCTTCTGAAGTAGTTAAAAGAGACATGTATGTAGTATGTAGATGATCTTATATCGAGTGTGTCTTCGGATAGCTTAGCTATTGTTTTATATCGTCAATTGGTCGAATTATTTCGTAACGGAGGTTTCCAACTAGTTAAATGGGCGACCAATTCAAAACAGTTACTAGAAGAAATTCCGGTAGAGGCTCGAACCACCGACGTGGTGAACTTTGAAACCGATACCCTTAAAGTACTAGGTTTACAATGGCATCCGAGTTCTGATTTGTTGTCATTTTCTTTTGATTTATCTGATAAACCTTGTACCAAGCGTAATATTTTATCAACTGTTGCTCGTTGTTATGATCCTTTAGGATTCCTAGCCCCTGTTACCTTGTTAGCAAAAATTTTGATTAAAGATTGCTGGATATCTCAGCTAGATTGGGATGAGCCATGCCCTCCTGATATAGTAAATCGTTGGAATCAATTTTCTATTGGATTACCTCATCTCTTAGAATTTACTCTCCCTCGACATATAGGTGTTGCATTGAAACAGCCCATAGTTTTAGTAGGTTTCGCAGATGCATGTTTAACTTCTTACGGCGCTGTCGTCTATCTTCGTAGTACAAATTCAAGTGGAGAAGTTCAGGTACATCTTCTTTGTGTCAAGTCAAAAGATTTTTAATTGTAAATTGTTGTGGATCTCGTTTAAATATTACTCACATTTTTGCATTATCCGATTCTATTGTCACACTTAATTGGATCGCATCCCATCCATCCAAATTACAAACTTTCGTATCAAATCGGGTGGCCCAAATCCAGTCCTTAACCGAGTCTAGTTCGTTGTTTCATGTATATGGAAAAAACAATATCAGCGACGGTTTGTCTAGAGGTTTAACTCCTTCTCAATTTATAGCTAACACTTCTTGGAAAAGTGGCCCTGAATGGTTAAAATTAGATTCCGATGAGTGGCCAATTAGCGTAGCACGTTCACAAGAAAATCTACCAGAGTGCAAGGTAATTTCCTTAGTAGTAGCCGAAAATATCGACAATCCACTTTATACACTAATTATGCGTAACTCGAAGTGGATCAAACTATTGAGATCGACTGTTTATGTCCATAGATTCCTAAAATTGTTGCCAATAGCTTCTTTAATTTCAGTTTCCGACTTAGATGTGGCTGAAAGTACATTGATAAAAATAGTTCAACGTCGACATTTTCACTCAGAGATAGCTTCACTCAAGAAAAACACTATTCCGCAATCTTTAAAACATTTACGTCCTTTCTTGAAAGACGATATAATTAGAATTGGAGGTAGGCTAGCTCATGCTAATTTTAATTTTGATGGACGGCATCCTATATTACTTCCAAAAAATGATCATTTTGTAGAACTTCTTATAGACCATTATCATATCATCAACCTTCACACTGGCCCCCACCTAGTTCTTTCTTTGCTTAGATTACGCTATTGGATTCTCTCAGGTCGTAGTGTCGTTAGATACAGAATCCAACAATGCAATAGTTGTTTTAGATTAAAACCAAAACCACAGATTTCCGTGATGGGAAATCTTCCTAGTTTTAGAGTCGAACAAGCCAAGGCATTCTTACATACTGGATGTGACTATGCTGGTCCTGTACAGCTAATTCCTTATCGTAAACGAGGAGTTCGTCCTGTCAAGGCATATATTTGTTTGTTTATATGCATGGCAACCAAAGCAGTGCATCTTGAGCTTGTTACTGATTTGTCCACACCAAATTTTCTTCAAACCTTCAAACGGTTTATTGCTAGACGAGGAGCGATTTCGGAGATGTATTCTGATAATGGTACCAATTTTATAGGCGCAAAGGCAGTTTTGGATGAACTTTATCAATTCATACTATCTCCGAAATATAATAATACAATATTTAATGAATTAGCTACCAAAGGAATTCAATGGAAACTGATACCTCCAGGTGCACCACATATGGGTGGTCTTTGGGAATCTAATGTAAGGTCCGTTAAAACGCATTTGTACAAAGTAATACACAATCAGCTATTGACTTATGAGGAGTTTAATACTCTACTCGTTCAAATTGAAAGTCTTTTGAATTCACGTCCTTTATGTGTACTTAGTTCTGATCCTGTAGACCCTATAGCTTTGACACCTTCACATTTTTTTACTCTAACTCCCGCCACCAATATTCCCGCTTCTGATCTTACTGATCAAAATATTAATAGATTTAATAGGTTCCAAATGATTGATCGGATGGTCCAAGACTTTTGGAAAAGATGGCATTTAGAGTATCTCACTACGTTACAGACTCGACAACGATGGAATACTGATAGTAATCCTGTCAAAATAGGTACCATTGTTGTCCTGGAACAACCAAATACACCGCCTCTTCAATGGCCTTTAGGTATTATCGATCAAGTCTATCCTGGACGCGATCACGTTATTAGAGTAGTTGATGTTCGTACTAAAAATGGAATCTATAGGAGACCTGTCATTAAGGTCTGCCCTTTGCCCTTGCAATAATTTTTCATTATTTTAGTTTGTAACTAGTAGTAATAGTAATAATGTTTGTAAATAGTAGTTTTAGCATAGATTTTTCATTTATCGTCGCTCTTTATTTTATTTGAACTTAAAATGATATAGGCAACAGAAAATTACCTGGCAGTGAATAAATGATAAACTCTATCATTTATACAGGAATTTTATTCTCCCATGCAAAAAGGGCAACAAAAAGTGGACTACTGATACTGCTACCAGTGAGCCATTAGACATTATATATAGATAGTTAAAGAAGTTTCTAAAAGGTGTTAGATAAAATTTCATTTTTTGATATAAGTAAAAAAATATAGTTAAACATAGCAATTACTTGAATAGCATTGTGTCGTGCGATAATTCTTCGAATATTGCCGATTCCTCGTCTTTACCTTAAAGTTTCCTTTTCCTGATTTCCTTCAATCTCCGGCATTTATCAAATTGCAACCACCAGGATTTCGACTGAACGGTGAGTTTTACTATTATAGTCAAATACTTAGATTTTAGAAATTACAGTCTGCTAATAATAGAAATCTTTAGCAAAATAACATACAAAAATAAAAGTGGAAAACGTAAAATCAAAAGAGGCATTTACCAAAATATGTAAAATTCTTAAGAAAGGGTTTTGAAAGCAAAAAGGGTATGGTATGTCGTCTATTTATGAGAAGTATTTTGAAATGAATGGATATAAGTCCAAAAGACAGATCAGTAGACTACTTAAAAATACATTTACTGACAAAGGAAAGGAAAGGAGAGGAGAGGAGAGGAAAGGAAAATATATACATATTATGGGTCAAAAAGAACGCTACTCGCACACTTAATTCAGTATTACGAACTTATACAAGTCGTTACATATTTGATGTTTTAAAAATTCATAGGGAATTCTTTTCGTTTAGATTGAGGCAGTAAGGTTTGTTCTTGTAAAAAAAAGAACATGCCATGCATCTATTTATGCTCCTGCATGGGAAAAAAGTCCTGCAAGAACTCCTCGTTCAGAAGAAATAAAAACCTACTTAAAGTTGACTACACAATTCTTATACGTGTAAAAAATGTCTGCTTCTTTGGCGGTGCCTTAAAGATCAAAGACGCCGATATTTTTTACACGCATAAGAATTGTGTAGTCAACTATATCAATAAAAATGTATTTGAATTAAATGAAGAAAGTGAATAGTGTATATCTTTAATTGGCATTTAAATTTTGTTATATTATTTTTAATTTTTAATGAGTTTTTTATTTTGATATGGATTCTGTTATCTGACAACATTGTATTTTAAAATTAATAAAACTTGAAAATTAATTGAAATATGTATACATTTATGCTATTACACACAATATTATATAAATTAATAATTGGTAAAAGATAAGTACAAATTAGGTTCGGTTAAATTCACCTCGACAGTACTTCCTCATCACATACGACTATAAATTTCTTCCAGAGTGCGCTAAAGATACGCTTTTAAGTGACAATTTCCATCTCAAACATTTTTTATTTAAAATTTTTTAGATCCGACAATAATTTTTTTAAGCTCTCCCTGGAGCATCGATTGCATTAATATTCAACAACGTTCTACCTTAAAGCTCCCAGATCTCATGTCTAAAATTTCAGAAAGTCCATTTCGTCATAATCTGAAATTTACGCGTCAATTTGCCTATAGATGAAAAAGTAAAATAAAACCGCTGCCCAAGGAATCACTACTTCCACATCCAGATTCTTTATCCAAGTCACTCACATCGAAAAAACTTTGTATGTGGAAATAATTGTTTATGGAACTTTAATAACATAATATTTGAAATCCTCTAGCCCAAAAACCCATAAAACGATACGCCACATCGGTGGTGGGGTGGGGGTGGTGATAGGGGGGTGGTAGTGGGGGTGGATGAAGTAAAAAATATTTTGAGGCTTCTGGTTCTTGTACATACACTAAATCACATTTTTTTCATCCCCTTTAATAATTGGGTGGGGGTGGTAATGGGGGTGGCTAACGCCAAAAATTTTTTTCAGACCTTAACTTCTCTTGTATATACTAAATACCAATTTTATGGACTCTTATCTGCTTGATTTACCCATTTACACCAAATTTACCCCAATTTACCCCTCAACCCTTCGACGGAACAAGATGAAAATATAATCTAGTTCCAGATCTCGTTAAAGTACATGTGTGTACCAAATTTCAAGTCAATATCTTAAACGATTCCAGAGTAAACGTGCGCACAAAAAAAGTTACAGACAGACCGACAGACAGAATTTTTTTTCGCTCAAACTTAAAATCTCGACGTTTCATGACATTTTAAGCCTATTTGAACAATAAAAATTTTTTTAAATTTTTTTGTCGTTACTATACTTCCACTGGATGTAGAAGTAATTAATCTGAAAAGTTTACGGTCCTGTGTTGGTATTCATTCTAAGTGGATCTTGGGTGCTCCCGGAGTTAGAGAGGGGGTTGTTGAAATAGAGTAGAAATGAGTGAGTACTCGCGAGTCGCAGACAATTTCAATCCGCCGATAAGCTTCGAAAATTGACATCACGTTACACATTATTAAATAAAAATTATTTCATAATTTTTAAAGTTGTGGTAATTTATTTTTTTTTATTACTTATTTAGTTGATATTTTTGTGTCGGGGTTTTTGTAAATTTGTGATTTAATTTTATTTTATACTTTTTAAACTAAACATAGACATACAACATAGCGTATTATTATATCACGAGTCCCACACAGAACTTTTTAACCTTTAAGCCGACGCGGTCCAATTTTGTATTCTACTAGTCTCACATGGTCTACAAGACCGGTTCTATTATAAATATATGTATGTGTTATATTTAATTTTAATAAAAGCTGCATCAAAATCGGATCTCCCGTTGAAGAGATATAAAGCCACAGACAGACAAACAAACATACAAACATACGAGTCAAACTTTTTGGGTCGGGGGTTAAAACATTGAAAATTTTTAAAAACTCCCGATCAATGTATCTAATCGTACCAGTTTCATATGACTGAATCAAAATGAGGCCGAAATCATATTCGGCTACCATAATTGTCTGCAGATTTTCAATTTTACTTCAATCGGACAATTTCTAGAGAAGTTCAACATGGCGAATTCAAGATGGCGACCAATCATCAAAATCTAATATGGCCTAAAACCTTCTCGACAAAATACTCTTTCAAATAAAAAAAGTGCATCAAAATCGGATCACCCGTTGAAGAGATATGAAGCCACAGACCGACAGACAGACAGACAAACATACGCGTCAAACTTATAACAACCCTCTTTTTTGGTCGGGGGTTAAAAATTAACTAACTTCAAACTTTTCGTATTTTTTGATGGTGGGATTGTAGAAGAACGCACTACCGGGTGTCAAAATGACGCGACACCAATTTATTTCTCAGGGGGCCCCAGTCGCGTATTACCCCGTTCTTCTACCTCCCAGGCGGGTTCGAGATAAGATGCACTTCGATAGCCGGATAATGGACCAAGGCTGCACTACCACGGATCGATAATGACGCTCTCTCTGAACCTGAATTCCCTCGTTAGGGGTTTAGGCACCTCTTAATTTCCTGAATTTTTGCATAAAAAAATCCCAACCGAAGAATTTCTCTGCGGAGGGATTAGTTTTGGTACGCGGAATCCACGTTTTGGGCTGCCAAGAACGGACTCTGTTTCTCAAAAAACGCATAAAAGAATCCCTATCAAACTTCCGTAAGGCAACCAGAAGGTCAAGTGTTAATGTGAATTAACTCGACACATCCGGTTTTCGATACGAAAGTTCCAGGGATTATAGACCGTCAACAGGCCTCAAGATCAATTAAGAAACAATAGTTCAAAGAATCCGTTTATTTAACAGAAGCGGTTATACAAAATTCTCAAGATAAGAATCGTGCCTTCCCCAATCAAGGTAATGGCTTTCAGACCATACAAACGAGAGCGCTTACGCTAACGATCGATTAGGTAGAAAAGATTCATGCATACCTTCTCAGAATCAAAATGCGAGGTTTTTAGAGAAGTCTGAGACTATTTGTAATTCATAATTACGGCTGACTGATATTAACTTAAAAAAGCTTTACTAAATGAATTTAGTTTCGCTAGAGACTACTTAGCTTTAAAGTTCTTGTATCGTGGAGATTCACGTACTCAAACACATTCGTGAGGACTTATAACTGCATAAGTTTAATGGCGTTCGATCAGTCCACGATTTACTTGCTCCTATGCAGTTCTTCAATATTATCGATATGGCAGCTACTCACCTTCGAGCGACTTTTAGGCAAAATTGAATTTTTGGTTTTTTATGCACAAGGCGTTTTCCTCTGTAACTTGGTCATTTGGAAAGCCCTGCTATTGGCTTTCCTACCATTGCTTTGTCTGGACCACTCAACGCGCTCGACCAAATTGCGAGCCACTGAGTCAGTCCAAACTCTTTCTATGCGAGAAACCGGCCTTGTACATGTGCATTGATTTTTATCAATTTTTGCTTATCGGCACTACGCCGGCTTTGTCAAAATCTTCTATTTTGCCTTTTGGATGCAGTGCATCGCTAAAATTTTATGCTCCAACTTTATAATTGGGCTTTCAATGACCGTACATCAAAGGTCAATGTCTTTGGTGGAGGAATAAAAATTAAAAAATATTTCAAAGTATATTTTCGTGGTACTTTTTGAACTGACTTTGTGGTACTTACCAATTTCGGCGAACTTTTGAAAAATCAATTTTCAAGCCAAATTTCAAGGTAGTTTTGAAAAATTAATCTGCGGGTGAAATTTTGGCGTACTTTTGAAAAATCGATTTTCAAGTCAAATTTCAACGCAGTTTTGAAAAATTAGTCTGCAAGTGAAATTTTGGCGTACTTTCGATAAATCGATTCTTCAAAAATATATAAATATATAAATCTTTGTCATTATATACTTTTGCTCTCATATTATGAACCAAAAACATTTTTCCTAAGTGAAAATTCAGTGTTTCTTCAAATCTTCACTTGGTCATTTCCAACGCCTTATAGAACCCAAAACGGTTCTTATGGACTGATCTGTGCCTCTGCAGATTCTTAAAAATGTCTATAAATGAAATTTTTGCCTAAGTCGAATTTTGATTCTGTCTTCAACTTAGGACGATTTTGGAGAGTTCTACAACACTCCCTTCCTTTGGTTGAATCTTTTATACTCATCGATTGCCTTTAATTTCATATTCGCATGTATGCCTGTATGCCTTCCTCTGATGTTTTGACCTATGGTACAGATGTTTAAAAATAAATACCTTAATTGGGGCAGACGGCTGATTCGCCTATCTAACTTAAAAATAAAAATGCATTTTTTAAACAATACGCCAAGTTGATACAACATTTTTATCAACTTAATTACACCCGTGTCGAGGTGCGAAACGAAGCGAAGCGTAGCACAATTTCGATTAGCGTCCACTCTCACTAATTCGTTGCACCCGCATCTTCGCTCTTGTCTTGATCCTGCATGACTTGAGCCCTCTCTAGAAGAATCTGACTATACCTCCATGCCGCAGCTTAGGATGGTCCTCGCTCTTGAGTCCCAGACTCGGTCGTGCCGCGCCCTTACGACAGACTGGGTCATATTTCCCTCTCTGCTCATGGAACATATGTACTTCTGCAACTAGATTGACTTTTTGTTATACGGTCAATAACAAGTCGTCGACTGGAACGCGTCGACTAACAAACACAACGTGTTGTTATTTGGAAATATCTTTAACATGAATTTTGTTAACTCATAAAGGTAGAAAATAGGTTATTCGTAAGATAGATTAAATCGGCTTACGATACTCATGCGGTCATCACGACTTAAAAAATATAAAAAAAAAGAAAATTGAAGCGTCTTCTTGGGCGAAGAACGGCTTCTGAAACTCGTCTCGTAGTTTCCATTGGGAATATGGTAATTTTGTTGACTTAAAATGATTGAAATAGAAAGTGTCTTCTTGCATAAGAAAAACAGCTTCTGAAACTCGTACTGGCTAGTACTTATGCCTACGTCCATTACTCGAACTTGGCGGCTCTCGCTCTTGAGAAGCTAGGCTCACCGGATCGCGCTCTTGCGTCGGGTTCGCCGTCTCTCCATGTCTGCTCATGGGGTAGACTTAATATCGCTAATTCATCCGTTCAAGGATATAATTACTACATAGGATTTTGATAAAAATTGACATTTTCGGTCCGACCGTATACAGGTCAAATCGCCACTTAGGATTTTGAGAAAAAATATAAAAGAAAGCAAAAACGGCTATTAGCCGTGGTCGATCTCGGAAACATCTAGAGGCGACTCTTCTATATCTGGCTCATCTCGAGCATCATCGGGGGGGTCTTGACTTGTTATATTCGGCTCATCTTGAGCACCTGCGGGAACATTGATTTGAACTAGTGTGGTATCGCTACGTCGCTCTGACGTGAAGCGTAAGCTGCTGTGAAAAATCTTTCTATGTTGTTACGCATACAAAAAGTATCGTAAAAACCGGAATTAAAATGACCTCTTTGGTCTGATATGATAACCCTCGGAATGCCATATCTCACCATTAATTCTTCTTCTATAAATTGTGCTATGGTTTTACCACTTACTTGCGTGAACGCCTTAGCTTCGACCCACTTACTGAATACTTCTTCCCCATTAATATATAACGGTTATTTGCCTCTTTTGTCCGCTTTGTCGGTTGCGGCTGTCTACTTTTTACGGAATTGCAAATAATGCACTCATTTAAATATTTGTTTATTAAACGAGACATGTTATTAAAATAATATCGGTCCGAGATGATTCTGACTGATTCATCTCGACCGGGATGACCTACTTCTGGTCTGTCATGAAAATGAGATATTACTCTCATGACCATACGTTTTGGTACGTATAATCTCTATTTAACATTTTCACTTCTTGTCCAAAGTGTACTTCCTATCACTTCTCGTGTATTCACGAATTTCACATCTGCCTCTGTTTTATCCGCTTGTCGCATCAGAGTATTCCATCGTTCAATTTGATCTTGGATATCTCTGGAATGCGTTTGCGCTTCTGTGACCTGATCATTTAATTCTAAAGTGGTAATCACTGATTTGCGTTCCTTATATGAAAATGTTGGTGGATACATCCTTTCCTCTTCGTCGTCTGCTTCGACGTCTGGGCCTTGAGGATTCCTACTAAGGTAGTCTGCCAATATATTCTCCTTGCCGGGACAATGTTCTATCGTGAAACTGTATTCCTGAAGTAGTAATGACCAACGTGTAAATTTCGTTTTCTCATCCTTATGCTTGTTTAACCATAGTAAACCTCGGTTGTCGGTTCTAACTATAAATGGACGGTCGGCCAAATATATTTTGTACTTCCTTATATAATTAACGACGCTCAAACATTCTAATTCATTAATATGATATTTTCTCTCCGTCGGAGATAACGTATTGCTAGCATAAGAGATGATGTGCTTCTGGTCATTATCCCCCAGTTGATAAAGGACGGACGATAATCCTATCAAGGATGCATCGGTCTGTAAAATGAACATTTTATTAAAGTCGGGCCGGTGTAGTCCTAGAGGTTGATTTAGTACTTCTTTTAGTAGGATAAAGGATTCTTGGGCTTCCGTATTCCACTTATAACGCCAGTACTTCGAGAGTAGTTGGGTCAAGGGCTTAGTAATTATTGCAACATTAGGGATATATTCACATACCCAATTACATAGGCTAAGGTAACTCTGAAGCTGGCGTCTTGTCGTAGGCACAGGATAGCTCTGTATCTGTAGAATGTGCTTTTCTAAAGGTTGAGTGGTATTGGCATTTATCTTATGCCCGAGATAGGTTATACTGGATGTGGCTACTACACATTTTTCCGGTGACACCTTTAAATTATGTAAACGTAGGCGTTTAAAGACGGCTCTCAGATGGTTTACATGCTGATCTATATTTTCGCTACAGATGATTATATCATCGAGGTATACTTTGCAGAAGTGATGCAAGTAACCGGTCAATACGTCTCTAGCCATAAATTTTTGAAACGTACACGGAGCTGTCTTCAGTACGAAAGGCATCACGTTGAATCGGTAATATGCTCCATCCAATGTCGTGAACGTGGAATAGTTTTTGGACGACTCCTCAAGAGGGATTTGCCAGTATCCACTCTTGAGGTCTAACACCGTAAATATGTTGGCGTGTCCTAGATCTTTTATACTCTCGTATATTTTGGGCAATACGGAGGCTTCGTCTTCCGTTACTTCATTTAAGTGACGATAATCAATACATAAGCGAGGCTTCTTGCCGGGCCTTTCTATTATAATGGGAGGCGAACTGTACTGGGCCGTACTCGGTTCTATAACTCCGGCCTTCAGCAGCTCTTCTATCTGGTCATATAACTTTTTTCTTAGTTGGAGACATAGGATAAGGTTTGATATTAAACGGGCGGTCGTCTTTAATCATAATTTTATGTTTCGTAGTCACAGTGGTAGCTTGGGTGGGTACCGCTGTGAACAATTTCGCGAACTCTTCGAATAGAGGTCTTAAGGTATCGTTTTCTAGAATCAACTCTTTGGGAAGTTGGCATTGTCCCCTTTCTTGATAGGCAGTCTGATTCCAGAACACGGTTATTCGATCTTCAGTGCCGACGTAAACGCACTTTCGTTGATAATCGAAAACGACATTATGGGCATATAAAAATGGTGCTCCCAGTATGAGTTCTTCATTTAGATCTTGTATGACTTGAAACGTGGTCTTGAAGGGTACATTAACGTTTATTGTCGTAGTCCCGAGGGATTCTATTAAACCATCGCCACAAGCCATAACAAACGCTTGGGGAGCTGTAAGTCGATCAATGTCGTTCAAAAATTTAGGTCGGATAATGTTCCTTGTTGAACCTGTATCCAGTAAAGCGTTCACCGCTCGGTTATTAATTATAATCTTGATGCGAGGCAGAGGGAAAGCGTCGCTGGTTTGATTAATAGATTCTAATGGTGTGGATTGGTGCGGAGATATGTTGGCTTCGTGATCATTAAATAGGTAATTAAGATCAGGAAGGTCATCGAAGTTATTTAATTTGAACTTCTCGCTTCGGGGCTTCCGACTCGGTCGCCTCGAGCTTGGTTGGGCCTGATAGGTGGAGTTGATACAGATCGGCTTTGGCCATTGCCTCTGACCTCCGCTTGGTTTCCCGTATTCATATTACGGGAGTTCTCTGCGTCTCCAGTACCCCTTCTCGGTATACCCCCTCTGGGCAGTGAATTTATATTATTGGAAAAATGCACTCTTGGTGCTGATGGATTATCTCTTCGTGGAGGTCCATTGAATTGTGCTCTAGGTGCACTGAAGGAATTGAAAGAGGATCGAGCTGGAGCCGACTGTTCGGTTCTCCAGTTGCTGCTGGAATTTTGTTGATTTATTCGAGCTGGAGAAGTAGATGTGGATGCTTGGTCCTTATCACAACTGGCACCATGCAGAGCCTTAAAATCCTTCTTTTCTTTAATATCTTTGACCATCTGCTCGGTCATCGACACTAGAGGCTCCGTATCTAAAATTACGGCGCTTCTTAAAGCCATTTTGATATCGGGCCTTAATTGATTGAAAATGGTAGTCGCCTTCATCGACTCCGGTTTGAATGGATCGATTCTATGGAAGAGACAAACCTTCCTGGTAATAAATACCGTCGTGTCTTCATCGACACCCTGTTTCTCGCCATCTAAATTAGCTATGGCTCGTGTGAGTATTTCACCATTATTATAACGGTTTCTGAACCGTTCGAGGAATAACGGGTAACTAGTGATCATGATTCGGTACTGCTCGAACCATTGTTTAGCATCGTCCTTCAACTGCTGGGTTATCTTGTACAGACGATCCTTGTCCAGAGTTACTCGTGCTCGCACGAAAAATTCCTCCATTTCGATGATGAAGGTTTCAGGGTCTTCGTATTCGAAGCCATGAAATTCGACATTCGGGTGTTTAGAGCTATATTTATGCTCATGCGTAGCCTCGCTTAGAGCTTTGGCAATGCCTGCTGCCATTTGGGCGAACACTTGTTCTGAGGAGGATTGCATGATTCCTTCAGTGGGAATCGGACTCACCCCCGAACTACCCAGTACATCCTCCGCGAGCGGCCTCTCTAACCCTCTAGAGACGTTGTCCATCACAGATGTCGGCTCGTCGTAAAACTGGAAAGACGTTGAATCATTCATATCCTTTCCAGAAAGCCCTGCTGACTAACAACGCCCCACGTTGGGCGCCATGTAGAAGAACGCACTACCGGGCGTCAAAATGACGCGACACCAATTTATTTCTCAGGTATTACCCCGTTCTTCTACCTCCCAGGCGGGTTCGAGATAAGATGCACTTCGATAGCCGGTTAATGGATCAAGGCTGCACTACCACAGATAATAATAATGACGCTCTCTCTGAACCTGAATTCCCTCGTTAGGGGTTTAGGCACCTCTTAATTTCCTGAATTTTTGCATAAAAAAATCCCAACCGAAGAATTTCTCTGCGGAGGGATTAGTTTTGGTACGCGGAATCCACGTTTTGGGCTGCCAATAACGGACTCTGTTTCTCAAAAAACGCATAAAAAAAATCTCTATCAAACTTCCGTAGGGCAACCAGAAGGTCAAGTGTTAATGTGAATCAACTCGACACATCCGGTTTTCGATACGAAAGTTCCAGGGATTATAGACCGTCAACAGGCCTCAAGATCAATTAAGAAACAATAGTTCAAAGAATCTGTTTATTTAACAGAAGCGGTTATACAAAATTCTCAAGATAAGAATCGTGCCTTCCCCAATCAAGGTAATGGCTTTCAGACCATACAAACGAGAGCGCTTACGCTGACGATCGATTAGGTAGAAAAGATTCGTGCATACCTTCTCAGAATCAAAATGCGAGCTTTTTAGAGAAGTCTGAGACTATTTGTAATTCATAATTACGGCTGACTGATATTAACTTAAAGAAGTTTTACTAAATGAATTTAGTTTCGCTAGAGACTACTTAGCTTTAAAGTTCTTGTATCGTGGAGATTCACGTACTCAAACACATTCGTGAGGACTTATAACTGCATAAGTTTAATGGCGTTCGATCAGTCCACGATTTACTTGCTCCTATGCAGTTGTTCAATATTATCGATATGGCAGCTACCCACCTTCGAGCGACTTTTAGGCAAAATCGAATTTTTGGTTTTTTATGCACAAGGCGTTTTCCTCTGTAATTTTGTCATTTGGAAACCCCTGCTATTGGCTTTCCTACCATTGCTTTGTCTGGACCACTCAACGCGCTCGACCAAATTGCGAGCCGCTGAGTCAATCCAAACTCTTTCTTTCGAGTTATTCAAGAAAGACGTGAAAAGGGGACCTTTAAACTACTCTACTACTCTACTATGCTCTGAATGATTACTAATATACCTAGCATGAATTTTAATCCTTTATTTTTTTTTGGAATAATATTCAATTAAGAAGCATCATTGTTTATAATTCTATACTGAGAATTAGCATAGTTTCATTCAGCAGCAAAACCAATGGTGGTGATATTTAATAAAATAAGATTGAGGGTGGTTTTTAAGGGGTAGTTTTTAAAGGGTACTTCAGGCTCTAAGGTACTAAGGAATATTTCCAATGGTACCTTGAGCGCTCTTTTACCACTCCGGAAAATGAAGATATTGCCTGTTGCATTGAATCTGAGATATCCAGTACATATTTTTTGCAATTTAGAATACATATAAAGTTTGGGACTCGCTGTAATTTTATACGTATTTCTCTTGTTTGAAAATGTCACACAGATATGATAAATAGTTGCAAATTCATACCTTGTGCCCATAAATATGTTCTTCACGGAACTAATGCGATACTTTTACTAGGATTATTTTTAGGAGTGTTAAAATATAAAAGAAGTCTGTCTATTCAGCGAATAACCTTACTTATATCAAGTTATATCCGTGTAGTTTTCTGTGCATAATTTCAATAAATAGTAATAAATGGCACCAATCACTTCTTTTATTTTATTACTAATATGAAATCATTAGTGTCGATCATTCCTCCATCATCCTGAGAAATAATTAATACAATGTAATAATCAACCAGTAGGTGTCATTTTATAGTTATAAGCATCGGCTGTTCACAGACAGATATCTTGTATAAGGTGTGATATATTACTTACCTATGTAAATAATACTATTGGTTTTAGGTTGAGATCAAGGACATCTACTCGCATAGAGTCTATGTATTATTAATTTAACTACTGACCGATTCACGTGTCATTGTTATGTAGAAAAAATTATACTAGTAACATAGACATTCTGATGACGATTACTTAATGTGACGTCCTACGTTTTTGGCAAAAGTTAGCCTCGTTTTAGCTATAGTTTGTCTTCGCAGACATTTTATGGCCCTGGCGTTATTTTAGTCAGCCTACTTTTGCTGTATGATACGTCTAACCGCATCATGCGGCTGCCTGTTAAGTGTATGGCATCAACAAAGCTCTGTCCCATCAGTTCCTTGGTAACGTCAGCCTGTTTTGAACGTCGTCTTCATCGTCTATTGTCATCTGGTTTTCCTTGAACTCATAATCGTTCTGTATTGTCCTTTCTTCGGTTGATGTAACCAAAAAATGATAGAATACGGGAGAATACGATACTGGGCGTTTTGTTCTGGGTATATTTCTTGACGAACAACAAACGTCTCCAGAACCATATCTCAAGAGAATCAATACGCCGCCTGTCCACCTCCCTAACAGACCATGACTCGGAAGGCACAAAGAAAGATGTATAAAAACTAGGGCGTTAGCAAGTTTAATTTTGTGATACATTAGTTTCATGTCATTAAAAAAACTGGCAGTGAGGAACGATTAAATAAACAAAAAACCTTATGTACCATCATGGGGTCTAAAGCCCATAGTTTTGGAGAAAAAAAATAAACAAGTTCAAAATTTTAAAAAATATATTGTTTGAGAACTGCTGGAATATTGGGATAGGCTTTGTATCGTCGCGTCTGGTCACACATGATACTCTGACATTTGTGCAAATAGGTATAAAATATCGGTGTCTTTGGCGGTGCGCTAAAAATCAAAGACGCCGACATTTTTTGAGTGCTTAGCAGATTTGAAGACAACTATACTCTCCCTTATGATATTTTCAAGCAATATTTTAGTTTATGTCGTTACTTAGTTAAGTAGAATTTTGGGCCACTGCATTTTAGTTAAGATTTATTTTATTGACTTACAGCCGGTTTTACAATCGCAAGTTAACTTTGGTGTTAGTTAACTCTTACTTGCAGGTTAACTACAACTTTACCGACACTTGCCTTTTTCAATATAAAGTTAAGTAATGATTTGTAAACGAGAGGATGTGAATAAAATTTATAATGTTGGTACTAGAAAAATGGGTAATATCCATAAAATGTATGAATTTTTGTCAAAGTCACAGGTACCTTCTGTTAAATATAAATGTCAGAAGAGATTTATGAGTTAGTGGTTTATAATTATAAGTATGCACTACAAAACATAGAAAATGCGTTTTATTTTAAGTATTAATTACATCATGGATTATAAAAAGTGCGCAAATTTTTCTGCCGACGAGGGGATATTTTCATAAATTTAATAGACAAAATAGAAATATAGAGAACAATAAATGTATTCTTCAAAAAAAGTTAGGTCTACACCGGATTACCTTGGGCCTTCTTGGCTCCCCATCACTGCTATATGCATGTACTTCGTACGTATCCATTTTTAAACGAAATATCAAAACATTATTTTGTGACAATTATTTTATAGGTTAGAAATTGCTAGTAAACTACCAATTTCTAGTTTACTCAGGGCCGGTTTATCAGTGCACGGTTATGTACTTTAGCCGTTGGTCAAGAATTAACTGTCGGTCATATTAACGTCAAACTGTTTATTAGTGTTCCAGTTAACCCAAACCGTAAGGCAAAGTCGCGGCTACTTTAACAGACGCTTTTCTTGCCTGTTATGGAGATAGCTGAAGGTTACAATGTTGTTTACATGTATAAAGTAAGGTTATAAACCGCTTGTTCGTGTTTGTGTCAAGAAAATATAAAAATCAAATGTATTTTGAAGAAATCGACGTTAGTGAGGAAGATGAGGACTTTTTTTGATTATGAGAGAAGACCTTATACAGTTAATAGTGGAGTCAATAGAGGCTGAAAATATGCATTATTTCGGAATAATTACGGGAAGCTTCGATTTTCCTAAAACCTCTTGATATCACTTTTACATAGCTTAAAGTAAAAAGTTATAAACATATGATCGTGAGAAAATTGTTTATTAATTATTTAAACAAAAATAAACAAAATTATTATAAGTTAACATATAAGGGGGTTGTGGAGGTCGCTGAAACAGATTATGATGTCAAAAAATCGTAATCCAAATTGGCTGATCCAATATAGCCGACTATCAAGCAATAAAATAATTCAATACACTAGTCAATTCAAACACAATTTAAATTTCCACATAAAAACTTAAAAAGAAGCTGAGAAAAGTGATATTGTACATAGCATTATAAGATGATCTATGAAAAAGTACCCAAAATACTTTTAAATTGCTCTGCGGGTACACACACACAGCGCAGCGTGTGGGGCAGGTGATACGTACCGCTTACCGCGAAGATGCTGTTTTAAGGTCTACACACGATCCAGCGGCAGGGAGCCAGCCTTGTCGGCCAGCCTTGTCGGCATGCTTTGAACTCATTCGTAAAAGTGAACTGGTCCGCTGGAATTCCAATTATCTTCAAAGCGTACCGACAAGGCTGGGTCCCTGCCGTTGGATCGTGTATAGACCACTTTACTTTCATTCTCTTACTATTATTCAAGCATTATAATTTGACTCATAGCCCTGTACTACGTGAATATTTTTAATATGTTGTCGATATTTTAAACAGGATAAAAATTGTAGAAACAATCAACATTAAGTCGATTTACCGAAAAAACTTGAGTTTTTCAATATTTCGTAAAAAGTATGGATTTATATATATTCCAAAAATTTTTCATCATCAGATTTACTTATTTTGAGGTCCTACTATAAACATATGCTGCACAGGTAGGCCAAATAATTTTTTTTCTTTATAAAAGTTATTAACTTTTATTTTACCTATAATTTCACGCATTTTACAGCAAAAAAAATGTTTTTTATTTTCGTAAAAAAGAGGTAAGTAAAGGTAATTTAATTTTTAAGATAAATCCCCTTGAAACATCTTAAATTACACATTTCAAGCTTTAAAAATTGCACCTACAAAGATTTAATAACGCGATTTAAACCAGAGAAATAGGTGGTTAAAGTTAGTTATATATACAAAATTTTATCATCTCAAAATTTTGAAATTTTCAAAAATAACTTTTTGAGATTTTTTTCACTCATTGGATCTTTTTATTACTTCAAGAGTAAAATGTGAAAGACCCAAGTTTTCATCTTCATATTTTTGGAAATGGTAGAGCTTTAACCTACTTCATCGCAAATCTCTTTATGTTCCTACTTCATATATGCACTATTCCTACATACATTCATAATTATATTTGAAAATATAATAATCCAATAACTGCATGTTTCTTCTTTCATTTAAGCTTTTGTGAGGTAAATTTCATTAATTAATTCAAAAGTTACAACAAATTTAGTGTAGCGGTTCCGAGGCCGCGCGCGGTTCGCGCGCCATACTTACGTGTCTCCGCGTTCCATTTTCGTGCGTTAAACAAAAAAAATCTGGAGCCTACATTTTTGATCGTACAAAAAAAACTTCATATACATTTTTGATGTGAAATTTCCCGTACTTTCGAATGGCGCAATTACTTTTTGAAAGAAAAAACTATTTTAAGATATATTTGATAAAGACTGGTATTCTGCAAATATTTTGTTTAATAAAAAATTACGCTCAAGGACTATTATTGGTAACTTTTGGTATGTTGTTTCTGACATGTTCAGGGATATGTCCTCAAAAGTTACCGCTTTCCGGATTTTTTCCGAAGTGAAAATCTCTATTGACTCCACTATAAGGAAATAATCGATCCTTTTGAAGAATTAGACAATATAGAATTTCATAAAAGATTTCGACTAACAAAGGACTGAAATTTGCAGACCTTTTTAGTTTTTTATTGCTATTTTCCATTATCACAAACGGAGTACCCAGAGACAGTTATCATTTATATTACAGACACAAGAATAAAAAGTACCAACCAAATTAGGATGAAAAATAACCGAAAATCTTGGGTTAGAAATTATGAATTTACATTGTTGCTTATTTACAAATATCTATTTCTTTCGGTGGTTTATCACGTCTACATTTTCATCTTTTTTTAGTTACTGAATTGGAAAACATATTTCTACTCGCACAATAACTTTCTGTAAGTATTATTTTTAACCTTTTTAAACAGTTTCCTTTAAAAAATACATGAAACACAAAATATAAACAGGTACATACTCTTTAAATATGCTACAAATTAGTATTTCCGGCAACATTGCCTACATCCCATCTGACTGGAACTCTACTGCCAAATTTCCGTTTTATGTAACTGACAGTTTTCTAACTGCCGGTTGGTCAAAGGCAGGATAAACACTTTTTAATTTAACAGAGACTTTAACAGCCACCTATAGTTGACCGGCAGCTATGTAACAGGTACTCACACCTTATCTGCTGGTAAAGTTAACTACTAGATAACTACGACCTTGAAAATGACCAGCTATTGTAAAACCCAATTTCTATAATAACCTGAAAGTTAACTCTGACTGGCAGTTAACCAGCCATTGTAAAACCGGGTGTAACTGTTCAAGTCGTTAAGTACTTGGTTACAATACAATAATACAATACAATACAATCCGTTTATTGAAAAAATGAGCAGTACAACTACATACTTTTCCAAAAGGAAGTGTATCAACACTGTTGTTTTTCAACACTTCCCGTGTACAAACATAAAATATAAAAGTATATGCACATATATATAAATAAAAGTAAAAATAAGAATAAAAATAAAAATAAGGAGGGACATGTAATAATAAGTATGAAATTTATACAAATAAATACATAATCCTAATTTAAAACATTTGTAGATTAAAATTTTCTAATCTTGATGAGATTATGTCTTCCTTTAGTCTACGTTTTACTGTTGCCACTGACATATTGTGATATTGAATTGGCAGATTATTAATGATATATGCTGCTATGAAGGAGAAGGACGATCTAAAAGATGAATTTTTATGAGAGGGAATACAAACTTTATTTTCAACATGTCTCAAATCTCTGCTATGAATGTCTGTACGTCTTTGTATCTTATTGAATAAATAGTTAGGTTCTGACGTTCTGAAAATATTTAGAACGAATCCTACAATGTGTATGAATCTTCTTTCACACATATTTAACATGTTGAAAGCACGTAAATGTGGGCTAATGTGACCGTATTGGGGTACAGTTGTAAAATATCGAACACAGCAGTTTTCAATTTTTTGTAAGCGGTATTTGTCTTCTTGAGAAAGACAGGGGCCGTATACAACATCTGCGTAATTTAAATGAGATAGAACCATAGTTTCAGAAAGCAATATTTTAGTATTTGTATCCAAATATTTTTTAAAGGCATATAACTGTTTTAAGCTGTAAAAAGCTTTTTTGCAAATAGTATTAACATGACCGGAAAAGTTTAACAGAGAATCAAAATTTACACCAAGATTTTTTACGCTGTTGGTTGATGTAAGGACCTCATTATTTATTTGAATATTTAATTCTCCAAGGTTGAGCAACTGCTGAGGAGTTCCAAAAACAATATTTTGACTTTTGTTAGCATTTAGTACAAGTGTTTTGTATGGTCCATTCGTATATAAGACTTAAATCATTATTGATGCAGAATTCTGTCATTTGAAATTCTGAACGAGAAAAACTATGTATTAATTGAATGTCGTCAGCGTACATGTATAGTTTTGAATATAGCGGAAGTCTCGAGATATCTGCAATAAATATATTAAAAAGAAGTGGTCCAAGGATAGATCCTTGCGGAACACCTGATGCAACTGATCTATTTTGTGATATAAGTATTGAGTTTCCTGAATTAACACTAGTAAATTGTTGTCTACCATTGAGATAATTTTGAAACCAGGAGAAAGTACTTCCAGATATACCATAGTAACTTAATTTTGCAATTAAGCAATTAATATCTAAGGAGTCAAAAGCTTTAGTCATATCAAGTAATGTCAAAGATGTGACTTTTGTGTTGTCAATGGCTTGCAAAATTTCGTCAGTTATGTTACTTAATACTGTTGAAGTACTGAAGCCTTTTCGGAATCCGGACTGATTAGAAGGAATTATTGAGTTTTGAAAGACATATTCCGAAAGTTGTTCATATATAGCTGATTCTGTAATTTTTAAAGGAACCGAAAGCAGGCTAATGGGGCGTAGATCTCCAAGTTTTTTTTTTTTTTTCCTTATGGGTTGCGGTGCCGAAGCCCCGCTGTACTGAAGCTTGAGCTTATTGTACCCCATAGTCTCGTTAAGGAGAGTATACGGTCAATGGGAGCTCTGGCTATTTCTTCCGGGGTTACGGTTAGTCCCCCGAAGTGTGAGAACCTCCCAGCTTCTAAGGCTGGGCATTCACATAGTATGTGGTGAGGAGTTTCTTCAGATCTCCAAGTTGTTCAGGATTTTTTTCTTAGGGATAGGCTCAACACAGGATATTTTCCATTGAGGAGGAAGAACACCTAGTTCTAGTGACACATTAATAATATGGGTCAGTGGAGCCGATATCCACTGTAAAGCAAGTTGTAACATTTTAGCCGATAATCCATCAGGGCCTATGGTGTGAGATTTTTGATTATTTATTATATCTATAATTTTTTGAAGAGTAACCGCTTTAAAAGTAAACAGAATGCCATCCATAAATTTAGTTTCTAGAAATGTATCGTTATGCCGTTCATTCGATTTTAAATTTGGTATGGAGTCCATGAAATAATTGTTGATCTCGTCAGCATTACAGAAACCTTCAGGAAGGTTTGGTGGAATGTTATCTTTAACTACGCCCCATGACTTTAAGTTAGTCCACATTTGTTTAGGATTATCTTTAGTGTTGTTAATATGGAAAGAGTAGAATGCGATTCTTTCTTGAGTTATGGCATTATTATAATAATTACGAATTTCACAAAAATATTGTCTATGAACAGCATTTCTAGTTTTTTTATATCTTAACCAAGCTTTCCTTTTAATTTTTTTTAACTCATATAAAGTGTCTGTGAACCATGGTTCTTGGCGTTTGTTAGATTTAAAAGTAACTCTATTTAAAGGAGCATGGTGATTAAAAAGATTTAATAAGTTTTCGTTGAGAAAATCAACTTTTTCTTCTAGAGAGTTAATATTATATATCGTATTCCAATTAATAGCAGAGGCATCCATATTAAATAAGTCAATATTGAAGTCCTTGAAATTACGGAATTCTTTTACTATGGGTTTGCATTCGTAATCACTTAATTCAACATCACAAGATGTAACGTTGTGGTCAGAAAAACATAGATCTAAAACTTCTACGTTCCTAACTTCCAGATCAGAGTTGGTTATAATTAAATCTAGTAATGTTTCACTCTGAGCAGTTATTCTGGTGGGATCACTAATTATTTGCTTACAATCAAAAACAAGTAACAAATTATTTAGATAAATAGTTGCAGGACTGTTAATTAACATATTAATATTTATATCACCCATTAAAATAAAAGTATATATATTATTTTCTAATAGATAATTAATTATATCAGTTAGTATACAGAGGTTGGTAAAATGAGAATTTGGAGGCTTATATAAAACTCCAATTGCACATAATTTATTTTGTATGGTAACTTTGACAATTATATATTCGATGTCATAGACCTCCTCCATTGGTACAGATAATACTGAGCAAGATTTAGAAATAGAAGATTTCATATAAAGAGCAACACCACCGCCTCTTGATGCACGATCGCTTCGTATTAATTTATAGTCAGGTATTTCGAACATATCATCCATTAGGTCAGGAGAGAACCACGTTTCACTAGTTCCGACTGCCAGATATGAGTTTTGTTTCACAAATGTTTTAATGTCATTAAATTTATTTACAACAGATCTGGCGTTAAAATGACATAATTTATTCAACTTTAAATTTGATATATCATGTTCTTGACTCTGATGAGACTGAATAGAATTTAGTGTGTTAGACATAAAAAAGAGGTATTATTAATTTTTTTCTTTTGATTTTCTACTTTTTTTAAATAAACAGGGCAGCTTGTGTCAAAAATAAAGTGATTAACATCGATGTCAATTTTCAGTTTTTGCTTAATCTCGATACAGTTGTAACATTTAGATGTATGACTTTCACAATTTTCTGTTGTATGCTCTAAAGAAGTACATTTTAAACATTTAGTTTCATTTTTACAATTATCTATGTGGTGATCAAAGCCACCACATTTAAAACATCTATATACACTTACGTATTCAAACACTCTACACTTGGACCAGTCAATGAAAAGGTAATTTTGTTCCATAATCTTCTTAAAAGTATCTGGGTCACATTCGACGATAGCCATATACTTGGTTTTCATTTTTTTTATAACTTTTACACTGAGTATACTATCATCATGCAAAACAGCAGTATTTTGCTTTTTTATGAGATTTAAAAGTTCATCTCCACTAAAATTATCATCAATGTCCACAACCTTTATACATGGATTTTTTAAATTTGGGGCTTTAATTTCATAATTCTTATTTAGTTTCTTTTCAGCAGCTTTCTTGATAATTTCCTGTTCTTCTTTAGTCTTACATTTAATGACAACACCTCCCTCTTTGATGTTTTTCAGCTCCGTAATTCCAACTTCTAGACATGCTGATTTTAAGTTTTTTTGAATCGCTTCTTTAGTTTTCTTACATTACGTACAGGCACAACTTACTTGTTCGTTCTTGTGTCGTTTTTTAGATTTTGGACAAAGTTTTTCTTTTTTTTTTTGTTCTTTATTGATAACGTTAGTTGATAGTTTATAGTATTTTTGGTGTTGAAAGGAATGCGTATGTCCTTAGTTCGACGTGTTGAAATGTGTATTGAGGCAGATGGAGGTCATTTCGAACAATTTATGTGAATCAACGATAACACAGGTCCACAAAAAAAAGTGGTCTGCGCCGGGGTACTGACCATACCTATCCCTTGTATTTTGACCCGCTGAACACGAATCTGACCTTAGTTTTTCTCCAGCACGTCAGGTTTTCTTTAAATGTAAAAAAGTCTGTTGGATCGTAATATTTATATATTTATTTGCGTTAAAAAAACCTGACGTGCTGGGGAAAAACTATTGTGCCACACGGATTGTGGAACAGTTGCCACAAAAAAAAGGGGGCGCGGGGGTACTGACCACTCCTATCCCTTGTATTTTGAGCCGCTGAACACGAATCTGACCTTAGTTTTTCCCTAACACGTCCGGTTTTTTTAACAGCAAAAAAAGTCTGAATCATAATATATTTATATTTATTTGCTGTTAAAAAAAAACCTGATATGCTGGGGAAAAAATGAGGTCAGATTCGTGTTCAGCGGCTTAAAATACAAGGGATAGGTATGGACAGTACCCTTGCACAGAACACTTTTTCTTTTTTGTGGGCCTGTGTAATCTATTAGTAAGTTCTAGATTTCTCGAAAGACCTGTCCACCACTCTGTCACGTTGCTGTCACTTTCAAATCGAAGTCGCTGCTGGGTTAGGTATAAACTTATTATGAGCAACTTTTGTGATTTTGTGACAAATTCAAAAGAATTGTTCTGTTATTGGGTGTTACCTGTTGGGCAATAAAGATATTATTATTATTATTATTCTCATTCGCTGTTTTGCTCTGATCTGTTTATTATTATTTACATTGATTTCCATAGAGACCAAAGACTCGATTTTTAGTTTTCGATACTTGATTGGAAAAAATTATGCGGGCAATTCGCTGAAAAAATCAGATTTTTTCCTAACTTAAAATACACATAACTATTTTCTGTTACCGTATTTCGAACGTCTAACTGTTCGTTTTCCAATTTCATGAAATAATTGCTCATTTTTTAAGCTTTTAACACAGAACACCTATATATGTTACAAATGTTAATAAATCACATTTAAATTTTATAAATCATAAACATCAATAAAAGCTCTAATAATTTTGTTCCAAATTAAAAACCACACATGTAAACAAAGCCATTCTGTGCTTGCGGTTCAGTTCAAAGCGGTCCCATCAATGTGCCGTGCTTCTTGCACCTTAACCTTCAAATTTCTGACCTAGGTCAGTTTTTTCAAAGTGCTCCTAGAGGAAACAGTCATATAGGTTTTTGTTTGTCTAGTCGGTCCTCATTACCAGTTTTTTTTAATGACATAAAACTAATTACACCCTGTATTTCTACCAGGTCAAATTTTGATGAACTGGTCAATTAAACGAATAATGTCTATGTACTTAATACACGAACTGTGATTGGTCGGTTTCATATATCAATCCTAGATAGTATATGAAATATATCCGTTCAGTTAACTCGAATTGCCTACTAATCCATTCTTCAGACTGTACACAAAACAGCAAATTTACATAAGGGAGTAGAAAAAGATAATAAAGATACGATTTTAAATATTAAATAATATCTGACTTTTTCGCTCTTTTAGGATAAATTTCGTTGTATTCATTCAACGTAGACATTTCTTAATATGTTGAAATAGAAATGACTTTGTTTAGCCAATTACACACTACACAGTCACACTCATGAATCATATTTGGTGCTTTAATTTGCCCTTTCATTTGAAGCATGTATGCTGTACACTCCTTACGCGTATGGCCCGGTTCAAGATGTATCATTTCTATGCTTTCTAATACATTGCAAACGAGTTCTACATTAGTATTATGCATGACAATATTTTATTTTTATTCTTCTCTTACTTTTATATATTGCCATTGTAAAACCGCTGCAGAAGGAATCACTACTTCCACATCCAAGTCTCTCACAACGAAAAAATTTTGTATGTGGAAATAATTGTTTATGGAACTTTAATAATATAATATTTGAAATCGTCTACCCCAAAAACCCATAAAACGATATTCCATACCGGTAGTGGGGATGGATGATGTAAAAAAATATTTTGAGGCCTTTGGTTTTTGTACACACACTAAGTCACATTTTTTTTCACCCCCTTTTATAATGGGGTGGGGGTAGTAATGGGGGTGGCTAATGCCAAACATTTTTTAAGACATTAACTTCTCTTGTATATATTAAATACCAATTTCATGGACTCTTACCTGCTTGATTTACCTATTTACTCCTTGTTGGCTTTCATTTTCGTACATATATTTTCAGCTTTATAGCTTCCCAAACGATGTAAAAATATGGCTTTTCATAATAATTAATTAAAATTATATTTAGCGTAAGTAATCGTATACGATGGAAATTAAATTTTTTGCAGATTTATATTTATAAAACATAACATTTGTTTATATATGCAAATGCCAAAGTTGTATCTTGATTATCTAATAAGTATTGAAAATAATAAATTAAATACAAAATTGATTTGTCAAAGAACTCTAAAGAATAAATTTATTAATATCGATTTTTTTGCATCAGAATTTAATAAGTTGTAACCTTCATTTTTTTTTAATTGATCGATAGGGGATTAAGCTTTACTTAGGAAAGTAATTCATTGATGTTATAATAAATCAATAAATTAAAAGTATATAAAAGATTTTCCGGAATCCTTGACTCTTAACCCCTTCAAAGATTGCTTTGTTTAGGAAATGATATTTAATGGTGTCTAATAATTTAATATAAAATATTAGATAATATAATTGTCAAATCTTAACTACGCTTTTCTAACCTTCTATGTAATGTAACTTAAATAATACTGTGTGCTGTATGTGAAATTGAATGTCAAGGATTTCATATTGGAGATAAAATATCATAAATACTTAAGCCATTTTAAAAAATTATGGTGCTGTTAACTTATGCGTAATTCAGTTTCGTTATTTTTTTTACAATACTGCCCAAGACAATTTAAGTTTTTTGTTGTCTACCTGATTGGTAGTTATAAAATTCTTTTTAAGAGCTTTGCTTACAAACATTTTTTTGTACTATGTTCTAAAAGGATAAAACTTAATTAAACCAAAAACCGCTGCCCAAGGAATCACTACTTCCACATCCAAATTTTTTATCGAAGTCATTCACAACGAAAAAATTTTGTATGTGAAAATAATTATTTATGGAACTTTATTAATATAATATTTGAAATCCTCTACCCCAAAAACCCATAAAACGATACCCCACATCGGTAGCGGGGTGGGGGTGGTGATAGGGGGTGGTAGTGGGGGTGGATGAAGTAAAAAAACATTTTGAGGTTTCTGGTTCTTGTACACACCCTAAATCACATTTTTTTTTCATCCCCTTTAATAATGGGGTGGGGGTGGTAATGGGGGTGGCTAATGCCAAATTTTTTTTTTGAGACCTCAGCCTCTCTTGTATATACTAAATACCAATTTTATGGACTCTTACCTGCTTGATTTACCTATTTTCCCCAAATTTACCCCAATTTACCCCCCAACCCTTCGACGGAACAAGACAAAAATATAATCTAGTTCTAGATCTCGTTAAAGTACATATGTGTACCAAATTTCAAGTCGATATCTCAAACGGTTCCAGAGTAAACGTGCGCACAAAAAAAGTTACAGACAGACCGACAGACCAACAGACCGACAGACCACCAGACAGAAATTTTTTTCGCTCAAACTTAAAATCTCGACGTTTCGTGACATTCTAAGCCTATTCGAACAATAAAAATTTTTAAAAATTTTTTTGTCGTTACTACCACTGGATGTGGAAGTAAAATGAAGAAAATTATGAATGTTTAATGTCCAGAATTTAAAACAGTTTTGAAACCGAGTTTAAAACCAGTTATAGTAGGGTCTGGAATGACTTTTCGTTTCCATGTCGTGCTAAAATTGGAAAATCAAATTGATCGTGTAGAATAGCACTAAATGAAAGTTTATTTACCTGTTGCGAAGTCCAAAAGCATTAGGGTTGCTTGTTTTAAAGACTTTGGAAATGGCGAAGGCAACATTTAGGGAAAATGTTTAAAGGATGCTTATTTTTTTTTTCGGCTGTTACAGAAAAAATTATAAATACATATTTTCTGTTAAAACCCACATTTTATGCTGTATATAATCTTTTATTAATTTTTGTCTGAATAAAAAAAAATAGAAGCATTTAAACTAAAATAATATAGGCTGAATATTTTACATAGTTTTCTTGCAATGCTGTTCTTTTTTATAAAATATCTGCAACAAAGAGAAAAAGAATTATTTTTTTTGTATATCACAAAAAAATAATATTTATTAAGTAAATAGAGAAATAATAGGTAATAATCTCATTCGCTATCTGAGTCTGATAATACATCCAAAGGATAGTCTAATTTAACTGATGTGAACATTCGAACTCGGAACATACACATATGTTTAAGAACTAGGTAATGATTTTTTCCTACAACTGCAATTACCACTAGAGCCTTTTTTACATCCACACTTAACTAAATAAGTAATTGATTCCGGAGCAGGAATCTTTGTTAAGGGTATAACCTCTTTGAGCTCTTAACCGCAGTTTAAAGGACTAGGCAAATCTGGTATACTTTCTGGGCTTCTTTGCTAAACAATAGCTACAAATCTTGCTTTGAAATTAAAAAAAATGGAATGTAGTTTGTTTTAATTAGATAAGGAATTTTTACTTTAAGATATGTTGTCTGATTGCATCTGGTTTTGGTAGTAGATTTTCACTTTCTTGGTTTTTTTATGGAGTACAGGTACCATGGTTAGTCCGCTACAGTAGGTATACTTTCAGACTTATAAAGAATACAAACCAATTTTTCCAAATATTTACAATCATTATCAAAAGAATCACGCCCTAGATTAGCAAATGCTCTGGGAATTATCTTGTCTTCTAACTTCAAAAACAATTACAACATGCACCCTTGCTTTTCCTTTCTCATCTGCTCCTGTAAAAGCATGAAAACTAACTAAAGGTTCGTGCGTGTTTCTTGTCTTGCCAATTGCCTCATAAATATATTTAATTTCAACAACTCGTTTCACCTTTCCTGGTCTTGTTAAAAATAAGACGACAGTTGGTAGAGTTCCATACATGCCAACAAGAAGGACAAATTCCCCTGTATCTGGGCTGTCGATCGTAAGCCGAAATAGTTTTGCATATTATTTTGTTAAACACGCAGCATGAAGAATAAGCAAAGTGCCTGCTTCTTCATATTTCTATTCTTTGATTTCGCCAGGAAATCCAACAATAACTTTTTTTTCTAGTTGGATTTTGGCACTTGTGCTGTGTTCTAGTACTTTTTTGCCTAGGCACCACGTCAACTCTACTTCTGTTTTTACACTAGCCAGCAATGTTTTTAAACTAATGTTTTTCATTAACGTCCAATAAGTAACATGATAATATGTATTATCGTCTCCGATACGTTTTGCGTTTAAAGAAGACCTTACATTATATGTTTTACCAATTGGCTACACAGGAGCCATTCCATCTATTAGTAGAAATGAGTTTTGATCCAAAACAGAATCAACTATTTGACTTGATTTCGAATTTCTTAATTTGTTTTCACGATCTTCTAGTAAGAATTTTAGGTTTATCTGTAGGTAACACTAACGCCCCATCAGTTGCAGATAGAGCCCTCGACACGAGTCCGAATTCATAATTTCGAATACAAGATTTTAAATTTATGCTTCCCACTTCACGCTTATTACGCCATTACTCTGCTTCATTTATTTATTTAATTTCTTTGCTTAGCTTAGATTCCTTGGATGTAACGTTTACGTTTTTGTATCAAATATAGTCGTATTTGGTCTTAATAGATTCGTTATTAAATTCTCTTTCATTAACCAATTCATTTATATTTTAATACATGATAAGTTAATAATAATTTTTTTAAAATAATAACATTATAAAAAAGGGACCAATATTTTTGCGTACATTTTTTAAAATTATTTATTTTGATAGTAATGCCTCAAGCTGTATTTGTCACTGTATTGTTTTTAAGCAGACTGTAAAATGTTACTAAATATATCTAAAGAAATATGTTATAAACTAAAGAAATCTTACCAAATCCAGCGTTGGCTTGATGCACTTTCACATGCGTTGCAATTGGAAATAGGAAGGGTTAAAAAGGAATAAAGGGAAAATATATTGCATATACGCAAAATACACGCACTCAATTTGGTAAAACTTGCTATGTGTTCTATCTATTCAGAAAGCAAAAATACTCTCTAGGGAAACTATCTATCTGACCATATAAAAAAAACTATATAAAAATTCGAACAGAATAAATTAAATTTTAACACATGTAGTGACATCTATTTTTGAGCTACCCAAATATCATTTGAATAGAAGTTAACTACTTAGATATAATTTGAAATTAATTATATATGGCCCAAACATCCCCCCGCCCCTGAAAGATTATTTTTAGACCAAACTAGACGATGCAACAGAGAGATGGATGGAATCAGAGCACCAAATAAAGGTAATTCCATACTTACAGATTAAAAACTGTAAGCTATTAATTAATTAATTGCACTAATTACTAATGTATAACTAAATTTTAAACTTCAATACCAATAAAAACTAACTATACTATGATTAAATTAAGCTAAATATTTATTGTGTAGGAAGTGGACAAACTTTTACAACAGGACGTTTAAAAAGGCCCTGTTTAGTTCTTACTGAAACGACTCTAGTTACGCCATCTTTATTAGGAACAGTTTCTTCCACAAGCCCTAAAGGCCACTGTAAAGGTGGAGTCCCATCTTGCTTTAGGACTATCACCATACCGGGTTCTATATTTTTTGAAGGGGTGTTCCAACGTTCTCTCACCTGTAGGGTAGTTAAATACTCTAAATGCCAACGACGCCAATAATCTTGAACCATTCGATCAATTAATTGAAACCGATTTAAGCGGTTCAATGGCTCTTTCGTTAAGTCTGGAGTTGGCAAACTTTGCAGGGGAGTCAAATTTAGAAAATGCGCAGGCGTAAGAGCCATTGGCTCGGCAGGATCAGAACTAAGAATGCAAAGTGGACGAGAATTGAGTAAGGCCTCAATTTGTGTTAATAGAGTGTAAAATTCCTCATAAGATAATATTTGATCACCAATTACCTTATAAAGGTGCATTTTGACTGACTTAACATTGGCTTCCCATATACCGCCAAAATGCGGAGCGGATGGCGGATTAAACTTCCATTCTATTTTTCTATAAGCTAATTCACCAGCAAATTGAACCTTATAATCATGAGAATTTACTAAATTATATAAACTGTCCAAAACGTTTTTTGCACCAATAAAATTTGTACCACAATCTGAATAGATTACAGCACATGGTCCCCTGCGAGAAATAAAGCGTTTTAACGCCTGTATAAAATTAGGAGTACTTAAACTTGACACAAGTTCTAAGTGGATGGCCTTTATAACAAGGCAGATAAATAAACATATATAAGCCTTTTGCGACCTTGCCCCTCTAGTGCGATTAAGGGTTATGGCTACCGGCCCTGCGTAATCTATCCCAGTGAAAGTAAAGCATTTTGCTTCTTGTACTCTACATGCGGGCAAATCAGCCATCAAAGGATAAGTTAATCTTGGTCGACTTCGGAAGCAAAGAATACAAGAATTTATGCGTTTTCGAACACCTCGTGCAGCTAAAATCCAATAACGTTGGCGTAACAAAGCTAAACTAAATTGGGACCGGTATGTAAATTTTTACAGTGGTAGTGATCTATCAAAAGATCTACAAAATGATCACCTTTTGGCAATAAAATAGGGTGTTGCTGATTAAAATCTAACTGTGCGTTACGTAATCTACCACCAACTCGTAATATTCCATCTTTAAGAAATGGTCTTAATTTGCGCAAAGAAAATGAGCATTCTTCATTATTTTCTAATAGACTAATTTCATTCGAAAAATGCCTAGTTTGAACTAATTTTATTAAGTATTCTTCGGCCTTTTCTAAATCTGTGGACATAACAGCAAATTTAATTGGCAAAATTTTACCAAATCCAAGAATATAAACAACTATATTAAGCATTTTTGTCCAGGACGACCTACTAAGAACAAGATTTTTATAAAAACTATCGAGTGCATTATTAACTGTGGTCAAGCTAACTATTTTCTTTTCAAGCTCTACATTATTGTCCGAAATAGATTCTAATGGCCAGAATTTCTTATTAAGAGAAATCCAGGCGGGGCCAGATGACCAACGAGAATTTTCTAAAAACTGAGCTGGGGTTAAGCCTCTACTTATCTCATCCGCTGGATTGTCATTTCCACTAATATGATACCAATGTGATGGCGCAATCAATTCCTGAATTTTGGCCACGCGATTGGCAACAAAAGTTTTCCATCGATGTGGCGGAGACTTTATCCAACTCAGAGTTACAGTGGAATCGGTAAAAGCATAAATATCATTTATATGTATATGTGACATATAGTTATCTATTATTAAGCGTAAAATTTTAGCTAGTAAATGAGCGGCGCATAATTCAAGCCTGGGAATGGAAATTATTTTTAATGGCGAAACCTTTGACTTGGCACAAACTAAAGATACTTTTGTGCTGTCAGATTCTACTTTCATATAGACTACGGCTCCATAGGCCTTCTCTGAACTATCCGCGAATCCGACTAAACTAACAGAGCAATTTTGTAAAATTCCTAAGTGACGAGGAATTTTAAAATCAGCGAGCAAAGGTAATTCATTCTGATACTGAGACCATGTACGTGTAATGTGAACAGGCGGGATCTCGTCCCAATTTAATTTTAAACTCCAAAGTTCCTTGATTAACAGTTTTGCATATAAAATTACTGGAGCTAAAATACCTAGAGGGTCTAAAATTCGAGTTATTGTTGAAAGAATATTTCTTTTAGAACACTGACCTTCGTTTACATTTACCTTAAATGATAAAATATCTAATTGTGGTTGCCACTGGAGGCCAAGAATTTTCAAATAATCCATATCAAACTGTACAACTTGAGATAATCGAATATCTATAGGAATATCAGACAATAATTCATGAGAGTTAGTAGACCGGCACGGTAGCTCAATCGGTTAAGGCGTATTGAGTGGCGAATACGCTGATCGACTCGCTACCGCGCTCTGGGTTCGACCCCCAGCCCCGGTATTGACAACACCGGTGGGTGTGGATGTATGTCTGCGTTTTTCCGAATGTGTAACTCCCTTCCGGACAGCCTTGGCTTTGGATTTGGGGGTTGTCTACTATTTGTGGTGTGTTTATGTTATGTTAAAGACCATTTTACTAGATCAAATCCTCCCGATTTAAATAAATTTATCATTTCGTGAACTAATGCCTTAGCATCGTTTATGTCAGAAACGCTAGTGACATAATCATCCATATACATGTCTCGAAAAACAGGCTTAGAAGCTCTAGGAAAAGATTTAGTTTCATCAGTAGTAAGCTGATGAACTGTGCGTAAGGCTAAAAATGGACTTGGTTTTACTCCGAAAGTCACCGTAGTTAGTTGATACACTGAGAAAGGCTCATTTGGAGAAAATCTCCATAAGATTCGTTGATATCTTTGGCGCTCAGGACATATATTGATTTGTCTATACATCTGACGTATATCAGCTGTTATGGCAATTTCAAATAATCTAAAGTTTAACAGCATAGTTACAACATCAGACTGTAATTTCGGCCCGGTATACAACACATCATTTAATGATAGTGATGTATCAGTTTTTGAACTAGCATCAAAGACTACTCTGAGAGGGGTACTAATGCTATCTAATTTAAATACTCCATGATGCGGTATATAATAACCGGGCGTACTTAATTCATCATTACTACATTTCACCATGTGATTTTGTGATAAATAATCCAGCATGACTTCATTGTAACTTAGTCTCAACGAAGAGGAAGATTCTAATTTTTTTTCTAAGTTAATAAACCTTCTATAAGCTGTTGAATATGAATTCCCTAATTTGAGGGATCTAATTTAAACGGTAAAGCAACTGCATATCTACCGTTCAACTCTCGACTATAGGTAGATTTATAAATAATTTCACAATCGATATCATCTTTACTAAGAATCGAGGGAACAGAAATTTCCTCAATTTCCCAAAATGTATGTAATAGTTTTTCTACTGAGGGTTCCAAAAGACTACAAAATATTTTTGTATTTTCTAGCGACTGCATTATGGGAAGACTTCCCATTACTATAAAACCTAAACTAGTCTCCAAAGCCATGGGTGTACAGGGTGGTCCACTAATTCTAATTTTACCTAATACATATAAAAATATATCAGCCCCAAGAATCCCATCTATTTCACCTGGTTGATAAAAAGTATCATCAGCTAATGGTAAATTTAAAAGGTGAGTTAATGGTTCAGTTTGAACTTTAAAACTTGGCGGCTGATCTGTAATTTTTTCAACAACTAAAGCATCTATGGCATACTTTTTATCAGAATCTAATCGCGAAATGATTACCAAATTTGTTTGACCTTGAACTTGACTGGCAGATGATTCTATACCAATCACAGATGTGTGGAAATTTTTTACAAAGAGTTTCAAGCGTTTAGCACATTTGTGAGTTATAAAATTAGCTTGACTAGCTGAGTCAAGTAATAATCTAATTTTATGCAAATTTTCCTCTCTATCTATCACGTTGACAATAACAGTAGACAATAAAACTGTCGTACCGTGTTTAGCAAAACTAGAATCGTCCACAGAGCAAAGACTAAGTGTAGAAGTGCTAGGTAAAGCATCTTTATTCCTAGGTAAATCATTATTTTTAGGCAAGTCGTTACTATTACACAAAGTCGTGTTCACCACAGGATTTTCAAAATGTAATAAGGAATGATGGCGTCTATGGCAAGTTGAGCAACTAATTTTTGGCTTACAATCAATGACTCGATGGGGTGATAAACAATTTAGGCATAATCTATTATTTTTGACAAAGTCATAACGTTCCTTGGTTGTGAATTTCAGAAAACCAGGGCATCTATTAATTGAATGATCAAATTGATTACATAATATACATTTATTTTTCGATTCTGATTTATTTACTAAAAATGAATGTGTAACACGAGGTTTAGAATTATTACTATTACCACTTTTATTTGATATAAATTGCGTTTTAGAAGAACTACCTAATATTTTTGCCCGCGACTTTATAAAAGTCACAATTTCTTCATACGAGGGTATACTGTTATTTTGTCTAAGCATTTCAAAAGTACGTCTGGTTTCACTATCCAGTTTTGATAAAGCTATATACGATAATGTAAAATCGAATAAATTCTCAATATCAAGCTTTTTAAGTGCAGCTGTAGCGGTATCAAATTTTTCCAAAAATAAATTTAAACCCTTGACAGTTTCCAATTGCAGAGGTTTAAATTCTAATATAGACTCTAAATATGAAGTAGCTAACTTTCTTTTATCTTGATATTTTTCTACTAAAGCATTCAAAATTATTTCATAGTTATCACCGACTGGAGGAATACCCGCACATACCGATAAAGCCCTATCAGATAACTGACCAATTAAAAAATGTACTTTATCAACAGGAGTCAAATCTGGGTTATCGTGAATTAAATTTTGAAAACATTCGTAAAAAATAGGCCAGTCTTTTATATCGCCTGAAAAAGTGGGCAATTCTAATTTTGGTGGAGTCTAGGTACAGATTTAACAGGGCCACGCACTTCTGTTGAAGTTTTTGCCTTATCAGGTTGATTCGTAACTAGAACCCTTTCAGCAACCACTTGAATACTACCATACAAATCATTAAGACTTTCTACTGCTTTAAAACTTGGGACAAACTCCGAATCAATTTCTAAATTTAATTCATTCATCTGATCCATTACCCTCTCAAAATCTCGTCTTGTTTGCTCTAAAGTTTTATATCTAATCTGAAAATTTTTTAAGTTTGCTTCTTTGTCAACATTTCGACTATCATCATATAGTCTTTGTACTCTTGTAAAAAGAGATTCCCTTTTTGCAGTTAAAACTTTTAACTGGTTTTGTTTTGTCAGCCATTTTCAAATACCTATATTAAATACCAATGAAATAACTATGGTAATAAATTGAAGTAAAAAATATAATCTACAGAGATAATTTGAACTAAACTAATTATTAATGTAAAATATGACTGAAGCAATAAATCTATTGTCTAAAGTAGTACTATTCCCTCCAAATAATATTTGTTAAAATAAGTACATGTGTATATTCACACTATGAGAAAAAGACTATAAGAAAAACTAAGAGATAAATATTCTCTGAAATATTCTAACTTAATTAAGTACTAAAAAAAATCTAAGATCTAAAGAAATTAATAATAAAGAAAAAAACTATGCGGCTCGATATTGGACCAAAAAATGTATTGTTTTTAAGCAGACTGTAAAATGTTACTAAATATATCTAAAGAAATATGTTATAAACTAAAGAAAATCTTACCTTGCGTTGCAATTGGAAATAGGAAGGGTTAAAAAGGAATAAAGGGAAAATATATTGCATATACGCAAAATACACACACTCAATTTGGTAAAACTTGCTATGTGTTCTATCTATTCAGAAAGCAAAAATACTCTCTTTCTAGGGAAACTATCTATCTGACCATATAAAAAAAAACTATATAAAAATTCGAACAGAATAAATTAAATTTTAACACATGTAGTGACATCTATTTTTGAGCTACCCAAATATCATTTGAATAGAAGTTAACTACTTAGATATAATTTGAAATTAATTATACATGGCCCAAACAGTCACCTTCAATAATTTGAAAGTAGAAAGTGAAAAGTAGGCAACAATGTATTTGCTGCACCCTCATCCAATTTTAAAATGTAAAAATTTCCCAAAAAACTAAAATCCTGAAATGACAATAAGTAAAATATAATTAGTATGGATGTATATTTTAATGTTAAACATGTTTCCCACTTTTAGAACGCCATCAAAACAAGATCGTTTCTTTTGGCGCTATGTGATCTACTATTAGCTAAGGTGCGAATACCTTATAATACTTTTTCAATCACTTATAAATCTACACACAAATTTGTTATAAAACTATTAAAAGAGTTGGAAGATTCATTGCAAGACTAATTGCTATTAAAGAAAAATGGAAAAATGGCCATTTTATAAGACACATATATTTTACTTCTTTGCTATGTTCACTTTAATAATTTTAATTCTTCCAGATCAAGATGGATTTCAACGTGATTTTGAGAATGGAGATGGGCTTTTAACGAATTGGTAACAAGGTTAAGAGAAGCTACTAACCAATCTTATCCAATACATTATTTGATGAAACACCCTGTATAGATGTTACCGAAACAATTACTGTATTACGTGTATATTTTAATGTATTATAAAATTATATTAATGAATAAAAATCATTGAAATAAAGTTTCATTGAATCAGTATCTAATAGTTATTATATTAAAAAACAAGTTCATTGATGTAATGTACTAGCATCAATTAACACATTTTCCTTAATACAACGTACCATTTATAAATTAATAAACTCATTTGTCAACTAATCTACAGATGTACTTTGTCTCAATGAAATCGTTCATCGGCTCCATTTTAATGAACAAATTCATCATATTATTGTACTTTAATTATATTTATGGACATTTTTGATTCAGTGCACTTAAACCGTACTTAGAGCAGATTATTCCGCATGCAGTTTTTTTCTAGGGTCTACCTAAAAGAAAGTAACCATTAAATTTAATTCATATTGTTGTAGAATGACGGTAAGAAATGCGCGTGTCTTTTAATTAGGTAATGAAAACTGTTTAAAAATATTTCTTTCTCCTGTATGCAGTTTTTTTAGAGTGTCCACCAAATCCAATGTTTTATTTAGTAATGTGGGGTCAAAAATACACGTGTGTGTAGTGGTAATAAAAATTGTTTCAAATATATGTTTTATTTTTTCCATGTCCAATTATAAATAAAATATAACATTAACTAAAAGCCATTAAAAGCTGTTAAAATAAAGACCACGAATGCTACCTTTTTGTAAGGTTTTCAAGTAAAACCTATTGTGAATCATTATGTATAGCCCTACAGCTTATACGCTATTCAATGCCACCGAAAAAATATAAATATAGCAATTTGAAAAAAACAAATTGTATGGTTATTAAAATTATATTATTTAAATGAATGACGAAGGTGTTTGAATTATTATTAGCATAATATGTTGCCATATAAAGCTTCATACAGATGCTAATTTAGATACGCGTGCTTCATAATGTTTTAACTTAAATTTTCGGAGCTATTGTAAAATAGTTACTTCATACTTATTCCGTTGGTTAAAATCTCTTTGAAAAAAGAGGGTGTATTTTTATCTAACTTAGCAAATTAAACTGTCCAATGTAAGTTATTCAAAATTCAGCGACTGGTTTACAGACATATAATAAACACATATATTTTTTTTGACGCTCATCCGTTTTTTTTTCCTCTATAATCGAATTTGGTAGGTCATTTTACATAAGAGTACTTCAATTTTGTATGTTCACGAGTTGCATATGCCATTTTTTATTTCGATAATATTTCGAGAATCTCACTTTCCAGCTAATATATGCAATTCATTTGAGTATGTGATATACCTGTAAAATAAAATTCATATAATTTATTATGAAAAAGCGTATACACCATGAAATTAAAATAATCATATTTTCCCCAGGTATTAATATAATTTTAAGGAAGTATGGTAGACAAAAGTCGAAAAATACTGAGATCTCAAAAAAATAGACAAGTATTAAAGGCGCTAGTGGTCTTAAAACAAAGTTGCCATTATTTAACAATGTTGTAAAGCTTTTGTTGTAAATATATATGGATTCGTGGTGATGATAACAAAAACATTGTCAATTTTATAGCCATTTGGAACTGAGTGCACCAAGTATAAAGCTGACAGAAGTGAAATTTTTTAAGAACTTTTTTGTTGTTTTTAAAAAAATTATCTACGTGAATAGATAGATACATTGTATTTGTTCACTTGGACAAAAAAAATACAAAATAGAAAAAAACCTAAGCTAAAATGATACATATATAAAAGAGACATACCTACACAAAACACACTGAAAGTATTATAAGAATAATAAAATTTTCCTTAGAGTTGAATATTAAAATTGAATATTAAAAGATAATATAATAATGTAGATGCACTATATTGTCATATTAATAAAATACTATACTTATTAAAATATTTTATTGTTGAGGTATTCGTCCAGTGTATAATAAGCTTTCTCAAATAGAATATGTATTAATTTGCTTATGAGTTTTCTGTGTGGTAAACTCCCTATATTTGTGGGTAATTATTGTAGATTTTAATATATGTATACTTAGGAATGGTTGGTATGTTATTACCAATATTCATTGATTATTTGTTAATAACTTAAATTGAGATATGCCGGTAATAACAACGTTTTTTTGATCTTTAGTTCTTAGAAAATGTATAGTACTTAGACAGTATACTTTGTCTTATAAGCACATACATTTTAACCAAATTTCATTTAATTCTTGGTTAAAAAATATCTCTCCCTTACACCCTCAAGACAATGTGTTCTCATAATATTGGCATGTACCCATTTCCCAATTTAAACCAATAAGAGATGGGGTGAGTACAGCAGCGCAAGAATGAGGTTTGTTTCGTACATAAAAACTGTTTGAGGTGTTTGAAAAGTATCTTGTAGTTTTCGACTTCGTGCTAGTGAAAATTAATCCTAAACATATCAAAGTGTAAAAAAATGACAGGAGTAAAATTTCTAAAGTGGTTAGTCACAGTGGATTTGGAAAGATGATGGAGACATGGGCCAGAGGCAGATGACCCAGATCCTGATGAAAGAGAAGACTATCCCAGTTGATGATAGTTTTATTAATTTTGCACTTTTAACAAAAACATATATTATCTTAGGTATGTTATAAAAGTGTAATAGGTAAAAAAAATCGTTTTACAGGAGAACTAAAAAATTACATTTTAAAGATTAATAACACACATTCTATTGTATTTAAGTGATTATATCTTATACTGGTCTGAAGTCAATTACCTTCATATTATTTTTCCAATCACTCTAATTAAATAAAAAATTATGAAATAAAAAATTATAAAATAAAACGTAAATATACTAAAAAAAAATTTTAAATATAAATTTTATAAAATCTATAGGGTCTTCTCGTCTTTTAAAATAATTTAGTCTTTTTTAATAACTTATTACAATACGTATTTAATTACAACAACCATAATTAGCTATGACTTAAATAAAAGCCACGCATAACAAACATTGTTGAATTGATACTGTATTCTAGTAAAAAATATAATATTTAAAAGTTTTGATATAAGTACTTTACAGTTATTTAATAGTTATTTAAATAAATGATATGTTTAGATGGAAAATTTATGAACAGTGCAGATGATTTTCGAACAGAAAACCATATTATGTACCTATGATTTTTATCTTATTCCTAATTATAGAATGTTTTCAATTATTACACTTTTTCTCTGCATGTGCAATATTATCTCATATCTTAAGGTATAGTTGAATCATGATAGACCTCCGTATTTCTATTTAATATTCAGTATTATAGCATATTGTAGCAGATATTTTACTATTTATACAATTACACAAATTATGACAGAAAAACAATACATTTATTTTAACTTACAATAATGAAATTTAATTTAAAAGTATTTATTAACTGTACCTCGAGGATGTGTAGTGGTAAATTTTTTTTGATATTTTTTGTTTAAATAAAGCATTCTGCTGCACATGTATGAGTACATTTTAACTAAGGAATTTGGGGGATGGGTGTTATTTATAATTATAATAATGAAATTTAAAATGTTTATTAAAACAGATAAAAATAATTATATGTACAAAGTTATACATATATACAGTGGTTAAAAGATAATTATTCATAAGTTAAAAAATGCTAAAAGATTTAATTTAACTGTGAAAAAATAGAAAAAATATAAATATATTGGTTAAAAGACAATGATTCATAAGCTAACAAATGTTTAAATGATTCCATTTAAATAATGCACAAACAATTATACGTAAAAGGTGAAGAAGAGGTGAAAAATAGAAAAAAAATATAAATACATTGGTTAAAAGATAATTATTTACAAGTTAATGAATGCTTAATAGTAAATATTTTATTTAAATAATGCACACATAATTAAAAATACATTGGTTAAAATATAACTATTCACAAGTTAATGAATGATAAAGAGTTAAAAAGATTTCATTTAAATAATGCACAAATAATTATACGTAAAATGTAAAAAACAGAAAAAATTATAAGTACAATGATTAAAAGATAATTATGCGTAAGTTAACAAATGCTAGATAGTTAAAAATATTCCATTTAAATAATGCATGGAAGATAAATTAGATTGAGTTAATTTTGTGAGATGTAAAAAATAGAAAAAAAATATAAATACAATGATTGAAAGGTAATACATACATAGAAGAAAAAGATGCATCATTTTGCCACAAATTGCACTAGAAATCTTGCATTTTTCGTATAGTTTTCTTTAAGCCTTCCCAAGCTCTTTGAGCTCGGTTTTTATAGATGCGACGTTCCTCAAACCCGCGCCGCATCGTGTTAAAAACAATTAGCAGAGCTTCTGCTTTAGCCAAAACCCGGCGGTCATTTGTCATCTCCGCCCTTAGATTTGACAAATGACTTTTGACTCTGGCTACCAGATCTTTGATTCCTCTAACACACGAGCATAACTCGTTACGTTCTTCCGGTTGTGAGAGGAAGTTGAAATTTTCAGTTTCAGAGGCCGAATCTTGAGATCCAGAGTGTGGCGACACAGGTGACACCGAATCAGAGCTACTTGATTCGGTTTCACTCTCTGCCCACACTTGGGTCAACAGTTTACATTTCCCACCTCTCTGAAATGTTTGAATTACCTGCGGTTGACGTATCTTAGATAATTCTAGGAATGAAATTCTACGCCCCTGCGGCACTGATGACCAGTTTTCCATACGTTTACGTCCAAGTGACCGTTTACTACTTGACGATGCCGGTGACGTCTCTGCAGCACATTTTGTTTCAATTAATGTGTCACTCGAGTCGTCTGTTGGTAACGGAACGACTTTTCCCTTTTTCATAAACGTCTCAACAAACTCATCTTCACTGTCGCTCGATATAGATATAGTCGAACACCCCAGGAAGGTTTCACGACGGCCAACCTGCTCCTTCGAAATAGAAGCTCCACTTTTGGAAACCTTGATTTTTTCCTCCCCAAAGATTGGCCGCTTTATAGTCCAGAATTTCGTCTGCCAAGGGGGGGGTACACTCGTCAGCAGCAGGGAGGAGGGGTGAGTACACCGCATCCCTTATTGGTCTAAATTGAGAACAATATTGTCTTGATGTACGGGAGAGATATTTTGTTCATAAATTGCCCGAGAAAGTGATGCGATGATAGGGGTAGCAGTATTTATGCCGTATTACAATACGGGTAATGAGAGGCAGAGAGCATATGATGTAGTCTTGGACATAATTTTGGCCCGTCCTAGGCTTTTTCCCCTTTCCGTCTCTTTAGACAGGCTGCTTTTGGATTGAGGTTCCTCTCTCTGACCTGCTGCTCAAAGGTCATGACCACCTCCACAGCCATATTTAATATGCTAGTTTTATTGGTGGCTTGTCAGTTTTAAGACGTGTCATACATATCCTTCCTAATTATTTAAGGGCCTCATTTATATCACGAATGCGTATCCTTTCCCTCGCATTATTAGCCTGCTTCCTTACTTTTTGCCTTGATGCTCTGATATCTGGATCTAAGTCCCGTGGGATATATTCCATCTGGGACTTTAATTACAACACTATCGGGGTGGTCCGAACAGAGTGGCATTGTTAGTCATAGTTGTGGTAGTCGGTGTTTCATTAGGCCTTAATGAAGCCATGGGCGGGCTCCGGTTCTGGAATGAAACAGTACGCTTCGTACGTCTGGTAGAGCGTGGTACTCACCTCCTACCGAATTGAGAGTGCCGTCGGCCCCTAGGTAATAACTTGAGCCTTCTCTAGGTGACGTGTACCTCGGCGAGTCGTAGGCGAACTCATCGGAACCATACCCACTATCAGGACTGGCGAATTGCGTATACTACCAAGGCAACTTCCCTCCCATGTAAGAATGCCTTTGGAACTCCATATTGATAATTTTTCAAAGAAAAGCCCCTCGCAGGCCTAGTGGTTCCTTATTGTGGCCGTCATGGACATAATTTTGGCCCGTCCTAGGCTTTTTCCTCTTTCCGTCTCTTTGGACAGGCTGCTTTTGGATTGAGGTTCCTCTCTCTGACTTGCTGCTCAAAGGTCATGACCACCGCCACCGCCATATTTAATATGCTAGTTTTATTGATGGCTTGTCAGTTTTAAGACGTGTCATACATACCTGCCTAATTATTTAAGGGCCTCATTTATATCACGAATGCGTATCCTTTCCTTAGCATTGTTAGCCTGCCTCCTTACTTTTTGCCTTGATGCTCTGATATCTGGATCTAAGTCCCGTGGGATATATTCCATCTGGGGCTTTATTTACAACACTATCGGGGTGGTCCGAACAGAGTGGCATTGTTAGTCATAGGTGTGGTATTCGGTGTTCCATTAGGCCTTAATGAAGCCATGGGCGGACTCCGGTTCTGGAATGAAACAGTACGCTTCGTACGTCTGGTAGAGCGTGGTACTCACCTCCTACCGAATTGAGAGTGCTGTCGGCCCCTAGGTAATAACTTGAGCCTTCTCTAGGCGACGTGTACCTCGGCGAGTTGTGGGCAAACTCATCGGAACCATACCCACTATCAGGACTGGCGAATTGCGTATACTACCAAGGCAACTTCCCTCCCATGTAAGAATGCCTTTGGAACTCCATATTGAAATTTTTCAAAAAAAGCCCCTCGCAGGCCTAGTGGTTCCTTATTGTGGCCGTCATAGAGTTGATGGTCGTGTCACTTGGTGGAGGCGCCGGACAATACGGGTAATGAGAGGCAGAGAGCATATGATGTGGTCTTGGACATAATTTTGGCCCGTCCTAGGCTTTTTCCTCTTTCCGTCTCTTTAGACAGGCTGCTTTTGGATTGAGGTTCCCCTCTCTGACCTGCTGCTCAAAGGTCATGACCACCTCCACAGCCATATTTAATATGCTAGTTTTATTGGTGGCTTGTCAGTTTTAAGACGTGTCATACATATCCTTCCTAATTATTTAAGGGCCTCATTTATATCACGAATGCGTATCCTTTCCCTCGCATTATTAGCCTGCCTCCTTACTTTTTGCCTTGATGCTCTGATATCTGGATCTAAGTCCCCCCCCTCCTCTGCCTCTTCCGCGCTGGAATAATATCGCCTTGACCGCTTTGTGGCTTTACGTGGAGGTCCCTGGTGTCTCCACTGTCTGGTGGCTCTTTGTGTTTTTTTGTGTTGTATGCGTGTCCTTCCACTTTGACAGGGTCAAGTAAATGGGAATCGGATGGTACTAGTGCCGAGCTGAGTCATTTGATGTGCTGCTATAAATTATTTGGAAGCTGCCCTACTAATCCTAATTGCGATTCCGCATGGATCCTTAATACGTTTATCGCATCATCCAACCTTTCTTCTATTCGAGTACCCATGGTCTCGGCATGATCCCTTAAGAAACTAACAGCATCATCAACAATACGCTGCTTTACAGTGAAAGGAGACATGTGTAATCCCTGATAAGCGACAGAGTTATTTACGGAAACTGCTTGTGGGTAGTGCAGTGAGTGGGGTGTGCTGTGGTTGGTTAACCGTCCTGAGGAGCTATGGGTGTGGTGAACTGTAACTGCTCGCACTCGCCTGTAGAATATATTCCTTCTACGGCTTTATTTACAACATTGTCGTTGGGTTGTCCGATGGGGGTGGCATTGTTTTCCATGATTGTGGAATCGATGTCCCATTAGACCTTAACGAAGATATGGGCGGCAAGCCCTCCCTCCCATGTAAGAATATCTTTGAAACTCCATATGGAACATCAGCGTCTTAACTTTGGTACAGAATTCCCATGGCATTGCACAAGGCGAAAAAACTACTCCATCGCCTTCATCGAAAGTTACCCCGTTCCAAAGAAATACTCACTACAATACTTTTAACGATGGCAAAGGCGGTAACAGCATGTCTAGCTTGGGCGCAATGAAATGCGTTAACAATTACCAGGATGCAACGAAACTAGTGGTCTTTCAGAGTTAATTGTCGTATTGTCTCATTCAATAAATCAACTATTAAAGCACAAAGACAATGATATCAGGTAAGTATTTGCCGGTACTCTATGTATGTAGGAAGAAACCTTTCCTTTGGGGGCACCACCCTAACACTTGCACAATTTAATTTATATTTTGTTTATTTCTGACTTGTTGTCTGGCTGCAACCATCTGTTATTTATTTAATAAATATTGTTAACTATTTAATTGTATTTGATAATTTTTCAATTAGATAAACTTCTCGCAGGCTAAGTGGCCCCTTATTGTGGTCGCCATAGAGTTGGCGGTCGTAGCAATTGGTGGAGGAGTATTTCTTCGATTCTGTTGGGTTAATTCCTCATAATGGACTCACTTTGAAATTTATTATATTTTGACTAGGCATTACCTGAAATGAAAATCTTGTTTAAGTTTAAAATATTTTTTGTTTAAATTCAATAAAATTAATTTCAGTATTATTTTTTCAATTCACTTCATTTTAGGTAAAATAAATCCTCTTTACCTCTAAAAATCCCAGTGCTGAGTCTTTCTATATAACCTTTACAACCCGTCTATCTGGCTTAAAATATATACAAGACTTTAGAAAATCCCCTTTTGTACGCTCTTTATAGCCCCATTGGAGAATACAAAGGAAACATTCAACATCCCCCCGTTTGAGCCTCTCTATGTGCTCTTTATAGTCTGTCCATCTGGCTTGGAGTATATACAGGACTCTAGAATATTCACCTTATGTACGCCTGTTATAGCCCGTTTACCTGGCTTGGAGAATACAAAAGTTTACATGTTAATACCTTGCCAAAGCCCATTTATGAAAAATTACTGTACCTTGGTTCCTTTTTTTTATCTAAACAATTATAATATTAAGCACATCTTATTTTTTTAATTTTTTTTTGCTACATAGAACATTTTATTTATAACATATTTTTTATTCGTAAATGCCACGTAATAAACCAGGCAATAGAGAACGGCAAAAAGAGACATATTGTTATACTTCTGTTATGCTTCCTAGGCCCTGTCGAGGTGCATCTTAGCAAATCAGGTCGACCATTAACATCCCGTGCTTTGAGACCAGACTCTCAAGAGGCACTGGTTGTTTTCGTTTCCCATCGTTCAATAAAAGAAGTGCCCTAAAATTTAAGCAGTTATTTGGAGATGATGATAACTAAAATAATTAGTATTCCTATTAAATGTTAGAATTAAACCTAGTATACAAATGAAATAGTAATAGTCTGAGCACACAAAAAAATAATTAATTTAATTCAAGGAATCAGTAACTTATTCACCTGAATTGGTTTTTTTACGCATTCCTTTGTATATGAGTAGTTAAGGTAATTTCACATATATACATTGATACGCATCTATTATTAGTAATTGGAGTAGATTTACACTTATACGATATAACGGGGGCACAGTATATTTGAGGAGAGAAAAATTGCACCGAGGGCAACAACTCTGAAGCTGGCAGTGACCGGAAAGCAAGAAGAGGAAACACCATTTAATCCGCCACATCGTAACACAGAGCCTATTCAACGTTAGAGATCCCTTTGCCCGATCGCCGAGAGTATCAAGATCACCCACATCAGAACTCGCAGGTCAACAAGAACAAGTTCTCTTCACCTAGCCGAAAAAGAAGAACCTCACTCCTAACCAAGGCAATGCGGGAATTACTTCAAGTCCTGAGGAGGCTGAGGAGGTGGAGGCGGAAGTGAACAACACTCCGAAAGTAAGCCATCATCCTGCAGATACAAATAACGAATCTTCAGACATTCCACTTAGGGTACGAAAAGTAGAAGTAGGAGGACAAACAAGAACCATGAGGGACATAACATTGTAAAATAGTTTGTCAAACCCGAGAACACCAGCAACGCTAAAATGTCTGTCCTCCAACTTTCAACCCGTCCAAAAAATAATGCGATATCTTTTATAAAGTCCTATGAAAGAACACCCGCAGCAAATGGGTGGGGCGACCCCTGCAAATTTTCAAGTATGGAATCATTTATACAGGGGGGTGCAGATTTATGGTTCCAACGTTACAAAAGGGTGGAAGATAATGGAGCAGAGTCATGAACGGAAATTAAAAACGATTTCTAAAAAGAATTTGAAGGAGATAACACAAAGAAGATTTTGGAGAAATATCTCTATGAAATGAAAAAAATCGCAAAGATAATTCAACTATAAAAGGGCATATCACGAGGAATACCAAAAGAATACTTCAACAAACTTAATTAAATGCTGTAAAGATCTGAACATCCCAGCATCAGAGATAAGTAAGACAACGAAAACTTGCGGTATAATGTCCAGTAATGAACACGAGGAAGTTACACAATCAATCAAAGAAATCGTTCACTATAATGAATAAAGTTTTAAAACAAGAAAGGAAGCCAAATTGACTAAATGTAACTATACAGACCAAGAAAAGCAGGTAACGCAATTCACGGGGAATCAAGGTGCAAGTAACAGGGATAAAGACTTCCAGAAATTTTTAATGTGTGAGAATGACTATGAAAGGAAAATCTTACTGGTAAATATAGAGGAAGAAATTATGGATATTTTCGATACACCAAAAGATTACCCGCTAGCTCAGTGTATTTCGGCAGATATAAAAATGGGAAAAGGTACTGCTAAAACAATGGAAGAAAAATTCTGCATGAAGAGACAACTAAGCAATCAAACCCTGACAAAAGAGGAAGTGTGTGTGTAATGTATCAAAATGGCGGACGATGTAAATACACAATTAGTTGCTCTATGTAAATATTGTGAAAAAAAAGTAATTAAAAAGGTGCAATGTGTTAATTAATTGTGCTGCAGTGTTTCACAGAAGCTGTGCAACAAGAAAAACATGTTGTAATAAACAAGAATTACAAAAAGAAAATCAAAAACACACTAACAATGAAGAGAATGAAGAAGAATTTAATGAGGTATTAATGGAAACATTAAAAGTAGAAAACAAATTATTACAGGAACTAAGGGAGATGAATCAACTCTTGAAAGAAAAAATATGTAACTTAGAAGCTAAGATAGATTTTGTAAAAAAATCGACAACAAATACACCTGACCAACTTAGTATGGAGGAAAATAAAAATAAAAATGAAAAAACAAATGAAGAACTTGTAAGAAACACAATTGCACAAGAAGTTAAATTGTATTTTAATAACAATAATATAATAAATAACAAGGAGATACAAGAAGAAATAAATATTGATGGTGATAAAAATCAGCAACAAAAAAGATCAACACCAGACATGGAATGCAAAGGACAAAAAACTAGTATACAAGCCAGTGACAAAAAATCAAGGTTGGAAGAGGACATAAACAACATGACAAGCTTGGAACAAAAACAAAAACAGATTATGAATGATGTAATAAATCTAGGAGCCTCATGTGAACAGGATGAAAAAACAATACATGAAACACAAAAAATAAAAAATAATGGAAATACTGAAAAAGGTAAACCCTCATACAAAGAAATATTGGCAAATAAACCAAAAAGGGATAATAATAAAAATATGCAAATCGGGGATGGAAGCACACACGAAAGCCTGGAAGGAATACAAAAAAGAATATGGATATTTCTGTCCCGGGTAAAACTACACGTGACTGCTGAAAAAGTCCAAAAATATTTATGTTCTAAACCAAACATGACGGGGCGGACATTTATAGTAGAAGAACTAAAATTAAAACGAACACGAACCAAGGCATTTAAAATAGGAGTAGAATATGCATTGAAGGATGAGGTATATCAACCTAGCTTTTGGCCGAAAGGTGTAGGCTTTAGTAGATATATATTTCCAAAACAGAACACAAAAGAAATTAATTAACAAAACTGGGAGGAACAGAACAATAAAAAAAAGAGACAAATTTTCGAATAGAAGTGGAGACAGTTACACAGACTTAAGGAATAATATTGTAGTGTTACATCAAAATGCTCAATGCATACGAAACAAACTAGATGAAATTGTGCTATTACTAGAGACAAACTATCACAATAAATTGACTGTGTTAGCAATCACTGAACATTGGTTAAATCCAGGAGAAGAACAATTCATACAAATTCCTAATTATAAGATCGCATCCTGTTTCACACGAAAAAACAGTATACATGGGGGATCATGCATCTTTGTACACAAAGATGTAGAGTTCATGGAAATCGAATATTTGAAACAAAAAAGTAAGGAAATCGTTTTAGAATGTAGTGCAGTAGAATTAAAGTGGCAGAAAACAATAATTATTAATATATACAGGTCTCCAAGTGGTGACATAAAAGAATTTTTCAATATTTTAGAAGATATTCTAAAGGAAATGTTAAAGTACAAAACACACACAATAGTTGTAAGTGGCGATTTCAATATAGATTTTGGTAATGAAAATGGCAAAGAATTAATAAATTTTCTTGATATTGTAACATCCTATAATCTGAAAATAACTATTCATGATCCAACAAGAATCACAAATACAAGTAAAAAAACATTAGATAACATCCTAACAAACAATGAAAAATATGTAAGCTGAGTTGTGATATCATCACTATCTGATCACTTAGCACAGGAGATTTCTATTGACACCAGAGCAAACCAAAGTTTCTTGAAAACTCATGAAATTAGAAATTTCTCAGATAACAACTTAGCTCAAATTAAAGCAAAACTGCAAGAGGTATGCTGGAAAGAAAAGTTAACAAACATAGATGCTAATAATTGTCACTCAGTTATAGAAGAAACAATATTAAAAATAATCAATAAAGTGAGCCCAAAAACGATTTGTAAACAAACAACAAAATGTAAAAAATGGCTTACAGCAGAACTTAAGAATAAATGCAAAATAAAAAGACAACTGTACGAGGGAATGATAAAAGGAGAAGTGAGCAAAAAAACATATGAAGATTTCAGTGATCAGCTAAAAAAGGACATACAAGAACAAAAACAGAAATGTAACAGTGAATTCCTACTTGCATCCGATAATAAAATAAGAGACACGTGGAAGTTAATTAAAGAAGTAACAAATAATAAATCACAGAAGAAAAAATTTAATACAGCAAACTTTAAGACAGAAAATGAGAGCCACGAGAAAACATTAAACAATATAAATAAACAGTTAATTGATTTGGTAGATGATATAAACATAAATACACATGTGAACAAAACACTCATAACCAGTACCATAAACACATTTGTCTTATTACCAACGGATGCAGAGGAGGTATACAACACAATACAGGCGCTGAAAAACACACATACAGTTGGATATGATGAGATTCCCACAAAACTTCTGAAATACTGTGCACACTCTCTAGCAGAGCCACTTTCAATATTAATCAATAAATGCTTTCAAGAAGGTACATTTCCAGATAAATTAAAAATTATCATGCTGACATTACTACATAAAAAAGGAGACGTCACAGATCTAAATAACTACAGGCCAATTGCTTTGTTGTCAATAATAGCAAAAGTGATAGAAAAAATAATAGCCAACAGAATTTATGATTTTCTTGCAAAGTTCAAAATATTAAACCACAATCAAAATGGTTATATAAAAAATCGATCTACAACTAGAGCTGTCTTTCAAATGTTAGAGGACATAATAACTGGAATAAATTAAGACGAGTATACGGTTTGCTTATATGTAGACTTAACAAAAGCATTTGACAGTGTGCATCATCAGACGCTACTTGAAAAACTAGAAACATTAGGACTTCGAGAGCTAATATTAAAACTCCTTACATCGTACTTAAGTAACAGACAACAATATTTAGTCACAGAAGATGTTCATACTGGTAAAAAATTAATATCAAACGGATATACGGTAAAAAGAGGAGTACCTCAAGGCTCTATTTTAGGACCAATTTTATACCTTCTTTACGTAAACGAGTTGCCAAAATTGTTAAACCACATAACAACATCATTTGCTGATGACACATCAATTTTAATACGGTCGACAGGTATAACTGTCGATAAAATAATATCAGTATTAGAATCTCTTAATGAATGGTACCAACAAAACAATCTGAAGCTGAATATAGGCAAAACCAACATCATGGAATTCAACAAAAACCAAAATAAAGCATTCAAATTTAAAAATGAAAAACTCAACCCCTCCAATGCCACAATGTTTCTAGGAGTCAACATTGATTCCAAATTAAATTGGAAGGAACATATCTATTATATTTCATCTAAGTTAAGCAGTTTTAATTATGCCTTAAAAATATTAGTAACAACGGTAAATAGAGAAGCCAGTTTGAGTGCCTATTATGCTTATGTCTACTCTCGTTTAAAATATGGTATCATTTTTTGGGAAAATTCAGTAGAAGCCGAAAGATTATTTAAAATTCAGAAAGCCTGTATTAGAAGTATGTTCCAACTAAATTATAATGCAACATGTAAAGACACATTGAAGAATGAAAATATACTTACTGTACCCTCCATCTATATTTATGAATGTGCATGTTTTGTCAAGCTAAATTATGAATTATTTAGCAACAAAGAACTTACACATACATATAATACAAGAGGTACAGTGAATCCATATTTAAATCCAGCTCAAACAACTAGGACTAAAGTTCAAAAAAGTGCACCGTATCAATTAATACGTATATATAATGCATTACCTAATCATGTAAAACAGATGCCAATTAAAGTCTACAAGAGGTATTTAAAAAACTTTTTGTGCAAGAATGTATTCTACAGAATAGAAGACTTTTTTAAGACTGATTTTAATTAGCGAAACTACATATTTTAATGTGTTCAAATGTGCAGTGTTTAATTTTAATTTCATATTCATGTAATTTTGTGGTTTTGACGTATTCTATACTTTTGTACGACTATTGAATAAATGTATATTCTATGCTATTCTATTCTATTCTAACCGAGCGTAAACGAAAAACTTTTTTGGGATAAACCTACTCTAGAGTAATTGTGGGATTGTTTACAAAAAAATGAAACTTCAACTACAAAAAAGAGAGGTTAAGAAATTTGCAATACCAAGATTCGGTTGTGGTCTGGATAAATTAAACTGCACGACGGTAAAAACATGCTTCTGTGTATCTTTAGTAACATGAAAATAGATATTCTAGTATGCAATTTACCCCTTAATCAACCAAGTGAGATAGAAAACGGAACATTAACTATACATGGAGATGGCTAAGAAACTAGAAGAATTAAACATAATACCGTGGAGGAATTTACCGTCATAGATATGACACGAACAAGTATTAAGGTAACTTTAAAGGAATGTTATATTTTAGAGCCAAATATAAAGTATAATATACATCTAGAAACATCGAAAAACAAAAATAACGAGATGCTACAAAATACATTTTTCTCATTCCACGTCATCTTTTAAGCTTAGCCTCCCCACATATTTCCAAAGACAAGATTACAGTCGAAATAGTGAATATCAGATACAACCCACACAAAAAATTCAAAATTCGACAGTAGGACTTCCTTGACTCTAGTTTCACAAGCCTCGGATGAACGAGTAACCATAGAAGATCACAATCTAGCCCATATGGACGATGGAATTTTTAAACTGGAATTAACAAAACTATTAGGGCAATATTCAGATGTATTTTCAAAATCAACCAAACACATGGGTTTGACAAATCTAACAGAACATAAAATTGATGTAGGGTAGCACTGAGCCAATCGAGTGCCACCCCTATAGAGTATCACAGAAGTAACGTAAAATAATAGACAAAAAGATCAAGGAAATGCTAGAAAGTGGAGTAATAAGGTCATCACACTCTCCTTGGTCAAGCCCGGTAGTACTGGTCAAAAAGAGAGACGGTGATACTAGACTTTGTGTCGATTACACAAGTCTACAAAAGAAAATAAAAATTCTGCTCTGACTAAACCTATCATGCCTTAATTATTTTTCTGTGCTAAAACCGAATTTTCAATTTAAAAAACTTCTACCGCATAGATTTCGAGTAAATGTCAAAAATTGTCAAAAAAATGTATTTTGACAATAAAAAACGAGATTTACTCGACATCTACACGGTAGAAAGTTTTTTAAATTGAAAATTCGTAGACCTGTGCACAAGTCTACAAAAAAAATTCTGCTCCAAGGACTAAACCTATCATGTCGTAAGTATTTTTGTTTGCTAAAACCGAATTTTCAATTTAAAAAACTTTTTACCGTGTAGATTTCGACTAAATTCCGGTTTTTATTGCCAAAAAAACATATTTTGACAATAAAAACTGGGTTTGCAATCATTCTCGGCAGCGTTAATACTTTAATTTATTTTGAATAAATATGATGTATTTTGTATACATTATGTAGACGATATTTTATTTTTTTATGAAAATGAGATGGAACATGTTAGACATTTAGATATAATACTGAAGACTTTGGAGGAAGCTGGACCTAAACTAAATTTAGAAAATGTAAATTTTTTTAAAAAAGAAATTCAGAAATAATAAATGAAATAGAGATAAATATAAATCAAAATAGACTAGATGAAATAAAAAATTATCCGCATCCAAATAATTTAAAAACGTTAAGTTTTCTAGGAATTTTAAATTATTATAAAAGATTTATTCCTAATATATCTGAAAAACAAATATCACTAATTAAATTGTTAAGAAAAGCAGGTAGATGGAAATGGGTGAAGGGAAAAAGTACTTATAGAATTATGAGCAGAATTTCATAAAAATTTAAGTTTACATTACCCCAATTATAATCGAAAATTTTTATTAAGGACAGATGGGTCAGATCATGCAATTTCAGCGAAATTAGGACAAGAAATAAATGGAATAGAAGTACTGATATGTTGTGTTTCGAGGGTTTTAAAGGGGTATGAAACTAGATATTCCACGGTAGAAAAAGAAGTTCCAGCATTTTGTTTTGCTGTGACTAAGCTAAAATTTTATCTTATCTCATCCATTCATTGTAGAAACTGATCATGCCTCTTTGCAATTTTTAATGAAAATAATCGTATATACAGGGTGTCCCCTTCGATAAAATGAAGGGGAATGATAGATGAGTTCATTTCCAACCAAAATAACTACATATGTTGTTATCCGATGTTTGATGGTTTAAAAGTTATTTCAACTTTTGTATTTTTGTCTGCAATCGCTTAGTACGTTTAATACGAAAGTGGTACAAAACAGAGTTTTTTTGCTCTTGTTTTTTTAAAATAGGTTACTGAAGGTTGTACCTTTCCGATAGAAGCATTTTTGTAAAGTCTAGTTAGCAACTGTCAATTATAATAAAAGATGTTACGATCATTGTTCGGTTCATCAGAAATTATTTGAATTTTAAAATGATCCTTGTAGAAAAGAAAAAAATAACTACAAAAATATTTCCCGTAATAATAAAAACTAGTGCAATTTATGTAGATTTTAACCAAGTATAATTCATACACTTTTTATTAACATTTTTTTTTATTTCCGTTTTTTACAAGTAAGGTATGTTTTTATGACAAACATAACATCTTTTATTATAATTGATAATTGCTAACTAGACTTCATAAAAATGCCTCCATCAGAAAGGTACAACCTTCAGTGGCCTATTTAAGAAAAAAAAAGCAAAAAATCTTACAGTCTTTTGTACCACTTTCTTACTAAACATACTAGGCGATTTCGGACACAAATACAAAAGTAGATATAACTTTTGGACCATCAAAAATTGGATAAAAACATGTAGTTATTTTGGTTGGAAATGATCTCATCTATCACCCCCCTTCATTTTATACATGACTTATGGGACATCCTGGTGTTTCGACTAAAATATCGTGTCCACTACGGCCGCCATTTTTCAATTATCTCCTTTCCTGTTAGTTCTATCCTAAAATTAGGTATTACCGATATTGAAGAAAATGAAAAAAGCTACACCTTTTATTTGAACTATTTTTCTATATTGTTAATATTTTACGATTTGCAGCCGTCAGATTGGTGAAAATGTGTGCTTCGCTGCAGGTTTTTGCAATTATCTCTGCCCTCGTTGCTCCTATACAGTAATTGGCTATTATCAATATTGTAGATCATAAAATTTCCCAAAACTTCTGTTTAAAGAATTTTCTTCCATGGTGAACTGTTTTAATATTACAGCTGCTCGAAATTTAAAAAAATATTAAACTTTCGAGCTGCTGTAACTTGTAAGCAATTGATAGTGCAATAAAATTATTCAAACAAAAATTTTGGGAAATTTTATAATCTACAATATTGACAATTACTACACAGGAGCAATGGGGACAGAGATAATTGCAATAATCTACAGTAAAGCATACATTTTCAGTCGAAAAGTATTAGCAATAAATTAAACTGTTGTATTGATGGATTCGTGAAAACTCAAAAAATTCGAATAAAAATCATTCTAAAGAAATAACACTATTGTAAGTTAGTTTTATTGATTACAAAAAATTAATAATGAGTATGAATAACATCGAAACAACAAAACAGACATTTTTCCGAAATTTAAGAAACTTTTTCAAATTTCGAGCTGCTGTAATTTTTTAAAAATTGACCGTGGGAGAAAATTATTTAAGCAAAATATTTGGGAGATTTTATGATCTACAATATTGATAATAGCCAATTACTACATAGGAGGAGCGAGGACAGAGATAATTATTGTTACAAATCAATATCTAATGAAAATTCAGTAAGTAATTTCATTCCTTATTGTTATTTATATGCGCATAATTATCAAGTTCATAGTATATCAATTCACGATCTACGAACAGAGTTTTCTTTCTTTTCCAGATTTCGTGGGTATTGTATGCAAAAATACACATAATTTCCGCAGCGACAGCTTTTGTTAGAAGCACTTTTCATAACTGTTACATATTTTTAGTAATTTATGAAAAACTATTTCGGCTTTACCTTCTCACTACCATAAAAATCACATTGCATGGGATAGGGTGGCACATTTTTTTATGTATTCCTTCATATCTAATGAACAGTTCTGTCAAATTTCAAGGCGTCACAATTCTTTTCATAATTAAAGTGCTGTTATCACTGTACTATAAATTAAGGCTACCACATTGATTTCGACATTTTGACATATATCATTAATTGAATTGTTAAAAAAAGACCAATGAATTGATTCCCACCAGTGAACATTTTGATCATTATCGCTTACCATTTTGTCTGCCAGCTCCACTACTAGCAGCTACTGTGATTAGGACTCAAAGCACTTCTTCAGCAGGGTTGCAGATGGCTAGACTTCTTCCTGTCGCAAGTGGATACCTCATACTTCCAGTTTTTCTTCACACTTTTTTCTTATTCACGATCATATTCCCATCTTACTTCTGACACCAATACTATGTAATGGAATTTCATCGAGCAATTAAAACTTTACTTAACTCAAAAATAATCCCAATACTAGAAATTGACACAGACGATACTCTTACAACTAGTTTGGAAACTGACCGATGAATGAATGAGCGATTTATCCTCGGTACATTGGTATTTATTGGTGGACAAGGTGGACAAATTGGCAAACAAAGTCATAAATGCCGGTTCTTCAAAATTAGCAGGGGTTCTACCTTTCTTGAAAATAACAATCCATTTTATGTATAAGAATATTTACCTAACTAAAACAGTTCGTCATTTCCACAACTAGCTAGTAAGATAGGAGAGTATACAGGGTGTTCAGTAGAGCGATGCCGAGTCTGAACAGCTAGGTACAGGGAATCATTTGGCATATACATGATCAAATATACCTATTTGAAGAATCCCACGGTTTTTCTTATAATGCCGATTTGTACTTTTTAAAAAAACTTCATTTTTCACCATTTATGTAAATATTATGCACTAAGTTTAACTTTTAATATTTTGAAATATGTTTTTCTTTATCCGAAATGAATAGACTTTGTAAAGACAAATAATGTAAAAGTTTTGTTGGCTGAAAAAAATAAAAATACATTTGTTTCAATTCGATTCAATTCAATTTATTCACCTTTAAATGCCACAATGGTACAACTACAATTGTTGTACAATGCATAAGGTGTGTCAATTTGTAGAAAAATTCATAAAAAACATACAAAAAAAATAGGTATATTTCGTTATAAAACGTAGATAAACATAAAAAGTAAGCAACGAAGAAAAATATGATATAGACATTACAATTAACTATGACTAGGCATTATAATAACTTTGAAAGAGTGTTGTTAAAGTGGTAAGAAATAAAAAAATCTCATTTTCCTGCAATCTTATATGTTGTTCAAATTCATTGACATTGTAAAAAATATTATCCGTTAACATGTTTTTAATTTTCTTTTTAAAGTGTTTTGGTGATCTCAAATTTTTCGTCTCGTGTGGTAACATATTATAATAGTAGCAACCTGCATAATATGGTGATTTTTTGTGTGCTTCACTGATGCATTTTCTTATGTAAAAATTATTATTATTTCTTGTACTGTATTTGTGAATGTCAGTGCATGTTTGGAATTTATCTTTGTTGCTATGAATGTGCTGTAATAATTTTAATAAATATATTGAAACTACGGTTAATATTTTTTTCTGTTTAAAAATATCTCTACAGGAGTCCATACGCTTTAGGCCAAATATAAGGCGTATTTATTCTCTTTTGTGGAATAAATACCTACCCTTACATTAGAAGTTACTTGTTGCCAGTCAATAATGTTATAGCAGATCGCTGAGTAGGCTAATGCGTAATACACGTTAATTTGAGCCTTTTCATCAAGTGTACTTTTATAGGAAGAAAAATGTGATGGTAACTTAACGTCTCGAATTATAGGTATTATAAAAAAATTGAAAAGTCGTCTACAGTGTGACCTATTTAAAATGGAAACACCTTTATAACTTTTTTATTTTTTGTTCTATTTGAACCAAATTTTGCCAAAATATAGAACAATTTAGGATCTACTTATGGCCAAAATACATTCGCCTCCTACAAATGCAAAGCCACCTGCGGTACCAAAATAAATGGAAAAAATAAAGAAATTATATTAGGCATTTTTTTATCGGAAAACTTTATTAATGAAAGTTGTCCAGAATTGTCCAAAAACCTAGAGTTCAAAATTTCAGCAATATTAAAAAATATTGAATTTTGTTTTTGAAGTCTAAAATTTCGACAAAATTTAAAAAATACAAATCACTTGACAACTACCTGACAGCTTGCGTTTAATTTCAGACAAAATTGTCATCGCACAATTTTCTAAAGAAAAAAAAAACAATTAAAATGATATTTTCGGACTCGGACATTATTTTAAACAAAATTTCAATATTTTTTAATATTGCTGAAATTTTGAACTCTAGGTTTTTGAACAATACTGAACGACTTTCATTAATAAAGTTTTTCAATAAAAAATTTCCTAATATGATTTCTTTATTTTTTTCCATTTATTTTGAAACCGCAGGTAGCTTTTCATTTGTAAGAGGCGAATGTTTTTTTGACCATAAGTAGATCCTAATTTGTTCTATCTTTTGGTAAAATTTGGTTCAAGCCGGAGAAAAAATATAAAAGTTATAATTTAAATTTTGAATGGGTCACACTGTAGATGTTACATTATCTCGCTAACTATTATTAGCGATATAGAAATTACGTTTGAAAATAAAAATTTATATCATTGTGTTAGTCATAGAATTCTGAATAACTTTCAAAGTGTCAATCGGCTACCCGTCTGTCTGTCAGTCTGTTCGCTTGTCCGTCTGGCTCTCCCTTCGTCATGTTCTTGTAAACACGATAACTTAAGAAAGACAAGTCCGATTTTATTGCAATTTAGACAGTAAGGTAGTGTTAGTTAGAGAAAGATCCCTAGCGTTTTGAAAAAATCAGTAAATATAAAAGTTTTAAGAGAATATAGCATGTGAAGAGAGTACAGAGATACTGCATAGTATACTAACCAGCGTTTCGAAAATCAACATGGTATCATCGGGAGACCATTACAATTGTAAGTATAAGAATTAAACGTACAATCTTCTCAAAGTTTAAGACATTCTTAACGTGAATTTTTTCTTAAAATGTTTCATAACCTTTGTATTTACTTATAGATTAAAAAAATATCTTCCTCTAGCTAACAGTAACTTATATATTGCCCAAATTTCAATCAAAACGGACTTGTCTGTTTTAAGTTATCGTGCTTACAAAAACATGACGAACCCGTAGATGGACAGATGGACACACTGACAGACAGACGGATAGACAATTGACATTTTGAAAGTCATTGAGATGATTTTTTTTTCTCTACGAACGATATTTATAGCTTTACAGACATGCCGATCAAATGCAATTTACGTACTTCAGAGGATTATAATAAATAGATGCGGAAAAAATGTATATGTATAACATATTTCGTGAAAAAATTCATGAGCTATATTTTCTATACAAATATAATTTCGATAACGCTAATGGGTAGTGGATTATAAGCTTTTCGACTACCATTTTTTCAAGATGACGAGCGCAACAGATTGACTTCAGGATTGTTTGTATGTTTAGTAGTAGACTAGAACGAACATCTTTGCCAAGTTTCAAAACTTTATCAGTTATTTCCGCCAAGCATCCAAAGGACCCCGCAATAATCTTATGGAAGTTGGGTTTCGGTCAAATAGTCTGAATTTTGGATATGTTTTAGGATTCGTCATCCCAAGCAAAAGTCTCAATGGGCACAAAGCTCGAAAATCAATACTTTGGCTGCTACGGAGCTTGAAAGCTCCAAAGCTCCACCACAGATTTATTTATTCGTGCAGTCTTTATAAATTTTTAAATAACTTATTTTTTCGATTTTAATGTCTAGGTTTATGTTTTTGAGGTTGCTGAATTCAAATCCGATGTCAAATTGTCCAAATTGACACTTGATAGCTGTCAATTAGCTGTCAAAGTGCCTTAACAAAGTGCAAATCCTATTTTTATGTTATGAGTTTATGCTGTTTAGGTAACTCAGTTCATGTATGATGTGAATACAATAATTCGACAATTGGCAGCTGTCAGCAGGCCGTCAGCTAGCTGTCAAAGTGCAATAACAAAGTGCAAATCTTATATTTTTGTCGAATTATTGTATTCACATCATGTATAAACTGAGTTACCTAAAAAACATAAAGTCATAACAAAAAAAATAAAATTTGCACTTTGTTATTGCACTTTGACAGCTAGCTGACAGCCTGTTGACAGCTGCCAATTGTCGAATTATTGTATTCACATCATACATGAACTGAGTTACCTAAACAGCATAAACTCATAACATAAAAATAAGATTTGCACTTTGTTAAGGCACTTTGACAGCTAATTGATAGCTATCAAGTGTCAATTTGGACAATTTGACATTGGATTTGAATTCAGCAACCTCAAAAACATAATCCTAGACATTAAAATCGAAAAAATAAGTTATTTAAAAATCTATAAAGACTGCACGAATAAATAAATCTGTGGTGGAGCTTTGGAGCTTTCAAGCTCCGTAGCAGCCAAAGTATTGATTTTCGAGCTTTGTGCCCATTGAGACTTTTGCTTGGGATGACGAAACCTAAAACATATCCAAAATTCAGATGATTTGACCGAACCCAATTTCCATAAGATTATTGCGGGGTCCTTTGTTTTTATATGTGTGACTGTATAAGTGTAATTTTTTATTTTTTTCTAACCAATAGAGTTTTTAAATATATTTTTTTGCAAGTTTATATATTTCGGGTAAAGAAAAAAATAATTCAGAATATTAGAAATTAAACTTACTGCATTATAATCAGATAGATGATGTAAAATGAAAATATTTGAAAAAGTACAAAATCAGCATTATAAAAAAACCGTTGCATTTTTCATTTAAATATATCTGGTCATATAGATGGAAAATAACCCCTTGTACCTCCCAGTTTATGATCGGCATCGCTTTGCCTGACATCCTGTATAGTGAGTGAGCTGTATCTAGTATTTCAATATCACCTCAGTATGAAACTTATTGAAAATGACGAATATTTGATGATCTGGTTGGTCTGTTTAATTTTTTATTCGCAGTGCTGAGTTAAGCAAGTGAGCTCAGGCCTCGTAGCCCCAGTGACTTCGGCGCCTATGGATAAAGGGAAGTGCGACAATAAACGTAGGTACAGGGCTTATTTACATTGAAAATTATCCACCCCCAATTTGCATATTTATTACTTTTCAGGAGAATTTTTGAAGTAATCCTTATTATACCCATTTGATTTAATCAAATAGGTATATTATTATTACTGGAAAACAATTTTTAACAATCGTTGTGGAAAAAAATTGCACAGCAATCCGTTTCATGACAATTAAATATCAGTTTCAAAATCAAATATCGATGAATAAAAAATGTCTGTGTGTATTATGTGTGGTTTTTTGTAAACTTTTCTCGTCCTTTGGGACACATGTAAAAAGGCTTTTGACTGTGTTTGTCCTAGTATACTTATAAAAAAACTTAGTTTTTATAAATTTTCTGATGCAAGTGTGAACTTAATGCAGTCATATCTAATGAGTCGCACGCAACTAGTAGAAACTGGTAATAATCTTTCTCAGATGAGGACACTAGAATATGGAGTACCACAGGGGTCGGTGCTGGGACCAGTATTATTCCTCATATACGTCAACGACTTGGTGCTTGCCGACCCAAGAGCCGACTTCATTCTCTTCGCGGATGATGCAACAACAATTAATAAAAATGAAAATCGCAATGAACTGCAGTTACAATTGGAACAGACACGATCAAGGGTCTCTGCTTGGTTTGTCGCGAATCGATTAAGCTTAAATGCTACTAAAACTGAAATCATGTTTTTTAGTTTAGGTAATATGGGAGTAAATAATAATCCAGAGTCTGTAAAATTTCTTGGGGTATATATTGACCCTAAGCTCTCATGGAACTCTCACATTGATAAACTATGTAATAAGTTAACTCCTTGTATCTATGCAATTAGAAATATGTCATTAATAGTGTCCAAGCAAGTACTCTTAATAACTTACCATGCACTTATTCAATCAAAAATATCATATGCAATTCATGCTTGGGGTCACGCTCCAAACATGAAACGCGTTTTTGGATTACAAAGGAAGGCAGTACGAATTATAAATAAGCTAGGGTATAGAGAAGATTGTAGACAATCTTATATTGATCTGAAAATTCTCACAGTACCATCACTATATATCTTACAGTGTCTCATATATGTTAAAGATAACCTACCAAATTACGTAACTCATGAAGAAATTCACTCATACGATACAAGACATAAAGCAAATATTTACATAGACTTCCACAGAGTACATAAAACTAGATCCGGAATATCATATTTTGGTCCGAAGTTATTTAACCTGCTACCATCCCCTGTGAAACTGTTGCCTTCTAAAAGTTTTAAATATGTAACAAAAAAATATCTTATATCCAAATGTTTCTATTCTATGGAAGATTTTTATAATAATGATTTTTCAGACTGGCAATTTTAATACCTTGAGAGAATATACAACTCATTGTATTATTATTTTATATTTATATTGTATTTTGTTTGTATATGCATGTATTGTATTGTATTTATGAACCCCTTGTTTTTTTGACTTGTGTAAAACTCTTGTTTCTTGGCACCAATAAATTTTCTATTTCTATTTCTATTTCTATTTCTATTTCTATAGAGTGGAGGAAGATAGCGACACACGTTACAATTTTCGTCAGAAAGAGGGAAAAACCAACCTAACCTGAACAACTATCATTATGCTTTCTGCGCATATATACAGCTTTGTGAAACTTAATAAACGTGATATTACTGATACAATAAAAGAAAAATATTTCGCGATAAGGATTTTATCCCGAGACGTCCTCATCCTAAAACAAATAGCGCTAGTCGCCTTACAATTGTGCTTTTGGATTGTTTTCAACTAGCTCAGACAAAAATATAAGTATTGAAGAATAACCAGACCAAATTTGAGAAAAAATATCAATTTGCTTATTTATTAGCGATTGAGATGCAAGAACTGACGTATCTCGGCCACAAATGCAAGTTGATCATTATATAATTTTTAAAAATATTAGATATTTCATCTATTTTCATGTTTCGTTTATCATTTTGGTTTGATAAAAAATATGTGAATTTGTTTTAATTATAATTTTGAAAATTATAAACAAATTAAAACAAAACGGTTTAAATGAAGATACAAATTGTTTTTCTTAATAGCATTGTATAATACGTGTAAAAACCCATTTAAAAAAATATATATCCACCTCCAACAATATGCGATTAAAATTTCGACATTTTTTAAATTTTTAGCCGTTTGAATAAATATTTTACGCTAAAATTTGGCACGAAGGTTTATTTCAATAAAGGGCATAGTTCCACCAACTTTCGTACTAATTGATGCATTATTACGTTATAATACTTGAACTGTCAAAAAAAACATTTTTTGGTGGTTTTTATTTTTTTTACAAATTAACAAATTATGAGAAAGTTTTCTCATACCCTAATTTTATTCAAAATTTTATCGTGAACAATTTAGTATTTTTATTTTTGCAATACGGTTACTAGGACCGGATACAAAAAGGAAAATAGCAGAGAAGATCAGTGTTGAAAAACAAATTGTTAAAATTTTACAAGAAGCAATGAGCCGATTTAATCCAAAACTTCTCATAGCACTTGTTATTATTATTATTATTATTATACCTACAAAAAATTAAACAATAGAATTGCTGCAGCCAGAGAATTCCTTAAGCGCGTGTTTTATTACGAACAACCTCTATTTTTTATTTTTTTATCATGTTCTGCAAGTCCATTTGTTTAAACGAATATGTTCCCGACTTCGTCGGGTATCAAAAGGCTGGGGAAAATTCACTCCTAAAAACATAAAAACACCTCTAAAATTGCTTTGAATAATAGCTTATGCTGAAGGTGAAACTTATATTTATTTTATGATAACTATTAGGTATCGATTCGATAGAGATATTGAAAAGGTAAAAACTATTCACATCCTACCCGGGAGGTAGAACGCTATATACGGCATCTAGAATTAAGACAATAGGTACCAAGGTGATTAAAATGTACAAAATGATTTTTTAATACTAGTTGAGCCAGAGCTTCAACCGATCCTGACCCATAAAACAACCCCAATAAGAGTATGGAAACCACCAAACTACTCTGTTCGGGGGTGCAATTCTATTCGCAGTCTCGAATACTAAAAAAAATGCCACGGCACTTGTAATGCATCAAATTATTTTCTACTAGTAAAAGGGACCGAGATTCACTTTATCTTGACGTTAGTATCCTTATCACGAATAAAATTAAATGTAAAAAAACCTTTTTTAAAAACAAGCTTTTATTATTTAGGTGTACTAAAACGAAAAAAATAAAAATAAAAAAAAAATAATTGTCTTAAAAACTTGTCGCGCGCAAGCAGTTCATACAGGCATTAATTTTTTTTTAACAGAGATTGTAAGTACCTAAGTAAGTTTTTTATTTCTATTCACGCGACAAGCTTTTAAGACAATATTTTTTTTTATTTCTATTTTTTTCGTTTTAGTACACCTAAATAATAAAAGCCTGTTTTTAAAAAAGTTTTTTTACATTTAACTTTATTTTTAAATTTTTAGCTACGCCTTAATTAGTTTTATATATTCATTGCGTCGTTCCTATCCGATATAAAACTTATAGTTTAAACCGGATCCTTCACCATTTCTTAGAATGCGACGTATGAGCGAATACACTATACGATCAAATTATAGTGTTAAAACTAAAAAACTTTGTCCGCCATCTTGGGGCGTCCGCCATATTGAATTTAGTGTGACGTCATTTTATTTTCGTATTCTTCTCAGCAAACCCTTTCATTTGATACCCATATCATGGGGGTGCATAAAAAATAACTGGTCCGTCATCTTTGGGAGTCCGCCATATTGGATTTAGAATGACGTCACTTAGCTAAGTATGCATTGTCATCCAAACTAAACGTGTATGAAAAATTTCAGCTCAATCGGTTGGGGATAACTGTTTTAAAATTGAGTTGCAAGATTTGAACTAAACAAATAAACATACATACAAAGCAAGTTAAATAAAAGCTTGTAAAAACTATACGCGAGTTTAGACTAAAATGAATCAAAATCTACTCCAGTTTAGGGATGACAGGCAATTTAGATAATGTAATATTAGAAAAAAAAAAAGATTTTCATTTTATGAAATATATAGAATCATAATAAAATATTATACCAAGTCTTTCATTTAGTATAAGCTATTAGTCAAAGCAATTTTAGGAGTTATTTTGATGCTTTAAGGGGTGAAATAGAATTTTCTCCAGCTTTTTGATACCACGAAGACGTATTTTTATTAATTTTGAGCTTTTTTCAACCATTTTCTCTGGGTCTTATGCGTTCCCCGATTGGGCCAAAGATCAGCTATTTTTATCATAGTCCTTTTTACAGTCATACCTCTTTATGTGTACTTCAGATTTAAGAAAAAAAAAATCGACTTCACAAACACTTTTTCAAGAAAATTATTTTTACTCCACTAATAGACATGCTTTAATTAAAAGACCTCTAGTATTTCCCAAATACAAATTATTCATAAGATTTGAATACCTTAACAACCCAAATGGTCCGAAACTTATTTTATTGTTGCTTAACCACAAATTTTATTTGATTTATTATTCGTAATTATGGAAAATGTAAAGGATTTATTGACCTTTCATAGAATGATTTTATGAGGGTCGCTAAGTAGATTTAGAGAAGGGTGAATTCTGATTTGCCTAACTACAGCTAAAACAGATTCCATTATTATATTATATGCAGGGTGTACAGGAACTTTCGCATTTCTCCTTAGGTGCGTTAATTCTACTTACAAGAAAATTGAAAAAAAAATGACCAGCCTTCAAAGATCACGACGAGTATTGATTGGAAATTGATCGGCACATATATAAAATCGTAAATATCGCTCGTAGGAACACATTTCATATTATTGTGTTAGTCAACAAATTCTGAAAAACATCAAAATGTCTGTTTGTCCGTAGCCACAATAACTTAAGAAATAAAAATTCGATTGAATTAAAATTTGAACAGTAAATTAGTATTAGCTAGAGGAGGAACCCCGTTGTTGAAAAACAGATATGTATATACAGGGTGTTTCGAAAAGATTGGGACTACGCTTAGCCGTAGATACTTGACATCAAAACAAGTCGATTTAACTGAAAAAGTAGTGGTCTAACTCTTTTCGTTTTCAAGATACCGGGTGGCAAATTAAAAAAAATGTTTTCGTAATTTGTCTCTATCTTGGAGACTATTATACGCATCTACTTCAAATTTGGTAGCGACATGTTTTTCATGTCGCTAATTGCAATGGTGATATTGCCGATGCCATATTTTATAAATGGCGCTAGTTACAGGACTTTTACGTGACACTTTAAGCCATAACTTTTTTGAGGTTAGGTTTTGGACATCGTCTTCTATTATAATCGAAACGCAATGTAGTTTTCTAAAGGAAAGGTGTACCTGTTTAAACGCCATAAAATGCACCCTTTCAGAGAAATTCGCGATTTACAACTTTGTCACACACCAGTTCGAAGAAATTCAACAACCCCGGGTGTTTTGAAAAGATTGGGACAACGCATAACGTAGACTTTTGACATAAAAACAAGTCGATTTAACCTAAAAAAGTAGCGGTCTAACTCTTTTCGTTTTCAAGGTACAGAGTGGTATAGTAAAAAAATTGTACTCGTATTTTTTCTCTATCTTGGAGAACATTATACGTATCTACAACAAGCACTATTGACGATTTCAAGACATTATACTTGACGTACACCTACTAGATAAGAAACCGATTGAATTTGAATTTGAATTTTGTGAAAATCGGAATATATAAAAAAAAAATTTGTTTCACTTCCCATGAAGACACCCCTGTATTTTTTTTATTTGTGGCCTAATTAATTTCAAATTTTTATCAGCTACACAACTCCATAAGGCGATTTTATCTAACACCTAAAGGGAACTTTTTCCAACAAATGAAAGTTGTAAATGCTAAAAAGGCCTTTTTATTATTACACATCAACTTAAATGTAATATCGTTCTCTTTGGTTTTATAATACTTGGAAATCTGTATGTATGTATCAAATTTACTCCCTTCCCGTTATCCAATCGACCTGAAATTTTGCATATACACGTGTAGTTAAATAATAAATAATTTTAATAATAATTGTGCATGACTTTCATTTGCTGTAAAAAGTTCTCTTTATGTGTTAGATAAAATCGTCTCATGGAGTTCTATAGCTGATACAAATTTGAAATGATTCGGCCACAAATCAAAAAGATAAAGGGGATGTCTTCACTAGAAGTGAAACATAATTTTTTTTTGAAAATATTCCGATTTTTACAAAAATTTACAGGGGAGCATATCAAGTGATTCCGAACAACTTTCATTAACAAAATTTTTGTCTATCTCTAAGCCTAGTATAATTTCTCGAAAATTGCGATTTTCTTATTATCGCAGTAGCCCGGAGTTTTAGATCTAGGCAGCATTTATGTATTGAATAAAGTCATCTTATAGAGTTGTATGGCGGATAAAAATTTGAAATGAATTGGGCCACAAATAAAAAAGATACAGGGGGTGGGGTGTCTTCACGGGAAGTGAAGCAATTTTTTTTTTTAAATATTCCGATTTTCAGAAAATTTTACAGGGGGGCATATCAAGTGATTCCCAACAACTTTCATTAACAAAATTTTTATCTATGCCTACTATGATTTCTCGAAAATTTCGATTTTCTTATTATGGCAGTAGGCCGGAGTTTTAGATCTAGGCGGAATTTATGTGTTGAATAAAGTCGTCTTATGGAGTTGTAAAAATTTGAAATGAATTGGGCTACAAATAAAAAAGATACAGGAGGCGAGGCGTCTTCACGGGAAGTGAAACTATTTTTTTTTCTTTTTTTGAAAATATTCAGATTTTCACAAAATTTTACAGGGGGGTATATCAAGTGATTCCGAGCAACTTTTATTAACAAAATTTTTGTCTATCTCTAAGCCTACTATGATTTTTCGAAAATTGCAATTTTCTTATCGCAGTAGGCCGGCGTTTTAGATCTAGGCGGCATTTATGTGTTGAATAAAGTCGTCTTATGGAGTTGTATGGCTGATAAAAATTTGAAATGAATTGGGCCACACATAAAAAAGATGCAGATATGTCACGAGAAGTGAAACACACTGTAGATAATTCAATCATCCAGCGAAGAGTATAATGTTTCCATCTAGTTTTTTTCTTTAGTTTTCTGTTCCTGGAAAAATTTGAACGTGCCTTTCGTGACTTTATTTGATATTTTTTGTGCCAGCTAAATATATGAGTGCAGTCAATATTTTTAATGGCTAGAATAAATAATCCAGCTGGGCCTGTAAAAGAAATAATTTTTAAATCCTATATTAAGATTTTAACCAGAATTTTCTTGCTTTTATTTGGAAATTGTGTCTTTGAAATCTTTCCCAAATGATCTAAAAATATGGCTTTTGACAATGATTAATTAAAGTAAGTAATCATATACAACGGAAATACAAAAACACTTACTCTTAATTTTTTTGTAGATTATATTTATAAAACATAAATAACATTTATTTATACAAATGCCAAAATTGTATGGATTACTTGGATTATCTAATACGTATTAAAATTAATTAATTAAATATACATTAATTTGTTAAAGAAATCTAAAGAATAAATTTATTGATATCGATTTTTTTGGATCAGAATTTAATAAGTTGTAAATTACGTTATTTTTTAAAAATTATTCGATTCGGATTAAGCTTTATTTAGTAAAACAACTTATTGATATAATAAATCAATAAATTAAAAGTTTATAAAAGATTTTCCGGAAACCTTGACTCTTAACCCCGTCAAAGATTGCTTTGTTTAAGAAATCATATTTATTGATGTCTAATAATTTAACATGAAATATTAGATAATATAATTGTCAAATCTTGCCTATGCTTTTCTAGCCTTCTACGTAATGTAACTTAAATAATACTGCGTGCTGTATGTGAAATTGAATGTCAAGGATTTCATACTGAAGAAAAAAAAAAAAGGTATTTAAGTAATTTAAAAAATATATGGTGCTATTAACTTATATGCGATTAAGTGTCGTTACTCCTTCATAATACTTCCCGGCAATTTTAATTTTTTGCTGTCTGCCTGGTTAGTAGCTATAAAATTCTTTTTAAGGCCCTTGCTTAAAACTATTTTTTCTACGCAATGTTCTAAAAACTAGGACAAAACATAACACAGGGACACAAAGAAATATTTTCCAAAGGTTCCTTATGTTTTTTGAGCCGCTGATTCCAAATATCACGTCAAAAATATATATTTCGCTGCTCAATTTTTCACAAATTGATTAAATGGCCTTTAAACCTAATAGGACATGCGTTGAAATGAAGCTTCTGAATCATTTAAAATGGCTCTAGTCACATGCTCTCAACGTTCTCTCGTACCACGGAAATGATGGCGGTGTACTTTTCTCCCCAAAAAAACTACTACTACCTCTCGTTTTTATTTTTCCATAATACGCTTATGTGGGCTTGACAGATCGGGGTTATTACAGGGAATATTGAGAAGTCGAGTACCTTTTGACCAGGAGACGCCAAAATAACCACAGGCGGTTGGAACCACCCCCGCCCTGCATGACAAAGAATTCCGAAAATACTGCAAAAGGGCTGAAGAACGGTTTCCTCCAGTTTTCGATGGCGAGTAACATGATAATTGCAATACTTTCCCTCACCCTTCTGGAACTACCAAAATAAACCATGAAAAAAAAACTACCCCTTGTTTATCCATACTACGCTGTTGAAAGATTGGGGTTATTACAGGGAATATTGAGAAATCGAGTATCTTTTGATCAGGAGACGCCAATACAACTCCCGGAGGTTGAAACCACCCCCCCCCCCCCCCCTGAATGACAAAACATTCCGAAAATACTGCGAAAGGGCTGAAAAACGGTCTTCTCTTGTTTTCGAAAGCGACAAACACGATGGTTGCAGTGCTTTTTCCTCACCTTCTGCTCCTCAACTATCCCCAAATTGGAAAAAAATATCCCTTGTTCTGATTTTTCCGTACTGTGCTTGTGACATTGACATATCGAGATTATTACAGAGAATGTTGATGAACCGAGTATCCTTTGACCAGGAAACACCAAAACAACTCTTTCCCTGATTGATAAAGCATTCCGAAAATACTGCGAAAGGGCTGAAGAATGGTTTTCCCCCGTTATCGAGGGCGAGGAAGTATTGTAACCTAACCCTCGAAAACGAGGGGAAACCATTCTTCAGTCCTTTCGCATTATTTTCGGAATGCTTTGGGTGGTTTCAACTCCCAGGGGTTGTTTTGGCGTCTCCTGGTCGGAAGTTACTCGATTTATAAATATTCCCCGTAATAACTCCGATCTGACAAGCTCTCACAAGCGTACTGAACAATCACTTAAATTTGTTTAAATAAAACACACTCTTTACTGTTGTACTTCACTCTGCTATCATATAAAGACTGACTGCCTGGTCCTAATCCTTGTCCTGAGTCAGCAGTTATATCATAACAGCTCGAATGTTTTTATTATAAGAAATCACATACACCAATGAGTAGTAGTACACTACATCCACTTTTCCTTTTACAACAGTGTTAATGAAATTAACAATAATGTCCACAATGTGAGTTATGGCGGTGCACCAAATATAACAATATACCTACTTAACTATATAATAATAGAACAATATAAGAATATGATATAGCAAAATATATTAATATAAAAGTCATAACCAAAGGAAGGTGCAAATTTGAAGAATACCAGTCTACGGCCTCTGATCCTTTGTCGGTCACGTGGACATGGACTTGCCTTGGATCAACTCATCTGTTACTGTAAAATATATATAACAATATAGTAAAGTAGCATACAACGCATGGCACATGACGATACTAAAGTAAATTAGGCTTACGAAATATCAGTAATTATGTGACTCTTGTTTTTTGTCGGTCACATGTACTTATTTTGAAACATACACTGCCCATTCTCCCTCGATCTTCTTTAGATGCACGATGTTCCTTCTGTAGTTTTGGCCTGTTTCATCATATCTAATTTGTATGTCTATTCTATCCTTACTCATTACTTGTGTACTTTGATTAAAGTTGAGACAAGTTGTGTTTTCCTTTATTAGGTGTTTCGCGTACACCTTGGTTCTAATGGGGTTTCTTCTGATCTTCGCTTCCTGTCGCCGTAATCTTTCCCTTTTTTCTTTTGAAGAAGCTCAGACAATATCCATTACCAGCAGACATTGCTAGTGTCGGAGATGAAGATCAAACCCAGTACACAATAGAGAGTGTGACCAAGCATGCTCGCCCTAATACGCCTTAGCCCGCTGCGCTACTATACCTGCTCTTGGTAATTTATAATAATAGCAAGCGGCTCTACCACTCACTTTTTCCAAAATGACAAAGTACTAAAATCAAACTGAATTTTTTGGTTAAGTTATACAAGGGGCCATGTCTTAAAGCGGATGTGTTAACTCCTCAGTTTTGCATAGGTTTTAAAATAGCCTACAAGTTTTAAGAAATAACTATATTAAGACCGATGGGACTTAATACATACTTCTACAAGAATAAATCAGCGTATTTAAAGAGCAATTGGTTATTTTGTAGGCATTTTAAGACAAGACACGTTTGAAGTAGAATTATTCACAACTAATATGGTCGATGCACACAGCTGCCACTACTTCCAAAGGTTAAGAAATGCACAACGGTTAGCTACACTGGGAAGGTTCCAGATTGAACAAAGAAATGTAATTTTTTTTAGAAAGAATTTATTAACATTGAATCATATTATGGAAAGATGATACTGATTTATTTATTTTTAAGTCATCGAGGAGAAAAATAATTTATCCATATAGTTATTTAAATTTGCGTTTTTGGAGGGCGCAAGAATTTTGTAAGAACTGTCTAACTAGATTTTACAGTAAACTTAACCTCGTTGAAAATTTTAGCCCACTATGAGGGCTCTCAATACTTCATTTATAAGTAATTCTTCTCAGTACTTGCGATATGTTCATTTTTCTAACTATGCATGGCGTCCCATATATTTTCTTTTATATTTACTTTATTAAATACAAAACATTCTCTCAAGCATTTGTGTGTGCATTTTAAACTTTAATAAGTACTTATTCTAAACAAAGTATGGTTTTATAATACCCTTCAGATATTCTACGAGCAGAGATTTAGATGATTCATTAAAACTTGAAAGCTTTAAAAGTAGTTTTAAATGAAAATATGTAGTCCTTTCTCTATACCCGTATAAGGGTTTTAAGTCAGTTTTTTAGAGTCTTTCCAGACCATTTACGTTTATAAGTAGTCTCAGAAATAAGCTTTTAGAATAACTTATAGAGTATGTTAAAATTAAGATTGTTACTTGGGTCTTGCTACCTGAATAAATGGGCATGTCTATCTCAACTCCTCCTAAACTGTAGGTTATTGTTTCGTCATTATCGATGTGGAAGACTTAGTTTGTTTCTTCTTTATCGGTGTCTTCTTGTATGGAATGCATATTCGCCACTTTCTCCTTCTTGAATTTTCTAGGAGGCTCTACATATGGTTGACTATTTCTCACACGTTTTTTTCTTTCTGCATGTGTCTTATATTGAAACCTGAAATTTCCTTGCGATCCACAGTTATTGCATGTCTGACTTAAGGCCGGACACTTATATTTCCTGCAAGTACAGTCCGCTCATACCTTTTTTTTTTTACCGGTCCTCAATACTCGCTGTTTGTGTCAAAGGACCTTTTGAAAATTGTTTATTTGTGAATAATTTAATAATGAAAATTTAGTCAATTCTCAAAATATAAACAGTCACAAAATTCATTAAATATTTTATTTTCAATTTTAAAGTAAATCAGAAATATTTTCGTTCTCCGTCCATGCTTCCGTTCGAATCGTTTCACACCGAGATCTTTTCTGGTCTATTCGGATGCATGTCGTGAATATTAGAGAACTAATTACCTTTAATATAAACACCTGACACAGTTGTAAAACAGTTCGCTCCGAATCATCAAATCTGTTTACAAACAAACCTCGGACTACAAAACGGCAAATTTACACAGATGTGTATTTAATTAACAAGTGTAATTAACTACTGTGATTAATAAAATATTTTAAGTTTTCTTATGTTACAAAATAAACGAAAACATATATATATTTTTTTCGAATTTAATTCATTCAACGAAATGCGAGTGGTTCAGTCCCATACCCTAGAAAAATAATACACAGAGTATTTAAACTTAAGCGACCCTTCTGTCAAAAAGTCTGAAACGTTTTGCGGTGATTTTCAAGTGCGCGATTGCTCTATCAACTTAAAAAGCATCGTGTTCATTTGCACGCGTACGTTGAATGCCTTTTTTGATTTTTCCTATCGCAAGCATTCTGAGCAGACATCTCCTTCGCAATCGAAATGTTCCAATGCTGTTCCACCCAACCATTTGGAGCTCATATTTATTCGTCTCATCCTGTATACGATACAAAAATTTAGTTCCTCGGCTTAGCCAGTCTAGTTGCTATTATCACCAATATTATCATCATCATTACATCATTATTATTATGATTATTATTATTATTATTATTGGAGTTAAGATTTAAAGATCAGTTAATTCCTCACCAGCACATGTATCAAAAAGTGTCTTTTATAATGAATGTAAAATGTATAATCATTTACCTACTGATATAAAAAATTCCAAGTCATTTATTTTTAAAAGGACGATAAAGAATTTGTTAAGGGAAAAGTATCAATAAATTTCAATTAGTCTTACTATTTTTTACGTGTTATATTATTTGTAGTTTGTTATAATGTATGTGTTGTGTGCTCCTTTATGCAATTTTTTTTCTTTACGTGTAATTTGATTTTATATTTTACATTTTGTTATACTAATGTAATGTTTAGACGATTTATTATGGTATGTATTTGTGACGCACTCCTTGTAGCCACTTGTATGATTATTACTTAATTGTGTCTATGATTGGGATATAAGAATTATTATTAATATTATTATTAAGAATTTTAGATTTATGCGACACGCTCTCTTAGCTGAAACTGGAAATCAGCAAACCCATCCCATTATTATTATTATCACTATTATTATTTTTCAGACTTCGCAACCGGCACACTTATTTATTAGTTATTACTATTATTTCCAACACTGAATGACCACGCACCAATTCGTATCCCCCGCGTATGTTCATTCGTTATAGCATTTTTTCTGGACCCATTGTCCCTCGTGTTCGATTCGAACAGATTCCGTGAGGCTTTCTTTCTTAGTGTTTTGGACCTAAGTCCCTTGTTTTTGGACCTGAGTCCCTTGTTTTGGACCTGAGTCCCTTGGTTTGGACCTGAGTCCCTTGGTTTGGACCTGAGTCCCTTGGTTTGGACCTGAGTCCCTTGGTTTGGACCTGAGTCCCTTGGTTTGGACCTGAGTCCCTTGTTTTGGACCTGAGTCCCTTGTTTTGGACCTGAGTCCCTTGTTTTGGACCTGAGTCCCTTGTTTGGATCTGAGTCCCTTGTTTTGGACCTGAGTCCCTTGTTTTGGACCTGAGTCCCTTGTTTTGGACCTGCGTCCCTTGTTTTAGACCTGAGTCCCTTGTTTTGCGAGTGCGTTTAATACATTTTATGAAATTCACTTTTTTGTGTTAATTACTGTATGCTCTTTTAATAATAATAACGCCAACACTAACAATTTTTTGATTCTCAAAGACAAATCATAATTAAAGAACTTTATGGTATACTAGTGATTCAAAACATAAATGATTCGGACAAATATTATTTCTATTTCCTCCTAAATGCTTGTAAATCTCCCTATGATAAGGGTTGTTTTAATTGGTTTTCTTAATTATATTATAAACATTGCGATATAATAGTGCTAGGTCCGTTTTCTTAGTACCCAATGTATATTTGTTGAAGTTTTCCTTACAAAGTTTATGCTCTGTTCCTTCTTATTTTTCACTGGATTTACACATTAAAAAATTAAGGCGCACTCGCTTTTATTTATATGGTTAATCCTCGTCGCCACTGAACAATCACTTAAATTTGTTTAAATAAAACACACTCTTTACTGTTGTACTTCACTCTGCTATCATATAAAGACTGATTGCCTGGTCTTAATCCTTGTCCTGAGTCAGCAGTTATATCATAACAGCTCGAATGTTTTTATTATAAGAAATCACATACACCAATGAGTAGTAGTACACTACACGTACATTGAAAAAGTACTTGTGTAATTTTACGGGCTTCTTCATGTAATTCTGTGACCAGTGATAATGACTAGAATTTCACAGACTTGATGTAAAATTCCACCACAGTTGTCTGTAAATTTACACACAATTATTTCCAACGGGATATTTTTCCTTTAAGTGTCTAAATAATACCATAATTTTTAAAATTTTTAAATTAATATTTAATAACATAAAAAAATATTTTTACTTATTACAGCCGATTTTAGAGCGTCGTAACGGCTTAGTGTTCGCCGCGCGGAGCTCTATTTTCAACATTAAATTAAAACTATTAATAATAGAGATAGAGTTTCGGGAGTCGGGACTTTTTATTGGAAATCTCCTCCTCTCTAAGAATTATTCTTTAAAATTTCTTAAATATTAATAGTTTTCGAGTTATTTGCAAAAAACGAAACGCATTATTTTTTCAATCTTCATTTGTTTCTAACTTTTGCAATTGTTTATGTGCGAGTTTGAAAATTTTGCACATTTTTCTAGACGTCATTCCGAATCCAATGAGCCCTCACTCATATTTTTACGAGCTTTATCAAGAATTAACACGGCTTTGAACTTGTGAACTAGCGTATTACTTGCCCTCGAAAACTGGAGGACACCGTTTTTCACCCTTTTCGCAGTATTTTCGGAATGTTTTGTCATACAGGGTGGGGATAGCCATTTAACCTCGAATATGGGGATGAAATGTCAATTTGCGAAAAATTGAATCAGCGCCAGCGATTCAAAAAACACGAGGATAGGTGTCTTTCACCTTTGGAATTTTTTTTTGTGTGCTTGCGTAATTAAACCAAAAATAGAGAAACAAAGTTTAACAAATATACAACCTGCAAAAGACAGTTTAAAACCGAGTTTAAATGCATTAGCTAACGTAAGCTAACGAGCACTGTCAAACAGTGCTCATGAGCACTAAGCACTAACAAAAGTGTTTTTATTTTTCAAGCACTAAGCACTGTTAATAGTAAAGTGCCCAGATTACTAAACACTCTGAAAACGAGCCTTAAATTCACGAGCACTGGGCACTTTTTAAAAATTTAAATATTCTATTGAGATTAGAACTTGATTGAATGTAACTGTTTCTATAAAAAGGTCAACAAAAATGTCTTAGCATGAGAGTGTAGGCAAATAATGTCACAATTTGACGAATGCACTATATATATTTTTATTTCAGCGAAAATGCCAATAAAAATAATAAAATAGATTAGCTGCCCATTGAAAAACTTTTTTTATATTTTTAGTGATCCCCTTAAATTCAAGCTTTTAAAACTTTAGTTAGGTTCATGGATGTAATAAAAAATTGAGGGTAAAAACAAAAACCACTACTTCCACATCCAGATTTTTTGTCCAAATCTCTCACAACGAAAAAAAATTGATTTGATTTTGACTATATTTCCACTCCACTATGTGGAAATAATTGTTTATGGAACTTTAATAATGTGAAAATTGAAATCGTCGACCTCAAAAACCTTTAAAACGATATACCACATTGGTAGTGAGTGTGAAGGTGGTGATAAGGGGTGGTAGTGGAGGTGGATGAAGTAAAAAATATATTGAGGCCTTTGATTCTTGTACACATACTAAATCACAATTTAATTCTTTTCACTCATTTCAATAATAGGGTGGGGATGGTAATTGGGGTGGTTAATGCCAAAAAAATTTTGAGACTTTAGCTTCTCTTATATGTACTAAATTCCAATTTAATGGACTCCTACTTGCTTGATTTACCTATTAGTACACGCAAATTAGATTAAAAAACACTGAATAGAAGAAATAATTTATACAGTGAGATGCGTATTCTAGATAGGGTTAGAAATAGATACCCGAAAAGTCCCCCCCTCCATTCAGGGATGGAACATCCCTTTTTATGCAACATCTTAGCACCTATTTATACCACCGAGTTACCAGCACCAATTTCCACCCTACAACTAATATCCCGCAACTGCAAAAATGGTCGCGGGAAACGATGCAGCTGTGTTAAAGTTGGATTGCGCTGCTCAACAATGTGCTCTAATTGCCATGGGCAAGGATGTTTAAATTCCGAATTTGAAGAAGAGTTCGTCGATGAAGAACCCCTTGATGACCAAAATTGGACAGAATTTTACTGGAATAGGCCTACAGGGGAAACCACTTAAAAAAACGGACCGAGAGCTCTACCTCGAAGGTGGTGTGGAAACGAACTCAAATAAAAAAATACAGCTTTGTGGAAAAAAAGGGAAAATAAATAAAAATCACTTGCATCAAAACCCACTATACATACATCTCATAGAGACAATTCCATTCTATAAATTCATTTCTGAGCATTTTTCTCGTTAAAGTAACCGGTCTTAAGATATTCGCTGTAAAACTTCGAATAGGATCGATTTTTACCTGTGCGCTCCAAACTACCCCCCTGTTTGGAGGCTGTTAGCGCGAAATAGGTGAGGATAAGCTACAAGGTTACATTTTTATGCAGAATTTAACGACAATTTTTTTATTTCTTATGTTCCCAGGTAGCAAGGGTACGTTATAATGACGTCAAAATTTGGTGATTCTGGTCCAAAAGACGTCAGGGCACTAAAAATCGACGACAGAATGACGTCTTATAAATGACATTAAAATGACGTGCTACACATCACGTCATATTGTCGTCTTTTTTCGGTGTTAAATTTATTTATATTTTATCGGATTACAAACTTTAAAACTCGCTAATGGCATTTTGTTATCGTAAGCAGAGTGTAAAGTTTAAAAAAAAATAAACCGTGTCGTGAGGGATAAGTATTGGCGTTTTTATTCGAGGATATAATGTTTTTTAACATTATCCAAAATAATTTATATTCGAAAGAGTTTGCAGAGATTTGGCAGTTTATTTGTTTAAATTATATTTCTATCTATTCTTTTAATAATAAAATTAGATTAAAATGCATTAAAAAGCAAAATCTATCCGTTGCGTGTTCCAACTATAAAGTCTTTAGGTAAGTAGCCTCAGAAAGGTTGGTGGCCGAGTGCTTAAGGCGTCGTCTTCCAAGTCATGAGGTCGGCGGTTCGGCCCCTGCTCATTCCGTTTTTTTTATTGCGAAAAAAATTTTAGTTGTTTTTTTTAAGGTAATAATTGCTTATTGGTTTTTTTCAATTTTAGGTCTGTTTTAGACCATTAATATTCTATTTATGTTGTAGATGACGATATTACACCTTTACCGTTTTTTCTCCAACACGCTTCCCAGGTTTGTATAAGTACCTCAACTTAAAACTTTAATTCTTAAAATAGTTGACTCCTGACTTCACCTCCACCGCTCATCAAATTTGAGATAAGGAAAATTTTTTTTTCGGATTTCTCCCTCTCTGCTCTTCAATTTCGAGATCTGGGGAAAATATATTTTTTTTAACGAACCGCCATTAATACCAATTAATGCAATAATTACATTGTTCAACAACTACTCGTACTTCTCAGGTGACACTGGGTGACAGTTTAATTAAATTAAATAAGTTCTTCTTAATAATTATAAATAAATAAAAATACTAGTAACTCGAAGTGAGAAAGATTTTCATATATTTTAAATGAGGCAAGAAATTCAATTTCACATAATAAAGACTTCATTCACCACCATAAATACTGCTTTTAGCATCCAAAATAGCGGTCGCCAAGCTAGCTCAGTTGGTTGAAGCGTCAGTACTGTAATACGGACAACGGGAGACATGTAGGTTCGAACCCTGCGGACCGCAATTGGTAAAGGTAAGTAAAAATGAATTTAATAACTTAATAAACATTATAATTTGCAGGCAATCCTTGTGAGAAAAAGTTGGAGTGATGGTAAACAATATTAGATATGTTAATGTAAATAAAATTACGGATGGCTAACAAACAAATTCATTAGGAGAAAACTTATTTATATGCATTAATTATTTTATTTTTATCAAGTAGATTACTGACTAGTATGTAGTTTTATATATTCCTATTACTAAAAACCTGTGGGGGATTACCAAATATAACCTGAAAAAGACGTCATTCGTCTGAGACATTAGGAAGTCATTTTCACGTTTCATTTACGTTATCTAACTCGTCATTTCTCGTCACTCCTGACCATTTTTTCACGTCATTTTCACGTGCATTTGCTACCTGGGCTTTTTCCTCTTCCGACGAACGATGTACAAGATAAAAGTGAAAAACCAACTGTAAGTTCCCGTTAGAGTACGCATCTCAAATATTATTACTTTATAAATTATTTCTTCTGAAATGTCTAATTTGCGTGGACTATATTTACTCCCATATACCAAATTTCAAGTCAATATTTTAAACGGTTCCAGAGTAATCGTGCACACACAAAAAAAATTACAAACAGACAGACAGATATCTATTTTCTCACATTTAAAATATCGATGTTTCCTGACATTCTAAGCCTACGTGAATAATAAAAAAAAAAATTAAATTATTTTTTGCGTTACTATGCTTTCACTGGGTGTGGAAGTAAAATGTAACTTTCTCTACAGATGAAATTGTTCGGTTTGAATCTTCTTAATCAAACTTATTTTTGTCAAAAATTATACAGGGTGGACCATTACTAATGAGCAGGAGCCATACGCAATGACAGATTTGTGGATGGGATTTAACACAATATTTTGTAGCAAAATGTTGCTGTGGATTAGATACAGGGTATCAAAGTAAAAATAATTTTTTTGTTTTTTTTTATAACTTAATAATCACTATTCTATTCTAATTTTCACCACATTTGGTGGGGAATTATTTCTTAAAGAAAAAAATAATTTCACACATCACGTTTTGAGGTAGAGATGGTTTTGGAATTATCCAATTCATTCATCATCATCATATTATATTACATTATTAGCACAAACATACCAATGTGCTATACATACTATACTATATAATTTGATAAATTTATTGTGATTTTTATGACATTGGTATGCTTATGCTAATAATGTAATATAATATGATGATGAATGAATTTGATAATCCCAAAACCATCGTTCAATATTTAGAAAAAAAAAATATTACAGACTATTTTGCAAAAGTTATGAATGAAAACAATTTATTTTAAAACATTTTCTTAAGAATTATGACAAGAGATGTGAATTGTGCATTAAAGACATATTTATATACAGTGTGTTTCACTTGAAATGGTAACAGCCCAATAACTTTTTTATTTTTTTTTTCCGATTTGAATCAAATTCTACGTAAGTACGGAACAAATTAGGATCTACTTATGACCAAAAAAAAACACTCGCCTCCTACAAATGCAAAGCCACCTGCGGTACCAATATATGCGGAGAAAATCAAAAAATCATATTAGGCAAACTTCAGAATTGTCTAAAAAGCTTAAGTCCAAAATGTAATCATAATAAAAAAAATTATAAATTTTAATTGAAATAATGCCGAAAATATATTAATGGGGTTTCTTGTTTAGAAAACTGGACTATGAGAATTTTGTTTGAAATTAAACCCAAGCTGCCAAGTAATTGTCAGGTAATTTTTTAATTTTGATTAAATTTTGGGCATAAGGTTTTTGGACAATTCTGAACAAGTTTCATTAACAAAATTTTCCGATAAAGAAATGCCTAATATGATTTTTTGTTTTTCTCCGCATATTTTGGTACCGCAGGTGGCTCTGCATTTGTAGGAGGCGAATGTTTTTCTGTCATAAGTAGGTCCTAATTTGTTCTAAGTAAAATTTGATTCAAATCTGAAAAAAAAAAAAAATAAAAAATGTATTGGAATGTTACCATTTCAAGTGAAACACGCTATATATTTTGTCATAATATCAACTTTTTCTAAATAGTCTCTTTCTAATATTTTTTTCTGAATTGGGTGTGAGTTCAAATATTTAACGGCGTTTTTATACCCATGCCTAGTATACTAATTTCATATAAAAATTACGCCTTGCTCACGACACTGTCAAAGTGCTCGCTAACCATATATAAAGTGCTTAGGAACTTATCGGAGTGCTCCAAGCACTTTGCAAGATTACTAAACAGTAAGCCCTTCCATGAAGTGCTCGAAGCACTGAGCTCTAAGCACTGATTTTAAAAAGTGTTCTTAAGCACAGTGCTCCAGAGCACAAAAGTGTTCAGAGTGCTTACTAACACAGTGCTTACTAACACCTTACAATACTCTTTCAGTCACCTATAAAACTACATACTTACATGCAGTTTTTATGTTATAAAACTATTATAAGAGTTAGAAGTTTCATTTTAAGGCACATTGCTCCTAAATTTGTCTATTTCATTTCTATAAATTTCGTTCAATCAGAATCGATCATTTTAATCAAAAAATAGTTTCGCATCGACAAAATTTAACATTTAAAATTTTGCTAGGGTTGCTCAACCAATAAAAAGCCAGAACGAAGCAACCAACCTGTTTTCCAGCGGCAAATTTTCCTTTGTTTTTTGAAAACATAGTAACCTATTCAACACGTCAGCATCATTATAATAATTTCTGCAAACGTCAGTTCATGTCAGTTGTAAAAAATGTGCGAGAATAATGGCCCCAAATGTTCAAGATTTGGTGATGTATCCATTGAAAACATTGAAGAGTCCATTTCCAAATTTTTATTCATGAAATAGTCATGACGAATACCATTAGTGATATAATTTCGTTTGCCAAATTTAATGATTATTCTACTCGAGTTTGTTGCTTTGGCAATTTCGCTCTTGACATTAACAAAAATAACTCGCCTAACGGCTCGTTATTTTTAATTGTCAATGTCAATCGCGAAATTGCCAAGCAACAAACTCTCTTAATAATCACTAAATTTTGCCGACAAAATTATATCATTTATGATATTATATATGACAAAATACCTTACAGTTTTATCAAAGTTTTAATAATGGTTGAAGATTATGTACTTGGTTCTCATTTTAATTTATAATACTTTATAAAAACCGCTGCTTAAGGAATCACTACTTCCACATTTTCCTACGAAAAAAATGTTGATACTATATTTGCACTCCATTATGTGGACATATAATTGTTCATAGAACTTTAATAAAATGATATTTGAAATCGTCTACCCCGAAAACCCATAAAACGATATTCCACACGGTAGTAGGGGTGATAGTGGGAGTGGTAGAGGGGGTGGCTAATATCGAAAAATTTTTTGATGGCCTTTCCTCTTGTACAGGGTTATTCATTATATTTAGGCCACCATTTATTATCGTTATTATTGGAGACAAAAAAAAAGTTTCGGACGAAAGTTGTAGGGCCGTAACTCAACCTCTTTCATAAGTGAATGGAAGCACAGTGGCGTGCAGAAATTGAGAAGCAATAGTATATTACTTCCACATCCAGTGGAAATATAGTAACGACAAAAAATTTTTTAAAAATTTTTATTGTTCAAATAGGCTTGGAATGTCATGAAACGTTGAGATTTCAAGTTTGAGCGAACAAAAATTCTGTCTGTCTGTCGGTCTGTCGGTCTGTAACTTTTTTTGTGCGCACGTTTACTCTGGAACCGTTTGAGATATTGACTTGAAATTTGGTACACATATGTACTTTAACGAGATCTAGAACTAGATTATATTTTCATCTTGTTCCGTCGAAGGGTTGGGGGTTATATTGGGGTAAATTTGGAGTAAATAGGTAAATCAAGCAGGTAAGAGTTCATAAACTTGATATTTAGTATAGACAAGAGAAGCTAAGGTCTCAAAAAAAATTTTGGCATTAGCCACCCCCATTACCACCCCCCACCCTGTCATTAAAGGGGATGAAAAAAATGTGATTTAGTGTGTGTACAAGAACCAGAAACCTCAAAATATTTTTTTACTTTATCCACCCACCACTCGCGCCCCCTGTCACCACCCCCACCCCACTACTCTTATTAGGTTATATACTAATTAATGAACTGCTTTTGAACAATTAATAGTATCCATAAACAAATAGCGTGAGTTATAATGAGTGAGTTATTATAAATCACTAGGTACAGAGCCAATCACCTTTATCTTCATGCCTAGCCTGTCCAATTGACGTAACACGCGACACGAAGAGAAATTCTTTTCCGATACGGTGAAATAGAACGCTCCAATATTATTGAAGGTGATTTATCATGTTTGAATAGTTTCGACGTTTTCAAATCAAGTTAAGTAATAATTGTGCCAAAAATGTGCCAAAAATGTTGTGAGTTCAAGATTGCGACGAGGTGCATGAAAGCCCCTCCTCCGACCATACCAGCCTAAAAGATGATAGAGATCGTAAATGCCCTGTGTCCAGAAAGGGACAAAATAATATGGAGACCAACGGAGGTGGGAGAGGTTCCCCGTTTTACTGAGGAGGAAATGTCGGAGGCGTGTGGTAAATTCAAGAACGGAAAGGCTTCGGGACCGGATGAAATCCGTCCGGAAATAATAAAGCTGGTTGTGGAAGAGCAACCTAGGGTTATCCTATGGGTTATAAACCGTGCACTGGAAAGGGGGAACTTCCCCAAGAGATGGAAGAAGGCAAGACTGGTGTTGCTAAAAAATGGGGACAAGCCACCAGATGAACCGTCCTGATATAGGCCGGTATGGGGCGAGATGGTTGAGAAGTTGCGAGAGTTGAGAATAACCCCGTTCCTGCTCAGGGTATTAAATAGATACATCGAGAGTAGGTAGATAGGGCTGGAGGTAGAGGGAACTACCTAGTGGAGAAAGATGACTTGTGGTGTTCCACAGGGATCGGTCCCGGGCTCAACCGTGTGGAATATAACGTTTGATGACGCATTACGCTTACCCCAACCAAAGAACATTAAGGTGATCGGATATGCCGACGATCTGGCAATAGCAGTTACGGCCAGAGCAGCAAGGGAACTCAAGGAGGTGGCTAACACGGACATTGCAAAAATAGAGAGATAGGTAAGAGGAAAGAAGCTGGAACTTGCTCCTGGAAAAGCCGAGCTGGTTGTCATAACCAGAAAGAGGCATCTCCCTGTCGTGAAAATAAGTGTAGGGGAGCTGAAAATCGGCCCGAGCCATTCGATAAAGTACCTGGGCATATGGCTTGATTCAAAATTGACATACAGGAAGCATGTGATGAAAATGAAGGAAAATGCTGGGCGAGTGGCAACGACCATAGGCAGGCTGACGTATAACACCAGAGGACCGAAGGCCAGCAAGAGGAGGGTGCGTGCAGCATGGTGCACTCCATTCTCCTGTACGCAGTCTCGGTATGGGTAAGTGCGCGAAGAAGACTGGCCAGAGTACAGCGATGTGCGGCACTAAGAGTCTGCAGTGCTTACAGAACGGTCTCCTACGAGGCAGTGCTAATAGTGGCAGGGATCTCCCCGTCGACTTTCTAGCAAAGGAAAGGTGGGAGATATACGAGGGAACTAGCAGGACGGAGGCCAACGATAGACTCTATCAGAGGTGGCAGGAGAGATGGAATATCTCGAGTAAGGGAAGATGGACGAGGAGACTCATTCCAGATATTAAAAGACACGGGGAGGTTGGGTGCTACCTTACACAGGCCCTAATAGGACATGGATACTTTGCAGAGTACATTTACGACATCGGGAAGATCGAATATCGAGAATGCATGTTATGTGTTCCGGTGTAGCAGGTGGAGAGAAGAAAGGCAATGAGCCATAGTTAGGCTAGGCGGCCCAGTTACACCCGATGACATGGTGTTGAGGATGCTAGAATCAGAGGAAAACTGGCAACTCTTGGAGGGAATGATAACATCAGTTATGAAAACCAAGGAAGTAGACAAAAGAAACTTGAACCTCTAATCGTTTCAACGAAATTGGGAAGTAAGGGGAGGACATCTCTGAGGAGGCAGATCATTTCTAACAAACACTAAAATTGACCTGATATTCTGACGGTAAGCGGTTCCAGGATACGAGGAAATACTGAAGACTGGGAGGGGACCACTAATCCGGAGGGGTTTTAGCTCGGTTAGAGTCCAGCACTACCCAGCGTGATACATCCAGGGCGCTGGGTGTCCATGATGGATTCCCCCCCCCCCCCCACACACAAAAAAAGTCTTGTTATAAAGCATAAGTGTACCAAATTTCAAGTCAATATCATAAACAGTTCCAGAGTGATCATTCTCACAAAAAGGTACAGACCGACAGACAGACATTTTTTTTCTCAAACTTAAAATCTCGAAGTATAATGACATTCTAAGACTAAAAAATTTCAATTTTTTTTTACAATTACTTCCACTCCACCACGTGGATGTGGAAGTAAAACAAAGATAATTTATTTTTGAGAAAGTGTAAAGATAATTTTCTAGTCATGAGTAATCAGAAATATAATATAATAATTTAAAGAAATTCCATTTTCATCAGTAACAATGTTGTTTATTATTATGTTTAGAGGATGTGTTCATTAACAACTCATGAGGCAAACAAAAGTAATTAAATGCTGCTGTTATTTTTAGAAACATACAGAGGAAAAAATAAATTATGTCCACAGGTGTTAAATAATGCAAAACTAATTAAAAAATTCATGGAAAATAAAATATGCTAATAGTTAAGAGCAATTAGAAGATCGAGATATATGAGTTTTAGAAACAATTCTGTCTTGTTTATTATATTCATGTATTTCCTAATTACCGAAATAGGTACTTTGAGTCATATGTATTTTTAAAACCAATTAGTTTATTTTTTAGGCCGCCCGGTGTAACAAATGTAAAGTTGTAAAGGTTGAGTTCGAAGTCTTTAAACGTAATCTTCGAGCATTTCTCTCCACAGCCTTGTCAAGGCTGTCCACTCATCTTCGAGAGATCTTCGTTCCACCAAGGTTGATTTCAATCAGAGATGTACGTCGGGATGGGCGACGGGTTGCCTTTCTAAATATTTATAAGTGGTATACTTATATCCATTTCATAATTATTCTATGCCAAGTATAAATCGTCTATATGTTTGTCGATTAACATCATGTATGTCTACGTATGCCTGAGTGTATATTTGCAAAAATAGTTACTTCAAATTGTGTACGCATTCATTAGAATTATTCACGCAATAGAGTTGTAAATTTTATTATTCGGATTTCAGTAAGTTTATGTTTTATAAATACATTTATTTAAAATTATCAAAAGTCAATATAGTTATTAAGCAAAACTAAACTGGTTACTGATTTTTAAAAAAATTTACTCTCCTTGGAACAAAAATATGTTTACTATTTTAGAAATGAGTTCAGAAATTAAATCTGTAAGTGAACGTAATCACACTATGGCTTTTAGGAGGAATACTGGGTGCGCTTCCCCGACTTCGCAGTGAATTTTAAAATTATTATGGAGGTTACCTCTAGGGTCGATCCTTCTAAATTTTCTTACTCTTTTTTAGGTATTTTGCCACTTCCGTAAAAATACTCAAAACCGCTGCCCAAGGAGTTACTACTTCCACATCCAGATTTTCTACCCAAGTCCCTCACAACGAAAAAAATTTTGCATTTGTAAATAACACAGCCACAAAAAAAATTGGCCTGGGCACTAGTATATTCCCATGTATTTTCATGCGCTGAATCTGAATCCGAGGTCAGAATTGGTCAATTGGCTCATATGTTCAAGATAACCTCAAAAAATAGTTAATTACGGTTCCAGAGTAATCGTTGACGGTAGCTCAGTGGTCTAGCGCATCTAGCTTGCATACTGGCTTAGCTAGCGAAGCAGGTTCAATCCCTGCGCATCGCGAAATAATTTTAATTATAAAATTATCCCCAAGAAGTGGTTCAGACTCCACTATAAGCTGTAGGGCCTCGTTCCTCTTTACCTAACACAAATTCATTCTAGATTTTCAAGGAGTTACTTCGGTGACTTGATAAGCGGTTAAGAAAAAATTTTAAGAAAACATTTAATTGTGAGCAGCAAAAAGTTACAAAACCAGCAGACAGACCGACGTGACAGAAATAGTTTTTTTTGCTCAAACTTAAAATCTTGACGTTTCATGACGTTCTAAGCCTATTTGAACAGTGAAAATTAAAAAAAAAAAATGCGTTAGTATACTTCTACTGGCTGTGGAAGTAATACGCTGAAAATGTCATTACAAAGATATAAAAATAATTATGAGCTGTGGACTACACGATAGAATTAAAGCTTCTACTTCAAACATTTTCTTCGAGGAAATTTACTACGCATCGATATTACTCGAGGTAACTCACTGTGCATCCAATTTACTCGAGGAAATCTACTGCACATTCATACTCTTTGAGATAACCCACTGCGCTTCTATAGTACTCGAGAAAAGCCACTGCGCATCCATACTACTCGTGGTAACCGCCTGCGCATCTATACTACTCGAGAAAAGCCACTGCGCATCCATACTACTTGAGGTAACCTACTGCGCATCCATAGTACTCGAGGAAACCTACCGCGCATCCATACTACTCGAGGTAACCCACTTATTATAGAACCAAGAAAATAATAGAAGGTCTATAAACACCGTACAGGTTGCATAGTATTCTAATTTGAAATCGTAGAAGCTAGACACACGTACAAAGTTTTTTCGTTGTGAGTGACTTGGATAGAGAATCTGGATGTGGAAGTAGTGATTTCTTGGGCAGCGGTTTTTACTTTATAAAATTTATTTACATCAATTATTACCCAAACAATTTAAAAAAACTTTGTATGTGGAAATAATTGTTTATGGAACTTTAAAAATATAATATTTGAAATCCTCTACCCCAAAAACACATAAAACGATACCCCACATCGGTAGTGGGGTGGGGGTGGATGAGGTAAAAAAATATTTTGAGGCTTCTGGTTCTTGTACATACACTAAATAACATTTTTTTTTTCGTCCCCCTTAATAATGGGGTGGGAGTGGTTATGGGGGTGGCTAATGCCAAAAATTTTTTTGAGACCTTAACTTCTTTTGTATATACTAAATACCAATTTTATGGACTCTTACCTGCTTGATTTACCCATTTACCCCCATTCATCCCAATTTACCCCCCAACCCTTCGACGGAACAAGATGAAAATATAATCTAGTTCCAGATCTCGTTAAAGTGCATATGTGTACCAAATTTCAAGTCAATATCTTAAACGGTTCCAGAGTAGACGTGCGCACAAAAAAAGTTACAGACACACAGAATTTTTTTTCGCTCAAACTTAAAATCTCGACGTTTCATGACATTTTAAGCCTATTTGAACAACAAAAATTTTTTAAACACTTTTTTGTCGTTACTATACTTCCACTGGATGTGGAAGTAATTATATTCTGAAGATATTTTACAACGACGAGCTATGGTTTCATCTCAGTGGTTATACGAATAGCCAGGATACGACAATTTGAACGGCAGAAGATTTTTTCGAATACTTTAACACCGTGCATCCTCAGATAAGGTTTTCGGGTGGCCGTTTCACAGAGGCGAATTTATTTTACTTTGTTTGATTAAGCCAAGAATGATTTTTTTTTTCGGCAGTTGTTGAGTCCATTCATTCAGCAATCGCACGATGAAGAGTCCACTCGAGGTCGTGGAATTACAGTAAGGGTTAAAAAACGATTTTTTTTTTTTGTTCAAATAGGCTTGGAATGTCTGTCTGTCTTTAACTCTTTTTTTGTACGCATGATTACTCTGGAGCGGTTTATGATATTGACTTGAAAGTATGGTATTATAATAAGATCTGGAACTAGAAATACATTTTAATCTCTTATTCCGTTAAGAGGTTAGGGAGTAAATGGGGGCAAATAAGTCTAGCAAGCAAGCAAGTAAAAGTCCATAAAATTGGGATTTATTATATGCGCGAAAAGAAAAATTCTCAAAAAATGTTTTGGCATCTATCACCACTATCATCACCATTACCACCCCCACCTCATTGTTAATGTGGGTGAAAAAATAAAATTGTAATTTAGTGTGTGAACAAGGATCAACGGTCTCAATTTTTTTTTACATCATGAGTATATTGAGCGTAAGACCCCAAACACTCTCAAACATAATCGACTGTGGAGTACCAATTTGAGCCCAACTCCCAATAGAACGTGTTTGTCGGTTGCTGCACACATTCGAACTTAAAAGGCCAACTTTAGTCGAGTTCCTATAATCGCGAGACCACAGTTCAATGAATCTTAAAACGACGATAGCCATTGTAGCTGGTTTCCGCAGTAACAGGAGTCAATGACGTATGCGGAAGAAAAATTGGGTTTCATAGCGTATAAGCGTCATATGTCTGTTTCGAAAGAGATTACTGGTGGCGAGCCTTTACTTATTTTTCATCAGCGTCATGTCGGAATAAAATTCTTTGTCATTTTCTACAAAAGTGCACTGTAACTATATATTGCTACTTTATTTTTAGCTCCACACATCACAAAAGATTCTCTGATCTCTGTATGAATTCGGTCCAAAATATTTTATTGCCACTGAACGATATGATAAAAGTGAAAACAGAATACGTTAAATATAAAAATTACGAGACTTGAATAGATATGATTGCAAACGACAAGCATACTCATCGTATCCATATATTTCCAGACATATTCGACGCTTGGCTCGTGATCGTAACAATCGTCTAGTCGAGCTCTAAGCTGAGCGTTCAAACCACCGTCTAGGTTCGTAGAACTCTCACAGGTTCACCGTGTCGGATATCAACCACTTTCGTCAACATGCTCGACAAACATGTTCGAGTAAATGATTTTTTTAAAACCCCCATACACTCTCGAGCATGCTCGGCTCGCTACGATCCCAACTATGAACCGAGCATCGGCTTCCACACTTTACCGAACTGATGTTCAAACTTCAGTTGATACCACGAGCCTCACACTGCATAATAATGGATCTTAAAACGACGATGGCGATTGTGGGTGATTTTATTATTAGCCCAGACGACAAAATTTTTTTTCATCCATTTTTCCAAAATTTTGAGGTTAAGTCAAGGCAGGAAAAAATAAAAAATACCACGTGACTATGAACAAAAAATGTCCTAATAAAATTTATCGCCAAAGCCACAGTATTCCTGGAAAAGAATAATGAAGTAACTTTGTTACTCTGCGCGGCAAAGCACAGACACCACACATGGCCGCTGAATCGCTCGCATGACTTTTTACGTGCATTTACTCTATTGTATTTATTACAGGTATACCTAACCACATTTCAGCTGTTAGTGTATTGGAAAAGTTCCAGAATTTATATTCAAAACAATCAAAGATATCTTCATAGTTATAAGGATAAGATCGTGAAAATCGCAATTTCTAATCATGATCTGATTTAGAGTTCTGAGCATGTGGAAAAATACCGGAAAATTTGGGAAAAAACCACGGTTTTTTTCGTTTTTTTCCCAAGCTTCGGAAAAATTGGCTTTTTTGAGAAAAAGTCAGTAATTACTTCCACATCCAGTGAAAGTATAGTAACGACAAAAAATTTTTTAAATTTTTTTATTGTTTAAATAGGCTTAAAATGTCATGAAACGTCGAGATTTTAAGTTTGAGTGAAAAAAATTTTCTGTCTGTATGTCTAACTTTTTTTGTGCGCACGTTTACTCTGGAACCGTTTAAGATATTGACTTGGAATTTGGTACACATATGTACTTTAACGAGATCTGGAACTAGATTATATTTTCATCTTGTTCCGTCGAAGGGTTGGGGGGTAAATTGGGGTAAATTTGGAGTAAATGGGTAAATCAAGCAGGTAAGAGTCCATAAAATTGGTATTTAGTATATACAAGAGAAGCTAAGGTCTCAAAAAAATGTTTGGCATTAGCCACCCCCATTACCACCCTCACCCCATTATTAAAGGGGATGAAAAAAAATTGTGATTTAGTGTATATACAAGAACCAGAAACCTCAAAATACCTTTTTACTTCATCCACCCCCACTACCACGACCTATCACCACCACCACCCCATTACCGATGTGATGTATCGTTTTATGGGTTTTTGGGGTAGAGGATTTCAAATATTATATTATTAAAGTTCCATAAACAATTATTTCCACATACAAAGTTTTGTTGTGAGAGACTTGGATAGAAAATCTGGATGTGGAAGTAGTGATTCCTTGGGCAGCGGGTTTTTTTATACAGCTTCACACACAATGCAATAATCAATAAAAAATATATTTAAATGGTTTATTTTCTAAGATAAGCTACTAACACTAATAAAAATGCAAAACTGAAAATGCCAGTGCATTTTCTCGACTGTGGACTGATTCCAGTGCCCCCCCCCCATGCATCGGATGCAAATGACATCATTTATTTTATCGGTTCTAGGAACTGTACGTCGTAAACGCTAGTCATAAGCTTGTTTCAATAAAAATACACCGGGGCATTTTGTTTTTTAATAAACGCAAACTTCGCAATTGCATGAATGAGCCGAAATTAATTGTTATCAAAATTACAAAATATCACCACTAATCATTCTGTATAATGTAGAAACGCAAAAAAGTTTCAATGAAATTTTCTGAAAATTTCCCAATTTTCCCGTTTTTTTCCGGAAAAAAACCGTTTTTTTCTCTCGGCTCAATTTTTCCAAAAATTTTAAAACTCTAATTTCATTGATCATATTTTCGACAAGTAAACGAATTTGTGTTTGAACATTCGAAAAGTACATATATACCACCCCCCACCCCACTACCGATGTGGGGTATCGTTTTATGGGTTTTTGGGGTAGAGGATTTCAAATACTATATTACTAAAGTTCCATAAACAATTATTTCCACATGCAAAATGTTTTCGTTGTGAGTGACGTGGATAGAAAATCTGGATGTGGAAGTAGTGATTCCTTGGGCAGCGGTTTTTATTTGTTCATAGCTTGACTTAATTTCAAAATCTTGAAAAAACGGATGAAAAAATTTTTTTTTCACTTTTTTTATGTTCTACATCAGAGCGAAATGTAAATTTCTCTACACTTTCACGAACTCATTAAAAAAATAATAATAATTTTGCAAGTTTTTGTCAACTGGGCTATATTAAGATTCATGTCAATATTTTTTTAACTCCCTCGAGATAAACCTCTTAAGCTTTCTATTTCTGCTTTTACAATTTTTTCATCAGCATCAGGATTAATTTTTTTGGCTTTTTCCACAAGTATATCACAATCTCTTTATATGCTTATTGCTGTAATATTTGCTTCTCACGTTCCAAAGGGCCCCCTTTTCTCATCCAGAACATTTTATTATCCCTGAGCGGCATTACGACAATGGAAATAGACATGGAACGAAGCACATCACTTAACGTTTCAGATGATTCTATTTGTACTTTTACAGTTTTTTCATCAGCATCAGGATTAATTTCTTTGGCTTTGGCTTTTTCCACAAGCATAACTATCTCTCTTTATACGCTTATTGCTGTAATATTTGCTTCTCACGTTTCTCTGTATAGACTTACGAATTCCACCCAGAACATTTTAATCTCCTGAGCGGCATTACGACAATGGAAATAGAGATGAACGAAGCACATCACTTAACGTCTCAGATGAAACTAAGGCTAATGGCCAACATACTCGGCTATCTACCATCCATGTATGAACAAGTTCGCCGCTGGGCTCGTGTTCGTAGTGGCCGTTGCGTTGGGCCGAGCCCCGAGTAGAACATTTCAACCACCACACCTCCTAGCAAAAAACTTATTCCTAGATACACAACAGCTATCTCTTCAGTACATACCTTGTTTGCTCCTAACATAGTCACATTATATCAGTGGCGGCTCGTGATATTGTCTACAGAGGAGGCTTGATATTTTGAAAGACAATTAGAGAAATGTCTACAAGTAAAAGATATTAATTTGGAAGATTACAAGATATGCTGCCTCTTCCAAAGGGAGGCTCAGCCTCCCCTGCCTCCCCTGACGAGCCGCCACTGCATTATATGTCCATTAAAAAGGATAGATAAACATAACATCCCATAAGCAACAGTCTCGGGTATGTATAGAAGGGTGTTTTCATCAAAATATTGTAATTCCTGCATTGCGTGCTCTTTATACAACAATGTGAAGTAGGTATGCAATATGACAGTAAGATGATAAATTTCAGATTTAATTAGCTTAAACTTTGAAATATATCTACTGTTACAAATCAATAAAATGTCTCATCATTCATAAAAATTCTAAAAATCTATTCTTTCTGAAAGGTTATATATAATTAGTCCAGTCAATGAAAGAGTTGTAGAGAACATTTAGGAGGGGAGAATTTTTCTCTTCAGGAATGTGATGGGGGTAGTTAGGTGGTAAACATACTAAAAGTCCCCGCCCCTAACCCCTCCGCTTCAAGGGGAGAGGGGGGTGGAAAGTTTCCTTTTTTCGATTTTTCGCTTATAACTCGAAAACGATGCGTCGTACGGAAAAAGGTAATATGCAAAATTAAACGTAATTAAATTTCCCAGAAGAATATTTATATTCAATTTCTTCCTATGTGATACAGTTTACGAGATATTCTCCAACGAAAATCAATAATTAATAAAAAAAAATCAATTATGTACTTCTATCAACGTGATTTACCGTGGTCTGCTAATAAATCACAGTCACAAAACAATCTTTATTTTACAACACTGAACGTATTTACTAACATAATATTTGGTCGAAATCTTAAATATACAGTGTGACTCACTTGAAATGAAGATACCATTATAACTTTTTCATTTTGTTTCCGATTTGAATCAAATTTTACTCAAGTATAGAACAAATTAGGATCTACTTTTGACCAGAAAATCATTCACCTGCTATAAAGGCAAAACCACCTGCGGTACCAAAATATGAGGAAAAAGATTAAAAATCATACTGACGGGTCTTGATGAATTTCACGTAGCTACCACAATTTGCCAGATGAGCTTATGTATGAGAAATCCCCCATTAATAACCAAATCAAATTTTGATGTATGTACGTTTGTAGCGCCGATCGGATGCATTTTTTAGAATTTCTAATATTCAAAATGTCTTATTTTTGTCAGCATATTTTGGTACCGCAGGTGGCTTTGCCTTTCAGTAGTCGAATGTTTTTCTGGTCATAAGTAGACTCTAATTTGTTCTATACTTGAGTAAAATTTGATTCAAATCGGAAACAAAACAAAAAAGTTATAAGGGAATTTTCATTTTAAATGAGTCACACTGTATGTTTAAGGAAATGTATAGATTTCGACAAAATATTACGTTAGTAAATACGTCGAGTGTTGTAAAATAATGATTGTTTTGTGACTGTGATTTATTAGCAGACCACGGTAAACCGCTTTGAAAGAAATATTCGAGGTACATAATTGATTTTTTTTTATTAATCATCGATTTTTGCTGGCGAGTATCTCGTAAACTATAACATTCTTGTGGAAAATTTAATTACGTTTAATTTTGCATAGATTACCTTTTCCCATACGACGCATCATGTCCGAGTTGTAAGCGAAGAATCGAAAAAAGGAAACTTTCCACCCTCCCCCCTCACCTCCCCCTGAAGCGGCGGGGCTAGGGGCGGAGACTTTTAGTATTTTTGCCTCCCAACACATCCCTGAATAAGAAAATTCTCCCCTACTAAATGTTCTCTACAATCCCCTTTTGAGCATTCATTGATTAGACTAAATAAGAGGGTAAATATTATACATATATACATGGCTAAATTGTTAATATTTTTTATTTGAATGTTGGTCATTATAATTTATTATGTCTCTGCACGATTAAATGGCATGTTTAATAAACACACTACAAATTAGATAAGCCTCAAATTCAATGTCAAGATTGTCTGAGTAAAGTAAAAAAAAATTTTGAGGCCTTTGCTTCTTGTACACACACTAAATCACAATTTTATTTTTTTTCACCCCCTTTAATTATGGAGGTGGTGGCCAATGCCAAAAAAATTTTTGAGACCGTAGCTTCTCTTATATATACTAAATACCAATTTTATGGGCCATTACTTGCTTAATTTTCCATTTACCCTCAATTTACTCCCCTAACCAGTGGAATAAATCAGAATACAATACAGTTCTAGATGTAGTTACGTGTACAAAATTTCAAGTCAATATCTTAAACGTTTCCAGAGTAATGGCGTGCATAAAAAAATAGAGGCAGAACGACAGACAGAGAGACAGAATTTTTTGCTCAAACTTATAATCTCGACTTTTCATAACACTAGAGTGTTATGAAGCGTAGAAGCCCATTTAAACAATAAAAATTTAAAGAAAAATTTTTTGCGTTACTTTACTTCCACTATGTGGAAGTAATAACAATGAAATTAACATAGCGCGCACATAATGTATTGTGTGATAATTACATTTTTGTTTTTGTGTAATTTCCATACATTGAGTAAATATGTATTTATGAAAATATCGACAATATTCTATCTATTTTATGTAACAATTGTCGGTTAAATTTTCATAACCTCTAGGTACATAACCGGTGCTTTAGTCTAAAGGCAATTTTCATAGCAATTAATTGCTGGGCGACACTCTGGAGCAATTAATGGAACAATATTGCGCAACATTGTGCGATTTTCAACAAGTATTTCAGCAATATATGGTCATTGGTCATATTGCTCGACATCGTTCTAGTTGCTTGTAATTTTAGTTCGAGTTGCTGTGTATCCACCGGGTTTGGGAAATTAAGGGCGATTATTCTTTCTATCTCACCCTCCCATATACCTACCTCCGTCATATTCTGTGAATATTTGCTTTGTGTTGCGAGTTATTGCCAGTTTTGTCGTTACAGGAATCGGATCTCTCATATTAGTAGTTTCTTTTGTAATTATGGGACCCAATTTGTTCACAAGTAATTCAAAATCACTTCGGGACATTCTGGTGAAGTTTTTGAATAAAAAGTCGTCTAAACGTAATTCATTCCACAGTGTAGAAGACAATAATTATCGTCGAACTACATATGGTCGCACCCACATTAACCTGTTTCTTTTCTTTTTTCTATTGTCTAATTGCTGGATATTCACAAATATCGGTAGCCACTATTCAGCAACTTATTGACGAACAGTTGCCTGTTGCTGTAGTTGCTGATGTTGTCGTGACGTAAAAGTCGGCAGATATTTCTGACAATTAAGCAATTTTTATCGCCCGTGTAACACTACCTTAAGAGAATTGTGTATTGAATGTTGAAAGGATATTAAAATTTATTTGCTATTCACCTTATTACAACTGTATATAGAACCCCATCATGTTACGACTATGATGTTTATACTTACTTATAATATGAAATTATCGATTTACTTTTTTACTTCCACATCCAGTGGAAGTACAGTAACGACAAAAAAAAATTGAAAATTTTTATTGGTCAAATAGGCTTAGAATGTCATGAAACGTCGATATTTTAAGTTTGAGAGGAAAAAATTTTCTGTCTGTCGGTTTGTCTGTAACTTCTTTTGTGCGCACGATTACTCTGAAACCGTTTAAGATATTGACTTGAAATTTGGTACACGTATGTATTTTAACGTGATCTGGAACTATATTTTCATCTTGAAGGATTGGAGGTAAATTAGAGCAAATTGGAGTATATAGATAAATCATGCAGATAAGAGTCCATAAAATTAGTATATACATGAGAAGCTATAAGGTCTTAAAAGCTTCTTTGGCATTAGTCACCCCCAATTAGTTACCTCACCCCATTATTAAAGGGGGTGAAAAAATAAAATTTTGATTTAGTGTGTGAACAAAAACCAAAAACCTCAAAATATTTTTTTACTTCATGCGATAATAGAACTAAACCGATCGTGTTCGAAACGTTACGAATAGATAGACTAGCCAATTAAGAACTTTTGGGATGTTTGCAACTTTGACTATCTTAACAACAAACAAACCAATACACATTATGTATCTAGAGATAAGTTCTTTGATCGGAGACTCACACCCATTCGAGCATATTGGCCGAACCAGTTACCAACTACTTGCTCACTCAACATGTTTGGGCGTGTATGAGGGGCTTAAGAGTATTTAGTGACTAGGTCCTCGATGTAACTTGGATGTCAAATATGTAGTTTATATTTTCCATATTTAATATTACTTCCACATCCAGTGGATACGAAGGCGTAGAAGGGCCACATGAAATTTTTTTTTTCTTAAGTCAGAATTCTGGCTTTTATCTCAGAATTCTGACTTAAAACTCAGAATTCTGACTTTTATCTCAGAATTCTGACTTTTATCTCAGAATTCTGACTTTTATCTCAGAATTCCGACTTAAAACTCAGAATTCTGACTTTTATCTCAGAATTCTGATTTAAAACACACTTGATAACAGCACTGATAAAAATGGATTCTGTAGGGGGCTGGAACCTTTCAGTTTATCAACCATAACTTTTAGGCAACCCAAAGAATATAATTGCATCAAACGAATAGAAATGTTTCGATACCACAAAGCTATCGATATTTACATTGCTACCGGCAACGAAAGAAACTTATTGATATCAATATTTCTCAGCATCGATCCCACCAATTGTTTTTTTCTATCAGATGACCACCCTGTACATTTTTCTTATTAAAATTATATCAGAGTTTTACCTGACAATGGTAGTAACTACATATCATAAATATCATTTTCCACTGTTCTTATTACTTCCACATCCAGTGGAAGTATAGTAACGACAAAAAAATTTTTAAAAATCTTTATTGTTCAAATAGGCTTAAAATGTCATGAAACGTCGAGATTTTAAGTTTGAGCGAAAAAAAAAATTTTACTCTGGAACCGTTTAAGATATTGACTTGAAATTTGGTACACGTATGTACTTTAACGAGATCTGGAATTAGATTATATTTTCATGTTGTTCCGACGAAGGGTTGGGGGGTAAATTGGGGTAAATTTGGGGTAAATGTGTAAATCAAGCAGGTAAGAGTCGATAAAATTGGTATTTAGTATATACAAGAGAAGCTAGGGTCTCAAAAAAATTTTTGGCATTAGCCACCCCCATTACCACCCTCACCCCCTTATTAAAGGGATGAAAGAAAATTGTGATTTAGTGTATGTACAAGAACCGGAAACCTCAAAATATTCTTTTACTTCATCCACCCCCACTACCACCCCCCTATCACCACCCCCACCCCACTACCGATGTGGGGTATCGTTTTATGGGTTTTTGGGGTACAGGATTTCAAATATTATATTATTAAAGTTCTATAAACAATTATTTCCACATACAAAGTTTTTTCGTTGTGACTGACTTGGATAGAGAATCTGGATGTGGAAGTAGTGATTCCTTAGGCAGCGGTTTTTTGTAAAGTGACCACCCTATTATGTTTTAACACAAGTAGTCAGATTTTCCCTTGATAATTATGTCATTTGCAGTCTAAATATTATGGAGGACAATAATATTTTACATGAAGTTAACGCAACTGTCAAGGAGAGAAATGAAAATATACAGGGTGTCATCATAAAAAATAATGAAACATGTGACGGTAGGTAATAATATTTCACATGTTATTAACACAACCGTCAAAGAAAAAATATAAATAAAATATACAGGGTGAAGTGGTGAAAAAATGTGATGGAGGACAATAATACTTTGCATGGAGAAAACAGAACTGTCAAAAAAATATTTAAAGAATGGTGGTCAATCTAAAAGAGATATGAAAAAATCTGAAGGAGGACGATAACACATCGCATATGTAGTTAACACAACTGTTAAGGAAGAAAAAATATGAAAAATATTCAGGGTGGTCATTCTAAAAGATAATTAAGAAACTATTGTGGAAATAATATTTAGAGTGCAGTTGACATAATTATCAAGGGAAAACCTGACTACTTGTGTTGAAATATATAGGGTGGTCACTTTAAAAAATAAGAACAGCGGAAAATGATATTATGATATGTAGTTACTACTATTGTCGGGTAAATCTCTGATATAATTTTAATAAGAAAAATATACAGGGTGGTAATCTGATAGAAAAAACAATTGATGGGATCAATACTTTTTCTCCGATACGATACTGGGCAATATGGATATCGATAAGTTTCTTTCGTTATCGGTAGCAATGCAAATATCGATAGCTTTGTGGTACCAAAACATTCCTATTAGTTTGATGCAATTGTATTCTTTGGGTTGCCTAAAAGTTGTGGTTGATGAACTGCAGGTTCCAGCCCCCTTCAGAATCCATTTTTATCAGTGCTGTTATCAAGTGTGTTTTAAGTCAAAATTCTGAGATAAAAGTCAGAATTCTGAGTTTTAAGTCAGAATTATGAGATAAAAGTCAGAATTCTGAGATAAAAGTCAGAATTCTGAGATAAAAGTCAGAATTTTGAGATAAAAGTCAGAATTCTGACTTAAGAAAAACATTTTTTTCGTGTGGCCCTTCTACGCCTTCGTAGCTTAGAATGTCATGAGCGAAAAAAATTTTCGGTATGTCTGTCGGTCTGTCTGTAACTTTCTTTGGACGCACGTTTACTCTGGAACCGTTTAAGATATTGACTTAAAATTTGGTACACATGTACTTTAACGAGATCTGGAACTAAATTATATTTTCATCTTCAACTGGACATTGTAGGCTTAATAGACATGAGTCTAATGGACCTGGCAGAGGATGCAACATGCAGATTCTGTCAAGAAGAAGAGGAAACCTCAGTATATGTGCTGTGCCATTGCGAAGGCCTAGCCAGACTGAGGTTCCAACTACTTGGCGAAGATAAACCAAGGGCAGATAGCTATACCAAGGAGCCCTTGTCAAGGCTGTGGAGTCTGATACAAACGACATAGCGGGATAAGGAGCTCTAAGTAAAATTAGACAAGGAGAGCCACGATATATCCACAGGCCAATCATCCAGCTCCTTTTTCAGTCTAATCTAATCTAATCTATCGCCAGTAAACTATTTTTAATATTTCATGCTCTATTAACAAAATATATTTTAAATTTGAAACTTCCTGGAGCTCAACCGACAAATAAATGTATTTTTTTCTAAATGTCTCTTGTGTAGATTTATCTTCTGCAACATTTTAAAGTTTTCAATTTTACTTCCTGGTTATATACCATTTCTACGTCTATGACATATTGCTTTAATAACTCATTAATAGCTACCTTGTGTGTGACGAATTAATTTTGGACTAATTACCAATTCTACGTTCGAACTTTTTGCATTATTTATGAATATATTTATTAGCTAATCGAATTGGAATTCCCCTTAGTAAAAGCACCAATAAATCCTATGGTACAGAATGTTTCTCTTTTCAGAGTTTCGTAAACTGTACAACAATTGAAATGCATCCTTTCGCAATGAAATATACAGGGTGTCTTAGCTCGCGTCTTCAAATGATCTTGACTTATAAAAGATATCGAAAACTGTGAAAAACAGAATGGTAGAGAGCAACGGAGGTGGGAGGTAGTGTCCTCACGGACGTATCACCGGTGACTCCGCCGTAAACGCGAATTTTCTGAGACAGAAAGAGTGAGAATAAGTTATAGTTTAAAAAATCTAAAAAATTCGCTATGAGCAGCGCATTAAAAAGTTAAAAATAAATACTAGGTAATTAAATTTAAAAACGTGGGGCACACTTATCTAATTAGGTAGGTAACTACATTACATTTTATTCATTATGCCTAGATCGCTATATAATTACTTTTAACTTTTTAGTGTGCTACTCATAAAATCTACTCGTAAAATCGTGTTTTTTAGTTTTTTTTAAGTATCATTTTTACTGCACTAAAAATTATTTACCTGTGCAAAAGTTACAAACGAAGACACAGACGACGCTTAAGTAAATAACCACCATCTACTGGCCCTTCGTTCTAAAATAAGATAATAAATCGTTTCGCGATAAAAGGACTTTGGGCTAAAAAAGCTTTGTTAAGACACGAGTTTATACAGGAATTTCAGAAAATAGTTAAATTTACCAGGGGTTGACTTTGAGATATTTTGTCATTCAATATCTTGGTACCCATGACTCCGATATCAATGTAGAGTAGTATTACTATGAGAAGATGACAGCAAAAAATATGCACAAAAACGAGTTTTTGCACTCCATCAATCTAAGTCAATGAGAACGAATTACGTCACATTCACTGTCGACACAGTGGTGGCGGTGGTCTGCAGTAGAGAGGGGCGGTAGAATAATAATAATAAAACAACTTTATTAGGCAAAGCTTACTACAAATTGCTATTGTTACACTTCTTCTGAACAAAGGTTACTCGTAACAGTTGGCAGGTTTTAATCTACTCTATTACTCAGCGCCTTAACCGCGAAACTTTTATTGCAATTACACATCCCTATACCTCAGATGACGCTATGCCACTGGTAAAAATATTCGCGCATGTTGGCTCCGCCCCTGTCATCTTCTCATAATAATACTACTTTAAAGCCCTTTCAAATGATTTCCGTTGGTATCATAGTATACGTCATGTTCTATTTGAAGAAAATGGGAAAAAGTGAATTTTGCGTTTCCTGACCTATTCGGAATAAAATCGTCCATTTAATTAGATCTGATAACAGTAGCATAAACTAAACGTGGCATAAACTAGATCTCAAAAAGCTGTTCCGTTATGTCACAGTGAGCTCACAAAGACGTGTTTTTGATACAAACTCACTCATATTTAAATGCCAACCCGTCGTAGATCCGTTAAATTCTAATCATTTAAATCGAGTTTATAAGCAAAATACAAATATGTAGTAATATACCAAGTGTTGCATTGAAAAAACATAAGTTCATGATATCGCTTAACTGGATCACATTGTATATTTGAAAACATTTTTAAACTATACGCCGTTGTGCTCTCTAGAACCATGTTTTTGGAAATTTGATATCTTTTATAAGAGAACCAGGATCTTTGAACGACACCTTGTGTACAGTGTGTCCCCGGATGGAGTTGACAAGAGGAAAAACATCTGTATTATTGATTTTACAACGAAAAGTCATTCTTTATAAAACATTCTGCTTATCGAAAAAATGAATTTACCATATAAAAATCTTAGATCAGATGTTCCGGGTGTTAATAAATTAAGAAAACATCAAAATGCCTCAAGAGAGAAGTACCTTCATTTATTATTTTTGACAAAATGTTTATAAAACACAGTTGTTTATAATCCAAAATAAAGCCTAAATATAAATTATGAGGTCTGTATTTTGACTTTTATGTTTTTATTGTGTTTATCTTTTACGTTGAATTTGTTAATATGAATAAGAATTCAAATTAAGAAACATAATGTGCTGTCGATAATATTGAACTGACAAACGTCATTGTGACATTGTGTAGAATATTACTATCTTACATCTGCATTTATTAGTGTTCTGTTGATTATTTAAAAAATGTTTACCAAACAAGAAATAATTTATTTGAACAAATGTCATGTGATTGGAGACGTCTCTTATCGATATGCAATTAACCTTTTCCACCAAAAGTTTCCTAACACAGCGGTATCGCGCCAATCATTGCGCAAACTGGTAAAAAAATTCAATGAATGTACTGGGTGTCAAAAAAACCAAGAAAAAGTACAATGAAGACGATGCGGCAACACTTTTGGCAATAAATTCAGTAATAGAAAACCCGAAATTATTTTTATGGAAACGCTCACAAAAACTGGAAGTAAGTAAAAGTCATTTACAGAGAATTTATATGGAAAAAAAGTTCGACCGTTTAAGCCAAGGATGAAGAGAAGCGATTGGATTTTTGTTTATGGGTCGGTGAGAATGTAGAAGAATGCACTACCGGGAGTCAAAATGACACCAATTTATTTCCCAAGGGCGCCAGTCGCGTCGTTCTTCTACTCCCAGACGGGATGCACTTCGATAGCCGAGTAATGATCGAGGCTGCACTACCTCAGATCATTAACGGCGCTCTCTCTGGACGTGAATTCCCTGATTTTAGGTTTTGGTACCTTCTGAAAAGTTAAATTTTTTCTCATAAAAAAATCCCAGTCAAAGAATTTCTCTTCGGCGGGATTAATCTTTGACGTGACGATCACGTTTTTCTCTACTAATATGGACTCTGCACCTAGGAATTTCTGAGAAAAATGCATATAAAAATCCCTATCAAACCTCCGTACAGCAACTTGAAGGTCGAGTGTGGTGCAGTAACTCGACACATCCGGTTTTCGATACAAAAGTTCCAGAAATTATAGACTGGCAACAAGTCTTAAGATCAATTAAGATGCAATAGTTCAAAGAATCCATTTATTTAACAGATATGGTTATACAAAAAAGGGGTTATAGCAAAATTCTTATTATAAGAATCGCGCCTTCTCCAATTAAGACAAACGGCTTTCAGACCATACAAGCGAGAGTGCTTACGCTAACGATCGATTAGGTAGAAAAGATTCATGCATACCTTCTCAGAATCAAAATGCGAGCTTTTTAGGGAAGTCTTAGACTCTTTGTAATATTATAATTACGGCTGACTGATTTTAACTTAAAAAAGTTTTACTAAATAAATTTAGTTTCGCTAGAGACTACTTAGCTTTAAAGTTCTTGTATCGTGGCGGTTCACCTACTAAAACACATTCATGAGGATTTATGACTGCATAAGTTTGTTTGGCGTTCGATTGGTCCACATCGTACCTCAATGGTCAATGTCTTTAGTGAAGGAATAAAAATGGAAAATATTTTAATATTTTTCAAAGTGCATTTTTGGAGTACTTTTTAAACTAGCTTCGGCGTAGCTTTGAAAAATTAATGTACAAGTCCAATTTTGGCGTACTTTTGATAAAAATTATTATTAAGCCCATTTTTGGCGTACTTTTAAAAATATTATTTTATTCCAACCTTGTTGCACCTTTCAAAAAGTATATTATTCTTAAATCCTTGCCACTATATACTTTCGTGCTCATATCCTGAACCAAAACATATTTTCCTAAGTGAAAATTCGGTGTTTCTTCGAATTTTCACCTGGTCACTTCTAATGCCTTATAGAACTTATAACGGTCCTTATGGGCTGATCTGTGGCTCTGTAGTCCCTCAGACTTTTAAAAATGTCCCTAAATGAAATTTTTGCCTAAGTCGAATTTTGATTCTGTCTTCGACTTAGGTCGATTCTGGAGGGCTCCACAACAAGAATTACTTCGTAGATAGAAGTTTTCACAGAATTTTTTTTTTCTGGCGAAGCAACACTTTGTACCAATGACCACGTTTCATCACAAACCAGTCGTTATTGGGCTTTTGAAAATCCAAACAATGTCATTCACTAACGAAGTCAACGTAATAAAAAAGTGAATGTATGATGTGGGATTTTTTATGATAGAATCGTTGGTCCATATTTCTTTGAAGAAAATTTAAATCAGCATGTTTATTTTAGCCTTTCGGAAAACTTTGTATTGCCATTTATAAACACTCTGCAACCGGAAGTAAGGCATAATATTTTTTGACAGCAAGACGGTTGTCCAGCTCATTCCTCAGTTTTGGTACGGCAATGGTCGACAGATCACTTCAGAGCCAGATGGATGGGAAGCAGAGCTGTTGAAAGTACCCAATGAAAGTACTTGAAGTACCAAATACCAAGTACCTGAGAAAGTACTTGCTGCTCCAATTCCCAAGTACTATGACCTGAAGCAAAGTAATTCAAATACCAAATACTTGTCGAAAGTACTTCAAGTAAATCGCAAGTACCGTATTTCAAATAGTTCAGATTATTTGAAGTACTTCACTAGGTATTTCAAATCTCAAAGTAGTTCAATTACTCTAAAGTATTTCAAATACTCAAGTATTTCAAGTACTTTAACATATTTCAAATGCTCCACAGTTCTTCCAATACCCATAAAAAATTTTATTTATTAAGTTTTTCTCTTAATAATTTGTTATTATTATTATTTATTAACAGCTTTCTTTAACTCAGCATCATTCAAAAACAATAGAAAAAATTATTATTATTATATAAATATAAAAACCAACAAAAATAAATATTGCTGCGGTCGATTTCCCTTCAAATGTTAGGAAAGTAATAAAGAAAATCAACTTATACACTATCGGAAAATGTTCGCTTTGGTATAGGCAATAAGAGCAAGCGAGAATAAAGCAACTATTCTATTCTTTTTTATCATATAACACATCCTACAATCGTGCCACCTGCTTTCCCCACCACATGTGCGTGGGCAGCCTATCTGTGGAATTTCAATTTGTTTCCGCCTTGATGATTTGTGTCACTATTTGCCCCTGTGCTAGAGCTCTGGTAGACGCCTTTATTGTGGGCGGTCGATTAAGTCGTTGAAACTATGCAACACCTAAGCCAGGACTTTCCGATACTGTATATAAAACATAGTAATAATTTTAGGTAAGTACAAGTACAAATAATAAAATTGAGATCTATCTATTTCCATTAGCTTTCAATAGCACCAAATTTTCGAAATTTCCATTGGTTAATGCATTTCTTCTAGGAGCATTTATAATTTCAGTAAATGAAAAGAGTCTTTCTACAGCTGATGATGCAAGGCATGTATTAAACAGATAAAAAACTGTTTTTACTGAGAAGTAAGTTGGGTGTCAGAGTCATTTAAGTATTGAAAAATTTTTAATTCAATTCTTTTTTTATCACTGGCTTTTATACAGTGTTTCACTTGAAATGGTAACAGCCCAATAACTTTTCATTTTTTTCCGATTTGAATCAAATTTTACTTAAGTATGGAACCAATTAGGATCTACTTATGACCAGAAAAGCAATCGCTTCCTATAAATACAAAGCCACCTGCAGTACCAATATATGCGGGGAAAATAAAAAAATCATATTAGGCATATTTTTATCGGAAAATTTTGTTAATGAAACTTGTTCAGAATTGTCCAAAAACCGTAAGTCCAAAATGTGATCAAAATAAAAAAATGTAGGTATACATTTTGATTAAAATAATGTCCAATATATATTTACACCATTTGAAAAGCCATAAGAAAAAGCTTTTTAATTATATACATGGTATTTATCTTAAAAAAAATTGTCTAATTTACTATAAATTTACAATTTATCAAATTATCCATGGAAAACAAAAGAATGTAAATTAAAATAAACAATATGTTAGTTCTGTCAAGATACATGTTAGTATCTAATTTCACTTTATTTTAAATAAAATGGAGAATTTCAATAATTGATATATATTTTTTCTACTCCCTTATGTAAATTTACTGTTTTCTGTACAGTCTGTAGAATGGATAAGTAGGCAATTCCAGGTAACTGAACGGATATATTTCATATCAGTTCTAGGATGGATATGAAATGAAACGGACCAATCACAGTTCGTGTATTAAGTACATATGCAACTATTCATTTTAAAATCAAATTAGTGTGTAAGCTGTCAAAGTAACTGTCAGTGTGTATTTGTGTAATATATTAATGTTTAATAAATATTGTAGTTTTTTAAGCTGGTCGTAGAAAAAGTATGCTGTACATACAACTCGAGTGGATTATCCATATCGCACTCAAAAGATTTGAGCACTCCACCTACGGCGTCGTGCTCAAACTTCTTTATCGTGCAATATGGATATCAAATCCACTCTTGTTGCACAAACTACTATTTCGGACTACCATGACTTAATGTAAGAAAATATAAAACTTATAATATCTACTATAGTTTTTAAGAAAAATTCCATACGCTATACATCATTGAAAAAGGTTTTTCTATGGCCTTTCTAATGGTGTAAAAATATATGGGGTATTCCATTTAAAAAAAACCAAAGTAAAGCTCGTATCTCAGAAATTTGACTTTTAATTGTTTTTCTGAAATGATTTTTGGAAAATAAACGTGATTTCTCATAACTTTTATTTTTAAACATTTTTACGTAACTCCAAAAATAACGTTCGCGTGACCACCCTGTACAGTTGACTATAATAAGGAACTTTAGTCTAGTTAAAATAAAAAACACATTCTTAAATAAATTAATGTTCTGATACTTAGTACATACTAATAATAATATTTTTTTACTTTTATGTGCCTTTGCTATTTTTCAAAAAGTTTGCCGTCCCTGGATTTTACCGCCCTGGGCTATAGCCTCTATATCCAACCCCCTAAATCCCCCACTGCCCACATAATGTTAACACTGATTACTGAATAAAAACAGCTATGCAGTAACAATTTTTTAGTGAAATTTGTTTTTTAAAATATCTAAAACATGGAACTGCAAGGACTTCAAATACTTTTAACTAATTTAAATATCAAAAAACATATTTCAAATACTATAAATTGTTAAGTCTAGTACTTCAAATACCGGGACAGTACTTGAAATACCGGAGAGTATTTGAAATACCAAGCAAAGTAATTCAAATACCAGTATTTCTGAAAACCAAATACCAAATCCAAATACTCGAAGCAAAGTATTTCAAATACCAAGTACCAAATACTAAGAATCGAAAGGATTTGAAGCAAAGTACTTCAAATACTGAAAGTATTTGAAATACTTTTTTCAATTACTTTTATTTGAAGTACTCCAGCTCTGATGGGAAGATATGCTCCAATTAATTTTTCTGCAAGATCACCAATGGATTTTTTTCTGTGGGATGTTTTAAAACAGAAAGTTTATGCAAATGACCTGCCGTATGATCGAGAAACACTAAAAGCACGAATACAAGACGCGGTGAATGAAGTGAATGTACCCTCAATCATTCGTAAGGTCTATGGTAATTGTATTAAAAGGATGGATAAATGTGTTGAGGTTGGAGGAGGCTATGTAGAAAAAATTGTTTTTCCACAATCGTTGAAGTTAATGTTATTATGTTATGTTAATGTTTGAAAAAAAAAATGTAAGTTGACATAAATGTAAAAGTCAAAATTTAGACTTCATAATTTGTATTTAGGCTTTATTTTGGATTATAAACAACTTTGTTTTATAAACATTTTGTCCAAAATAATAAATAAAGGTACTTCTCTCTTGAGGCATTTTGATGTTTTCTTAATTTATTAACACCCGGTACATCTGATTTTCATATGGTAAATTCATTTTTTCGACAAGCAGAATTTTTAATAAAGAATGACCTTTCGTCGTAAAATCAATAATAGAGATGTTTTTCCTCTTGTCAACTCCATCCGGGGACACACTGTATACATAAAATGAAATATAAAAGGTTTATCTTTTTATTTCCGTGTTATTTTATTTTAACTTTGTATTTTATCATTCATGGCAATATATCTTCTTTTCTCAAGTGGTAAAGTTTAATATTTACTATTTTGCAAATAAAACTGTACATAAAAACAAATAGTCATTTTTAACCCAGACGAAAAAGATGTTTCTAAGTCGAAAATAGCTGTACCAAACGCCATAGTCGGTTTAAATTTGTCCCCGCATGAATGGTGCTCATTTTCTTTGCTTGGATTGTTATTAATATCACAATTTTGTCGAATTTCAGCCCTTATAAAAATTTTCGAAAATATTTTTTATCTACTTATTGAACAACATAACAGACTCAAATAAAATTTTGACCAGTTATAGATACTACGAGAACATAAACGCGGAATAAATTGGAACAGAATCTGACAACGGAAACATTGAAAAAAAAAATCATTAAATTTTCTGGATTTTTTTAACCCCTTTAAAATTTCGGCACCACTACCAAGTTTCTTTTGTAGAATCTTGGGATGATTTTTTACCACACATAATTGTTATAAAGCGATCAAGCGACTTGGTACTTGAAAAAATAAAATGCCTTTTTTTATTTTTTTTTTTAATAATTATGATACGCTGATGCCAAAATTATAATTTTTTTTGTAGTATCTTGGGATAGTATTCTATAATCCCCATTTTTTTAAAATCGGTATTGTTAGTTGAAGGTCCTTATAAAAATAAAAGAAGACATTTTATTTTTTTAAGGGCCTTCTACTGATAATACCGATTTAAAGAAATTAGGGATTATAGAATGGTCTATATTTTTTAATAATTTTATTTCAAATTAGCCAGTATTTTTGAAATTTCCATTTGATTACTAGTACAAGATATACTAAGCAGATAAGTAGAAAATTCGTGAAAGCGTGTCAAAAAGTTCTTATAACTTTTGACTTTTGAATTTTGAAGTCATAATGCATAAAAATTAAATTTCTAATGGAATGTTGTCGCTGAAAAAACATTGATATTCTTTATCACGATACCTAACGCCAGCTCTGTATTGTGGCATGTTGCTAATGGAGTTCTCAATCATAGTAATAGTCCATCAGAAATAATGATTTGAGGTCGATTTTCGAGAAGTTTTTTCTCCATCAGATTTTATTGGATAGAATGATAGATTTAGGTGTAAATAACAATAAAATCATAGTGCGTATGCACAGTATTGACTGGAAGACATATTAAAATGCACTTTTATGCAAAAAGTGCATTTTTTGCTATTTTTTCCGATTTTTCGATAGTTTATCAAATATAATCGTTTAAAAATAATTAATATTGACTAGAAACTTTCTATTTTATTATCACATACTGTATTGTGCGTTTAGAGTCATTTTTGACCCTCCAGATGCAATTTTTAGCCCTTGATTGCATCCAAAAGTGCATTTTATACATGCGTAAAAAACAATAATTTTACTAATGCTTTAATATTAAATATATCTCGGAAAGAATGTATACTCGGGGGTTTTCATGGTCGCTGATTACGAATCTGTCATGAAAATTGGAAAATTCAAAATGGCTAACCGGAAATGGCGCGAAATTTAAATAAAACAGTGTTTTTTTCGCGTTTTTAAAAAGTAAATTATATAGGATATCACATAAGATACAAAGTATTTTATAGCTAAAAAAATGTACAAGAAATGTTTTATTTTTTGTTAAGGATAAAATTTATTATATTTACAATGCATGTACATTAGACCAACCCAAAAAAAAGAAAAATCTTGTCATATTTTATGTCTCACCCTGTAAAAATGTTCCTTTTTATGTAAAAGATGAAATGCTCTTTTGATTAAAAAAAAATGAATTTTAAAATGTGCTACCACGCTCTAAAGTATGATATTTCAATCATTTTGCGTTATCTACAAAAATTAGGCTGCGGGCTTCATCTAATATATGTTTTTTAGTGCCACAG